>VMYD01000281.1:2943337-4324567 GCA_007663325.1 Eucalyptus pauciflora
CCCTATCAACATAGAAAGTGAAACAGAGAGTGAAGCTTTAATATCTCTTATTCCCCTTGACAGAATCGAACTGGCAAAACGAAGGGCTTTACTCAAAAAGTCTGGACCAGGAGCCAAGAAAAGAAAGCCTAAGCAAATCAATTCAACATCTACCACTGAGTATAGGCGAACTTTGATAACTGGTGAACCACTGCATCAAAACTTCGAGCATTCTCTGGAATACAACTCTGAAGGCTACCGTCCTCTAGAATATGACCATGATGACTTCCAGTCCCTAGAATACAATCCCAAGGATTTCCAGCGTTATTTCAATGAAACTGACGACTCATCATATAACTGTTTCCTACTCTCACCCGGGGATGAAGGCCCGTCAGAAGAAGAAACGTACGTCTTTATCCGCTACGATCCTAACAAGCTACTAAACTCGTCCTCTAACCATGAGGATAGCTTCAACACTTCATCTTCATTCGGAAATTTTGACCCAGAAGAAGGCAATGGGGTAATCTCGGTAGAGTCCAATGTCCCTGAAACAGAAAAGTTCACCACTACAACGAATATGCAGTGGGAAAACCAGTGGCCTAACCAAGACATGGCAGGCCCGTCTTGCCCTCATATGATCATGACCCCAAGCGAAGTGTGGATACCTAATCTCTGCAAATATAATGGCACAACTTGCCCCGTGGCTCATTTGCAATATCTCCACACTGAAATGAGTCAGTACTATGGCCCGATGCCATTCACAACTCAGGCGTTCCAAGAAACTCTTACGGGGTCCGCATTACAATGGTTCGTCACAGCAAGTATTTACCTCATAAAGGATTGGAATGAGCTGTCTTCCACATTCTTGCATCAGTACCAAAACCAGATTGGAACTGAGCTGCCTTGCGAGAGTTTGGCCCACTTCGGAAGAAGACCAATGGAGGATTTCCGAGCATATGCAGGAAGGTGGAGGGCTTTTATGATGCAAACCCACCCTCAACTGACCGAAGAAGAATTGATAAAGCAGTTCATAGAAGCTTTGCCCCACGAACATCGTCGTTGGCTGCATGGGTTACACTTCCGTAGCTTCAACAAAATAGTCATCGCATGCGAATACTTCGAGTCTACTGGAGGCGAGGAATTCAAGGACGCTTGACTTCAGGACCGACACTATCAAAACGCTCATTTTCATAGGAGTTTTTATTAGTTTTGCTTGTTTTTATGTTTCTTATCTAGTGTGCTACTATTGTATTTTTCATTCCAGTACTTTAATGTACGGTTATAATATTTTTAAAGCATGAGGCAGTATTCCAAATCAGCCCAGTGATGCTATCCAACTATGAAAAGAAAATATCATCCAAGGAGAATACTGAGGGCTGGGCTTCCTCATGTTTTTTCTCCCCCAAAGACATGTTCTGAAAATAAAAAATATTTCATCACCAAAAGCTTTCGTCAAAATAAGATGATAAATTTAACCATGTTTGTCTTTCTGACTCTCTCACTTTATGTCTCAAAATATCATCCCCTTTGACTTAGTGTAACATAAAGCATTTAAAACTGGCACATCATGTGAACAGACCAAGTTCAAAGACACCCTTTCAAGGAAACAGGGGTGGACAAAAATGATCATCATGTTTCAAAGAAGGTAAGTCTTATTCTCTAAACATAATTTTGAAAATGATGTCTCCTCTCTTATGTGTACAGGAAACGAAAGATAGGAGGTAATAGGCATAGGCATACGGTTAAACTCGAAGCATGCACATCACGGTAGCTCGAGGCAGGATAACCTCCCCCATGCCATTTTTGCAAGCCGTCCTCAGGAGCTCTATGCACTCCACCTCACTCCTGTCCAACTCCTTCTCAAGACAGGAGCAATATCTTTTCCCCTTGACATACCTGAGCAATTAGACGGTACAATTTCATTAAAGGGATTTCCAGCTTCGACAAGACAAGGAGCACAAGGAAGAAATTTCTTCTCTTCCTTTGAATTCATTACTGTCAATAGGGAGAAAATCCAGACAGTCAAGGCGATCTGTAGCCCCCACTCCAGACAATGACTCTAGAGTCTGGAAGCTTCACTCCGTGTTCCAGACACCTATAGTCAAAGACAAAAGAAAAATTCCATAGAATGAAGGCGTTGAAGATGAATCAACGACCAGCAATCATGCATACAGAGCCACAAATGAGGGGGGCCAATCAAAAGAGACATTGAACCGTGTCAAAGACAAAAGGCCATCATTGACACTCAAATATCCCTAGGAGTCAGCAAATATAAACTCTGGGGAAGAGTAATTTGGTATCGTTTCCAATACTCCCAATATCTGAACTCATCTTTGACACATTTTCTCTTATTTACAGGAAGCCTAGGATTCAAGAAACAAGCTTAATGGTTCATTTGGGCAAATCAAGTGACCCACATCAATTTACCTAGTTTGGCATGAAAGGACACGTCATCCAATAGCCGATTCGGTCAAATGAAAAAGAAGCGCCCCCTGCAAACATTGTCGACACCTCTAGCCAAGTGCTACCCGGGAAGAAGCAAAATGGTCCAAAGTCGAGGATTCGAATCCCTGACGCAACAGTTAGCCTCTTGAATACCAAAAAATAATAAAATTTTGCTTCTCTTGCACCTACAAATTACAAGAGAGCAAATGACCTAACAGAGTGAAAATTACAGGAATTCATATCCTCCTCGTATTTCAGGTTTATTCAAACATCTGTAAACCAGTAAAGGGTAATGTTGTATCGCTTCCAAGTTATTCGACTCTTGAAAGAACTTCTAACTAACATGATCCCTCTCGTTTGTTGCAGGATCACCTGATCTTCAAAGATGCAGAAAGCAAATCAAAGAGAGGCATGTCAAACCATGATAAGCTCTCCCAAGCCAAATGGCGTCTCAAGTATCGCCAAAGCAAATGACAGAAACCTTTCAAGTCTCAAATGACGTGTGATATTGACCCTACTAATTGATCTATTTCCACATCTTCTCTTCTGTAGGGGCAAAAGCAGAAAGGCCGTCAAATCAATGATCAGATCCTCAATCCCAGATGATCTTTCTTGTGTCATTTCCCTACTTAATAAGGACAATCCATTAACACCCCTTTGTGAATAACCCTTTTGATGTTCCAAAATTCAACACATTTGTAAATACAATTTCATCAAGTAAACACCCCTAAAGTTGTCGATAGGGTTTCTTGAGTAAAAATCATTCATTTGTTTTGAGAGTACAAACTCTCTTATACTTAAAAAAAAATGCCGCATGTCTTCTCCAAATGGATTTTTGCATGATGATTTTGTCTGTCTAAATCACTAATTCTATTGAGGATTACTAGAATAGACAGCTAAGTGGAGAATACAAGATTAGTTGAGCATGATGGATGAGGCACGTCAGAATGATGACAGGCAAGCCATATCTTACACACAGTCCCCCATATATACACTTGTGAGAGGAGTGCTGAAAATTCCATGACTACAGGGTAAAGAGTTCTCTCGCGAATGGTACGATAACCAAAATAGTGAGAGGCATTTCATTGCTCACTCCCCTTTGAGCCCCATACACTGGTGAAGCTTCTCTCATCAAGAATCACCCCACACCGGAGCATGTCAAAGACAAGGCAAATCAGCATCACAAGGTGAGAAGAGGGATAGAAATTATCTTGCTTGCACTTGCATCAATCTTTGAGTGTCTTTATTGCATATGAACATTCGCGTTAATTTAAGTGCCTTAGAATGACGAAGAGCAATTCCTTTTCTATGCATTTGTATACATTGTACAACCCAAGTGAGTATGTAATTTTACCCTCACATTGAGACAAAGCAGAAGTTATTGCCATAGCCTAGAGTGCTGGCTGAAGATGAAGACTCAAAGTCTAAATAATGGTGCTTCGATTGAACTCGCCTAGATCAGTTCCTCAAGCAACAAAAATGAAAAAGCAGGGGCATAAAAAAGCAGTGTACCTGGTAAAATCAAGGTCAATGCCCATAAATGAGGAACTGGAATAAAAGCAGAGGCATAAAAAAACAGTGTGCCTAATAAAAGCAAGGCCGATGCCCCAAACAGAAAATACAACCATTTGTATTCCCAAGAGAAGTTGGTGTGGTTCAATTGATAGAACCTTCATCTGATCATGAGAAGAAAGACCAGTAACAAATGCCAAGACAGTCACTAGCTCTCACCCTTCTACATGTGAGCCGAGTCTACGTTATATTCCCATTGTAAAAAGTCTCTTCAAACTAGGGGCACTTCAATTAACGTAAGATTTCATATGTGCATAAGTATCGCTCGAAGAAGTACGAGCAAGATTACTCTATCTCTTTTCGCAGGGTTCCTGACTTGTAAACCCAGAAAGGATCGTGCAACATTCTCGTCCATCGACTTCAACCTTGATGGTCCCCTTTGATGAGCTGCTAACCAAGTCTTCATCACAATTTCAACAAAGACCTCTCAAATTGGTAAAGTCGTGCCACTTGTGAGAATACTCGGACCCCTGCTGACATAATGACAGTGAGAAGTGTGATCCTTATAAATCCTGCATCAATGGTCAGGATAAAACAGCATTTCCATGAGAGTGAGTGAAAAGTCCTTTCAGACTGAAAGCCCCTCATCTGGCATGCTCAAGAAATCTACATTCTAAATGAGGGTTGTCCTTCAAAATATTCCCCAGTGGAATTCAGATGATACAAAACTGACGAAATTGTCATGCATAAATCACATTTGAATTTACAGCATATACAATCATTGTGTACATGTCTGCATATTGTGTAAATAGTGAACATACTCTCAATAATCAGAGATATTGCTAGGTAAGCATATCCCTATCCCCATCTGTCTTAAAGTACCTACCACTGTCCAGGTACTCTCTTCTTGTCACTCGACCTATTCGAGTTATCCTTAAAGTTTGGATACTCATGACCTGTCTGAATATCCTCTTGTCTTTAAGTACCGACCACCATTCGGATACTCCATTTCCGTGACACTCGACATGTCCAAGTTGTCCTCAAAATTACGCCATTGAATACTAGCAGCTACTCAAGCATTCCACCACATTATGCGCTTGCAATCACCCAGGTATGCTTTCTTACACTTGGACCAGTTGAGTAGTCCCTGATCATATCATTAAATGTTTGTGTTCATCCAAATATGCCTCTACTTTGTACACTTGTGTGCTTGCGGCCATTTAGGTAAGCTTTGTGCTACATTCAAATTCTCAATTTCCAGAAGGTGAGAGACCTTCATGAATATGCGAGGTATGTCCTCGATATTCCCAATTACCAGGAGGTGAAAGACCTTCATGAATATGCGAGGTACGCCCTCGATACCCCAATTTCCAGGAGGTGAGAGACCTTCATGAATATGCGAGGCACGTCCTCGATATTCCACTTTACCAGGAGGCGAGAGACCTTCACGAATATCCCAAAAGGTGAGAGACCTCCACGAATATGCGAGACCCATCCTCGATATTCCCAATTACCAGGAGGTGAGAAACCTTCACGAATATCCAAGGTACGTCCTCGATATTCCCAACTACCAGGAGGTGAGAAACCTTCACGAATATCTCAGGTATATCCTCGATATTCCCAACTACCAGGAGGTGAGAGACCTTCACGAATATCTCAGGTAGGTCCTCGATATTCCCTAACTACCAGGAGATGAGAGACCTTCACGAATATCTCAGGTACGTCCTCGATATTCCCAATTACCATGAGGTGAGAAACCTTCACGAATATCCAAGGTACATCCTCGATATTCCCAACTACCAAGAGCTGAGAAACCTTCACGAATATCTAAGGTACATCCTTGATATTCCCAACTACCAGGAGGTGAGAGACCTTCACGAATATCTCAGGTACGTCCTCGATATTCCCCTTACCAGGAGGTGAGAGACCTTCACGAATATCTCAGGTACGTCCTCGATATTCCCAATTACCAGGAGGTGAGAAACCTTCACGAATATCCCAGGTACATCCTCGATGTTCCCTAATTACTAGGAGGTGAGAAACCTTCACGAATATCCCAGGTACGTCCTCGATATTCTCAACTACTAGGAGGTGAGAGACCTTCACGAATATCTCAGGTACGTCCTTGATATTCCCATTACCAGGAGGCGAGAAACCTTCACGAATATCTCAGGTACGTCCTCGATATTCTCAACTACCAAGAGGTGAGAAACCTTCACGAATATCCAAGGTACGTCCTCGATATTCCCAACTACCAGGAGGTGAGAGACCTTCACGAATATCTCAGGTACGTCCTCGATATTCCCCTTACCAGGAGGTGAGAAACCTTCACGAATATCTCAGGTACATCCTCGATATTCCCATTACCAGGAGATGAGAGACCTTCACGAATATCTCGGGTATGTCCTCGATATTCCCCAATTGCCAGGAGGTGGGAGACCTTCACGAATATGCGAGGTATGTCCTCGATATTCCCATTTTCTAGAATGTGAGAGACCTCCATGAATATGCGAGACCCATCCTCGATATTCCGTCTGCCATGTATTATTTAGAAATTCGTACTCGTACCTCTTCAATGCCAACGAATGTTCATCCTTCAAAGTCCGTACTTGTTAACATCCAAGTACTCTTTCAACACTTGCGAGCAATTAGGTATTTTCCAGCATCTAGTACTTGTGATCATACAGGTACCCCTTCAAAATCTACGAACATCTAGGTATCCTCCAAGAGTTTGTACTTGTGATTATCCAAGTACCCCTTCAACGCCTGCAAAGGCCTAAATATCCTCCAGGTTTGTACTTATGAATATCCAGGTACTCTTTCAATGCCTGTGAATGTCCAGGTATCTTCAACAAATCGATGCCCTGAGAAAGGTCGATGCATCCCCCGAGAAAGGTCGAGTTCCAACAGGTATCCTTGACAGAGGTCAGACATCCCTAAGAAAATCGATGCCCTGAGAAAGATCAATGCATCTCCCAAGAAAGGTCGGGTTCCAGTAAATGTCCTTGATTGAGATCAGACATCCCCAACAAATCGATGCCCTGAGAAAGATCGGTGCATCCCCCGAGAAAGGTCGGGTTCCAACAAGTGTCTTTGACAGAGGTCAAACATCCCAACAAATCGATGCCCTGAGAAAAGGTCGGCGCATCTCCCGAGAAAGGTCGGGTACCAACTGGTGTCCTCAATACAACTCAGGCACCCACAAATAGATGCCCTGAGAAAGGTCGGCGCATCTCCCGTCATGGCAACTGAAGAAAGGTTCGGACCTGAGACAAACCACTGATTGCTCTAACAGGTGACCGAAGAATAGTTCAGGTCCTAGAGAGGCAACCTTCTCATATCACCAGGTAAGATGACACCTTGATACTTGCCAAAACTCGGGGTTCACACCCTATCTCACTCACTCCCGGTAAGTAACTCCAGGTATCATCTTATCTGTCTTAGTATATGTAAAGTTTTATTGCTCTTTTTCTGCATGGAATAATAGGTCCTAAATAAAATCTGCTACGCATGCATGGATAAAATTTAGGCATCAGTTTGTCTTTGAATGCAACCTCTGCGAGCTCACCTTCAAAGAGGGGCAGCTATTGACGCCTAAATTCTCATTAATTAGGTTTTATTTTATTATAGTTTATTTTATTTTATTCGGATAACAAAAAAAAAAGCAGAAAACAAAACAAAAGCAAAAATAAAGCAAAAGCAGCCCATCCCTCCTCCGCATGGGCCCTTGCGGCCCATTCTCCTCCAGCCCGGCCCCCTTTGGGTCATCTTCTTCCTCCATCCGCCTCTGCAGCACACGCGCAGAGAGCGCGGCGCTAGATGGGCGGATGAGCAGCGATGGCGCACGTGGAGAAGGGAGGAGCAGGCGGCAGCAGGACGTGAAGAAGGGGGGTGGTTGGCGTCGGATGGGACGCCGGTTCGACCGGCGAGGGGCGTGGCAGCCCCCGGTCGAGCTTCATCGACCGGCCGCCCCTCGGCCTATAAATAGGCCTCCATTTCCGTCATCGGAGACACGGACGAAGGAGCAGAGAAAGAGCTGCAAATCCTCGGGCCGCCTACTGAGAGACTTCAGAAGAGGGGGCTGAGGACGAGCAACCAAGCTCTGCGAGCGGCTGAGGCTGGAAGAGAGGGAGAGGTTCTGCCGAAGAGACACACCAGAGAGAGAGAGAGAGAGAAGCTGGAGGAGGTCGGCGTGGGTGCCACCGCCGTCATCGCCCTAGTCGTGCCGTCGCCAGGTAGCAGGCTGTTGCCGTCGTCCCTTCCCTCTTTGTAGCCCAGCCATCGCTGTCGTCGCCGTTGCCACTGCACCTAGGGTTGTCGAGTCGGACTCGAATCGGGAACCGGGTAGGGATTCCGCAAATTCCGGGCGCAGCGGACGTCGGGTCGCGAGTCGGAGCCGGGTCGGGTAGGGTTCCGAGGAAACCGGGTCGTGAGCCGGATCCGGGTAGGGTTTTGCTGGTTCCCCCAAACGGCGTCGTTTCGCAAATAAATAAATAAAAAAGAAAATAGCGCGAAAAAATCCGAGTCGGGCCCGTCCGTGGTCTTTTTTTTAATTTTATTTTAAATAAATAAAAAATAAATCATGTATTTTCCAAAAAAAATCAAAAATATAATTTATCTTCGAAAAATATTAAAAAATATTTTAATTTCAAAAAAAAAACAGAAAATATTAAAATATATAAAAAAATGTTTTATTTTCCAGAAAAATCAAAAAATACTTTATTTTCCAAAAAAATATTAAAAATATTTTATTTTCCGAAAAAATAAAATAAAATAAATCAAAAATCAAAAATATTTCATATTTTCCAAAATATGCCGAAAATCCAAAAAAATGCCAAAAACCCAAAAAAAAATGCCAAAAAGACTTGTATTTTTCAAAAAATACCAAAAATTCAAAAAAAAAATCCCTTTTATGTCCAAAAAAAAAATTAAAAAAAAAGGTTCAAAAATGTTTTTTCCAAAAAATGCATGGAAGATCCCTAAAACATCCAAAAAGCCTCAAGGTTTAAACAACATTAGGTACCGAAAGGGCATTAGTGATTAACTAGTGTAATCAAGTCCCCGATTCTAATTTCTCTGGTTGCGCAAAAGCGAGTATTTCTCCCAATACTTCGCATGGGTTTCTAATCAATCCACCCCAAATTGATTAGTGGCGACTCTGTTGTAAAAATTAACTTACAGGTTAAAAATCTTGACCATTAAAGTCGTGAATTGGTGGACTTGGGAGAGTCCGGGCTTAATAACCCTAGCCGAGCCATTAGCCTCCGTGAGGCGCCCACCCCGATCGAGCGCTGAATTCTTCAGTGCCAATGAATTTATGGGTCTTACTTTTGGTTAATAGGGCAAAACTTTTGGTTTGGAATAACATTTTGGTGATAGCCGAAAGGAAGAACAGGTCTGAAAATCAGATTTGTTTATTGGGGGTTTTATCCTTTTTACATCTTCAATTGCACAAAAGGGAGAGAGTAATAGACCTTCTACGGGAAGATTAGAGTGAAATCAGTAAGTTTTATGTGGTTAACTGGGACGCTATCAACGATCATGTGCAGAAAGATGGATTTAAGAAAAGAGATTTCTGCCAATGGTTATGTAACTACCTGGTGAAGAATAAGGTTGTGGAAAGCAACTAGAGTGGTTGGCTTACTGTGAAAACATATTATCCTCACGGGATAAGTATCTAGCAATGGAAATGAAAGCTGTGGAATGAATTACATTTTCTCAAGTTAGACTTGGCAAGTTAGATTTTAGCATGATATTTGATCCGATGGACTCATTTTCAAAAATTTGTTCCATTAGAAATTGTGATGCAACGAGTGAATGGGAAATTTCCCGGGTCTCTTACATTTAAAAACTACTCATGAGTAGACTTTATCAGCGTCAATGACCCATAAACAGATCTTTCGATTGACTGAGGATTCCTTCTATCATCAATGAGCTCTCTTTCGGCTTTTAGCTCTTCTCAAAAATTGATTGATACTAACCTTGGTGTCTCACAGAGAATTTATTTTTATTTATTAAAAGACAACCTATTGTTTGATAATAGGGCATTCAATGAGGTACAGCTTTCATCATGAAATGTTATTTACATTTTCCCAAAAGGAGGTATTACCTGTAATTTCCATGGAATATTTTGGAGGAAGTGCTGGAACCAAGGCTGCTTTCTTCCTTAAATCATCATCTAGGGAAGGAAGTTTATGGAAAGAGGTTAAGTTGTCATTGCGGATTGGTCTATTATATTCTGAAGGCAGGGGAACTAGGTGAGTTTAGGCATTGTCCCACAGATTAACGGAAAACTTAGGAGCAGCACACAGTCACAGCAATATGTGGAATATATGGCTAGAGAAGAATAGGAGAGGGTTTAAGCGGGAGATCCATCCAGTCAAAGAGCGAAGAGGAGATTGATTTTGACTGGGTTCCATATTGGGTCTAATACAACTTTTGTGCTTGTCTATGAGCATGTGCTTATGTGTGTTTTGGCTCAATCATGTCCTTGTTTAAGTTACTTGACACTGAATAAGGTTGCCTATTCAAAAGTGGTATGCTTAATGCTTGTCACAATCCAGCCTTGTGGGAGAAAGGTCGGGTTTAGAGGTACTTAACCACGAGAGCTCCCTCACGGTTCTCATCCACAAGGGCATTATCACCTTGCCTTCCAAGCAAACCATTCACTCGATCACAGTCGCGAGTTCTTCCAATCTCATATCCCACGTGATAGCGGAGTGCCAAGATTTGCACCCACACGGGCGACACACCTTGAGAGAGGAGGTCGGATGTAGATATTGGATTTTGGGATACCTTTATCTTGATAGCCTTCTCATTAGCACACACATCCTATGGATGATAGCACTTCATCAATTAGGAACTTTCAACAATGGGTATGCTAAATTACGGTGAACCTCATCGAGGTTGACACCCCACACGACGGGTTTATTAAATGATTTAGTTGTTTAAGACAACCTAAAAAATAAGGTGGGAGTTGCCACTAGCCTTGTTCTCGAGGGTTGGCTAAAAACCCAATCAAGGATCGGTTGTTATCCCTTGATTTCTACGCAAGTAGATATCTAGGTTCGAGGACATGGGTTACACTAATATTTATATTAGCGCCCTTTCAGTACCTAACGGTTTGTTGTGTTTTCTAAGGTGTCGATGCATTTCTTTTTCCATTTTCAAGATCGTTGAACCTAAACTAAGTGATCATGCACGTATGGTCATTTTCATGCAATTCTATTTCTAAGAAAGATAAAAGAAATCACACAATTGAATTTTAAATGCGAGACGATAAAGGCGCGCATGACAAAATTTATGTTTCTCTATTTCTTTGTTTTTTGTTCCCCGAAACAGGTTTAGAACAAAAATCTGTTTGGTAACGCAATTTCATTTTTCTATTTCTAAAATAGATTTATATTCTAGAAATGGATTTGGAACAGAAATCAAAAATTAAAATTTTTAACTTTTCTATTTCTGGAACAGAAATGAGAAATCAAAATTTTTCTCATCGTTCACTCTCGTCACTGCCCATCGCCCACTTGCCGCCCGTGGTATGCTGGACGCTCGCCGCCGGTTGCCGGCCGCCCGCCACTGACCCTAGCCATCGGATGTCGACCGCCGGCCACCTCACTCCGGCCGCCCGTCACTAATCGCCAGTCGCCGAATGCCAAACGCCCACCGGTCGTTGGCTACTCATCACCAATCATTGAATGCCAGAGGCTCACCACCAACCATCGGATGTTCATCAGCGACCATCTGCCACTCGCCATCGGCCGTCGGATGTCGGCCGCTCGCCGCTCGCCACTCGCCACTAGACTTCGGCCACTAGCCACTCACCGTTGGCCTCCTATTGCTAGACTTCAAATATCAGACATTAGACATTGAACTCCAGACGTTGGACGCCCCCGTTGCCAGTTGTCGGACTCCAGACTTTGGCCACCTGCCGCCAGTCACCGAACTTGGTGTCGAACGCCAAATGTCGGACTTCAGACTTCGGCTGTCCGCCATCAATCACCGAATGCCAAACGCCGGTCACCGAACATCAGACTCCGGCCACCAGACGCCGGTCGTTACTGCTCCTAAAAAGAAATTTTATTCTGTTATTAAATGAATTTTTATTTCAAAAATAGAAATTTTGAATTGTTATCAAACACGTTTCTTTACTCAGAAACTCGTCCATGGAATAGAAATTAACTATTCTAGCTAGAAATTGATTTCTATTCCAAAAATTCTGTCATGCACACCCTAAGTAGACAATCAAGTAAGCAATATACAAAAGTGATAAATCTAACATGCAATCCTAATTGGCAAACGAAAATAAGTGCAAGAAAGGAACTCGCATCTTGTCAAGTGTTTGTACAAATGAAGAACCCCAAACATATGTTGGGGACAAATTGTACAAAAACACAGTCGGAATGGGCATCGACCTTCGCCATTTCATGTCTTGATGATCTTCAATCTCCAAGGATGTAATCTAGTCCTAACCTAAATCCAAGTTAGGTACATACAACGGAAGGAAATACTCATACACGACAAAACCGTCAAAAGTATAGGAACAATCGATGACAATCGAGAATATAATGTCATACACAACAAATGAACGAATAAGGCCTCGGGGTTGGTCTTTGCAATTCACATGTAGATCCCTCTTGACACCTATCCAATTCATTTTATGTCTTATAGCCATTATTGACCATTTATGTCCTCGCATGGCCAACAATGCTTATAAGTCCCTAAAAGGATGTTCTAGGTGAATCCCAAGATCTACCCACAATATCAAACATCACACCTAACATACATCTAGAATCCACGAGCATTGGCATAAATTAAACACACAGCAAGCCTTTAAGCCTTATTTCTCAAACAATCGACCAATTGAGTGAACCGTTCAATGGGTACACGCCAATCACAAATACAAGCATTTCTAATTAATGACATGGTTTTATGCATGACCAGTCCATGTGATGCTTCAAATATGAGTTTTTAAACCATCAATTACGAAAAGTGAGGTTTGGATAAGGAACGCATTTGATTACCAATTCTAGATTAGGGCTCGCATATCATACACTCACAGACATCGCGAGCATTTTAAATATGATTCAAACCATGACAACCATAATGCCAAATCGAAAGTTCAAAAGATTTGAAGACATTTAGATAAAGGAATATCTTGGCTATGGAATGCACTTAATTGCCAAAGCTAGTTTGAGGCTCGCATATCATGCACTCATAGATATTGTAGGCATTTTAAATACGGTCCAAACCACAACCTTTTCAAAGTCAACTCAAGTTTTTGAAAGACTCTAAACATTTGGTATTGGAAAGATCACATATACCAAAGACATTTCAATGTGCAAAAATAGGCATTTCCAATCAATATTGAGAAAAATGTGATCGAAAGATCAATTTATTTATTAAAAACCTTTTGACAATGAAAATCACAGACTTTGAAACAAATTCATGGAGGCAATGAATCCTAATTCCATACACAAGCTATCCTAAAAAGCCTAAATAAGCATTCACAATAAAGGCCTACAATAGAACATTTCATACAAAGTAGGTCAAATCAGCAAAATTGAAAAATACCCATTGATGATTTACTTTTGAGAAAATCACATAGCATGTGTAACATCATCTGGAACAACTTTAGTAAAGAAAATCTCCTTAGAAAAGCTAAGCATGAATTTACAAAAATCCAACAAGGCACATCATCGCATTAGGAAATTGACAAAACAGCAGGACATTTAACCATTGCAACTGAGATTTGCCCTACCATCGAAGTCTAAAAATCATGCAATTTCACCACAATGAAGATAAAAGGGTGAAAATCAAGCTCCATTAAGGGTCTAACTCAAGAATCCTTAATGAAAAATTCATACAAAAATAGAAAAAGCCTACCTAAACAAGGGTAAAAACAAGGTTCCGAATTTACTCCTAGATCAGAATTCTAGTATAATTTATAAAAAATGGAAAATAATTCTAACAACAAGCAAATTGTGTGAAATTAGTGAACTTGAAAGATTTAAGAGTGCTCTATGACTTCCTAGAAGGGTCCGATTCAATCGAGGTCAATTCAGTGCTCAAAAGTTGAGGTTTATGAAGATGTGCGCATTAGTCATTAACAAACCAGAATATAATATGTATTAATGAGTTCTAAAATCACTTATACAATGTGTGAATCAGCATGAAATTCGCATACGACAAAGAATTGGATGCGACAAATGATTCAAATAAACATTTAACCCTAAGTTGGCATGCGAATGCATCATACAAATCATTGACATCGCAAAATAACTTAGAACTAAAATGACATGCTTAACAATTTTCAAGTGTAACCAGCCTAATTGTGACATGACATTCACATATCAAATGATACTCAATCATGACGTACCACATATAAATATGAACTTTGTAATGTATATTTCAAAAGTTGAGAAAGCCTTAATACGAGATTTGGTCTTTAAGAGACACTAGCACATGTGTTTAAATATACTTGTGATAAGCCTATGTTTTCACATCAATATCACAGAACACGCTTGATTTTGCTTACCTAACAACATGCAAAAATCTAACAAAAACAAGTTTTATGAGGATATAAATCCAATCGAGCATGTTTACTACCTCATTTTAAAGCAAACACACATCGGACTCAAATAGGGCAAATCAATATGAGGATGATTTTTTTAAGATTTGCCTAATCAAATCTGTTCCAAAAACAAATCTAGAAAAAATATATGTCATGACCAAAGCAATTTCGTGCAACTTTCATGAGAAATCATCTTCAAAATCAAAACTCGAAAATTGGCAAAAAATTAACAAACATTGCAGACCATAAATCAACAAAACAACAAGCAAATAACATATTCTAAACTCAACTGTGGATAGACAAAATCATATCAAATGAAGCTGGATCGGAGCGTTCTACAGCTCGTTGGAAAGATATTCGAACTATCTTCAAATATTGTAAAGAAATTGAGCACAAAAAGGTACAATGACCAGATCGTTCCAAGGCAAACATCCAAACAGTCCAATTAGGGATCCAAAATTGCAAAACCACATCATTCAAGCAATCAACCATCATGAACCATAATCAATCATCCATGTCCATTCTAGATCATCATAAACATCCTATAATATGGTACTTACCATCAAACAAACCCTAGGTGTGAACTCTATCCCCGATCTCCTAATGAGATTTCACTTCATCAAGCTCAGGATAAGGCGTTTACCTTTGCATGATTTTTGACAAAACGAACTTGATCAAGCTATGATCAAGGCACCACAGTGGACTACAAATGTTGAAGATTGTCAAATAGAGGCCAAGGATCACCAAAGGGATTGGATCGGTGCCGGAACACCATTGATTGACCGCTAAACCATCGATCGAGCGTCGAAGGAACACAAACTAGAGAATCAGCGATGACGAAAGGGTCTAGTCACCGTTTTGGCTAGGCTCCAACCACTTGAAACTTGGGAATGGACCGATGATGATTATCGCAAACACATTACGGCCAAGGAAGGATGACTTCCAACTTGTTGCCAGAGGCAGCCACAAAGCTAGCAGTTCAAATCACTGACACCCTACGACGATGATTGGCCCGATAAATGGATTGGGCTAATCAAGGAGTTCCGGCGGTCGTTGGGGCTTTAAGCAGCTATAGCGGGAGAAGAGGGGAACCAACAAAGCTAATGGACTGTGGTGCTCGATCGACGAGAGCTCTGACAAGCGGTGGGCAACATAGCAAAAGGCGAGCAGCAGTGGCAAGCAAGCAAGAAAAGAGAGCGAGAGAAGAGGGGAACCAACAAAGCTAATGGACTGTGGTGCTCGATCGACGAGAGCTCTGACAAGCGGTGGGCAACATAGCAAAAGGCGAGCAGCAGTGGCAAGCAAGCAAGAAAAGAGAGAGAGAGAGAGAGAGAGAGAGAGGGAGCGAAAGAGCTTTCAAAAATTTCTAGATCTGGAAAAATGTAAATGAGATCCCCACCTAAGTTTTAGAGAGAAAATGTCTTATGTACTACGCCTCAAAATTAAATCTTAGCCATCGGTTTGATCCAATGGTCAAACTTGATCGAAGAGCCTAATTAATTCCATTAAGGGCTAATCAAGATTAAAATGTGTCACGTGATCATCCAAATGGTGTCGATGTGTCAAAAGGGGAGTTCAAATCGAATTTGAGATTAAGGCTTAATTAAGGGTAATTTTGTAATTTCACAAAAATCGAGGGAATTTTCGCAAAATATGGAAAATTGAAGGGCATGAGAATGAAACACACACAACGGAACGCTCATGGATGGTGGCCAACCACCAAGAGCCGGCTGGCAGAGGGCTAAATCGGCCTCCTCCGCCAATGGCTGGTCGAGCTGGTTAGACTGATTTGGCTATTCCTTGGTTGGCTTGGTCCTTAGGGTTCTAAATTCTATGCAAGAACTAAATTGAAAGGAAATCTTGTCCAATTTAATGAGAAACAATCCAATTTTGATGAAATTAGGCTAATAAAACCATATAAACACAATCTGGTTATCTTCCGTTGGCCTAATTACCTAATTAACATGACAAATATTGGACACACCTCATGGGTACATACCTAAGGTGATTCATTACATCTAAATTGACTTTGACTTGATGGTATGACTTTATGCTAAAATTGAATTGAGGTTTAATAGTGAAATCGAACCTTAATTCTCAAAATCAAACCTTAATCTCAAATGGGTCAACTTGAATTTCTTCAATTGAAGTTCATTAGCTTAGTTTTCTTGTGTTCAAGAAGGCTAAATTCCTCAAATTGAAAAGTTCCTAAATGAATTTCCCAAAATGGACCCTAGATTTGAACTTATCTCACAAAAATTAGTCAAATGGAAGTACCCATTCACAAATCATGAAGAATTGATTTGGACTCTCGAATTAAGACTAAAAATGACAATTTAATTTTCGACCCAACCATTCTCAAAATTGATTGAACGAGTGAATGTGTAATGATCCTTAGATCAAATGTTATACAAGGAACTAAGCTTAATTATGATTAGAACGATGTAATTTTATTTTTTGTAAATTTTGAACCTAAAATTGAAATATATTTGGAAAACAAGGATCTTAATCGATTTTTGCAAAATTTTCAATGATAAAGTCAAATTGAGGCAAAAACAAGATGATTCATGGATTTTTTTAAAATTTTCCAATTTTTTTCTCAAAGATTTGACCAAAAGTCAATCATTTAATTGATTTTTCATAAAGATTAATTTTTGGGTCAAATCTTTGAAATTTTCGAAAATTAAATTAGCTAAGGTGAAATTAAGACCGTTTAGAATCTTTTTATGTAAAAAGCCAACTTTTAACTCGGGGTTGACTTTTGATCAAAAGGTTGACCAAAAAGTTAACTCAAAAGTCAACCATTTGACTTTTTGGATTTTTGATGGAAATGAGTGGGAATTGTTTAACAATGATAGAAAAAAAGAGAGAAAAAAAAATTACACTTTTTGTTCGAGAAATGGGCTCTGTCATGATCGAAAACCTTAATTTTGAGTTTTCTACCTTTATCAACATGTTGGTTAAAGATCAAGTGTCAATAGTCTTATATAAGCATGAGTCGCATCGAACATCACAAGGCATATAGAGGACAAGTCCCTCTAATGATGTTACAAGCAATAGATACGAAAGCACAGATTACAAAAGATGCTTAAAGCATTACAAATAAAGCACATTGTATGCCAAGCCTACCAAAGCACATGGTAAAGTACAAAGCACACAAAGCACTCCACACCTAGTACACTAGCAACGCACACTACCCTATCCTATTACTAAATCCCTCTTCAGTGTTGTCTACTGAGCTATCTTTGCATTTTGCTTTGCAAAAGGCACGAATAAGGTTGTCAATCTCTCATTGTGACAAAAGCTTATCAGTAACAAGGTCGTCAAGGATTCTTGATGAAGATTGACCATCTACTCTTCTTTTCTCAAATGGAAAGGACTAGTCTGTTTAAGGCTGTGGCTAGTGGGATCAATCTTCGAAAGTGGGGGAAGCCAGTTATAAATCAATGGAGATGGATTCAGATGAGTATGGGTCTTCGGCTAGTGGCCCATCATATGCAAATTCTTAGCTAATAAACCCATAGTTGATCAATTAAGCTTTCGAAGGCAACATTACCTAGAATGAGTCATGGAATTTTAGGAGGATATTCCCTGCTTAGCCACATTGCAACATTGGTTGAGCTCGAATTTGGCCACTAATTGTTGCACTTGTGAACATGTTCCTCCACAGGGGCTTGATCTGACCTAGATAGAGAATCTACAAGCACATTCTTTTTTTTCTACATGTGTTTGGTTTCAAAAGAGAATTTGAAAAATCATTCTTACTACCTCAGAAGCTATGGGTACGAAATTGTCTTTTGCTTGAATTTCAACATCTGGGGAAAGGAAGACATGTCCAATTCCACAAGAAAATGGTGACCTATAAGATGGAATTCGAATTTCTTAATTCCTTACTTGATAGCCAAGATTTCTTTAAACGTAGAATGGTAATGAATTTCTACTTGGGAGAATCTTCCACTCTTGTGTCCATAGATTCTCTTCTTACCGTCAAGTTGTTCTTCAAAAAGAAAAGGTGCCCAATATTTGTCACTAGCGTCAATCTAAAGAATTCTTTTTCCTTTAGAGGGAATTTGAAGAAGAGTGTGGCACCCCCAAAACAACTAAGGTCGCCACAGATACCTATTGCTCTACCTATTGAATACCAGTTACATGTCTTTGATAAAAAAAAAAAAAAAAGGGGGGGGTTTAAAGAAGGACCGAGGTTCATAGGCATTTTTTTTTTAAAAGAGTTTAGCGTAGCTCATAGCGAAACTTAAAGACGAGTCTCAACATCCCTCTACTCTCTTAACGATGATACAATGCACACCAACTACACGTTGAAGGAAAAACATAAAGCCGAGCCACTTTTATTTACATTTTTAGGATGGACATCTTGGGTCGGTACAACCAAAAAGCCAAGACTTTTTACTAAACTTGGCTACAACTCAAAAGAGAGATCTCGACCCCTTATATCTATCGTGTATAACCCTCCATCTACAAGTGTCGGCTATCTCCAAAAAGTGTCAGCTCCCTCTCCTCACGCGGGCCATCACACCCAATCTGGTGCATCGAGCGGTGGTGGCGACAACATCCCCAGCATCACTCCGTCACGTTGGACGTGGACGGACAAGAACTCCTGGATGACCGAGCCCCTAGCCAAGCCCACGTCATACATCACCAACACCCGAACCCGTATGAACACCAACCCAGGGATGGTGACGCATACGTGCTCCATGCATTCGACCTCCACGTCAGATGGAAGGCCGTAAAAAGTACCACGCGCGACCGGAGGGAGAGGCATCTCTCTAATCTGAAATGTTAGTCCCCAAAGGGGTGAGTATAACCACTCAGCAGGTAAAAGATCTATTAAACTACTCAATGCATCAAACAGAGCAATCATGGCATCATAGAGTACATATAGATCATACATATCAAACATATCTCACCTTGCAGCCATGCATATTACCTCAAAACAGCCATATACATATATATACATACATACATGTATGTGTATATGTGTATGTGTATACATATGTACATACATATGTACATATATGTATACATGTCACCATGTCATATGCATATACCACCAATGCACTTGTACATAGATACAGTCATGCATACACGTCACCATACCATGTGCACACACCACCATGCACTTATACATATTACATCATACATCCATGCATACATGTCACCATACCATGTGTTACATACCACCATGCACTTATACATGTTACATCATACAGCCATGCATATATGTCACCACACTATGCATGATTCAATTTCAGCTCTTGTTTTTCAATTGAATCGCCACATTTTTCTTTCCCGGGACCAGTAATTGCATCCCACATTTCTATCGCTCGCACCCAACCTGGCATCGCGAGGAACCTTCGGCACACACCTCCGGGCATTCAGCACACATCTCCGGGCATCTCAAAACTCCCGAGGACATCCGGCACACACCTCCGAGCATCTGGCGCACACACTCTGGGCATCCCGACACTCCCGGAGCATTGTCGGCTCACACCTCGGACGATATCCTCATTACAATGCATATTCTCATATATCTCATTTTTCGATTTCACATTTGATGTAACAATGCCAATGATTGAAATCAGCCTTTTTGAAATCATACAATATGCATTGGGAAAAGTATCATTTGATACAATGGTTTTGAAAAACTTCATTGAGTCCATGAAAATCCATCAATCCTTTGATGTCATATGAAATGTATGAATGTCATCACATCATTGCACGAGTAATAATCCAAGATATCATGATTTACATAACAATTTCAATAACCAGTAAATAAAACAATTTCCAGCTTAAACAGAATACATGCGGTTCATGAAAATCCCGGAAAAATTAGTAAACGGTGGAAGTAAATTCTGAAAATTTACCACATTGCATATAAGATCTAAGGAAACATATTTCATGAAGGACACCCCCATCAAACAAGGCTTCACAGAATATGTACAGGTCCATATATCACTAAAAAAGAATTTTTAACCTTACCCATGCACAGTTTTTGAAACATTTTCGATTAACTACCCAAATGACCTTCAAATATTATGAAATTTAAACATGTGATAGTCAAGACATAGATGCAGATACTTCATGAAGAACACTACACCAAAAGATCCCCATATATTTCAATACAGACCACGCATCACAGCACTACTAATTCTGTCCGTTCAACTTGCACAGTTTTTGAAACATTTTTGGTTAAATAGGCAAATAAACTTCAAAAATTACGAAAATTGAATATGTTATAGGCAAGACATAAATAAATATATTTCATGAAGAAAACTTTTCCAAACGAGTCTCATACAGAACGGTATAAACCACGCATTGCAACATCACCAAGTCCGAACACATCAGATTGCACAGTTTTAAAAACATTTTCGATTAAATAGGCAAATGACATTCAAAAATTGTCAAATTTGACTATGTTGTAGGCAAGACATAGAGAAAGATATTTCATGAAGAACACCTTTCCAAAAGAGTCTCATACAGAACGGTATAAACCACGCATTGCAACATCACCAAGTCCGAATACATCAGATTGCACAGTTTTAAAAAACAAAATCGATTAAATAGGCAAATGACATTCAAAAATTGTGAAATTTGACCATGTTGTAGGCAAGACATAGAGAAAGATATTTCACGAAGACATTGAAGTCAGATTCGCCCTAGGTAATTAATTACAAATGGTTAAAACTTCTGTTCCTAGTGCCGAAATTTCCAGATCTAACCATCTTCGAAAAACCACAATTTCACCTACCTATCCTCGGTCATTTCTTCCAAATTTTTTGATATGTTATACCTTATGATGTGCTTAACAACTTTCATTCAGAAGTCGAGGTAAGATTTCCACTAAAAGGCCACATGCAACTCGAAATCCTATGGAGGGACAGACTGATTTTTTTTCTAGAAACAATATGCATAGCCAACAATTTCCTCCCCATTGCTTCGAAATCTCCTCACTTCCACCACAATCGATGCTCACAAATCAACATGCACACATCTCAGCTAGCAAAAGAGTAGAGAAACGGACTCTATTTGCCTCAAACTTAAGCACAAACAGCAACAAAGATGGCGGGCAAAGCGGCGAACGAATGGCGGACGGTCCTCCTCCTTCCTCTAGCACACACGGCCTCTCCTTTCTCTCTTCCTTTCTTCCTTTCCTTTCCTTTCTCTCTTTCCCTCCTCTCTCTCTCGGATGACACTCTCTCTTTCTCTCCCTTTTCTCGCCAAATCTGCCCCCTAATTCCCCCTAATTTCTTTCCTTCACTCATTAGCAATCATTTGATTGCATGGAGCCGCCCAAGGGAGCCAACGGGGGCAGCCATGCTTGGCTCAACCTCCTTGCCACTTGGCAACCCACATGCAAGGGTTGATGGGCTTCAATGTTGGGCAGGTCTTGGGCCTTCATGGGCCGGTCGAATAGGGGGGCTGCGTGGGCTGGTTGGACGGTCTTTAGGCCTATAAATCAGCCCACCCTCTCCTATTCTTATTCCGTTTAATCCTCATTTAAATAAACACCTAATTTCAACTTATAAGTTCACAAAAATTTGTAATTTAAATCAATAATATTCCACTTATAAAGTGCACCACCAAGAATAAGATTTCTATATCAATTTGCTCCTTAATAAAATCCTTGGGTCACTTGTAGACACATCTCCATCCAAACAATTTGTCCATTACAATGCTCGGTCCTAAATTAATTGAAATTCATTGATTAAATGGCTAATACAAAATCAAATGGCACTTCCATTACCTAATCAGGGTTCATGGTACTCCAGAGGTTGTCGTGAGATTTTTGGATGCCACAAAGAGGTAGAGACTATAACTTTTGTTTGAGTGATTGGACTGCCATCAGTCTGGGCAATCATCTTTTTATATGATAACATAATGTAATGTTGCTTGACAATATGAGCAAATTGAGTGAACAACTTATAGTGAAACTCTTTGTCTTTGCTATAGAGCAATATGTCATTGATGTAGATCTGTGCACTTGCATTGATTGGACGGAATATATTGCACATGGCCTTTTGGAACAATGAGGGTGCTATCTTCAATCCAAAAGGAATGACCTTCCACTGGAAGTGTTGGTTTGGTATACAGAATGCCATCTTATGTCTATCTTCTGGATGGATTAGAATCTTGCCTTTAGGTCAAACTTAGAGTACATTTTTTCATTTGACAAACTAAAGAATAAAGTTTTCTTGATGGATAAAGGAAACTTATCATCTTGGAGGAACAGATTAAGAAATTGGTAATTGATGACCAATCTCTTTTCTCCTCTGACTTGTTTAGCATGTTTTTCCATATAAAATGCTTCACATGCCCACTATGAGTTTGTGGGTTCAATAAGTCCTTGCTAAACGAGATCTTTGCATTCTTCATGGGTTAACTAGAGGTTTAATGGATTCATTCCTATGTGGCTTGCTTTGGTTCGGTTGACATCCTCATTCTTCTTGAAGGGCAATTTAATGAAAAATCTAAGTTTTTTCACAAAGGATTGGAATACTTGGCAAGAAACTCTTAGTGGTTTTTGGCATGTGACTCCAAAAGGGTCTGGAGGATCAGATCAAGGGTTTCAAGTTAGATTAATTTAGAGTCTCTTGGTCTCTACAAATTCTTAGAATTGTGTTTGAAATTTAAGTCCATTAGGCATAATCCTGAGATTCAAGACTCAAGTTAAGATATCATAGCCAATGATGAAGTCCCGATCTAACGATATGATAATCTAGGTAATATGGTGCACTAAGGAAAGAATGGGATTTTGATAGGTGTAACCTTATTTGGGTGGAAAAAGTGCTTCCGAATATAAAAGTAAAATAACGGGTATGAGGTTCTCGATATTCTTCAAGAAAAAGCTTTGGATCAAGGATATATGAGTCTACACCAATGCCTATGAGAGCAATGAGGGGAATGGGTTTAGAGGATTGGGATGGAAGGAGCTGGATAGGAACATATGGCTTGAAAAAAAGAGGTTTTTCTTTAGTGACCTGGATGGATGAGAATTGGTCTTGGTTTGCTAGAGGGGATAATAGTTTATCAAAAAAGAACATGCCCTCATGGGTAGGATCATCTCCTTCATCTTCACTATTTTTTTAGAAAGTTTTTATGGCACAAATAGTTTTGTTGGAAGGTTCATCTTCAAGAGAAAGACTGACTCAAGATCATTGTCGCGACCCGATTTTTCGGGTTTACCACCTAAAACTAGGTTGATGGACTACTAAGTCTTTAAGCTTAGCTCGGGCTCTCCCAAGCCCATACCAAATCGCGACTTAGGATTTTGACATACAAAAGCTTATTATCTAGGAGTCACCACTAATCGGTTTAGGGTAGGTCGATTAGACACCTAAGTAAAATAACAGGATGATTATCTTACTCCTACGAACCAGAGATTTTGGGTACGGGGACTTGGTTACACTAGACTATCCTAGTGCCCTTTCGGTACCATTTCTTTTTAATTTCAAAAAATGTTTGGCAATTGAATTGATTTTTAATTTAACTTCCTAACGTGTGAGGTGATCATACATGTGCACATACCACCAATTTAACACATCAAGAAAGCAATTAAATAATGCAAAAACATACCTTAAAGCAACGAAAGCATCTGCAATGTTAAATCAGAATTCACATCAACAATCCTAGATATGATTCCTAATTAACAAGCAATCAATTTTTTTGTTTTCACTTTATTTAATGAAAATCATGTGATGCACGCTAATAATCTAATATGACATGGCGACATGACCTAAACTATATGACATGAAGAAATGCAATAATTAAATGCAATCTAAATGATCTAATTATAATGACATGCAATGCGATGCAATGACATACCAAATTATTTAAACTAAAATGACATGCCTCATGCAATTTAATATGCAAGCTATATGTCACGCGACATTTATTAAATGACTTAGTCTAATGACAATAAAATTCTAATTAAATGAACTTAATGAAAACTAAATGACGTGCATTTGATGTTTCTATTTTTTAAAATACAATCTATCCTTAAAATTGAAATTAACTTATGCAAAGACAAATTTTGTATTTTTCTTTCATGAAATTCGAATGCAAAAATGATCTAGCTAGATTGAAATTCTATCTAATTTAAACTAAGGATTAAATCATATTAAATCCTAATTTAAACTAAGATATTATCTTCATCTAAAATGCAATTTATCTAAAATATGCAATGACGTGCGGAGCATGCCCTAATTCTACATGACATATGCATGATATTTTTTTATTTTTAACAATGTTCGAAATTTAAAAATGCCACGTAATTAAACATGCAACTTAAATTAAACAAAAACTAAGATCCTAAATGAATGCATTTTTTTTTGTATTTTTTTAAAAATCTAAAATAAAATCTATATTCTAGATATGCAAACTAACAAGAAATATTCTAAAACCAATTGAAATCCTAATTCAAACATCTTTTTGATTTTTCTTAGTGATTTTTTAAAAAACAAGCATTAAATCTAAACAAACAAGATATTCAACAAATAAATGATTAAAATAAACGAAAAAATAACACGTTATCTCACGGGTCAAATTAACGATTACTTTTAACCCTGAACGTCACAACAAGAAAACAAAATAATTAAAAATTTAACCCGAAATCTTACGGATCAAATTAATAATTAAATTAATTCAACAATTAACATACCATAAACAAACCCCAAGAGTTAATACAATTTAAAAAATGACCCGAATCTTACGGGTCAAATTAATAATTGCAATAAACCTTAGGGATAAATCCTATGGATAATGCCTAGAAGAACTATAACTTAAAAGTCACCTCACAATATTCAACTTAAACCATAATAATAAAACTAACTAAAAGTAAAGTAAAATAACATAAAATAATAAAAAAAAAATAAAAGAAAAACAACCTAAGGAAAAAAGGAGGGCAGCAAGTTCGTTGGTCTGGCCAAGGGTGGTGCGGCGGCTAAAGGGCTCGGACGAAACAAGGGTAGTCGGCGCGGCGTCGCTCGGCAAGGGAGATCGGCGCAACGCGGGCTCACAGATGAGGGGCTCGTCGCTCGGGCGGAGCGAGCTTCGTCAGACTCCAGGCTGAGCATATCGGCGCTGGGCGATCACAGACAACCGGTGGAGCGACAATAGCTGGCGGCTCAACTGCCGGCAGTGGGTTGCTGGTGTGGCAGAGTGAAGAGGTCGCGGAGCGAGGCAGGGCCTCGGGTAGATCTGGGCGGCAGCGGCGGTGATGGAGCGGCTCGGGCGGATCTGTCGCTCAGGCGGATCTGTCGCTCGGGCGAATCGAGCTTCGGGCGTCAGCTCCAGGCGGCGTCAGCGGCGGCAGGCGGTGGGCGAGCAGGGTTCGGTTGCTAGTGCGAGGCCGAATCAGGCGAGTTGGGGCGTCGAGCTTGGCTGCTGGAGCGATGGGTCGCGGGCGGAGGCGCGAGCTGCACGTCGGGGGCGGATCGGGAAGTCGCGGAGCGAGGCAATCGGCGCAGCGGTCATGGCTGGCTTCGGGTCTTTGGGTCGGGGGGCGATCGGCGCGGGTCGGGAGCAGCAGAGGCTTCGCGCGCAAAGCAAGGTGCAGTGACGCGGCTGGATTCGGGGCAGAGCAGGCGGATCGGACGGCACTCCAGCGCGATGGCAGGCGAGGAGTGGTGGTGCCGGCGAGGGGACCCGAGGCGGCGCGGCGGTCGCGAACGGAAGCCGGCGGTGGGGAGAGCGGCAATGGCGCGCGGAGGCTTCACTCAGGCGAGGAGGGATCCACCAAAGAAGAAGCACAGTAAATTTTGCTTTTTACTATGTCTTCTCTCTCCTCTGCTACCCTCTCTCACCTTTTGACTTTTCTTGTTCTTTTTTCTTCTCCACGCACACTCTTCCTTGCTTTTCCTTTCTCCTTTTGTGTTGATTGTTTTTTTTTTTTTTTTTTTTTTTGGTAAAGTAATCAACACAAAAGGAGAAAGGAAAAGCAAGGAAGAGTGTGCGTGGAGAAGGAAAAAGAACAAGAAAAGTCAAAAGGTTTTTTTTTTCCTTTTGATTCCAAAGAAAACCAAAAAGCCCCCCGTGTAAACCTACGTACACACCCTTTATAGCAAAACAAAATGCAATCTCACTAAAATATTTTGAAAATTACCCATAACCTCCGAATCACGAAAATCCTAATCTCCTCAATATTCTCCTCCGATTTCCTCATCTATTGATAAAGATAAGATTATAATGCGATTTCCTTAATTTTCAAAAATCATCATAATATCGCATAAAATCTTAATTTTTCAATAGATAATTAATTAAAAAGGACGACGGGCTTGGGTTAATTATCTCCTTTCGTGGGCCTAGCCCGACCTGCCGAACTAAAGCTTAGAAAATATTAATTCAAACCCATCCAACACCAGTCCTAAAAATAAAAATGCAAAACATGTAAAATAAAAACAAATGCACCTAACACTATATGCTATGCAATTGAATTATAACATTTTAAAAAAAAAATTAACCCCTAATGACTAAATGGGCCGCCAAAATTTAGGTGTCGACAATCATCTTCTACAAAGAGATACCAATTTTCTTGTGGATGGCATCCATAAGATTCATACTTCTTTTGTGGGCTTGTGGACAATTTTTTGCAAAATGTCCTTTACGACCACACAAAGCAGCGATCTTTCTTTTCTTTTTCTTTTTTGTTTTTGCTAGAACGATCTCTCTCATGATATCAGCAACTCTTTTTAAGAAACTTCCATTTTCCTTTCTTTCTTATGGAAGAATGCTTTCAGAAATGCTTCTCTTTCTTATTTGGACAATCACAAGAAGAATCTCTATGCCACATTTGTTTTGGAGACTTGGTCTTTTGCAGGCCTTGTCAAGCATCCCGTTGCTTCTTGAGAATTTCTTGAATGCCTTTTTCCTTAGACATAATTCGTCAAGGGCTCCGTGAATCCCTTGTTGGATTTCTCTAAGGGAAGCATCTAGGGTTCTCCAATTCTTTGATTAGAAATACTTGTCAACCATATTGCCAATTTGCTTTGGCACAAATGATAAGAATACTGGTTTGAGAGTTGGATCTCCACCGAGGGCATAATAAGCTTCATAATTTCTTTGAAATGTCTATCATGATCTTTCCGCTCATAAAAATAGCATTTTCTCTCAAAGAATTCTTTCCCTTTTTGCTCTACGAGGTCCTTAAGCCTCTTGATAAAGTAAAGGTGGAGAATGGGAATCATCTAGTCAAAATCTTGTGCCAAGAATATATTTTGATTTGCTGGAGCAAGAGCCAACTACCAATCTAGCAAGCTACTTGTAAATCTGGCAGTGAACTCTAGAAGAATATGAAATTGGTCATTTTTTGGATCAGTAGCTTTGGCATTCATTCAGGCAAAGAATTCTTGTAGCCTAGCATGCCAATTATTATATGAAATATCATCAAGTGTGAAGGTGAGATTGCAACTTTTTTTTTTTCTGAGAATTGATAATCTAGAAGGGAAACTCTATCATGTTTTCTTCATCTCTTTCTTCAGGTTGAATCATGAAGTTGATGGGGGCTTGTTCAGGAATAGGTTGAGCCTGCTCATTGTCCATAGAAGTGGATGATGTAGCGTCTGACTCAGACTGAGAAGCTTCAGAGTATGAATCTTGCATAGACTCTTATATAGATTGGATTTTGTCACGGCCTACCATGGTGATACTCATCTTGACATGTTCTCTTAGAAATGACTCAAGGGAGTTGGAGATCATGTATGAAGGTGGAGGGTCAAATGGTAAAGGCTTAGATTGTTTTGATTTTGTCAGTTCTTCTGCTGATGTGGCTATAGATTTCAATTTCATTCTGCGAAGAACCTTTCTTTGATGGCCCTCACCTCATGCCTGCGAGCAAGAGCAGTCTAATTTAAATTACAAATTACAGACAAAAGGGATGGAGCAATGGTGGAATTCAAGGGAAGGAATGAAGATTTTTCCCACAAAGAGGAAAATAATGGATTAAAGATAGAGGTAAAAGAAGAGGGGTTGCGTTTCCTCTCTTGGCTAGTTTGGAGTTTTTTTTTATTATCTATTTTTGAAGTCTTTCTACTTTAATTGATTGATCATAAAGGTAATGTTTAGGTCTTACAAACCAAGAATCTATTTTTTTAGTTTTATCTAATAAAGTTGAAGAAGCTTGTTTTGGACCACTAAAGTCTGATCTACCTATTAATGGACACAATCTAGTCAAGTTTTGACTTCTCCCACTTCAGTTAGGACTTTAGCCACTTGAGTTTTGAGAGAATTAAAGCTTGCTTGTTGTTTGGACCTCAATGTGGTAAGGGCCTTGTTCTGGACTAAGGCATTTTCCGTTTGCCAATTTAGGACAAATTTCAAGGGATTGAGCTCTATGATAATTCTACTTAGGGTGGTGACCGTACTCAACTGGATTTGTGAATTTTTCCAAAGGTGGAAAATCAAACTCATTAAACATGCAAATGTGGGAAGGGGTGAATGGCTCAGGAGGATTTGTTTCTACTGATTTGCTAAATTGAAAGATGCGTGGGTCACAAGTCGGATTTTTCTTGGCTCATTTAAGGATAGGCTTATAACATGGTTTAATATGAGAAAGAGGTTGTGGTCTTCTCTTCGAATGGTTTTTTGAACCAATGGTTCTAATTTTTCAAAAGAGCCATAAGACACCAAGAGTTGGTATCTTCCTTTATCCTCTCCAAGTGGCCTAATAGAAGGTTCCTTCTCCTGCCATTTCTAGAAGAACGGATTTTTGGAAAGAGAAGTACACTAGAAGTGCCTTAACTTATGTACAACACTCACTTTAATGCCACAACTTTTCGCCAGCTCACTTAAGTGCCACTTTTAAAAAAAAAAAAATGTTCACTCAAGTGTCAACTCCTATCTAAATTACTGAAAATCTGACATGGCAATATTTTATTAATTTCTCAATCCTACGTGAATTGCCAATATGCCTAGTCAGCATATAATCTCTAAACAACGCCGTGTAACAAATTAACAAGTGATCACTTTACTACCAATCTTAATGAAAAAGTGATCACTTCAATGCCAAAAAAAACCCCTAAACAACTTTGTATAGCAAGTTAAGAAGTGATCGCTTCAGTGCCAATCACTATAAAAAAAAAAATGATCACTTTAGTGCTAATTGTTGTTAAAAAGTGATCACTTTAATCCCAATCTTAATGAAAAAGTGAGCATTTTACTCCCAAAAATGCCACATCTTATAGAATTTTTAATTATAGAAGTCATATAATTTCTTTAGTCGGAATTTTTTGTCGAAGGCACTTAAGTGATCTTTTTTTTTCCCTAATTTTGGCACTTAAGTGAGTTGGTGAAAAGTTGTGGTACTAAAGTGAACGCCATACACAAGTTAAGGCACTTCTGCCGTACTTCTCCTGATTTTTGGATTTTCCTTTTCTTATGGAAGGCCTATCATCATCATCTAGATCTAGCATCATACAAACTTGACATTAGCAATCTACATTCCATAGGCAATGTCTCGAAACAGGGTATCTAAAATAAGTTATAAGATGTCCTTTAGAATTGAAGGCTTGTATTTCAAGCTTATCCCCTTCTAAGCTTTCTAGTTCGTCTGGAATATATGTTTCATGGTAAGGATGGTTGGAAAGATAGGACTTTCTAGCTTCTCATGAGAGTGGTCGAATTTGATGATGACAAGGCCATCCTTGTTTTAGTGAACTTCAATTATGTAGCTTGAATGGGTTTGGAATTTTGATGGAGTTTTTCATTGTTAGTCACCCAAGTATCTAGGAGGAGCTTGACTAACTCAAAGCAGAGGATTTGTCTAGGCACGTATGTGACGTCCCAGCAGCATCACACACTAAGCACAAGCGGAAATTATACGGATTATATTAATGACAGGACCTATTGGTTTCAATTATCACACTATAGCATCCAAACCTAATTGGTTAGCATGTATAACATGGATATTTTATGATATGAAGCTTTTCTAACACACGATCACCCTGTAAGAGTCCTATCACCTAGCATTAGACAATCCAACAAAGAACATATATAAGGATCATGAGAAGTTTCGTTAACTTTCCTTTTAAAACCATTCGGGCTTACATACGTCGACCCAGATTACTTACAAGTCCTTCACCGATGCACAACGTATATTTACATGTTCATAAACAAAAGTGTAAGTAATTTCCAAGGAAAAGGGTGAGAGGGGTTCCTAACTTCACTAGCCCTTACACTACTAGCCCACGTCCATCAAAAAACAAAAGACGTCTTCTCTAGCTTCATCATGATCTGGGTGCCTAAGCACCTCCTACCTCGGCTCCAGGTCCTCCAGCGTCAAACTGAAGAGGGTCAAACAGCTCCCTTTCATGGTTTATGAACCAAGCAACAAACCTTATAGGAATCCAGTCTACCCTGCCATCATTCATCCAAAGCGTAGCCTCATATCCCGTGTAGGTCAGCTCGATATCGAGGTCATATACGTCGTGAAAAGAAACATCCATGTATGCTATCACTCCATAACGAGCAATCGATGGTACGTCCATACTAATGATCTGAAAAATAGAAAAGAATGAGCAATGCCAATAAAGAAATAATAAAACCCTAAGCTAGACAATCTACAGTTGCCAAAGAAAACAAGAGAACACAACCAAATAGCTCAACATACTAAGGCAGGATTGTCACAGGTTTATCTAAATGAATACTAAAATGTCACATGAATAGTTTTTTCGTAACAAACATGCTAAATGCACATGTATGCCTCATGCTCCTAATCTGAACTAAGATGAGATGCGACAACAACAAACGAACTCACACGCCAAGTGGAATTTACATTATAGTGTGTATATCAAGGTCCACCCTCGATCAATTTACCCACCGGAACGCAAGCTGGCCTGATTGAGTCACTTCTAAAATCCTACATTCGGACTTCCACAATATTGCTATCATAGGCATCTCACTCCAAGGTATCCCAATATCATACAACTAAGGCATCCCAAGATCACACAGCATAGGGCATCTCACTCCAAGGCATCCTTGATCACACACAGGGGCATCTCAACTCCGAGGCATCCCGGTATCTCACTCAACCAAGGCATCCAAGATCACACAGCATGGGTATCCCACTCCCCAAGGCATCACCAGTATCTCAATACCGATGGAAATCTCTTACTCATTTAATTCACACATTCCACACATCACACCTCTGAATTATATCACATCACAACATGCATATGACCTCAAGAGTACACAATTACTTCAAGCAGCACACATGCTCACACAACATTTCATTCATGTCGCACTCATTGCACACATATGCCACAATTAATAACCATACAATGTCCACACTTTGAATTATGGAAGAGGCATGATCATGCACAAACTAACCATTATTGCAAGACCATTAGACTCCCGATATGCCATGAAAATCAGGTACGAGAGGCACAACATCCATTGCATAGTCTTGGATCAAGCAGGATACAAGCTGACACGGATAGTTTCAATCACAGAAGTAGAAAGTGCATCAAATCTCATCGAAATGCTACGAAATTTTAGTATGTTATAGAAGAGACATAGATTAACATTTTTTTATGAAGAAACCTAAGTCTATATCTCATTGTATAAAGAGCAGTAATTTGCTGTCTTTACCTCTAAATTCTATAGCATCTTCCAAATTAAGTGCCTACTGGAGAAGGATCATTTTACTACCCAAATCTTAACCATTTGTCCTCAAATTTTGACATATTGTTCCTAAAGTTGTGTCCTACAACTTTCATGAAGGTTTAAGGTCTAACTCCATCTACAAAATTTCATAAAATATATAGAACTACATGGTTCTACTATTTTTCTACATGTCAGTTTGTTGTTTTAAGGGAGGAATGTTCTCGCCAGCTAATTTTCGCAAGAAAATCTCTATAACCAATAGTCGAAGCATAAAATAGTTGGTGAACTCTTAAGAAAATTAGTTCTTTCCTTTAACTACACCTTTAAAACCCCAAGTGACGCATAAACTAGTAAATTTTATGTCTCTGTCTTTCCCAAACAAAACATCCCAAGCCTCTATCCCCATCCACAGCTCAATCAGATTATTTAGTTCATCTACAACTTCTTTTAGTACCTCGACACCTCTCCAACATAACCCAAAAGTGATCTCAGTAGCTCATCGACTACAAATAGCAACCTACAACTCAACTCAAGGCTAGTATTCGCATCTCGACCCCTCAAAAGCAACATGCAACACCCATCTATTGCTCAGCGGTCATCTACCCACCAACTTGACGAACTCAGCTCCCTCACGCTCGATTCTTTGACCATCCGTACCCTAATCATCACATGCAAAGACCAACAGCTTCATTTGAGTGCCCATCTAACCTATTCCAACTCAAAACAGAAGCATCAAACTTAATCTTCCACCATTTAGCATGCTTCACAAGTTCCCTCAACAAATAGCAGATAAATTCTAGTTTAGGGCCTAATCATTTCCTTACTGGTGGCTCAGCTTCACTAGTGGCTCAGCTTCACTGGTGGCTCGCTACTCTTTGAAATTCTGCCCTGAAATGCGCGCAAAAAGAAGAAGAAGCTGAAGTCGCTGAGTTTTGCTTCTATGCAAGTCACGAAAGAGAGAGGGAGGAAGAAGAAAATGGAGAGAGAGAATTTTGGGTCTATTTTGGGGAGAAGAGAATGGCGTGAGTAGGAAAAAAATCATATATGTGTGTAGATTTTATTTTAAATCCCAATAAGAGAAGTAATCATTAGAAAGGGATAATAATGATGTCTCCTCTGAAGGTTCGGGTTGGGGAGAAACCAAGAGGGAAGAGATGAATTTCCTGGCTCCCATGCATGCATTCTTCTTCATGGTCGACACTTGGTGCTCAAGAATGGTTAAGATTAAGTTCTAATCCGTGTCGTTAATTAGTCTAATAGTTTCTAACATCTTTTACTTAGTTTCGTTTCGAATCCACTAAATTTTTGATCTTTTCATAACTATACGAATCTATGAGTTCGCACGAATTGAATTGACGCGTTAACGTCTCGATGCTAATCTACAATACAAACAAGAGTGAATCGCGATAAATTACTAAAGATAGTGTTCGATAATAGAATTACAATCGCTTATAAGTTTTTAATAAAATTTCTAATTAAATCTCTCATAACGGTAATCTATAAACTTAATCAAAAATTAAAGCGCTCGGGCCTAAATACCCATCTTGACCCGACATTTCACAACATTTCATGACCCACTAGATTTAATTCACAATTTTAATGAACTCGACTCTTGACCCACTCCAAGCCAAGCCCAAGTCCATATCCTATCCTTTGACTGATCAAGCCCATGCTCGATATCTTCGTGCGGCATGTTAACTACTTAAGCCCATACTTTCCTCACGGCCCATCAGGCTTGTCATCTGGCCCGCTTTGAAATAATCCAAGCCCTTAACAGTCCGATTACACTTATAGGGTCAGTAAAATTCAGGATATCACAACGTAGATGTAGGATGGTGTTTGATTGCTGTCAATAGAAATGAATAGAGCATCTTAGCTTTAGATCCAATGCATGATTTTAAACTTAGTACACCATTTGGTAATGAAGGGTTGCAACAATTGAATCAATAGTTTGGGATGCTTCAGTTATTTGCAACTGGACCTTTAAGACATTAAGGACTCGAGGGTCGGACAAGGCCATATTGAAGTTATGAAAAAGGGTAACTAAGACCGTGCCAATGTTGAGGGTAATCTCAACTGTTCCTTTGCAAGTATGTTGGTATTTGAGGAATCAAGTGTCAAGGAGTGTCATTCTGGTAGCTTTTGGAAGGCCTTTTCATCCATGAAAGGTTAAAGCAAGACGAAATAATCCGAAGTAGAGATGTGTATACCCTTGGGAATGTCATTGTTGGACCAGTTTAGGAGGAAAATGAAGATTAACAAAATGTTATTGCCGAGTACATGAATAGGATGCTGATCAAAATGGGTAGATTGGATATTCTTTGACATCATTTGGAGCATGTTGGATGAGTTTTTTAATGGAACGCATGGGACAAAAATAGTGGGGTTTTGGAAATGCAAGATAGTGATTTATTAGAGGGAGTTAGGTACTGGAAACTTGGTCATCTTCACCAAGGTAAGTGACCTCTTAAAGATAATCAAGTTTCGAGGAAGTAGATTTTCTAAAGATAGAGAGATCTAAGGACAAAGGTGCATCTATCATAATAGGTTGTTGATCGGTCATGATGATGAGAAATTCTCATTAGTTATGGTACTTCATCAAAGAATAATGATGTTAACACGGTATCAATATGTCATCCAACTTAGTAATTTGAAAATAAAAATTAGTAGAAAGTAACAGATAGTGAAATTACCACAAGTATATTAATTTAGAGTTTTTGATGGTCAAAAGTTAGTTTTAAGTAAACTTTTCACATACGCACAAGTTTGGAGGTTTTTAGTAATATTAACCCTTTAATGAATAACTTATTTGGGTAATTAAATTTTACATATTATAAGAAAGGAACCAATTATGTGAAAAATATTATGAGTTTTAGCTTAAAAAAGGGAGGTGGGGAGCTTGATTTCCCAAGTTCTTAAGAGAATAGGGGTGGGGACGTTTAGGACGCGTTTGGTAACGATTCAGTTCCCATGAACAATTTCTTATCATAAATGATTCTTTTTTTATTCTATTCCCAAGAACAATTTCTAAGCATTTTAAACCATTTGGTAACTGTTCAATCTGAAATAGAATTGTGTTTGATACCGTGCTCAAAATTTCTATCTAAATCATTTTCTTTTAATTTTTAAATAATTTTTTTACTTTTTTCCTTTTTTTTCTTTTCTTTTTTTCCTTTCTCTCTCCTATTCTTCTTCTTCAAGTGGCTGATCGCCGGTCCAGTGACCTCATCGGAGCGTTGCCGGCTCTCAACGAGGTCAGCCCTCGTTAGTCGAGCCTCCCCGGCAGTTGGGCGAGGCTTGCCCAGCCTCCCCGGTGGCCAAACAAGCCTCACTAGGGCTGGGCAAGGCCCACTTGAGCACCGGTGGGGCTGGGTGAGGCTCACTTAGCCACCAACGAGGCTTAGCGTCACCAAATCGCGAGGCTTGCCCAGCCCCGCCGAGGCTCGACCTTGCCGGTGAACAAGTGGGCTTCGCCAGGGCTGGGCGAGGCTAAGCCTCGCCGATGGTTGGGCTTGCCTCCAGCGAACTCGCCGGACCTCGCCTTAGCTTGGCGAGCTCACCGTACCGGTTGCCGATGACCGGCGATGGTGGGCGACGGACGGCGGACAGCAACCGCAGCGGTGGCGATAGATGAAAAAGAAGAAAAGGGAAGAAGAAGAGAAAATATGGGCTTGATTCTTAGATTTGTTCTCGGGAACAAAAATCAACTTTTTTTTTATTCTTGATTCTATTCCAAATCTACTTCCAGGAACAAAAAAAATAGAAATTTGTTCTCGGGAACAAAATTTTTACTAAACACGATTTTGTTCCAAAACTACTCCCGAGAACAAAAGAATATAACCTGGCACTGTTTTGATGGTTAACAAACAAACCCTTAGTTTCAAGTGTGGAGTTTGATTTCCCTCACTTTGCAAACAAGTAGAGCAAAAATCTGAGAGCGAATTTAGGGTTAATTTAAGATAGACCAAAAAAAAAAATCTACTCAGTATACTTTTCAATAATAATTTTGTACTTACAAACATTTTTAATTATAATAAAGAATGGCCATATTGTATTTATTATTAGAAAGAAAATATTACTGATATTTTAAAAATTATCTTGAATTTTCAATATAAGAATTTAATAATTATAAATCATTCCTAACTTATATTTCCGTGCAATTCTATTAAAACAAATAAGAAATTACTTCTAATGCGGCTAGTCAATTCTGTACGCTAACCGACCAAAAAAAATAAAATTTCTTTAAATTAAACTGAAAAAATACTAACCCGCTTCCATCCCTTCCCTAATCAATTCTCATAATATTCATTCGTAGTCTTATTCCCTTCCAATCAAAATGGCCTAAGTCCCTAAAAATCTCCAATTTTCCAATCCAATCACAATCTTGCCTTGAATTTTTTTTGTCTAGAAACACTCCAATTTTAGGTCCAACCCCAAATTTTTCTGAACTTTTTTTGTCTAGAAAAAGTTCATGCTTTCCAAATTTTCAAATCTATTGCCTTCGTCCATCCAAAAATCGCCATTAATCGTCCCTACTTTCCATAATTTTCATATCAAAGAGCAAGCTTTTTTTTTTTTTTTAAAGATAATTTTTCACATTAGCTTGCTAATTTGGACTTGTTACAAACGTGAAATTGCCATGTCAAACAATCAATTGCAATTATTGGATGGAGGGTTAACGGGGTATATTTAAAATTAGATTGAAAGTTGCTGATTTTTTTTTAAATGAAAAAAATTCGAGACAGATTTAAAACTGGATTTAAAATCTAAAATTTTTTTCTAGTCGAAAATATGTTCGGACTGAAATTGGGATTAAATCTAAAGTTGAGGTTCTTTTCGAATAAGAGAAAATTCCGGGCAAAATTGAGACTCGACCTAAGTTTGGAATTTGTTTTTTCTTATGATGAAATTAGGTAAATCAAAGCTCACGGTAGTCAAGACAACAGTTGAGGGTCTAGCGGTTCGGTTTGCGTTAGGCAAAGCGTTCGCTGAGATCTCCTCTTTTCCCGTTCGCAACAAGAACGCAGTCGCACCACCCCTTTCTGGTGGAAAACGCACTGTTGATGATTCTCTCTCTTCCCCTCTCTCTCTCTCTCTCTCTCTCTCTCTCTGAAACTCATGCAGACGCATCTGTAGCAGCAGCTCTCCGCGGCCATTGAGTCCCCCTGCGCTCGCGCGAGCATGGCCTCCATCACCTCCGTCCAGTTGAATTACCTCGTCTTCCGCTACCTTCAAGAATCGGGTACCTCATTTCCTCTTCTTCTCCTCCTCCTCCTCCTCCTCCCGGTTCGTTTCCGCAAGACGAGGGACCGGCGGCGGCCGATTTGCTGTCGCTTTAGGGCTGTCGGTGGCGCTAGGGTTTCTGGCGGTCCAGCTCGTGCGGGCGTTACGGCGCCTTGAGGCTGGGGTTTTGTTCCTGCTTCTTTGTTTGCTAAATTGCTGCGACGGCTGAATTGATTTTCCGCTTAGGGCGAAAGGCGTCTAAATGGGTGTTCGTTAGAAGCCATGGCGAGAGAGATCTCTTGGTTTGAGCTGGAATCCCGGTGGTTTTACCTCATCGAAATGTTAGATTTTGGCTTGGAGAGCTGTTCTAGGGTTTTGCAAGAATTGCGTATCTGGCTGCGAAGAGGCCGGGGTACTTATGCGGAGGAGCCCAATCACAGATTTTGTTGTTTGGCTGAAGGGGGAAGGGTTTATTGTGCATAAATATGTGGTTTCCTTTAGCTACCATTTGAGCGATGCAAGAAGCTTTTTACTTATGAGGGTAGCTCGTGCTTAGTTTCGTAGGTGTGACCTTTGGAGGAATGCAAAGCGAAATGCCTAACTGCTCTGGCCTCTGGTTTGCAAAGTAGGGCACCTGTTCTCCATTGTCTTGTGGGCTTTCTAGGGTCTGCAGAAGTTCTTTCCTACTCATTTTCCAATTAGAAGACGGCTCTGTCTTTTGTGCCTCCATATTCTAAGCAATCTTTCCTAGGGAAAGAGGCTTATATTCAGCTCTCCCCTAAGTCTGGGTTTGGCAGAAAAATTGCCTTCTTTTCTGGATATTTATTATGTACAATTCATTTTGCAGCAACCATTATTGTGATATTGTTAACCTTGTTATTCAGTTGTTGCGAATTTCCAGTTCCCAGTCTTCTCAATCTTGCGAAATAATACATCAAGAAATTACCATCTTGCTTTTGCCATTTCCAGTGACAAGAGTGTCCTTTCTCCTCATTGACTGAAAACAGTTTGGTGACCCTTATCATGTTGATCACACCAGATTTGTTTTGCAAAGGTCATGAATATCCAGTGCAACCTGATGCTTATAACTTTAATGTCTTTCCATCCTGTCTCCATGGGCTAATGCTGAGGCTGTCACTTTATTGTCTGTTAACCACCCGTGTTGAATAGTGCCATGTTTATTTCAGCCCTTGTCCTCTCTGTGTTTTCATGAATGTTCACAATCAGAAGGCTGCATATCATGTTTTAATTCACTTGATCGTACGTAAAAGCTTCTCCCAGCTGTGGCACAGGGGGTCACGTCTTGAATATTCTGTAATACCTTTGCTGTATGCAATCCTGGCTGGGTTAATAGAGACATCAAATGATGCAGCTTCAAGAGACAATCCTGGTTCCTTCATTCTGATGAAACTCTTGGATCCTATATCTTGCAGTGATGTAACTTTCTAGAGTTTTTCATCCTCCAAATTGGAGACCAAAAGGTGTCGAATAACGAACTTCATAATGCTATGGGTACATTTTGTAGGTGAATAGGTTACTTGAAGGAAAATAACATCGAGGATTAGTCAAGTGGATGACGTGGAGAAACACATTTGCTACTTGTGCGAGCAGAAAATATTAATTTAATTTTAGAGCGTAATCTAAGGAGAACAATGATGGAATATTGCATCGGAAGCTGGGCATGGAAAACACTGTTGCAATTTCACTTGAATAAAATGGGAGAAACATGTGTAAAAATGTTTGGACTTGTGGAAATGCAAACTTTAGAAGAATGAGTAGGTGTGACATCATGGTGGAAATGCAAGGCAGAAGGGGCTATGGAAGTTGGGGGCAGAGATGAGTGGGAACTTCAGAAAAGATCTCGAGTACTTCAATATTACCAAGGATGTGGTAGAAGTGAGAGTGCAATTGCTTGATCCATGTAGTAGACCCCTCTTTGTCGTCATAGGAGTACTAAGTAATTGTATTACCTAGGACGTGGTAGAAGCGAGAATGTGATTGCTTGCTCCAATGTAGTAGTATATTATCTCTTTATTATTTTGTTTCACAAAGTTTTAATCTTGGTATGAGAACTTTTCGCAAAACTGCAAGTTTTTAGTATTGAATATGATCTTGGACTGATGTTTCTGATACATGCTTGAAAATATGTATGCAGGTTTTACACATTCCGCGTTTGCCTTGGGATATGAGGCAGGCATTAACAAATGCACAATTGATGGGAATATGGTTCCCCCTAGTGCTCTTATTACATTGGTGCAGAAAGGACTTCAGTATCTGGAGATGGAAGCAAACTTGAATAGCGTGAGCATGCCCAACCTATTATGAACTTGCATTCGTCATCTTTTAATTTAATTACTCTATTCTGGAAATTATGTTGATCGGTGTTCCCTGTAAGCTTGTCAGAGTGACACAGATGTGGATGAGGACTTCTCCTTCTTGGAACCATTGGATCTTATTACAAAGGATGTCTATGAACTCAGGAAAATTATAAGAGAGAAAAAGAAAAATTTGCAAAAAGATAGAGATAAAGATAGAGAATTAGATAAGGACCATGAAGCTGAGCGTGGACGGGCAAGGGAGAAAGATAGACATGAAAAGGAGAAGGAACTTGAAAAAGATAGGGAACGGAAAGAGAAAGAGAAAGAGAAAGAGAAAGAGAAGGAAAAGGAGAAAGAGAAAGAGAAAGAGAAAGAGAAAGAGAAGGAGAAGGAGAAGGAGAAGGAGAAGGAGAAGGAGAAAGAGAAGGAGAAGGAGAAAGAAAAAGAGAAAGAGAAAGAGAAAGAGAAAGAGAAAGAGAAAGAGAAGGAGAAGGAGAAGGAGAAGGAGAAAGAGAAGGAGAAGGAGCAACCAAAACATCGGGAAGATCACTCTGAAAAGGAAATAATTGCAAATCAAGAGGTGGACAGGAACCATATAAAGCATGAAGAAAATGGACCTTCTGGTGAATGTGCTTTCTTGCAAATTTCTTTTGTCGCTTCAAACATGAACTTGTCTATCACTGCACTATCAATTTAGAGTTTCTAGTGCCACTATTGTTCTTTGGGTAAACACAAGAAAAACAAAAAATGACCTGAAGGCGTTGTGATCTTTCACGTGGCTGTTTTCAACTAAATTGAATTATACATGTTTTTTCCTGTATGACTTGTTATGAAGGACATGGAAATGAGTATGAGGCAATAGGAAATCAATTTGACATCCATTAGGGTGTGATTGACTTTGGCTTATGACTCTCCTTCTTGTTGAAGATTCTATCTCTCTCTACATATCTTTTTCAAATAAAGGTTGTAACTTTTTTTTGTGTATTCTTTTAGGACCTGAACCAATGGAAATTTCTACTGCGTCAACTTCTCAGCCATGTGAGATTCCTAGTACAGATGTGACAATATTAGAAGGACATACATCTGAGGTTCAAATCTTTGCATAGCGTATCTTTGGGATACTTTCCCTTGTTCATTTCAAACTACTATAGATACTACTCTTGTACCTGAAATATATCATTCATATTTTGACAATGGACCTCTTTTCAATTCTTCATTATAGGTTTGCGCCTGTGCATGGAGTCCTGCAGGTTCACTTCTTGCTTCAGGGTCGGTACTTTACCTGGTGGATAATTCTGACTGGTCTATTTTCTGCTATTCGCATTGGGTTCTTACATTAACTAGATTCTTTGCAGTAACTTTCTACTCATTTACTCTTCACCCTTTGAAGTGTAGCTCTATAGGAAGTGGATTTTAGTCCATGAAATCTGGACTTTTAAAGATGATTATTTGAGCTGAGATAATGACAATTTCTTTATTTTGCTTTTGGATGCGTTTTTCTAATTGCTAAATGAGTTAAATTTTCTGAAGAAAGCTATGGTGGAAATAGAATTGGATTTTGTCATTTGCTTATTCCTATAAATCACAGTGATGCGAGGTGGTTGTATGTGGACCTTCGCGAACTATAGAATTATACATGAAAGATTCAGTTGTTACATTGCATGGTCATGGGTTATTTGATTCTCTATGACGTTTGGTATTCAAGATTCCTTCATATTTTGGCTGAACAACATCATTGTTCAGTTAACCAGTCATTGATACATCTACACTAGCAGGAGGTTCGGTTTGTGTTGGTTTAAAGCAAACTTTCTTGCAAAGATTTGGGGCTTTTGTTTAAGGAGAATGGAAAGCCCTCGGAGGACTTGTTTGGAAGAATAATTATTTGAAAACAAGCATTTCTCAAATGAAAATATTCAATTTTTTTTGTTTGCAGCTTTTCTCAAATTAGTCCATTTGGATTTGATTTTCATTTGTAAAGTGATCAATTTACTTTCTTTTGTGCAGTAGCACTTTTCCGAATGATAACTTTGTTAAGAGATTATTTTGTGTTTGGCTTTCAGTTTCTTGATAGTATATAAGACCAAAGTTCACACTTGGGGTAAGTATAGTAATTCTCTAGAGACTATATGACTAGACTGGTTAGCTTGACGAATTGCAGAATCGTTGATATCATACTCCATGCGATTGTCCCTAATATATGTAACTTGCTTGCATCAGGTTTTTCATTATTACAATTGACGTCTATGTTCTGAATTGGTGTACTGTTTCTGTTTCCTTCATTCTGGAATTCATAGATTGTTCTAGATAATGAAATCCTTCTCACCTATGTCACAGTTGAAAGATTTATGTCAAGAATTTGTGTTTTCCAATTCACTGCAATGTCCTGTTTCTCAGATCTGGAGATTCTACTGCTCGCATATGGACCATACCTGATGGGACCGCTAAATCTAGTCTACAAAATGGTCCCCCAGACGTTCTGATATTGAAGCATGTAAAGGGTAGGACAAATGAAAAGAGCAAAGACGTCACGACTCTTGATTGGAATGTAAGTCTAATGATGACTTGTGAGAGAAAATATAACTCATTCTGTTCAAATCTTTTCCTTAGTCATTTTGCCTTCTTTCTGTTCTCTTTTTTCTTTTTTCTTTTTAACTGGAATGGCTTGTTTCTTAATCTCTTGAAGCTAGGAATTGCTTCTCTCAATTATATTTTAGGTGCCTTAAAACTTCCGTGATTAAGCAGGTTCCATTTGCTTCTATTTTTAAACCACAATTACCTGCGTGTCTCTCTGCAGGGGGATGGAACACTTCTTGCAACAGGTTCATATGATGGGCAAGCAAGAATTTGGACCACAAATGGTATGTTTTGAGATCATGCTGCTTTCGGATTTAACTGTAAAAATGTCTAACTCCAAACAAACATCTGTATTATTTGTACATATTTATCATCATTACTGGTATATGGCAGTCCTTGTTTGAACTATGCAACCCAATCTTCTGACACTCAAATGGTTCCTTAGCACAATCCTGATTCACAATCCTTGATTGAATTGTTCATCTTTTGTAGATTCTCACGATTTCAGAACCCAAATACCTGAGAGTGTAGGTCACACACTTCTAGTTTCCAATGATTAATGAGATCCAAAACTTTCTATCCTCTATGGCATAGACAACAAAATAAGAAGATGCCGAACTTCATTTTCCTTTTCAGGGTATTAGGTGGTGCCTTTAAAAACACTCTGGTTTAGGCATTATCTGGATGCATAACCGATGTGAATAAAACGGGAGAACTTGTTGGTGCACTTTCAGGATAAAACTGTTACTAAATTTTAAGTGGAGCCTGATAACCCCATTCGCCCCAAAAGATAGTTAAGCTCCCATCATTGATAAGTCAAAATGTGTGCCATTTTGGGTCCCCAACCTGTGTAATTACACATGAGATGCTGTAGTGTTCTTTTACTCTATTTCCTGTCAGATATGTAGAGACTATATATCATAGAGAGGAAGTTACACTATCTGTGTAATTGTGGAGTATACCAAAGATACTGTAATATGGAAGAAAAGACTGGAAAAGCAGATGACAGAGGAACCTAAACAGAATTAAATAAGCTCCCAACTTTTGCATACTTTAGTAGACAGCATCTTTCAACTTTTGTTTGTGCCTGTTTGGCATGCTTTTATTGTTTCTTTTGGACTCACCTGTGTTATGAGAGTTCTCTCTGTCGATATCTGGCCATTTACTCTATTTTGGAATTTTTGCTGCTTATACTAGTGCTCTATCGTGATTAGGTGAACTGAAGACCACTTTGAGTAGACATAAAGGGCCCATATTCTCTCTAAAATGGAACAAGAAAGGAGACTATCTGCTCACAGGAAGCTGTGACAAAACTGCTATTGTGTGGGATGTTAAGGCAGAGGAAGGGAAACAGCAATTTGAATTTCACTCAGGTTTGGGACGTAAATTTGGTTTTAGGTTGAAATTATAGGTTGGGCTACTGATTTTTTACTTTTTTGTGGTTTTCTAGGTCCAACACTTGATGTCGACTGGCGCAACAATGTTTCATTTGCAACAAGCTCCACAGACAACATGATATATGTCTGCAAGATTGGAGAAAATCGCCCAATCAAAACTTTCGCAGGGCATCTGGTATAGTTTTGGTTTCTATATGCTTTGAAAGCCACTAAAATCGAAATCTCTCTGTGCACACGCACACGATATTTTCTTCCATCCATTCTGGGAAAAAATGATTTTAGGGATAGGATTGCAGATTCTTCATTGGTGGATTAGTTTTGTCAACACAGAATTTTATCGAAAAGATGTTACGTTGGGATTAATAGTAAGATCCAACGAAGATGGGTGGCATGTAAGCCAATGCAAGATCCATATGGGTATTGTAGAGCTTTAGGTTTGAGACTTGGGTTGAGCCTAATAAAATTTGAAAATGGCATCCAGCCCCTAGATCAATCAATAACAATATGTAGAGCATAGGTTAAAAAAAGCCTTAGATGAGACACTAGGGAGCACGAGGAGCTGATCGAAAGCTTAAAAGCATTGTTACAACTACAACCACCACAAAGCCCTCATCCCACGGTGGGGTCCTCGAAAGCCTCTGGTTAGTGAAAATGAAAAATGAATATGAGAGAATGAGAACAATCATAGACAACAGAAAGGGGAAACAATGGAGAAGAGGTGGCAATTGTGTGGCCACCTGACAGTCAAAAAATGTAAAAAGGGGGAAAAGTCGGAAGCAACTTACGGTGAGGGGACCCAATTTCCAGGTCCTTTCGCAGTATTATCTTAACAAGGTTACTTAACTTGAAGATAACCTCATGACATTCTATTGGATTTTCCCGCTGCTCAGAAAATTCTAAATCAAAAGTGTCCCAACTTCACATCAAGATTTAAAGATTTTTTTATTCATAACATGTAAGGGCAATAAGTACCAGCAAGCAAACATGTATTCTACGTGTAGTCATGTGAGAAATAATGTCTTAGTTTGAAATCTAGGCGCTGTGATTTATTTGAGAATTCATAAATCAAATGTGTTTTACCTGCTATGGCATTACTTTTTACCAATGTTGGTGGGTAAACTACATTGCTTGCTTATAGCAGTAGATTGTACCCTTCTGATGTAGTTAATATTTGTGTGATTTGGTTAGTTGATATAGGGAGTTTCGTCTTTGCTTATCTTATTGTGCACCAGCACAATTGTCAACTTTCATTGTAACAGCTTGTGGCTCTAAATGATTTATTTTTTGGTGGATGTACGCCATTTAAATGCTTATTATATTCTAGGTTCTTGAAACTTAATTGAGCTTGCATTTTTTTTTTTTCAAATTTCTTTTGGTTGTTCTTTCAGGGAGAGGTGAATTGTGTCAAATGGGATCCAACTGGCACATTGTTAGCCTCTTGCTCTGATGACATTACTGCGAAGGTTATAAAAATGAAACTCTTGTTTATCTTATTCACTAATACTCTTTCTGTCCGTAATTGCTTTCCGGATATAGCCTTTTCTGTTCTTAGGCTTTGGATGGAAAGTAAATCAATACATGTCTTGCATTTATCCCATCTTGAGTCATTTCTGTCTTTGATCTGTCTGTTCTCTTAGTAATTCCATCTCTTTGGCCTCCTAACTTGCTAAGTGCTACAGATATGGAACATGAAGCAGGACAAGTATGTTCATGACTTAAGGGAGCATTTAAAGGTACTTTATGCTTTAGCAATTTTATTTTTTTGAATTATTTATTTGTCCTGGATGTTTTTGTACTGATTACTGTATTGCAGGAAATATACACTCTCAGGTGGAGCCCCACTGGATCTGGCACAAACAATCCTAACCAGCAGTTAGTGCTCGCAAGGTGAATTACTGAAACTTTTTAGCCAAGTTTATTTTTGCATCCAGGCTTGTGTGGTTTCAATTTTCTTAATATGGGTGGTGGGACTTGTCATATCATCTTTTAGAAAAGTTTAACAGTTTTGGCTATACTAAAAATTTCAGAGACAAGTATGCTATTGTCAAAACTATGCCTTTAAGAGTCGGTACTATTATCTGGATCAATTTACCCGATTCTTGTAACATCTTTGAAATGTTTGGGCATTGGAGGATATCTTTAAAGCTGCTGCATGCACTTGAGAGGATGATTGTTTCGGAATTCAGAAAAATTTAAGACCTCTGAGCACAGTTGGTAGAATTTATTTATTTTTTTGGTCAAAGGTATGTGTCACATTCTTTTGCAGTCTAGTAGGATGATGATTCTGGTAATGCAAGTACTCCAGGTCATTTTGTGAAGGTCTTCGTATCTATAAGTTCTTTGCATCTTAACCTGTGTGTGAAGTTACATATTTTCTTTGGTTAGAGTGACTTGTGTCCAAAATCCATTTGAAGGAGTTCTTATTTATTCGACTTTTTTAACTTCTCGTTATTGTTTAGACTTTGGACCTGTTCTTTTGGATAGTCCGTCTCTTCTAGATTGTGAAGTATTCCCATCCTGAGCTTTCTTTTAATTTCACTGTTGCTTTAACTGAAAAGAACTTCTGCAGGCTGTTCTTTGTTAGTTGTTATAATATTGTTGTTGTCTTGTCATGCAGTGCATCATTTGATTCGACAGTGAAATTGTGGGATGTTGAACTGGGGAGACTTATTTACAGCTTGAATGGTCACAGGTAAATTCTGTTGTGTTCATCTCCACTTTGGATTGATAGAAAGATGCAAGCCCTAGTTCATCGCTAATTATTGCTAAGCAACTTCTGTGACAGTGAAAGGCTATTTAGGTGGAATGTTGAGAAGATTACTCTTGTGCTGTTGAACTTGTATAATGGGAAGCATGTTATGCTTTGTCCTTCTTGTGACTTCACGAATAACTGGTTTGATTGATTTGTGGACATGTTGATGCTTGATTGTTTGGTCTCTGATTTTTCGTTCTTTTTCTTTTGGAAAAGGGAACCTGTATATTCTGTAGCATTTAGCCCCAATGGAGAATATTTGGCCAGTGGATCTCTTGATAAATCCGTTCACATCTGGTCACTGAAGGAGGGTAAGATCGTGAAGACATACACTGGTAATGGAGGAATCTTTGAAGTCTGTTGGAATAAGGAAGGTGACAAAATCGCCGCATGTTTTGCAAACAATACAGTTTGTGTCTTGGATTTTAGAATGTGAAGTCTAGAGGGCTTTTCAAGTGTTAGAACTCAGGCAATCACCAAGAAGACATGGGCTTTGCCTACTTTGGTTGTCGTGGCTGTGGACTGCAGGTGTGTAGGTCATGCATATTTAACCCTAGGCAGTAGACTCTCTCTCACTGATTCTGACCTCTCTTATCATATCTTCTCTTGGGAATTTGTCAGTTTTCACTTTCCATCCAGATTGTTTGTAGGAACCATGTACATATGTAATTTGCTAATTGTAGCCTTCACATGGACAAATTTGAATTGCAAATGCTTTTTAGATGTGGATGTTCCCAGAGTGCAGCTCCATCACGGTTCTGATGTATTTCAACTTTTCGTTCCTTTCTGTGTATTTTTTTTTTTTAAAGGAGTCTTGTTGGAGGCATTTACATCGGAAGGAATTGTCCTGAACGATTGCAATCATAATTCTTAGCTTCTTTCAAGTTCCTTGCATCCTCCAACCATTGTCAATGGGTTGACTGCTTGTTGACTTGTCTCCTTTGAGTGGCAAGGGTAAGCTCTCGTTTGACTATTATCCTCAGGAAATCGTGTTGAGTTGTTGCAACTGTTTAAGCTTCAAAGCATGCTATGTCATCTGAGTGCGCTTGTTTCTTTTTATTTATGGAGCTAGTGAGACACGTTTCACTCAGAGAGAGGACCAACTATCAATCATAGATAATTCCCTCGCTTTCGCACCAAAAAGTACACGTGGGCTGAGAAAAGAAAGTTGTACGACTTCGAACTTCATGCGACGAAAGGGAGATAAGTTCCCGAAAATCTCCCTCTGCACAAGACCCTTTAATATTTCAGGTTTTGCAATCTTGTCCAAATTTGAGAAGTCCCGTCCTTCAGAAAACAGTGCAGTCAAGCTCTTACACCAAAAATTGACGGAGCGGTAATTGGAAAAATTTCGCAAATCGGAGAGGTTATGGTCAGACCAACTCGATTGTTCAAGATGCATAGGCGATTTCTGGCGTACTTTTTCCATCAGCGGATGGAATGCAGAAAAACGGTTTTTGAATATCAATACGGATTGATGTAGTTCCTATCCTCATAATAGCAGAAGCCCATGTTCTTAGGGCCGAAGTTCACTTTGTCAAACGTGTTTCCGTTTTCGAAGACCAATAAAATTATGTGTGTGGATTATGATGTTAATGACTTGCTTAAGATGCATTAAGCAATCAGAGGTAGAAAGTAGCTTGTATCGAGAGCCTTATTTCTACCTTGAAGTATTCTGATACGTTATTCTAACTAGTATCTGACAGGCAACTAGATCTCTTCAGCTTCATCTGACAAAGCCGACATCACAAGATTAACAAATAGGAGGCTACCAGTAATCGCCACAAGAACAAGAACCATTTACAAAGTGGTGGAACCTGTTCCGATCTCTCATGACTATTTTCCGCCCCATCATCAGCGAAACAAGCTTAGTAACTTCATGGCAATCAGAGCATACTCGAAGATTCTTTACGATTCTGATTGTGGTTCCCGCTTCAGTACTGATAAGCCCAAAAGCGATGGCCAGCCTCTCGCTGTGAACTTCCAGGGATTGCTCCTTTTGGGCTTCTCCCAAATCGTGCAGCACCGTCTCCGTCTGTGCTCTGTAATTATAAGCCTTAAGCCAACCGTTGATCTCATCCAACATTGAATAAATTTCTCTGCTCTTTGGATGTCTCTTATCTCCAGCAAGGAATTCGTGGACCCTGTTATTAACTTCTATTGAACTACAGCCTTTCTCCTTTACCACCCCGCTGGACTTCATCAATGTCCTCACCTTTGCAACCCCCTCCCAATCACCGGAAGCAGCATAAATGTTGGAGAGAAGAGTATAGGTTCCACAGTTCGCTAAGTCTTTCCCAACAAGAAATTCCGCAATTTCCTCTGCCAGCGCCGTCTTAGCATGGAGCCTACAGGCCCCAAGTAAAGTCCCCCAGATGACAGCATCCGGTTCTATCTCCATTTCCTTGACAAGCTTATATGCTGCTTCTAAATTCCCGGTCCGGCTTAGGAGGTTTACCATACACCCATAGTGCTCTATCTTTGGCTGAATCCCGTATTTATCCTTCATTAAGTTGAAGAAATCCCAACCCTCTTTAATCAACCCTGTGTGGCTGCACGCGGTCAAGATGGCAATGAAGGTGATATCATTAGGGTTCACACCCAATCTACACATCGTATTGAATGTCCCCAAAGCACACTGGCTAGACCCATGGATTGCATACCCCAATATCATCGAATTCCAAGCGACCACGTCCTTGTGATTCATACTTTCGAAGACCAAGAGCGCATCTTCCAAACTGCCACACTTGCTATACATGTCGACCAATGCAGTGCCAACATAAGCATTCATCTGAATTCCATTATTCTGGATATGAGAATGGATCCACCTACCCACCTCCAGTGCTCCAAGTTGTCCACAAGCAGAGAGCACAGACAGCACAGTCACTTCATTAGGCCTCACACCAGCACTCAACATTTGCCTGAACAAGACCAAAGCCTCGTTGGGCTTCCCGTGTTGCGCGTACCCATCAATCATCACATTCCAGCAGACCACATCCCTCTCCAACATTTCATCAAACACCACCCGCGCCTCCTTGAGCTCCCCGTGCTTCGCATAGCACGTGATCATTGCCGTCAAAGAAACCGAACTTTTCTCGGGCATAGAATCGAACAACCGGCGCGCGGACACGATCTCTCCCCCTCTCGCGTAGACATCGACGAGGCCCGTCCTCACGTACGGATCGGAGCAAAACCCGAGCTTGACCGCGAGGCAGTGGAGTGCCTTGCCGCTCTCGAGCGGGCAAGATTTAAGGACGGAAGAGAAAGTGAAGGCATTGGGCTCGATCCCGTCGCCCATCATCTGGACGAAGTAGAGAAGTGCCTGCTGGTGGAGACCCAGATGAGCATGACCGTGGATGAGGGCGGTCCACTGGTAGACGGTGGGCTCGGAGCAGCAGTTGAAGAGGGCGACGGAGCTGCGGAGGCGGCCGCGGGAGGAGTAGGAGCGCTGGAGCTTGAAGCTGAGGATGGGGTGGTGGTGGAGGCCGCGGCGGAGGAGGGCGGCGTGGATTTGGAGGAGGTGGTCGAGGGACGTGGAGTTGTCGATGAGGAACGCGAGCCTCCGTGGCTGAGCGGCGTTGGCGGTGGTCGGGGCTGGTGGGACGACGGAGGGGCTCTTGGCGGTGGCCGGTGGTGGTGGTGGTGTTGTGGCTGAGACGATGGACATGGACATAGACATGGACATGGATAATTGGATATGGCTAAAGATACTACTGGGATTTTTCACTGTTCTAGCGCCATTAGTTAATTTTGTGGAGGTTTCTCATTGTTGGCAATTTCAATCGCCATCCCCACGTTAGAAGCATTCACCATTTTTCGCAATAGCCTGTATTCTTGGCTATGAATATCTGAATAGTACGAACCGTTCTATGGATATCTTTACTTCGAAACAAAACAATTAGAATTAGGCTTGATCAACTGAAATGTGTATTATTCATATAGGGAATTTTCCAATCGAGAAGATAAAAGCCTTTCTATTTTATTTAGTTATTCAGTTAAACTTAAAAGTGTACCCATTTTATCCCAAAAATTGACAAACGATATAAATAGTATTTGAATTTTAATTTAATATGTAATGTAATTTTGAATTTTTTTTATGATGTTTCTGAATAATAAACAATGCGCAGGACCACTCCATATGATGGCCGCGCTGACTTAGGCTTCCATCCCTCTCACGAAAGGGATGGGTTCAAACCCCAGCGTGCAGCCGTTAGTGGTATTAAGTGTGACGCCGTGGTGGTGAGTCATTCGCTAACGTCACCAGGGAGTTTACGGCGCAGCTATCGGCTACAAGCTAGTTCCTCCTGTCTCAAAAAAAAAAAAAAAACGCAGGAATACGGCAGTAGTGGGGTCGTTGAGCACAAAAGAATGGTGGAGAGAGAGATATATTTTTTTTTTCTGATTCATCGCGTGCCACCTGGTGCATTTTCAAGTGGAGACTTACCTAAAGGGAAGAAAACCCTCTGCTTCTGTAGCTGTTATAACTGTTACATATGTCCGCAACACGTTCCTAGAAAAGACAGTAGGCATGCCGATTTGCTTGCGGAATTAAGTGTTTGGTTTGTATTGTGGGATTTAGCGCGCTTTGTCTACTAAAAGGAAAGAGTCGCCTCATTTTTCATAATTTGTCAAAACTTGACAAAATACGTAATATGTATAAAATATAATTCATTTTGGCCAGGCAAAAATCTATTCTTTTGTATAAAAAAAATATGAAAATTTTATTGTTCAGGTAAATTTCAACAGGTGTTGTGTCGAAAACTGTTGGTAAATAACTGTTTTTCTGGTTAACTTGCTAATACTTTTTAAAATTATAAATTTAACACACAGATAAATAAGGTAAATAACAGCAAAATTAAACAAAGAAACCCAAATAAACACTAGCAGGCAACTCAAATGAGACTTGATAAATCAAAAGTAATTAACAACTTAATGAGAGAAAATTGGTACACATGACTAGAATATGATCTTCCAGTACTATCGACTTCCATGTGATTAAAGTTTAATAAGAGACTTGTGCAAATTTTCACTTAATTGTAATTCTTTGAAATCTCATTAAATTAGATGAAATTATATATGTGGTTGGTAATTGAACCCTCATTGTATCCTCAAAGCAAAAGAAGAGGTCACCTATGATGAGCATAATATGCAACATGTCCTTAGTTGTAGTGATTACTATAGCTTTGTCCTACTACAATGTGATTGTTGCAGCATAAGCATCTTCTAATAAGTCAGGGCCAAATGCGCTTCTCCACAATAGGTGGTGGCCTTGCTCTGCAACTGGGTACACTCCTTTACCTCACTATGCGTGGCCCAGGGTACTATGCAATGTTGCGATGTCTTTGGAAGTGTCAATGGAATTCACTAGACAACTGAATACCACATTAGAGGAAATACCAGCTGTAAGGACTAGTAACAACACCTAGAGGGGGGTGAATAGGTGTTTAAACGAAACCTTAGCAAATATATGTGGAATAAAATAAATGAGTTGGGGGAAGAGAATAAGAACACGATGTTTATAGTGATTCGGCTTAATTCAAGCCTACATCCACTCTCCCACGCTAACAGCCTTCTTGGCTGGATTCCACTATGCAATCAACAAGAGATTACAACTTTGAGTGCAAACACTTAATAGTAGATCGCATTATCTCACTAAGTCACTCTTTTGGTATTTCTCTCAAGATCACAAACGTTTAAGCTCACAGAGACAAGTGTATGATCGAAGTTGCTCAGACTTTGGAATTATAAATTCTATGCTCCGTCTCTTACTTGCTCATCGGTCATTCATCTCCTTAAATACTCCTCCACTTCCAAACTAGCCGTTGGACAGCATCTTGAGGATCGTCTTCCTATATACCCATTGGATAGATCTATATATAAAAGATTTGGTAGCCGTTGAGTGACAAAAGTAGAATCCCAAATTGATTTCGATCACCCATACAAACAGAATCTTGGTTTCCATAAATAAAACTTATTCGTATAGAAAGTTCTTGTCTTCAAGATCCAATTGTCAATCAATTAGATTGAGTCAATCAAATCAATCTTGATGTGGAATCCAAAACCAGATCACTAGCCATTATATCTTCGGGGCCTGTGTTACGTTTTGTCGAATCTGGATGTAAAGTCTGATAGCAATAGACTTTACAGCCTGAGTCTGAGTGCAATAGACTTTGCATTCGGCTTCTGAACAGATTTAGCTTTAAGGTCTGAACACAGTCTGTTATGTTCTACTTCAGCATAAAGTCTGTCTTCTGGTTCAACTTCAGCATAGAGTCTGTCTTCTGGTTCTTCATTCATGTTTAGTCTGGAATTTGTCAGAGTAGGCAGACTTCTGATGTAGAACAGACTTTGACACTAAAGTCTAGCAGTCTTCAGACTTTGACATAGAAGTCTGGAAATCTTCAGAATATACTTTGGACATGTGTTACGTTCAGTCTTCCGGCCGTCTTCAGACTTTGACAATATTCTTTACATGTTCTATCATCTGCATAGTCTATTACTCAACCATCAAAAATGTTAGTAGCTTTTGATTTATTTTGTCATCTTCAAAACATCATAAGGGATTTCCCTAACACCAGCAACATTAATTCTCTCTTTCCGAGCCTCACCTTTCTCCATCTCTTTTACAATGGACTGGCTGACGAAATCCCCCTACAAAAATTTACTATCACACCCCAACTTTACGAGTATAAAGGAAATAACATTGTTATTCTTCTACCCAAAGGACGCATCTTATGTGTACACATAACCAATGTTAACAATATCATAATATATATCCATCTATATATCTAATGAAACAACCTAAAACCCATCACAAATAATATATACATCTCCAATGACTTGCTAACTAAACCCAAAAGGTATCATTTCAAACATATATGCAACTATCTCAACTTATACCAAAGTCCAACTCTCAAGCATCTCCTGCCAATACTACTCTCATCCTCGTCATTGATATCTGTAGAAGCTGGAAAACTATTGAGATGAATGGTATAAGCAAGCCACTATTCAACGATTGATACAAATCCCTTCTAAGTAAATTGAGCATACTATGCACATTTATAAATAGTACCAAAAACATTAAACAAATAAAGTATACATCATTAGTACACTTCATAGAATAGTACTTAATATGGTATAATGACACTCTAAGTACCATCATTTTCATATAGCACTCACTTAAGTGCCATAACTTCTAAAAATTGTTAACTTGAATGTCATGACTTTTAAAAGATATTTACTTGAATGTCATAATTTTCAAGTAACCACTTGAGTATTACAACTTTCAAAAAACATACACTACTAATATCATGTCACGTCAAATTTTTGACACTTATCTTGGCCCACTCATATGTGCCTTGGCAAGGCCTTCAAAGGTTTTGGCTTGAGCGACCCAATCCGCCCAATGATTAAGTCTAGTCTCAGCCGAAGTAATGTTGGTGGAACTGCTCTAAACCTCGTGATTTGGTAGTCACCCGGTTGCACTTAGATTTATAAGCGATATTCATGATTTTCTTGGACTGCTCTAGGGCCTCATGATTTTTTTATTTTTATTTTTTTGGTCGGTAGGGCCTCATGATTCATAAGTGACAAATGTGGCGGTAGATTCTCATAATCCCAAGAATATAAGACTTAAGAAGGCATTTTTTTTTATGAAGACGATAGTAGGCTTGCCATGTGTGATTCATGACATATGTGAAACCACTAATTTAAGGTGGAGGACACAATGGATGGTGGTTACGTGTCTAGCGCAGGAAAGAAAACAAAAGGCAAAAATTGGAAGAAAAATAAGAAAAATTTCAGAAATTAAAAACAAAAAATTGCATAAATTGTCCACATCAACGTCAGCCATCCTACAACCACCACATTAGCGATTTCTAGCCAAAATTGACTGAAATGACTATATTGGTAAATAATCAAAAAGTTGAAGACAAATTAACTAAATTGAAAAATCTATGGCTAAATTGTATTTTATACAATAGGTTTATAATTTTTTCTTATAATTATTGTTGAAGATACAAATGAGGGAAGAGGCCTAATACCCTAAAAAATACCAACATAAAAAACCCTAACCTTAAGTCTAGTCCCAATTTACCCTAAAAAAAAAAATTGTCGCATAAAAAATTATAAACTGTTACTTGAGTCTCAAATCTACCATCATTAATTTGCCATAAAAATTTCTATTAACATCTAAGAGATGGAAACTCCTAAGCACAAACTATTTGAGCATCAAGGAAGACACTCAAGCACAAGAGATTAAATATTGAGCATAAAATAGAAGATCCTCGAACGAGATGGAAGGAAGACTCTCTTAAAATAACAACAGTTGCATAAAGTCAAACTTAATTCCTCTAGTTTTAGGTGAAGACATCGTTTGGGATGACATGAAAATTCATCTCCAAAAGACTTCTTCTTGGATCTAAAATTTAGGGAAAAACTAGAACAATGACAAGGAAATGCCACATCACTAAGGGCAAAATTCGATAGTGTTAAGATTATACCAAAAGTTGAGGATTTTATGTGAGAAAAAAAAATTCTTAGAATTGAGATTGAAGTTAAAATTTAGAGTTTTTTAGAATATTAAGCCTAGGGGTAGATGGGAAACCTGCTAATATAAAGGGAAAGACAATATTTTCCTCACAAGCCTCGTCCTAAATCGCATCACAAGTCTCTACAACATCACGCTAAAGAAGGAAATATCATTATGGCATTCTACCTCCTATCCTAAGGCAAATCTATAAATGCCATATCAGTCTCTATTTAGATCATCATTTCAAAATTGCTTTAGTTGAAAATGATAGAGTAACATGGTGCATCCAGTACAAATCCTTTAGGTTATCATGTGTTCCGAGATTGCATTGACCCACATGAAAACTATAATAGTTTAAGAGGAAGAACTACTTTTTCTAGCGAGTCTCGTTCCACCTTTGATTGCTAGACAGGAGATGCTATCACATTGAACTTAGAAAATCCGCGACCCATTGTATATATCTATAAGAGTAGAAAACGAAAGACAGGTAGGTTTCTCAAACTCTAAACGGCAACACTATGTCAATTTCACCTATACATATCTAAAGACTCTTGTTGCACCAATGTCTACAATTAGCTAGATACATCGGAAAAAGTATCAAAAAAGTTCTAAACTACTTCATTAGTATCAATCAGTATTCAACTTTTCAATTGAACTAATTTAGTTTCAAATATTTTTCACATTAGTACCAATTTAGTCCATCCGATCAATTTAGGCCAAAAATTATTAACGTAGACAGTAGCCATCTTACGTGGCGGCACGAGCAGCGCTAACATTAATAAAATTTATAATTTTTTCTTTTTTTCTTTTTTCTTTTCTTTTCTTTCTTTTATCCTTTGTTTTACTCTTTGAACTAGTGACGACGAGGACCAACAACCCTTGCTAGCCATGGGCAAGGGTGTCAACCCTCGTCTATTGGCTAGTGAGAACCGCAACGCCTTCACCTCTTCTTGGCAAGGGCGTAGTGGCCCTTGCCATGAGTGCAGACCTTTGTGACCTCACCAACCCATAGATCGGGAAAAAAGGACGGAAAAAAAAGTAATAAAAAAATCAGAAAATTTTTAAAAAATTATATAAATATAGAAAAGAATCTGTATTTTCACATATCATCATCAAGTGATTACATGGTATATATATACAGGAATAATATATCTAAATTAGGTGAGAAAATCAAGAATAGAGGACCTAATCTCTGTCAGTAGTTAATTTACAGCTAATGGAATCAGATCACATAATCAAATCAAATCAAATAATATCACATAATATCCTAAATGATTTGGGAGAAATTATAGGAGATTTTCCAACACTCCCCCTCAAGTTGGTGAGTGAATATCTACTAGCTGATCTTTGCTAGGAGTGTAGGGAGTACTGATCAAACCAGATTTAAACTTCTCCTTTATAAAATGCATGTCTATCTCAATATGCTTGGTTCGATCATGCTGAACTGGATTGTAAGTTATGTTGATTGCTGCTTTATTATCACAATAAAGTCTCATAGTTCCTTCGTGTTCCACTTTGAGGTCTTCAATGACAATCCTGAGCCACAAAAGTTTGCATATCTCATTCGCCATCACCCTGAATTTAGCTTCAGCACTTAATTTAGCAACCACATTTTGTTTTTAACTCCTCCAAGTGACAAGATTTCCCCTAGAAAAGTGCAATAGCCAGATGTGGACCTTTTATCTATTGGTGACCTAGCATAATCTACATCAATATAGACTTCAAGATTCAACTTGTCACCCTTTTTAAACAGAATACCTTTTCCAGGAGTAGCTTTGAGGTAGTGAAGAATCCGGTAGACAGCTTGCGTATGTTCTTTAGGATCATGCATGAACTGACTTGCAACTCTCACAACATAGGCTACGTCTGGCTTAGTATGAGATGGATAAATAAGCCTTCCTACTAACCTTTGATATCTCCCTCTATCCACAATGCCACTCTCTCTGTGTCCATCCATTTTATGGTTTGCATCAATAGGAGTGCTCACCGCCTTGCTATTGAGACATCTTGTTTCCTTGAGAAGATCAAGTACATACTTCCTTTGGGATATAAAAATACGTTTATTAGAGTAGGCCACCTCAATACCAAGGAAGTATCTCAACTTTCCAAGGTCCTTGATCTCGAACTGTTGAGCAAGATTGCTCTTAAGAGAATTTTGTTTGGCTTCATCATTACCAGTCACAACTATATCATCTACATATACAAATAGAGCTGTGACCATACCTTCATTTGAATGTTTGATGAAGAGGGTGTGATCCCCTCTACTTTGCTTGTAACCCATCTCAAGCATTGCCTTCGTGAATCTTCCAAACCAAGCTCTTGGGGACTGTTTGAGACCATATAAAGCCTTTTTAAGTCGACACACCTGATTGTTTCTAAAATCCTTATCAAAACCTAGCAAAGGCTCCATAAAGACTTCCTCCTCCAAATCTCCATGTAGAAACGTGTTCTTCACATCAAATTGCTGCAAAGACCAACCAAAATTAGCTGCAAGAGAAAGTAGTATCCGTACTATGTTCATCTTTGCTACTGGTGCGAAGGTCTCCTGATAATCCACCCTATAGGTTTGGGTATATCCCTTTGCAACCAACCTTGCTTTATACCTCTCCAAGGTGTCATCAGCTTTGTACTTGATGGTATAAACCCATTTACATCCCACTGGTTGCTTGCCTTTGGGTAAAGTCACAACTTCCCATGTATCATTCTTCTTCAATGCATTCATTTCCTCCATCATAGCTTTTATCCAATTCCTATCCTCAAAAGCTTCACGTACCGAGTTAGGAACAATAATTGAATCAAGAGCAATAATAAAGGCTTTGTGTTGAGTAGATAGTCTATGGTATGACACAAATTGGGAGATAGGGTGTTGGATACATTTCCTGGTAGTTTTTCTCAAGGCAATAGGTAAATCCAAATCACTTAACTCAGGTTCATTAGAAGAAGGGTAAGGGTGAGTGATTTCATTACCTGATAACGGTTCGAATAATGGGACCTGATTCATTTCCGGATTGAGCTTCGTCCTTCTTGAGTAAACTTGCAGTTTGGTTGGTTCATTCTTAGGAGGACTAGATGAAGATGATGATGAACTAGGCAGAGGACTTGACAGGGAACTAGGACCGATCAGAGGACTCAATGGACTTGATGAAGGACTAGGTGGACTAAGAGGGCTAGGACTTGATAGAGATGGTGAAGGAGACGAAGTTGGATTGGACGAAGTAAGATTGAGTGATGCACTAGGTAGTGAAGGCAATGGTTCAAACCCACTATCTTCATCAAACCCGTTATCTTCATTAGGAGTCTCCCCCCTGAAGATAGTGGTGGGAAGTAAAAAACGATTTGTTTTCATTACATCCATAGAAATAAAAACTTGACATATTAAAGGGTCATAACATTTATAACCCTTTTGAGTATTAGAATACCCAATAAAGACACTTTAGAGCACGAGGGTCAAGTTTGTTTCGGTTGTGATTATGAATATGCACAAATGCAACACAGCCAAAGACTCGAGGAGAAATGTGATATTTATGGGAGACATCAAGATAAAAGGTAGACAGGAGTTGTAAGGGACTTCTATTTCCTAAGGTTTTGGAAGGAACCCGATTAATAAGATATGCTGAAGTTAAAACAGCTTCCCCCCAAAAATGCTTTGGAACAGACATTTGAAAGAGAAGAGCCCGAGTAACATTTAGGAGGTGCCTATTTTTCCTTTCGGCTACTCCATTTTGTTGACGGGTATCAACACAAGAAGACTCATGAATAATACATTGAGTTTGGAAAAAAATGGTCAAGATATTGATTGAAATATTATTTCCCATTATCAGACCTAAGTCTCCTAATTGACACCCCAAATTGATTGACTATCATCTTATGAAAGTTTTGAAAAATAGATTGAACATTAGATTTGTCCTTCATAAGATATAGCCATGTAGTTCGAGTACATTCATCAATAAAAGAGACAAACCACTTAGCTTCTGTAAAATTAGCAGTTCTAGTTGAACCCCACACATCAGTATGAATAAGAGAGAATGGTGTTGAAACTCTAGCATTATTATTCAAAGGAAATGAAACACGATGATGTTTTGCGAGTTCACAAACTTCACAATGAATATTTTTAACAGCAACGTCTTTAAAAATGGAAGGAAACATAGTCCTAAGTGTTAGTGCTAATATGAACACCTAGAGGGGGGTGAATAGGTATAAAAATAATTTTTCACAAAGAACAGTAAAAATATTTTACTTTTGAAATTGAGTATGAAGAACAACAAACTTTAACAATTAAATAGAATTACGAACAAAATAAAGAAGTTCAGGGAAGAGAATATGAACACAGAATTTATAGTGATTCGGCTTAGATCAAGCCTACGTCCACTCTCCCACGCTGACGGCCTTCTGGCTGGATTTCACTATGAATCAAAAGAGAATTTACAATCTTGCGATCTCAACTTCACAGTGAATATTATCTACTGCTCTCTTATGAAGTCAAACTATAAGTCTCTCTCTCTCTCTCTCTCTCTCTCTCTCTCTCTCTCTCTCTCTCTCTCTCTCTCTCTCTCTCTCTCTCTCTCTCTCTCTCTCTCTCTCTCGTACAATTTAGAGCTCAGAGTAAGAAGTAACAAGATACTAGGAAGCTTCAGACTTTGGAATTTCTCTTTCACGCACTCTTTCGAATAACTGGAGAGTCCTCCTTAAATACTCATTCATGCCTTCTCGACCGTTAGCACTTTCCAAATGAATTTTTCCAATCAACTCATTGGACAGAATCAATCAAGGAAATCTTGAGTTGTTTGAAGATTGTGATGAAAACCCATCAAGCATGTTCGCCAATACAATCAAGATCTTGGTTTCCATAAGTAGATTCTTTCCAAAATTACTTGCCCTCCAAAAATATTTGATGTATCGAAATTGATTCTAATAAAGATATTCATTCTCGTAAATTTGATTTCCAATCAGAAATCCAAATATAATCCATACGAACCAATTCCTTGAAGAAAGAAAGATAATCCCTTATCTGGAAAAGTCTTTATCCTTCACTTTCGTTCAGTCTGGAATTTGTCAGAGTAGGTAGACTTTGACACAGAGTCTGGGAGTTTTCAGACTTTGACACAGAGTCTGGGATTCTTTAGAATAGACTTTGGATAAGTTTTGTCAGTTTCAAAACCTCAAATGAGTTTTCTCCAACACTAAGAAGACTAAACGGTGGATGTTCTAATCGAAAATGGTGAAGCCAAATTTGAGATAAGTGGATAGAATTACAAGAGTTGTAAGAGGTATTATATCCCACAAGAAACCAACCATTTCTGCTCGAATCCTCAAGGTCGTAGAGCCCATTCCGTTCCTTAGCAAATCCAATCGTCCTCCTCATTTTCAAGTCCTGCAAAATGCAATGATCAGTAGAAAAAAGCACCTTACAATTCAGATTTTTGGTAAGTTGATGAATAGAAAGGAGATTGGTGGATAGCTTAGGAACATGAAGGACATTGTTCATTTAAAGTGAGGGATTTAGAATTATGGTTCCTTGGCCGCTACAGTAACAGGAGATCCATCTGCTATGGTAATCCTCCTATTTCCTGGTGATGGTTTATAAGTTTCGAATTTAGTCGAATCATGTGTCATATGGTTGGTGGCTCCTAAATCAAGAATCCATGAATTACGGTACTGAGAAGCTATTGAGTTTTCGGAAATTAGACACACACTTGACTAGACTAATGAACACATATCAGAAGACTTAGATAGGGAGTCAATGAGAGCCCTAATTTTACCAACTTCTTCTCTGTTAAATATCTCCTCATTGACAGGTTTGTATTAGACCATCGGAGCAGCTTCACCTTCACTGGTCATGTGTGCTTATGGCTGTCTTTTAGCTCTACTGAGCACCTACATTCTTCCATGAAGCTTGAAGCAATTTTCTCTTGTATGGCATGGTTTCTTGCAGAAATTGCACCATAAACCTTCACTGCATGTTGTCTTAATCGGATCCGATCTCTTGTTTCTGTAAGGATTTGTTTCCTCCTTAATTGCTTTCATGGCGGATCCTTTGGTGTGTTGGTCTTCAAGCATTACAATCCTTTGGCTTTCTTCTCCTCTTACAAAAGGAAAAACTTCATTCAAGGATGGCAGGCACCTCTTTCCGAGAATCTGAACTCGAATCTGGTCAAAGTTTGCATTCAGACTTGCCAAAACCTCAAAGATCCTATCTCTCTCCATATGGTTTTGGAGAGTATTAGTGTCTTCAAGACACCTCATCAGGATATTCAGATTGTGATCTATTTCAAGCCAAAAACCTCTCATGAGATTGTAGTATTCTATAATGGAACGATTACCTTGTTTTATTGTTGAAGCCTTTATCTTGAGTTCATATATTACTGCTACATCTTGGACTTTTGAATAAGACTGATGAACAACCTCCCATATGTCCTTGGCAGTAGGGAGAAACATGTAGTTTTTGCTGATTTCAGGTTGCATTGAGCTCCACAACCATGACATAATTAAGGAATCTTCTTCATCCCATGTTTAAAACTTAAGATCACCTTGTCCTGGACCAGTGCCTTCTAGATGACTGAGCTTCCCTTTTCCTTTAAGAAATGTCCTCACAATCTGTGCCCACTAAAGATAATTTTTACCATTTAATCGATACTCCTTCATGTTGGGAAAATCTCCAATTGATGAGTTGGATTGATTCTGAACAAAGGACCCAATTTGGCCGAAGATAGCCTTCCTTGAATCTTCCATTCCAGCAACTTTAAGGACAAATTATAGGAGGAGACTAAGAAGGGATCGAGAGACAAGGGTGGTTATCACACAATTGAAGGCCAGCAATAAGGTTGGTTAAGTCAGTAATAAGGCTGAAACTAAATAGCAGCGATAAGGCTGAAAAAAAAGGGCTGCAATGAAGCAGCGGTATTGAAAAAGAAACAAAGGCAAACAAATCAGAAAACTAGGCTCTGATACCATGTAGAAAAGAATCTGTATTTTCACATATCATCATCAAATGATTACACGGTATATATATACAAGAATAGAAGATCTAAATTAGGTGAGAAAATCAAGAATAGAAGACCTAATCTCTGTTAGTAGCTAATTTACAGCTAACGGAATCAAATCACATAATCAAATCAAATCAAATAATATCACATAATATCTCCTAAATGATTAGGGAGAGATTATAGTAGATTTTCCAACAATAAATTTCCACGTCAGCGCTGATCATGTCACGTAGGACACCAACATTTATTTCAACATTTTTTAGCCTAAATTACTTGGATGAATTTGTATAAAGTGAAAATGTTTATAACTAAATTCATCCAATTAAAAAGTTTAAAACTAAATTGTATCGATATAATATATTTATGACTTTTTTTATACTTTTTCCTAGATGCGTCGCTAATCAAAAAGCCACAACACTAGCATTTGAACTTGTGATCCATCTCAATAAGGGGAAAATCTTCATAAAATTCCGCTGATAACCGATGGGAATAGCACCGTGACATTACTCTATCACCTATTCTTAAGTCAACAATACATTTCTATACTAGATGAGTACATCACTTGCATGATCTCTTCACATGGTTTTATACTATCAGCAGATGAAACTTTCGCTTCCAGATAAATAATATTCGTTTCAACTTCACTCGTTTTTGCCGGCAGCCAAGAGAATACGTAACCACCCCCGCCACGGCGGCTGATGTTTAGCTGACGTGGCAAGCAGGTAGGCCCCACATGTCTCACCCTTTACAGCCACTCATTCCTGTCATGGACCCCACCTGTCTCCTCTTCTCCCTCCAACTTCTAATGAGAAGAGATGCATAGAGAAAGCAAAGGAGAACCACTGTCGTAACACGACTTGCGAAGGCTCAGTCAGCTTCCTCCCCCGAAGCCATCGTTGTTTCCAAAAGCCTGCCTCCACGTGTACACCAAAACGCGTCACGCACGAGACGTGACACTTCTGGCCATCGCTATAAATATATATCGAGTGCAGAAGCATGCTTAGGGCATAGTCTCATCACCAGTGAGCTGCGTAACTTTGAGCTTTTTACCATCTCTCGAGTACAACATTCACAAATCATGACCGTCGAACCGGTCCTTTCATCTCCCCGGGGCCATCGTCGTCCTGCACGCGAGAAGGACGCGAAGGCTCTCGAGTTTATCGAAGAGATGACCCGGAACTGTGGCTTGGTTCAAGAGAGGGTTCTGGGCGAGATACTGAGTGGGAACTCGGACACCGAATATCTCCAGCGATTCCAACTCTGTGGCAAAACAGATAGAGATGCGTTCAAAGCCAAAGTGCCCGTCGTCACGTACGAGGATTTGGAGCCTGAGATTCGACGTATCGCCAATGGCGACCGCTCCAAAATCTTGTCCTCTCGCCCCATCTCTGAGTTCCTCACCAGGCAAGAAAAATATTTGTTGACGTTCGGAATTTCTAAGTGGTCATTTTGTCAGAATTTAGGTTCTGTTGGTTGATTAAATCCGTTGGAAGATTAATGCTTGGGTATGCAATGGGACATGAGACATGTTATTCCAATAAAAAAAAACTACATGCCTTAGACTAAGATCTTTTTCTTTTCTTTTTAAATTCGTGCAGTTGGCTCACGAAAAGGAAAATATTGCCAATGGTGCAATCTATGTTTTACATGTGAATTTGTGTCTTGTGTCTCATAATGATCAGCTCACTATATTGCTAATGGCCGTCACAGGTTTCGACAACCCATGCAACAACCCCATGCAGAATCAAAGTACCAATACATAAGCAGGACAGGAAACTTGATCTTGACTTGTTATTCATTGAATTTTTATTAACTCCATCATTATTAGGGAGCAATTTTCTTTTTATTCATGCCATGTCAATGCGCGCTACTGAAGGTTATCAGAGTTCATACACACACATGGAGATTTTCGTGCTTCCAGTCAAGTTCAAGAATCGCAATCTTGCAAAATCATTGTTATTTATCTGTCTTTTTGACTGGATTAATTTACTAATTTTAATCCTAACTCTTCGTCTGGATTTTACTAACCTCTAACATTATTCGACTTGATCCAGCCACCAGAACAAGATTAAATGAATGAAGTATTGGACCATGAAAATCCTGATTATTGCTAGGATTCAACTCAAAGCATGCTTTCGACCCCAAAAAAAAAAAACTCAACCCATGCTGGTTTCCCAACATTGATAAAGAGAAATCTTAAAGAACAATCGCTGGTGTTTGAATATTAATTAATGAACTAACGTGATTCGTGCATTTCCTTTTCAGCTCTGGAACTTCGGCCGGAGAGAGAAAGCTCATGCCTACCATTGAAGAAGAGTGGAATCGCCGCCAGCTACTCTACAGCCTCCTCATGCCCGTAATGAACCTGTTAGTCTCTCTCTCTCTCTCTGTCTCTGTCTCTCTCTCTCTCTCTCTCTCTCTCTCTCTCTCTCTCTCTCTCTTCCCCTCCCTCCCTCCCTCCTTAAACACATTTAGAGATTCAACCAACGCTAATTCTAACATGACCATGTTAATCACTAATTAGACATTCATATGGACGTACTATCAGAAAGGGATGACTAACACATGATAGCTTTGTTGTAGATTGATATCTTTATATGTTGGATGGATGGTCTCTACAAAAATACCTATGATGAGCTTTATATGTGTATATATATATATTAAGATTGTTACGAAATGGCAAATATTGTTACGGAATCAACCTGTCAGATGAAGAAAAATAAAATCACCAAAAGAAGATTACTTGCCAAACACTGCAGTAGCAATGGCAAACAAACAATTGTTCACTCGATATCTAATCATGGCAGACTAATCATTAGCTACCATCCAATTATTATATACTACCACTCACATATGGTTTATAAATAGATATATAGAGAGAGAGATCATAAAATCCCATACTAATTAACATATGCGAGCTAGTTTCTTCGTGGGAATTAAATGAAATAAACTGATCCTTCAATTACAAAATCCTCATGTTTCAAGGACCTAATGGAATCAATACTACTGTATTAATTTACCCTTAATATCTAGATCAATTCTTCGACAAAAATTTATTTTAAACTTTTATTCCCTCTCGGAACAGTTATGTCCCAGGCTTGGACAAAGGAAAGGCACTTTACTTCCTCTTCGTGAAAGCAGAGACGAAAACCCCAGGAGGCCTCTTGGCGCGCCCCGTGCTCACGAGCTACTACAAAAGCGACCACTTCAAGACGAGACCGCACGACCCCTTCAACATCTACACTAGCCCAAACGAGGCGATCCTCTGTCCGGACACCTTCCAGAGCATGTACGCCCAAATGCTGTGCGGCCTGATCATGCACCACGAGGTCCTCCGTGTCGGCGCCGTGTTCGCATCTGGCCTGATCCGGGCCATCCGATTCCTCCAGCTCAATTGGAAGCTCTTGGCTCACAACATTGAGACCGGGACCCTAAACCCTAGGATCACCGACCCTGCAATCCGCCAATGCTTGGTGGAGAGACTGAGACCAGATCGAGGGCTCGCCAAGTTTATCCGGACGCAGTGCGAGGGACAAGCTTGGGAGGGAATCATCACCAGGATTTGGCCAAATACCAAGTACTTAGATGTGATTGTGACCGGCGCTATGGCTCAATACATTCCCACGTTGGACTACTACAGTCGAGGGTTGCCTTTAGCATGCACAATGTATGCTTCTTCAGAGTGCTACTTTGGGCTCAACCTGAACCCCATTTGCAAGCCATCCGAGGTCTCTTATACGATCATGCCCAACATGGGCTACTTCGAGTTCACGCCGCACGACCTGCAGACCCCAGCATATCCCTCTCAAGACTCGCCGCCATGGCTGGTGGACTTGGCTAACGTGGAAGTCGGGAAAGAGTACGAGCTCGTTGTCACAACCTATTCGGGACTTTGCCGTTACAGGGTAGGGGATATCCTCAGGGTCACTGGGTTCCACAACTCGGCCCCGCAGTTCCGCTTTGTAAAGAGGAGGAACGTGCTGCTCAGCATCGACTCGGACAAGACCGACGAGGCAGAGCTGCAGGGCGCCGTCGAGAGTGCGTCAAGGTTGCTGTGTGAGTCCAACACGAGTGTGGTTGAGTACACAAGCTATGTGGATACCGCGACGACGCCAGGGCACTACGTGATCTATTGGGAATTGCTGGGGAAACATGAAGAAAATGGGCCAGACCATGAAGTACTGGATCAATGTTGCCTCGCAATGGAAGAGTCGCTCAACTCGGTGTATCGACAGTGCCGGGTCACAGACAACTCAATCGGACCGCTAGAGATTCGTGTAGTCAAGACCGGCTCATTCGAGGAACTCATGGACTATGCCATCTCCAGGGGTGCATCCATTAATCAATATAAGGTTCCAAGGTGCGTGAGCTTCGCGCCGATTATTAAGCTTCTTGATTCTAGGGTGGTTTCAGCGCATTTTAGCCCGAGGGCACCGAGCTGGACCCCGGAAAGACGCCATTGATTTTATGCTAGGCCAGTTAAGAAAATTCAAGTTCTATTGCACTCGCTTACTTCCATGCATTGAGGTCTTTGGATTGTCTATGTAACTTCTCTTTGTTGACGTAAAAGTATGCCATTCGAATTTGTTCTCTTCATAAATCTCAACGTATGCGTTGCTATTAAACGATCAAACATGCTATCGTCTTTGATTTATCAATTTATTGCTAGGATTTTGTCTTCTTTTTTACTCTTCCATGTGTGAGGTCCCTAGCCTCATGCGTGCCCAAATCTAGCTAGGGTTGCCCAAGGTAGCTGTAGCTTTTTTGGGGCAAGGACCACCACGATCAAGCTCCTCGCTTCACTTTGTGTGGCGAAAAGTATTTAAAAAGTTTTAAACATATTACATTGGTACTAATTCAGTTCTAAAACTTTTAATTAAATCAATTTAGTCTTAAATATAATCACATTGGTTTCAATTGAGTATATCCGGCCAATTTAGGCCGAAAATGCCTAACATGAACGTCAGTCATCCTACATGACACGATTGGTGTTGACATGGTCATTTTTTATAATAAATTCTTTGGAATTTTTTTATCAATATTTCCCTTTTTTTTTCTTTTTTGTCCTTTTTTTTTCCCTTCTCCTTACTCTAGCCTATGGCCAGTACTTAGCCATGGCCGACGATGGGCCACAAGCAAAGGCCAATGAGGGCCACAGGCAAGGGTCACCCTTGTCAAATCTATTGAGGGCTCGACCCTCACGGCCTAGGCGAGGACCCCGATGCCCTCACCTATGGCTGGTCGCCAGTCATGATTGAGTACCAACCATAGGCAAAGAAGGAAAAGGGACAAAAAGAAATGAAAATAAAATAAAAGAATAATAAAAAATTAAAAAAAAAATTAAAAAGTATTAAAATATTTAATATTCTCCTCACCAACACTGGCCATGTCATGTAAAATGATCGGCATCCACGTCGGCAATTTATAACCTAAAATGGTTAAATTGACTAAATTGCTATCAATATGAAATGATTTAAGACTAAATTGTTCCAATTAAAAAAGTTTATGAGTGAATTAGTATCAACGTAATAGGTTTATGACTTTTTAGTACTTTTGTCCTTTGTGTGTGCGCACATGCTAAAGGCTCAAAATAGAAAAATGCAGGACTCAAAGTAATAGCATAAAAAGATATACTTTGAATGAGGCAATAGCGGGGGTGGGGGCAAAGGTGGTTAGAACTCAAGACGCAGCAAGTTGTGACCAACGGGGCTCTTAGAAGCAAGAGAGGGAAAGAGAGTGGCTCCTAGAGGCGACGGTGGAAATGGAGGCAACCTGCCGGAGGCAGCGAATCTAAGCTCAAGATGCAACGGGCAGACTCTTGGAAGAGAGAAAGGGAGCTTCTTTGTGCGAATGGCGAGAGAAGGACACAAAGAAGGATGCAGCAATTAATAAAGAGAGAGGAGAGGCAAATGTTTGACTCAAAAGAAAGATGGGACCCGACCGGCACATGGAGCCACGTGTCACTTCCGAATTAGGCCAGTACATGGTGACATGGAGGGGCCGGCCCATCTAATATGTTTTCTCCAAGATTTGCCTCCTCAGCTTTAAAACACTCCACTTAGAGAGAGACACAGATCAAGGGGGCTCGCCTCCCCAAACCTCATTGGTGGATACAATCCATTTTCTACATCCAACAAACTCAAGTTAGGGTTCTCCCCCTTTTTCACGATTTTATTCCAACGAGCTCGGAGTAGTTCTTGGTTGTCTAGTTGACCTCCCCTCGATTTGATTAGGTAAGAATTGTTCTTTGCTCCTATTGATTTCCTCTGATTTCTGGTTTTTCATTCGCTTTCTTGGTCAGTATTCATCGATGTCTTGGAACCCAAAGAGGAAAGAACTACTTCCGACTGACACAGCAGAAGAAGAAATCCTATAGAGAAAAAAGATAGGAGCTTAAAATTCCTAACAGGTGGGGCCCTTGACATGTGTCTCTCTCTAAGTGAAGTGGTAGCAATATTTTCTCGACAAGACATGAGATTGAATAACCAGATCAGCGCAGGACAAACCCCATGACAACAGGTGGCGCAAAGGTTGTGTCTGCGGCTGATCGGCCTAGGTGAGAGGGAGTCACATTCGACATGGAGCCCAGTCGCATCGTCAGGCACAAAGAGCGCGTGGCACCTGGTCCGGATGTCATTTTGGTCTCGAAAAACTCCTGTGAACTGGTCTTGATTTATTCAAATTTTGGGGCTACTTTATTTTCATACCTGTTTGTTTATTAAAATTGCATAAACTAATGTGTTATAAAATTGTACGGTGACATTGATATGTACTGATTGAAGTACGTACTTTTAATTTTTTTCTATACATTATATGCTATAACTGATAACGGTAATTTTATTATAATTGTGTACTCTCCCTTCCATGCTTAGGGTTGTTAAATGGCATGAGATAACATGTTTTCTTCCATTTGCTAGTGAAGATCTCACTTGTCATTTTGCACATTTAAGTTTAACATGTTTGATAGACATTTGATAATTATATCTTCAATCCCAAGAAGAATGCATTTTGCACATTTAAGTTTAACATGTTTGATAGACATTTGATAATTATATCTTCAATCCCAAGAAGAATGCAGCTGACATATTTTTCAAAAGATGGAAAAGATATGAAGGAAACATAGAAAAACCCATTGAGATTTTATCTCATCTCGAAGGCTATAAAATGAACCCCAGTCATATAAAAGCTCAACACTCGACTTATATCGATTTGCAGTACCTGGGAGGCAATCATCTCAATATATTTAAGCTTTGCTTATTTTGTGAAAATATATTATTTGAAAAATGTTTTCTTTAAATTAGCATGTATATAGATTGAAATAATTAATCAATGAAAATTGTTATAACTATCATAATAATTTATGTTTAAATATTTTTGTGCACAATGAAAATAATTTTTATTTATTCACTTTTTGTGAGAGATATTTAAAATATATATATATTTTTAAAATTATTATTTTTTCACAAAACAAACCAATTAGCTATCCATTACATCATAATGCTCTTTTGAGCGAGTTGAAAAAGAGCGAAAGAAACATGGGCCTCGCATTCTTTATGAGTATGCACTCCTTTATTGTTGACTCATACAAGTCACAGAAGTCCAGATTGATCGAAAGAGGCTCGTACCCTCGAAGATGACTGATCGCGTGCATCAATCTCTCTTTGAGAGAAATTAAGTTCCTGGATTTTTTATTAATTTGAGAATGAAGGCATACTTCTTTTTCTTTTCCGTGGTGATGTTAGAAGGAATGTTTCGAATGTGTATTTTCATTTGTCTACAGGACATATATTGTGACATCCGAAATTCTCCACCTTAATTGATAAATTTAGGATATTAAGATAATAAATAATTCACCTAAAATTTGGATGCCATTTACAAAATTTCAATTGGTTCAATGAATTTGTGACGTTAGGAAAATTTCGAAAATACTTTCCATGTCCGCTGTCTTTTGGAGTGATTTTGCCAAGGGGTGATGAAGTTTATGATGAGTTAAAATTCAAGGAAATGAGTTGTTTATAATTTCAGTATGCTTAAATATATAGATTTTTAAATATAAGTTAATTGCAGAGAGTGACGATGAAAAACACATCGCTGTAGAATTTGGCTGCCGGGACCAATGTACCCTAAATAACGTATTGGATAATTAGTAAAGTTAAAATTTACGAGATAAGATTTCCCCAGCATTTTATAGCTATTGCTAATAATTTAATGATTTCAATATATATTTCTGACTTATTGGTGTTTAGAATGGAAATCGAATTCCCCACTTATTTATCAAATTGTAAAATACCATCCAAGAAGCTATCAAATATCTTCATCCTTCACCCTAAATAGGCGAATTCTCACTCAATTATTTCCCTACATCTTCTTACTTTTTAAATTTAACTACTACATAACATCATCCATAAATTGTTCTTAAAAGCGAAAATGAAAATAAATAAATAAATAAATCACCTTCATTTGCTGCATTCGGCACAGCCAAAAACAGAGGAGGAAAGGGAGAGAATTCTACAAGCTGCACCCTGGTCTTTTGCTAGTAATTTACTTGTCCTACAAAAATGCATACCTGAAATTCCGGAACATTGTTATAACTTTTCCAGAAATGCTTTCTGGGTTCGTTTGGAAGGAATCCCTCCTGGATGGCGAACAGCTGAAGTATTCCATGACCTGGCCAAGAAAATAGGTTATGTCTTAGAAGTCCAGGTGGATCCCAAAAGTAATGGACAATTCAAAGGTAGTCGAGTCAGAGTGGATTTGGACTTAACAGCTCCCTTAAAATCAGGGGCTATACTGGATATTGGTACTAATTGGCTGTGGGTGGAATTTAAATATGAAAGGTTGCCTCATTTCTGCTACTCGTGTGGCAAAATAGGCCATTATGCAACTAATTGTGAACCTTTTCCTTATAACCAATCACCATGGGCAGTGAACAAGACTGGCAAATTTGGCCCTTGGTTGAAGGCGGAAGACTGTGACCACAGCCCACATTGGAACGCATTTTATGGGAAAATACAGGAGGAAGATATAGTGCAGGAAACAGTACCAGACACTCCTTATCCAACACAAGTTATGGAAATTGCTGCTCCTACCTGCAGTAAGAAGAGAACAGATAGCTCTCATGATATGGAAACACCATCAGTAATTGCAGACAGCTCTTTGAAGAATCCAGAACATGGTAAACAGGTCATTTGCTATGAAAGTACCAAACTGACTCTTTCGAAGATGGGAATGTGCAGTAAGAAAAGCATGAAGGTACAGAGGGCAAAGAAACAGAAATTTAATGCAGAACATGTTCCTCTTTTGATCGATGAATCGGATCTTCTGGAGACTCCAATCCAGGTCGTGAAGGATGGCAATGAGTGGGCTCTGGTGGCTAGCCCTAATAAGCCACCACAGAAGAAATGAAAATCCTAAGTTGGAATTGTCAGGGGCTGGGCAATCCCCTGACATTCCATGAACTACGAGCATTAATTGCTCTTGAAAGGCCTAAAATAGTTTTTCTGATGGAAACGAAAAATAAAGCATCGATGGTGGAAGGAATTAAAAGAAAACTCAACTTTCCCAATTTATTTACAGTTAATCCAGAGGGGATTGCGGGAGGCTTAGCCATCATGTGGCATGATGAGGTTGGGTTAAAACTTCATGAAAGTTCTCAAGAATTCATTGATCTAGAATGCTTTGACCCAGACAGTGGTTACTCAATGAGGATCACCTTTATCCACGCATCAACAAACTTCAGCAAAAGGTTAAATTTATGGCAACTCTTGAAACAGATTCATTTAACCAATTCTCTCCCTTGGATTTGCATGGGTGACTTCAACGAAATATTATACATTTGGGAGAAAGTGGGGAAAAGAGAAGCAGATAATTTCAGAATTGCAGCTTTTAGGGACTTCATCAATGACTGCTCTTTAATGGACATTGACAGTAATGGATGCGCATTCACGTGGAACAACAATAGGGAAGGAGATGCTTTTGTTAAAAAACGCCTAGACAGAGTTCTCTCTAACATGGATTGGAGACTTACCTTTCATGATGCTGAAGTACAAGCTCTTCCAGCCATAGGCTCAGACCACAGCCCCATCCTTTTGGTGTTGCATCCTCAAAGGCAGAAATGGAGGAAAATTTTCAGAATGGAAGCATATTGGATGGACCATGCAGAATATGGAGATATTGTCAAGCATACGTGGAATAAGACTCCCTTGAGCCAGACTAGATTTTCAACAAAGCTAAATGCCATTTCCACAGCTCTTACTAAGTGGAGTAAAGCTACGTTTGCACATGCCCCATCTCAGCTTAAGGCTCTTAACCAGGAACTTACTGATATCACTAATCAAACCGCTCATCCTCCTAGTAAGCAGGCAGTCCACAATATAACCAAGCAGATTGAACATTTGTGGAACCAAGAAGAGAAATATTGGGGTATACGATCTCGTATTACTTGGCTACAATGGGGTGATCGCAATTCTAAGTTTTTTCATGCAAGTACAGTACAAAGAAGGCAGCGCAACAAGATCACTATGTTACATCTCGATGACAATAGCTGGTGCAGGGATCCTTCAGTTATTAAAAATCATATCGGGACTTTTTTCAGAAATTTGTTTACATCAGAAGGTCCTAGGAACTACAACCCAATTCTGGCTCAGTGTCAAAACCCTGTAACTCTGGATATGAATGAACACCTAATGGCCACTCTCACTATGGAGGAGGTCAAGACGGCAGTTTTTCAGATGGGATCCCTCAAAGCCCCTGGCCCTGATGGCCTTAATGGCCTGTTCTACCACCATTCATGGGAGGATATCAAACAAGATGTTTTTCAGCTAGTGCAGAACTTCTTTGCTACAGGTACCCTTGATCCTTCTATTAACCAGACACATATCACCTTGATACCGAAGATAAAAAACCCTGAAAACATAGGTCACTACAGACCTATTAGCCTATGTAACTTCAGTTATAAAATTATCTCCAAAGTCCTAGCCAACAGATTGAAATCCTACCTTCCAGAGATCATTGAGCTTGAGCAGAGTGCTTTTGTCCAAGGCCGCCAAATCCAGGACAACATTCTTATTGTCCAGGAAGTTCTACATCACCTGCGCATCACAAACAGGAAAAAGAAATCTCAGGCGATCTTGAAACTGGACATGAAAAAAGCCTACGACAGAATAGAATGGGACTTTCTCAGAGATTGCATGCTGAAAATGGGATTTTGTGTGAAATGGGTTTCCTTAATTATGCAGTGTGTTACTACGGTATCCCTGAGTGTGAAAATTAATGGGGAACCATCACAGTTTTTCCATCCTTCGAGGGGCCTAAGACAGGGAGATCCCCTTTCTCCATATCTGTTTATCATGATTACTAATGTCCTGACATGGCTGATGAAGAAAGCTATTGCAGAAGGAAGCATCAAGGGGATTACTCTTAACAGATTCTGCCCTACACTGACACATCTACTCTTTGCTGATGATGCGATTTTCTTCCTTGAGGGAACTATTATTGAATGCCAAAATCTGTCCAATATACTCCATCAATATTGTTACGCAACAGGACAAGACATAAACTTAAACAAGTCAGGGGTTTTCTTCAGCAGGAATTGTCCTACTCCCTTAAAGATGAATCTAGCTAACCAACTCAGAGTTCCAATCATTGAAAAAACAGGCAAATACCTTGGGGTTCCAACAGATTGGGGATATACAAAGAAGGAGATGTTTGCTTGGATATTAGCACGAGTCAACTCGAAGTTAGCAGGCTGGAAAGAAAAGTTTCTAACTAAAGCCAGTAAAGAAGTTTTGATTAAGAGCATTGTACAAGCCATCCCAACTTATGCCATGTCAGTTTTTAAGCTTCCTTTGTCAATATGTCGCGCTATAGAAAGAAGGATCGCATCCTTTTGGTGTCAGAAAGGTGATTCAAAGAAAGGCTTGCACTGGAAAAAGTGGGAAGTTTTAAAATCTCGGAAAGATGAGGGAGGCTTGGGATTTAAAGACTTGATTACTTTCAACAGGGCAATGCTCGGAAAGCAAGCATGGCGACTCTCTAATTCTCCTTCAGCTCTGTGGTGTAGAATCCTTAAAGGCATTTACTATCCAAATAAGGATCTATGGAAGGCCAACAAGGGTTCCCGACCATCTTGGGGATGGCAGAGTATCCTACTCGGGAGAGATACCATAGCAGCAGCAGTTCAGTGGAAAGTGGGAGATGGACAATCTATTAAGATCAGAGATGATCGTTGGCTACAATCGGGTGTGTTAGCAGGACCAGCAAATCAAAATGAACCTACCATGGTGTCAGAACTGATCATTGAGGATCTGAGAATATGGAATGAAGATCTAATTCTTAATACTTTTGAAGAATCCAAGGCGAACGAGATCTTGGCAATGGAACTAAGCCCACATCCTACGCAGGACAAGCTCGTTTGGACAGGTAATAAGACAGGACACTATACGGTAAAGAGTGGTTATAATCAGGCCACAACCCCCTCTACCAAAGCCGACCTAAACAGAACATCCTGCTCTTTTACCCCACCGCGATCATTATGGACCAGAATTTGGAATATTGCCATCCCCCCCAAACTAAGAACTTTCATATGGAGCTTGTGCCAAAATGCTATTCCTACAAGGGAGAATCTATATAGAAGGCGATTAACCCCTGACCCTCTATGCCCGCTCTGTTCTAAACATATGGAAACCATAGAACATCTTTTCTTGCTATGTAAATGGACATCCACTATATGGACAGACCCTCGTATCAACACCAGCAATCAACCCAGCCACATCCAGAGATTTGATAAATGGCTTATGGAGATTTTCGAAGGAAAAAGAGGCCTACCAGAGATGGAACTTATCATGATTGTGCTGTGGAACATCTGGAAAACACGGAACAACTTCGTCTTCAGGGCCAAGCACCCGCAATCGGAAGACCTTGTGGATCTGGCACAAGCACAGCAAAGGAACTTCAGCCGATGGCAGAAATCCGCACAGAATAGATCCAAATCCCTTGTCGTACCTGGTCGATGGAAGCCGCCGGAGGAGGATGAACTGAAACTCAACGTCGACGCTTCATGGTTCCCAGGCGAGTTCCTCTGCTCAATAGCTGGTATTGTTCGTGATTCTACAGGACGGGTTGTCGCGGGCTACGCCTTCGAAGCTAGGGCTTCTTCGTCGATGCAAGCCGAAGCCCTCTCTCTCTGGCACGGTTTGATGTACTTGAAAGAGAAAGTGACTTCGCACGTGGGGAACCCCTCTGTTCAAGCAGTTCGCTGGGTATGCGAGAGTGACTGTTCTTAGTTGGTGGAAATCGTCTTGGGCCGGGCCGAATCTCCATGGAATTTGAAGGACATTATGGACAGATGCAGAGATGTGCTGACCCATTGCAATGCGGCCCAGATCCTCTTTTGCCCGCGAGAAGCAAACAAAGCGGCCGATTGGGTGGCAAAATCACACCGAGCTAGAAAATTAGCAGTAAATTGGGCGAGCTCCCCCCCTCTTCTTCTTTCAGAAATTCTCTGTTCGGAATTCTATCCGTCGATGTCTTGCAAGACTTGCTTTTCTCATGAATGAATGCAGATTATTATTTCGACCAAAAAAAAAAAAAACTCAATCTTCAAATCTTCAACTTCAATTTTTTTCATCTTCCAATCTTTTGCAACGACAGAAAAGTTCTTACTCAAATGACAACAAGCTCCAAAGTCTCTCCAATTTGAGTTGTTTATTTAATTTCATCCATCAAGTGTTATAGAAAGTAAAAAATTCATGGTCTTCATTTTCCTTTGTTTATCAAACTTGGTTTTCTTCTTTTCTAAAGATAGATAATTGTCGATTTTTATTACCATTCGCTGTGCTTTCAAGGTGATTAAGACTTGACTTAGTTCATGCCTTCCCTTAAGGTAAGTGAAAATTCTAGGAACTAAGTTAAATTTATCTACTTGGTATTCTTAAACTTTATTGTTTGATGTTTGTTCATTTAGTCCAAGTTTGGAGACTGAGTTTATTTGGCCTTTAAAAATGGCATGATGTGCCTATGTTTAGCGAAAAGGTTTCCTTAAACCTTGTATGTGAAAAATGTGAAAAATGTGAAAATGGTAAAATTAGTCCCAAAATTTGCATTTTAGTAATTTTGACATTTCTAGGTGATTTTGGTAAATTTTCTTAAGTGAGATGGCTCTTTTAATACTGTTATCTTATGGTTTTGACTATTAATTAGTAGGATATTAAGTTGGATAATTAAAGGAAATCAAACCGCTTTAAAATAACAAGTTTAGAAACTTTAGGGACATATTTGTAATTTCACACAGCTAGAGGACTAATTTGGTAAAATTGGAAATTTGAGGTCTAATTATAGAATCATAAACCTTATGATGATAAGTAATTAATTTATTTTTAGAATTAATTGCTTAATCCAAGCAATTTATCTAACTGTCCAAAATTTGGACTTGACTACATAATTAATGGAAAATTACCAAAATAAATCTTAAACCTATTGCAATTGTGCCAATTCAATCCTAAAACTTTTTTTCTTGCCAATTAAGTCCTAAAATTTGTATATTTGTGCCAATTTAGTCCATCTAGTCAATTTTAGTCAGTCAATTCTGACACGAATGCTAGCCATCCTACGTGGTACCACCAACACTAACAATTTTTCAGTAATATTTTTGAAATTTTATTTTATTTTTTCTTCCTCTTTATATTTTTATTGTCACTTCCTTCATCCTCTAGCTGGTCACCACCGAGTCCCTCACCGGCCTCAATCAAGCCTAGCCATGGCAGGGCAAGGGTTTGACCCTCACCGAAGGCCACAACCTTGTGCCGCCTTTAGCAAGGTCGTGCCTCACCCAACCATGGCCAAGCTTCTCTAAGGCCGACAAGGTCCCTTGCCAACGATCGGTTGGAGGAAAAAGGAAGTGAAGGAAAAAAAGAAAAAGAGAAAAGAGAAAATATTAAAATATTATAAAAAAATTATCCATGTTAACGCTAATAATGCCACATAAGACAATTAACACCTATGTTAGCACCGTAGGCCGCTAGCTAGCCAAAATTGACCAAATGGACTAAATTGGCATAAATACTAAAAGTTTAAAACTTAATTGACAAAAAAAAATGTTTATGACTGAATTAGCACAATTACAATAGATTGATGACTTTTTTTGGTAATTTTATCCATAACTAATTCAAAAAGAGGTTGTTTTAATAATTTTCTAAAGCTTGTGACATGCCTGTAGTGTAAATAAAATATTCATATGTCTTATATAGAAAATGAATGGCCTAGGGTATTGAATGTGAACTAATTAGTATGGCTTGATTCAGGAAAGATTGGAAGTTTAAAGTGGAAAAAAACAAATGTGAACTAAGAACTTTATTGCGGCAATTATGAAATTCTGGAAATTTGGAACTAGAGGCAATTAGTTTAATTTTGATGATTGAGGTGAATTTAAGCATGACACGGTCTTGGTAGTGAATTTATATGAGTTAACTACAGTTAAGGATTAATAATGACTTAGTAACGTGGTAGTCATCTAAATGAACGAAGTAAAACTTTTAGAATACAAGTGCATGAAGTATACAAGTTTTAGGACTTGCGTTGAATTGTCCCGCTTTTTCAATAACTAACTTTTGTTTTCCTTGATTATGAACTCTTCAAATTTCTCGGCCGTCATAGAGAATGCCCACCTAAATAAAAATGACTTACCAATTTTTATCTTTTGAAATTAGCGAGTGCATTTGAAAGGACCAACCGGTAGATCAAAAACTGTCAAAGGTGCACAAAAAAAATAAAAAATAAAATCCAGCAACTACTTTTTTAATTTACCAACTCTTATTTGAATTAATTGCAAACTCATATTGGTGTATTTAAAGCTTTTCCCACAATGAGTAAGATTGAATAATGGTTGTAGCTTATAAGCAGGGGGCCTCAACCCCTTCCCTAAAAATATGTTAATAACCCTTTTCAGGACAAAATTACGAGGTCCGCAAGTCAAAGTGGACAACATTTCATGACGAAACAGAGACAAAATTATAAGATCGAGAGAAATTTTTTATCTTCCATAAGAAAATAACTTGCATGAAAAAATTATCAAATTCATCTCATTTGATGGCTTTCGTGGTCGGTCGACAACCAAATTGACAACTTCCCGTGGACCTAACCCGGAATCGCCCACCTTTGCAAGGCAAACAGTAGAGAACCGAACTCCTGGTTTGAATGTGACTAGGAAAGCAAGTATCATCAGTTATTTTAAGTACACCTAACTCGCACTTTGACGCTATCATCACTTATCATTTTGGCTATACAGATTAGCTCACGAGAGATATTTAATTGACTAAGTACTATTGATAAAAGCAGTCTGAAATGCGAGGCTCGTGTTTTTGGCTGATATTTGCCTGAAGCCGAATTCACTGGACCGAGCGCATGATAAGCGTCGATCTCGTGGGATCCGTAATATCGACGGTCATGATCGTCTCAATCAACTGAATCGAGCTCCAGATTAGAAATTCCTGCGCTTTATCCTACGCATACACATTTTGCTGTGGCTGGTTATGATTCAGCACCGAATATGACGACCGATTTGGCTCCAGCACGATCCCAGGACGGAAATGTAAATGAACTGGTCGGTCTTGTTCGGTGTCAGCCTAAGCTGCTAGAATACCAAGTGGTCGGTTTGGGCAGGCAAAGACTAATTGTTGTGATGCTGACACGATCGATTTTGTAAAAAATGGACTAGCCAGCAAATCTGATTTTGTTTCTTGACTAAAAGAACTGGGGACTTGTGGGGATGAACCCACCATACGCAGCAGCATTTCTTTTATGGCCAACGTGAGAGAGGGACCCATTTGCAAGAACAGTTGAAGATGTCCCTGCAAGGGGAGTGACTCAAAAATAGCTGTAACATCCCAATTATTGGACGAGGCACAATCACGGACATACCCACAGACATACCCATCTAAGTACATGTTCTCGAGACCAGTTGAATTTTTATTACCCAGTCCGGCTTATGCGCTATGCAAATTCATTTGAATTGTCGAATTTAACCCATCACAATTGTAAGTCCGATAAATCTTACCAAATTTGAATGGTATAGATAATCGATGCATGTGATTATGATATATTGTCTCGAATGAATATTATAATGCTACCTCAATAACTTTGGTCCCCATCCTTGTGCTAAACCTACCGTTCAAGAACCAGAAACATAGAGACAACCTTAAATTCCGTTGCCCGCCAAACTCTCAAAGGCTGTCTGGTAGTTGAGCACCAGAACTCGAATGAAGAAGCCATCACCTACCTTTCCATGCTCCATGAAAGAAGTCAACCCACTTTCCTTTTACTTTCCTCACTATTCTTCCTCTTCTTCTTCGTCTTCTTGTCATTCCCGAAGGCGCACTTTTCGTTTCCAAGTTCTCTCGCTCTCGCGCTCTGTTCTTTCACAGAGTCGCAGACATTGGTCGAATCGTGGGCTCATTTGGGCGCGCAAGAAGCAAGCTTCGGCTTATTTTTCCCCGCTTACCGAGCCAATTCCAACTTATCAGAAGCAACGCCAGGTCTGCAATCGCGAATATTCTGAATCGGCATTCTTTGTATGAGGCGCTTGAGATGGTGCACATTGCCGTCGTGAGCGGGCTCTCTGAGAAAGATTTAGTAAGCTCGATGGCTACATTGGAGGCGGCCTGAAGCAATGCAGGTAGCCTTTTTGCTTTGGCCCTGTTGTGTTTCTTCTCTGGATCCGCTTTGAAAACTACCAAACACGAAACGGACGGCACAAACTAGGGCCCTAGATGAAGGAAACTAACATTGTTTGATTAATGTAAAATGCTAGATCAGGAGATTTGCTACATTTCACTTTTCCAAATTCTCTGCTCAATACACAGAATTCTGTCTAGCGCTATAGGAAACTATCTAATTATATGATGTTTGCTTCCATTTTGGAAGTTTGTTTTTCAGGTCCGGATTTGAACCTCGAGAAAAACAGAGAATCGGCAGCAGCAAAGGCTAGAGGAGCGATAGAATGTGTTCCACGGTAGGTGGATCGAGCTAATCTAAACTTTAGAGTTCAGTTTAACTTCGGAAACCCTTCAAATTTAACTGCCTAAGGAGGAGTAATTGCTTCTCTCTATCTCTATCTCCTCGTTTGGGAGTTCTGAGCCGATATTCACTAATTCTTTACAGTGTTTATGTCAGACATTTTGATTTCTGATTTGTTCCTTTCCGATCTCAGGATGATGAGCTGGCTGAATTGTGCTTTGTATTTACGTTCTTGGCTCGGTTATTCGGCTACATCGCGGTATTGGGTGAGTTTTCTCACAAAATTGCTACTCTCTAGACGTGTTTGATTCGAATCTCATTAAAGAAAAGAGAGTAACATCAAAAGAGGGTAGCTGGAGAGTTCATATTTCCACTCACTCAAATTCTTCCTTATTTTTTTATAATTTCTGTGCGGTAACACATCTCGAAATCTCACAGCGTTGCTGGTGTCCGTCTTCTTCGCGATCATGAGATACCTGGACGGCTGGGAGGATGAAAGTCCTGCAGAACGAGAGCCGGTAGCGACGGAGACGACCCCAATACAAGTATTCAAGCCACCACGGTCAACGTATGGGACGTGTGAGGAGGACATAGAAACCGGCAGCTGCTGCAGCAGCTCCTCGGAGGAGTTGTATGATGGGAAGATTTGTGTGATTTGCTACGACGAGGAAAGGAATTGCTTCTTCGTTCCTTGCGGCCATTGTGCCACCTGCTATGACTGCGCTCAGAGGTAAACATTGATTCATCATCGATGATTTCTTTTTCTTTAGCTTTCCTTCTCATGCTTAAGGATTCACTTAATGGTTAAAGAATGAACATGTGCTTACCTGGGAAAAGGATGAATGGATGTTTGTGCATAGATTAGGCGCACAGAATCAGCTGTCCGCTGCCAGCTCGGTTCCACACTAACAAGTTTAAAACAATTCCATGTTTGATCTACTTGTGCGGCTTTTGTCCGACACCTTAGTTCATGAGATCAGTGGCTTTTTTACGAATTGGGCAACATGAATTTCTCTTCTAAATGACAGAAAGAAAAAAAAAAAAAAAAGACATCGATTTGGCATCATTATCAGTACTTTAGAACTTGAAAAGGGCATGTCACTCCAGCTCTGTTTTTAATGCTAATCCAAGTACAAAACTTCTAACTGGAGTGGATAATATACAATCAAAAAAGTCAGTGAAAGTCACTTTCTGTTATGATTAATACCTGTCCCCATTCTGAAATTTTGGAGAATCTCCTGATTAACATTAGGTTTTGAGGACTGAGTCAATTCCACTTGCTGGTTTCTACTTCTGTTTCTCATGACAACTTGGGCTTCTGCAGGATCTTTGATGGAGAAGGCAAGGCCTGCCCTGTTTGCAGGAGACCCATCAGGAAAGTGAGGAAGTGGTTCTCCTCATGAGATGAACATTGTTTTATTAAGCTTTCGAGATTTTTGTGTTTTATAGGGACGATTTCAGCGGAAAATTTTTGGTTCTTGGCTTGAGTTATTGGGATTAAAATTGATGATTGCGCACACCACTTTGTGTTCGTGGTCATGAGAGTTCTGTCGGTCACTATGAGAGGTCAACCGTTCGTGGGAACTTCAAGTGTACAGATGGGCCCTAAGGCCCAAAAAAAAATGTTGTAGAAGCCCACAAGCCAGCAGGTGACAGAATAATATGACTGACGAAGTATAAGCCTCAGCTCAATTGAGATAATACCTTTTCACTTCTTTCGGCTGTCTATTGCATGAGACTTTTCTGGGGTAAATAAGAATGCATTATCTTCAAATTTTTGGAGTTAAAAAGGGAAATGTTGACATTTAAATCTTGGCTCACCGTTTAGGAATAATTAATTACATAGAAAATTAGGGATTAATATTTAAGCTCTAAAAGCATTGCACGGGCAGCGGCAAATGGTCCCAGATTAGCCGCGAGGACCGGGCCCACATTAGTGTTGGAAACTCGGCCAAAGCATTAGAGATAGGAGCCGAAAAATTCAAGCCTTAAATTAGAAAATTAGAGCTTTAATTGTGCTCGGTTTAGCCCATTAAAGTTAAAGACTTTGAGTTTAATCAGAATAGGCCCTAAAGGAAAGCTTGTCACCAATTAAGCCCACAAAGGGGCAGAATTCGGTCACTATGGGAAAGCAAGCCTTGGCTGGAAATTACATAGGGCATATGGACCAAATTGAGTTCAATTCAATCTAATTTCAACCCCTAAGAGTTAATCGATGAAGAGTCTTAAGTTAATTCAATCCATTACCCTAAATAAGGCCTAAAATAAGCCCATGAAATTGAGGTTCGACATAAGGTGAACGTTATAAATACAAAGCTATGCCTCATAATTCGAGGTCAATAATTAGAATTTCAGAACACATAATGAGAATCACATATAAAAATCGAAGAGAGGGAAGAGAGTTGGTGGCCGAGAACCCCCTCACGACTGCACTTCCTCACATCGTCGAACCCAGTCACGGCAATCCTCTGGCCACAATGATTTGTTTCCTTCTAGCCATCGCATTTGAGCTTCTATTCCGACAACCTAAATCGCGTCACCTAGGCCAAGCCACCTGTTGCTTCCCGATCCAGCCTTGCTAGACTATGGCTGACCATGATGAGTCCAGCAGCAAAGGCTCATTGCTACTTCCCTACCCTTAATCGACCTGAATCACTAGCAAGGTGAGCATGACTAATGCTAATCGCACCTCCAACCCTATTAAGGGAGCTGCCCTGTGTGATATCTGGAATTTTCTATGTTGAGTAATAGTATTTAGGATATAAAGATAAGTGTTATTTAGTGCGAAGTCGTGAAAGTTGTTAATTTTATGACATATGGAAGTGCAAAAGATAATTTTCCGTAATCATCACAATTTGATGCGTTAAGCTTAGTGATAGATATTGACAATATTCAAGTTTCAAATTTATTAATTGAGATTTTTCTAGCATTCATTATTTTTCACCAATATTTTTAGTGAGTTTAAAATATTTTTTCTGATTTATTAGTACTTTGGAAAAATGATGATTTCCTTGTTTACATATTGATTTACTAGAATTGGCAACTTAACAAAATATTTACTTTGGAAGTTATGCGAGTAAGCCATTTTGTCCCTATTTAATTTATACCATCTCTCTTCATTTTTCCACCAAGTATTTTAAGTCACATGTCCTTGGTTTGTGACATTGAACTTAGTTCAGTAATGAGTTCAGGCATTACATTATCTATTTCAACCTTAGCCAATTAATGTCTTGATGATTTACTCATTTTACTTGGCTAAGAAGCCTTCTCTCAAAATACCTCTCAGTTGGACTCATATTAGGCCACTTGTATTCTTTGGATTGAAGCATCATTTTCATCATTGCACCTAAGGATTTTAACTCAATGTCATATTATTTTAACCTTGATTATTTGATCAAGCTAACCAAAGGTGGTCATGTGCGATATTTTAATCACATCTTCTCTAATTCGTCCCATGTGTCTTTTAAGATCTTCTAAATTCATCCCCCTTTCCCGTATCATTCAATGGAGCCATACAATTATGGCACCAATAACTTCTTACTTGAACGCCTCTTTAACTCAAAATGCTCTTGACGACTCACTTGGCCAAAGGAAATGAGTCCCTCCTAAGTATCTTTTCTCTTAACTTATGAGAATGTGCCACATACCCAAGTTATTTTGCTAAGGGCCATATGAAGAAATTCTATTAGAACACTTATTCCTTCAACTCTTAGATTTAATCATTTCACCCTATGAGCATTAAATTCTCTGGCCATGATTAACTCATCTCCTCTTTCATTCTTTGTTATGGCCATGCATAAAATCGAAGAGAGAGAATTCTCAAGATAGGTCCCGGTAAACTCATTAATTTCCTCTACTCTTCATAAATGGGTTTTGTCAATTTCAAGACAAAAATCATCGATTTCGATTTTGTTTACTTTGAAGGAAAACTAAATTTTTGATTTTATGTAAGCTATTATCAAGGTAAGTGAAAACTCTAGATGCTAAGCTAGATTGTTATAATGAGTGATTGACTCGGTTATTTGATTGGTGTTTACTTTAAGTGAGTTTTATTATCATGTATGAATAAGTTTGATAACAACATGTTGGATTCTTCACTTATGTTAATTCTAATGATGGTATATTGAGTTGTGTATTGATTATTTTAATGGTTATGCTAAGAAGTATGAGTAAATTCTTTGATGATTGGTGGTATTTCGATGAAAAGTGTGTTAAATGGGCAAGAAATGAGAAAGTTGCTGATTTAGAGGGAAAATTCGATTTTGGCATGCAGTTACCGAATCTAGGGGAAATTTGCCAAATTGGGAAAGTTATCGAATTTAGAGAGTTACTGGTTTTAGGGTTTACTAATCTAGAAGTTATCAAATTTAGGGGATACCAAATTTCAAAAAAAAGAAAAGAAAAATCTTTGCATGCTTTTTGTTCTCTGGATATCTCAGTCCTTCATGTATTAACCATTATTATTTAATAAATACATATCCGTTGTATTTGAGAAAAGTATGCATAGAAGGTTGATGTTGAACATGTTCATTCGATGATGGTCATGTGAAATGACGCTTGATGTTGAACATGTTCAATCGGTAATGGTTAAGTAAAATAACATGATGCATTAAATGTTGATGTTGAACATGTTCATGTGCATTAATGGAGCATACAAACATCAAATATTGAAAAAAAAAATCGTCATCCACGTGGAAGTGGTGACGTTGCTCTATGTGTTCGAATGCCCAAGAGAGTGTTTCAAGATGCTTCGAGAGTCAAGATGCCTCACGTTTAAGATTATATATGAGTATAATGGGATGCCCCATGGGTGGATGTTGCGGGATGGCTCGGAGTTGGGATGCCCCATGTATCGGGATGCCCCCTGTGTTTAGATGCTCTGAGAGTGTTTGGGAGGAAAAGTGAAAAAGATTATGCATGTTCATGAATAGTCATGTTAAGAGAAGAAAATATTTAGGGAATATTTGTTATTGTGTTACCTTTTGTATCTTATCTCTTAGAGTCGGTAAATATTTAGGGAATATTTATTATTCCGTTACCTTTTATATCTTATCTCTTAGAGTCTTTTATATATATATTGTATTTGCACCATAAATTATGTACAAAAAAAAAGGAATAAACTTTTTAAATTTGGTATAAGAGTTTCTTTGGCGAAAGCCTCACCGATCCATGTTTGAAGAAATATCATCTTCTTCATCTACACCGACACCACCATTAATGCCGTCATCAACCGTCTCAAGCCCACTCTCATGTCACCACCAAGTATTGGGGAAAAGCTAATTGAGACGAACTTTCCAATCTATAAAGCACAGATCTCGTCGTATTTACGAGTTGCCCACTTGCTGTCCATTCTGGACGGCACCAAACCTCAACTAGAAGAGACTGTCGAGGAGATTGCACTGAGAAAGGCTGTTACACAGATAAACAATTTAACGTTTGAAAACTGGAAATTTTGAGAGTCCATTGCCTTGGCTTGGATCATCAATTCGTTGACCGCTTCAATAGTTGCCCAATTGTCGAGTCCCACATCCATGGCAAGTATTTAGAAGTATCTTGCAAACTTGTATGCCGCTCAATCAACTACTCGCGAATCCACTTTACGGCTTCAGCTTCAATCACTCTCAAAAGGTCACTAATCCGTCACAGAATTCCTACAAGAAGCCACCAGCCTCACAGACCAATTAGTTGCTATTGGTGAGCCTTTATCTATTAATGAATATCATACTCAAGTGTTTCGTGGTTTGGGTGTTGAATTTCAGGGTCTCAACACCGCTATTTCCGTTTTGACTCAAACCGGGTCTTTGACAAAGGACCAACTACATGCCTTAATTCTTAATCACGAGGGAAGGGTATAGCCAGCGTCAGTAACAAATAATCAGCCTCCACATGCAGCTTTTCAGACCAGCCAAGGACTACCTTCTTCTTATAATAAATTAGACTATTTTCTAGGATGGACCACCTATCTAAATTATGGTATTCAATTAATTTCCAATTTAATGAAAAATACAAAAAATGCCATGTGCAGGCTTATAGATTTAGGTTCATAAAGTGCACGTCTTCTAGCAATTGCATGCTTGGTTCATTTAATTAAATCACATATCGTATAGAGTGATTTGATTAAAATTGCATGTCACGTTACAATAGTTCTATAGTAGTTTCGCTCATCATTGGAAATCGTTTGTCAGGTCAAAGAAATGAACAGAAGCATTCCTATCCCCACTTTGAAAAGCCTAATTATTCTCCACTCGTAATTATTGCTTATGACTATTCCTCTCTAACTTCAAAGCAAAAGTACTAGCTTAAATTTCAAAGGATAAGTATGTGGAGCCAACTATCGAATCGAAAGGCGAGTGAGGACTTGAAACGATGCCAATCTTAAATCACACTCGATCTCCTCAAAGTAATATCCGGTTCTGGTGCACGCTTACCAAATGAACTGGTGCTTGGTGGAGGGGAAGGAAAGCGAAGTGGAAGAAGACCGCACGCATCAAAGTGCAAAGAGAACATATTTTTTAGTCATTTGCTCTCTCATCAATGCGACCCCACGACAAAGTGGGGATGGGGATGGGGATGGGGATGGGGATCTTCTGTTCATTTCCAGGACCGCAGCACGAGACCTTTCAACTGGATTTGGATGACCTGTGCCTTGGATTTCTTTTCGTCTTTTTCTTTTCGGCCTTCTTCTTTTTCCTTCCCTTTTCTACACGATTCTTTCAAATGGGTGATGATGTATGTAGACTGCAAATCGAGTGGTGGTGTATTATGGAGGGGGAGCACCAGATGTGGGGAATAAAAAGAGAGAGCACCGGATGTGGTCGGGGAGGGAACGCAACCCAAAAGCTTGTTTGAGAAGATCGAGGCACTTTAATGAAGTTTTTTTTTTTTTTTTTTTTCACACACTTTAATGAAGTTAAAAGATAAAGTAAAATACAGTGCTTTGGGTATGGGGGTTGGGGAGATGGAAAGTATATTTGTTCAGAAGGGTTGGGAATTTTTATATTTAGGCGTATAGATTTCCCTTAAATTGAGAGGAAAGAAAATGCTTATTCACCAACTTTCATGCAAATTTCGATTAAGATAATCAATAACTAGCAAAAACTACACACATTCGTGCCTTGTCACCCCAGGCGCGGATCGGGGGTTGGTTACCCCAAGCCTACCCAGCAGTAGCAAGTTTCCTTGATGTGGTGTCTATATCTTCACCACCCAAGAGCCCCCTAATACCCCGTCAATATTTTACCAATCGACGGAGAGGATGGGGAGGCAAGTATGGGGTCACTCACCCTAAGGCGATTCTCCCGCCTTTACCTCCATGAGCAGTTTAAGGACCTGCTCAGGTCCAACATTCATGCCTTGACACAATTAAAAAAAAAAATTACAAAAGGAAGAAAATGTGAGATTTTTTAATTACTTTAGGAAACTTAAAATCTTTAAAATGAAAAATATTAGTTTTACATGATCGTGTTGTTGAACAACTTACACTACCATTTTACCCAAAAGTTGGCTATATATCTTTTTCGCCGGTACGAGGTTCTCATACAATTTTTAGATGAAGGTTCAAGGTTGGATGCGATTCCTAGGATTCCCTTTATAACATAGATGGATTGTGTAATTTCAACTAAAACGAGAATCTTGAGATAATGACACTAATTACACATGACAACTTTCCAAAGTAAATAAATTGTGTCATTTGATTCATATGTAAATAAATATACACGGACATTCAAATCAATTTCACAATATAATTTTCTTGGTGTTTTACGTCAATTTTTTTTCCTTCTTGGTAGCCAAAATGGCCGAGGTAGAACTGATGGATTTATTTCAGACGTGAACATCTTCATGGCACATATGGTAAGCATGTCAAAAAGGATATGGGCAGATTGGCATTTTGGAGAAAATGACCGTGCATTCACGGTGCCTTTGTTTTTATGAAAAATTCAAAAATTGGAAAATATTTTTCGATAAATGAGTGGTTACATCATTAAGAAAAATTAGTCAACGGAGAATGTTTTTCGATATGGAAAATTACGCAAGTCATCTTTAAACTTTAACTTAGTGTGCAATGTAATCCTTAAACTTTTAATTTATTCAATGTGATCCCTAAACTTTAACCCAATATGCGATATTACTCCTAAACTTTTAATTTGTTTAGTGTGGTCTATAAACTTTATTGTATGTCTAAACTAGTTATTGGACTATAGGAAAATATTCAATATTGTCTCTAAATTTAAATTAATTAATGAACAGCATTAAATATTTTCATATTGTTAGTTATATGCCCTAAAGCAATCATGTAATGGTTACATGTTAGGGATTTAAGTTGTGTTGTCAAATTAATGGCAATGACGTATTCATTTATTTATCCAATTATCTATATGAATGATTCCATAAGATCAGTTGTGACTGGACTTATTCTTGAGACGTTAAGAATATGCGTGACGGGTTCACAGTTAGACTGAATCTTTAAACCATTTCCGGTTAATGGATCATTGAGTGGATATTAATAATCCTGTTGAGATCGATGTGTTCTTAGCTTCACCATTAAGTATTAGATGCTTAAGGTAATTACGAGTCACGAGTCATTGGGTATTATGATGCCCGAGTGAGAACACAGGTGCTTGTAGCAGACAAGTTTACTGAACGTGACATACATAGAACGATTGGCAACATAGAAGCTTTTAGGGGCGTCAATGACTAATCGTTCTTGCTCTGGTCTTGTATAAATAATCTTTAGACCTGAGGCATAGTGTTAACTTGTGTGTTGGACGACTATGGTTCACAGGTACACATATTGGATGCTCATTGATCCGTCTCTATACCTAATGGTCATAACTTATTCACATATGAAGTTACACGTGTACGCAACATGGAATCTGTCTCCTTGTTACATGCAAGGTACAGTAATGATGTCCTACGCGATTTAATTGTGACACTGCATTGAAATCCTCGGCCGAAGTTGTAACCGAAAATAAATTGTTTATGTCTCGTATAAAATGTAGGTCAATTAGATTTGTACATATGATCAAATTGGTGACTTGACAAATATTCCATGGTCTTTGTTCAATCGTGACATGGTAAGACAGAGGGATTGAATTACACTATAGCTAGAACTGACTGGTTCATTATGTTCTTAAAGCATTCACATTGTCTAGGTAGCCATGACATATTGCTAATTGTCAATTATGGCTTGTAGAACCTAGAGATTGATCAGGACAATCAATTCTCTTGGGAGCACTAATGTGTTAGTGCAAGTCTTATTGCCAGCTCAATGATGAACCTAAGGATGTCACACACCATAACTAATTCACTCGATCGGACACAGCCCACTCACGAGAACTGTTTTCTTGCTCACCCAACTTCTAGCTTCTTCGAGAAGTCATAGACTAGCTTATTTGAGAAGTTATAAACTAGCTTCGGGAGGAAGTGGTCAATAACTTATTTGAAAAATTAAAGACTAGCTTCTAGATGAAGTAACTTCTGGAAAAACTAGTTAATAACTTCTTTGAGAGATTAAAGACTAGCTTCTAGAGGAAGTTAAATGTTGACTTCACCAAGACATTATAAATATAGTAGAGAGAGGGTGAGTGGGTTATGTTAAGAAAATGAGAGAAAGAGAGAGAACTATATGGTTAGCAAACGGTTGCTAACCACATGTAGAGAATTGTCTCCACAAGATTGCTAGCACAATTATAGTGGAGATTACCTGTGAGCTCATTTTCATTCAAGGTGCGTTGGTGATATGTCTGAACTAGAGACCAAACGTTTGTGAGGCTCGAACTGAAGAACATCTAAATCAAGTTGTTTAAAGCGCGCTTCAAGAGATAATCCGTATAACTCCCTTTGATATTCTGATTTTTTATTAAAACGCACGAATAACGCCTTTGGAGGAACATGTATAGTAGAATTTTATCTTTTCTTCCGCTGCGTTTATGTTTATTTAGCTTATATATGTTCTGTAAAATCCCAACACATATACTTTAGGAACTAGTTTGAATATTTACCAAAAATTCGGAAACTACATTAAAAAAATTAAAAGTTTAGGGATCATTTGTATCATTATCTTTTTTTATTATCGATAATAAGTTATACCCAACTATTTTTGTCAGTGGTGAAAATATTATTCATTTATTCATTTCTGTAGATGATACGAGTAATTAATTTAAAAAAAAAAAAATTCAAAATCTTGAGTTTTGCGCGATTCAACACACTCTCCACATTAATGAAATAAAGCATGGTTTGAGTCAATTTTTCAACATGATTTAACTGCACATTCGACCTAATCATATATCTTTCTGAAAGAAGGGCTCAGAACAAGAGTGAATTACAAACGGCATGTTTCGGGAGAAAACCTAGTTCATTTTCTTCGACAGAATCACTAGAACTTCGTATGAAGATCACTCACATGCTTCCAAAATGGCCACTTCACTTCTCTTTTCCTCCCTCGCTGCAAGGGGAGAAGGAAGACAGCAGCGAGAAAGATTCTGTCCGCACCAACCGCGAAGTTTCAGCACATCGACAAAAGCTCTAAACCCCAAGATGTCTGCTTGGGAGTACACGGGACTCGAACATCGATGTGCGCCAACGTTGCCCAAAAATCCAAAAGGGAAAAGAGAAAAAAGAGAGCAAAGAAATCACATGATAACCATAGAAAGTAGCAATCAGAGCTGCTGCTTTTGACCCTGTCAGCAATATCATTTTAGATCAGAACCAAACAATGTCTCTGTTGAAAGGCGTCATTGCCCATGCTCGGACGAGATTTGTTTTTAGGACAATAAAGTTGGATGTTCACGGAACTTTGGATCTCACACTTGTTCTTTTATCTCTTTTAAATTGTTAAGGAATCTTTGCAGGAGCTGGGAATAAGGCGCGCAACCACCGCCCGCTTTGGAGTTTGGGTTCACCAACCCGCTTTGTAGATAGGTTGAGCTTGTATTAGATATTCGAGTATTTTCTTTGTTGGGTTGCAAAAGTTAGTATAGTCGTAAAATAAAATGAAATTATGGTCTTTTTTCAAGCCTTCTTGAGGGGAGTGCGGTGAGATTATGGATTATAGAATGCATAAGGAGTGAGATTTGGTTCACCTACTCTCATGTTAAGCTTAGATTGTTTTGAGAAAGATGAATAATTGAGAAAACATGTTTCTAAAAATATTACTTGTATCGCTTATAATAATTAACTAATGAAAAATATGGTTATTATGGATAATAATTTATGTCTAAATATTTTTATGGACAATAAAAGAATCTCATTCATTCATTTCTGTAAACGATACAATTTAAGTATAAATATTTTTATGGACGATAAAAAAAATTTCATATTTAGGAAAATATTTTCAAAGTTATTTATTTTTCACTAAGATGCCTCATATCCTTTGATTTTTGTATTTCCTTGCTTTCTTTTTTTGTTCTGCCCTGTTTAAAATAAAAGATACATGAGCCAAAACATCTAGTGAAATATTCGTTGGTTATGAGCTACATGATTTGATATGTGGCCAAAGAAATTTATGTTTATAGTCTATGAAAGCCAAGATTTGGTATTTGATTGTATCAATTAAGTTATGTCACGTTATTATTTTATGATCCTGAAAAATGAGAGCCATAACTACATCGATGAGAAATTCCTATAATCAATATGAATACGCTACTTATATTAAGGGGCGGCATAAGCTTTAATTATCAATCTTATACATTTAACGGAAATACCAAACATTTTCTTTAAATTCGATCTTTTTAGGTCCTAAATTAAACGGTTTCAATTGACAAAATCGAAGAGCGGGCGCGTGTGACCTACGCTCCAGCGAGGGCGCGCGGGGATCGCATCCGCCCGAGCAGGCAAATCGGAATCTCGGCTGGAATTTTATAGGGAAAAGAATTCGTCGTACCAGAGGCACGGACGCGCCCGTGCAACCACGAGCCGGGCACGGTCAGGGCGCACGCGCGCTCGTTGCGCCCACGCACGTGGCCCCCTCCGACTCGGCCTTGCTCGCGCTCTCCTTCGGGTCCCGGTCACCCGAAGGAACACGCAACTTTACCCGTCACGGTCAAATTCTCTGAAAAAGGCGAAACGGCACCATGCGCCACGTCGTTTTGCCACCTCGCATCTTCAACCGTACCGATATTTCTACTTTGCGTAAGCCGTCGCTTTTCCAGAAAATGGGGGCCATCGCGGGGCCCACGACTAAGATGCGAGTGATGTCCTGTAATGTATAATGACTAATAAAATCAGAAAAGAATAAAGTGGGTTAATCACGGAAAAGTAATTAATTCTCTTTTGGGCTTTTCAGTTTCGAAATTATGAAGCAATTATGGGCTAGATTCAAGCTAGCGCAGTGGCGATGTGGAGAACTCAACAGTCACTTTCGACGTGACTTTCAACACAATCATTTGTATCAAATTAATTAAAATTAACTATTAACAAATCATCTAAAGATTTATGATTAAAATAACCAAATCAGAAGGTTTGGATTGAATTGATTGAGATTTTTTCGATAATTTATCCTAATATTTCATATTCTTCTACTTCAAATTAAGAAGAAAAGATACTTTCAAACCCACTTTACAAATATCGCCATAAATGAAGAAAGAAAAAGAAACACCCGTTACTCCCAATAAGATGCATAAAATTTTACAAAGCCAGGCCAGTTTTCAACATGGTCTGTATGCCAACATTATTGACATAAAGTCACCTGCCAAAAGAAGACCTAATCCTATATTGGCCCACTTCTGATCTCATATTATACTAGTTCAGCATAAACCATCATTGTCATATTATATGTTTTCGACGCATGGGTATCAGCATCTGTAAAAGAATATTAACAATATTGTATAGTGGAGGATGAGTGGGCATACCATTATAAAAGTAAATCGATTTACGAACATTTGCATTGACCACTAGAAAAAAAGAATATTCAGCAATTTAGTTTTGCTTTTCTTTTTGTGATTTGAATATCAACCGTTCACTTTTTTTCGCTGAAATTGTTCACATGGAAAATATTCTCCACTTTGGTTTGAAGGCAATGAAAAAGGAGAGAGAGAATCTCAATTGTAGGCGAGTATAGTATTAATAAAATCAATGGAGAGTCAAGAATTCATAAGACAAGTTTGCTGAGCATATAAAGGATTATAGGAGGGCATGAAGTAAAGCAGAATTGTGCATTGGAGGGTTAGATTTAAATTTTGAAAATGAGTAGTTGAAGATACCTTTTTGGCCTATACCTTTTAGCTCAATGACTTGTATTTTTTAGTAAGAGTGAGTTTGAGAAAAATTTTCAACGACTCTAAGCTTATAGATCTCTTTTACCTTATTTTGAAGGTATTGAGCTTCCATTGCATTTATCTAGATTATGTGTATTTATTTTCATCAAATTCTACTTTAAAATGACTCCTTCAATTTGGGAAATTATCGGCTAGAAGTTGCTCTGTTTTCCTACTTGTTGATAAGGAAGTGTTCTCCTTAGGCAGCGTATTGAAAACAATTAAAAAAAATAAAAATTATTGAGACATTCAAAAAGTGCACCGAGAGCATGTGAATAATAATTCTTCTTAATTAAGGAGAAAGGCACAAGAGATCCTTAAAATTCTCCAAATTGTTCAATCAAGTTTCTATATTGTTTTCTCCACAGTCGGAAACTATGTGCATTTTTGTTCAACTTGGTCCTTCTGTCAAAATGATGGACGAGGATGCTGACGTGACAGTCTACATGACATTTCAAAATAATAATTAATGAATAAAGGATTTAAAAGGATATATAAATTTTAAAAACTAAGAGAAAATTATTATTTTTTTTAAAAGAAAAGACAAATGGGAGGAGGCAAAGTGCTACCGATGCGGCTGAAACCCCGACCACTAGTCGCAAGGGGTCGCTAATTCATTGGCTATTGGCCAGGGTTGCACAACCCCAAGGAGCATCGGCAAGGGGCACAAGACCTTGATTGAGAGCAAGGGTCGTATGACCCCTAGCTAAGGCAAGATTGGCTTGGTTGCGATACCTAGGCCAAATTTGTTTGAATTAGGTAGCTCTTATCGAGATGCTAGCTGGGGTTGCATGACTTTAGTGATCGATAGCAAAGGTCACGCAAGTTTGGCGATAGACAAGGTTCATTGTTCCTTGTTGGTACAAAGTAGCATGGCATGGCCCCTGTCTACTTCAACCTCCATTATACATAAACATCAATTTGATTGGGCAACGCGCCGATGAGACGGTGAAGTGTCGGTTTATGTTGGGCATTTCCATTTCCATTTCGATGGAAGGATCTAACTCAAACAAAAAAGTACATACTTCAGGGACTTAAATGGACAAAGAAAGGTCAAATTTTGGGACCTTTGCGTTCATCCTTTGATGCAATGTCGATAGGAATTACAGCAAGCAACCTCACTGTACATGCCCTCTACAAAAGTAATGAAAAAAAAAAAAAAACGAATGAACGAATGAGTGAGGTGGAGGTGACTGGTAGTTGTCTTAAGCTTCCCTTTCTCGTAACGATAAAAGCCAACGCCAGAAGCAACCTCAATTTCCACAAACGCCATCTCTCTCTCTCTCTTCTCTGTCTCCGTCTCTCGCCATGCCACCGCAAGACGAGCAGCGACGGCCCTTTCTGGACTCCTCCTCCGACCAGGAAGAGGGAGAAGCCGCCTACGACACCGCCGATAAGGTCCACATCGTCTGCGCCGGCGACAACGACCCCGCCCTCTCCGGCGGCCAGTCCTCCGCCGGCGGCGGCGCGCCGCCCTTCTCATGGAGGAAGCTGTGGCTCTTCACCGGCCCGGGGTTCCTGATGAGCATCGCCTTCCTCGACCCGGGGAACCTGGAGGGCGACCTCCAGGCCGGGGCCATCGCCGGCTACTCCCTGCTGTGGCTCCTCATGTGGGCCACGGCCATGGGGCTCCTGGTCCAGCTCCTCTCGGTCCGGCTCGGGGTGGCGACGGGGCGGCACCTGGCGGAGCTGTGCCGGGACGAGTACCCGCGGTGGGCGAGCATGGTGCTGTGGGTGATGGCCGAGCTGGCCCTGATCGGCGCGGACATACAGGAGGTCATCGGTAGCGCGATCGCCATCAAGATTCTGAGCAATGGGGTCTTGCCCCTCTGGGCCGGCGTCGTCATCACTGCCGCTGATTGGTGAGCTTCTCATTCCGATTGAAGTGAAATCATGATTTCGGTTCTTGTTTTTCGTTATGGTTTTTGTTTTTGTGGGGACTTCGTAGTTGGTTTTTCTGATTTCTTTTAACAAGATGGTTTTTTTTTTTTTTTTGCGTGTTAGTTTTTGCCTTTGCTTTATGAATTACAGGGGTCTTGGTGTTGGTGAGGAATTCCGGTTTTGTGGTGTTTTCTTGAAAAAAATTATACTTTTTTGTTTCGTCCAGCTTTCTGTTTGTCGTGGGGTCCGAGGCTTGTTCTTGGCTTTAATCTGAGCTATGTGCCGGAGGCTTTTTGGATTTTATTTTCCTTTTATCTGCAGAAGAGGAGTTATCCGAGGGTTGATTCTTTCTTCTTTTTCATGTTGAGGATTGTCTCTCTTTGCTGAGTTAATTGCCGCTTTTTTCTGATGACCTGCCAAAGTTTCTGAAGGAATTGAATTGAGTATTTTCATGGGCCCTTTAGGAGTTGTCGGATTTTGTGGTGACTTTTTGTTCAGTCAGGTCAATTTACAGAGTAAATAGAGTTGATGAATAATGACAATAGTAGATTGAGTTGAAGTTCCTAAGTTGCTGTCTGAATGCAAATGCAGCCCATCAAGAGATAGCCTGGAGAAATGGGAGAAAAAGGTCTAACATGGAAAGCGGACCTAATCTTTGCACATTGTTTCTCTTTACTAGATCCTGCTAAATTTTCTGAAAATGGCAATCTTCTGATAGGGGTGATTTATGCAATCTATACGTAGAATGCTTCCTGAATTGAAATCTCCATTAATGCTGCTGCAGCTTTATCTTTCTGTTACTTGAGAACTATGGAGTGAGGAAGCTTGAAGCATTTTTTGCCTTACTTATTGCAACGATGGCAATGTCATTTGCCTGGATGTTTGCTGATGCAAAGCCAAGTGGAACTGAGCTGCTTTTGGGTAATGATAAATAGTTTCTTATAATTGTTCATCTCAGATTGTGCTTAACTGAGATCCGCAATAGTCACCTTGCGGACAGATGGTAAATCGAATTCTCTTTGCAGGCATGTTGATCCCAAAACTTAGCTCCAGAACAATAAAGCAAGCCGTGGGAGTCGTGGGTTGCATTATCATGCCTCACAATGTGTTCTTGCACTCAGCCCTCGTGCAATCTAGGGACATTGACCATAACCAAAAAGGCAGGGTCCAAGAAGCCCTGAGATATTACTCAATAGAATCCACTGCCGCCCTCGTGATCTCCTTCATCATCAATCTCTTTGTCACGACTGTTTTTGCGAAAGGTTTCTACGGCACGCCGATTGCCAACAGCATTGGTCTTGTGAATGCCGGGCAGTATCTCCAAGAGAAATACGGGGGAGGCTTTTTCCCTATACTGTACATATGGGCAATAGGGTTGTTAGCTGCAGGGCAGAGCAGCACCATCACAGGCACTTATGCTGGGCAATTTATAATGGGGGGTTTTCTTAACTTGCGGTTGAAGAAATGGTTGAGGGCGTTGATCACACGGAGCTGCGCGATTGTGCCGACTATGATAGTGGCTCTTGTTTTCGATACTGAGGAGACGCTAGATGTTCTGAACGAGTGGCTTAACGTGCTCCAGTCGATACAGATCCCTTTCGCACTTATCCCTCTTCTCTATCTGGTGTCCAGGGAGCAGATCATGGGGTCCTTTAAGATTGGCCCTGTTCTTAAGGTATGCTGCCATTTCATTTTTCTGCCGCATATCTTGATCATTTCAACATAGATTGATGCACTATTTTTTAATTGCTTTCTTTTATTGCCTTTTAAGTAGCAGCTAAACGAAGGCCAAATATGCGAGTATAGACCTCAGAAAGACCATAAAGGCATGAATGTTAGTCATAAGAAGGACAGAAAAATGATTGCCTATCTGGATAGTAGCCCCATTCATAGTGGCCCTAAGACATATATATATATATGTTTTTATGTGTGAACTGCTTGCCTCCAAAAAGCCTTCCTGTTTTTTTGTTTTTGATTATATTGGCAGATTGACCGTGAGTTCAGTTTACCACGGGTTATAAGATTTAAAAAAACCTACTAATCCAGCTTATTGCGTGGATCCTAGACGTCTACTTCCACATTAATGGTGACAGATAATTTTTTATGCTTTTAGTGTGCGATTCTTCCAGTTACTTCCATTCTCATGCTGTATGCATGTACGTTTATATGCCTGTATATGCAGTAAAGTAAGTTTTAATATACAGTGACACTGGTGCAACTCATTCTAGATACCTTGGTTTCATCTTTGAAATACTGAAATCATAACTCTTTTGGTGATCTAGTGGATTTGGTCGCAAATATTTCATGATGAGTCATCATCTTAACAATCGTCAGTTCGCTGCACACTTTTCAGAGAATTATTGTTATGCCATCTGCTTTTGCAAGCTTCTATGTTGTATGAAGGAACTGTGGAGTACCATAGCTAGTTAGGCATGATGAGATTTCACTAGTAAATTGAAAAAGTACTTGTAATTTGCAAGAAAGCGTTTTTTTCTCACGCTCTGGGTCAATGAACATTAGTAATCATCTCTTAATGAACCCTTTGAATCAGCATTCATTGTACTCATGGTAATAACCCTGAAACTGATCGTCGGTTCTTGTTTCTAGATTGTCTCTTGGCTCGTGGCTGCTTTGGTGATCGTGATCAATGCCTATCTTTTGCTGGACTTCTTCTCCAATGAAGTAACCAGCATGATGTTCGGCACTGTCATGACTGGTTTCACAGCTGCCTACGTCGCATTCATACTGTACCTTGTGTCTCGGGGCCTCATGTTTTCCTCATGGCGCAACCTCATACAATCTAAGAAACTCACCGCCACAGAGAGTTAAAAGCGGTCCAATCCATGGAGCCTGGCGTACATTAACAGACACTGCTCCGATCTGGCGGCCTTGTGTCTGTGAAGTCATTCAGGGGCTCCTTTTCATATCGGCATATCTACAGTGTCATTGCGGATGAAGCGTGCCCTTTTTCACTTAGACGCTCTCACAGGGACCTGTGTAGAGAGAATTGAATCCGAGCCATTGGACTATAACAAGACGAGGGTTCAAAGAAACCAGCAAAGTGTACGATTAGGCTATTCGATATTTCAGCTGTGCACAGGATTACTGAAATGGAAAACATTGCAGTAGTATGATGTTAGTATCTTTGGCGTCGATACTTGTGGACATTTTACTTTCTTACATGTATGATATGTAGCTAATAAAGCTCCTAATGTTGAAAATCGGAAGTGCAAAGAAACAAGAGCACAAAAAAGTTAAGGACTTGCAGACTTGTTGGGAGACTGAGCGTTCGGAAAATATTTGTCAAAAGGCCGTTTCTATAGTTTGGGGAAATTTGCCGTACCTCTTGTCAGCCGTTGGATTCGAGCCTTTTAAATATTTGTCATCCGTTTGTGTGTGTCGTTAGGCGTCAACCGTCGGATTGAGATTTGCCGAATGAAGTGTTGGGTAACAAACCAGGTCATGTCATCATATTGTTTTGCTCCTTGATTTTATTTCAAATTTGTTCTCGGAAATTAAAAAAATTAGGTAACGTTACTAAATGAATTTTTGTTTTTTTCGATTCATTTTTGTTCCAAGAATAGAAATAGTCAGGAATTGACCGGTTATTAAGCGGGCGTTAGATGTCATGTTATACCGAAGATAAATTAACATATCTAAACACTTTGTGAAGTTGAATTATTTGAGTGACAATAAATTAAGTATTATAAATGGAAGGGCACACATATATCGGTGTGCACAAAAAAGGAAAGTCATGTTATACCAAAGATAAATTAACATATATAAACACTTTATGAAGTTGAATGATTTGAGTGACAATAAATTAAGTATTATAAATGGAAGGGCACACATATATCGGTGTGCACACAAAAGGAAAGGAAATTAGATAGGGTTATATTTTACTCCAACAAATCTTACCTAATCACATCTCTGATTAATGAGTTATAAGTGATAAATTTTGATCACATGTAAACTTCGCTAAAATATAATCGTGGACGATGTTTATAAATTTAACCTACCAATAAGAGGCATGGGATGGAGGAGAAAATGACTCCAGAATATAAGATATTTTATAATTAAGTATCAGTAATTATATGAAAAATTATAGATTTGCTAATATTTGATAGATATAGTCATGTGACAGAACAAAGTAAGAATTTAAGAAATTGAGTGAACAAATATTGAATAAAAAGGGAAAGTGCCTTAGTAACAAAGAGATCAAAATGATAAAAATTGGTTACTCAATTATGTATATTTAAAAGGATTAATTATTATAAAAACTGATTGATGAATAAAAGTATGTAAGAAAAAATCATAAAAAGGAAATAACGTCCAAACTCATAAATGAAAATGATTAACCGATATCCAATGTGATATTTTAAATTTAATACTGATCGTTCAATTCGTTTTGCATTAATTAAATATTTGAAATACATCATGAGTATCCAGGTATTGTGCTTTGACCTTTTTTGTTATGGAGACATTTCCTCTTTCCTTTTCTTAAAATCTCTTACAAGTTTTATTAATATATTCATTAATATCATAATCGATATTTAATTTCTTCTATTAATGGGATTTTCCTACTATTTTTTTTTTAATTTCTTCTTTATAGAAATCAAGGGCGAAAATTCCACAAAAAATTGGGACGATAATAATTTTCTAACATTTGCGTGCACCGTACATGTTATGAAAAATATAAGAGAAAATTTTAAAAAAAGGGCTTGAAGTACCCTAGTTTTCTTAAATAAGGATTCAAAGTATATATTATTTTAAATGGGGTTAACACTTTGAAAAACCCCAAACTGATACACTTGTGACAAATTTATCATAAATAAATTTTTTGATTACTAAAAATCCCAAACTAGTACACCCCTAGCAAATTTACCCTCCGTTAGTTTCCTTTAAATTTTACTGTTAAATTATTAAGCTGAATAACACGTGACAGTTGACTGGTATACCGGTTTAAGATTTTACTTTTTGTTTGTCATAGTTTACGACTTTTGTGACTTTTGTGGTATTAATCCAATTTAACATATGGTATATTTTTCACAAATGTATTAGTTTGAGGGTTTTTGGTAGTTAAATAAATTAGTTTTGGGTAAATTTATCATAAATATACCGATTTATGATTTTTTATGATCAGTTGGGGTAAATTTATCACAAGTATACAAATTTAGGGTTTTTCATAATAAAAAAAAATAGTTTTTGGTAAATTTGTCACACGTATATCAGTTTGGAGTTTTTCAAGATATTAACAATTTTAAATAAAGGTCTAAAGTGGCTAAATTGTCTCAAATAAGGATCTTTGGTTGCAGAGACTTTTCCCGCCATCAAAGAATAGGTACTTTGGTCAAAACATCATAACTATCTTTGGTCAAAACATCATAACTATATTTTTAATTTTTTATTTTATTTTTTTTGATTTTTTTCATCCTTTTTTCTTTTCTTTTTTTCCTCTTTCTTTCCTCTCACGTGACCGTCGATGGTTGGCAAAGATGCCCTCGCCTCGCCCTCATTAGATCAGGTGAAGATCACCCTTGCCTTGGTGGGTGAGGGCAACCCTCGCCTAAGTCGAGCGATGACGTCCCTTGCCAGATCCAATGAGTGATGCCTACACGTGACGCTAGCTAGGGTGACCCTTGCCTAACATTGGCGAGGGTGACCCTCACCCTCACTAGCCCAAGAGAGTTTGAGGGAGGGCTACCCTCGCTCAACGCCGACGAGGGCAACCTCTACTCAACGTCCTAGAAGGTCAGTGGCATTGGGCGAAGGCCGCCAAGCTTGCGTCGGCCTACGCAATGACCAGCAACTCTCACCCAAATCTAAAAGAGGGTCGCTACCCTCTCTCGCCTCTAGCAAGGGCTCGCCCCTCGCCTTTAATTGATCAAGGTTGCTAGCCCTCCTATAGGCATCAATGACCCCGCCGACCTTTGCCACTACTCCACTAGCGATGGGATGGTGGCCACAAGTGGGAGAGAGCACTCTCCCTGCTTGTGTCTTTTTTTCTTTAGTTTTTGGAAAAGAAAAAATAAAAGAAAAGACGAAATTACCCTTTGGTTAGTTTAGGCTCTTCTTTGAAATTGATATATGCACTTCAAGTCTTTATTTGAAATAAGATTCATTTTAAGTTATTATTTGACAAAAATATAGACACTTCAGATTTTTATTTAAAATAATATTCATTTTCGGATTAAAATGAAGGTACTTTTAGAATTTTCCCAAAATACAATTCAGAAGGAACGGGTGCCACAAAATGAAAAATTGTAAGTTCAGGGCAAAAGCATACGCGATTTGGGCAATTCGTTATGAAAATTGCCTTTAACAGTACTTGCCTGCTCAGAAGTTAAAGTGAAGGCGTTGGGCTATTCACTTCGGTCGCCACCCTCGTCGGAACAGAGCCGCCGGAGCTCCGTCGCCTCGCTAGCTTAGCGACGGAATAATTCGCCGCCGAGAGAGACACGGCCGCCGTCTCCGATCGACTCCCAGCTCAGTTTCGGGGGAAATCCCCGCTCTCCGACCATCTCCCGCAACCCAATTTGTAGGGTTTCGGCTTGCTCTCAATTGCATTTCGAGGTGCGCAGTTTCTCTCCTCTCGAGCGAGCCTGCAATTTTGCGGTTTCGCCGTTTCGTCGTTTCGTCCATTGTGCTGCGTCGTCTTCCTAGGCCTATTGCGGGAATGAATTTACCCAATTTCTGCTTTCCCAAGAAATTAGCGTGAAAACTCTGCTTTTGGGTCGTGATTGGATTTTCACAGGAATTAGGAATGGAAGATTTGGTTCCTGTTGGAGATGTTAGGTACCTCAATGAGTCGGTCTGTCCGGCTCAATGTACTATGCATTTTCAGATGATTGCGCTTGTTGAAGCCGCGTCTGTGTTGCACGAGTGAAACTGTGGTGACAAGTGTTGTTATTGTGTCCATAGTTATAAGAGCGTGTGCGATTCTAGGAGGCGGGAAACCGAACTAGGACCCGTCTTGGTCTTTTAGAACAATTTGAAGTGATCCTTTCGGAATTTTAGGACATGTTGAATGGGACAAATTTGCCCTTTCATGAATGTTTAGCCATTCTTTTTGCTGTTGACGCATGAAAAGGAAAAAAAAGATTGCCTTCTTTTTTCTTTTTCGTGCTTTTGGATTGAGTGGGAGAGAGAAACCCTAGAAAGTGCCCTCTGCTGGCTCAATTGTTGGTTGAAGTTGAACCGCCCGAGATCCCATCACATTTAAAATGCCTGAAGTTACAGATGATTGAACATATTTGAAATGGCTGGCATCATTAGGTTATGCCCTTCTGATTCTTGTGATGAGTCGGTTTGCTCACGTGTGACTGAGCTTAATTTTCCTGTGTGATTCTCCAAGTGCCCTTTTCATGTCTTTGGGACGTAAGTTGTTAAAGGACTGCATGTAACTGTATCCGTGATGCTAGATATGATGATGAAACAGCTTTAAGTCTGAGGCCTTTCATTGAAATCTCGCTTCAGAGACCGCCTTTTGACTATATAATGATCGAGTTGTGCCTCCATGGTGTGCAATTATTGTGATCTTTTTTTTGCTTCCCTGCAATTTTTAATTGGTCTAGACTAGGTGGAGCTAATTGTGAGCTTAGAAGAGCATTGGGTTTGGAATTCAAACCTGTCCTGAAGACCAGAAAAAAATCTGTCTTCTGCATAAGGGGGCAATGAGTTTGGTTGGAAACCTTTTTGTGTCGTGGTGGTCTGGCCACTGGATAGGCTTCCTCTCCTTCAGCTCAATGATAAAACCCTAATCTCATACAGGAACCCCCTCTGCAACCCCCTCCTCTTTCCTTCTTGGGGTTTGTTCTCAGGGTGTCACTGGCAGAATACAGTACCTGGGAATAACTACTTTGGTATGATACATTAAGTTCCCTTCAACCATTAATCTGAAAAACGTTGTTCTGCTCATCTTTTGATTGTAAAGGCTTACCATCCAACCTTACCTTAACTTAACTATTGGCTTCCTAAACAGAAGTCCCCTCCTCTCTGGCTAAGTCAGCAACTCCATTGCTAAACCTCTTGTTTTTATTTAGATTCTTGATTTGCCACACATTGATGTCCTTTCTCATTAACCAGAATTTCATATCTCTTACCTGCACATTTTGTGGTGCAAGAAATATGTGCTCTTTTTATGGCAACAGCCAATCAACGAAGCTAGTGTATGTGCATATTCCAGATCAACAAGCATATTTAGCATGTTTTGAGGAAATGGATGTTCTCATGAATTCAATTTGTGTTTGCTATTCTGCATCTTCCATGTTGAAAACAACAGTCTGGCACATTTCAACATTGTGCGCGTCTGTCTCTCTCTCATATTTTAACCATCAGCTGGCCAACTTTGAGAAATCACACAGACAAATCATGTTGTCACAGGAATATTCTTATTTGCAATTCAGATGGAGTGCATAGAATGTGCTCTTTGTTATGCCAAACTTGCTTCCAATGAAAAGCCTGCTTATTGATGGTACACAATGGCTAATTTTTTGATGTCAAATTGTTCTGTTAGCTATTGAATTGGATAAAAAAGAAAGCTCCATACCATTATCATCCAGTGGTTGTCCATCAATGTGGTTATCTAATCTTTATAGTTTTCATGAAGTTATGTAACCCGTATATAGTTGAATTGATTATCTTTTTCATTAGTACTTGGAGCTTTTGCCGAAGGCTAGGTCAATTAAAGTGGTGTGGTTAAAACAACGAACTTTTGGATGACAAATATAGGGGAAGAAGTTTTAGTTTACAGAACCCTAGCATGCTGTCCAGATTGTGTAGCTCCAGTTAAATGGGACCTTGTCTTTAGAGTCTTTGGCTACTTTGCAGTTGCAAAGTTGCTTAACAAAAAGGAATGATTTGGAGAAGGAACTTTAATGAGAAAGTGATGGATAGTCTAATTTATTAATAGAGTTAGTAACGCCATTGGATGAAAATCTTGACCCAATCAATGGTGGAAAATGGGTACTTCAGAGAAACGAATCTTAACCTAATCATGGCATGCACTCTAGGTTGAGTAGATCAAGTACTTAATAATTCATAATTGGTGCAGTAAAGGGTGAAGTTGTTGTTGTTGTTTTTTTTTTTTTTTTGGGGGGGCGAACTTGTTGAGATTGCGTATTTTAAAGAATTTTTTGTATAATTTTTCGTTAAAGTAGATGATTTAATTGATGTGCAGGATTAAATTGTTTTTGCATTTGTTTTTCATTTGTCGATGTGAAGTCGTGGCTTTTGAGGTGGTTGATGTTGTTTGTCTGGGACTGCTGGTCTATGAGCTTGGAAAATATGCAAATTGAAAGGATATAGTTATGTTGTTTACTCAAGTTAGCAGGACACCATGAGAACTTACAAATACTTGCAGTATGAGCAGAAATGTTTGTTTGCCTGTTTAGTTTACACGGTTCATGATATTTTCTACTTTGAGGTATGATCTTACGTTCTTATTTTGAATGTCAAACAATTCTATGTAAGAAAAGCAAACCCTTTTTCCAATGTTAGTTCAATAATTTAAGGAGGTTTGTGGTATGTATAGAGTGAGAGTTCTCTTTAGAGTAACACATTGGCCTAATCAAACACAAGTAGGTCCTATTTTTTACGTGAACCTATTATTAATTTCAACCAGAATTTATAGGGTAAATTAGTAGATAGTTCTCCAGAAATTGATGAAGGAAGGGGATTAGAGATTTGACTCCTGTTGAAAAAAATTTGCAACTCTGCCTTCTGAAGAGTTTGTGTAGTACTTGGCTTTGTTGTGGCAGCCCTAAAGCATGATGGCATCAAAATATCGAAGGTTGAGTAGTGGCATAGCTTAAGACCCCACTGCTCCTTTTTGTTTTGTCACCAAGATGTATTAGTTGTTTTTTGAAGTGAAAAGAATATTGATTATCTGTTTTGAATTTGTAGAGTTGCCCTCAATGGAAGAAACCGAACCAGTTTCTGGAGATGATACGGTAACTTCCTTGATAGATCAGCTGAGCAAGGCACTTCTTGAACTGGAAGCCTGTAAGCATGTTTCTGCGGAGAAAGTTGCGTGGACTGAAATTGAGGAGCACTTCCGCAACCTTGATTCTATGTTCAGAAAAAAGTTTGATGAGCTTGAAGTTATAGAGAGAGATATTGCAGCGAAAAGAGTTGAAACTGAGGCAATTTGCGCAGAGAGAGAGGCGGCTGTTGCTGCAAAGGAACAGGAAATGTTAGATCGAGTGCAGGAGCTAAAAGATGCTGCAGTTGCTGCCATCATAAATTCAAGCATGAATCGACAAGAATCTAATGCTGAGGCAGCTGATGATGGCAATATCAAAGATGGCAAGGTAAGTGGCTCTCTTAGTGATGCAAGTAGAAAAGAGGATATATGTCCTAGTAATATTGATGAAGCTGAAGGCTTGACTGATGTCAAGCCTTGTAGAGAGCTGATACAATTTTGTGAGCAGATGGATGCAAAAGGGCTTCTGAATTTTACTTTGAAGAAGCAAAATAACTTAAATGCTATTTGTCGTGAACTTTCTGTTGCTCTACAATGTGCAACAGATCCGGCCCGTTTGGTGCTGGACTCTCTTGGGGGTTTTTACTCTCAAGATGAGACAGACCGACCAGAAAATAGGAGGGATGCTGCCCTTCAGGGCATGCAAAAATCCTGTATTACCTTCATGGATGCCATGGCCACCTATTTGGCGGGGGTTGAATCAGGTGCTGATCACCTTCTGAACCCTGAAATAAAGCAGCAAGCCAAGGCAATTGCTGATGAGTGGAAGCTTAAGTTGTTTAGTGATGGCGCTAATGCTGTCAATGGGAATGCATTAGAAGCAGAAGCATTTTTGCAGCTCCTCTCGACTTTTAATATTGCTTCAGAGTTTGATGAAGCCGAACTCTGCAAGCTTGTTCCCGCAGTTGCTCACCTCAGGCAAGCACCTGAGCTTTGCCGTTCTCTTGGGTTAACTGAGAAAGTTCCAGGTTGGTTTTCTCACATCTGACAGACCTCATGGGGTCTGGAAAATGGATTGCCTGTAAGATATCCCTCATTTCTCGTTTAGGGCACAGTTGGTAGAAATTGTGCGTAGGAGACAAGCAGATTCATCTATATGCTCAGTGGGCTATTCCATCTTTGCACTCCTAAGACCATCTTCTGGTGCAGGTGTTGTTGAGTCCCTTATCAATAGCGGGCAACAAGTCGATGCTGTACATCTTATACATGCTTTTCAGCTTACTGAAAGATTTCACCCAGTGCCCCTCTTGAAGACATACTTGAAGGACTTGAGGAGAAATTCGCAGGGGGCAGGTGCAAAGTCGGAGGGTGGTGCTATTGCATCGGTACTTGTTCTGTCCCCAAGTAGTACATACTACAGGCAATTTTTTTATCTGTTGGTTGTTTATCTATCTTAATACATACAGGGTCAAGCAAATGCACAAGAACTTGAGGCACTCAAGGCTGTGATCAAGTGTGTCAAAGATTATGGACTTGAGGCTAGTTACCAACTAGATCCCCTCCAGAGAAGAGTCACTCAATTAGAGAAAGCAAAATCCGACAAGAAAAGGGCTGGAGAGCATGGGGTGAATCAAAAATCAAAAAAGTTAAAGTCAAATGGAGGATTTTATAAATCTCGTGCTCAAGGAGCCAATGCTATTGGTAGGCAAGTCCCCGCCTTCAACCAGAATGCGCCGTACTTGGGGCCACCAGTGAGGTTTGCAGCAAATTATCAACTTCCAGGGCAATCTGAGTATGCTTATCAAGCTGGTAATCAAGGACTACAGTACAACCATCATGACAGGTTTGCAGCATCCTCTTTCAACTCTGTGCCAAAATATGGTGCTCATATGCACGGTGGTTTGCCATCTTCACGCCCACCGTACTCATGATTACCGGATTTACACATGTTCGGTCGATCTGGTGTTGCTTATGGTTCGACACTCGGAGCTAACTCTGTATTTTCGATGACACAAAAGTGTCTTTGACGGCCCCTTTTGTAATGCACATGGGACAGAAACTCTGGTCGTCTCTCTTTACCGATGATCAGATCCTTTTTAACAAATGCCATTGTCGACTAGAAACCGATGAGATGGCCTTCTGCTTGTGCCTGAACATTTATTCAATGAAGTGTACTCACTTAGAAAGTGGCGGTGAAGTTTCAGAAGATAAAAGCTAATACAAATTGAGCGTCGATTTAGATTTCTTCTCTAACAAAATAAATCTAATTTGTTACAGTTCTAGCTGAGTCCCGACATAATTGCAACAAAAAGACAAAAATTAAAATACCATATCGAGCGTAATGCTTATAATGATAAATTTCTATATCTTCAAATTGCGCGGTTTACGGATAGTATGTATGTGTAACAACAAACTCTTACAAAAGAATCCAGAAGATTTTGCCATGTGTACTAATTAGGTTATTGCATTTTGCTCTCTGAGTGATGATATTTTCGATCCTTTCCTCGAGGAGCTTTGAGAGAGTACTAATAAACATCTTGGCAATTTTCTTCATGCACTTCCTAATGAAAGTAGATAGATTATTCATTAATACTTAAGACAAGTGCACCAGTACTTCTAAAACTTGTTACGAAAGTACAATTGAGTTTTAAAACTTTCGAAAAATATAATCAAGTCCTAAAACTTATCACAAAGTGTAATTGAGACCCCAAAACTTTCAAAAAGTACAATCAAGTTTTAAAATTTATTATAAAAGTGTAATCAAATATTAAAATTTTTCGTGATAAGTTTTAAGACTTTCAATACAAATATTCCTTTATATTAGTTTGGTATGCAAAAGAACAAAAAAAGAAAAAAAAAAAAGAGAGAAGGTTTTTATCTATTATATTACAAAGAGAAGACTCTTCATGGCTTTAGAAGCTTCTAATTAGTTTGATATGCAAAAGAAGGTCCTTATCAGTTAAACTACATGGAGACCTTCATGACTTTGGAAGTTTCTAATTACTCATAATCCTTCTTAAATGATCAAGAATCATATGTTGATTTGGAATTCTCTGACCTTTCTATCTATCACCTTCGACTAGCAAAATAAAAATAAAAATGACAGTTATGAACATTTTTTTTAAGGGATAGCTTCAGGGATTTGCTTATATAGAAATAAGTACACGGAAAGTCAAGACTTCTTTTCTGTTAATAGTCAACTCTAATTTTTGGCGTGGATCAATGAAAAAGAGTTATATACTGAAAAACATTAAATTACAATGAAAAGCGACATAATATTATAAGAAAATGGAACAAACAAATGATTGAAGTTGAATCGACTCCAGCATTGTTTTACTTTGGCCCTAAGTAAAAGGTAAAACGAACATGTCCTTGCAATTGTTTTTTTTTTTTCATTTTGATTTATACAGACCCTCCATGTGAAAATAAGAAGGTGAATTAAAGGTCACTATTTGATTCGGGTGTTATAAGATTCTCATTAAATTGAAAAATGTTAATTTGATACCCAGTTGGAAGCTTTAAATCTTAAATTTTCTCAATTTTGTACATACTGAAATATGATATTGGTCCGACCAAAAAAAAAGAAAAAAAGAAATATAAGATTGGGCTACTCTTAAGAACTCTAGAATATTTACTGATTTAAGTATGATAGCCAAGCCAATCATATTCTTTCATGCATTTTCAATTGCAGATTGATATTATGAAGAGTTATCGCTCCAATAGAAGAACGTAATATTAAATCAAGTTTTACTTGCATCACTTATAAATAAACGAATAAAAAATATTTTCATTATCCATGAAAATATTTAGATATTATATTATCGACAATGACAATATTTTCCATTAGCGAATTATTTCAAGCGATACCGACGATCATTTTTAGTATAATATTTTTCAAATTATCTATTTTTCATAAAATAAACATAGCCTAAAAACTAATAATATAACCTTTTTATTTTCCCAACATCTCTACTTCGCTAGAAGGATCTCTGCCCACCATGTTCGGCATCCCCAAACGATACCAAATAATTAAATAAATGGTATGAACGCTGACAATTTAAGTTTGGCTTGCGGTTCAAAAGAAAAAAAAAAGAAATACGTAAAGATAATTCTAGAGAAAATAAAAGTTAGGTTAAAGAAAGAAGGGAAAGCAAAATGGAATACAAGAAACGAGAAAAAAAGGAAAATAAGAAAATTCAAAACCTAACCCACGATTGTGGACTATTGGCCCAACAAATATTCATGACGTGGACCATTGTCAACACGGCGCAACATTGAAGACTCTTTCTTTTTCCTTTTTCCGAATAAAGCAAGATAGCGGGCGAATAAGAGCAAAATAAAATAAAATAAAATAAAATAAAATAAAATAAATATCCAAATAATTTTTTATTTATTTAAAGCACGAAGTTGACTATTCTGGCAGCTGCAGGTAAAATGTGAAAGGGACGACGCAAGCAAAAGGAAGACTTCAGTGCGATTGCTCTTTTGAAATCGCACCCATAGCTAAATTTGGTAAACCCGACCATTTTGGCGGCTACTCAATTAACAGCCGCCCAAAAAAATAAAAAATAAAATAACAGCCGCCCTAATATTAAATTTTCAATATTATACCAAGGAATAGCATCAAAGATTAACATATCTTAACTGACGCTCAAATATGTATGGACGAAAATGCCGCACTTTTAAGACAAAGAAAAGAAACCATCCAAAAAGGAAAAAAAAAAAAAAACTAAAAAGAATGCATCCCCTCCCATGCGAGCCCACGACATATAATCCAAATTAAAATAAAAAAAATCAAGAAACAAGAAGGCACAAGGATGAAATGTACTGGAATGATTATCGAGTAAATTAAATTTGAAATAATTAGACTCTTCGTGACCAGAGAAGAGTCATAAAATAAGAAAATGTAACTTTTTAAATTAGTTGTATTAAAAAATCTCCATGAAATTTAATTAACAAAATCGAATGTTACTAATAAATACTGTAAAATATGTTACTCATCCACCTTACCATGATAAAAAAAATTTGTCAAGATAAAATAAATAAATAAAGAATATGTCGGAAACTTTGGACTGGGAAAAGGCGTGGGGAAGAGAAATCAAGAGAGAGAGAGAGAGAGAGAGAGAGAGAGAGAGAGGTCAAAGGAGAGCTCGAATCCGCCATTTTCGAGCTCGGTTCCTCGCGCGGTCTCCTCCTCTCTGCATCCCTTTCAGGTCCGTGCTTCCATCGATTTCTTGATCCGCGAGGAGCTTCGGCGTCCTTCTTCTTCGTCGAATTTTCCTGTTGTTGTTGTTGTTGTTTTTTTTTTTTTTTTTCCGAATTCGATTGGCTATGGTGGTGGTGGTGAAGGAGGAGGCGGGTGATCTTTTAGGGCTCTGTTTGAGGTCTCTCTCTTCGTTCGAGCTCGCTCCTTTTTGAGCTGCGCGGGGCTCGAATTGTTTTCCTTGGGAGCGATTCGGTCTCTTTCTGTGGAGAATTGGGTCTTGCGGTGGTAGGCTGTGCTGGGAGGGTGGGGAGGGGGGGTAGGGATTGGATTGGTCCTTACTACGCGTGTGGAGTCGCGTCGCGCGGGGTTTTGGGTGCTCGAAAGAACGTCGAGAAACGATGCGCCGCCGCCTTTTTAAAGCAGTTCGAATTCTTGCGGCAAATGGGTTAATCCGTCTCTCTTTTTTTTTTTTTTTTTGGCTTCTGTTTGGAAGGAAATCTTGGGACTCTAGGGTGAGCTGAGTTCTTAGCATGTAGGCTGGCCTATGCTGGTGATGGGGGTAGTAGTAGTTAACCCCATATGATCTTAGAGATGTTGGGAAGACTTGCTATAAACAATATGCAAGTACTGCTATACATTTGTCAGCGCTGTGTTTCGGTGTTTTGTTCTAGTAACTCAGGTTGCTTTAATTTTCTCTTCTGGTAAAACCGTTTGTAGTTTGAAGAAGATATAAACAATATGCAAGTACATTTTACCAAAAAAAAAAAAAAACAATATGCAAGTACTGCTATACGTTTGTCAGTGCTGTCCTGGGGCTGAGGAAGGGATGTTGGACACTTCTGTGTGGATTTGATATTTTGAAGTTAAGCCATGAGGGAGTTTTCCTTGAAATTAGACATAAATGAAAGGTCTAGGAGTGGGCTCTTGTGATCATTTTTTATTTGGATTGGATGCGTCAAATAGACAAGTGGATCAGAGTCTCCAATGTACCAAAATTGTCAGTACATGATTGTATCATGACTTGAATACAAAATAGGGGTTAATTCATCTGAATGAGCAGAACCACTAGCACTATGTGTCAAAATCAGTTCTATTAAGATGAATATGCAGCAGTGGATTAATGGCAAACAACAATAGGTATGGTTACTAATGAGCTTGCTCGAGATAAAGTGGCTTTTGCACCATGCAAGAATATGACAAGACTGACCTATCTGAGGCGTTTTCAGTATGTGAAACATCAACATTTAATAATTTTGATAAGATAATGCATGCTGATAAACTATAATTAATAGCATAAAGAACTTGGGTGTCAGATTTCAGTTTGGTGCATTGATGGTGCAAAATAGCAAGAAATTGCTAGTAGTTGGAATATTAAGAACTTTGGGTCAATTTATTCTTGTGAAGGAGAAGTCTAGATGTTTCTTCTTCTACCAAGTTGATAGAGTGCCGAATTCTTGTTAAGGCTTGTAGATTAATAGAATCTTTTTTGAAACACTCAGGTTGATTAGAAAATTGTCAGTCTGGAGCTAGAATGCAGCACTTAGAATATCTCGTGAGTCCTTGACTGGGTAAAATTATTAGCTTCCTAGCTTTTATCTGAGTGATAAATGGTTAATTTCATCCTTGGTCTAAATCTTATGTGCAGTACATTTTATCTGCCCCTGCCAACCTAACAAATAATCTCTAGTTTAATTGAAAGCTGATTTACATCAGAGGTTGAAGGTTGGTCGGCCTAGTTAGGAACACGGATGAGTTTTTTGGTACTTAATTGTAAAACAAAAAATTATTATTCTACAATGTAGTTGACTGTGGGGATTTAATTTTAGATTTACATTCTGAGTATACCAATTGGAAACTTGAGGCTAAAAATATGCTTTTACCCAGGTGGCAGCTGGAGAACTTGAAGTCAGAGTGAATATGGAAATGATTTTGTGGGCGGTTGATACCAGAGTTCTCTTTTAATCATGCGTCTGATCTTTTAAGTGCTATGTGACTAAGTTTACTTCATTATTTGAATCCATTGGAGTCTGGAGAAAGGTACATATCATTTTTGGTGTGCTGGAATCAATTTCTCTCTGTTTGCTTAACATACTTGCAATTATGTCTAATGTCAATAATCAGAAAGAAGTCATCATGTGGGACAAGCACTTACTAGTTAGGAATTAGCTGATGCTGAAGCTCAAATCAAGCTGAATAATGCAAAAGCTATTCATAGCTGAGCTTAGGTTGTTTTTCAAGGTCTGAAATACTAGTAACTGCATGGTCTTTTTCACGGTATGGTATGAACTTCAAGTATTCCAGTCAAAGGCTTCTTGGAATATTATATCTCATATCGTGCTTTTCTTTTAATTTTACTAGAAGCCTTTATTAGGAGATATCTTAGGTAATTTTTATCTCTAGAATCAGTCTTTTGAGATTCATGATTAAGTAACATAAAACTATTCTTTTATGAAATTTGTCGATCTAAGCATCTAATCTTAGAACAATGTTCTTTGAAAAATAAATGGTTGATAGCATTATGAGAAGGAGGTAAGTAAGTGATCACTTGTGATATATAATAAAATGTAAATTCCAATAGTTTTTGGCTATTTGCACAATAAATATTCATACAACAGGTACATTCAGATAACAATGTAACAATCAACACTCATTTTTTATTACTTTGTTGATTAATATATAAACTCACACGTGTACAATTATACAAAAAATTTATCCATGTTTTATTGCTTTAACCTCCCCCCCGAAAAACCCTCCCAGCACACGCACACACAAAATATCAAATTGGAATAAGTAAATCTTTGGATCCTTACGACTTATGGGTCTTCCGCAATTTCTAGCAAAGAAAAAGCTTGTGTTTTCAGCTTCAGCTCTAAGGTTTCGAATCAGTTTCTTCCATCTCTTCCTTCGCACCTCTTCTTCTCTTTCTTTCAACAACAGACATCTGGAGATCCTCGATACAGAACGTGCATTTGAGATAGCAAACCGCAGGCCGACAATCGGTTTTAGTAACCCTGCTGATCAGATTGTCTTCGTTTAATCTGCAGTCAATTTTCATGGTGCTATCTGTAATTTCTTTCTTCTTTCATTCTTTGTGCCATTTCCAGGCATGAGTCTATTTGATTGTTCTACTTCTTTCATTGTCTGCATATCTCAGTGTCACCATGGTGAATGGACCTGGTTGTGCCTAGAAATTGATCAGGCATGGTTAAAAAAATAGCATATTTGTGGCAGATTTGCTTAGCCTGTGACCCAAAGGAGTCAAAAGTTGTGATCATTCAATGTCCTTTGCTTATTAACATGAGATTAATTCAGAATCTGTTTGGATATTAAGACATAAAGATAGGGTTAGCTTCTGAACTAATTGGTTGAAAGATTTTGTAATTGATAAAGTACTTTATTTATACTGTTTGCTGCTAAATTGCTCTTCTTTTTCTTTTCCCCCCCCTAACGTAATTGGTCCTTGTGTGACTGTTTTCTGTCTCAGGTGTTATGGAGATATCCCTGTTGAAGGCACTACTAAGTAATATCTCCTTATATTTTCATCTATCATCTTCTGATAGCATAAACTTGGAACCAGCTCAGAAATATTATAAAAAGGCTGAGGAAATATTGAAGCTGGTGAAGCCAATTCTTGATGTCATCGTTGGCTCTGAAGTAGCTTCTAACGAGTCACTTAATAAGGCTTTTGGAGAGATTCATCAATCTGTGGAGGCACTGAGGGAGCTCTTTGACAGCTGGCAGCCATTGTTGAGTAAAGTTGATTTTGTAAGCGCCAATTTTCTTGCTTGTATTTTTATGATGCTAGAATGATGAGTTCATTTGGCTAATGTTTGTTCTCTGGCATTACTCTGTGCCTCTTGTTGCTTCCCAAGCAATTTCTTTCCATTTTCTTTATAGCACAGCACTTTGGGCAAATCAAGCCACAACTTTTTTTTGGGTTGGTAACTTGAGCTTTATTTTTGGTTTCCTGATGATAATTTCATGCATTTCTCTTGCTTCGTTTGAGCCCAATATTTGCGATATTAAATTTGGTTCACTTCAGTAAAAGCATCTGATGGAAATGATGGTAAAATTAGTGCTGATAAGAAGACCTATTATGGTCATTCCGTTAAAGGGACAGAACAGAGTAACGTTTATGTAAAGAGGCTTGATGTTTTAAGAAACATGCAGGATCTGTTGTTGGAAGAAAAAAGATACTTGTCATGTGAGGTGTGATGTGAGGCATGCTATTGCTAGTGCATTGTGTATTTCCATGAGAGATTGAGAGAGTTCAATACTTTGGTATGTGTCACTGCAAGATCTTGTTTAAAATTTAAAGAATGATTGGATCTTAGCGGACTTGTGTGAGTTGATCTAAAGGGACTTAGCATGACCAGCACACTCGTTGCCTGCAAATCCTTTTTATTCTTCCAAAGCTCATTGGAGCTGCCCCTAGCTCGTTGTGCTGGCTCCACTCCATCATCATTATTTTACTTTAGTTTAGTCATCTCTGTCTAAGATGCCATCTGTTTGAATAATTGGGGCATAAGAAGCTTGGTGGTGGGGCAAACTGAACCTCTGTTCTGTTTGCCTGTTCAAAACAGCTCAAATTCTCTCTAATTCACGTGTTTGGACACTAGTTCTTGTAAGGGTTACGCTTCAGGGCAGAGATAATTTTTTATTGTCGATTTTGTTGATTTCCTGATTCAGCTGGAAGTGCTTTTGGTCCTTTTTAATGGCAACACCTTGGTTTTTTCATTGATATCTCTGAATGGTCACGCAGTGTTAGCCTATGAAGGCTTCTGTGCTTTCTCTTCCTTGGTGAATCCTCCAGTTTGAACTAGTTATGCAAAAAAATTAGCTTTTGCTGCTGTGATGATCAAACCATACCTCCTGGTCACCTGATATTCGCACTTTTTATGGAACGGAGATGGAAAGCTGTCAGGGTTTCTTTCCTTTACTGGAAATTCTGAAATTCCTGACCTGTAAAGTATTGATATAGGAAGTGGGTTCTCTTCTTTCTCATTCATCTTCATTTTATATTTGTAGATTCTTCGAGTAGAAGTCTTGATATCAAAAATTCAAAGTGCTGGCCTTGAAACTTTCCAGCTGCTGAAATCTGCTGATCGAAACCTCCCTGATGAGTTGAGTTCAGTGTCACTGGAGGTAATACTCTGTAGAGTTGCTGTGGTTAAGTTTTCATGTTTCTACACAAATTTCAAGATAGAAATTGTATTTACTAAATCAATTACACACGAGTTCCAGTGCCAATCTTCTGGATGTAGCATTGTATATACCAGATTTATCAGACCTGCTAATTAATAGCTAATGTTTATTGATCTTGGCTAATCAATTTTTTTCCCTTTTTGGATGGTTGTAGCACTGCGTGCAGAAGATCAAGCATATAGAATATGATCAAGCAAGTTCAGTCATTAGAAAAGCCATAGAGGATCAAGCACGGGATATTGGTCCCAGCTCTACAGACCTTTTGAAAATTGCAGAAATTTTTAGTTTAAAGTCAAACCAGGAGATCTTGATTGAGGCTGTTGCCCTTGAAAAATTGAAGGAGAATGCTGAGCAATCTGAGAACGCCAGTGAGGTGGATTCTTTTGACCAATTGATTACTATTATCACACGTATGCATGATAGTCTTGTGTTGATAAAGCAGTCTGAGATCCCCAGTCCTATCCCAATACCATCCGATTTTTGCTGTCCTCTCTCTCTTGAGCTGATGACAGATCCAGTTATTGTGGCATCAGGGCAAACATATGAAAGGGCATTCATCAGGAGATGGCTGGACCTTGGGCTCACGGTTTGTCCAAAGACACGGCAAACATTGGGTCACACAAATCTAATACCAAATTATACTGTAAAGGCACTAATTGCTAATTGGTGTGAATCCAACAATGTAAAGTTACCTGATCCTATGAAATCTGTGAGCTCAAACCAACCTTCGCCACTGCTTAGCCATGCAGAGTCTGGTGCAATCAGGGAGCCACATATCAGGGGGAACCCCCCAGTGTCACCTGAGTCTGTCCGGCACATTGGTTCACCAGTTAAGAACTTTGTTGCATCTAGTGGAGTTCCCCAGGATGTGAATTCTCCATCACATCCCCAGTCTAGGTCAGATGCTTTGTTGTCAACTGTTGCTGGAGGTGGACGGGGCTTGGATATTGGAAGAATTTCTCTAGCGGCCTCTGAAGAAAGTTCGGTTAACTTTGAAGAAGGTGCTAGTGACTCATCTCTCCAAGTGTCTACGTCCCCAAACAGGAGTGAATTCTCCAATGGCATTGGTGCTGATGAGAGGATGTTGAACCATAAGAGAACTGTTTCAGCATCCAGTGCACATTCTGGTGCAAGTAGGCCTCGAGGATCATCTGGAGATGCAAATGGATCAACTAATATGACAGGCTACAGTAGTGACGCTTCTGGGGAGATGAAACCTGAACTACAGTCTCCTGCTAATGTTACGACTACACCGCGAGAACCAGAGTTTCCTCCTCGAATTGTAGAGACAAGGTCGAGAAGCCAGACAATATGGCGTCGGCAGCCAGATAGGTTTGGTCCAAGGATCGTTTCTTCTCCTGCTGTTGAAGCAAGGGCTGATCTCTCTGAACTTGAAACTAAAGTTCGAAAGCTCGTTGATGCCTTGAAAAGTGATTCAGCTGAAACTCAAGGAGAAGCGACGGCTGAACTTCGACTTTTGGCTAAGCACAACATGGACAACCGCATTGTAATCGCAAACTGTGGTGCCATCAACTTGTTGGTGGGTTTGCTCAGATCACCAGACACCAAGATTCAGGAAGATGCTGTCACAGCACTTCTTAATCTGTCAATCAATGATAACAACAAGATTGCAATTGCTAATGCTGATGCAATTGATCCTTTGATCCACGTTCTCCAGACGGGGACTCCTGAGGCCAAGGAGAACTCAGCTGCCACTCTTTTTAGTCTCTCCGTGATCGAAGATAATAAAGTCAAAATTGGAAGGTCGGGGGCAATTGAACCTCTGGTTGATTTGCTTGGCAATGGTACTCCAAGAGGAAAAAAAGATGCCGCCACAGCTTTGTTCAACTTATCCATCTTTCATGAGAACAAGGGACGTATTGTGCAAGCTGGTGCTGTAAAGTACCTTGTGGAGTTGATGGACCCGGCTGCAGGGATGGTTGATAAGGCAGTAGCTGTGTTGGCGAATCTTGCCACAATTCTCGAGGGAAGGACTGCAATTGGACAGGAAGGTGGAATTCCAGTTCTAGTTGAAGTTGTTGAGTTAGGTTCTGCAAGAGGAAAGGAAAATGCTGCTGCTGCTCTTCTGCAGCTTTGTACCAACAGCAACAGACACTGTAGTAAGGTGCTTCAAGAGGGAGCTGTCCCACCATTGGTGGCATTGTCTCAGTCCGGCACCCCAAGGGCTAAAGAGAAGGTAAGTCTGTACTGCATCTTATACTTATCACTGCTTGTCTTATTAACGAGAGTGATTATATACTGATTCCCTAAACTTGGCTCCAACTTTAGTTTTGCCACCTCTGAAGGCGTTTTGGCCCATTGCAGGCGCAGGCACTTCTCACCTATTTCAGAAATCAACGACATAACAATGCCGGGAGGGGCTAATGCTAATTGCACCTTTGCCATAGATTTTGAGGCAAGTTTATGAGTGTAGAATGTATATTTGATTATGCAAATAATGCATGTGAGAATTGGTGTTTGGATTAAAGCATGATTTGTAAAGAGATTGTTCGTGGAGGATATTAGTTTGTCCTCTAATACGTCCTTTGTGAATGTGGATTGAAAATTTGTAATATGATCCTCATCTTTGCAATGACGTGGGCTAGTAAATGACTCATAAGTGACCAATTTTCTTGTTGATGGAAGTATTCGTCTTGTGATCTCGTCTCCTCAAGGTGCCTTGCGTCTTTTCGAACTTGGTGGATAACAGAGAGAATCGTGTAGTCTTTTCTCGTTCACATTATGCAGGGTTTTAGTCTCTTGTAACTTTTCTTCTTCATCCATGATCTTCCTTATGCTCTGAGTGGTGTCCGACATGGAATTATGTTCGTTATACTAATACTTAGGATACTATTATGGCATCGGTTTCCTCTGAGCTCTGTTGTATAGTGGTTGTTTAGTAGACTAGTAATGGTATTCAGTGGGTTCACTGTTGACATCATGAAGGGGATCGTTTGACCCTATATTCTGCTTCCTAGTATGATGATATTAAAGCAAATTTATTTCGGTGTAATAGTTAGTAGACTTCTGATTAGTTAGGGTGTAACAGAGGTTTGTTGCTGGTGAGTGCTTGATACCAGAACCATTTGACTAATTTTTGAAAAGCCGGGTGGTCTCAGAAAGTGGCTGACGTCACACCAGACAATGGATGCCGCAGATAAATCCTGAAAAGAATGGGCCGTCCTATTGGTACTCCACTTCCAGGTACCCTTTGCGTGGAGCTTAGCAAGTCTTTGTTCTTAAAGCGTCAAATTTCTTTCAAAAGATGCATCGTGCTACATTAACTTTGGAATCACAAAACCTGCACTGCTCTTATTATCTGATTATAATTTGATGTCGATGTACAAGATCATAGGTAAGTTGGTGCCCAAAATCTTATGTCAACTCATGTATCTTTACTTCATATACCACTGATTCCCAGATTCGATATGAATCTGTCTCTCGGCATTGTGCAGTTCTTTGTGCTCTCTAAGCATTTTCTCACATATGATGTTGTGAACATTATTCTCAGATGACTAAGTTACTGTATATCGGTCTCATCTATATATCTAGCATCTTCTACGCCATTTTTTAATCCATAGTGATTTATTTTAACTGTAAAAGAAGGTGGTAGTGGTAGTAGTGGTAGATGATACAAGCCGTTTAAGGTGGTTGTTTCAGACCACCCTACCTCTTCTCAAGGGTGAATAACTGAGCGTATAAAACCAGGAAATCGGACCAAACGGGCTTTTACCCAATCGATCTCAGGTTGGTTCCTGGAAGAACTGGTCCGTTTCTGAGTTCTGTACCTTGGAATCAACCTCTATTCTGTTCGGTTTTTTATGCTTATTTCGAAACCATCGGTTTGACCTGGGAAATAACCAAGCGAGTCGGTTCCAAGGTCAAACCAATTTTATACCTTACTTAAAAATAGCGAGATGCAACTAGGGATAATGTAATCCACAATCTCCAACTTAAAAGTAAGCACACACGACCACTTAGCTAATAAACCTTTCCTAGTCATAGACCAAAATAATATTATATAACATCAATTATGTGCTTTTTACAAAAGAAAACTGGTTCTCAAGTAATACCGGGAATCGGCCTGTTCCAAGCTGGTTTCAAGTATAACCGAGACAACCGTTTCGATAGTCATTGTCCACCAAGTCGCGGTCTCTGTCATCTATCGTTGTTCAGCTAGCCATGGCTAACTCGAGCCCCCTTGTATTTCTCACAAGCTGTCGTTGTCCACCGAGTCATGGCAACGATGCCCACCGCCTCCTTCAACCACCATCTTCTATCTATTGTCATGAAGGTCATCAACGATCACCAGAGGCCTCGGATTTGTGGTCGCTGGTTGCCTTCGAGCATGGTCAAGGATCACAACCCCAACTCCTCAGGTCACGGAAAGAGGGAGATCGAGAGGCAGTGACAAGTCAAAGTGATTGAACTCTAGAGAGTGACGACCAACCGATGATGATCGTGAGTGACGGAGGCGGCGAGCTTGGCGGAGGCCTTTCGAACTTCTTGAATTAATAAAAATAGGGAGAGTGTTAAATTGAAATAAGGATCTTTCTATGTCTTTGGTTGGAATATTACACGACGTGGCTGGATTCACCTCTTCTCAATACACAACCTATCAATGGTTACAACCTAGCGGACATTATCCAAATGGCTGCTCGATTCAAGCCATTTTCTTATAAATCGACAGTAAATTCAGGGATGTGGACTGTACACTAGGCAACCTTGGTCATGGGTTCTTGTAAAGGAGACCATGGATTTCAAGTAGTACTAATAACCGGACCAAACCGAACTGGTCGGAACCAGTCATGAGAACTAGTCCGGTTCCAAATATCAATGAAAATGATTTGATTTCCTATTTCAAATTATGAAGATCTTAATCATGCGGTTCACTTTCCAATTTCCTTCTAGGAGCCGAATTGAGAACCGGAGAACCAAACCTAAACACTCTAGTACTTAGGGGGAGTGCATCTTTATACATGCCACTTTCAAAGATAATTTTCTAGAACTGTAATAGTAGAAGCATGCATATCATGCAAATTCTGGTTCTGCATTACATTGATTGTGCAAAAGTGAAATCACGTGCATGTACATGCCACCTGCAAGTTTAGAGAGTTATGAAAATTGTCTTCATAAGATAAAAAAGGAGTTGGGCCGTACCACGAAGATTCTCCATTTTTTCTTAATCTTTTTAATCTCTTCACATGGTCGGTTCTTCAGCTTTAATTAAAGCGATCGAATCCGAGGCGTATCGCAAAAGTCTCACCGCTGCCGTGCAGAACTTTCCGTGCTCTCCTTTTATTATTATTATTATTTTTTTATTTATTTATTAACTTTCCCATTTTCCTTTGACCTAAGTAAACGACCAAAAGGGAAAAAAAAAAAACAATCTTCCCTTCTCGCTGGATCTCTCACAGCTAGCGACCTTTCTACACTAGCCTCCACACCAATCCCGATACGACACCGCCCCACCAGCGCACGTTTCCAATCTAAAGATTCCTCTAGTTCTCAACAGCGGCTCATTGGAGGACCGTCCTCGATTATCATCAATGCAAACGTATTCATCAAACCATGCTAAAATTTTTTGGTGATCCATGGTACGTAATTTGACTCCTATTATATATTTCGGGAGAATGACACAAATGATTTATAAACTTTGACTCAATGTATAATATGATTCAAAAAATCATAATTTGTTTAATATAATTTGTTTAATATAATTTGTTTAGATATCTAAACTTTATCCTAATATATAACGTAGTCTCTAAACTTTTAATTTATTTAACGTGATCTTTAAACTATCGGTAAGTATACAATTTGGTCCTTGGACAACATTAAACAATTTTATATAGTTCAGGGATCAAATTGAACATTTATTGAAAGTTTTTGAACTACATTGAACAATTTAAAAGTTGTACATTGGGCTAAATTTTAAGGATCGCATTGCACATTAAATTAAAGTCCGTAGACCGTATATGTTATCATGGTCATTAACAGGGTCGTATAAATCCAACTTAGGAAATGAAAACCAACCAAATATTTATTATTATTGAGGGAGAAAATGATCCAATAAGCATCGACAACGCGATATTACAGAATCAAAGGAATAAATATGAAATGAACTTTCATCAGATACAAAAGGAATGAAATGAATCAAGGGCATTTGGCAGTGCCCTTGGAGTTCTTCATGTCCCTGTAGCAAGGGCACTCCGATTTGTTCCCGTACGTCCCCGACGGCACGCACTGGCACTTCTGGCAGCAGAGTCCGCAGTACTTGAGGCACCGGTCCATCACTCCCGCATCCTGGCACCTCACGCCGCACTTGGCGTCGCATGAATCTGTCGGACGAAACAAAATAAAATGCATGACTTAAAATCCACTCCGACGTGCACATCGAATCAATCAGTCTTTAGCACTAAACGCATTCTCGCATTGTACATATACTAGCACTAGGTAGACTTTTTTTCTTTTTTTTTTTAATTCCATCACATGAACTCGGCTTATCTAGAGCCAGTCACTGAGAGTGGCATTCGGAGTTGAAAGTACAAAAAAGAAGAAGACAGATATGCCAATTTCATGAATAACAATGTTATGGACACACAAATATGTGTGTTTATGTCTTACTCGGAGCAGGTTGTGGGCTCAGATCACCGGCCATGGCGTGCAAGGAGGAGCTGAGAACAAGAGAAACGAGGAGGAGGGCTGCAAAAGCAAGCTTCATATTTCTTAGTTACGACAACAATTGCAAGAGCTAAACAGGAAAATGGGAAGAGAGAGAGAAGGCTAATGAAGAGATGATGGAGAGCAAAGGCTTTCTTAGGAGGTGATGCTATTGTGAAGAGCTCTATGAGGGTTCTTATAGTAGTTCAAACAAGTTTTTTTTTTTTTTTAATATAATTTCTTTTAAATTTTCGATAGATGGTGGACTGTCAAAAGAGGCTGACCCAGAAAGACCTGTGGAAAATGCTTTTCAAAATGGAGTGAGAAACCAAGGAAGAATCCAAGTGAAAGAAGGAACGCAATTGAAAAAGAAGGATTAAATCTTTAATTGTTGGTACAGCTTTAAACAGACTGGAAGCAGGTTGTAAGTAGAGTGGAGGGAACATGCAAATGCAAAGGAAAATGCAATGCATGCTTGCACGGGTTTTACTGCTATATCATGGTCTCCTTGACTCTCATTCATTATATTTCCTTGGCCATGTTTTTGCGAGTCAAGGAAGCTCCCCATGCAACTTCCCCTTGGAGGTCTGCCACAAGCAATTAGCATGCATGAATTTCCTTCTTTCTTTTTTTTGGTCAAACATGTATTAATGCAACTTGGTCATTGCTCAATATTCTACTTGGACACTCGAACTTGAACTGTCCTAGACTCAACTTGATCAATAAAAAAATTAAGAGGCTCGAGTTTTGAAAGTATGAAAGTATGATAAACATTACAAGCTTTTTTATATAATACAAATTTAACTACACATTGTTAAAATTTTTATCAACTTTGAACACATGTCAACGAATTTTTTATTTATAAACAAATCGCCTGTTTAGGCTTTTAAGCTATTCAAACTTCAGAAGAACCGAGCTCAATTTTTTTTTTTTTAATTTGTTGGATAACGTAAAGCGAGGACGAGAGAAGATAGATGGTCGTGACTTAATCATCTAGCGTGAACCTTTTTTTTTTGGTTTAGTACAAATTATTTCTTGCCTTTTTCTTATAAAAAGTTATGGGACAAATTAGCTGGTCGTACCTACTCACAAAATGGTCCACACGGCTTCCTCTGTTCTACCTAAGTTTGTCCTCGACGCGAAGACATGTTGTCTGCCAGTTGTCGAAAGTCATTATTAAGAGATGAGGTGGATTCCTGCGAAGGTCCGAGCTGGATCTCCACTCAAATTTCAAAACAACTCCACTTGTCCTTTCTTCTCGTGATGCTAACCCACATTGTTAACGCCAAAAAAAAAAGAAAACTCTTCATTATCGACGAGTAATAAGCCTGGACGATAAGAGTAAAGTTTGATCAAAAGAGAAGTCGCCAGTTAACAAGACAATCGGCAAACTACAAAGTTGTCGGTAGTACCGGATCGACAACCCATGGCGTGAAAAGTTGATGATAGCAGCCTTGATTAGAATTTAAGAGAAATTGATGGAAGCGATCTTGGATTTTTTTTAAGTGTTTAGGCAGTATATTAATGAACAGAATGGATACTTGCCGACGGTTGAAGATAGAGATGGTGGCACGATACAAGCACAAAATTATTGAGTGGTCACGCTCATATTTTTGGGAATTGTAATTTCTCAAGGATAATTATTACTGAATAATAGGAGATCGTGTCAAGAGCTTGTGACTTCTTCTTAACTATGGCCGATTGGATTAGGAGGATATTTGTGGATTCAACATTCGGACCGTTTGTAATACATACTGTTAGTAGGATATAAAAAGCCCAGCTGTAATCTTGGGGAAAGAGCACACTCGCTCAATGACAGCACAATTTATGCATTTTTTTTTTTTGTCTTCAGTGTCCTTTTAAATTCACATTTCCAGCAACCTTCGAATTTCCAGTACCATTTATATTCTTGCAACCTTTCGTTTATAATACCTAGGGGATGAGTGGTTCTAGGATTGGTCTAGGTTTCACATGGAACTTGGAACCTACACGTCAAAACCTATTCTGAATATTCTGGAATCTACTATACATATTTTGGAATTTGGAATCTACTCCCGTCACATGTTCTAGGATCTATCCAAGTTTTACCTATATTCTTAACTGAATGATAGTAGTGAATCATCACTTCTAATAGCTATTACTTGCTGTTATAATTTACTGATTATAACTCATATTTAGACACACTAATAATACAAAAATTTAACAAAGTAGAAGTTTTAATCATGAATATTGCCGGAAATGGAAGCTTAAACTAGTGGTTATATATTTTATACTCATCATTAGACACCATGGAATATTACAGGATTGCATGAAGAAATAGAACAAGAAAAATACAAAAAATTGTTTTAGCTTTTGTCAAGAACCTATAACTTTTCCGTTGGATCGGTTTCCTAGTTTTTGAAACCCAAAACTTACCTTACATATATTAGAACCTAGAATTGGGTTGATTCCCACGAATCCGATTCTTGTTCTACCATGGAATCATACTCACTTCTACTAAAACCTATACTTTAAGTTCCTTTAATTTCCAACCATTTACTTTCCCATCCAAAATTAACGCAGGATATTTTACTAACCCTTGTCAGTTCAGTTTGATTCATCATATTTTAAGTGAGACTTCGGTTTCTTTAGTCAGACACACACCGACGTACATGCATTATAACTTATTTTATAAAATAAACAAAGTCTCCTATTTTTAAGGCACTACAATCTTTTTATTCTTATCGAAACAAATCCTCAATAAGTTATTTTATATATATTCAATTAATCTACAAAAGCGTAAAATATTAATTTTCTTTCATTCCTCATGTATTTCAATTTTTCAAATTTGAATCTTTTTTTAACTCATGAATTATAGAAAAATTTCAAATCTTATAATAGCTTTCTCTTTCCCCGTACATATTAAAATTTCTCTATATCCTATCAACAACCTATATCTATAACCAACGATTCAAATATTTTGAAACAACAGGGCCAAAGTCCCTGTGGATAAACTCAATCCGAACTCCACTCCATTAATGGATCGGACTCACAGGTACATGCATCTATATGAGGTTGTGGCTTATGGGCTTTAATGGAGGTGAAATCTTACCCGAGGCCATATCATAACCAAAAAATATAAAAATATATCTGACCAATAGAAAATGGAGTTTTCTTAGATCAATCGCCACGTATTAAAAAGCTTACAAGTTCACCATCGAATGAGCGACACGTGTGTTTGTAGATATTTCAGGACGGCATTATTTCCACTCCTTAATTGACTAAATTCATCCCTATCATACTAAAAAGACAAATATACCTTTAATCTTTCAATTGCAATTTAAAGCAAAGGAGCACACCTTCTTTTATCTATGTTTTCTTTTTTCTATTTAGGAGAGTTACAATAATTAAGTATTTTACATGTTTTGTTTTCTTATTGTATTAAAGAAAAGTGCATTCTCAGATATTCTTATAATATTTTCATACTCTTTGTAAAATTATCTTGCAAATTGTAAGAAAAAAAGACATTATTTGATATAGTATAAAACTAAGAAGTCTCTTATTGATGATTGATCTTATAACGGTTTGTTTATTCTTTATCCTTCTTATCTCAAAAGATCACTTCCTTGGTAAACTTTTGGTTAATTTATTAGTCTAAGATATATATCAAGTCTCTTTATTTACTATATTAAAGAATTTATCTTTTTTCTTACTGACGTTACAGGAATATCTAGGAATACACTAAAAACATTATGCATAATGAGACATCTTGGTATTGTTTCGTAAACAGTTCATGGATGATACTAATTTTTGCCAATCCAAATTAATGTTATTTAATTGGGATTTAAAAAAAAAGAAGCTTACTTATGCAATGTTTTGATGTAATTAAATTTCATCTACTTAACAAATTATCCATAAAGTTGATCGACATGTAGAAAAGAACTAGGTTTATTGGAGATTTCTCTTTTCGACAAAACAAATTTCTATGAAGTAATATCTAATGATAAAAAAAAGTACCTTTACGGAAAATCCATAATAAATAAAAACTAAACATATGAAATTCTTAATTATGTTAAGTAAATCCCGCATAAATATAAAAAAACTAAAAGAAAGGAAAGTAAATAAATTTGGAACCATCAATTTTAATCACATCTGACTGATAGAAGGCAACTTTGTGTTTTTGGTGAAAATAGGATGGATTTAGTCATATAGGAGTGGCAATAGCACCACCCTTATTTTATAACCAAATCACTTCACTTGCCCACAATTCAACGGGAATGTGTAAGTTATTTATCACATTGACAGTGGGCCTAACAAAAATCCATAAATAAAGGAACATATATATTTTGTCCAGAAGATTCAATCATACTCTAGTCCCTTTTGTTTCTTATGCCAGATTTGCCAATTCTGTCTAGGATGCTAAGTGAGTGGGTAAGTACTTGGTTTGGATCTAGCAAATTCTATATTCCAATGAATGAGTCATTTAGGCATATTAACCTTTAGGACCACACTTGCCACCCTACAGATGAAACCTTATCCGACGAACATTGGTGTCGCGGTTTGCATGCGTACATATGGAGATTAGTTGAGCTACAAGGTTCGAATACCCTAGTAATACGGGGTGCACAATTTAGTAGACAACTTAATTTGGATGCGACAAATCTCATATTCAAATAATGTCTCTCACTTAAAGTACTTTGGGCGGCCATGGTCTTTGCTCTATGAGTAGGACCTTATCCGATACACATAAGTGAGGGTGGTTACATGTATTCATACAAATTGGGCAATTTGGAAAAAAAAAAATTGATAACTTGTGTAGTTATGTGACATGTTAGTAACGTGGGGAGACATGTTAATGAGAGTTGAGTCATTTTCAAATTCAAAAGTGAACATGGTTACGTGTCATGCTGGTGTTGGAATCGGTTACATCACATCAATAATTCAATAGTGACCTAAAATACTTTCTCGAATAGAAGGGTGAGATGTCCCATATTATGAAGAAACAAAAAATTGAGTCGTCTATGTTATTAATATATGCTTTAATCGTGTCATTTGTATTATTCCGGTTATATTCTAGTTGGATTGTAGGAAAATGGAAGGACACTACATATTGCATCCTTGTATTATCTAGATGATGGCCAAAAAGACACCCAAATTTAGCATAACGTGAAGTAGTGACCCTAAGAAGTTGCAACAAGACTTTCTTTTTTTTCCGGTAAAGCAGGTTGTATGATGTGCGGATCGGTTTTTGGGTGCATCGATTGGTCTGCACCATGCAATATTAAAATTACATTCCTCCACATGGATCTAATGCGTTCGTGATTTTACTTTCAGAGTCCTTTCTGAGAAAGTAAACTCCCTTTAAATACATTCTCATGGTCATCTTATGATGTTATGGAAGGCCCGATCTATAGAGCGAGTTTATTAGACGATGGGTTTAACTCTAAACGGGACATCGGAAGCCATATCCCGACTCCCAACACACGACAAGGCTAAATCACATTTCTTTCCGAATCGGTTCATAAGTTCATCTCAATCGAAAGAAGTCAAGCGACTACTGTACAGACAGAATAGTATGCTATGAGCAAGTGGTGTAAAATCAAGGAGGTACTCACGTAACATATGATAATCAAGTAATGTAGAGGCCAAACTTTCATATCATATACCCCAGCTACAACATCAGTTCAGTAACATATAAATCAAATGTGAAATGGCAACGTCTCCAGAGAATCAATCCAAGCGCAGCCCATCCCAGCGCCAACCCCGACGCCAATGTGAAGACTCGGATGCGACCGCTTTTATTAAAGCTAAAGAACCGACCACGTGAAGAGATTAAAAAGGAATAAAACGAATCAAGGGCATTTGTCTTTGCCCTGGGGGCTCTTCATATCCCTGTAGCAGGGGCACTCCGATTTGTCCACGTACGGCCCTGACGGCACGCAATGGCATTTCTGGCAGCAGATTCCGCAGTACTTAAGGCACCTGTCCTTCCACCCCGACCTTTGGCACCTCACGTCGCACTTGGCATCACATGAACCTGTCGGACGAAACAATAAGAAAATGCATGATTTGGAATCCGCTCCAATGTGCGCACCGAATGGATCATTGTATCTAGCACTCAATGCATGCTCCCAATGGGCAATTGCTAGCACTAGGAAGTTCATCTCTTTTTTCTTCCTTTTGCATGAACTCGGCTTATCCCAGAGTCAGTCATTGAGAGAGGCACTCGGAATTGAAAGTTAGAAAGAAAACAGCAACAATCATGTCTATTTCATGAATAAGAATGTTACAGACACATAGATATGTGTGTGTATGTCTTACCCGGAGAGGGTTGCGGGCTCAGATCGCCGGCCATGGCATGGATTGAGGAGCTGAGAACAAGAGAAACAAGGAGGAGGGTTGCAAAAGCAAGCTTCATATTTCTTCGTCACGACAACAATAGCGAGAACTAAACAGGAAAATGGGAAGAGAGAGAGAGAGAGAGAGAAGGCTAATGAAGAGATGATGAAGAGCAAAGGGGCTTTCTTAGGAGGTGATGCTATTGTAAAGCGCTCAAGGAGGGTTCTTATAGTAGTCCTTACAATAATTTTTTTTAATTTTTTAATTTTTTTTTTTAAATTTTAGATGGAGAGTGGACTGTCAAAAGGGGCTGAACCAGAAAGACCTGTGGAAATTGCTTTTCAAAATGGAGTGAGATGCCGGTGATAGAAAAAAGAATTCAAAACAAAGGAGTAAATCTCGAATTCACGGTACAGCTTCAAACAGATTGGAAGCAGGTTGTAAGGAGGGTGGAAGGAACATGCAAATGTAAATGCATGCTTGCCTGGGTTTATTAAAATCTTGGGAAATTTTTTAAATAAGAGCTTGAAGTGCCCTCGTTCTCTTTAATAAAAATGTGAAGTGGACATTATTTTTTACTAAGGACATGAAGTGTCATCATTTTCTTAAATAAGGATTTAAAATGGATTTTGTTTTAAATAAGAGCCTAAAGTAATTATGTTATTTTCAAAAAAGAGCTAATTTTCCATCTAATCAAGGTCATTTTCATCCGTCATTTTTATTTTTTATTTTTTTTATTTCTTCTTTGTTAGTGGCCAGTGATGGCCAGCCACCAACGATTTTCGGAGAGGGTTAGGCGAGGGTCGCCCTCACTTGATCTAGTGAGTGCCACCCTCGCCCTGGGTGAGGCCATTCTTGTGGGTGATCCTTGCCAAAAGGGAAAAAGAAAAGAAAATAATAAAATATAAAAAATAATTAAGTATTGTATTTGAATGAAAATGCCAGTCGATCATCAATCGGCGAGGTCGGACTCTTATTTGAAATTATCATGACCACTTCAAATTTTTATTTGTGACTAACATGGTCACTTCGGGTATTTATTTTACACAAGATTCTTATGTCTTTATTTAAGAAAATTGGGGTTGGATTTGAAATTTTTCGTGGAATCTTATGGTCTTTCTTGACTCTCATTCTTTATATTTATTGACCATGTTTTCGCGAGTGAGGAAGCTCCCCATGCAGCTTCCCATGGAGGTCTTCCACATGCAATTACTATGCACGAATTTCTTTTTTCTTTTTTCCTTTCTGGTCAAATATATATTAATGCAAATCGTCAATTGCTCAATATTCTACTTGGACACTTAGATTTGAACTCTATTAGACACGACTTAGTCGACCAAAAAAAGAAGAGAGAGAGAGAGAGCAAGGCTCGAGCCGGGGTTTTGAAAGTAAAAAATAAACATTCCAATCCTTTTTATGTTACAAATTTAGGGGGTAATAGCACAATTTTTTTTGAATTTTGATTTAATATGCAATATGATCCTTGAGCTTATAATTTGTTTAATATGATTTATAAATTTTAGCTTAATGTGTAATGACGATATTGAACTTTTAATTTGTTTAATGTGATCCTTAGAATTTTGATACATATTCAATTTAGTTCCTCAAATTATATGAAAATATTCAATATTGTCCGTCCAAGAACTAAATTGAAAATGTATCAAAATTTCAAGGATTACATTGAACAAATTGAAGTTTTACCAATGGTGTTGCACATCGGGCTAAAATTTAGGGATCACATTGAACAAATTTAAAATTTAAGGACCGCATTGCACATTAAGCTAAAATTTATGGACCGATTGTGTCATTTTCTTTTAATTTAGCTACACGTTTATAAATTTTTTTGACTTTGAACATATATTAACAATTTTTATTTATTTATAAACATAATCGCATGTTTAGGCTTTTGAGCTGCTCAAACTTCCAAATATCGAGCTCATTTTTTATTTTATTTTTATTTTGTTGAATCGCGTAAAGTGAAGACGAGAGAGGACAGATATTTAAATACGTTCATTGGCCGAGCTTAATCAGTAATTCACAATTAGCGGCAATCTTTCTCGTTGAGTACGAATCATTTCTTTCCTTTTTCGCATAAAAAATTATGGGACAAATTAGCTGGTTGTACGAATCATTTCTTTCCTCTGTTCTACCTAAGTTTGCCCTCGACGCGAGCACATGTTGTCTGCCGGTTGTTCAAAGTCATTATTAAGAGTCGAGGTCGATTCCTGCGAAGATTCGTGCTAGATCTCCACTCAAATTTCAAAAACACTCCACTTGTCCAGAAGCAAACGTGAATCTTTCATCTCGAGATACAGACGCACGTTATTAATACCGAAAATGACCAGCTCCTTATTATCATCGATGGATAATAAGCTCGGTCGGCTAAAGTTTGGTCAAAATAGAAATCATCAATGAACAAGAACAATCAACAAATTACAAACTTGTCCACGAGGAAGGAAATCGCCAACCCATAACATGGAAAGTTGATGATAAGAGTCATACTAAGAACTTAAAAGAAATTGACTGAAGCAATCTTGGATTTTAATTAATTGTTTAGGTAGCACAATTAATGAAGAGAATGGAGACCTACCAATACTCGAAGACAAAGATAATGAATCGATACGAGCACATAGCCACTGAGTGGTCATGCTCGTATTTTTGGGAACTACCATTCACATTCTTGCAACCTTTCGTTTACAGTGCATGTATTTTAAATTCTTTTAATTTCCAACCATTAACTTTTCGACCATTTCACAACATGTGTCAATTCGATTCAAATTATCATATTTTAAAAGACATTTCACCTTTTGGAGTGAAACATACACACGCATATATCCCATTTTATAAAATAAATAGAGTCTCCTATTTTTAAGGTATTACACATAATCCTTTATTTTATAAATGAAAAATCTTCTTTCATTTCCCATTTCTTTCAATGTTTCAAATTCCAATCTTTGCTAACTCATAAGTAATTTTCTAGAATAAAGTTCAAATCTTAAAAATAATTTTCTCTTTTCACATATATGTATAATTTCTTTATAACGTATCAACGATTTATATCTACAACTTAAAATTCGAATATTTCGTAACATTGTGATTTCGTAAGATCTTTTAGATGTTCGGCCCAATGTTCAAGCCTGCCCAGGGATCATCTCAGACACGGGCCAAATTCCCTGTTGATGGACCTCAGTCCACTCCACTAGTGGACTGGACGCACAGGTACATAAATCTATATGTGGTCATGGCTTATGGGCTTCAATGGACATGAAATTTACCCCGAGGCCCTATTTTTGCTATACCAAGATGGTCCATATCGTAACTAAAATATATAAAAATATATCTTGTAAAAATCCCACTAAGAATTACCAATAAAAAAAAAATGAAGTATTGTTATATCTATCACTGACAGAGTAAAAAGCTTACGAGTTCACCATTGGATAAGTGACATGTGCGTTTGGAGTTAGTTTACAATCGAATCACTTCAAGTGTCAACAATTCAACGGGAATGTTGTAAGTTATTTATCGCATCAACTCTTAGCCCTAATAAAAATCCATAAATAAAACACCACATATAAAAATACTTGCTTTGGATCCAATAGACTCTGTATCCAAATCACAGATATCTACTCATATTAACCTCGAGGGTCATGTCCACTGCCTGCGAATGAAACTTTATCCGATGCATGTGGACGTTGTAGTTTGCGTGTGTATCCATGAAAATTAGTTGAGCTGTGAGGTCGGATACTTTGGTTATAGGAAAAAGAAAAATTCTAAGGGGTGGGTGATTAATTAGCTGACTTAATTTGGATGCAACAAATCTCATATTCGAGTGACATCTCTCACTCAAAGTATTTTGGGTGGCCATAGTCTTCACCCTGCGAGTAGAACCTACACACAAATGAGGTTGCTTGAATGTATTCATACGAATTGGTCAATTTGCAAAAAAAAAAAAAGATACCTTGTGTTGTTGTTATGTGACATGTTAGTGAGGTAGAGAGACAAGCCAATAAGAGTTGAGTCATTTTCAAATTCAAAAGAGAAGGTGGTTACATGTCATGTGAGTGTGCCTTAGAATCATATGGTTATGTCACATCAATTATTCAATAGTCATCTAGGATTATGTATTCACTAGAATGTGAGTGTGCATTAGAATCATATGGTCATGTCACATCAATCATTCAATAGTCATCAAGGATTCTTTCTTAAGTAGAAGAATAGGATGTCTCATGTTATAAAGAAAAAAACATCAAGTCTTCTATGTTATTAATATTTAATATATGCTTTCATTGTGTCATCCATATTATTATGTTCAGGTTGTTGATAAGGATATTGGAAGAAAGACGTTGCATATTGCATATTGCATATATATCCAAGTGGCAAAAAAGACACCCAAATTTGGCATAATGTGAAGTAGTTACCTTAATATATGCTTTCACCGTGTCATCCTTTTTATTTTGTTTAGATTGTTGATAAGAATATTGAAAGAAGGACATCGCATATTGCATCTATTGTATTATATGGATGGTGGCAAAAGACACCCAAATTTGGCATAACGTGTAGTAGTTACCCAAAGAAGTTGCAACAATTATTTTTGATTTTTTGCTAAAGCGGGTTATATGACATACACATCAGTTTTCATGCACATCGATTGGTCCACAACATGCCATCTTAAAAGTATAATCCTCCACATGGATATGATGCATTCATGATTTTACTCTCGAAGTGCTTTTAACACGACTTGAACAAAAATACCACAAGGAGAGAAGTTAACTCCCTTTATTATCTAGACCGAGGCTCCATTGATGTCGCGAAAGGATTGGGCAACATAGGAAATATTGTTGCAGTCAAGAGCTTGTGACTTCTTTTTGACAATTGCATATAGGATTAAGATGTTGCATATGAATTCACAATCCGAAATCATTTGTAATACATGCTGTTAGTAGGATATAAAAAAGCCTACGCTGTAATGTTTGTGGAAAAAACGCACACATATAATCAATGACAGCACAATTTATGCATGTTTGTCTTTACTGTCCTCTTAAATTTACATTTCCAGCAGCCTTCCAGTTTTAAATACCGTTCACTTTCTTGCAACCTTTCGTTTAAGTACATGCACTTTAATTTCCTTTAATTTCCAACCCTTAACTTTTCTGTCCAAAATCAATTGCACAACATATGTCAATTCAATTCAATTTATCATATTTTAAATGACATTTCGCCTTTTTAGTAAAACACCCCCCCAACACACACACACACACACACACACATCTTCTTATTTTATAAAATAAATAGAGTCTCCTATTTTTAACGTATTAAGCCTCAATCAGTTATCTTATATATATTCTACTAATAAATAAAAGCACCATTGACAATTTTTCTTTCATTTCTCGTGTATTTCAAATTTTCAAAATTGAATTTTTTTAACTCATAAGTAATCTTACTGAAAAAGTTCAAATCTTAAAATATTTTTCTCTTTCCATGTATAGATGTACAACTTCTTGATATCGTATCAACAATTCAAATTTACAACTAATAATTAGAATTTATAAGATCTTTTAAATGTTAGGCCCAATTTTCAAGCCCGCCGAACGATCATCTCTAGTGGAGGTACCTCCAATTTCAAATACCTAAATCTTTGGCTGCCGTGTATTTCTCCTAAGATACGGGCTAAATTCCCTGTTGATGGACCTCAGTCCACTATGGACGCACATGGAAAGAGAAAAATATTTTAAGAATTACAATAAAAAGTGGAGTATTGTCAAATCTATTGCCGGCATAATAAAAAGATTACAAGTTTCACAATTGGATAAGTGATATGTGTATTTGAAATTATTTTATAATCAAATCACTTTACGTGTCAACAATTCAAGGGGAATGTGTAAGCTGTTTATCACATCTACAATGGATCTAATAAAAATCCATAAATAAAACATCATATATATTTTGTCCAAAAGATTCAATAATATACTCTAGTCCTTTCTATTTCTTATATAGTGGAGTTGCAAGTTTTGTCTGTGTCTAAGGCATTGAGTGAGTGGTTAAATACTTTGTTCGGATTTAACAGATTCTACATTCAAATCGCAAATATCTACTCATATTAACCTTGAGGGCCATAGCTACTATCTGTGAATGAAACTTTAATCGATGCATGTAGACGTTGCAGTTTGCGTGTGTATCCATGGAGATTAGTTGAGTTTTGAGGTCGGATACACTGGTTATAAAAAAATAAAAAAATTCTAAGGGGTAGATCGTTTATTAGGTGATTTAATTTGAATGTGACAAATATCGTATTTGAATAATGTCTCTCACTGGGCGGCCACAGCCTTCACCTTGCATGTAGAACCTACACATAAATGAGGCTGCTTGCATGTATTCATACGAATCGGTCAATTTGAAAAAACCAAAAAAAAAAAGATGATACCTCGTGTTGCTGTTATGTGACATAGAGGTGAGCATGGTTACCTGGAACTTGAGAACCGAACTGATGAGAACTTGTAGATTCTAGGTTTCAAGGTATGTCGGGTAGGTTCTAGGTTCCAAAAAACGAGGAACCTGTTTTAACGGGTGGGTTCTAGGTTATTAGTTGGAGGAACTTGGAACATGTAACCTAAAACCTAAAACAAGTTTGAATGTTTTTCTTGGTCCATGTCTTCGTGCGATCCTCCGATATTCCATACCATTTGATGATGAATGTATAATATATAAGTACTAATTCGAGTTTCCATATTATGGCTAATAATTTTACTTTATTAATGTTCATATTTTTCATGTGTTTACATATAAATTATGGTTAGTGAATTGTAATAGTTCATATAATAATATAGGTGGAACATGAGTAGACCTTGACCTTAGAACTTGTGACATGGTAAGTTTCAGGTTCTAGATTCTGCAAGTAGATTCCAAATTCCCCAAATTGAGGAACCTATTTCAACGGATAGATTCTAAGTTTTAGCTAGAATCTGTACGGAATCTGGAACCGCTCACCTCTACTTTTATCTAGTTGAGTTCCTTGTCAAGGATTCATTTTCCTCTATTGATAGTTCCGTTCGTTTTGTGTTCTCTTTGATGAATGACAAGCTTGTTTATTATTGTTGCGTTCATTTTCTTTTTGTTTAACTAAAATGAATATATATATATAAAGAACCTTTTAAACCCATTGAACCTTGGAATCGATCCTGAAACCTGTGATAAGGTAGGTTCTAGGTTTCAGATTTTGATGGGTAAGTTCCAGGTTCCAAAAAATAAGGAACCTATATCCGAGGATAGGTTCCAGGTTTCAGTCGGAACCTGGAACCGTTCACTCTTAATGTGACATGTTAGTGATGTAGAGAGACAAGCCAATGAGAGTTGAGTCATTTTAAAATTCAAAAGAGAAGGTGGTTACATGCCATGCAAGTGTTTGAATCATATAGTTACGTCACATCACGTCACTATTTCAACGATCACCTAAGATACTTTCTTACCCAAGTAGTACCATCAAGTTCGACCAAATTGCTACTACCCTCTAGAGCATCTGGAAGGACCGAAACCAATACATCTTCGGCCATCGTCTCCTGCAACTGCAACAAACAGTATTCAAGGCAGTCACTCTACAAGAAAACTACACTAAATGGCATTGAAAATCAAAAGGAGAGCCACACAACACGACTCAACCCAACCGATGGCAACCCCCGACTCCAGACTCGCTAACAATCAACATTGATGTGTCCTTTGCTCCAGACGACGCAGCTGCTTTAGATTCCCGAGAGAGCAAAGGACCGGATGAGCACAGGGGAGCTATTGCGTGCATATGTCGAGACTTCCGGGGTCGCCTAGTTGATAGATTCACCAAACCAGTTGCAGCCTCCTCGGAGGAGCAGGCGGAAGCTATCGCCCTCTTTGAAACACTAATTTTCCTCTCGAACAAAACTCATCTCAATCTGCAAGTGCTTTCTAACAGCCTTCTACTCGTGCAAGGCATCACGACTTCGAGGGAGATCAGTTGGGAAGTACAACCCATCTTGGACCGGGCCAAATCAAAATTGAAGGAGTTCTCGGGCCTCTCCCTAGCCCATTGCAACGGGGAATCAAATAGGCCAGCTGATTGGCTCGCGAAAGCCTGCAGATCTAAATGTCTTCGGTCTAATTGGTTATTTAACCTTCCGCTTGCGTTATTTGATTTGTTATGCGCTGATGTTTTTGATGTAATTCCCCCAAATTTGGCTAAGTAAATCTATGGCAATCTTATTTTGACCAAAAAAAAAAAGTAGAAGGGTAGGATGTCCCATGTTATGAGAAAAAAATATCAAATCTTCTATGCTATTAATATATGCTTTCATTGTGTCATCCATATTATTTTGGTTAGATTGTTAATAAGGAGATTGAAAGACTTTGCATATTGCATTTAATGTGTTATGTAGATGGTGGCAAAAAAGACATCCAAATTTACCATAATGCGAAGTAGCCATCCTAAAAGTTGCAACACGATTTTTTTTTTTTTTTTTTGGGTAAAGCCGGTTATATGATGTAGAGATCACTTTTTGTGAGCACATGCGATCTTAAAAGTACAATCCTTTACACAGATGCAATGCATTCATAATTTTATTTCCGGAGTGCGTTTAACACAACTCGAACAAAAAACCACAAGGGGGGAAGTTAACTCCCTTTATCATCTTGACCGAGGCCCCATCGTTGTCGCAAAAGGATTGGGCAACATAAGAAAAATTGTTTTGTCAATCACATCATCCCATCACACTATAGTCTCTCTCTCAACCACTCAAGCCTCACAAATCCAATTCAACACATCCCACCAATTCGAGCATCGTTTTCCAAACGAGCAATTACAACACCGCCATCAACTCCCCTTATAGTTCCTATCATCCATACTTTGAAATCGGGTCACTTTCTCTAATTACACTCTTGGGGTCACCTTATGATGTTCAATACGAGTCTATTAGGCGATGCAACAAACTTTAAGTGGGACAAGGGAAGCCACATCCTGATACCCAACACACGACACGACTAGGCCACAATTCTGCCCCAATCGATTCATAAATTCGTCTCGGTTGAAAGAAATTAAGCGACTACTTTACAGACGTGGATCAAGGAGACACTCATATAACATATGATAAATAAATAATGTAGAATGTGAGGCCAATCTTCATATCATACACAGCAACAACATCAGATCACTAACATATAAATCGAATTGTAAAATGGCAACGTCTCTAGAGAATCAATCCAAGCGCAGCCCATCCCAGCGCCAACCCCGACACTAATGCCTTCACACTCCTCGCAGTTTCTGCTCCACTCTGCCATACCATACAGTCCGAATGTCGAAAAATTAGTGTCGGATAAAATTGGGTATATCGAAATACAGAGAAAGAGAGAAATAAAATATGTGAGAAAATATATTTTTCAGGGATACAATTGCATTTTTTTTTTAAATAGGGTCGAATATTTAGTTTGGACAAGAGCTGACTGGCTAAGCAAAGTGTAATTATGCTTCTGGTGAGAAAAAGCCAAAGTTTCCGCGTCGGCACGAAGCACGGGAAGCCAGTTCACCTCTGTCCTTTAGATTCCAACAATAATTGGAAACCAACACATCATATTAAAAATTACTGATATAGTTATTGTATTTGTGATATGTAGTACTAATATTTTGACAATTGAATATATAATTATAAAATATGCTTAATCAGTTTTTCGAAAATTCCATTAACCTAGATTTTTTTATCTCGAATTTCATGATGGAGTAATTTGAATGTATTCATTAATAAATAAGAAAATTTGGTAATTTCAGTATTTATTCTTTTTATGTTATGTTATGATAAATGTTTCGAAAATTTAACTAGTTTATATTAAACATGTCTAATAATTGAAGGTACTGTAGAACACGCCTGGCAAGTGGCAACTGACACTTTGAAAAGACCTATAATTTTTCTAGAAAAACTTCGATTTCCACTCCTAATAATGCCTATTTAACTTTACGGTTTGTAAAATAATTTCCTCAAAAATGCTTCTTGTGAATTCGCAAGCTAATGTAATGCTTAGATATGTTGGCCTTAGGTTTTCCATACATTGATTTGTAAATTGATTGATTAAAAAGATCCGTTGTGCACCTCATGACTATGTCATAATAGATCCGAACACTTGCTCGGATCAACTTCCAAATTATAATTGTTCTAGTGATTAACTAAATAAAATAGGATATATAGAACAGTTTTAATTACGAAATTCCTTGCAGGATGCGGATATGTAATCGATATCTTGAAACTCGAATATTTCATACATAAATATGCCTAACAGGAAGCTCTCAATGTGATAAAATATTTATTTAATGGCAAAGATCTAATTAATTGCAACAAAACTTATAATATAAGTAAGATCATTGAAGTGTATAGGAATAGGAAAATTTAGCAGGCAAAAAGACCTCAAAATAGAAACAAAGGAAGTGAACAGTACGAGTGCTGCACGAGAACAGCAAGATCGTTACCTCATCGGCCAATGATGGTGCTGGGGAGGTCGCGTCTTCGCTCGGCCCTGGGGCTTCCGCCGGCGGCGCGGGCGGACTGTCCAATGCCGGCGCCGGAGCTGGCGACACGTGCTTCTTAGGCTTCTTCTTGCTCGGAGCCGGTGCGGGAACCTCCACCGGAGCCGGAGGAGAGCTCTCCGGAGCTGTCGTCGGCGAAGACGCCGAAGGCGATTTGGCCGGAGAAGGCAATGGCGGGGAACTGACCGGCGCGGTAGCTGGGGGAGAGCTCGCCGGAGCTTCGACCGTCGGCGGGGAAGCCGGGGTGGCGACAGGAGCCGGCGCCGCCGCCTTCTTCGGGGGGGAAGGAGCCGCCGTCGGGGTTGAAGCCGGCGGCGAAGCTACGGGAGCTGGCGACGTGGCCTTCGCGGGAGAAGCTACGGGAGCTGGCGAAGTGGCCTTCGCGGGAGAAGCTACGGGAGCTGGCGAAGTGGCCTTCGCGGGAGACTTAGCAGGCGGGGCGGAGACCGGCGCAGCTGCAGGCGCAGGTGTCGCCGGAGACTTCGTCGGCGCGGATGCCGGAGACTGGCCACCGACGCCGGCGAGAACCACGCAGAGTAAAGCGAGTGTGATTGCGCTTTTCTGATCCATCGCTTGAGAGCTAGAGAGAGAGAGAGAGAGAAGAGAGAGAGAGATGGGAGTGAGAGTGTTGATCACAGAGCATAAATAGGCCCGATGCGGTAATTTGATGGGCTCATGAAATCTGGGCCGTTGGGAGGGCCGTGGGGCCCAAGCGCGTGTGTGGGGCCGGTCGTAGCCGTTAGATCGAAAAGGAGGAAAGAAGGTTCCAATAAATAGGGGGGGCCCACAACGGGACGCAATCAAACGAAATTCGCGAGAGCGAAACGGGGCGGGCGACACAGTCTGGCCGAGGGGCCCACTTGGCGCAGGAGGTGCATGTGATGCCGGGTGGCAAATTGGCGCAGATTTTATTTTCTTAGCAGGTGAATAATAGATCTTGTCATAAAATGTTGATCGCGTAATTTTCATAGCTCGGTTAGTGCGACTCCAACGGTATGATTCGACAGGGCTCCTATGATTTTTTCGTAATGATTGTCATAGGACTACTTGATTTTTTCTGTAATTTATTAAATGAAGAATTATCATTGACCAAGTCACGAATGATACCATTCCATTGATCAATTCTCCTGAATGTTTTTGCTGAACGAGTTTACCTTCTTAGCAACGAGTATTTTGCACTCTCACTTGGTGCATAAGAAAAAGTAAAGGGGTGTGTTTCCTTCCTTTGTAAAGAGGAAAAAAATACCATCAAACCCTAAACTTATATTCAAAGACCTCAACTATAAGTTATAATTAACGTAATTGCCTTTAACATTTTATCGTGACATCAAAAACTTCAAATTTATATTCATGTGATGCATGTCCTCTCTGTCAAAGTATTGTAAGATGATTTTTCAATCAAAATAAACATAATTTTTAGTTCATTTAAGTCACATATGTGTCATGTCAATACCGTTTTTCTTCTATCATCATTGACGAAACCTTGATAGAGAGTAAATATTTATATGTTTGAGATTTTTTTATATCATAAAAGGAGAAGTTCATGGTAGATGTGTATCACACTAAGCATAGATTAAGATATATCTTTTTATAATTTTGTCTCGCTTCTAAAGGGTGTTTCCTTCTTTTGATTCACTTTATGGCAATTGATTGGTATTCCTTGCTTTACCATGCTACTAGTGTTTTTCACTATCATTTTCACACACGCAAGCTTTCCCTTTTCCAAGTTCGATGCTTTAGCTGTCTCACTTTAAATTTGTCCGGATGGAAAGTTAAAGCTTCAACCTTACGACAGAGTACAATAGATCTTAGCTCGACACGATTACATGCATCGACAGTTGAAACTCAAGAGACGTCGATTGAAATTGGAAGACACTATTCTATTCGCTCATTCAACGAAATCGAGTTTGATTGCTTGAACCGATATGGTGCTTGTTCTCCTGGATGGCCCTGGTGTTTCCCACTTCCATTTCCTTGTTCTTCGGCGATCTCTGCTTTAGCTGCTGGAGACCTTGATTTGCGTGCAATGTTAGGTGGCCTTTTGGGGATGTTCTGTGCTGGCTGGCACTTTGGGATTTGGTGCTTTTTTGGCGGAATCGGGACGTTCGATACAGCTGTGCCTTTTTTGGTGGGGCATCCTTCGGCCATAAAAGAAGGTCTGTGCCTCGCGGACAGAGCAGAGTGGTGGTGGTTATGATGATGATGATTTTGGAATTTAGCTTCATCACGGTCGCGACTTGACTTTCGTCCCTTCCGCGCCGTCCTCGTGTCGCGGGATACATTTGTCGAACGAATGCTCTCCCTCCGGGCACCGCCACCTTCTGACCTGTTCAAGTGAAAAAAATTGACACGAACTCTGCAGATTCATGAACATGGATGATTGAGGTGCTATTTGGTAACGCTTCGGGAATACTAATGTCTATTCTTTTATTTTTCGAAATAGAAATAAAATATAAATGTATTTGATAATTTTTTTTTGTTCTCGAGAATAAATTTAAAACAGAAATAAGAAACAAAAGCAATTTTTTTTTTTGTTCTCGGGAACAACTCAAGAAATAAAATTTTCTTTTCTCTTCCTTTTTTCCCTTTCTTTTCTTTCTTTTTCTCTTCCTTTCTTCTTCCCCAGCCAATTGTTGACCTTGGCGATGGCCAATAATCGGCTAGAAGAGGCCAGGCGACCTCGCCTGAGCTCGCCGGCCACCGACGAGCCCCCACCCCCCCCCCAAGCCTTGCCGTGGCTGGGCGAGGCTTGACCTAGCCCAAATTTGGCGAGGCCGAGCCTCGCTCGGCCATCACGAGGTTAGTGTCACCTGCGGTGGCCAAGTGAGACTTGGTCTTGCCAGATCTCACTCGGCCATGGCGAGGCTTGAGGGAACATAGCTGGTGGCCAGCAAGGCTCCCTTGAGGCTGGCAGCCCTCGTCTGGTTGGTCGCTGATCGGCCATGACCAAGGCCGACGATTGGTTAGAGGAAGGAGAAGAAAAACAAAAAAAGAAAGAAAAAAGAAAATTATTAATAAATTAAAAGAAATTATAAGTCACAAAAATATTTGGGGTTGTATCAAACGTATTTTTATTTTAGGAATAGAAATTTTATATAGTTACTGAATGCCTTAAAATAATCAGAGACTGTTCCCGGGAATAGAAATAGAAAAAAAATATTTCTCAAAAGAAACTGCTCGTGGGAATAGAAATGTTACCAAATACACATTTACTGTCTCCGTCTTCCTCGGTTTTGCACTCACTATCAAAGTACAATCCAAGAATCTGACCATAGCCGTATAACACGACCTAAGAGCCTTGTGACAAGCAACAATCTACCATCGCTTTTCTCTCCATCCTTGCAGGTGTTGATGTTTAGAGTAGAGAGAAAATAAAAGAGTATCCGATTAAGGTTTTATGATACGTATTTATAGAAGTGATTTATTACGGTTAGGGTATAAATAAAAACATAATTAGAGAAAACCCCGTAATATAACTAAATTACACATCAATAGCAGGTAATATCTGCATTTTCAACACGGGTGGAGAATTATGCCACTTTGGGGGTAATTGTGCAGTAGAGGATCCACATCCTTTTATTCATTCATACATATAAGATTAACTTTATTTTAATTCCCACGCCATGTGGGGGAGCCGCACGTTCCTTGGGTGGTGTCGGCTTTTGTTTTTCAAATCCTTGGGGATCTAATCCCTACCAATCGATAGTTTTGGATAACAAAAAGAGTAAACCCCATAGTTGTGTGTCATGGTATTTTGTATAGAAGTTATAATAAGATGCCCGTGAATGATCGGGTTAAGATATCTTCCCCGATTGGACAGTAGAAGCTCCCTTTTTTTTTTTTTCTTCTGGTGACCGAGGACTCCGCCACGTGCCCCCGTGCCTGAACAGCTCCTGAGGGCTGGGCCCCCATATCTCGAGGAAGACTAGCACAGCAATCCACCGCCATGGCCCCCTACTTAAATCGCTAGCACGCAGGGTTTCGAACTCTCAACCTCAGTGATGAGGGAGGGACTTTCAACCAACTGTGCTATCCATGGATGGGTTTATAGAAATGATGTTAGAGATTGGAGTTTTGAACTTTGTAGTGGCAGAACTAAAGATAATCCCTACCAATCAATACTTTTGGTTTGTGGAGAGCTCAGAACAAGTTGATACATCTTTTTTTGTTTAAGGCTTGATGTTTCCATTGCGTATTAAAAGAGGAGATTACTAATAAAGTGCCGACTTTGATGGCAAGAGAGTTTGTTCTTATCCTTATGGACTTGGAGTCAAGCTTCCTTAGGAGTACTTTAGGAATTAAAAGTTGAATACATCAGGTCGATCTAAGGGAATACAACATTAATTCGTTGTGGGAAGTAGATTAGTTGAGGTGCTCGAAAACTAATCCTGGTATCATCTATCTGTGACTGGAAAAAAGAGAAAGGAGATGCTTAGGTGTTGTCCTCAGATTGAAAACTGATGATAGGAATATATGCTCTATCATGGGATTCCTAACGGTTCGATGTTCTGTGGTGCCATTGTGTCGATAGCAGGACTACTAACTATTATTGCGATATCTATAACACTCGTTAATTAACAATAACAGAAGTTTAGTCTTCTTTACACATTGACCGCACCAGGTAAGACAGCCGAAGCTAACTAGACCATCTTGTCAATGATTTCTTGTTGAGGGACTAAATTAGCAAATCATCAACAAGTTTAGGATTAAATTGTCAAATTGACAAAATATCCAGGATTAAATTGACATAATTGAAAAGTTTAAAACTAAATTGGTCATCATACAATTAGTTCAAGAATTTTTGGACAATTTTTCTTTTAAATTTCTTAACACAAATATCATTTTGCGTTCCTTAAGTATGCTTTAAGCAGCAATGGATGTCTATATAAGGATGCTAGCAATATCGGTAAAAGTAGCAACAAAACATAGAGGTAGACATCCAAGATTTTTATGGAAAATTGCTCGGAAGAATATTGCTGCGCATCAAATTAACCAATAATGTGTTGGTTTTGATAGCAAGTTTCCTCTTTTTCTGGTCTTGGGTTTCAAATTTTGTTGGAAGTACTTCAGGAGTAAAATTCTTCACCTGACCGGCCATACCATGAACCAAATCAACATTTACAGTTTATAGGAATCACCAACATAATTTACCCCATCTAGCCGGAACTTAGTTTATGAGTGCTCGATGCATCCGAACCATTAGATCAGCGGTATCCGGCATGAAATCTGCCCTATGTAAGGCTCGATGCTTCTCAATTTTCGGATCAACAAAGCCTAAAGCCAATTGTATTCTTCAATAGTTCGGACAGACCATCCTTGTCATAGGCGTTAAGCATGTATTCATGTTCCGCCGTTGTTGTTGCCCTTCCCCACCTCATTTAAAGCCAAAACCTCTCGACAGTGACCATGCTTTCTTGCTGTATACACTTCTCCAATCATTTTCCACAATGACTTGCATCTATCAATCAGCAAAAATTAAGAAAACTCTGCTACTTTAAAGGGGGAAGGCCGATGCGTAAAGCAAGGAACCAGGAGAGCTTTGATTAGCTAAAAGTCGAACGGAATGAAGTAAAGCGTTGGCACGTATACGATTCCCTTTGGGAGAATGAGACAAAATATGAGTTAGCATGGTAGGTCAAGAATCATTACGAACTTAGGAAAACCATAAGGTCAATTTGGTCGAGAGTTCGGTTCAATCTCAATCTCATTTTTCCAGTGAATGAGCTTGAACCAAACCAACCCTTCAGTAATTGATTTGCATGGTGCATGTTAAAACATAACAGAACCATAGAACATTTGCTTAGATGAGCATTGAAATGACCGAAAGACAATATTAAACTTGATAAATTTAGTATGCAAAATGTCAATTGTGTGAAAACCGAGGGCAAAAAATTGTAGCAAATTCTCCTTACTTGGAAATGTCATGTGTATAGGAAAAAGAAAAGGGGAGACACGTTAATCAACAGCTTTACCAATTTAATCTTGCTTTGGGTGGGGATGATTTCATTTCAGGAGTGGGTTTCGACTCCCACGCCCTGCAATGAGGCATAACAAAAGTCTGAGGAAGAGTGTTAGAGTAGGATTAGCGTAGGACTGAAAAAAAAGAAAAAAGAATAACAACATGGAAGTCAAATTACTGTAATGCCACGTTGATCTTGATAAAATTACCTACTTTTGCCCCACCATATTTTTGAAAACTTCCATGTGTTTAGAATTAAAACAAAAGAACAACAAAAAATAGTTTTATGACAAAAATATTTCAATTCATTAATAATAGGATAGGGAGGATCAATCAACGCTAACGACTTCCTTTGGACATTAGGATAAGGAGGTTTAATAAGAGCTGACAGTTAGAAAATCTCTCTACATGACATATGTTGCAGTTAGGTAATGTAATATAAACTATTGAGATGTTTGTTCACGATGTGAATTGAATTCTGACCTCGTAAAAGTGAACGCACACACATAGATCGATGTGATTGCCAACCTAAATCGAGGACAAATGCCTAAAATGTCCCCCCGTGAAATTGCAGTCGTTGTACCGGGAGTCCGCCCTGACAAAGCAAACGCCTTTTTGCTCATAAAAGCTATGCATTTGGCAAGCGGAAGCAAGACGGTGGTTTGGGTTTTCGAAGACATGGCCACTCCAAGAAAGCCTTTTCTCGTGGAACTTTGGTCTGGAGAGTAGTCTGTCTGGAAGGAGATGATTTGGTCCATTGAGGTTGGGCTACATCCCCGGGTGCCCCACTCCCAAGAAATGAAGTGTCTCTCAACCCACACACACGAAAGGAGTTAGAGAAGCTGGGATGTTCCCAAACCGAATCCATTCTTTTGGCCAAGCATTGTTCATGATAGACCTGCAAGCGGGTCAGATAAAAAATAATCTAATCTAAATTGCCCAATTTAATCCGTTTTGACCCATTTTATATTCAATGTAAATTAAGTAACCCATACCTGACCTAATCCCGATCCGACCTCAAATCCACTTTTACCAACTTTTCTCATTAAATTTTTTCCTTTGAAGAATGGGCCGTTCCATGTATTGACTCGTCAAGTTAGTGATAGAGTTTTGGGAATGGATTATGGACGGGACGTAGGAGTGATGAAAGTTTGAGTTTCCTCAAAAGTGCAATTATTATGAGCTAGAGGTTGAAGAAAATCTAACGATGGCATGGTCTTGACACCCAAATTTCACCAATACATTTTTTTTTTTGGTAAAAAGACAAAAGTAGAAAAATAGCAAAGTAATAATAAGTAGATAAATAAATGAGAGAAAACGGGAATCCGATTAATGCATATACTCGGCCCAATTCGCCAGTCTAGTCGGAACCCAATTGAACCACCCGGCCCAATGGACGAGGGAGAGGAACTCTGCGGGGAGAGGGAAAAAGCGACGATTTCCAGTACGCGGTTCACCGTCAATAGATCGAAGCAATTGCCCATCTTCAAGAGTTTGATATACCATGTCTAGGTTAGGAATTGCATCAAATCCGAATCTGAAATTCGTATTTGAAGTGCACGCTACCTGTTCGACGATTTGTTCATGAGAAATATTAAGCTTGAGTTTTGTATAATTGGCCGAGTGATAGTGTTTAGATCTAAGATTGATTCACATTTACCTCATTGATTGTTGAACTGAAGCTGATGCCATGTTTTTCCTCTTCAATGCATATCGTGTTCTCCTGTATTGGGGTGCCCGACGTCCATGAGCATATGAGTTGGAGTTTCGAACCAATGTCTGTTTTCCAGCGACGCTTGCGGCTGACTGCGGCTGTGTTAGATCTCTATAATTTTCTATCTAGCATGTGTGTTTCATTTGTCTTGGATTGGTGTGTGTTTGATATGGCTGATGGCTGATCGAAGAGGAAGTCCTGAGTTTGCGGCCGGTATGTGATGGTGGCTGAGGTGATAGCCAGAGATGATGATCGTCGGTGGAAGTACAGTGACGGCCGGAATGGGTGACCGACGAAAAGTGATCCGGCGGTGGCTGGTGGCATGGGTTGCAGACGTGAATCTCCGGCGAATAGTCCATCCGAAGAAGATTACTCTCGATGAATTATCGGGAAGTAAAAAGGAAATATGGGCTGGGCATTAATACGACTGGGCTGGGTGTATATGGGCCGAGTTCGGTTTGAGCTTAGATTGCTCAGGCAAAATTCGAATGTGAACCATTGCGATGACTCGAGTTAGACCCGTCAAATGGGTGGATCGGGTCGGGTTTGGGTCGGGTCGAAAATAGGTCGACCCATATTTGACCAATTTAATCCATTTTGACCCATATTCATATAGTGTAAATCAAGTGACCCATACTCAACCCGATTTGTATTACTAAAACCTATTAATATTCTAGAAAAACCCACCTCTACTATATGCTAATTGGATTAAAACTTCAAATTAAATTAAAAATAGTAAATAAAATAAAAAAAGTTAAAAAAAAACCTATAAATTGAAATATTTATAAATAATTAGACCATGCATATGTTTATCTTATTTGAAGTGAACATACCATTGAATAACTAAAAATTGTAACATTAAATTTTTTTAACTAAACCTAAAAAAGCTCATTTTAATGATTTTTTTATAAAAAAAAAGTATTGTTAAAACATTTTTATGCAATACAATTTTTTTAACAATTTTTATGCAATAAAAATTTAATGGAATATTTTTATGATTCTTTTTAAAATATTTAAAAAAAAAAATCGAATTTTTAATTTTTTTTAAATATATTTTTTTTAATTTTTAATTTTTCATAATTATTTTTTCTTTTTCTCTTTTCTTTTTTCTTCTTCTTCAGCCAGTCGCCGGCCACGATGACGGCTAGCGACCAACCTTGAGATCGGGCTCGCTGGCGTCAAGCGAGGCTCGATCTTGCCGATCCGGTGAGGCCGAGGCCTTGCCCGACGCCGATGAGCTCGAGTCTTGCCAGTCGTTGGCAAGACTCGATCTCGCTGATTTGGCGAGGCCGAGGTCCCGCCCGACACAAGCGAGCTCGAGTCTCGCCAGATTCGGCGAGGCTCGAGCCTCGCCAGTCGTTAGCGACCTCAAGCTCGAGCCTCGCCTGGCCTGTCGCCCGCCGGTGGCCGGCCGTCGCCCTGCCGGTCGATGGCTAAGGAAGGAAGAAAAAAAAAGAAAAAAGAAAAGAAAAGAAAATTGAAATATGAAAATAATTGTAATTTCGATTTTTTATAATAAAAACATTTTTATAAAGTTAAAGAGGGAATGCCATGGCCCATGGGTTCAAAGTGGGTTTCCTAATAACCCATTCAGACCCATTTCTTTTGTGCTTTACTTTCTCAGACCCATTTCTAACCCATATTTAACTTTCATTTGACCCATATATGACCCATTTAACTAAAAATGGGTAATAATATGGGTTTATGACCCATTTTGCTAGCTCTAAGTCCTAGCTGGGCTTGAAATTTGGGGTGGCCCTCTGAATATGGCCTTGTTTCGATGGGCTTGAGCTAGAGCTGGCAAAATGGGTTATAAACCCATATTATGACCATTTTTTAGTTAAATGAGTCATATATAGGTCAAGTGAAAGTTAAATATTCAGTGGTATGTGCGCGCCATATCATCCGCTCACCTGGTGCGCACATACCACTCAGATATCGACATGTGTCATGTGGGACCTGCTGGGACGCAAGAAGGGCTGGCTCGGCTTGGCTCGGCTCGCTGGCAGAAGAAAAGACAGGTTCGCCCACCCAAAAGATTTCTCCCTCCTCAATTGAAATTTCTACAATTCTCTCTCTCTCTCTCTCTCTCTCTCTCTCTCTCTCTCTCTCTCTCTCTCTCCTCGCAGGAGAACAAATAGAGAATGACAGAGACCTGCGTTTCCTTCTCCGCTTTTGCTTCCGCTTTTAGCTTCGGCTCCGGCTCCTTCAAAGCCTCGTTGGTCATCTACCTTTAGCACGTCAGAGCCTCACTAGTTGCAGTCGGGTCTCGACCCCCTCCACCTCCGATTGTTCTCACGGAGATTGGGCACAAGGTTTGTGTTTGCCTTCGGCTCCGGCTCCACCTCCCTCCCTCAAAGTCTCATCGGTCATCTGCCTCTGGCACGTCGGAGCCTCACCAGTCGTTATCGGATCTCGACCCCCTCCACCTCCGACTGTTCCTGTAGAGATCGTGCACAAGGTTTGTGTTCGCATTTGGCTCCGGCTCTGGCTCCCGCCCCTAAAAGCCTCGCCGATCATCTACCTCTGGCACGTCGGAGCCTCACCAGTCGCTATCTGGTCCTGACCCCCTCCGCCTCTAACTATTCCCGGGGAGATCGAGCACAAGGTTTGTACTCGCATTGGTCACTCAAGCAACTTCTAGACCTCCGCTTGATTGCGTCCCTTCGACGAATGCCTCATCAGCTCCGACTCCGAGCCACCGCGAGGTCTTTTGACTTTATGTCCTCGAGGTCGACGGTCGGGACTTGAGGCCTTGTGCTTCTTCTCCTCCTCCGCCTCCCCAAAAGCATCGCCGGTCATTTGCACATCACCTCCCAAGAGCCTTGTCAATTGCAGTTGGGTCCTGAGCCCCCCTTCACCTCCTGATCGCAGCTCCGTCCTGAGCCTCCTCTGCCTCCACCTCTGCCTTCAACCGTTTCCAACACGGAGATTGAGGAGAACCCCAACGCTTTGTTGAATTTTAGGATCTCAAACAACTTGAGGTTGAAGTTGAAGGACAATGGGATTGAGGTGCTTTTTCCCATTCAGGTCATGAGGTTTGACATTGTCCTCGATGGAACTAATTTGGTCGGCTGTGCTCGCACTGGCTAGTTATGAAAACCTTTTATTGAATTCCGTAGAATTGACATGTTGATGGTCGCATGCTTGGTTGAAATCTGCCAATTTATTGACAAAATAAAGAAGTTAATGGTCTGGACGTTGCAGTAATGACATCGTGTGATGTGGAAAGGGGTCATGGAGCTGACATATATGAAAAGAGAAGCAGGTTTTATCTACTCTATGAGTAGCGAATGGTTGATGTATGAGCTTGGTGAATGTTGTTTTAATTAACGGCACAATAAAGCAATTATGGTGTAGAGTGTAGCACGTTGCAAATGGTTCGTGAAATGTCTTTCGTGCATTTCTGGTCCTAAGTCCTTGTATTTTAGCCCCTGATTGTCATTGTAAAAGACAAATTCCGGCTGATCTTTTCAGGCATTCTGGTTGATAATTCGACTAAAAAACCTATAGCTAAATAAATCTTCTAGTTTGTGGCAGAGTCACCTGTACATTAGTTCATTGGTGTTATTTGATATATAAAAACCAAAAGTGCGTGAAGACTGTTTGGCTGCAATTGCATTTCAAGTTTTTTAAAGATGATTGGTTGCTAGGAACATAAGTTTTCGAACTGTTTCCTCATTTCTGTAGTTGATGGGTTTTAATTTTCTAGCACTGATTATCACCTTGTTCATCGTGCGAATTGTACCAAGGCAAAACTATGGCTTTTGTCTTGCCCATTTTGGAATCTTTGTGCAAACTGGAATCTATGATGACAAGTAAGCCAAATATTCTTATCCTTATTGGTATATGCATACACTCAACTTATTATTAGAACTATCATTTTTAGATTCAGTGATGACCCTGTATCGGAGAAGAAAATACTTCCACAATATGACGATCCGGCTCAAGATGAGGAGTTTTTTTTCTCTTTTTTGATTACAAGTGTCATATCTAGCTATTGCGTTCCCACTTCTTTTGATGGTTTCAGGGGGTAACTCTTGACTCAAGTGGACGTTTGACCAATGAAGCTGAAAAGAAATTAGAAGAGGTAACTAGTTTTTTTGCATATTGTGGTTCAGCATTAGTTAGAATAGGAATGAGGTTTGCTTGGTCATTCTAAAAAAGTTTCATGTGCTTCATATATAGCTAAGAAGGAGGCTACAGGGTGTTTCTTCAAATAGTCATTATGAAGATCTCACCTCATCTGCCAAGACCTCGTCCGATTAATACACTCAAGAATAATTGCTTCGATTCAGAAAGCCCAAGAAAAAGAAATCCTTACAGAAGAAAAAGAAGTTGGACTTAGATGCCCTTAAAGTGGAAGCAGTTTCAGCAGGGTTGGGTGTTGGAGATCTTGGATCAAGTAAGGATGGGAGGAGGCAGGCTAGCAGAGAGGAACAAGAGAAAATCGAGGCTGAGATGAGAAAGAATGCCTACCAATTGGCCTATGCTAAAGCAGAGGAGGCATCTAGGTTACTGCGGGTGGAGCAAACTCTTCCTGTTAAGACGGAGAATGACGAAAACATGGTCATTGCTGATGACGATGAAGATCTTTATAAATCTTTAGAGAGAGCTAGGAAATTGGCTCTAAAGAAGCAAGAAGAGGAGGGGGCTTCTGGTCCTAAAGCGATAGCTCTTCGTGCCAGTAGTATTCCCAGCACACACAATGCAGAAAATCAGAGTGTCGTGATTGGAGAATCACAGGAAAGCAGGGTTGTCATGACAGATACTGAAAGATTGTTTCAGGTCTCGAGGTTGATGAAGGTATACATTCGATTAATTCTGTGTTGGCTTGGACAATTTGCGATCATATTTTCTTTCTGGACTGTGGAACCCTTATTTTGTTCTCCAGATTTTTCAAATTACTGCCTTTTGCTGATTTGGGTAGCATTGCTGCTTATTGGGTCAAAACTAGTTTAAGTTGGCTGTTTAGTTTAGAATCCTGGTATTGTTTGGATGGTCAATTAGCAACATTTCTTGTTCTTTCACTGTATGCATACTGAAAGATTGTTTTGTAAGTGATTTATTTTAGAATTTGCCTTCTATGTATGTGCGAACAAGCAGTGCACTTGATGCACCTCATTGAACAGCATCATGGACAACTTGCAAACAAGCGAACTTTTCGCATACAACTTGAAGTCTGTTACTCATGCAGTCACAGTAGCTTGTTTATTTGGGATGCATTTTAACTTCTGAACTAAATTCCTAATCGCTGGTGGAGGGGATTGCTGTCTTGAAGAGCGGTGGACTTATTCAATTGTTTTGGCCATATTGTAGTTGCTTACTTTTAAAACCATAGTTAGTTTTCAGGATATATGCTGGCTAAGAATGCTGTTGGTTCTACTGAGAAGGGGAGAGGGACATTCATATTGGGCTTGCATTGTAGTTTTGAGATTTCATTCATGTAATTGAAATTACTTCCTCTTCAAATTGGTGTTATATCCACCAATTGCTTGATATGGTCTTTGGTGTCTGAAAGAATATGTGATGTTATTTTCTTATCAAGTGAGTTACTGAAATTGTGCCATTACCCCTCGTTCTAGTTTCTCGTAAGCCTGACACAGAAGATGTCTTCATGGATGAAGACGAAGCACCGGTAACATCTAATAATGAAGTAAAAGATGAGCCTAGAGGCTGGACAAAAATTAAAGAATTTGGTAATGATGAAGGTCCTGTTAATGAGGATGAGGAGGAAGTTGTTCCGGATGAGACAATTCATGAAGCTGCAGTGGGGAAAGGGCTGTCGGGTTCCTTAAAGCTGCTCAAGGAATGGGGAACACTTAAAGAAACTGTTGAGTGGGGTGGTAGAAACATGGATAAGAAGAAAAGCAAGCTCGTAGGTATTGCAGATGATGGACATAAAGAGATCCGCATTGAAAGGACAGATGAATTTGGCCGAATAGTAAGTTTTTAACAAAAAAAATATATTAATCATAAAATAGCATTGTAATACTAAATTCTCCATTATAATTTCTTTTGCGTCTGACAAAAAAACGCCAATTCATTACTTTGATGTTTTTATGCCAATCTTCTTGTTTTGAATGTTTTGCAACAGTTAACCCCAAAGGAAGCTTTCCGATTGCTTTCCCATAAATTTCATGGAAAAGGGCCTGGCAAAATGAAGCAAGAGAAGCGCATGAAGCAATACCAGGAAGAATTGAAGTTGAGGCAGATGAAGAATTCAGACACACCTTTCTCTGCAGAGAGGATGAGGGAAGCTCAAGCTCAAATGAAGACACCTTATCTTGTGCTTAGTGGTCATGTTAAGCCTGGGTATGTTTTCCTGTGTTAAAAATCAAGTTACCAGTTCTTTATTCATTGGCATTTAAGTACATAGCATTTTAGATTAACTTGACTTTATAAGATGTCAATGTGGAGTGTCTTGTTCCATGACCAAAGTGCTTGACTGTCTTTTCGCTTCGCTGCTTCAGATTTTCTATTTATCCCAAATCTCTCAGGGCCTGGGCTCTGCTGAGGAGATGTTTTAGTTTGCTAATGTACAGCTCCATGGATCATTGCCTAGATGACTCTTTCTAGATTATATATCCCCAGACGTTTGAGGGGAATCTCCAGTTTCAAGACTTGTGAATTTGTTAACTTAAAAATCATAGCCTATGACCATGCATTATAGATCAACCAACCTATAGATGTCTCCATCTTTATGCTTAAAAAGGCGGCACCTTAATAGAAATTTGAGTGGTCTGACTTGATTGATGATAAACAATTTATATCTGAGAAGACAATCAGACACCATCTAATAAGTGTAAGCTGGACTTCATGACATTTACCATGGTAATTGAATGATAAAATAATGATTAGATTTTTGTTACTTTGTGCCTGTTTATTTAATTTTTTTTTTCTTTTTTCTTCTGGGGTGTTTCCAATCAAAACAGTGATCCAAGAAGTGGCTTTGCCACCATTGAGAAGGATCCCAGGAGCTTAACGCCCATGCTTGGAGATAGGAAGGTCAGTGTCGACCCAAGTTTGGATGTAGTATTACTCTTATTTTATTGCAAAAAGGAAATTGGCCCGTGTTTGTTTGCACCATAATTTTTTACGCAAATTATCAAGATGCATCTCAGGTGCAAGGTTTTCTATGTATGCGGCACCGCCAGGCTATCTTTTTAACACCACTTGGAATAATTTCTGAGTATTTGCCACCATCAGATCATTTTTGTACTTCTGCTTCCAGATGCATTTTAGACTAAAGTTACTAGACTTTTGAGAAGAAAAGCAAGGTCTTAGGCATCACGATTTTAGTGATATTTTTATCAAGCTGGGTTTGTCAACATGGTTTTAGGGCTTCTCTCTTCTCCTTTTTCTTTTTTTTTTCTTTTACCAAGGAATCTTTTTGTCCTGACTTTTAAGGCACCTGCCCTTGGTTCATACTTCATAAGTTCTTATGTTCGGCTGTATTCTAGGTTGAGCATTCCATGGGGATAAAGCGGAAGCTTGAGCCTAGTAACTTGGGAGCACCAAAGAAGTCTAAAACTTGAAGTGTTAGTGACGGGTCTTCTATTATTTGTTGAGTTCGAGCAACTTACTATTGGGGCTGGAAGTAACTTCAGGCTCTGGGCGTCGATTGCAGCTCCACATTACATTATTCTATATACCTTTTAGCTTTATCAACTATGAAGATCAAAATATAGATGCTCTTGTTGCTTTTGAAGATGTACTTAAACCTGTAATGCCAACAAGAGAGGCGGCAATTTTTTGAGAATTCTTTGTTGCTTGAGAATTGAATGGCACCTTTATTAGTGATCTTCTTCATTGTTACCGTTCCTAGAGATGGTTATATAGATTATGTGATTCGCAGGTGGCTATTTCACAGATGCTACTCTTGCTGTTATACAAACGACTGAGCAAGTGAAATGCTCTGCATGTGTTTATGGAGAGATAATGACCATCGGTGTAAACCTTGCTTTGATTTGTTGCTATATGGGGGGTGTGAACACCTTTGCTTTGATTTGTTGCTATATATAGGGCATGCATGCTCGTGTGCGAATGGGTTAGGTGTGTGCATGTCCTGCTTGTATACAGCTGCGCTTGCATGATTTTGAGAACTTGTAGAACACTCAAGATTCTTGCGATGGGGACATAATTATTTTTCTAAAGGGGGTAGAAGTCATTCTTCTTAAAGGCGGTCATCAACTTTTTTTTTTTTTTTTGCTGTTTCAGTTCTATATCTCCTCCACTATACGGTGTGGCTCTATGACTGAAAAAGCAAGCTTACCGAGGAATGGTTCTCAACAACTTAATTGTTATTACAGTACACAGTAAGATGCCTTTCATCTTCGAGAGTTAGCGGTATCAATTACTAGCAGATTAAGCCTAACTTTGGCTTTGTCGATTGAAGGTTCATGAATTAGAAAGGTCACCGACTACTGAATTTCTGGAAACCAATACAGCATAAAAGGTCGGGCAATGTGTCCTTTGTTCATTTGGCTCACTATAAATTGGCGACTTCATCATAAAAGAGTCTTTATCCACCCTTCCCAATACACTCTTTTTGGAGAGCATTTTGAGGATAAAGGGTGGTTATTCATCATTAGCCTTCCTCTGACATTCTGAATTGTGTAGTATTTGTGGGTCTCAAAATTGTGTGGAATATGGTGTAATCTAGCTCACCCAACAACGACAATCAGTGCATTTTAGGTGTGGAAAAATGTCCTCTACTTAATTGGATTTTAGTTCGTTCACTGGTGGACCTGAGAGAAGGGAAAAATCTATTGCAAATCATCATCAGCCGAGTTAGATATCAAGCTGAACATTTGAAAGCAGGAAGTTGCCCATATGACACTCATTTATGTTATGGTGACATGACGATGTGTCAAAGTTGTCCTCAGGCTGTGAGTTCCCTACCATTTTAGGCTTGATTGAAATAATCCAGAAAGCAATATTCAATCGTGAACTCCTGCAAGTGAAAAACAATCTCCAAAGCAAATTATGCATAGGATTAATGAAGAGAGCATTCAACTGCACATCATCAATAGGTGCTTTGCTTAAGCAACGAAAAAGAAGGCAAGGCATATGCCTTGGCATGGACATACAACACCAATCCAGCAACTAATGACAACACAATTGTTTTTCCTCTAACCACAATCAACACGATTTTTTGAATCATATACAAATCTATTGAACAACTACAAGAAAACATTTTTACTAAATCCAATAGACACAAGGACGGAATGGGTGCCCCTATGGCTTCAATACATCCATGACAAGTCTTGCCTACAAGAAACAGATTCTACAGCACCTTGAAGGCCCCTTTTTGAAAACTGAGGACAATCTTCCACCACAAGCAACTCGACTTTTGTGATCCCACAAGTGGTTCAGGCCATCATTGGTGACTCCTAGCCACTTTACCAATCGCAAGGTTGGCAAAGAAGGAAAGTGGATAACATGCTGCAGTCCCTCGTCACTTACCTCTTGGCATCTGACAAACTGCAAGAACTCCAAATACTGAGCGTAGCACAGTGCTTCTATCCCATCGTCATTGAAGGAGTCTACATGGTCAAGTGCTAGTTTGCGGATGGGGCACATTTTGACCAAACTAAGAATACCATTCAATGTGAATGAAGAAAATGAAGGAAACTCCCCATCGGAGGAGGATACCATAATTTCTTCGAGCATCGAACAATTCTAAGCCAAAGCTTGTAGACTCTGATCTGTCAATCTCAACGGGTTATTCATCAAAAGAGGTAGTGAGTAGTCTCAACCATTAATGCCCACGGTCAAGACATAAGCTCATCCGACCATTAGGAAGTACAGACAATGTTATGAATTTGAACACCAAATTTCTTTGAACATAGAAATTAAACAATGTTGAAGACCATGATAATACTACATGCATAATCTTAAGATCAAAGGCATCAGTCAATGCGAATTAAGCTCAATTGTTGTCCATACAACAATTCGATTCTACATGATTTCACCCTCCTTCAACAGTTTCTCAACAAAGCACATAATTTTTTTTTGAATGAAGGTACCAAAAGAGAAGATCTTGAGAAATTCATGTAGTACCTGACATTGATGACATCATCAACTCTACCAGTAAGCTAGTGGTAACCATCCTTATCCCTAAATGGGTTGAGCGAATTAAAAAGTAAGGAAATCAAATTGTACAGCTTATGCTACAAAAAATATAACCATAATTACACCTTCCAAAGATATATAAGCGCAAGATTATCATTCAAGTTAAGGAATTGTATAAACATCCATAGTAAGAACCCAGGCATAATGCAAGTAACTCAAGCAATAATTTAACAGTTGTATCAACTAACTTGCTGTAGCCATCACTAGTAAAATAGTATCCTGGGAATGGTTTGAAGTATGTTATTTCATATCACTCATGATCACCATAGAGTGTACGAAATGCCCTAGGCCAGGAACTTTTAATGCACAGGTATCCACTACACTTGCCTTCAATTTCAACTCCCTTTTCATCCATTATGACATGTTGCACAAAAGAAATGTGGAAATTAGTCAGAGAGACACCTTGTGAAAGGCTCTTAAATCGTTCAAAATTCAAAAGGAATGAAAGAGTTGAGAGACCTAAACCCCAAAGAAAGGAAAAGTAGTAGATCTAGGTTTCTGTGGCTAGGCACTAGGTAGTGGTGTGATCTGTAGGGAAGTTAAGCATCACTGGAGTTAGACCGAGACCATTAAGTGGATATTGTGGGCATTCATTATAAAAAAATTCTAACATGACAAACCCAAACGAATAACAAAATGTACCATGAAGCCGCCAGTTTCAGTTTGCCACCAAGTGTCAGATATAGGGCACCTTGAATCCCTGACTACATTGAAAAACCACCTGAAGAAATGTACACGGGTTTATGGATCTAGTGAAACATTATCTACATTAGAAAGTTAGGATAAAGGTCAGTACCTCCATGCACTTGGATTGATAGGCTCACCAACACTTCCTAGGACCCGCAATGATTTGCGTGAATACTTACCAAATAAGCTTCCAATTCAATGAATTACTTTCACACGGCCAGGTGTTCCAATCATTATATCGACCCCTCTCCTCGATTGGCTCTCCTGAGCATGATAAGGAGCTCCACCATACAAACAACATGATGTTAAGCCCATTGCTCCACCATAAACTTCAAAATTAGAAAACACCTAAAATAATAGAGTAAATGATGTCTGGCATCTAACTCTGTAAAGAGATGAGATTATTTCCATAAGCTTGGTTGCAATACCTACTTGGCCAATTCCCTAGTAGGTAAAAGCACCAAAACACTTGGTGGCCTACCATATCATGTCTTCCTTGAGGTTTTTGCAGGCCCATTCGTCAGAGATTACAAAATGGGCAAGACAAAAGCCATAGTTTTGCCCTGGTACAATTCACACGGTGAACAATGTAATAATCAGTGCTAGAAAATTAAAACCCATCAACTACAGAAATGAGGAAACAATTCGAAAGCTCATGTTCTTAGCAGCCAATCATCTTTAAAAAACTTGAAATGCAACTGCAGCCAAACAATTTTCACGCACTTTTGGTTTTTATATATCAAATAACACCAATGAACTAATGTACAGATGACTCTGCCACAAACTAGAAGATTTATTTAGCTATAGGTTTTTTAGTCGAATTATCAGTTGTAGGTTTGAATGCCTGAAAAGATTAGCCGGAATTTGTCTTTTACAATGACAATCAGGGGTTGAAATATAGGGACTTAGGACCGCAAATGCACGAAAGACATTTCACGAATATTTGCATTGTGCTATACTCCACCATAATTGCTTTGTTGTGCCATTAATTAAAATAACATTCACCAAGCTCATACATCAACCATTCACTACTCATAGAGCAGATAAAACCTGCTTCTCTTTTCATATATGTCAGCTTCATGATCATTTTAAAACATCATACGCTGTCATTACCGCAACGTCCAGATGATCCACTTCTCTAATTTGTTAGTGAATTGGCAGATTTCAACTAAGCACGTGACCATCAACATGTCAATCCTGCGGAATTCAATAAAAAGTTTTCATACTTGGCCAGTGCGGGCACGGCCGACCAAATCATTTCCATCGAGGACGATGTCAAACCTCATGACCTGAATGGGAAAAAGTGCCTCGATCCCATTGTCCTTCAACTTCAACCTCAAGCTGTTCGAGATCCTGAAATTCGACAAAGTGTTGGGGTTCTCCTCAATCTCCGCGTTGGAAATGGTTGAAGGCAAAGGTGGAGGCAGAGGGGGCTCGGGACGGAGCTACGATCAGGAGGTGGAGGGGGGCTCAAGACCCAGCTGCAATCGGTAGGGCTCTTGGGAGGCGATGTGCAGATGACTGGTGATGCTTTTGGGGAGGTGGAGGAGGAGATGAAGCACAAGGCCTTAGGTCCTGACCATCGACCTCGAGGACATAGAGTCCAAAGACCTCGCGGCAGCTCGTAGTCGGAGCTGATGAGGCGTTCGTTGAAGGGATGCAATTAGGCGAAGGTCTAAAAGTTGCCTAGTGACCAATGTGAGCACAAACCTTGTGCTCGATCTCCCCGGGAACAGTCGGAGGCCGGGGGAGGGGGGGGCTTGGGACCAGACATCGACTGGTGAGGCTCCGACGTGCCAGAGGCAGATGACCGGCAAGGCTTTTGGGGGTAGGAGGCAGAGCTGGAGTCGGAGGCAAACACAAACCTTGTGTTCGATCTCTGCGGGAACAGTCGGAGGTGGAGGGGCTCGGGACCCGATAGTGACTGGTGAGGCTCCGACGTGCCAGAGCAAGATGACCGGTGAGGCTTTGGGGGAGGGAGGCAGAGCCGGAGCCAAAGGCGGACACAAACCTTGTGCCAATCTCCGCGGGAACAATCAGAGGTGGAGGGGGTCGAGACCCGACTGCAACTAGTGAGGCTCCGATGTGCCAGAGGCAAATGACCGGCGAGGCTTTTGAGGAGTCGGAGCCAGAGCCGAAGGCGGAAGTAGAAGCGGAGAAGGAAACGCAGGTCTCCGTCATTCTCTGTTTGTTCTCCTGCAAGGAGAGAGAAAGTGAGAGAGAGAAAATTGCAGAAATTTCAATTGAGGAGGGAGAAATCTTTTGGGCGGGCGAACCTGTCTTTTCTTCTGCCAGCGAGCCGAGCCAAGCCGAGCCAGCCCTCCTGCGTCTCAGCGGATCCCACATGATACATGTCGATATCTGAGTGGTATGTGCACACCAGGTCAGTGGATGACGTGGCGCGCACATACCACTGAATATTTTCTCTATACAAAGGGATAAAGATTGCTTTTCAAGATATGATGTAAATCAAAGAATTAAGGAGCTAACTGAATAATGTGGTTGTGAATTCAATAAACAGCCTAGGTGACCAATGTTACTATATAATGATTAAGCAATAGCACATCATACCTTTGCCACAAAATTGGAGTCTTGATGTCATAGTGAATGATTTTGGGATTACATGAGAAATGAATCTAATAAGAATGATTATAAAACTTATCGAAGTAATAGGCTTGAAAGAGCAACTTATGTTCCTCATGCAGATATAGTAACTCTCTTCTAGAGGCAAAAACAATCTTTATCCACATAGGCCAAGCCATAGTCGACAACCCTTCCTATGATTCAGGCCTATACATTGACCATGAGAAATGGCCATGAGAATAGTGTGACGATAGTGGGGATCGATCATGGACCAATCGAGGGATTATCCATGATTCGATCGAAGGATCGACCATGGATCAGATAGGGCATATTTGGTAACCATCCCAATAGTGCTAGGTTCTGATTTTTTGTTCCCAGAATCAGTTTGGGACGAGAATCGCGTTGAGTAAAATTTTTGTTCCCAGGAACAAATTTGTTCTTAAAATCAGTTTGGGACGAGAATCAAGAATAAAAAAACAGTTGATTCTTGTTCCGGGAACAAAATTGAGAATCAAAACTCTTCTTCTTCTCTTTTCTTCTTCTTCATCGACCGCCATCCCGTGACCGCCGTCTGCCGCCACCCGCCGCCGCCGTTCGACGCTGCTGGTTGTCGGCGACTGGTTCGACGAGCTCGCCGGGCTAGGGTGAGGTCCGGCGAGCTTACCGGAGGCAAGCCTAGCCACCGGTGAGGCTCGCCCAACCCTGCCGGTGACTAGGCGGGCCTCGCCCAGCTGCCGGCGAGGCCAAGCTGATGAGGGACAGCCTCACCAAGGGCCGACAACCGGCCCGAAGAAGAATTAGAATAGGAGAAAACAGAAAAAAAAAAAAGGAAAAAAAAAAAGAAGGAAAAAATTATAAAAATTATTTAAAAATTAAAATAAATTGATTTGGAACATAATCAATGAACACGGTACCAAACACAATTTTATTTCAGAATCAGAAATTTTGTACAGTTACCAAACGCGTTCTTTTACTCAGAATTAGTTCCCGGGAACAAAATAAAAAATAATCATTCATGATCAGAATTTGTTCTCGGAAACAGAATCGTTACTAAATGCGCCATTAAGGGATCGGCAGTGAATCGACCCGTTGATTGCGCAAGTTGACAGAGCTATTTAGCTATAAATCGGCTGCTTGGCCATGAGGGTTGGTCATGAGACGATCACACATTACCATGGATTGTCACATGGACGGTCATGGATCGACCCCGTGGTCATGCATTGGCCGTGGGTGACTTTGCTTGGTCACGCATCGGCTGTGGACAACCATAAATCAATCCTATGCAACCGTGCGTCAGCTCAAATCGATCAATTCGACGCAACCGCGTGTGAACCGAGGGTTGACCAAGATTGGTTATTCTCAACCATGGATTGTTTACAATGGATCATAAGTCGATCGTAGATTGATTCAACTATCCAGCCCTTGGTTCATTTGACCCGATCACTCAGCCATGCACCCAACTAGTTCTTATATTGACTATAAGTATAATCCCTAAACTTCAGCTAGGGCAATGTGCTACGATGTTCGGGCTTGGTTTTATTCTTATTCTGCTTACTTGTGTATATGTTGATGATTGTTTTGTATGGTTTACTCATGTCTTTGTATGTATAAGTCACAATCACACCTCAGATCATGGAAGGATCTCGCTTGGCCTTGGATTGGCATTGAGGCGTGTTAGTACGAGCCGTAAGTCACGTGCTGTGCTTGGCATATTACTATAGTTATAGTTATGTTGTTATAGGTCATTCCACGCGCGCGCGCGCGCGCGCACACTCATGAGCACACCCATGGGACTTGCTTGCATAGGCTAATATTAAAAGATAATGAACATGCTTGTGTGATGTATGATGTGTGGTCACATAAATGAAAGATAAGACCTGTTGCAATTTGAGATGGCAACGATGCCTTGTTAGAAGAATAAGATACCCTCACATCAACGGGATGCCCCGAGAAGAGTTTCGGGATGCCACCAGGAGTGGGCGATGCCCCGTAAAGGAAACGGTAGGTCCCTTAAGGAAGGGTCGTTAATTAGGATGTCGCCAAGTGCATGATGCCCAATTTGAGGCTGGATGCCCCCTAAGAGTACGGGAAGAACTATTTGAGACGGTTAATGAACCTCTTTGTGCATGTTCCTATATTATATGTATGTTTGTTTAGTAAGCTAAAGGTAGCTCGTGCATTGCCACTAAGTCGAAATTGTTCACATGCATATAGTTAGGTTATTGTAATTGTGTTGCTATTGATTTGCCATCGATGCATTAGTGCGAGTGATACTCACATGTTAGGTTCAACAATAAGACGTCTTTTTATCTATGGATTATTGATTTTATCTATCGAGTCTTCGACTCACTTTGTTGTTTTTCAAACTTGTAGGTATGGATGACTCATTCCCTCTTTGTCATGGCTTGCCGATGTTACTGGATGTGTCAATTACTAATGTGGTTGATGTAGAGAACGATATTACTTAACGTGGATATAACTCCACAGTATGGGCCAAGGAAGGCTTGGATGATTGGGTCTTTCACGACTACGTAGTCTAGCATTCAAGGTTTGACGGTGATCTCGTCATGCCACTTCGAGGCTTCAACTTCCAATTGGGTTCACTGATAGGTTTGAGCTTGATGATTATGACTAAACCGTAGAGTATCCTACGTGGCGAGGGGGATGTCAATTTTGAAACAGTGGCCTTACTAGCGGAGATAGGAATCTTCGGCTTACATAAATTGATGGATAATCTAAATAAAGAAGTGCCCGTAGAAAATGGCAAAGTAAATATACTAGTGCACAATAAAAGTAGTGTGTTTTGTGATGTATTTTCCTGACTGCTTGATTGTTGTCTAAGTGATTGTTTTGTACACACTTCCGCATGCTCATAAAAAAATAAAAAGATAAATTGAAAAGAAATTGGTTAACAATGTGCTTGGGGCGTCGCATTCCTGCAGCCACAGTATTCGTGGATGTCATACTTCCCTACAATGATATTTGCCAATTATAACTACTAAAATGTTCTCAATTAACTTTTGAGCTCCATGCATAGCACGTGCGTGGCACATCTGTTGCATGGGATAAATGATATTAAATTTAGTAAGAAATTTTTGTAATTAAATTCGTATTAATCTATATAAAAGGGAAATGGAAATTATTTATGATGTTGATGTATAAAAAATTCCTAACTAGTTTTTTAATATTTTCAAGTCAAAGTACTTCCATTAACAAAGAGCGTTATTACTCATTGGGTGTACCTTATGTTTTCAATGTGACTCACGAAGTCATATTCACTTTGTAAATAAAATTCACTATATGAGCAAAAAGATACACTAATGAACACTGTGAATGGGGTGTCATGATGAATGTAGTTGATGATCTTAGCCTCTACTTGAAATCCCATCTCCTTTTGTCCACTTCTAGCTTTCAATTGCTTGACTACTGTTGTCAATATAGTTTTTAGTTATTTGCATCATGGGTTATTTGCAGTATATGGGGAAAATTTTGCAGTTGATAAGGCTAAAGTAAGGGTGATGGTTAGGGCGTTAGTGTGGGTGTGGATGAAAGTGCTGGTTAATAGATCGGTGAGGGTGCTCATGTTGATGTTAATTTAAATAAGGGATAAGTGTTCCAGAAGTCCTAAAACTTGTAGCGAAAATGCATTTTAGTCATAAAACTTGCAAAAAGTGCATTTAAGTCCTAAAACTTGTCAAATTGTTTCAAATGAGTCCTAAAATCGACGCCGTTAGCCTTTTCCGTTAAAAATGCTGACGTGGCATTTTAAATAATATTTTATTTTCCAGGTGTATTTTTTAAATTATTTTTTATTCATTTAAAAAAAATAGATTTAAAAACTAAAAAATTAAATTTATTCTTATATTATTTTCAACAAAAACTAAAAAGAAAAGTTAAAAAAAATCATTTTTAAAAATTGTAAAAAAAAAAAAAAAAACCAACACGGCTCCTCTCTCCCGCCGCCGCCGCACATCGCCGGAGCGGCCGAGTGACGATCACCGGCCCTAGGTGGGGCTGGCTGGTGAGCTCCGCTAGCCCTAGGCGAGGCCTCGTCGGCCCTCGCTCGGGGCCGGCGAGGGCCGACGAGGCCTCGCCCAGGGCGGGCGATAGTCGCCGGCCCCCGTGAGGGCTAGCGATGACTCGCCCAGGGCGGGCGACGGCCGCCGGCCCCTCGCGAGGGCTGGCGAGCCCAGATCGAGGCACCCTTGCTCAGCTCTAGCGCGGGTGCCTAGATCTGGGCCCGTCGACCCTCACGGGGGGCCGGCGGCCGTCGCTCCCCCTGGGTCAGTCGTCGCCGGCCCTCACGAGGGATCGGCAAGCGTTGCCCGCCCTCTGGCGAGCCTCGCCGGCCCCGAGCGAGGGCCGACGAGGCCCAGCCACCCCCGACTAGTGCCGGCGACAGTCGCCCGGTCCCTCCGGCGATGGGCGGCGGCAATGGGGGAGAGGAGCTGGAGAGGAACCGTTTTTATTTTTTATTTTTTTATTTTTTTATTTATTTTATTTTATTTATAATAAATATTTTAAATTTTTGTAATTTTTTGGTGAAAATAAGATAAAATGAATAAATTTAATTTTTTTAGTTTTTAAATATATATATTTTTAAAAATGAATAAAAAATAATTTAAAAAAATCCACGTGGAAAATAAAAAATTTATTTAAAATGCCACGTCAGCATTTTTAACGGAAAAGGCTAACGGCGTTGATTTTAGGACTCGTTTGAAACAATTTGACAAGTTTTAGGACTTAAATGCACTTTTTGTAAGTTTTAGGACTTCTGGAACACTTATCCCTTTAAATAATGAGACAATGGTTGATTATGAGAATTGCTTATATCTTTATAATTTAGTTGATGAAAGTGATTATATTGTGGATGACGATGGATTCTTGACTAATGATGATGATCGTGATAATAAGGTACTTTTAGAAATAAGATTTATGACAGAGTTTTATGGTATGGTCACAAATAATATGATTATAAGGCAATTATCTACAGGATTGGTACCATTTCAAGGATTGGATGTGGATAATATTATTGATGCTAAAGCTGATTATGAGATAGATTGCTTTGAAACAAATGGACATGATAGTTTGGGGTTTGATGAAAACGAAGAAGAAGATGATTTATTAGGAAGGGAAATAGGTTTCCAATGCATGATCCTAATTGTGTTGTGGCCGTGTCTATTATGTCGATGACATTTGAAGATAGGAAGCAAATCAAAGATGCTCTGATAAAGTATTCAATGGTTGAGTGTAAAGAGATAAAATTTATAAAAAATGATAAGAAATTTGTTAGAGCAAAATGTGCACATGAAAGATGTCCTTAGAAATTTTTTGGACTTGTTGATGTTTGTACTAGACCATTTCATTGAAGACTTACCATTCATAATATACTTGTAACATAAGTTACAAAAATAGAAGGATGACAAGTTCTTGGTTGGCAACTATTAAAACTATTGCTTTCACTGACTTTATCAAGGAGTAATTAGACTTATTAGTGAGTATAATCAGTATAAAAAGACTAAGTTGTTGGCTTATCGAGTGCTAATTTAAAACTATAAGAAGGAATATGCAAAGTTATGGGATTATATAGAGTAGCTTAGGGAGAGAAATCTTGGGAAAAACTATTACATTAAAAGCAGAAAAGCCTCATATGTAATCTAAGGCATTATTTGAGAGAATATACATATGTTTTGCTACTTATAAGAAATGGGTCTTTGGTGAGTGTAAGAAATTTGTCAAGTTAGATGATTTCTTCTTAAAGGGAATTTGTTTATCAAGATTGGATTTTATGTGCTGTTGGAAGGGATGCAAACAATTAGATGTTTCCAATTGTTTAGGCAATTGTATGAGTTGAAAGTAGTGACATTTGGACGTGATTTATAACAAATTTGATGTATGATCTCAATATTTTTAATTCATATGGACAAGGTTGGGTCATAATTAGCGACAAACAAAAAATAAGTTCATTGATAAATTTTTATTTGTTATGTCTTACGCTTGTAACATATGCTTCACATTGCAATTATTTTTTGTAGGCATTGTATAAACTATGGCTCAATTGTTGCCTGCGACTGAGCAAAGGATGTGTGCGAGACACATTTATGCCAATTAAGGCAAGAAGTATAAAGGGATACATATGCAAATGTTGTTTTGGTAGTGAGCTAAAAGTAGGTCTATGGTGGAGTTTGATGAATACTTTTAGGTATTGAAGAAAATCAATCCTACTACATATCATGACTTAGTTCAAATAGAACCAAACACAGGTCTAGGGATTTCTTTACTGTTGATGTGAAATGTGATATTGTTAATAATAACTTAGCGAGACATGCAATGGAAAAAGCATACATGTTATGTGAAAGTTCATTTATAGTATGTTGAAAAAAGTTCGGATAATGATAATGACAATGATTCATACATATATGAATGCATGTGCTAGGTGGAGAAACCGTGGTCCAAATTTTGTAAGAAAGTTATAAGAAAATAGAGTTGGTGCAACATACTGCCAAGTGATCTGGAATGGTGAGACTAGATATAAGGTGATAGAATATGGTGAAAAATATGTGATGGATGTGTTCAAGATTGATTACTCTTGTAGAAGATGACAACTTACCGGCATCCCTTATGCCCTGCCATTTATGCTATAAATCATAGGCAAGCGGATGTTTATGATTATGTTGATGAATGTTATAAAAAGGCCAAGTTCTTAGCTGCATATGAGAACATGCTTGAACTACTTCCAGTTAGTGTAAAGCTTAGTAGATGTGAACAAAAAAAGATCAAGGGAGAAAGACAAGGTGGAAAGTAGAACTAGAATGTCAAGGATCATGATGAAAATGACATGTTAAACTTATTCAAATATGGGACACAACAGTTTGATATGTCCAACTAAGAAGACTAATTCTATATCATCACAGGCACGATTTTCAAGGCAAAGCATTTTGGTTAGTACTTTAATTTCCATTATATCATGCTTGCTTTGTCAATAAGACTTTAAACAAATACTTTTTACAGGTATAGATATGTATAGGCACAGGTGCAAGTGGTAGTGGTGGTGGCCTTACTAGTGTGAACCTTATAAATAAAGGTGCAAGCACCAAAAGTTACTCAAAGAGGCAAAAGTGGCCAGATTTTAGGGGGAGGGGGTTAGTCTTGACATGTTATGGCAGTAACTTTTTGTGATGATGGCTCAGTGAAGTTGTGTTAATGTAACTTTTTGATTTGTCTAAGATGGTTGTTTATATAGGAGTAGGGATCATTGAAGTACTTTGCTTGTGAACCCTTTCTTATTGTGATGAAATTAGTTTGTGAATCTATTATTTGCTCGTTTATTATATTATGGCTATTTATTCATGAAGTAGTGGGATTGTATTGCTTTTTTTTTTTTCTCATATTGTACTTTATTGTTCATAATAGCAGGTCATAACAGCGGGAATGATGTCTCTGGTGTTGAGATTGATAAAGAAATTGCATATGAAACAAGAGAGTACAAACAACTTTCACTCTATTCATGTTCATTCAAACTATATTTCAAAAATGCACTGAAATAGATTATATAACACGATCAAAATTAACATACCCTATAGTAAGCTCATTCCATCATCTTCAGATTTTCAAATAGCTTGTTTCCGAGATAATTTCTAAAAAGATCCACGACACAACCAACATTGTTTTTAATGTCAAATTTTGTCTCTTAAATTTTGTCGTATCTTATTTGACACATTTCAATTGTGCCTTGAAAACTCTTGACTTCTACATCCATTGAACTACCATCATCCTTGTTATGGGTTCACATTGGTTTTTCTTTGACATTACTCGGTGGAATCTCTTTGACACACTTTTTGTTTATTGACAAAATTTTGCATCAATCCAAATAAAAAAAAAATAGCCACAACTTTCCCCGATCCTATATTTCGAGCAACCGTGATATCTTCTTATTTGATTATTCTTTGTCTTTGTTATTTCATACTCGATTATCCTTTGTATTAGGGGTGAGCAGTTGTGGGTTTTGTGTAGGTTTCACATAGAACCTAGAACTTACCTATTAGAACAAGTTTATCATATTTTGGAACTTCAAATGTACCATGCATATATTGGAACTTGGAACCTACTCTATCATAAGTTCCAAGTTCCAAGGTCTACTCAGGTTCCACCTATATTATTAATTGAATGATTGCAATGCATAATCACCTTTAATGATCATCACTTGTTGTTACAATCTACTAACCCTAACATATATTTATATACACGAAGAATATGAAACATTAACAAATAAAATGTTTAGTCATATGATGGAAACTTTGATTAGTGGTTGCGGATTATACACTCATCATTGGACGCCATGGAATATTGTAGGATCACGCAAAAGCATAAACCAAGAAAAATTAAAAACTTGTCCCAAGTTCTAGGTTCCACCTGCCTAAAACTTAGAATGTACCTATCGAAATAGATTCCCCAATTTTTGGAACCTAGAACCTACCTTGCTATCTTAAAACTTGGAATCGGACATGTTCTCATCGGTCCAATTCTTCAACTTAGGTTATACCCTGAAACCATGTATCGTTGTTGATTAGAGGGATCGATATCTTTGATTGTGACAAATTCATTGATGTCTTCTTCAATTGTGATTATTGTAGCGGAATTGTTATTTATGCTTTTGTAATCGACACTAGTTGGTGCATTCCTAACCTATAAATAAGTACTACAACCGTAATTCAGTATATATTTACATTGCCTACCCTCAACAACAACATAGCTTATTCCATCATGAAATCAGGTCTCAACAACAAAAAATTGGGCTTGCAACTAGCTTACCAAAAGAAAATGCAAATAAGAACTCCAAATTCCCTATTGAACTACAGTTGCTCAACACAAACTATATTTATGCTGGAATTTGCTTCATGCCAAGTCAAAGATTAGAGTAATTTTCCTCACGAAATGTACACACGATATAGATTTCGGTGTTCAAAAACTAAGCAAACATTAGCATCAACTACAAAAATTAGGTAGACGACATTTCAGCTCCAATTAAGCCAACGACTCTTTGTGAGCACATACATGGACAATATAAATTCTTTATCAAGTAGGAAACAAGTGAAAAATCTACTCAAGCTTTAGCATTTATTACCCCCCCTCCCCAAATAGCCTCTTTCCATTTATAGATAAACTTGTTTTGTGAAAAGGCAAATCGGACATATCCCAATTGTCCCATAGGCTATTGGTGATCACCGCGTGAAAACCACGAGACAAACGAAAAAACTCAATGCACCGAACACACTCCCAACATCAATAGCAGAATATCTTAACAAAAAAAACAACGAGCATAAATGATAGCTCAAAAAAAAAAAATTCCCACAATAGAACATGACATCACACACGTCTATTCATTGCCAAACCATGTAAGTGAATTCAATGAAAAGGAAAGTCTCTAGCTCGTTCGGAGCACCTCACGACGTCGTTTGCAAAACATCAAATGAAATCGAGAACTAACTCATATTTGGACGACATGATTAAACCAAATGAGCACAAGAAAGAGCACAAGAAAGAGCAAAGAGAGAGAACTAACAATTTATGGTCATTGTCGATCTCAAGCTTCTTCTAGTAGCCAGTGGTAGGGTTGGTGATGTTGAACTGCAAAAGCACACAAGCAAAAGAAATTGCAAAAGATCAAAACTCCCAAGTATTCCGTGATTAGAGAACATGCCTAGCGAAAAGAGATTGAACCTTCATTTTGGCTTAGAGAGGTAATGGCGTAAGGCGGAAGGGAGCTAAGGTGAGGGAATGATCGGAGCTAAGGGAGGGACGATTGGTTTGGGCGAAGATCGTCTTTTGTTTTGGGAAGAAGAAAATGACGAATTCTAGGAACAAAAAAAGTTTCTTTTCTTTTTTTTTTCCTTTTTAAGGGACACGGCGTTGTTTCACACTCTTGTGTCCATGTCAACACCGGCTGACTCTAACTTAGAATCCATATCAACCTTTTCCGATTAAGAATGACTAAATGAATTGATACCAATGTAAAATGTTTAAAACTAGAGCTGTTCAATTGAAAGGTTTATGATTGAATTAGTACAAATATAATAAGTTTAGGTTCTTTTTGGGTACTTTTTCCAATCATCATGTCATGTGTTTTGCAATGTTTTGCCATGTGATCGTCATGTCATTTGCGTTGTTACGTCATCACAATGCCATGCACCTTATCTTATCATTGTCATGGCATCTATATAATTTTGCGTTGTCATCATGTTATCATGTTGTTTGTCATAGTTATGATTTATATTTTATGCCTGCATGTCATCATTATGCGATATCTACGTTGTGGTCACTATGAATGTTTTGCATGCATACATCGTCAAGCATTGATTTTCTGAAATATACTAAGGCTTAATCAATAGCGATACCAAATAACAAGCTCGGCAGCATTTGGTTTTAAAACCCAAAATCACGCATTTTGCTTAGGAAAACAATAATGAATTATAATTGAGGTTTACTCAATAGAATTGTAGTTTCGAAAGAGCGTGTGGAGGTGTTAAACCTTCCCCACATGTAACCGAGCCCACATACCTTAGAACTCTAGTTTTCATGATACGCTAGTAGCTTAGCTTGGCTGGTAAATGTACCATGCGACATAGGTAGAAAATCTCCTATCGGTCTAGGACTTATCTAAAGAGATTGATGGTAACTCCCCACTTGTTTAGAAAGCGAATCAATGATACATATAGACTTAGAACCTAGGATTGACTAAAAATCCTAGGAAATTATGCCCTTGAACCATATGCCTCTAGATTGGCAAACCCCGCCAGTGGGAGGGACGTGTCTACATGTTATACGTGCATTGTGGGTTGAGCAAGAAGAGTAGTTATTTTCTCTTTTTGTAGCTGTTCCCACCATTGGAACTTTGAAGACTTGTGGGTTGGGCTTGGATCGAGCCCATTATGGGCGGCCCAAGTCCAAAAACCCAGTAGAACCCACTGGATTATGCACTATAAGGAGTCGCTCCAAGTCGCTGCCGTCAACTCTGGCTCCCGTGGCTGCCGGCAGGGGAATAGCCGCTGCCTTGCCGGGACTAATTCCTAGCCCCTACTCAACCATTGGTCTCCTTGACTAGAGCAACGAAGAAAATGCGAACAGTTCGTGGAAATCCAATTGCAAATATGTCCGACCCTAATAATAGTTTATCACATTGTCATTTGTCAATGGACTAATATGTCTTTGTCTATAGTAAGTCGAGTTGAATGTCTCATTTCAATTATCTTTCAAATGCTTGGAAATGAAATGGCGTCTTTAGAAGTATGAGTTATTCGACTTCCACGAAAGGACGTCCGTACAAAATGCTGAAGTTGACTTTTTCTTTAACATCTAAATTTCAATCTCTCTTGTTAGGATCCTCCTAGTCGATAGTGTGTGTTTTTTTTTTTTTTTTGTTTTGGTGCGTACCTCAATATATCGGTAATGCTCTAAATAGCGGCATCATATAAGTCTTTCATCAGACGTTAACTATGAATCAAATTGAGATTACTGAATTTTAATCAAGAGTTCACGTCTCCTTATCTTTCCGTTCTATTCTCTGGTACACTTTCCTTTCTCGTTTCTCTATTTTGCTAACCTTTCTATGGTTCTCAAACTAATTTCATTACGTGAAATTCGGTCCCGCATCATTTTGGCATCAAAAGCCACATTTGTCCGACTATTACATGGTATTGGAGTAACATTAATTTTATTGGCTCTATTTGCTTTGCATAAAATGAATGACGTAAAAAACATATTCCTAAAAACAATTGTTTGTATTGCTTATAAAAATGAATGAATGAAAAATGTTTTCATTGTCCATCAAAATATTTAAATATAGTTTGTTGTCGATAATGAAAACATTTTATGTAAACTAATTATTTCAAACGATTTAAGGAGGTTATTTTTAGAACTTTATTTCAAATCTTTCATTTTCCGTAAAATAAATGGAATAATTATATATTTTACCTATCGAATCCTACATGTTTCCACGAATCAAATCAGTGCTTCGGCCCAAACAGTTGAAATCTGGTGAGAACTAAGAAAGGTTGCCAAGAGCATGAGCTCCGATGTCGCAGTCGGGTTGGTCCTAGCGACTCTTAACTTTCGAAAGGCTTGATTACGTGGGTGGAAAAATTACCACTCTTTCGTAACACATTCCTTTCATCGAGCCCTTTCCAATCGTCACGAAATTGTTTTACGTTAGAATACATTCTTTTACTTCGTATTAAAACAAAACGCCGCTCATTACACCGTTCGGTGACACGTGTCTAATGGTTGACGACACGACCATACGTAAAGAACAGGACTTGACATGTTTGCACGGGTCGTAATCTCGAAACATAAGCATGAGATGTAGGACGATTCGATGCTGTCATATATGATGACAGTAAAATGACCTTGCGTGACGGTATATGATTATAACGTGGCATCCGGCTCGATGCTAACAGAATGTCATTAACCTATGTGGAAACACTGGAAAGTCTGCGCAAACTAAACAGCCAGTAAATCGGTTGGCTTCGACCGTCGGAAAGTCTCCGGCATTCTATTGTCGTGCCTGTCCATCCGGCTTGGCAGCGGCGGCGGTTCCTCCATTGTATAGGCAATGAAGCTCTTGTTGATGAAGCATTATCAGTAAAATGAGGATTGCGCAACCTTAAGTTATGAACGGTGAGGGTTGCTCCATCCTTGTCCTAACACATGACCCTTGCCTTTATACGAGAGAGGCCGCGTTACCCTATCCTCCGGGCAACCGAGGGGTTGCCAACAATTGCCGGAACCTTGCTCCTTGACGATGACTACGCAGCCACTTTCCTTAATTTTTCTGTTCACTTTTACGTGGTTTGATCGATTAAAAGAAGGTCAATACCATCATAGAATGAAATGAATTGCCATTGATGAACGCTTTCACGACAAATCAAGATCTTTTATCGCAGAGCAGCCGACTTAACCACAAGACCAAGGCTTTAATCGAGCGTACATATCGTTCCATCAAACGAGTTAAAAAGAGATTTCGTGATCGCTTCTCGTTTGAATCGCCCTAGAAGGATATTGTGGCAAAAGAAATAGGGAAAAATGGCAATGCAAATCCAAGATTCACGTGGTCGAAAAGCTATCAGCTTCGCACGCCGAGAACGAGCTAAAGGTTTAGAACATCATGCATCTTGAATCCTGTGATGGACAGGTGTTTATGTGCAAACTATTTGCTCTTGACTCACCTTTCAATCATAACCCTCGTACAAAGACTTACTTTCAAATTGGATCCGACTTTTTCTCTCGAGGCAACTGCGCCAATTATTAAACCAGTTCCCATCCCACTTAAAATAGATTATCAAACTCAAGCTTTTCTCGTGTAGCCGCATTGTCTTGAGACCAGCCCAAAAGCTGTATTTTATTGGCCCTAACGGGGGGGACTTTTAATCACTTTTTCACTCTCAAGATGAATCTCTTTCTAGGCTTTAATTTTGAAGATTCTTTTTTATGGGCTCCGAAGGAAAATAATTCGCCTCAAGTACATCTTAATCGGCGAACACTTTTGTCTATCTAAAAAGTTATGTTTCGGAATAATTGGCATTGGTCTTGGAAAGTAGGAGGTCCTGGATTTAAATTTTTTCAAAACTCTTTTCTTCTTAGGCCAGAAGAACATATACGTGAGAAGAGAATGTTGAGATATTTAAGTATTAAAATCCATATTCATTAAACAGTTTAAAATTTTAGAACCATCGACAAAGGTTCAAAAAATCTAATAGCAATATATATTAAGACGATCCCATCAATTTAATTGCTTTCTAGAAGAAGAATAGATGTAACGTATCTGCTGTACAATCACACAAATTTAACAATTAGTACAGTGGTACTTTTGATGACTCCATAGCATATTTAAAATCACATAGAGTGATTAAATTTAATGGGTTAGTTTGAACAAGAAGGGCCAATATTTGGGTTGATTTTGAGGGGACCACATCTTGTTGTGCCTTGACCTTGAAGGGATTAAAGGGGAGGAGGTAGGAGTGAAAGGGAGAGTGTGGTGGCATCATGACATTGAGCAGTCTTCCCTTTTGGTTGAAGGCTATGCCACCATCTGTTTTTGGTTGCTCAAGTTAAAAGCTGTACTTTGAAGCTTTTCTAGGGCTGACGCATTTCATGGAAGGGCTAATTTATTAATTTATTTAGTGCTCAATGTGACAAGATGATATTAAATGGTTTTCTTTGTTAGGCAGTTCATGATTAGCTCAGGTTCGAGTTTGAATTTAATGTATTCTTCTATCGGATTCTTCAAAACACGCCTCCACATAGTTAATCAAGAAGTTCCACGAAGTCTAGTCTTTCTCCATTATTTGTGGCGAAGTACATCGTCCAAGCGATTTAGTTATGTTTAATAATTTGGAAGATTGGTACATAGTGCGAGTCTTCCATCAATCTCCAACATCAAGATAATAAATCACAGGTTAGTACGTAAAGATTTAGAAAGGTATATCGATATATTATTTTACAACATTATCATCGCGTCAATATTAACCGGACAAACTAGTGATGATATTGATTACTTTTGCTGATTATATTAAATTTAAAAAAATTAAAGTACCTCAAACTGGGAGGGGAGAGAGAGAGAGGTAGTAAGGGCGGCGCCGCTTAGGCATCTGTAACAGCCGCTCCTCCCTCTAATCCAAGCACACATCGTGCACACCATGCGCATGCATGCATGCATACATACATACATACATATATAAGTATATGTAGAGAGAGAGAGAGAGAGAGAGAGAGAGAGAGAGTTGTGGTGGTTGTAAGGTCGCTCGCACCATTCCAGTCCTAGCGACCCGTTCGGTCTCCCCATCACTGGGCATCGCCATGCTCCGTCCGTTGTCCTTCTCTTTTACTGTTCTTTATTTTTTCAAAATTTCCCCTCTTCTTTTTGAATTTTTCATGAACATATATCTAGTTTCATTTTCCTTTTTAGAAGTTTTCCAAAAGCCACATGGTGTGATACATTCATCTTTGTCAGTAATCTAACCGACGCATCAGCATTTTCGTTTACATTTTTTAAGGCAAGGACCAATTCCGGAAAAAAAAAAAAGAAGGGAAGAAGAAGTGATTACACATTTTCAAAAAGCACATAAACCATGGTGCCTTATGCCACTTGTATTGGCTACAAGTACGACAATTGGATTGCCCCGATCTTTTTCGGCTAATTTTGGTGACCCGTCAGTAGAAGAAAGTGCTCGACTAAATGTTAATTTTTTGTGGGTACTCACTAAAGAGGATCGTCATATCATTGCTTCTTCTGTTCAGATTCAGCAGGTTTCTACTTCACCTATATATGCCATAAGTTTTCGGTCCACACCGCCTTCAAAGCACCGTGTGTATGGAGGCGGACCACCGAGCCGGCGCCGCCGCACTCGACAAGACCCCCAAACCAGTCACGGATGATGACCACGGCAACGACCCGCCATGCAAGAACCGGTCCTGCTTCTTCTGCGTCATGAACGAGCCTGACCCATCTCTCCGGCGAGCCAGGATCGCCGCTTGCTTCAAACAAATCCCCCTCGATGACGACCCTCAAACCGTCCTCGTCCTCAGTGGCCTCTGGAACGTGGCGATGGCTCAGCCCGACAACCAGGAGTTCCCGTCCCTCGGCCTGTTCGACTGCTTGGCCAGATTGATCCTCCGAGGCGTCCACGACAAGGAGTGGCTCCGTAGAGATCAGAACTTGTACGTCCCGTATTATGCCGCTCACGTCGTCGGTTCGTACGTCATGAACAAGGCTCGGCTCGCGGAGAAGGCCGTGAAGTCTGGGGTCGTCCCGGGCCTCATGGAGCTCATGAGAGGGAAGATGAGTTGGGTCGAGCAGAGAGTTGCCGTCCGGGCGCTGGGCCACTTAGCCAGCCACGACGAGGCGTTCGAAGCCCTGCTCGAGTTCGAGAGAGAAATCGTGGGGCTCGCCATGGAGATTGCGTGCAATTGCCTGGAGGTGGTCTACGACGAGTTCATCAGCATGAGCCGCGGCGGCAGAGAGAGGTACCACGTCGACCTGGTGACGAGGGGGATCGGAGGGAAGGAAACCGAGGACGCGAGGGCGGAGGAGTGGGCGAGCCAGCTTCAGTGCTGGTCTCTTTATCTACTCAATTGCTTCGCAAGCAAAAGCAAAGGTCTCGACTTGATGTGCAAGAGAGAGTTTCTGAGAAGACTGTGCGGGATGTGGGGCGGGTTGGCCAATCGACACTCGTCGTCGCCCGGTGCGATAGGGCTCATCCGGACACTATGCCAGTCCAAAATCGGAAGGTCGAGCATCGCGAGTTCAAGACAGGTCATCGAGTGCCTCTGCAATCTCTCCAGGTCGTCGGACGATTGCCAGTACACGGCCATCGACGGCCTCCTACTGCTCCTTCGAGACCCGGACACAAGGCACCGCGTCCTGGACATGTCGGCGGCGGTTCTTGCCGACTTGGTCGAGCTGGATGGCGGCAGCCGGGGAGACGGAAAGAGGGTCGGAGAGAGGATCACGCGGGCGGTGCTGCAAGATTACCACAAGTTCAAGTACGGGGATTCGAAGCTGGAGAGCGAGAGGTCGCAGAGGGCACTGGAGGAGACGTGGGACCTGAAGGTGGCGAGGAGGAGGAGGGAGAGGCTGATGCCGGAGGAGGAGGTTAGAGAGAGGAAGGCCATGGTGGGGGCGCTGAAGAGGGAAGGGAACGAGAGCTTCTGGTGCGGGGAGATCAGGAAAGCTGCAGTGGCCTACACCAGGGCATTAGACTTGTGCTTGCTGAAGATGAGGAAGCAGAGGATCGTGATCCACAGCAATAGGGCGCAGTGCCACTTGCTGATGAGGGACCCGGAGAAGGCGATCGGCGACGCCACGAGGGCGCTGTGCTTGTCCGGCGCGGCGAGGCCGCACGGGAAGAGCCTGTGGAGGCGGTCGCAGGCGTACGACATGAGGGGGTTGGGGAGGGAGAGCTTGACGGACTGCCTGGCGTTCATCCAAGTCCGGATTGGCGGCGAGCGTCCCGGCACTCCGGCCAAGAACAGGATCCCCTACTACGCGACGCGGATGCTCAACAAGCAGATGAACGCCGCATGGCTATTCGCACGCGTGGCGAGCAAGAAGACGAGGAGGTCGGGGACGGGGATGAAGAAGAAGAAGGCCGCGACGTGTAGGAGCGAGCATCAAGCAAGGAAGTGCGGCGTCGAATCGGATCGAGCCGACGACTTGCTGATGACCAACGAAGATAAACTCCGTGAGTTTAGCATTTCTCCTCCGAAATTAACCGTTTATTTTCTCCGAGAATTTACGGTCCCATTAAAAAATACAAATTCTCGTACGATTCTATTCGATCGAGCCTTTGTAAAAATATAGATTTCCTCATTTTCTTGGTCATTTTCTTGGTGCGTGTATATATATATTTATATTATTCTGGGCCTAAGAAATCAATGGATGTGTCTGTCATGTGAAGATGGCGTTGCTGAGTGTTTTGGTTGGTGGCAGGGTGGAGCAGAGGAAGAAAGCTAGAAGGGGGAGTGAGGACAAAGCATCGGGCACCAGCAAAAGATAGGGGACTTCTCATGTGATGGATTTGGAGGTTTTACGTAGAAATGAAGAAGATGGTGATCTTGCAACGCACCAAAATTCACGAGACACGAACCCGAATGGAACGAAGTTTTTCTCCGGTGCGATCGCGGAAAGATGACTGTTCAATTTTGTCCTTCGTTGACATGATGATTCTGGATGGCTAAACCTCGAGGCCATGTGCTAGAATATTACGTCCTTACCATTGGGACAGTGTCTTGTTTCAGTGTATTGAGGCCCTAAGTGGAAACACTGCTTGTATATCGATGACGAGCACGAATTGTATGCATCGATCTCTTCTCAATTCGTCACGGCAAACTTCTATATATATCAAAAAGGACGGGAGATTATACAAAATCCCTCTCATTACTTTCAAGATAGTACATGTTTGCCTCTCCATCTATAATTCCATTTGTACGAGCCTAATATGTGGATTTCGAATAATGAAAATTGTTATTTCTCTTTATATTTTTAGCCAAATTACTCTTTTACCTCCTAATGAGTTAAAATAAGGGAACAAACCACGAAAAATCCTAAACTTTGCTCAAAGTGACACATTTACCCTAAACTATAGAGCATTTTGGTCTTTTTACTTTTAAAATTTTTTTTTTTTTTTTTTCCATCTTTCTTCCCTCCGCCAGCTATGGCGGAGTCGGCGGAGGGAAGCTGGCATTCGGCAAGGGCTGCCCTTGTTGACGTCGGGCGAGGGTCCCCCCACCTGGGTTGGCTAGGGCCGCCCTCACCAGTGTCAAGCGAGGGCGGCCCTCGGCTGGGTCGGGCGAGGGAGGCCCTCGCTAGGGGTGATCGGGTCCAAGGTGGATAGGGTCTAGACCTGGACTCTGTACCCGACCCTGTTATAACCGGTTCCTTTTTTCTGAACCCTATACTCGACCCTGTTTGTATTAGACCCTGTACCCGAACCACCTTATTTTTCCAATCCGGTTCTAGGGTCAACCCTGTTTCCATTGGAACCTGTTTTGCAATCTTCCGATATCCTATACGACTTTGAATTTTATATTAATAAGCGAGAAAATAACGTAATCCTCCTAATTTATATTGAAACATTAAGCACTGGTAATAAATTAATACATGAACATTTGGAATAAACGAAAAATTAAAGATACATAGGGCTAATTATAATAAATAAAATCATAAGGCAAAGAATTAACATCAAACATGGGTCTAATATTAATCTTATTCCCACAACTACTACATGAAGCGTACTCATTTATTCAAGCATAACTCTTTATACAAAAGAGAAATTAGGCGAGCCAATCCATGTGATACACAATAATTTGGTGGCGACAAACACCGTCCGTCCATCAAACGGTGCGAGAGGGAGGGAAGCAAGTGAGGAAGATGAATGACAAATGAGAAGTGCCATGCATGTTTGAGAGAGCCAAGAGGAAAAATATCATGTGATTGCGAGAGTAAAAATAGAAATCAGAAGAAAAAAAATGTTTTGGACCTCTACTTACAAAACCGGTCCAGGAACCGGTTTCCGGGTGGGTAATCACTCGGACCCTGTTCCCGGACCGGTTTAAACCAGTTCCGAATTTTGGGAACCTGTTCCCGGACCGATTTCAATGGGAACCAGTTCCCGACCCTATTTTCCAGGTGGGCCGGTCCAGGAATAGGATATACCCGGTCCGGTTGCACACCCCTAGCCCTCGTCGAACGCCAGCTTCCTTCCACTGGTTCACCATGGCCGACGGAGGGAAGAAGAAGAAGAAGAAAAAAAAAAGAAACAGGAAAAATAGAAAAAATAAGACAAAAATGCCATTGATGGGGTAAATGTGTCACAGTTTGAAAAGTTTGGGATTTTTCACGTCACAAAAATAAAAATTTAGGGTAAATTTGTCATTTTGGGCAAAGTTTTGGGTTTTTGGTTGTCTTTTCCCTTAAAATAAATCAAAAACTTATAATAGGTACATAAAAGTGAAAAAAAAAATGTAAGGATCTTTACACATATTTTTACAAATAATAATAATAATAATAATTCCAATAATAATTTCTTGTGATCTTTGTTCTTTATTTGATTATAATTAACTTTTTTATTCTAATTTTATATATCTTGTTTTGTATTTTCTAACGAAGAAACCACCAACCCTCACGAAGTTGACATTTCTGGTCATAGTTACCGAAGTGGTTCCCCTCACCTACATCCTGTAAATTACTTCTATAGATAACTCAAGTTGATTTTTGTATATATTTATTTTCCTAGTACTTTTTTTTTTGGTCGGTATTTTCCTAGTACTTTAAGCATCTCTTAATTAGCCTTGTTTTCATTGTTTCTTTTTTTTTTCGTTCGACTACATTGTGTTGTATTATCCCGAAAATTAGAAGAATTTGTAATTATGCCATGCCAACCGTCATGATCCTTTTAAAGGCTGACTCATGAAACACTGTTATTTTGATTAACATGTCCTCGCACTTTTCTAATTACTATTACCATTTTTATTTTATTTCATGTACTAGTTTTATGAATTATAATTTGTTTTAGTATATTTGTTGGCAAAAGAGTGGTTTGACTAAAAAAATAAAAAATAAATGATAACTTTACCCTTGAAAAATCACATGATAAGCACTTGCAAATAGAAAAATAAATGGAGGGTCGACAGTTCCAATAAAATAAAAGTTTAGAAAAATATTATGTAAGAATTAAAAGTTCAGAAATAAAGATTTATTATTTTGAAAATTCACGGATCGCATAACTTCTAATTAAAATAAGGAATGAATTCAAAGCACGTGTCCTTTTTCTAATAAGTGGCGGCGAAATGGAGGTTCTATCCCATTAGTTCTCTCACGTCAGCCACAATTTGCTTATTCTTAGAGCCATTGATGGCTTGAAAGATTGCAGCAGCATAAGTTTCCAAAGCTACTTCTTGCCATTCTTTGGCTTTGAGCAAGCGAAATGCCTTCCCTATTTTTTTTTTTTTTTGCCAATCATACTCTACCTTTATTCTAACTCTTAGTCTTAAACTTTTGTCATGCCTCCTTGCAGGGCGTGGGAGTCGAAACCCACTCTTGAAACTAATTCGTCCCTACCCCAACCCCCCGAGAAAGTGGAGATTCGAATCCCTCACCTCCCCCTTCCATGTTGGAATGGTGGCCATTGGAGTAAACCCCAGTGGTTAATGCCTTCCCTCATTGAATTACATATTTAGGGAACATGTCGTTGATTATATAGTTTGTTAATGGATCGTTACATGTAAACCTTGCGTTGTTTTGGGGGTTGCCGTTTATCGATTGCAAAACGTTTTACAATTGAGAAGCACGTCAAGACCACCAAATTAATCAATCTTTGGCATAGGAAAACTCTTAAACAGTCGCGCACGGCCTTGCTGGACTGCCTCCTACTTGAGATGCGGTCGATTACAGAGAGTGCCATTTGCATCACGACAATTCGAATGCTTCCTACTTAAGTGCTTTTGCTACTAGATCTTGTCAATAGTAGAATAAGAGAGCCAAGAAACGGAAAGCAACGAGGACGAATGGTTTACCACTCTCAAAGAGAAGATTAAATTGACTTCTAAACTCAAACTTTGTCTTATCTTCATGCGGCTGAAGACTTCCCACTAATTTCAAGGTTTAATTAATCAGAATGGGGTTGTGGGCAAGTTGGTGCAAAGACGAACCGACCGATGACCCATTTGTCTCCTTCTTTTCTCAAATCATGACAATAAAATCTAAAAAGTTGGATGAAATGTCAATGCATTACAACGGATATTGTTTTTAAATTGCAAGTTAGATTGTGATAAATTAGCTGTCATACCTAACCCAACATACTAATTTCAAGGTGACGTGATCAACACTGCCAAAAAATATCCTACCTAATAAAGTTTTTCTTTGGATGATCCAACTAAGTCGAGTAGATACATTATAAAGCTCAGGTTCCTCTCTAAAAGCATATTCGATGCTCCAAACTTGACTCAAGCTCGAGGAGTGCCAGCTTTCCTGCTTGAGCTCAACTCGAAAATATATCCAAGTAGCTGGAGCTTGAGCTCAGCTTGAAATTAGGGTACCCGAACCTTGAGTCGACCTTGAGCAATCATCGAACTGAGTAGAGTTACTCGAGAGCGGTTTCACCCACAGCAGCAGCGTAATTTCCAGGCCAATATGTAGAAATTTCTAAACCATTTTCTGAGGAAATTAGACAATTGGTGTTCTTTAAAATCATTTACCAATAGATGGGAATCTGCCGAATTAAGAGTTGAAGGGTAACTAAAACAGTCCATCATACCAACTCCCACAGAATTGGCTTCTACAAATGCCAGAACTTGTTCCACGGAGTACTCGAGCACTTGAGTATGTTCTTTCAATTCCTCAATTTTAGTCACCTTATATCATGTAATGCTTACGGGGAAAAAGGGTAATGGAAGAATAGAATAAAAGTTATTAAAAAAATAAATTGGACGGTCAGTGTGACTTACTCCACGAGAGAGCAGTATGGTAATTTAAATATAAATCAAGCTATACAAAGAATATCACCATTAAAATCAATCGCTCAAATATTCTCCGTGTTTTTCAGCTCATTATTACACCTATTAACTTTCACAATTTCTCACGAAATAATATCACAACGAATTTACGAAACTTACCACAAGATTTATTGGCTTTAATAATTGGAGTTCCTTCACTATGTATTTCTGAAAACGATGCACGATCGATTATTACAATCGAAAGCTCTTATACTCTCTGATGCACCAAAATCAAAACCCACCCTCGTTTGGTTCAACTTTGGGGAAATGGCTTTGCATTTCCTCAAGTATCTTTGACTAGATGGGCATTTTGTGAATGCTAGTGTGTTTGGACACTCAAAAATGTGTATATTTTGCAAAGTAGCTTTAGGTTGAAAAAAAAAAAAAGGAGAAAAAGAGAAGAAAAGAAAAAATGGAGGAGATCAGCTGGGTGGAGGGGAAAATCGTGGGGGGGAGGTGGCTCTACAGTGGTGCCAGTGGCGGTGGGGAGGCGGCTGGTGGCGGCGGCGACGGCAACGGGGGGGTTGGGGGGGCTCGCACTGACCTCAGGAGAGCCTGAGGTCGCGCGGCCTCCGGCAACGGCAGCCACCTCCCCACCGCCACCAGCCACCTCCAAATATGGCCACTCGCGGCTGAGCGCCGCCCACCATGCCCACCGGTTGAGCTTCGCCGTGGAGTAGCAAGGCCGAAGAAGACGATGAACAATGTCGTATGAGGGCAAAAGAGGAAAACACAATTATAATGCATTTCACAGCATTCCAAATGCTAGCATTCCAAATGCTAGCATTTGGCCAAAGACATCTTCAAATGCTAAACCAAACACCTAAAAATTTTCCCAATAGGCTTTCGGGGCTGAAAGCCCCTTGGGAATGCTGAACCAAACAAGATGCTTGGATCCAAAATAGGAAACTCATTAATTATGAAACTTGCATAATTTAGGAATCCAACTCCTAACGCAAAAAGTTATTCTGACCATATCTTGCTTGTTCAAGTATCAAGCCGCTTGGATTTGAAATGGTTACTCGAATTGAGTTTTCTTCATGAATCAAACTTGAGACATATTCTTGACATGTAAGGTCAGATTTTTCCTTCAATTAGAGCACATTTTGATTGAATTGGGGACATCTTAAGAGCCTAGATTTATTGTGAGTGTTAGAAGCGTATTGAGAGCTTAGGCACTACACTAATTCCTTCTTTGGTGCCATATAAATAGTATACCAATTCACCTATTACATTTGATTTATGTCCGAGAAATGATTTAACATTCAAATACTCTCACAATACAAACAGAAAAACGAACAAGGAAAATGACAACGAATTGTTGTTCGTGCAGCACAGCTTTCCCATTACAGCTCCGATTGCGTAAGAGGGAGTCGCAATTTAATAAGATTTTTGACATGGCGACATTTTCATGCATATTATTTCAAAAAGTTACTTCACTTAGTTTCGAGATGTTAAATTTTTGAAACATATATTACCAAATCATAACATCTCACAGTACAAACAAACATGATGCAACATGATACTAGACCTACCAAAATGGATCACTAATTCATTTCTTAATTCATATATGATGGATTGAGTTGTTATATGAATTAAGTATATTCAATAAATGATCATAAATATATTTAAACACAATATGAGTGTCAAATTAGCTAAGAAGCACCGACACTCTCCGGAAGCCTTCGTGTCGTGTCCGACACTCTGACACGTGTCCGACACTCTGACACGTGTCTGACACGCTCCGACACACGGTCAACGAGTGTCGAAAAATCCAACACGTGGTCAATTCTTTCTGATACCCTCCAACACGCGAGTTCGAAATTCCGACACGCGATTTCGACACGCACGGGGTCAATTTTAAAAAATTTCAATACTTGAAAGGTCAAAATGTAAACATATGAAAAAATAATGAAAATGACAAAAATAAAAGGGAAATAAGAAAATTCTTACTCTCAAGTTTCTCACTTAAAAGTCTTGATCTTCCTGTGAATGACGATGAAACACCTCTCTTTTCGTCAGTGTCGTTCAGTTGCCCCCACATACTTAAAGTTATAATATTTTTTGCTTCTTTCCGCCTCTCGCAATCATCGCTTTTGAGTTATCTCTTTTGATCTATGTTATTGGCTTGTGAGTTATCTCTTACATTTTCCATGGCGAATTTAGTGATTTCCTTCTCTTTTGGTCATACTTCGAGAGTTCTTATCCTGGATTTTCATTTTTCTCGAACCTTGTTTTGCAGAGGAGTTCCAAGCTAGTCTATATCATAAACTCTGAAATCTGTCTAAGACTATAAGAAATCTCGCTAATCTCCGACAAATATAAGAAAATATGACATGTTCCTTCAAGTTTACTCTTTCATGTTTGCAATTTTTGAATTTCTCATTCAATCTCTGTCAAATTAAAATATTGAATGATATTAACAAATGTTTGATTAATATTTTTAGTATAAATTAATTCTATGCTCTTTTTATTATTATTTATTTATTTTTGCATTTATATATATAAATATATATTTAATATATAACGTGTCGGAATTCTCTATTTCTTGAAAATGACGTGTCGACGTGTCATGTCGCGTATCCGTATCAATACTACATAGCAAATTAGTCATAAAATAGATCATAAATATATTTATAACTTTTTTAAACCCAACCTAACTCTATCACTATTTTCTCATTCTCTCTCACCCTCACTCAATCTCACATTCCTCTAAACTCTTGGATATGAGTTTTCGTAAATAGATCCAGTAAGTAAGTATTTTAGCAACATGAACCGGATCAAATTTCCATTACATATGAAATGGATCTATCTTGATCGAACTATATTTGACCTGACCCAACCCACCAGTTGGGTCTCCACAGTACACACATGACGCGAAGCAGCTAGTCATACAAATGCAGACACAAGGTCCGTACAAATATATTGCTTGTTCATAAGTATGAGTAGCTCTATAACTCATCGCTAAGTTTTTTACACCAGGTTAGCTCCTTTATTTTCATGCCAGACATTAACCAACAAGTTTCACTGGTTCGAGTAACGAGATGGTGGAAAAGAACAGCAAGGAATTAGCTCAGAAATATGGGGGACGAGGCAGCCGCCACCTACCGAGGCTCAGAGAAGCTCTCTGACTCGCCCACTGCTTGTGCTTCTGGCGAGTGTCGCTAGCCCTCGCGATGCAAAGCAGCCTTGTCTCTTGCTGTTCTTTTAAACTCTCTACCTAAGACATTTCCTTATGCTTTCTGCTGATGTGGCAGTGCACTCTAACAATTCTCACCACGTCAGCAAAATCGATGGAATTATTGATAACACAAATTTAGGGAAGTTCAAAAGGTTTTGATTGGATATTTAAGAGTTCTGGAACTAAGATCTTAATAGGAATCAAATTAGAAGGACCCACTCGCACGATGAATGAAAATTTTAACTGTCCAATATTTCACAATCTATAAAAGCACGGAGAAAACAATCGGCAATTAAAATTTTCATCCCATAATCCCGATGAGTTATGAAAACTCCAGTACGCAGGGAGAAACAGTAGGAGTTGAGATGAATCTATGAGAATGTCCGACAAGCTAAGATAATAAGTACATTTGTTACATGGTTCAATCTATAAGAGAATAAACATACAGTTGCAAGGATCTTGCTATAAAATTTGACAGTCAAATAACAAGCAATAGCATTACAACACTGCATCGGCAGAACGAGAGAGAGAGAAAGAGCTCCGTTCTGCACATACAGGGAATGTAGATTTAGCTTAGCAAAGTAATGAAAAGCTGGAGGCCAAAAGAAGGCAAGCATTGGAGAAAGGAATGAGACTCTTATGAAATTCCTTACCTACCGAATAAATTGAGGGTGCTTAATTCTCGTAAGAGCTCAGAGCAGCAACAACCGATCCGGTGGTTGCAAAGGTTGAAGATACATCTGGATAATCTTTCCAAGATGTAGTCACCTTCAGAGATGGGCATAACCAAGTTTTGACAGAATCCGCAAAAGAATTCGGATCGAAATTCAGAATGGCGTCCCAATCCACTTGTACACCCTTTGGTAAGTTCCCGGTGAACTCCATATTGGCCGCAAGAAGAATCCCCAACATGACCACAAACCCAACAGCAGCTGTCCCTCTTGCCAGCGGCATGAAATTATACCTGCAAAACAACTTGCATTTACATGTGGAGAAGTGAATTGTACCATTTTAAGCAAAAGAGTCGTTAAGTCAGATTGTTGTACCAGTAATAGGTCATTCTTAAAATGGCATGCCTGACTTTCTCTAGTGCATCAAAATCAGTAGAGCCATATGTTTCACTGCAGTACAGACGGCATATGTTCTGCAAATGCATGACCGAGAGTCAGTTGAAGTAGGAAAATGATACAGGAGGAATTTCCATAAATTAACAGAAAATTTACAGGGAGAGACTACGCCATGAGCGTAGATGACTTGGGGGAATCAATAAAATGGAAAAGTAGACTGAACAATCTAGTTTCAGCAGCCTACAAGTCATCATTATATCACATGCACCAATACTGATGAATAGAAACAGTGGAGGTATCGTAAGATGTATATCATCTCCAGTACAAAAACCCTATGTCGTCCAAAGACAAACTCAGCACCTAAGATAGAAGGCATAGGAATGATGCTCTAGCAATTTATTTTATTGGCCGCCAAAAATAATCTTCATGATAGAATCTAGTTAGGAAGCATAATAAAAGCATCTAAAGATCCATTGAAGATGAATGATTATAGGAACTCATATACAGGCGACCCAACAAAAGATGAAAGTTGTAGAGATTGCACGGATTAAGGGGGCATCCGTTATCCATTATTGTAACATGCATCACATACATACTCGCCTACAGGGCCAACTTTGCTTCGATAGAAATTTGAGATGCATATGAAAATGATCAACAAAGGCACGCCAGCCAGCAATGAGACAATCAATGCTCCTCCCCCCCCCCCCCCCCCCCCCCCTCTTCCCCAACAAAAAAGGAAAAAGAAAGAGAAACCACCAAAAGAGACATACTTCCCAAGCCATTTTCATCTCTGTGTCAAATTCATCCCATCTTGCAGGTGTGCAAGGTGTTCTGATTGCAAAGTCATATCCCCGTTCAGCTCTGTAAGCAAATAAAAGGACCAAAATGAAAAAAAAAAAAAAAAATCGCTATCAGAAATTCAATAGAAGAGAAGTTAAAGTTCTAATCTCATATGTTGCCCAGGTAAAACAGCATACAGTTTCACCAGGGTGATCCTCGTTCCTTCAAGCTGTTTCCTGAAATACATGTGAGATATCTATGTGATGAACATTTTAGATATCTAGAGAATCATGGAAGGTTATTCAATTAGGTAAAGGCTTGGATTTTACCCCTCAAACGCTGAGCTGTTACACCAAGTAGCCAGCCAGAAGTCCTCCCCTACAGCTCCATGAAGATCAGAACAGGACTTTGCACGCATAATCTGCACATTTGTATCATCGGATGTTAACAAATAGTTAGGAAGGTGTATGGAAAATGTTGATAACAACTATAATATTGGCCATTTCTGGTCATAAAAAGGAGCTGTTTTTCTCAAGTGATACAACCCTGAGGAAGTCCACAAAAACTCTAAAAAGTATTCCTTACCCAGTTAGGAGGTGTGTGATGTAATCACCCATCCCCTGTTGGTTTGCCAGTATAGAATTGTCAACCACAATACTTCTGACATACCTAATGAGAACTCTGTGATCTCCAAAGCTTCTATACTGATCTCGAAAAATAAAAAGAGAGACTACGAAAATATTTAATGGACTAGTATTTCAGGTAGAGATGGACATATATCATTTTTTCGTTTGCGGGCTAAAAACAGATTCATGACAACATAGAAAAGCATTTCTCACTTTCTGCACGTTACAGCATCTGTGACCTGCTACAGTGGTTCTTATTCCAATATAATTGACAGGTGCCCTCTACTAAGAATTCTCAAAGAAGTATTTAACAAAATATCAAAAATAAAAAGCTCTCGCAGGACGACAATTAATATGATCAGATCAGCCTTCGGAGATTGCACACAAGGTACAATGTACAAGTGATCTTAACAACAAATCATTAGATCAATTAGATCGCTGATACAGCTTAGGGTTTGATAGGTAAGATCCATAAAGGCAGGAAAGTTTTTTTTCTTTTCACTCCTGCATCTATTTTCATGGTTTATATGAAGAGGGAAAATCTTCATTCATTGCTCATATATTATCTAAGAGCAAAATTGATCCCAAGTTCCCATGAAGGATGGGATTTTTCCATTAAGTAGTTGTTAGCCAACGTATCTATTTAGTTGAATTTCTATAATGTGCATCCTATATGAGATTGTCTTAAAGTCGTAATCTCCACTATATAAATTGAGATTAATGAGAAATGGGAAAAGATTTCCTTATCTTGTTGGAGAAGCATGAAAAATATTAGTCAGTTTGAGATAGTAGGCTTTTGCTATGCAATTTAGACTTGACATGTAAATTTCTGCATCAAAGGCACCAAGAAGAATGCCAGGCACTTAGCCACCAGGCAAATAGTGGGTCAGGAGGGTTGGGAGTTGGACAAGACCCGGATCAAATCCCAAGCAATGCAACCCCAGACCAGTAGGGTTGCACACCTTACCAAGAAAAAAAAGTATGCCAGGCATCCTTTGCATGCACAAAATGCATAACTACAGAAAAAACATCAAGGACAGTAAAACTCACCTCTTCCAATTTCCCATCCTTGGATAGGTCGATAAGGCAATCTGATTTGCTGCGCACATAAGACCTTTCCTTTATCACTGCCTTTGCAACATTCAGTGTTCTGCAGCATCACTAAGGTGTAAGCCTACCTCCAAAATATGAAGTTAAATGAACTAAGGGGGCTTCTACCTCTCGTAATTGGGGAAATAGCGAACAACCTTGGCTTGTCCAAGAACCATTGGTGTATGTGACCCAAATCCAGCATTGAACTCTTCACTGCATTGCAGAAAGTCAAAACTAATGTGAAGAAACAAGCATCAAGACAATTTGCAAATAAAGTGTAACCGAAGCCCTAAAATGGAAGAGTTATCAAAGTACAGATGTAATACCTCAACTTGTTAATCCACACAACAGGGTCACAAGGTTCAGATATCTGACGCCATTTGACAGCCAAAGAGTAAACATCTTGCCACAATAACTTAGAACGACCAGATAATCTTTCTTCACTGGTACCATATGAAGTTGATGTTTCTACAGATCTGCTTGTGCTGCAACAATCACCACCTCTATTCTGACTGGGCAGATTAATCCTCTCTCTTCTTCCTGCTCTCTTAGTAGATTTAACTGTTGCACCTTTCAATTCAGTGCGTAAAGCTCGCCAAGCCTTTAAAACTTTCTGTGCAATTTCAATTATAGCTAATCCTGCCATGCGATGCTAGTGCACCAGTGAAATAGCGAATTAGGGATTTTGCATACTTATGATATATTAACAGCCAGGTAATAATCAAGCATCAACATGTATAAATCAACTGAACAAAATTGAACCTCTTGAGCTAATATATTAATATCCCACAGACATGTATCAGACACCTACTTTTATTACCCAGATGAAGCACACTCAAATGATTATGGCTATTACATAAGGATCATTCTTTCTTGCAACTATCGTGCTATAAGAACACAACTACATGCCCAAAGAAAATTAACAAATAACAGATTACTCTAGTGTCCAAGGGGCAAATTCCAAGGCATGTTATGCATTCAGTAAAAAGTTCATATGGGTGTAGCTAACAAGTTCCCAGCCCCAGAAAATAGTCACTAATAATCAGCACAAAGAGAATCTTGTGTCCGGATTACATAAAATTACATAGCTATATAATCACCTGCCGCCTGTTGGGTAAAAAGCCAGGGCAATCATATTGAATTTTCTTTCCAAGTGAATCAGCTGCCAGTAGAAGAACATTCTTCTGCTTTGTAACTGTGAAATCCTGTCTCCTGAGCTTTCCCTTTTTCAGAGAATCACGAAGTCTAGGTTGCCTATAAACCTTTTCGCATACATTCTTCGGGTGTAATCTCTTGCACCAGTATTCCTGAGATCCACAAAAGCAATCAAGAGAATATAATTGTACATACATACAAGTTCAGCTCAACTAAAACAATCAGCTTTGTCTAAGTGAAAGACCAGTGATGAGTAGTTTAATGTAATTGACAGTAGATTGCAATATCCTTTTGTCTACAGATTATCCAAAATGCTCACTCAAGCACTAATCAACATTTCCTCATTCCCCTCAAATTGAAAAAAAAGAACCCAGCATAGAAGTTTCTGATACACCATCGAATAATTCAAGAATTTAATATATCTTCTAGATAACAGTTATTGCCCAAGTCATCTTCTGAATCTGTTTTTGCACAATTTATTGCTTCTAAGCTAGTTCATAATATTGAAACAGATAGAGACCAAGAATACAGGAAAAGAACCTTACACAAAGACATATTAAAGATTTTAGAGTTACAGTAAATCAACCAAACGAAATTATCCAATCAAATATTACCTTGAAGAGTGGATCAAGATCTCCATCGATGTCAAACCAGCAAAACTCAGTGTTAGCTTTAGAAGCTGTGTACAAAGCAATTTCCTTCTGCAAAACATAGAAGTACACAAATTATACATATCCACAAAAGTTCAAAATGTTTTATTCCATTATGTGCAATTTAATGATTTTGTTTTCTAGTTGGAAAAAGATAGGCAAGCGGACTATTCAGGACAAACTCCTTGTTATCATAATGAGAACACCATTAAGAACATATAAGCCACACTGACATATAAGCCACACTGACAGGTAAGACAAAATTTGTTTTTTTTTTTTTGGTGAAAGTAAGAGATGGTAAGACAAAATTTTGTTTGTACTAACATAAACCAAAAAACATGTAAAACACTAATCACAGGAAAATAGCAGCACATAATTTCAACCCCAAAAACTATAGTTATATGGTGGAGGGACACCAAGTTTAGGAAAGGCCCTGATAGACCCTGGATGCAAACTGTTTAACACACCATCCACCATTTAAATTAAAATAAAACTACATGGAGTTCAAGACCAAGGAATAACATGAACAAGAATCCACCTCCAAAATGAATTAATCTTGGGCAAGTGAACAACTAAAGACTCAAATACCATGCTAAGGTCATTTGAGAGAGAGAGAGGGAGGGAGGGAGGGAGGGAGGGAGGGAGAGAGAGTACTAGTAACACCTTTTCATTTGATGATGCCAACGAAAATTAAGGAGCATCTCAGTTCATAACTCTCTCAAGCGATATATGAATTAACCATGGGCAAGTGAATAACTGAAGACTCAAATACCGTGCTAAGGTTATTTGAGAGAGAGAGAGAGAGAGAGAGGGTACTAGTAACTAACTACCTTTTCATTTGATGATGCCAACGAAAATTAAGAAGCATTTCAGCTTATAACTCTCTCAATCGATGTAAGATTTAATGACAGAGGCACAAACTATGGGAAAGCTTGAGCTACAACAACAGTTGAATGAATGTAATTCTTTTAAATAACACTGTCTACTCAAGTCCCAAACAGTGGTAAGATTTGCAGCCAAAAAAGAAATCCCCTTGATAAAATGCAAGATCATGATAAAGAACCTCAAAGTCTCACCAAACCAAACTTGTGCAGTAAGACATCTTCTCTAGACAAGCAGAAAAAATTAACGAAATAGGAAAGCTTTTTTAATCAGCATCGGATTATGTCTATAAACTTGTTGGGAAAAAAGAAAGAAAAAACCGAAATTACAGGGGAGCATTTCTTACTGCTTTAATGCATAGTTCCACATGGGTAACCAATCTATGCCTTTTACAAGATAATCATGCTTGTGTCTAGTACTACAAGAGGTGGAAATTAGCAGAACATTCAATGTAACAGGGATGTACATATCTGCATTGTCTGATACCTGATAGAAGGCCAGACACTGAAGCACAAATTTTTCCATTGAATCCAATTCCAAGTCTAGCGCAGCATCATAATCCTTAACCTACATCATTGAATGTCATACCAAGTTAAAGCAATAAATGTCAACAAAATGGGCCCAAAGGACCACCGTAGAACTGAAAAATGCCCAAATACCGCATCCCCATATTCTCCAATTGCGTGATAGCAGGAACCTCTTAAGTATAAGCACTCGATGTTTGAGAACTCAATGTTCAACCCAACAGATAATTCCTTAATGGCCTTCCTGCAAGAATATTTGGCCAATCAACCAGACAAGAGAAGTGTTGGTAATAAAAGGTATATATTGTGATCAAAAGACCAAATAAAAAAAGGAGAAACTAACAAGAAACCAGAAACAATGATTGTGTTTCATAAAGACGATCTGGATAGTGAGCCATTATATTCTAACTTCCTTTGGACAGTCCTTAAGCTCATTAGCAATTTCTCAGCTAGGGACAAACAACAGAAGAAAATAACTGCATACAGGGGCTGCTTGAGAGTTGAGGACCACGTTCAATTTTTTTTTTGAATAAATAAATGTTTACACAGAATCCTTCAATGTCCATTCAGATTTATTTAACTTTCACAGGCTTTGCTCCCAGTCTGCTACTGCGATCCCTCTTTAACTGTTTCCTTCTGTCATTGCCAACACTATTTATTCTCTGAGCAGGTCACTTAAGTGTACAAAAATCATATCACTTCAGCTTTTAGCAAAGCAAGAACAGAGTGAACCATCTTTAACCAGTGGCAGATGCTAGCCCATCAAAAACAAAAAGACGTGTGCACGCTTTCACATCTGCACTACATGTGCAGACAACCACAATCCTGCTAAACTGAGAAGCTTATATAATCTTCTTAGCGCGCGCAGAGGGGGGGGTGAGGCGTGAGGCGTGAGGCGTGAGAGATACGTAATTCAGTAATGTTTTGTAAGTCTAAGCAAGCCTTTCCTCTCAAATGTAATTCGAGCATTGATTTTTTTTGCTTGGTGCGTAGTTAGGGTTTTGCAGTATTAAAGAATATAAATATCAAAGAACCTAGAGGAAGAAAAGGTAAAAGATACAAAAAAATAATAATAATAATAATAAACTTCGGCAAAATAAGAATTTAGAAAAACATCAGATGATATATCATTTAGAACTGGTCCTTTGCATTCACTCTTCATGGATAGTGGGATCTTTTATTTTCTCAGCAACTTCTAGAAGATAGAATTCTCATGCGTTGTCCAAACTTCCATCTTGTTTTTAGATTATACATATCATGCACAAAATTTATTAAATATCGTTTAACAGATAACATTTTAGAAATAAATGCACAAAAAGTAACCACTATCAAACATGATTTAACTTAAATAACATTGAGTTAAGGGCAAACTATTCCTGCCATCGCAAATAGTACTTCTCACCATGTGTCTCATTTGTGAACACAGAAGCCTAATTGTAACACGAGTGTCAGAGAGGAAATTCAAAAAAATTCTCTATTTGGTTGTTTATCAATCTTAAAACTCAGGTTGCTCCTCAAACTCAAAGCCAACTACAAGATGAACACGATTGACGATAGATACTGGAAAAACTGACTCATTTATGCAGAAACATACCTGTGTTCCCCCAAACCATGGAAAAGTAGACCTCGCAGGTGATAGGCTTTGGCATACCTGTGAAGTGCATTTTGGTCAAACACGTTTGTCATAAAAAAGGCAGAATTGTATTGATATTAAAATCAGGGCTGGGAAACAAGGAGCAAAGTATATATCCAAAACTAAATGGAACAAGAATACCCACATCTTATCAATTTGCATAACTTGCTCGAGGCACTCCATTGCCTTCGTGGGCTTTGCTAACTCATGATGGAACTACAAGAACATCAGGTAACAGATTGCAGTATTAATTTCAAAATGCAAGAAAGTAAAAAAGGCAACAGATAACATGTACTATGCATCTAATACTAGCAGTCACTCAAGCTTCCAAGGCCAGACAAATAGTAACAGTAACCCTAACCCTGAACTATGCATCTGATGCTTGGACAAGTTCCCTTCCCAAAATTTAGTTAGATCATATTTAAATATCCCAAGCCATTCTGTCATTGATGGCATCAGTCCTCACCAATCGCAATACAATCATTAAATTAGAAAAGAATCCACGCCATGGGGTGAGAATTCTGTCAACTTGTATATATTTATATTCTGTGAGCTTTAAACAACTGCATCACCTTCAGTATTTGAGTATGGTAACAAGAGAGTCCAGGTATATCTGACTTATATTTCCAACAACTTCATAAGCATTACCACCTTTGTATTACAACCAATGCATCTTGAATTATAAACACTACAAAATGAAGCAACATCATTTGATAATATAAGGAATTCTCCAATAGTTTCTATATCTTCTACAATGCCCCAAAGTAGCTCCAGAGCTCCGCTGGATAAAGGCAAGTGGACACCAGAAGCCACCCATACAAAGAGCAAGAAAACCTGATCCAAAATTAACAGCCCGGCACACTACACAGGAAAAACTAGACAAGGTTTTCAAATCAAATTCTAATTGATGTTTTGGAAAGGCCTTAGTGGGAATTAGTCACACTTCATCAGCTATTGACATAAGCTAGTGCTCTCTTGCTTTTTCTGCAGACAAGCTGCCTAGATCTGAAAAAGAAGTTCCTCACAGACAGTTCTCTGAGTCTTGACCATCATCATCCTTTTCTCCATGGTTAAGACCACAATAATTGACATCTGTAGCTGATTTCACCAGTCTTACATTTGCATTTACACAATCGCGCATGTTCTCAAGATCGACATCAACAACAGCTGGAAACTATTTTGCTTCCAATTTAGCTGGTAAATCAATCCTAAATGCTATCCCTCCCCAAGAAAGTGTAACAGTCATATTGAATCAGTGTACTGCATTGAGCACCATGTTCAAGCACCACCTCATGACAAAATCAATACTTCTGAAAGTTCCTTTTTGTTCCCACTATTTGAGTAGATACAAATCCATCCTCCTCAAAATTGTGAATTAAACTAATGCATATATGCAAGTCTCATCTCTGTTAAATAACAAGCTTAACAAAGCAACATATACAACACTTTCTGTGCATAGACTCCTGAGTGCATATTAAGAGAAGAAATAAGTTAACATTAGCCATTAACATATGTTCTAGCTCGCTCACAAAATTAGCTTTAACCCAGGAATCAGTCTCATTGAGACTAAACTTCAATCACCCTTCACCAAGAAAAAAATGTTTAATGCAGCACAAAAAAATATCATCATGTCAGAAGGTTAACGAAGTTGGTCATGGTGGAACCTGTGTCAGATGACCCCATGCTTCAAGGAAGTTTTGATCAAGCTGGATAGCTTTCAAATGTGCTTCTTCAGCCCTTTGATATTCACCAACTGACGACAATGCCAAACCCTACGCAACAATATGTAAATATCTCAACAATGTAACCTTTGTAACTCTTGACAGAATTTAACGTACGCAGAATCTAAAAATACATATTTTTCAGAAGTAGGACAAACCAAATACGTATATGCAGATTTGTTATCCTTATCAAGCTTAACACAGGCGGATAAGTCCGCAACTGCAGCTTCAAAATCCTTGAACTTGAAATTGACGATTCCTGGGTAAATAAGATACTCATAATTACATGTCATAGTTACATGTCAACAGAAAAACTAAACTGCTTCAATCACCTCGGCATCACTATCAGGATCATTAAAAAAGGTGTCAGCAAAGAATTCATATAGCTTTTACAAAGTAGCCTAAAAAACGCATCTTTGTTTAGGATTGAAGATAGCATGACCAACATTTAATTTTGTGTTTTTGTTGCAGTAAACTTTCTATCCCATTGGTCATTCTGCATCATTGTGTGAAATTAACTACCGCTGCATAACCATTCAAAACACATCTCGACTCATAATCATCATAAGAGTTGCAGAATCCAAGCATTCAGAGGACAAGTTCTTTCTTCAAAGAGTTCCATGAATGACCAATTTCAAGATCCTCTCATTATAATTTACGATTTTAAGAACATTACCTCTTTCATGTAGAACATCAGCTGAGTTCCGCTCAAATTCTAAGGCTTTTGTCAAATCCGCAATAGCCTGTGATAAAAAAGAAATAAACATGCAGCAAGTAAGATATATGTGAGGCAGCAACGACAAGCAACAACGTTTCAGCAATAGCCTTTTTTCCTTTTCTCTTTTAGCCAAGCACTTCTACTGGATAAATCAATACTCTGCTATTCAAGCTGTGCAGCTTTCTGCCCTCAGTAAGGAGATTTTTCTGGCCATCTCTTATAGAAGTAAAGTCATCTACTGACATATATACTGAATAAAATCCGTAGGTGAGTATAAGTTACCTATATATCTACATGAATATATAGAGAACGGAGATGGATATCAGGGACAATTCTTTACAATGGCTTAGAAGATGTTGATACTTTAAAAGAAGGGGGTAAAATGAAAAGGACAATTCTCACCTTATCCGATTCCCCTAAAGCTGCTCTCGCTTGCCCTCTTCGCTTCCATGCCTCACCAGCCGATGGGTTTACCTCAATGGCCTAGGGAGAGAAAACTGGGGAAAGTAAATTAAACGAATACATTCAGCAACTAAATAAGGGAAAAGTACCTTTGAAAAATCCGCTATGGCTGCATCGAGTTCACGTTGGAAGGCATGTGCTGTCCCTCTTCCAATCAAAGCTTCGGGATAATTAGGATCCTCCCTCAATATCTGTGTATAATATCATCATAAGAAAGTAGAGACAGAAAAAAATTAGCGGTTCCAAGATTACACTATGCTATCATCCCCTCCCGATACTGTCAAATCCAGAAAAGACACAGCAAAACAAAAGAATAAAAATAAAGAAATAAAGAAGAATTATAATTTTCTAATTTGTCGTATTGATTTCAGAAGACCCACATGAAAAAATCAAGCAACTTGAATGAACAATAATCACCTGATCAAAGATGGATACAGCCTGGGCATATTTTCCCTCATTGACCTATCCAAGAATTATGACGTTAAGAAGTTCAGCGTGTGAAGAAGGTGAAGGAGCACTATAAAGCAGCAATATATTGATTTTACCTGTGCTATCCCCCTGGACAAACGAAAATCTACACTTATTGATCGGTTCTTGGAAAGCTTAGTGACACAGGCCTTCTTATTTTTCCTGGGGTCATCAGTTACTTCATTATGAGTAACTCCATCACTAATTTCACTTTGAGCAACAACCTTGTCGCTCAATTTGCTAGAGGTTTCAGCCATATCACTTGGCTTGGCACAAATTATAGATGATTCACTGCCAGTTAAGGATGTCTCGCACGATTTGGACTCAGATTTTGAATCATCAAGAACATGAAGGCTTCCATTTATTTTGCACTCAAGCTTCTCTTTCCGTTTGGCTTCACTACTAAAACAACTTGGTAAGTCCAAACTTCGATTGGTCTTGTAAGGAACATCTGATGTACCATTCGATCTGCTAGAATTTTTTAATGCATCTCTCAAACTCTTCTGATTCCGACTAATTTCATTTGATTCTCCATTGACTTGAGCTACAGAATCCAGTACAGACACGGTTGAGGTGGAGTCTGCATGGTTCTCAGCCGCATAAGTTTTATCTTGTTTTGCATTAGTCAAAAGCTCTTCCAACTCTAGCAACTGCTTCAGATCTGCTGACTGATTTAGAGCATGTTCATACCCTTTCTCCCAAGCCAAAACAGCATCTGCTTTCCTTCCCAGAGCAGATAATGCCCGACCTAGAAGATATACAAGACTAACCTCAATTTGTACCAACAAATGCAGATGCATTCTATACAGATTCCTGATGCAAACGGTTGCTTCAAGCAAAGAATAATTCTAATATCTAAAATAAGAAAAATGAGAATCGCTGAAATATCACCAATTAACATAAATTGCTACTATCAGTACATTTAAACTTGAAAACAGTGACTTTATTAGCAGCATAAACAAGGAATCCACAATTCTTCCAACCAAATTAAGAACAAATTGAGGCGATCCCACCCTCAACATGCTTTTGGCTAAATCTTCAACACTCATAACGATAGTCTAAACAAAAATCTGTATGAATTTCAACAGCTTTCAACAATAATTGGAGCTTAAAGTTAGAATTTTAAGCAGTCACGGGTAGAAGGGTAACACTAGTCTCACCTATGCATTGAAATGCATTTATACTCATAATCATACATGCAACTATAATATGGAAAAGACACGTCAACCAAATCATCCTGAAACTATTTAGATGTTTACTTGATACATGATGAAACAATCTCAATGGCCCCTCAAAATAGAAAAACCAACAGGATAGCAAAATGAGGAAGGAAACAAATAGAAAGAAAAATAGTGGTGGCATCTATTAAACAGGCAGGAGGGCAACACCATTGATGAGTGTAACTACCAGGCTGCTTTGTATGATTATTAAAATAACAGCCTCTTGAAATGCATGCTACAATAGTCAGATCAAAGCTAACATAGACACCTCATACAATCACATTTGACCCCTTCAAATTGATCACTGAAATGAGAATCCTTCTGCATCACCTACTCCCCCAATCCATCCCCAACCTAAAAGTCTGCTCTAAAATAACAGCCTCTTGAAATGCATGCCACAATAGTCAGATCAAAGCTAACATAGACACCTCATACAATCACATTTGAACCCTTCAAATTGATCACTGAAATGAGAATCCTTCTGCATCAACTCCTCCCCAATCCACCCCACCGTAAAAGTCTGCTCTAAAACAAGCATCCGTCGATATTCTACAATGGAATTACAGTGCAAAGACCAAAAAGAATACCTGGAACATATAGAAGACAACCAAGGTTCATTTGCGAGGGGGAGGAGAGAGAGCTAAAATTCTTAAACTTTCAAAAAGAGATGCTTTTACCCAAAGGACGCAAGCTATAAATCTACAAATGCTAATCACTGGGCAAAGCTCAACCGCTCAGCTAGTCTGCTGCCTATTTTGTTCTACCCCCCGCATTCACTACCAAAGCCCCAGATCAAAACATCCAATATTCCAATTACATCATCCATCTTCAAATTAACGCAATTACTATTCATCAACCTAATATTGACACTAAAAAGTAGAAAGAAAAAATCATCATTTTGTCACTCTAAGTAAATCGGTCAGTTCAACCCACAGAAACGGAAATGGAGAAAACCGCAGATAGAGAGGAACCAAGCGATGACAAACCTTTCAGAATATAAGCCTGAAGAAGCGCAGGGTCCAGCTGAAGCGCGCGGTCGCAGTCCTTCACCACATGCTTGTGCAGCTCCAATTGACTGTAGCAGAAAGCTCGATTGCTGGAACCAAATCGAGAAGGACAGAAGAATGAAACCGAAAAATTGATCAGCGGAAACCGAACAAAAGAGGCAAGAACCAAACGAAACCTAACAACCGCATTTCCAAATCTCCAAACCTCCAAACCTGGGGATCCGCCAAAAACCTAGAAGTAGGACGGAGAAAGAAGAAGAAGAAGAAGAAGAAGAAGACAGACTACCAGATGTCCTGGATTGTGCACGACCGAGCCAGCAGCGAGTCGAGGACTCGGATTGCCTTGGACCAATCGCGGGAGGTGCAGAGCTTGGCGAGCTCGACCCGCTCGGACACCGCCGCGGCCATCCCTCCTCCTCCGCCGCCGCCGCCGCCGCCGCCGCGCCGCGAGAACGGCGGAGTGAAAGTGAGCGGATCGAGAGCTCTGCGCGTTCCTTTCTTAATCCCGGCGTCTCCAGAAAAGGAAGACGGAAATGAAGACGAAGACGGAGGAGGAGAAGGCCTGGAGTGTGATAAACTGGCACTGGGAGATCACGACCGAGACCTTGGAAAAGGAAGACAACAACAGCAAAAATAAAGAAAAAAGGAAAATGAGAAAATGATATTCTATTTCGGGACTTTCTTTTTTCTATTTTATTTTCGCGACTCGGCGAGGACGGACGCGGACAGAGAGATTCCTACCGTGCCGCCCACGTGAACCTTGGGCGCTCCTCGTGAGGAAGGAATTTCTCTTTTCCAGCTGCTCTTGGTTGAACATGCCCATGATGATCTAACCCATATGCCACTTCCTAGCCAAATTAGAAATTAAAATTAAAATTGGAAATCTAATCCCGAATTTGTAGTGGGTTAGTCACAAATAATCAAGAAGGTGTTGAACCGGTTGTTGTCGGAGACATTGGAACTTTCTCGAGTTTAATTGTAAATCGATGTATATGCTTAAGCTTCTGTATAGACGAAGGAGCATCTTTATATAGGTTTTTACTTTTTGTGCTTTGTTTAGTTTAAATCTCACGGCAAACATACTTTTGATCTTTTCTAGAATTCTTTTCGTGGATTCTAAGGCTTGAATTGATAGAGTTGGATCATCTTTTTCATGAGTGTTTTTCATGAGTGTGGAGTATTGTCCATTCCGTCTGTAGTAAGTACTACCTTTACGAACGGTCTATCTAAACTTTCTTGCTCTATAGTATGTCTCCCTCTACACTTTGGTACCTCGAACTGACCTTGTTATATTATGTAGACTATTCACCATCTACATGGTTCGTCCAAACTCGTCAATGGTCAAAGTCCTCTAATTTGGTCACCATTTGTAAGGTCTATTCAAGCTTATTGACTCATCCATTTTCTCTAGACCTTTCATCTTCTGTTGATCCATCATAGTTCTCTTACTATCACACATCTTTTGGTTTGCTCACCGTCCTTAAGATCCTTCCAAACATCATCAACAAATTCCACTTGTAATAAATTATTCGTCTTGTTGTTAGCATTTTCAATACATGATAGCATGTATGTAGTGTAGCACCTAAAATCTTGCAAATCAGGGGCCTTCAGTTAGCAGCACGAGCACCCCAACTCTTAACATCTTCCCCACATCCCGAGTTTGGATGGTCTACTAGATGCACTTGAATACCATACAAAGTTGCAACCAATCTACCATAATACTTAGTCTAAGGTACCTAAAGGCTTAGGCAATAATGAGAAAGTCACCTATCTAAGTTTTTTTTTTTTTTTTTGGTCGGTCCTACTCTATTCCTATCTAAGTTGACATGTCAAAATAATCTGGTCTATAAAAACTATAGATCTTAGGTCTGAGAGTGCAATTACCCATGGGATGGATTAGCATCCAACAATGCCCTATCATGTACCGCAACTTAATTTTTGATTTAGTCCTTAATTTTCATCCATTAATTTCCTAAGCATGCACCAATTTTTTGTTTTAAAATCTTGAAACGTTGCCAAAAACTTACTCGATGTCATTACCAATTAACGAGGTTGCATTCTTGTCTTTAGTGGCGTGGCTTTGTTTTTGTGTGAAAGTGACTATGTAAATATCAATTTAAATTCAAAGTGTGAAAATAACATAATTATATAAAATTATCACATGCAATAAACATGACAAATTGGATGCAATTTACAAGATTAGGAAATGACATGGTATAGCATAATTCGCATGCAATATGATTTGATCAATTAGATGTAAGACATACCGATGAAGCAAAACATGGCAACAATCACATGCAACATGATATAACAATTTAAATTGTAAGACATGATATGGCAATAATCACACGCGACTTGACAATTAGATGCAAAACGTGACAACAAGATCATATTATATTATAATAATCATATATAACATGACGTAGAAAATCATATGTAAGACATGACAATGATTTGATAGGCAGACTATATTATGTAAGGAGATATTCTTTGATTTGTGATTTTACTTGGATGCACCAATTACTTTCAACGAAGTCAAAACAAAATCATTATTTGATCCCAATATAATTTTAGTATAAAAAAACATGATATGAATAATCCTATGCATTGGCCTTAGTTCATGGAATCGAATCATTATAACTATTTACTTTTAACTTTCTCCTGCATTATAATAGTATTTCCTGTACTTGAATCAAATCCCTTTGGTACATGACCTATGAGTTGGCTTTCAAATAAATGGGTGTTCAAATGCAGCACTTCAATATGTCCACAACATTATATTCCCTTCAAACTGCATAGTTCATATATTAGTAATAGCAACATCATGCATTCTTTTGTCTTTCTTCACTGTTAGCATCATAATAGCTTAATTTTAGAACAAAATAGTCATTATGATGGCCTATTAACATGCATAATTACAAACAACATTCCGGCAAAAAGCAAAATATCATACAATTATGATAGCCTAGCATGTCCTAGCATGGGTTTCTATTGGGAGAGAAAGTAAGGGAGCTGAGATTTATCTCGAAAGCATGAGAGTTTTGTTACCTACACCGAAAAAAAAAACACAAAAACAAGATAAATGCAAAAATTGGACTCGAGTTGAAATGATCACAATAGTGTTTTTTTCTTCTTTTTTTTGGTTGAAAAACACTTGTAGCATTCTCATTTAAGTGAAAGTCTGAGTAGACAAAGTACGGGCTTCAAAACAAAGCAATTCCAAAAGACAAGCAAGGGGATAAGTGACCTAGTTAACCGGTAAAAAATTGTTGCTTTGGGCCTTAATGATCCAATCCACAACTCACTTACTTTCTTTTCTGCAATGGGCCAGGGCTTTAGTGGCCAGTGCGTGTGCTTCCCAACTGACTTAATTTAGGCCAGATCAATTCGGTCTATCTCCAGCTCTAGCTCTAGCTTAAGTTTAGATTAAGCTTCAAAGTACTTTAGAGTTTCTAGAATAGCTGCCTCTGCCAAGATCACAGATTACTAATCGAGCAAATCCGTCAATAAGGATACCCCGACTGTCTCGGCAAACATAAGCGATGGCCCCTTCCCATGTTCCTTCAACAAAAGACCCATCCACGTTAATTTTGAGCACACTGATGGGAGGGGAAGTCAAGATAAGAGATTACTCTATTTGTATTTGCGAATTTCCCTTATTGTTTTCTAACCATTTGGTAATTTTTTTTCACTGTGACAATTGTTGAGGTGATTATGCTTTGCGGATTCAATTTTTGAGCTTTGAACACCAAGTCGTCATGAGATTTCTAGATTAGCTGCAATAATAGAGTAAGCTGCTCAAAAGGGATTGAAGTATGTTAAAAATTAACAAGCCATTCTTCTATTCAAGTTACTCTATAACCGTCAATTCTAATGTTTATCATAGGGTTGTTCCAGATTTGTCGAGTCCAAGGACACAAGAGGAAAATATATTTGATGGGCTTCGGGTGTTGATGGGAGATCATGCAAGTGGCCTTAGGTACAATTCGTCTCCAAAACAAGTTATTCTCTTGAAGCATTTTGACAAAGGTGCTAAAGAAAAAAAAAAATTGAATTTGGATTACAACTTTGCCTTCCAAATTCTATTGCATAATTCTCTGTGGTTTTTAGAAATGACGCTTCATTTTTGTTTAGGAGTTTCTCCCTATGTCCAAAGGTTGTTATAAGTGCTCTTAATTGTAAACTTGCTTGTTTTGGTTGCCTTCCATATTAGTTTATCTTGTGGAAGTTGAGAATTTAAGGGATTGGCTAAAATCTTCCGGGACGTTTCGCAATAAAACACCTCTCTTGCTCTATTCTCATTCCATCTAGCTTACTCCATAATTAATAACTCAAATACTTGAATTGGATCCTCTCTATTCACAAAGCCTTAGTCAAATCTCTCGGTAGTCACTAATCTTCTATTATGCCGATTTTCTCTCCATTTCCAACCACCCATTAGATTGATTGGTTTATAATATTTCGACCCATAAGCAAACTTTGCCACCCCCAAGAGAGTCAGGAGCCTTTTTTTGCATACAATAAGTCTGATGAGAATACTATAATCCTTTAAAGACCCGACTCCAAAAAGAATATAGATTTTGAATTAGCCTCCAACAAAGCCTCATTGAATTTAATTAGATCTCTAATTCCCAAACCACCCTCATCCTTCCCTACTTTAAGAGTGTCTCGATTTCTCCAATGCAACCTATCATGTTTTCATTATTTTTCCACTAGAATACGACAATTTTATCTTCAACAGCTTGGCAAATAGATAGAGGAATTTTAAAGATGGACATTGCATATTAAGGTAGAGATTGCACCATAATTTTGAAAAGAACTACTTTCCCTTCCTTGAACAAAAAATTCTCTTTCCAACCTTCCAATTTTATGTCAACTCTTGCAAGGATCCAAGAAAACATTTGCTTTTTTGAACAACCGAGTCGAATGGTATACTCAAATACTTCCCTATCCTCTCTAAATTCAATACTCTCGTCTCATGTCATATTTCTCCTTAAGTCAATTGGCAGTCTTGGCTTAAAAATATGCCCAACTTGTTCAAGTTTACGGCTTGTCTTGATGCGAAGCAATATTGATTGAGGACTACAGCCATATTCTGACATTTTACCAACCTTTAAAGAAGAGTATTAAATCATCCGCAAAAAAATAGGTGAGATAAAAATGGACAAAATTGGTTCTATTTAATCTCCTTAATGCTTCCATTCTCCATTTGTCTTTTTAGCAACACAGATAACACATTAGCCATAGTGACAAAGAGATAAGAGGAAAGGAGGTTACTTTGTCTAATACCACGAGTGGATTGAAATGGAGGCAAAGTTTCCCCATTAACTTTGACACTGAATGAGACCGTAGAGACACATTTCATAATCAAAGAGAACTAGGTATCACAAAAACTCATTTTGAGCATACTTGCTTCGAAAAAATCTCATTCTATTTGGCCATACACTTTTTCCATGTCTAACTTAAGCATTGCATGAAAAAAAAAAAAAAAAAAAATTCTCTTTTGGATTCATTACTAATTAAGCACCTCTTACACTATTAAGATAAATGTCCTGAATCTATTGCTTATTGACAAAGACACTTCATTCCACGGCCATCATATTTGAGAGGCACTGTCTTAAGCTATTTGCCATAACTTTTGAATGATTTTACAAGAGAAATTGCAAAGGCTAAAGGTGATGAAGGTTTTGTTCAACTCAAGATTGACATTCCCTAAATTGAAGAATAATCTTTCCTCCTTGGATATTCTATGTCCTTTTTAGTGACGTTGGTAAAACTTTCTACTTAATTCATGTTGCCTAGAGACTTTCAAAGCATCCAACTAGAAGGTCACCTCCGCAATCGCTTCTAGAGTCACTTCTCCATTCAAAGCCCGGTTAATCTCCTTGTTTATAACACATGGAATATGATCGATTATTGGTTGGGAATCTCTTGGCTTTGTTGAAAAGTAGAGTTCTTTAAAATAAGCATTTGTCATGTCCTTCAGTCGGGTAGGATTTCGGCAACATTCATCATGCTCGTTTTTCAGTGGATAACTCTAACTTCTTTGCACAATAATAGCATGGAAGTAATTCATATTTTTGTCCCCCCCCCCTCGATTTGAGCCAATTAACTATAGATCTCATTCTTCAATATACTTCTTTAGTCTCTGTAGTCTTTTTACTTCCATTTTCAACCAATTCATTTTGTCTTTATTAAAGTGTAAGTTTGGGCTTATTTGTAATCACTATATCTCTCGTTTTAGCACCATATTTGTTTTTCTGCATTTTGTAAACCTCCTCTTACTCCATTCAACCATCTTCTCGACCTCCTTTTTCAATTTAACTAGTAATGTCACTGTCTCTCCTTGAAAAGAATTCCAAAAATCTAATACTAATGCCCTAGCCAACCCACTTGGATTTCTATGAAGCACATTTGGAATTTTAGGATGCATTTGGCAACTTGCCAAACCGTGAAAATTTATATTCTTTTGTTCCCGGAAGTAGATTTGGAATAGAAATTCCGTTTGATAAATCTTTTGTTCTCGAGAATAGATTTGGAGTAGAATCGAGAAGTTAAAAAAGGTTGACTCTTGTTCCCGAGAACAAAAAAAAAAAAAGAATCAAAAGAAACAAATTCACTTCTCACTATCCTTGCGTTACTCTTCTACACATCATCGAAACCCACTCTCTCCTATACTGAAACCCATTCTATCTTCTCTAAACCATTCGGTCTTCATTCATTCTCTCCTTAAGAACGATCATTAGTGCTTCTTCATCAACTGAAGCTACTTGTTTGAGGTGAGTTACCTTGACTCGCAACTATGGGGTGGTCACCGTTGTAGACATGGGTTGTCATTCACTGATCTGAATGACGGCCCGCTCGAGTGAACGAGCCCTCCGCCAAATCGGCGGACACCCTCGTTGTTGTTCGTTGACTAGGTGAGCGAGCGAGCCCTCGGCTAGATCCGTGGACACCCTTGCTGTTACTCGTCATCTGGGTGACGGCTTAGCCGAGCAAGCCCTCGCTTGAGCCGCTCGCTCACGCAAGCCCTCAACTAGATTCGCGAGGGTGACCGCTGATCTGAGCGAGGGCTCGCACGCAAACACCATCGCTGTCATCCATCGTCTGGGCAACGACTTGCACGAGGGAGCCCTCGCTTGGATCAGCCGATGCCTTTGCCAATCTGGGCAAGCGAGCAAGCCCTCAGCCAGGTCGGTCCGACACCCTTGCCGTCGTCCGTTGTCTAGTCGACGACCCACACGAGCGAGCCCTAAGCCAGATCGACGAGCACCCTCGTTGTTGTTCATCGTCTGGCCGATGGCTCGCACAAGAAAGCCCTCGCCCAAATCGATGAACGCCCTCCACGTCCTCCTCAACCATCACTTTGGGCAATTTGGGCTAGGGCTCGCTCTCAATCGTCATTCTTAACCCTCGCTCAAGCGAGCACAGATTTCGCCGTCTTCTATGCTTTCTTTATTTCTTTGCATTTCATAGTGGCTCACCTAACCTCCTCATTTTACTAATTGCGCAGTTCTATTAACGTTGGTGCATAGTCGATCTTGCGTATCTCTAAAATCCGGTAACTCGTTTCTTAGTGTTCTTTGTTCACTGCTTTTCCCTGCTGCTTCTTTGTCTTTTGCTCTTCTTTTTAATCAATGCTCAAGTAAAGCTTCTAGTTGATCGAAAAAAGTATGAATTAGACATGGTTTCTACTCCATCACTTCCTTTTGGCAATGTTGGGTTTTTGAAAATGAGAAACAATGACTTTTAGCGAGACGCGGACCCTTGGAGTGCCATAACTTGGCAGAAAGGGACACTTAAATTCCATAACTCATGAAAGGTACACTTAAGTGCCAAAATCGGAGCAAAATGGATCACTTGAGTGCCAATCCGGCCAAAGTCCGGCCAAAACGCCAACGTGGCATTTTTTCGGCGAAGCAAGTGCAAAACAATGCCATTTTGCACGCTGACGTGACCAAATAATGTAAAAACGATGTCGTTTTGGGCTGATGTGGTAAAAAAATAATATAAAATTTAATTAAAATATTAAAAAATATTTTAAAATTAAATTTAGTTAAAATATTAAAAAAATAATTTTAAAATTACATTTAGTTAAAATATTAAAAAATAATAAGAAAAAAAAGAAATGGGGGGAGGGTCGGCCGGGGTCACCGGGCCTTGGCCAAGAGCCGGCGACCCCGGCCAACCGACGGCGAGGGCTCACAAGCCCTCGCCCTAGATTGGAGCGAGGGTTGCAGCTCTCGCCCAGATCTGTGGTGAATGGCGAGGGGTCGCGGCCCTCCCCCGGTGGGCAGCGGCCGTTGGCTTGGCCGAGTGAAGGCTGCCGTCCCTCGCCGCCGATCGGCTGGGGTTGCCGACCCTTGGCCAGGGCCCAGTGACCCCGGCCGACCCTCCCCCCTTCGTCGCTGGCCCTTCCCGGTGACGGCGGGGAGGCAGCGGCCCGCCCCCCCTTTTTTTTAATTTGTTTAATTTTTTTTAATTTTAAAATTATTATTATTTTAATATTTTAACTAAATTTAATTTTAGAATTATTATTTTTTAATATTTTAACTAAATTTAATTTTAGAATTATTATTTTTTAATAGTTTAACTAAATTTAATGTAATTAATTTTTATATTATTTTTTTACCACATTAGCTTAAAACGACGCCGTTTTTGCATTATTTGGCCACGTCAGCGTGCTCGTTTCGCCAGAAAAATGCCACGTTGGTGTTTTGGCTGAAGCGGCACTTAAGTGATCCGTTTTTTCTTCAAATGTGACACTTAAGTGTACCTTTCGTAAATTATGGCACTTAAGTGTCCCTTTATGCCAAGTTATGGCACTTGAAAGGTTCTTTACCACTTTTAGCTTAGTTTCATTTTTAGTTCAACAAGTGGCCGAAAGACATATTGCCCTATGAGGAGCATGTTAGAAGTATTGATTAAGTAATATCCAGCCCATTTGTTGATACTATTCCCGTTGCTATTGATTAAAAGTAAATATATTGCCTTAGAACTTGAAAACTGAATAATGAAAAACGAAAAGATAAAAGACAAGTAAATTACAGAAAAGCGTTCTTGTCCTACTAGCATCACTTTGTGAAGTGTTGACTTGAGAGTATTATGTCGAACGGTTTTCATGAAAAATGCAACTTCTTTCTTTTCTCAAAAGCTTACATGAGCTAAAAAAATTTCCTTAGTCAATGCTGGTTTCTCACCTACCATCTAATGTTCTACTCAAACACTATAGTATGGAAGAAATGGGAGACATCTTAGTCAATCTTTGGTGCTGGAAGATTAGGTAATTAAGGGTGCATTTGGGCCATTGAGTATATTTCCATGCTTCAAATTGTAGATGGAGGCTAGATTATATTGTGTTATTTAGCCTTTCAATAGGAGTTTTAGAAAAAACTCATGGTTTTTAGCTTAAAGAATGACTCTTTACGTGATTGCTGATGCCATGTGCTACCACTACCACTTGAGTCATATGTGACTTGACTAAAAAAATATATGAAGCTTCTATTTCTCTGAGCTTACTAGTAATACATGCAAACATTCTCATGCATGTCATTCTAAAAATGTCATTTCTTCATAGAATATTTTAGTCCTGAACTAGTAAGCTCCTTTGGCCTTATCGATGTTTGTTAAAACATCAACAACAACCCCACTCTAGCCAACTAATCGGGAATTCTGTCTTCCACCAGAATGAATACACGTCTTCTATTAGGTGCCATGTTCTTGGTCTTGATGATCAATGTGACTCAATTGCAGGGCGACAATGACTTGTACTTGAGTTGCACCAACTTTTTAACTGTGGGAACATTTAAGGCATAGGCCACCCTTTTTGGGGTGGGAACCAATCCAATAGTTGTGGTTACCTAGTATTTTAAATCATTTAACAAGATGTCTTGGACTTTTTAATGAGCAACACAAGCATGCTTATAACAAATCACATGAGCAAACTTTATCTAATGTTAGCTTTATCTAATCACCAATGTTAGCTTTATCTAATCAAAACCCAAGGAACAAAAAAAAGAGATGAGCGAAAGACACTCTAATTCTGAGTATAACAAAGCTTCTACATAAACAGCTTATCAAGACTCTAAGTGAGCTCCCACCCTTATTATATTTGTTGGAAACTACTCTCAACCTCAGAGCTCAACTTGGCAATTGAGCAAACGATGCAACTAGTAGACTAGATTCCTTGCTATCCAAGGAATAAAAAATAGGAAAATACAGCAAATTCCATGTACTCTAATCAAAGATTTGATTAGTGTAAACAAACACCAATGAAGGTAACACTCATAAAACTAGTAACAAATCACAAAAACTTCACATCATCCATGAAACTAAATCAAACCAAACGAAAGCTAAGGTTAAATTATATTACATCTAGGAAGAACAGAATCATAATTCATGAGTAGTCAAGGTAGACCCTTGCACAAAAGACGAGACATCAACAGACTATGGTAATTGGCTAGATTGACAACATCTTCCTCCGATTACAAACGCATAGACTTGCATTATAGTTAATGGTTTGTTACTGGCATATCATGAACTTGTTTATGCATGATTATTTTGTATTGTGTTGAACTCATGTTATTTAATTTGGTGCTAAGTTAGGCATTAAGACGATATCCTGCTTTAGACTCAGGATTTCGTTTCCTAGATTTTCGGCTCACTCCTTATTTTTCAACGTGTAGGATGGTCCCCTTTGGACATGACACCATCAGCCATTAAGTTGGGTGGTGGCTTGCTTTTGGAGTAGTACAGGAGTAGTGGTGCTAGTTGAACCAACCATTTTCCCAGGACTATATATTTTGATAACAAGTGCTATTATTTGAGTAAAGAATAAGCATATTTATTAAACTCACATGACTTTCTTGTATGATATGTTGTGATGTATTTTGTAGCGCTTCCGCATCCATAATTATAGTTATGAGTATAAATGGAAATGACATGTGTAGTGTGTGACGTGCCTAGAGCGTCACATAATTGAAGTAGGAAGAAAAAGCTAAAAGTAAATCAAACCCAAAATGAGGGGGGAGGGAGGTGTCGGTGACAATCTTGAGGAAAGTGAAAATGGAGACACGAAGCAAAAGAGGGAGTAAGACTCTATAGAGAGGAGCATAATCCCTTTGGATTGGGTTTTTTTTAACCAATATGCCAACTTAGCTTATTTTTTAATTATAAAAGCCACGTAACTATTTTGACTAGAATTTCTCGCTATTGACAGTAAAGTGATTTCTTTTTCTTTTTCTTTTTTCCAATTTCGCACTTAAGTGAACTGATGAAATTTTTTATATTAAAGTGAGGACCTTACACAAGTTATGGCATTTCCGGTATCCTTCTAACCTTATTAAGGCTAGCCGTCAAAGCCCATCTTTTGAGTCTCATCTAACACCTCCTTGCTAGACTACTATAATCATATGGTAAATACCTCTTATGCTTCTTGCTTACATAAGTCTTCGGGCCTTCGTTTTTGTCCAAGCTCTCGACATCCGGGGATCATTGCTGGTTGCATGCAAAAAGGACTCCTTAGCAACCCCTCATTTCTGGCTCAAGATCCAGCATTGTCCTATTTGTTTCTTCCCATATTATGTCCTCCATCATAACCGTCTTTCCTTTATCAGTTGCCCTATTGTTATTCCCCATCATTAAAGTAGTTGGTTGCCCCTATACACCACCATATGCCCTGAGTTCACTGGTGTCCCATAATGAACTCTTCTTCCATCAGCTCCTTAATCGTTTTTTTTTTCATAGAAGAGCTCCTAGTAGGGGTTGAGTTCATTTGCTCTTGTCTTTAACCACGAGCCGGAGGACAACCGTTTCATATTTTTTTAACTGATCCATGGTAAATGGAATTTCCCACAAAGTTGTGCATAATGTCCCAATCTCCCACATGAATAACAATTATGTGGAAATCTTTCATACATGAAATCCAGCCATAACTTCTTTCCCCCATTACTGAAAATAGGCCCCGGTATCAGAGGAGCTGTGATATCCAAAAAAACCCCGTCTTTCCTATTTTATAGGACGTACACCCTCTCGCTTAGATCTTAAGATCTAAAACACTACCTGTTTCTTTCGCTACTTTCGCTATCACCCTCTCCAAGGTTTATTCCATCGGCATACCTTTTATATGAATTCAAAAATCGCAGGTGCTGAAGTTATAACAAGCAAGAGTATGTCAAGCTCTAACAATTTTAGTAAGAGCAAATGACTCACCAAGGGTCCTGTTCAATAACCTTATCTTTATCCATTTCTGACCAAAATCGGAATTCAATAGTGCATAGAGCTATAAGAAATATTTTCACATCCTCCATTTTCCAAACCCTACACATTGTGTTTTGAAATACTTATATAAATACCTTGGGTTTTGATGAAATTCGACAATTAAGGATAATTTGCATTCCTTATTTTTTTTTTCTTGTTAAATTCTCCTCATCTACAGCAGTTATCTTCCTCTTTGACCACAACCTTCCAATCTCTTACAAAGGGTAGCAAGGAGAATTTTAGACTTGTCTAACTACTCCATTAAGTGAGATTGTAGTGCGTTCAACAATAGAGAGTAGTCATATGATCGGGAAAGGATAATGATGGGCTTGAAGTAGACAAAGATAATCACATAATTATAAACAAAAGACGAAAGGCAGAAAGGGGTTAGGGTTTAAAATGGAGATAAGGAAGATAAGGAAGGGGATTTAGGGTGGGAAGAGGATTTGTGGGATGGGATTCAATATATCAACCATGATCTCGAACTAGAGTGATGGAAACTTTAGAAAGGGGCTACCAGAGGGAGGAAGATGTGGGTCTAAGGTTACGTTGGATTTAGGAAGCTACCATTACAATATAGAGAACTCTCCAATGAGAAATCACTGAGAATTATTAGAGTAAAAGAGCAAGGAAGAAACTCCGAAAATGAGGATGGGAGGACTTTTCATATGCGTAATTAGCCCTCTCACGAAAAAGTCAAACACCTTGAGTTGATGCTTGCTTTTTCTGAGCTTGTATCACTTCCATCCAATGTTTGATGCCCGATTCACATGGATTTTGCTTCATTAGAATGATTATGCTGAGAGCTTTCCAACGAGTCCAATAATGTTAGGTGAAATCACAAATCATGAAAAATTTCAACCCAAACTTCATTATAATGTTAGGGTCTACAAAACGAGCGTCGTTAATTTTCAAAAATCATAATTAACCATAAAATAGGGTCTAGAAAGTTTCATTTGATTCCAAAACTCTAGGTATTGTTTTGGGGTATGAGACTTTTTTCGAGTATTGGAAGGTTTAACTGAAATTTGACTTTTTGATCATTTCCTCTTGAGTTGATTTGATGTTGAGATGGAACAGTTACGATAGTTTTGGAATGCATCATCAAAATAAAAAAAAAATGAAAAAATCGCAAACTTCCTAACACAGCGATGAACAAGTGACTACTTCCAAAGAGTCAAAAATTGACCATCAGATTGGGGTGGCAAAATTGGTGTCAAGCCTCTATTTAATGGTAGGACGCATTTTTTAGGTTTTAAATATGTTTCGGCCCTCGTATGTTGCGATCAATTTTTTTTTATCAATAGTAATATCTTAATACATGTCATTAGAGACATGATATCGGTAGTGGTTTAATCAAATTTGAGGGATTGCAAAGATTGTAAGTTATGCTTATTTTCTATGATTGACTGCGTATTATATGTAAATAAACTCATCAACGCACTTCCAACATTCTTGATCTCCGGAAACCATTGGAACAATTCACCCATTAGCAGATTAAATGGGTGTTGTGATAAACTAGTGCGTTGATCACTTGGCTAAGCAAGGAAGGAGCCAAAAACACTTTGCAATAAAGATCCCCCTTCATTGGATAGAGCCACTAGTATTGACATGGTAAGTCCACATGGACATCCATAGGGTTAATAATATCACGAAAAATCCCAAGATTTTTACAGGTGTATCGTTAAATTTATTACAGTATTACCGTTAAATTTGTCATAAGTGTACCGATTTATAGTTTTTCGTAATATGTACCCTATGAATTCCCATGTGGACCACATCACCATGTGTCATCTAGGTCAGCAAAATTTGACAATAAAATTTGATTGAAACTAATGAGAGGTAAATTTATTATAAATATACTAGTTTGGGACTTTTCGTGGTCAAAAAATCAGTTTAGGTAATCTATCATGGGTGTATAGATTTAAATTGTTTTATGATAAAAAATTAATTTTAGGTAAATTTGTTATAAGTGTATCAATTTTGAGTTTATCATAATATTAACCATTATATTTAAGTTTTGTTGAAAAAAGAAAAGAATGAAACTCAAAGGAATAAGACAAAGTAAGTTACATATGCACTAGGCCATAGGATTGCGGTGAATATGCCTTAGTAGCATTGGAATGACCATCTCCGACGAGCTCAATTGCAATAGGTGGCCTTCCGACGACATCATCTCAATAATCAACTCGCCCCCCAGATGTTGGTGTGAGTACCCGGACACTCCCACCAGCACAACCAAGTCCTTCATGCTTTAAATTATGTGGCAAGGCATAGTAACCAAGCCGAGGTAACAGGTAAGGCATCATGTCACTTTGGAAAATGGTTCAGGCGATGCACAGAGCTATGTCGGGCCTCATGTTGAACAGGGTTCAGCTGAACTCCTGGACATACACTGAGTCCATGTCGCCGCCGATGGCTAAAGGTGCAAAACCGAAGCACCACGCCTTGTAATTCTCTTGCATTGCCTTAAAGAGTTGATCGAGGTCTGCTTGCTCAAAGCCACCATAGTACTCCGAATCATTCAAGTACCTACAGATAAACACATGCATGTGATCAACTCACTTATGTTTGCTTTCATAAGAAAACCAAATTTATACATACACATATACATATGTATATATAGGTAAATATTATGGAAAACTTCAAACCGGTACGCTTGAGACAAATTTACCTTAGGTAATTTTTTAACTATTAAAAACATCAAACTAATATATGTGATAAATTTATCTCAAACTAACTTTTTTATCATAATAAAAAAAATACTAAATTAGTACATTCGTGACATGTACCCTTCGTTAATTTCTATTGAATTGGATTAATACCATAAAAAGACCACAAATTGATACATATATGACAAATGGAGGGTAAAACCCTAAATAAGTACATTTGTCAACTGCCATGTATCATCCAGCTCAATAATTTTTACAATAGAATCTAACGAAAACTAACAATGGGTAAATTTATCACGAGTATATCAATTTAGAGTTTTTGATAGTCAAGAAATTAGTTTATGATAAATATGTCACGTGTGTATACACTTTTCAATTTGAGGATGGATATTTCTTTGAAGGGTTATATTCCCTTTCATCCCTGCTTGAAAGAAACTTTCTCCAACCAATTGCGTGATTGGTAAGCTATAAACACAGGCATCAATTACATGTTTTTTTTTTTAGTTAAGTTACCATGTTTGTAATATTCATAACTTGTAATCAACTAATTGGATGTATGGTTGGATGAAATTTCCTCCAAAATATAACCCTTCGTTGAATGCTTTTGATATAAACTAACCATTTTAATTGTCAACGTGCAGTAAGATGAAACAAATGATGCCCGCATTATGAAAATATACACATAGATGGTTGATTTTTTCTCTCAAACTCCAAGGATGACCCTTATAAGCCAAACGTTTGCTATGCTTTCACTAAAAAAATTACTTCCGTACGCAATTGAGTTTAGCTAGTTACTAGGGGCGCACATGACAACATTTTTGTTTCTCTATTTATCTATTTTTCCGTTCCCCGAAATAGGTTTGATACAGAAATTCATTTGGTAACACAATTTATTTTTTTATTTCTGGAACAGATTTCTATTCCAGAAATAGATTTGGAGTAGAAATCATAAGTTAAAATTTTTTAACTTTTCTATTTCTAGAACAAAAATGAGAAATCAAAACTTTCCTCATCGTTCACTCTCATCACTGCCCTTCGCCCACCCACCGCCCGTGGGATGTTGGACGCCCGCCACCTGCCATCGCTTGCCCGCTACCAACTGTCGGCCACCGAATGCCGAATGCCTGCTAGTCGTTGGTCACTCATTGCCAATCGTTGGACGCCGGAGGCCCACCATCGACCATCGGATGTTCGTCGCCGACTGCCCGCTGCTCGCCACTGATCGCCTACCAAAGGCCGCCAGACTCCGGCTGTTGGCCACCCACCGTTGGTCGCCAAACTTCGATCGGTCGTAGCCCGCTACCCGCCACCGAACATCAAACGCCGATCGCCAAACATCAAACTCCAGCCACCAAACATCAGCCGTTGCTACCCCTAGAAATATAAATTTTATTCTTTTATCAAACAAAATTTTGTTTTAGAAATAGATCTTTTAAATCATTATCAAACGCGTTTCTTTACTTAGAAACTCGTCAATTGAATAGAAATTGATTTCTATTCTAGAAATTTTGTCATGCGTGTCCTAAGTAGCCATTTCCCCAAATAATTTTCTCAACAATTCTAAAATTTTTGCTATGCTTTGACTTGATTGCTAAGCCACAAAAGTAAACCTCAACATCATACCATTAAATTCAAATTTTAAATTTATGATAACTTGCAATATATAAACAAAATTTATCAAATAATAAATTAATAAATTACAACTTCTAAACTTCTCTCTTATCTAATTTAATTTTTCCTGAAAAATCTCAATCAAAAATCAAACAAAATATTTTGTTTCTCATTTTCTATTAAACGAATTTGCTTCAAATGATATGAGCTGTATTTTAAAAAGTGGATTTCAGAAATAAAACTACAAGAAATACGAACATGCATGCCTCAAACAAGATGCAATCTTTATTCTTTTGCTGTACTGTTTAAATTTAGATCGTTCACATGATAAAATAAGTTATCTTTGAAATTATTTTGGTTTGACTTTTACGGGAATGGGCAAAAAAAGCATTTATTCATTAACAAACAAAAAGCTATACTTCAAAGACTCAGCATAATTAATCTAATACGATATATTTATCTTGTGGATTATATTTCAAATTAAATGGATAAATCATATATTTAAAGACAGAAAATTAGACCGAATCCACCTAAACTTTGGGATGATACATGTTTGCTCCCGAACTTTTAACTATTATATACTACACTTAGAACTTTCATTTGTTACAATTATTAATTATGTTATTTTTCCATTAGCATGTACAATGCACCTGACTTTTAGGCTCCATTCGTTTCATAGAAAATAATTTGAAAGAAAACGTTTTCCGAATTTCCCGGAGTTCATTTTAGGGAAAATGAATTGCTTGGGGAAAACATTTTCCATGAAGAGAAAAAATAGTCTTCTAAATTAGGAGAAAATATTTTCCACTTTTGAAAAGTGGAAAACATTATCTCTCTTATCTCACACCCCTATAAGCCATCACTTCCTCTTCCTCCTCCTTTAAAAAAAAAAAAATGAATTATTTTATTTTCTTCATTTTCCCTCTTCTTTTTTATTTTTCTGTTTTCTTTTTATTTTTAAATTGAGTTTTTAATTATTTTTCTTTTTCTTCCATTTTCTTTTTCTTCTTCCTTGGTCGATCGCCGGCCGCCACTGATCGGTCACGGGCCAACTCCAGTCTCGCCCAAGGCCATATCTGACGAGGGCAAGGCTTGAGCTCACCGGCCTTGGTGAAGCTTGGGCTTGCCTAGATCGGGCTAGCCGTGAGCTCGCCGACCTTGGCGAAACTCGAGCTCACCTGGATCGGGCTAGTCGCGAGCTCGCCAACCTCGGCAGAGATTAGGCTCACCTGGATCAGGTTAACGAGCTCACAGCTCGCTCAATCCAGGCGAGCCCGAGCTTCACTGCCGACGAGCTGTGTCCTTTGGTTAGTGAGTTCACAGCTCGCTTGGATTGGGCGAACCTCGAGCTCGCCGAATCTGGCGATTAAGTCTTAGTCGACCGCCAAGCAGCTGGCCACGTCGAGGCACGCGGCGGCAAAGGAAAGAGGAAAAGAAAAAGAAAAATTAAAAATAATAAAATTTCTATTTTTAAAAATAAAAATAATTAAAAAATTCAATTTTTTTAAAAATATATAATTTAAATTTAATTTTTTTTGGTGAATTAAAAATATTAAAATTAATTTTTTTTGGTAATTTTTCCCAAAAAATCAAATTAGAAAACAAATAATGAAAAATATTTTCCACTTAAATTTCATGTTTCAGTTGAAAACTAGAAAATATAATCATTTTCTTAGAAAATGACTTCTTAGAAAATATTTTTCAGAATCTCAATATTTTTCGTGAAACGAACAGACCCTTAAGGTTACAAGTATCTCGTCATCCCAATTTTTTGGTAAATCTCTATTCTACAGTTAAGTGGTAAAGAAATACAGAAGGTAGAGAAAACTAAATTACTTAATAAACTAAATTACCTAATACACTGGTAAAAGATGATAAGAAACAATAAAAATTTGTTTAGATTTGACAGATATGACTAATGTAATAGAACTAAATAAGATATTTAATTGCAAAATAGATAAAAAGGTGAAAGCCCTCGAGTACAAAAATGTCAAATGACAAAAAATTGGTCACTCATTATATATTTAAGGGGTTAATTAATTTGAAAATGATTGATCAATAACAATCTCTGAATCTATTATAAAATAAAGTGATCCTCTTAACTCATTAAAGAAAATGATTAACCAAAATTTAATGTGATAATTTAAAATATTTTATTCATAAATCATTTTTCCATTAATTAATAATTTAAAAATACATTAAGAATTCCCAACTTTTGTAATATGACCTTTTTGCTAAAGATGCCATTTTCCATTTTACTTAATCGTTTTTGTTTTTCTTTAAACATCTAATTAGATCTGGTAATATTTATCAAACCTTAACATTTTTTTTAACTTTTTCATAGTATTATTAATTTTCATTTTTTTATGATATTAATATTTTAGTTAATTTATTTGCCTCCATTTTCTTTGCTTTGTTTTTTTTTTCATGTCCATTATACACGTGAACAAAAAAAATGTAGCTCAAACAAAATGAAAACTAGAGAAAATTGTCTAGTATGTGCTAAACTTATTATATGAATGTCAATTCAGTCATAAAATTTTCAATATGTCAATTTAACATTAAACCTTTGTGAGAATTTCAACGTTGTCATTCTAATTAAATTTACCAGAAACCGTTGATGTAACAATCTGACTGAAATTTCATGCAAAAAATTAGGACTAGATTGACAAATTTGAAAAATTTATAACTGGATTGATATTCACACAATAGGTTCGTGATTGATTGAATAATTTTCCATGAAAGTTTAAGGGTACTGCAAGATCTAGCAAACGTATATTACCTTCGAAGATCAGGAGAATTTATGTTATTTCCCCTTAAGGATACTTCATCTTTATTCTTTTCATATTAAAATTTATAGGATGAATCGAAAGAAACTAATGTTGGAAAGGATTGTAGAAGTACATCTCTAGATAACTTAATCTTTTTATTTTATTTTATTGATAATACATTCAACACGTCATCTTTTTCTACTCTCTTTTTTTAAATTATAAAAGAAATAGAATTTTGAGGATAATAAGTCCATGAACGAGTCGTAATTGAACATAGACCATGTGACAATTACAAAGTTGAGTGAAGTGCCATGCGATGTGCCCCTAAATAAATAATCTCGCAGTTATGGCTTTGACTATACCTGATGAATTCTATAAATTTAAACGATACCAAAGAGAATGCAGAAAAAAAAGGATGTGCGACTTACAAAGAAGGAGGACTTAATGCGGTGGAACTTGCATATCTCGCCCCTCTCCCTCTCTCCCTTCCTCTCCAAGCATAGGTTTTGGGTCTCTCTTGAATCTAAGCTTCAATATTCAGATAGTTATGACCACCGGAATGACAAGTGCACACATTCTAACCCATGATGCTGAAATGATGCAACGACGTCTACTCAAGAAAAATAATATGCATATTTGATGGGAAAATTTCTAATTCCTAAACTAATCGTACAAATGTCAATTCGATTTTAAAAATTTCGATTTTACTAATTTAATTCTACACTTTTGCGCGATATTTTATGCAATCATTCTGATTGATTTTTACCAAAAATCATTGACATGGAGACGTGCCACATGGGATAGCTAACAATAACTGGACCGCCACATTAACAACGATAGAAATTGACCGAAAAAACTTAATTGGAAGTTGGCGTGGATTTAGGACTAAATTGACAATATCAAAAAGTTTATGATTGTATTGGCATTCACATAATGGGTTTTTAAGTTGTGAGTATTTTTATTGCATAGATTAAATATTCCAAACATTAAGCTTAGTAGCCTTCCGTCTATTTCTCTCTCAGAGGTTGTGGGGAGGAAGCAACCTATCTATAAACCTATCGGCCGATAAGATTATAGGAAGATGGTAAGACTATACTCTCCATACATAAGGGACAAAAGTGAAAGTTGAACACACAGCCCAGCGCCTCAAACAAATCAAGTATGTTTCCTAACACTAATTACCTGAATCTGTCAATCACATAGACCAATTAGCCCCTCTCATCAGCTTCCAACCCCCACAAAGGAATACTAAAATGAACTTGTTTCTGAAACATGCGCAGAGAAAGTTTCCCGGCTTACCTCGGCAAAGCAGCGAGCATGATGATCTTGGAGAAGAGGTCAGGGCAGGCAATGGCGGCCAGGGCGCCGACCATGGTGGAGAGGGAGTGGCCAAGACAGATGCATGGTTGGACTATCCCCAGCTCCTCCGGGATCGCGAGCAGGTCGTATGCGAAGCCCTAGAGGGATGAGTACCGTTCGAAGTCGAAGTACTTGGAGTTGTAAATGATAAATGACTTTCTTTTTTCGGTTTTCGTGTTTAAATGGTTTCTGAATTGCCGATTTGCTAATCACTGGGGTTTGCTCCAGTAGCCACCCTTCCAACATGGAAGGGGGTGGAGGGTTCGAATCTCCACCTTCTCAGGGGAGGTTGGGGTGGGGACGATATAGTTTCAGGTGTGGGTTTCGACTCCCACTCCCTGCAAGGAGGCAGGGCAAAAGTCTGAAAGTGAGAGTTAGAATAGGATTAGAGTAGAAACCAACCAAAAAAAAACTGCCGATTTGCTGGCGCTCTTCAGAATATAAACGTCTCAGTCTGGAGGACGCGAATTAGAAATGAAAAATGCATAGAACCCGGATAGAAAAAGGCAATAATCACCGAAAGGGTTGACAAACGACAATATACGGTTGTCGTTTCTTTTTCTTTTGACTTGGTAATCGGCGGCATAGAAATATGTAAATGTACAAGTTATGAAAAGAGATAAGAAATTATGCGAAAGGGAGAGTATTGTGTAAATTATGTATGTAAAAGTAGTAGATCATAAGCTTAGTTATAGGTTTTATTAAATGACTATCTTAATTAAAAAAATAATTATAATTTTATTATAATCAATCATGGCTATGAGCAATCAAGAAAAATATACTCATAATCCTGAGAGAATAAAGAACCAAAGGAAATATCATAATCATCTTTATCATTCCCCTCAAACTCAAGTAACTTAAAAGTTGACATGAGTTTGAGAAAATAGTTAAAAAAACGCCTCGGTTGGATTGACCACATAATAACTTGCATCCGTCAAATCTGATAATGCAATTGAACCTATGTGAAAGAGAGCTTTCAAGGTGGTCGGCTTCATCCCTCGATTTCCTTTCGACAGTCATGAACTTTAATTGGTTTTATAAGTATATATCGCACTTATATATGAGTTTCAGACGGGGTTTGATGTCAATTATCATTACCATTTCATCAAGGTATCCACGGCAAGAGTTGTATTTATTAAATGTATGACCTAAAGCTACTATGTAATAGTTACATGTTAGGAATTTCAGTTATACTATCATTATTATTATTTAATTAATGGCAATGACGTACTCATTCATTTGTCCAATTATTTTATATTTATGAATGATTCCATAATATCAGTTGCAACTAGATCTATTCTTGAAACGTCAAGAATATATGTGATGGGTTCATAGTTAGGCTTTATCTTTAAACCGTTCCTAGTCAATGGATTATTAAGTGGATATTTATAATCCTGTCGAGACCGATGTGTTCTTAACTTCACCATTAAGTATTAGATACTTAAGGGAATGATGAGTTACATGTCATTGGTATTATGATGCTTGAGTTAGAACACAAGTGCTTGTATTAGACAAGTTCATTGAACGTGACGCATATGGAACAATGAGCGACATGGAAGCTTTTAGCGTGGTCAATGTCTAATTATTTTTTATTTTTATTTTTTTTGGTATCCAGGGAACCCCGTACAGCCGGCAGTCGGCGGGTAAACCCTGGGGGCGACACGCACGATCATCACGCACGTGCCACCGGGTAAATCACCAAATGACGCACTGGGGATTCGAACCCCTCCCCTTCGTGAGGGGGAGAAGGCCCGAAGCCAGCAACGCCACCACGGCGGGTGGTCAATGTCTAATTGTTCATGCTTTGGTCTTGTGTAAATAATCCTTAGACCTGGGGCACAATGTTAACTTGTGTGTCGAAAAACTATGGTTCACAAGTGCACGTAATGCCGGGTTGTTGATCCGTCTTTATACATGATGGTCATAGTTTGTTCATATACGAAGTTGCACGTGTGTGCAATATGGAATCTGTCTCCTTGTTACATGCAAGGTATAATAATGATGTCATATGCAATCTAATTATGACACTGTATTGAAATTTTCGGCTGGGGTTGTAACCGAGAATAAATTATTTATGTCTCAAATAAAATGCATGTCAATTAGATTTGTACATATGATCGAATTGGTGACTTGACAAATATTCCATGGTCTTTATTTGATCTGGACATAGTAAGACAGAGGGATTGAATTACATTGTAGACAAAACAGATAAGTTCATTATGTTCTTAAAACATTCACACTATTTGGGAAGCCATGACATATTACTAGATGTCAATCATAGCTTGTAAGACCCAAAGATTAATCGAGACAATTAATTCTTTTGGGAGTACTAATGTGTTAGTACAAGTCTTACTACCAGCTTAGTGATAAACCTAGGGATGTCACACACCATAAACAATTAGGATAACGTGGAACAAGAGAGAAATGATGTTGCAAATGTGTTTGCAATTATTGCAATCGAATTGTGTCGACTTGAAATTAAATTAAATTAAATTTATTTTATTTTATTTTAATTTGTATTATAGTCACAAGCCTACTTGCATATGATGCACTTGCATGCCCAAAATGAATACATATTAATGTATTCCAAATGTACATATAAAGATTATGTTTTATTTTTATTTTTAAGGGAATTGATTAATTATTTATTTATTCATTTAATTAATTATTAAAGTGGAAATGGTCAGCAATTCTTGCTACCATTTGGCACGAATCATCGTGCACATGCACGAAGCATGAATGGTCAGCAAACCGCTGACCGTTCATGCACGAAATCGTGCATGAATCAGCGGTTGCTGACCGCATGCACGATCGTGCATGTTCGAGAGTGATCAGCAACGATTCCACGATCAGCAACCGTTGCTGATTCGTGAAAAACCGTTCCAAGAAATGCCGCATAAAGGGTTGCAAAAATAGAGAGAAAGTGGGCGTTTTGTTTTGTATCTTAGAGACGCGAAAAAGAAAAAGAATTCTCTCTAATTCAGACGGTGACTAAAACATCAAGGATATGGCGAATTATCTCCACGAAATTGTTAGCACGATTATAGTGGTGATTATCCGAAAGTTCTATCTTCCATTCGACATCCATTGTTGGTGTGTCTGAACTAGAGGTTTGACGTTTATGGGGCTCGAACTGTAGAACATCCGAACCAATTCGTTTAAGGCGCGCTTTGAGAGGTAATTCATTTAACTCTCTTTTTATATTCATATTTTTTTATTAAAACGCACGAACAACACGTTCGGAGAATCATGTATAAAATATATCATCTTCGTTTCCGCTGTATTTTTTTAAATTTTACTTATACATGATTCATGAAACCCCAAAAGTATTTAGATCGATTGGAGAGATATTAATTGAGAAAAGCGAAATAAAAAAATCACTTTAGACTATGAAAAGATGCACATCAAATTTCGCAAGATAAAGTTTAACGCGCATTTAACGTTGGAGGAGCTAGAAATAATTTGAAGAGCTCATACGCATGTGGAGTCAAACCATTATAATACTTGATTGGACCAAATCTGAAAGATTAAAAGTATTTGATGCCTGAGCACGTTACATCCGAATTATAAAATCAGGTACGATTCTTTGTACTTAAGAGTCTACATGGATCGCCGGGAACACATCGATTGCGAGATTAGAATAATTGTTCCGAAAATTGGTCAATGGGGGGTTGAACTTGGTCTACCACGACCAGATTTTTGATATTTTTCTCTGGACAGTTGCAGAAACATGAGGTAGACTTTATTTGTTTTTTTTAAAAAAATATAGGAAAACATTTTTTTTTAATTTTTCGAAATTCAGTTCACGGAAAATAGACTAGCTAAGGAAAATATTTTCTGCCCATAGAAAATGCACTTTTAAAAGAAAGAACATTTCCCTCCACTTTCTTCCACTTCTATAAGCACTTTTTTTCCACCAAACACCTTTTTCCTTAATTTAAAAAAAGAAAAAAAAAGAAATCAAGCTTTTAATTATTCAAAGAAAGAAATCGAGCTTTTAATTATTCAAAGATTTTTCCTTTTCTTTCTTCTTCTTCTTCGATTAGCTGTCACCATAAGCGAGCTCAAGTCTTGCCAATGTGTGGCTAGGCCCGAGCTCACCCAAGGCCCAAACTCACTTGAGGCTATCGAGCGAGCTTTAGCCTTGCCAAATCCGGCTAGTTGGCATGGTAGCCCACTCGCCTAATCTACCGAGGCCCAAGCTTGCTCAAGGCCATCAAGCGAGCTCGAGCCTCACTAGAGGTTGATAAGGCTTTGGCGACCTCGAGTGAGGCTCGAGCATCGCCTAACTTGTTAGGCGCCTCGCCTAATCCAGCAAGCTTGAGCCTCACCGGCCTGTGGCAAGGCTAAGCATGCTTATAGCCAGTTGCTGGCCATGGCCATGGTTGGCGATTATATATATATATATATTTTAAAAATGATATTACTAAAATGGTTTTATACAGCAAAAATTTAATGGACAATTTTTATAATTTTTAAAATAATTATTTTTTAAAAAATCAAATTTTAATTATTTTTTATTTTTTAAAAATCATTTTTTAATCATTTTTATTTTTAAGATTATTTATATTTAATTTTCTTTTTTCTTCTTCTTCTTCTTCTTTGGCCGGCCGTCGGCCACGACGATAGCCGACGACCAGCTACAGGCGAGCCTCGAGCTTGCTCGACTCGCCTACGCTGGCGAGCTCAAGGCTCGCTAGATCGATGAGGCTTGAGCCTCGCCGGACGTTGGCGAGGCGGTGGCGAGGCCTTCGCCTCGCCAGATCTAGCGAGGTCGAGGCTCGAGCCTCACCTGACACCGGTGAGCTCGAGTCTCACCAGATCGACGAGGCTTGAGCCTCGCCGGACATCAACAAGGCCTTCACCTCGCCAAATCCGGCGAGCTCGAGGCTCACCTGGCCGGCCACCGAAAGAAGGAAGAAGAAAGAAAACAAAATAAAAATAAAAATAAAAAATAAAAAATAATTATAATTTCAATTTTTATGAAAAAAATATTTTTGTAAAGTTAAATAGGGAAGAGGGAGATTGTGTGATTTCGGTTGAAAATGGGTTCTAAATCCAGCCCATTTAAGACCCACTTAAGACTCACCTATCTTAAGTCTTTAATTATTCAACCCATTTAACTAGTCTCTTCAAAAAACAAGTGATCTATATATGATCAATTTATGATTTAAATGGACCATATATGGGTCTAAGACCCATTTTGCCACCTCTAGCCTCAAGGTTCAATTACCATCGATTGAGGGCCAAAGGTTTTAAAAAAGCTCCAATCAAGTCTCAAGCTCATTGCTAGTGAAATTCTAGGGTAAAAAATCTGGCATGGCTCTGACATGAAATTTTTTAGTCATTTGCCATGTGCAGTTTTCTAACGCCCTGAATCCCATAGACGGGCGAGTCCGAGACTTGATGCGACTTTTTTGAAACTCGAGTCATCAACTGCCAAAATCTTAAGTCCTATTTCCACGCTCCTTCCACAAAGACGTCCAACGTTGCTAAAACCCTTTTGGCTGTGATTTACTGTACTAGTCCTCATCAATTTGGAGCGAAAAGCATGAAAGATGTGATGTAGTTCGACCCATTTTACCCCCTCCTTTTCTATTACCACTTGTGAGGGAAGACGAAGACATCAAAGCCGGGGTTTGGTTCCGTCACTTACGCGAAGCAGCTGAAAAGGTGGGTGACCAAGCGAACGAGTGTTCTAGTTTCGAGACAGCTGCGTGGAAAGATCACTTTGGACATGTGGTGCAGAAACCTCGTATAGGACCAGCCGGTTGGCTCGGGATCAGAATCGACCGCCCCAAAAAAATGCCGATTTACAGAGTCAAGTCCACAAAAGCGAGACACCAAATTTAATGGGCTGATCCTTCCGGGCGGTCCATTTTAATGGGCTGATCGGACCCGGACCCGGGCCCGGGCCTGAATCGACTCTGAAACATAAAGCCCGACGGATCAATTGGGCTGGAATCCCTACTTGGGCTTGCTCTTGGTCAAAGCACTCCCGTCGATCAGATTAAGAATAGATCATGTTCGTTTCAGGGGTAACCATGCTTTGCATTTGACAGTTCCAAAAGTGACCCTTAATGTGGATTTGGATCGTTCCGAAAATAACCTTGGTTAGCATCTATAAATTGCCCGTCACAAAGCGTTATAGTTAGACATAACTCCGTGCTTTGTGCTGATTATTATACGAAATACAATTATAGTACACAAAGACTAGTATAAGCACGGTCTTATATCGAGGTTGCATGTAATTATTGTCATGTCATTTTGTCATTGGGTTTGCAATGTCACGTTACATATTATTATTGACATGTCATTTCGCCATTCATGTTTTGAATTTGATTTGTCATATCATGTCGCATGTGATTATTGTCATGTCATGTCATATTCTCATTATATTCTCAATTACAAATTTATTGTGATATTTCCATATCATGTCATTTTCTCATAATGCTTGAACTTCAAATTTGCCATGTCATGTTGTTTTCCTATTATGTCTGCATGCTGAATTTTCAATGTCATTGCCATATTTTGTCATTTCTCATCATGCTTGGATTTTGAATTTGCCATCTCATATTAATTTTTCGTTATATATACATTTCAAAGTTGCCTTCTCAAGTCATTTTTCCATTCATGTTTTGAATTTTGAATATGCCATGACAGTACCCTATCATTGTATTTGTTATCTTGTTACTATGTCATTGCCATGTCATGTCATTTTCTCATGATACTTGAATTTTGAACATTACCATGTCTTTTTTCTCAAATCATGATTGAATTTTGCATTAACATTTGCATACATACAAACCGATGACATCTTGAACTTCTGATGACATTCGCATATATCCTGACTCCATTAACCCACAAACGGAGTCATGCTACTATACACGAGATTATGACCTCGTTAATCACTACTGACGTGAAAAAGGTATTATGATGACATCTTGATTTTCAAAACAAAGGATTACATATGCTTAAAAAATTAATTGAGGAATGATTTGGGACTAAACCAAAAATAAAGTTGCAACTTGAAAGGGCATTGAGGGATGATAATTCGTCTCATGTGTAACAGAGATCCCGGACCAAAAATTTCTAGCTTTGTAGACTAGGTTTTCTTCACACTTACACTTTCTCATCACTACCTGAGCCTGTAGGTAATTAAACTAGGTTTTCTAGAGCTAATTGGCGGTGACTGTAATACGGTATCGTTTTCGCATCCCGTAGGTTACAAGAGGATTTGGGAATATTCTCGAAACCAAGACTTTACTAGCTGGTGAACCTCGATTAGCAAAATTTAAGGTGCTCCTAGCTTAAAACCCCCGATTTCAAATATTTGAGGTGCTACTAGATTACAACCCCCGATTTCAGATATTTCAGGTGCTACAAACTGGAATGTCTTGGATCGTTCATATGCTAGAATCTGTCAGATTTATACATAGGAATCATTATAGTCTACAATTAAGAATGGACAAAAGGTGCATGCACTAGGGATATGTTATAAGCTCTCGCGAGTATTGTTGTCCTTCTTATTCAACGATTAGGTTCAAATCACCGCACTTACCGCGTGTATAGTTGTATTGATGGCCAAGATGATAATATTTAAATGTTGCAGAAAAAATACAACAGAACCATAAGAGCTATTACATTGTTTGCTCTAGGTTTTGTCATAGCTATCGCTGTCTCTATTTGACATTATAAAGGCAAAAGAATACGGACAAAACATGCAAATTCCTTTGTTCTCTCTAATATCAACTATTTCATATCTATGTTGCTCACTAGATTATGAATAATCTACAGTTATATATGTAGCATAGATGATATTTGATTATCGTGTTATGCCTAATGTTATAAATTATGAAATTTTCTACGGTAACACTTAAGATTCAACTAAATTATTGGGGATCATACTTACTGTATAGTTACCATTAATTCAAGATGGTAACTACCTGTACCTATTAAAAAGAATAAAGACACTTTACTTATTCCTCGAGATATGTCATAGGATATTCTAATATGTATATGTCCATACATACGAGAAAAGTACAGCAATTTTAATTTATCGATCTTCGTTACTAAATGAGAAACAAGGATTAGGAGGAACGACCAATGTAGCAACCCTCTCTAACGTTGACAGTAAGGGTCCACATTCATTATTAGATGCTAATTGAGTCGCAACTATTCAATCCATTCGTAAGTATAAAAATCTTTCAGTTTAGCACCACAGAAGTGCTAAAGGTTTAGAAATCTATCATCAACACAAAAATCACGGGCTATTGAAGGTAGCAGGTTCGAACACGTGATCTTGTGGATATTAATTGATTAGCCTCGTACTGCTAAGCTGCCACCACTGGTTGCACTTTAATTTATTAATGACAACTGTATTGCCTGTAAGTTTTTTACTATGCTTCTTAGATAATTTTACTTATAGTTATCGCTAGTACTAATATTATATAGCTAGATTACTTATGCAAGCAGTCTTCATCTATAATTGATATTCGAGAGAAAAAAGAAAACAAGGAACACCATGGAATAATAATGGCCATTGCACTATAAAGCTTGTAATGGTTATTACAATTCTGTTTATTGCAAGTACCCCGCCGCACCTCTCTTCCAACTAACACCGGCACTGTCTCCTCCCGTCACCTATAGTGCTAGTATTGCCGCCTCCCCGATCTCTCTCTCTCTCTCTATACACATCCATGGTAGCGACTTGTCTCCATCCTTTGAAGCCACCACGGCCGGCCAAATCACCATCACTTTCGTCGTCTGTGTCGCACTGCCCCAGATCTCTCTCTCTCTCTCTCTCTCTCTCTCTCTCTCTATACACATCCATGGTAGCGACTTGTCTCCATCCCTTGAAGTCACCAGGGCCGGCCAAATCACCATCACTTTCGTCGTCTGTGTCGCACTTCCCCCACAATCCTCTCTCTCTCTCTCTCTCTCTCTCTCTCTCTCTCTCTCTACACATCCTTGGTAGCGACTTGTCTCCATCCATAAAAGCCACCACCGGCTGCCCGAATCACCATCACATTGGTCAGCTATGTCACACAAACCCACAAACCTCCCTCCCTCCCTCTCTCACATGTCTTCCTAAGACAACCTTGGATCTCATAGGTGATGAAGCTGTGAAGTCTAATAGAGAAAAACAATACTCAAGCGTAAAAACAATTTGTTGTGGGTAGGCATTTCCCAATTTATCACTCATCCTGTCATGTCAAAGCAGATAATAGGGTTTTTACATGTGATTTCCATTGCAATTATGTATGCCATAGACTACTACTATATATTGGGGCAATATATTTTCTAGTTGTAACACTAAAACTCGTAACCCTAAAGCTTATAAAGCAGATACTAATACTAATAGTGGAGAGATTACCTAATATAACACTATGATTTTTCCCTTCCTGATTTTGGAAATGATTTTCCACATTAAAATTCTCTTTTGTTTTCTTCTCTATTTTATCCCTTCATAAATTCGTGTTCCTAACAACTAGTATCATAACCTAGTTTTCATGAAATAGTAAAAGTGAATATGGACAAAGGGAAGGTGAAGATTGTCGGTTTGATGGCAAGGGCTTTAGTTTTTGGAAGATGCGGAGTGAGGATATGTTGTATTAGAAGAACTTGCATCAACCTCTATTTGGAGAGAAACCAAATTCTATGAAGCAAGCAAAGTGGAAATTATTAGATTGACAAGATCTAGGTTTGATTCTTCTTACATTGGTGCAGAAAGTCTCTTTTAACTTTGCCAATGAGACGACAACGGTGGATTTGATGGTGCTGTCCAAAATGTACAAGAAGCCTTTTACATCAAACAAGGTATATTTGATGCACCGTCTTTCAATCTAAAGATGGACGAAGGTGCTTCTGTGACAAATCACGTCAAAGAATTCAACGTGATTACAACTCAGTTGAGTTTGGTGGATATCAAATTCGATGACGAGGTAAAAGTTTTAATTTCACTATCTTCTCTACGTGAAAGTTGGATTGAAACCGTGACTACAGTGAGCAATTCGTCTAGTAAGAAAAATTTGAAGTTTCAAGCAATCCTAGATTTGGTTTTTAGTGAGGATATATGCAGAAGAGAATCGGGTGAATTTTCAGGTGCTCCCTTAAATATCAAAGGCAAAGGGAGAAGCAATCAATGAGGGTGGAACTAGTACCATGGTAGATCGAAGTCTAGAGGAAAAGCAAATCAAGACCTCATGGTGAAATAATTTGCTGAAATTGTGAAAAGAATGACCATCAGAAATAAGATTGTAGAGCCCTAAAGATAATTTTGAGTATCGACTGTCCAATTGAGTCTTAATTCTCGACTCAGGTGCGTCATTTCACTCTACTTCGTGCAAAGAATTAATGCACAATTTTGTTACTGAAAATTTTTAGAAAGGTTTATCTTGCTAATGATGAACTTATGGATATTATGGGAAAGGATGATGTTTACATAAAATCTACTAACATATATCAATGGAAGTTGATAATATTAGATATGTTCTAGGACTTAAGAGAAATCTAATGTCTATAAGTCAATAAGATAAGACAACACATGATACAAAACTATTTTTGGGGATAACTTTTGGAGAATCGTTAAAGGTTTTTTTATTGTAATGTGGGGAATAAAGTCAGGAATGATGTACATGACTAATTGCAACAGTTGTAGAGTTGAAAGCCGATTCTAAATTATGGCACCACAAGTTTGGACACATAAGCAAAAAAGGGACGAAGTTGTTAGCATCTAAGGGAAAAATGCTTGATCTGAAGTCCAAATAAATTAGTCTATGTGAAGATTGTGTTTTGGGTAAGTACAAATGTGTCATTTTTTTGAAGATTAGGAAAGAACCAAAGAAAGAAAAATTAGAGTTGGTGCAAACAAATGGGTAGGGGACCAGCCCCTACGCATTTCCTTAGACGCTTGTGCTATTATGTTACAATTATTGATGACTCCACTGGAAAGGTATTGGTTTATTTTCTAAAAAATAAATCTGATTTGTTTTCTAGTTTTAAGATATGGAAAGCTAAAGTAGAGAATGAGATCGGCTTGAAGATTAAATGTCTAAGGTTCGATAATAGTGATGAGTATGATAGTAAGGAGTTCAAGCAATTTTGTGCAAAGATTGGAATTAGAATGACAAGAACTGTTCCCAACAAACTGTAGCAAAACAGAGTGGCTGAGAGAATGAACAAAACTTTGAATAAGCGCGCAAGAAGCATGAGGATACATGCAGGATTACCCAAGATGTTTTAGGTAGATGTAAGTAACACTACAACATATCTAATTAACAGAAGACCTTTAGTTCCACTCAATTTTAAATTACTAGAAGAATAGAGTGAAAAGAAGGTAAATTTCTCACATATGAAAGTTTTTAATTGTGCTTCGCATGTCTACATAGATTTTGAAAATAGAGATAAGTTTGATGCAAAAGCTAAAAAATGCTTTCATTGAATATGATTCTGATTATTTTGGTTATCAATTCTTGGATGAACAAAATAGAAAAATAATAATAACTGTCGATGTTACATTCAATGAAAACATGTCATGTAAGGACAAATCTGTGATAAAATCTAGAGTGAAGAAACAAACGGTGGAGAATAAAGAGATTGATTTGGAGGAGGTTTCTAAGAGTGTTTTGGTTAGAAATCCTAAAAATGTTGTTGTGAACTCCAATGAAAACCCAAAACAAGAATCACATACACGTGAACTCACTTTGAAAAGATCTAGTAGAATATATAAACTTGTATAGAGATGTTCTCCATCTTTGCGTTATTTGCTTTTAACTGACGTTGGCAAACCAGAAAATTTTTCAAAAGCGGTGCAAGTTAAAAAATCCATTAAGTGGGAGTTAGCAATGTGGGATGAGTTGGACTCACTTGAGAAGAACAAAACTCGGGTGTTAACTTAGGGCATGTTTGGTAACAAATCTATTCAAAAATTATTTTCAAGAACAAAAATAGAAAAAACTATTTCTGTTCCGTGGAACAATTTTTTACCAGAAAAACGCGTTTGGTAACCGCACAAAATTTTTGTTCCTGGAATAGAAAAAGAACATAAACACGTTTGGTAAACTTGTGTAATTTCTTTTTTTGTTTCTTTTAACTTTTTAATATTTTTTTTTCTTTCTTCCTTTTGGCCGGGCGTTGGCCTCGACCATGGCCGGCGACTGGCCGACGAGGGCTAGCGGCCTCACCCAGCCATGGCAAGGCTCGCCGGCCCCCGGTAAGGCCGAGCTTGCCTAGCCACTGGTGAGGCCGGCGACTGGCCGACGAGGGCTGGCGGCCTCACCCAGCCATGGCAAGGCTCGTCGGCCCCCGGCAAGGCCGAGCTTGCCTAGCCACTGGTGAGGCTCGGCCTCGCCAAGCCACCGTCAGGAAGAAGAAGGAGAAGAAGAAGAAGGAGAAGAAGAAGGAGAAGAAGAAGAAGGAGAAGAAGAAGGAGAAGAAGGAGCAGAAGAAGAAGGAGAAGAAGAAGAAGGAGAAGGAGAAGAAGGAGAAGGAGAAGAAGGAGCAGGAGAAGAGAAGAAGAAGAAGAAGAAGAAGAAGAAGAAGGAGAAGAAGAAGAAGGAGAAGAAGCGGAAGGAGAAGAAGAAGAAGAAGAAGAAGAAGAAGAAGAAGAAGAAGAAGAAGAAGAAGAAGGAGGAGAAGGAGGAGGAGGAGAATGAGAAGGAGAAGGAGAAGGAGAAGAAGGAGGAGGAGAAGAAGAAAAGAAACAAGTTTTGTGTTTTTGTTCTTTTGTTTCTTCAAAAAGTGTTCCCGAGAACAAGAAACAAGTTTTTCTTGTTTCTTGTTTTTGTTCCAAATTTGTTCCTAGGAACAAAAAATTCCTAGGAACAAAAGTGTAAACAAACCTATTTCTGTTCTTTTTTTGTTCTCCGGAACAAAAGAACAGATATTTTTGTTTCGAGGAACAGAAACACAATTAAACAAACAGGGCCGTAGTTACCAAATGGAAAGAATGCATTATAGAAAAAGTGGGTGTATCGAGTCAAAGAAGAACCCGATGGCAGCAAGAGGTACCAAGCAAGGATCCAACATGAGAGAGATCAACATGCTAAAGTAATAACTGTCAAAATAGTTTGAGATGAAGGACTTGGGCATAGCGAATCAGATTATTAGGTTAAGGATCACGCAGGATAGATCCAAAGGAATTCTAAATCTATCTCAAAAAAGAACATTGAGAAGGTGTTGGATAGATTCGGAGTTTAGAATGCAAAACCCAAAAGTACTTTTTATGAAGTCACTTGAAGCTCTTAAAGAAGCAATCACTAAAGATAGATGAAGAGCGGGAGTATATGACTTAGGCATCTTCTGCGTCAGCTATTAGTAGTTTAATGTACACTATGGTATGTACCAAACCAAACATAACTCATGCAATGGGAGTCGTGAGCATATACATAACTAATCCAAGAATAAATAATTGAGAAGTTGTGAAGTGGCTATTAAGATAACTGAGAGGGACTTAAGGTATGACATTATGTTTTATGAAAAACGATGTTATTTATAAGGCTTCGTAGATACAGATTTTTTGTGGTGACTTGAATAATGGAAGAGCACCTCAAGTTATGTTTTTACCTTATGTGACATTGTGATCGGTTAGATGTCTAGACTTAAAATGCGTCTCTCTTTCAACCACTAAGGTAGAGTATGTTGATAAATCCAAAGTTAGTAAGGAGATGATTTGATTGAAAAAATTTCTAAAGGAGATAGGTAAGAAGTAGGATAATGATGTTCTTTTCAATGAAAGTTAGAGTGCTATTTGTTTTGCAAAGAATTCAATATTTCATTTAAGGACAAAACACATTGAGTTAAAGCATCGTCAAATTCGTCAGTTGACTGATGATGGGACATTGTCATTAAAGAAGATTCTTGGAGCAAAAAATCCAACCAATATAATAACAAAGGTTGTCACCATTAAGAAACTAAGGCTGTACATTGCCTCAATAGACCTCCATGGTAAGTTATTAAGGGGGCCGCCGCACTAGTACAATTCGGCTTACAAAGATGAAGACTATGGAATATTATTATTGTTTTTGAAGATCAGCTTCCAAGTGAGATATTGATAGAGTTGTAGAGTCTTATAGAGAAAAGAATCATTAAATTGTATAAATAGTTTGTTGTGGGCAGGCACTTCCCAGTAGATCACCCATCATGTCATGTTAAATCAAATAATAGAGCTTTTACCACTGTTAATAGCATACATGTAATTTCCATCATTACTGTGTATGTCATAGACTCTTGTTATATATTGGGGCAATATCTTTTATAGTTGTAACGCTGAAACTTGTACTCTAGAGCTTGTAACGTAGATACTTACACTGATAATGGAGAGATTGCCTAGTGCAGCAATATAATTTTTCCCTTCCTGGTTTTAGGAATGCTTTTCCATGTAAAATTCTCCCTTGTTTTCTTCTCTATTTTTTATCTTCATATATTCGCGTTCCTAATAATAGATTGTCAAGCTTCATCGGTGGCCTTTTACCATTGATATGAGATTCGATTATGTCGCACGAGAGAGAGACTTAGGGTTTTGTTAGGTGCTGTGATGATTTCTCATACGATATGAGGACACTTTTGATAAAGCCAGAAGTGTTTTCTATCGTGTGGCTCAATGTAGTCGTAGATCTAATGTCATTGTCTCCTCTTTTAAATCATGACTAGTGTTCATATTATAATGATCTTTCTCATAGATAATCGATTTCCACTTAAATCTACCCCATTTCCATCTTATCTTATCTTTCTACCATCCTCGCTATCGTGCCTTTTACGTTGTTGCCACAGGCGAAATAATTGCCCTCGTCTCTAGCCCGCACAACGGCTTCGCTGGGGCGGCTCCCTTCCAACTATGATGCGTTATCTTCCTCATAAATTGGAGCGACAAAGCACAGCCAGAAGGTGCTTTCACGAAGGAGAAGGCTAGCTGGTGGTCTAAGGCGCGAATTTCAGTTAACAAACTTGAGAAGTTGAGATGAAAGTCTGCGAGGCTCCTTGCCCTAGTATAGTGACAGTCCTCTCATGCCCCTTCTCGTGTAATGTCCGGTCCAATCCCTTTGGAACTCTTTAATTTAAGTACAGATTCTTGAATTCTCTCTTTTTCTGAGTGATTTTAGTTCGTGGCCTTTGCGCGTGATTTCCATGATCTATCTTATTCTTTCGCGAGTTCACTCCTTCGCAATTTTGCTATCATTCTTTTCAAGAGAGAAGTGCCAAAAAAGTCATAAACCTTTTGCCTTTGTGTCGATTTAGTCCTAAACCTTTTTTTGGTGCCGATTCAGTCCTAAACATTTTTACGTTGTGCCAATTCCGGCCAATTTTGGCCGGATTTTGCTGACTGGACAACTTTTAATAATATTTTAATATTTTAGATTATTTATTTATTTTTTTTAAATTTAAATTTAATTTTTGTTTTTGTTTTTTTGTCTTCTTCCTCCGGCCGGTCACTGAGGTCCAGCGACCAGCCAGAGCCGGAGGCCGGCGAGGGCGAGGCCGACCTCGCCGGCCACCTCGCAGGCGAGGGTCGAGCCTCGCCGGCCATGGGCGAGGCTCGCCTCGTCAGATCCGGCGAGGCTCGACCTCGCCAGATCCGGCCATGGGCGAGGCTCCCCCTCGCCGGATCTGACGAGGCGAGCCTCGCCCATGGCCGGCGAGGCTTGACCTCGCCGGCCTCCGGCTCTGGCCAGTCGCCAAACCTCGGACCGGCCGGAGGAAGAAGACAAAAAAAAATTAAAATTAAAATTAAATCAAAAAAATCAAAAATATTAAAATATTATTAAAAGTTGTCTACGTCAGCGCCGATCATGCCACGTCAGCCGGCCGGCGTCCAGTCAGCAAAATCCGGCCAAAATTGGCCAGAAAGGACTAAATTGGCACAACGTAAAAAGGTTTAGGACTGAATTGACACCAAAAAAAGGTTTATGACTAAATCACCACAAAGGCAAAATGTTTTGGACTTTCTTGGCACTTCTCCCTTCTTTTCAATATTGTAATAGTCTTTGCTTTGATATGTAAGGGGCCAATAGCTATCCTTAAGGCATAATTCTTTCTTCTAGGACTCAGTCTAAACCCCTCCTGAAGTTGTCTTCATTTTCTGTTCTTTACCTATTTCGAGTACTAGAAGTGGTGAGGTGAAACGGCGCCTTTCTTTGCGTTGTTGACAAAATTTACTTGGCTTCGCCAATGGACCTAATCTCTAGAAACTCAGCGCGCGAGGCGTACCTCTCACATTTGCATTCCAAACCTCGGCCCCCTCTTGTGACATGCTATCTTCTCCCTCTGTATTCTTGCGTCAAGGGTGAGTCCCCGGGCAAGCAAGCCAGTATAGGGCTCTCCGATTTTAGAGCTGGCACCAAAAAAAGCGACCAAGCATTAGGATGTGGCGGTGACCAGAAGAGGGATGGGAGAGAAAGAGGGTATTCGGCAAATATAAATTTTTATGAGGTTATTGACTCCAAAAAAACGACCAACAGCTTCTTATCGACAAGTAATAAACTTGATCGATAAGAATAAAGTTTGGTCAAAACAGAAGTCATTAGTAAACAAGACAATAGACAAACCACAAGCGTGTTGACAGTGAAAGAAAATGGACAACGAGGTGATAAAGTTGTCGACAAGAACCTTCACTAGGACTTAAAGGGATTGATCGACAAATTCATCGATAAGAAGCAATCTAAATTTTTGTTATGTATTGAAACAATGCCATCAATGAACAGAGCAAAGGCCTGCCAACACGTCAATTGAAGACAAAGATGATCGATCCACGCAAGCACATTATTGAGTGGTTAAGCCAATATTCTCTAGATTTATAACTTCTTGTAGATAATCATTATTAATAGATAGGATATCATGTACAGATGTTGTAATGTTTTATCAATAACTGCAAATAGGTTACGAAGTAATTTGTAGATTCAAACACCTTCAATGGTAGGTCATATATGCCTATGTTGTGCTCTTTGTAAAGGTTCACTTAGTCAATCATACGATACCACATGAGTCATAGTATGCCAACTCTTGCAAATTTATGTTTAACTTTAATTTCTTACAAATTTATCCTTCAACATGTTAAATTTTAAATACTCATAATTAAATTCCTTTAATTTTCAGCCATTTACTTTCCTTTCAAAAATCAGTAAAAGTTCATCTCACAACTTTTATCAATTCCATTCGATCCATTATATTAAAAATATTTTTCATTTTTTCAATGATACGGAGGTACGTTCGAGTGCATAATAGAACATCTAGATACCATCATCTTGTTTATGGATACTACTGGCCTAAAGACAGCGCAACTCAACGTACTTGCAGCTTAATTTGGGTTTTTCATTTAGCAATCGATGATACATAAATTATTTAATCAAAGTACATATTATATTGTGCATTCATCTTGCTCAATTTAAAGGATTCCAAAAATGTTCAAGACCCCATATCTGGAGCACTAATATGTGTCCCTTAATAACTATATCAAGATCAGTCGAATGTTCAAAGTGACTAACATTTTCATCAATCCATTCTCTTTCCTTTTTCTGAGTAATAAACCTCTTTCGTGTTTTTTTTTTTTTTGCCTGGAAAACCTTTCAATGATTTGCTTTTCCTTCGACGGCCGCAAGGGATTTGCTCCCCCCCACAAACTTCTTTTCCCATGCTTCGCGAGTTCTCATGATCTTTCTCTATTTGCCGTGTGAGCGTGATCTTTTTCCTTTGACACAGTCAAGAATAGAAAAAGCTAGATACATTAAGATAGTGCTCTAGTCATTTCAAACCCGATCCACCACCACCCCCCCACAATCACAAAGATATTAGACTTTCCGCCGGATGTTCATAAGCCAATTCAATCCCAGCCGCTTAATCGTGTGAAATTCACGTGGGCTCCACAAGTTTAGACGGTTGAGATTTCGTGAGCTCATGAACACAAAGATGTGACTTTTTCCACAGTCGCACAGAAAAGGAATAACATAGAAAAATACGAATATTCACACTTTAATCATGACATGCACCGCCACTAACACCGCAATCTCTGACGTTGTATCATTTCCTCCCATCACGCTCTTACATTCTCAATCATTAGTTTACCTCCCAACCCACCAAAAATAAAACACAAAGGAAAGAAAACGGAAAATCTAATCCTCTCAACCATTGCTTTTCTTCCAAAAGAATCAAAAGGAAAAGGAGAGAGAAAAAAAGAAAGAAATGAAATTACTAATAGAGGCTCTCCTGATAATCATTACTGATTGTTAATCATGTGAATAACTTTGAAAGGACAGATTCATCATACAAATAGTGCCTCTTCAGATTTTGGTTTAACATCATTTTGGAGATGCTTCTTTTACACGATTTGCGATAAAAGTGAAATACTAGCTATATTAAAGTTGGGCGACAAAATCGACACTCTATATAACATATCACAAATTATAAGTGGGCATTTAAATAAGTCGGCCATATTACCCAGTAACAGTTTAACACATCACTCAGCATATTAGTTTTGTAAACCAAGCTCAACTAAAAGAATTTTTATGGTAAAAGATCGACCGACGAAGACCTCAAAATGGTTATCTTAAGCATAAAAATGTTAATGATGTTTGATTTTGCTTCTTTACTATGTGTGATATATCTGTTTTTTTTTAAAGGTATATCTCGTAATATGAAACCCCAACCTTTGACAAGCATCACATTAGAAGTAATGCCACAAATACTTAAAAGCAATTTATCCAATAATATAACAAATTATAATTGGTATTAGAACAAATAAATAAATCATATTTAAGTATTGAGCAGAAGTTTATTTCAATACATTATAGATTAAAATTCGCAATTAAGTGTGTGTATGTGAGAGAGAGAGAGAGAGAGAGAGAGAGAGAGAGAGATGGGGCAGGGGGATTTAAGCATCTATTTTCATTGAAAATGTCATTGGACTTAGACTAAAAGATACATTACGACAAGAAAAAGGAAAAGAGATCAAATGATTAAAGCAGAAGAATGCATGCGAGAGTGGGCATTTTCATCCCGATCACGAGTCGACAGGATATGTAGCATGCGAAAGCTCCTTTATCCACTCAAACGTTCGATGACGTGACACCTTCCTCTTCGCCTCCGTCGTCGCCATCAGCCTGATCTTCCCGACCACCTCGGCGTCGTCTTCCACATTGCTCGCTCTCGCCTGACCCGCGCTCCTCACGGCGAAGACGCTGGACGAGACCGCGTCCACCGAGCACCTGCACCCGCTGAGGAACGACCCGTTCAAGAACCTCTCTCTGTTCGTGCTCTTCTTCTTGTTCTTGTCGTTCGTCTTCTCCTCGACGTTCTTGATCTTGACGTCGACGCCGCTTCCGAGACCTCCATTGTTGACGCTGCCGTCGCTGCTGCTGCTGCTGCTGTTGCGGCTTATCAGGCATTGGCTGTCGGCACCGCCATTGACCACGCTCGTGCGGAGCTTTAACTCGGCAAGTCCGATGTCAGGCGTGCGGATCAAGCCCAGCCTGAGGAACTCCCACATCGACGACGGCGGCGACTTCTGGCTGCGGGTCCTGAATTTCCCAGGGGAAGGCCCGATCTGGGGCTTCGGGCTCGGGTGGGCGTGAAACGGGTTGACCCGATTGAAGCTGGCTCTCGAGGAGTTGGTCATCGACGACGACCGCGACGAGGACGAGGACGCGTAGTGGCTGCTCCCGAGGCTGTTGCTCCTGCTGCTGCCCATGCTTGAGGCCCGGGTGCTGATCGACCCGATCTCCATGGGGTCCGATCCCGAGACGGACCTTCTCGCGTCGACCCGGAAGGAGTCCGAGCTCACCGAGAGGCGGAGAGGGAGGATCTGACCTTGAAAGAACAGCTCGTCGGCGGCGCACATACGCCACTCGGGGGAGACGGACCCGGCGGCCCTCGACCCGAAATCGAACTCCTGCTCCTCCGTCCCGCACGACCGGGCTCGATCCCTCTCGTCCTCGGGACGATCCTCCTCCCCCGTTCTCGACTCCCCGCCGGTTCGGGAGTGGAGCGGCAGGTCGGAGAGCGACAGCGCCTCGTCTTCGTCGTCGTCTGCATTATCGCGGTTGCTGTACCAGAGCCTCTCCATCTCCAGAGGTCGAAAAAGAGAATGTCTGTCCGGAGGGGAAAGGAATGAAGGGAGAGAGAGACGGATTTATAGGGGAGAGAGAGAGAGAGAGAGAAGAAGAAGAACGTTTTTTTGAATGGGGCCGAGGTTAGAGAGAGAGGGACATGTGGAGGATATAAGAGAAGTAAAGTGAACTGCTGCAACAGAGGCGGGGGAGGGAAGTGGAGTTTTCCTTACTTTTTCGCAGGCGGTCCGAAATGAGTGTTGGTGTGTTGGGGACGACGAGATAAAAAGGAAGAGAAAACAGGGGTTGGGTTGGGAGTGGTGTGTGCTAGCGGAAGAGCCGGCCATATCTGTGAGAAAGGAGAAAGGAGAGAAAAAGAAGAAGGTGAAAAGAGAGTCCCGCCATCGCCACTCTCGCTTTCGCCACCAGCGGAGTGGATTCTGGCATGCAACAGGTGGGGTCCGCAGACAGAACATGGAGAACCGATATTTTATATGTAAGGCATAAGACTTTTTGAATGAAGAAAGAGAATGTGCCTTTTTATATACAGGGGTTTCCTTTAATTCTTTTTGGGGGGGCCACAAAATATGCCTATCCTATGCGTTTATTTTAATTCCACGGGCCGCTAAAGTCTGTTTCTCCATATTAAAAAAAAAAAAAGAACATTAGACTTGTTTCGTGAATGATGTGATCGAGTAGATTGCGCTATTCAAAAGTCATGCCGACGAGGTTTGAAACGAGTTGTATTGGTGTTCGTGGGGGGGGGGGGATTTTGCCTATCCTATGCGTTTATTTTAATTCCATGGGCCACTAAAGTCTGTTTCTCCATAAAATGAAAAATAATAGACTCATTTTTTGAATGATATATTCAAATAGATTGCGGTTTTTGAAAACTTCTAACTAGCCAGATTTGAAATGAGTAATGTCGGTGTTCATAGAACTCAAACTCCACGAATTATAAGGTGGGTGATTTTGATTTTCTTTAGAATGAAAGCGGGAGATTGAATTAAATTCTTGTCATTTTTGTCTTATTCTTAATGATTGAAAATAGTAAGAGAGAACACTAACATGCTATTAGTAAAAAGAACTAGATCATATTGATTATTTTAGCTTAATGACTTGAATTATCCCATGGGGTGCCACATTCTTCAAATTCTACCATGCTAGACATTAAATTTATAATTTTATTTCAACCAAATTGAAGAAAAACAGAGGAAAAACTTTACTTTTGTCCTTATATTTTCGCTAATTTTCTAATCAGGTTTATTTATATCTAATTTTCTTAATCAAGTTCTTTTCATCGAACAAAATGTCTTATCAAGTCATTTTGATTCAAAATTCGGCCAAATTCAACTCCGTGCATAACATAGAATAAATGTTGCTAGCGTGAATTGTGGATAGATATTTGACAAGAGATAAAACAAAAATTCTCAAAATAACATAATATGAAATCCATGTCATATTCGAGTGTACTCCGATAGCTACATTAATTGAATTTGGTTTTATTTTATGTAAAATGGGTTACTTTTACTGAATTTGATCTTATTTTATGTAGAAGGGACTTGATTAGACATTTTGTATAAGTAGAAGAACTTCATCAAAAAATTAGGAAGTATACGAATTTTATTATAAAAATAGTGAAAATAAATAAATGAATAGTTGAATATTGATAAAAAATAAAAAAATAAAAAGAACTCGGGAGGATATTTGCCGGCTTTAGGTTAGAAATTCTTCCTTTGGCACAACAACCAAGGAAAATTTGTCATCTTGATGTTCTTTCTTTCCTCTTCTCAAGTCCCCTTCATCTCACCTGTCGTCAGATGATAAGTACATGGCACATATTAAGAATTACTAATGATAAGAATATTTATTTCCCCCTAGGTCACAGACTTAAGGTACTAAACAAGTACGATGTTTCCCTACACTCAAGTCAATCCAACATATGAAATATTATGAGCCGAATGAAATTAAGATAAGGTCAAGATTATTCACCCATGGTGTGTTGTGAGTGGGGCGCTATCTGCTTCCGGAGCACCTTAAAATCTCTTTTAGAATCAAAGTGCAACGTGCCGAGATTAGTCCGATAGTGAAGTAATTCAAACGCCCACATCTAGAAATCAAATCCTTTTCAATGAAAGGTATAAAAATTGAGATAATCCTTTAAAAAAAAAAGGCTTTTCCCTATCCTTTTTCGTTGAGGAAACAACGCTACATTAAAGTGAAGCATACAATGAGGATAAGTTGGATAATCTATCCACTGTGAAAATGGAGACGAGGAACTCTTGTTTATTAAATGAATTCTCCCTATTTATTTTCCCCAAAGGAAAAAAAAAATGTTTGGCTCCAAATTAGGCAAGAGCCATAATATGATGTCAAAATTGCAAATGTTAAAATAGGAAGTACGACTCTGAAGGTTGGTATAGTCTGTTAGAACGTTGAGAAATTTCCATCTTAAAAATTGGAAGTCACCTATTTGAATCCTCAAAATTATGTACAAAACGTTCTAGGCAAAGCATCTACATAAGCATAATGCCCGAATTGAATTGATTATGGGGTTTCCAGGGTACCCTTTTATGGCCTATAGCAGCCGGATCTTTGCATATAAAAGAAAGAAAAGAGAAAAAAGTTAGAAGTACTTGCAAGCAAGTGGATAGAGCCATTGAAAAAAAAAATCCTTAAGTAGGAGGCATGAACAAGATACCTCCTACCTAATGGGAGCAAACTAATATCCTTCCTATAAAATGACATCTTGAAAACTTGCTTAAAATTTACAAATACATTTAGAAATGTAATTAGATCTTCTGAATAAAATCAAGCCAAACTAGTCCCACGACTATATTCCTCCAAAAATCCAATTCTTATCTCTTCATCTTTTTTTAATTTATACTTCCTTTTCTTTCTCATAGAAATGGGAGAATAACTCAATAGTTTTGTGAAAAAAATTATTTAAAAAATGAAACTACTTATAGGAAATTATGCATAAGTAGATATATTTTATTACCGGCACACATCCGCGCATGCCTGATTTTTAAAAAGTGGACAGATTCAAATTTACAAGGTTTCATTTCTACATTCTCAGAGACAGCTCACATCGGCATGCACTATAATTGAAAGTGGCCGATTTTCGTGAATAAAAAAGATAGTGGATATTCTCCCACTTGCAATATTTGCAATGAATGGCTAATCTATGCTATTATAGAAAGCAAATATGACGTAGTATTAGGAGATCTCTTCTCAAAACGTCGGTAATAACTTATTTTACAAATATTGAATTCATGGGCAAATATAAGTTAATTCTAACATATTCTCTCACATATGGTAACATTAAAAATATTAAAATTCAAATATTTTCATTCCAAGAACATTTTTTAAAAGGATTTCAAATCTTAACATATTTGTAATTTGTCCACACATTGTCATACATTTCCTTCGTGATTTGCCTAATTTTATGTAATAAAATAGTTTTGCCCAATCCTTCGAAAGTTAACTCTCTCTATACACACAATGCATGCGCATATTTGCTAATTTATGTTTTTTTTTTTTTATGAGGAGGTAGTGGTGGTGCTCGTATATGTTTCTTTTGGTTTGGTGGGGGCGAAGTTACAATTGGAAAATATTAATTTTTGTGGTGTAAAATAAAAGATTTCTTTTTCGGCTTTGGACGGCTCGCGAGCGACTGGAATGTGATGGAGTGACCAAAGGTTTTGAATTTATTACTTTCTTCCAGATGAGGGGCATGCAAAGGTGGGTTCTCCTTTACCCATCCGGCGGGGAAGGAATTAGTGGTCCATGGTCGCTGCTCGCTGGTCGGCCTTCAGATATTTATTATTTTATTTTATTTTTGTTTTTTACTTTTAAAAAAATTCTTAGGTGCCTTTTCAGGGTAGAGAAAAGAATATGCCAGTTTTCTCCATATGGAGGGAAAGCAAATATACTTCAATACGAATGATGTGTTTGCATTTGAGTTAGTCGTGGAATCAAATTTTAGATCATACCATTGAGTGAACCTTGTTTTGTCGAGATAAGGGCACTGAAATTATCATAATTTTTGCACTGTTCATTTGATGCCACAACTTTTCAAGTAATTATTTAAGTACCATAACTTTTAAAAATAAATCATTTAACTTATGGTGATTTTGTAACTTAAATGATCAGTTTTTAATTGTCATGACACTTAAATGATTGCTTGGAAAGTTATGGCACAAAATTAAATGCTATACAAAAATTATAATATCGTTACTGGCATTTTCCTGATTTGTCTCTTCTATCATAGTTTCATGTTTCTCATTATGGGGTCACAGCCGAAGTTGCTTCGATTAGTGTAAGTGGGATGCATATATAAGTTTCCTAGAAGGAAGCAACTTTATCTGAGGTTTGCATATAAACATTCCTTATAGGAAGGACCGTTAAACAATAACAATTTGCTTATTGGAATAATAAATAAATTATTTTTAAAGGTGATCAATAGCCAAGTCTAACAGTTGAATCGAGCCTAGGCCCGCCCATCACGAAAAACATATAACAACAATTAATGTAGGCTGAGCGAAGGGGAGTGAGCGAAAAAGATTGGGAAATCGGAAGTATGGACTAGCTCGACTTTTCAAATCTGAATAGGTTGCGGCCTAGATTTTGAGCTCCCCTTTTTCTTTTGGATAGTCTAATGACGCTACGTTTAGTTGAACTTTGGATAAATGCAAAATCATTTTCCAAAAGACCTTTCACCAATATATGTATTTACCGAATGCAAATAGCATTTGGATAAGTGAATTTATGTGTTTTCTTAATAAAGTGGCTTTGAAGTAAAAAAAAAGGAAAAAAAAATGGCAATGAAGAAGCAACGAAGCTGGACCCCTCTACACTTGCAGCTTCATCTCCACCGTCTACTCACTCTCTACTTTGCATCGTTCGCTACCGCCATGAAGTCTCGAATTAAATTGCACTCAACTCAAGCCCTGATCTCAAATTTGGGGTCGCCTGAGCTCTTGATTTAGGATCCAGGCTCGCTCGACATCGGATCATGCTCAGTTGGGTTGGTGATGACCGCAAATGGCTTGTTAGCATGGCGGTTGATCAGCGTGGGGTCGATAGAAGGGGCCTCGTTGGTGGAGGTGGCTCGTTGGTGTTGGTGGCTAGTTGAGCACAAGGAAGCATAGGAGTTGATCAAGCTATGTCAAAGATCGGCGCGACTTCTTTTCTTCTTCATCTTCACCGATCGCTGTGGCTGATCCTGTTGCTTTGGCATCATCTTGGCCAAGGATCAAGGCCGAGCGCATGGAATGTGGCCGAGGGCATCATAAAAGTCATGGTTGAGGTAATTGATTTGATTGGCTCATTGGCGTGTCGATGATTGATTGGTGGCGGGGTGGTCAAGCAGCGGAGACGGGCATATTTGTGAGCTCGCTGGACGTGGCAGGCGAGCAGCACGCAGTGGAGGAGAGAGAGGAAGTGGACAGATACTGTGCAACGTAAGGGTAGAACTGAAATTTAATGATATAATAAGAGCAGTTAGGGAAGAAAAAGAAATTCATTAATTCTTAGACTTGTCCTTCAGAAATGCTAAAAGGTCAAGGTAGGTCCCCATTTATCTTAGACTTTTGATTTTGCCAATCCAACATCCCTTCTTCCCAAAATCAAGGGGCTTAAAAAGCCCAAAACCCTTGGGAAAATGGTTCACATTGCACTTTAAGACTTCTTAAGTTTGAAACCGCTTAGATTAGGATAAATTTATTTTTAAAAAATAAAATATTATAAATATAAAATATGAAAAGATAAATAATAGAAATGCATTAAACACTTTAATGAAGTCATAAATAAGCTAAAACAATTAAAAAGAAAAAAGTGATTTTGAGGTCTGAAATGTGATAACAAATCTGTTTTTAAATTTTTCTAAAAAAAGAATTGGGCTAGGCTCGGACCTGCTTGGTCTAGTTCAGTCTGTGCCTTTTTCATTTAAATTCAGGTTAGGCCTGCAAACTAGGCTTGGAAACTTTTCGAAAATTGAAATATGGTATTTGCTGTCATAATCAAAATAAGGAAATATTTTTTTTTTTTTTAGAAAAGAACTGATACTGGTTAATTATGTATTAATTTGGATTGTATTTTTTTTTTTTTGGTAAAGGTATTAATTTGGATTGTTTTCTGTCATTAGAACTAAGAAAAGACAATTTCTTATTCAAATCCCCTGTTGTAATGAGAAAGAATTGCTTTGAATTTATAAGTTCAAGCCCCACCAAAATTTTTGAATTTGGTGGATCTAAGAAAGGAAGGTAAAAGAAAAAGTGCAATTTTATTTAAAATAAAGAGCAATACATGTCAATTTGAAAATGGAAATTGAAAAGAAAAATGAAAATATACTGAAAAAAAAAATCAAACACGCATTAAATTATTTTAGGTTTATTTTTTCAATTCATTTATTTCATTTTCGAAATTAATTCTCAAGAGATATGTTCAAGTGTTGGTTTATGACCATCGGAATAGTGGTTAACAAAGCACCCAACTTAAGGCACAATTGAAACATATGAAACAATATTTGGCAAATCTAAATAAAGAAAATTTTATATTGAAGATAATGTTGGTTGTATTGTTGATGTTTATAGTGATAACTCACTTTATGATTTTGCCATAAAGTATGTTATTTTGAAAATGTTATGAATTTGTTGATATGTAATGAAGGTTTTTGGCAGTTTGAAAAACACATATATTCGTGGCAATGTTCTTTATGTTGTTTGAGTTTTTAATTTTTCAAATCATGTCTAAAAACAAATTATGTTTGGGTTTTTAATAGTTCAAATGGTTACAACCCCTATTACAAAAAAAAAAATGTTTGTAAAACCTTATACTCTATGCTGATAGTATATTGATCCCCCAATCAAGTTAATGAGCCATCATCGAGGGGAAAAAAAAACCCACACTTTACTGAACCAACCTATCATCTACATATGAAAATATAAACCACAATGTTACTTCATTGAAATTATTAGTGATAAACAATACTACTTCATTGAACCCATCAATGACAAACAAACACACAGCCACAAAACTACTTCTTATCACTTTTTATAGGTTGGAGTTGCTTCCTCTTAATATTTTTCTTTTTTCTTGATGAGCCCATTGCTTTAACTGAAAGTTCAACTGTAACTGCTTGTGATGTTGATTTAACCTTTGTTTCTATATCAATTCTTTGTCTCTTACCCTGTATGGCACTTTTACTCCTAATGTAACATTATAAAATTTCAATAGTTAACAAAATTTGCTAGTAAATTTGAACCTAACGAAGCACTACTCATAGTCCCATGAATAGGATTCCCAGAAGCAGTACTAGCTTTGGTGTCTAGCTAATATTGTCACTTATACCTTCTCTTGTATCTCTCTGTACTTGGAAAGAAATGTACACTTAAAATTTTCTCCACGAAGTAGGCAAGCATGACACCATGAAAATAGAAGTACTTACCAAAAGTTTATTCTTTGACAATTATGTTTGTGAGGCTGTAGACTCGGCCTTCTTAATAGGACATGTCAAACTATTGTGTCCCATCTTGCAAATTAGGTCATCTTCATTTCTCTCCTTGGCATCCTAGTTTTACTTGCCATCTTATCTTCCTCCCTTAATTTTGTATGCCTATGTCTATCTAGTTTCACCCTGACTATAAGTAGTTCAGGTGTTTTTCTGTTAGTTTTTTCCCATAATCACTTTACTTGAATTAGCGTCTTCATGTTTTGACATATAGCTAAGAACTTCACCTTATTTTAATGCTTATCCATATAATCATATGCATCCTCCTACATGTGATTTAAAGTAGAAATGACATGGGAAAAGGGATGCCAATAAACTGCCGCTTCATGCAAGTATAATTTCTCTTGAATACATTAACCACCTACTTCTTACCATTATCTGTGACCTTATATCTAGTAACACAATTCCATATCATTTGGTAGTAAGTTGTATCAAGTCAATTTTTCTAACTTTTTTACGATTCTTGGACTACAGTCCGTCCTCCATTAAGCGCTATTTATGCATCTTTGCCATTATCATTAATATTTTCTCCTCCAACATACTATAAACAAACTTACACGTGGCATCTTTGGTTCTTTTGTTGAATGTCTCACATAAATTATTGTTAACTATGTCACATTTGACCTTAGTGGTGAAGAAAGCTCTGGACTAGTGCTTAAACTCTGTTTGAACGAAGTCATGATACATAGCAGGACTATATTTTTTTTCAATATTTGAGTGTGTCCATCAGACTCTACCATAATACTGCTCTTAACACACTACCAAAATTGTGACAGCTTGAAATTTTCAGAATTTATTTTCGATTAAATAAATCAGGCCTTTCGTCGATGCGCCAATAGTGCTATTCTCTGAGCTGATCACTCACGAGATAACTGGTCTATCTGGGGAAACAATTGAGGAATCTAACTGCAATTGGACTTGAGAATTCAACTAAGAATCGACTGCTCGACCATGTCGATCTGCAAGGGTCATTGCGGCACCATCAGAAATCGATCGGAGACCGAAGATAGGTCGATTCGATTGAGATATGTGATTAGTATGTGGGTGATTCCACCTAATTGCAAAATTCTCATTGATCGGCACTAAATCGATTTTTCTATCGTTTTAGTACCCGGTGCCCGTATTTGAAATCTTAAGATTTTCACGACAACCAAGAGTTGCCAATGTGTTGAAGATGCACTATGTGACTCAAGATAATCGATCACGGGTCAATTGCACAAAAAATTCCTAAAAGTTACTCGGTAGACTAGGTTACAGTAAAAGCGCGCCAGAGCGAAATTAACCGTGAATTTGAACCCGATTTTAGAAATCGAAAGTTTTATGGTGTCACGAGCTATTTTGGGAACGTCGACTTATCCTCCAAATTTTTTTTTCTGAGATTCTGAGATTTTTACGGAAAATGAATTCGGACGCCGCGGAAATTTAACGGGAATTCAGATTGGCCGAATTGAAGAGATTTTCGACTTGCAAATCGAGCCATATGACGAAGGGGACTTGTAGAAATTATGTGGGCTTTTTCTACATCAAAATTAGACGTTGCATTTGGGAAATTGTTGATGAAATCCAAGCTCAAAATCCAATGAAATTCGGATCTAGAAGAAGAAAGCAATTTTTGGCTTTAAATTGGATTATTTATGGAATTTTAGGCTAGAAAGTATTAAGAGACAATGAGATATTTATGCAAGGCCAAAGGGTGACCAAGTATTCAATGCATTGGATTAGGCTTGTAGACTTTACACTTTTTTTTCTTCCAAGCTGTCGGGCATCCCATCACCTGCCGACCTCCATCTTCTTCACAAAACCACCAATTCCCTCTTTTGTTGTTCTGTTTTACTTTCATTTTCATTTTTCGAAGGAAACCAGCGGATGCTCCAACATTTCTTTTCTTCCATCGCCATATGCCCTCCCTCCATTGAAATTTCCCTCCACTTACCCATCAGCTCCACGTCAACACACCACATCCTCCATCATTTATTTTATTCCCCAGTCAAACTAGCAGAATTGATTTTGCTTTGCCTACCGTTTGTTGAACCGTTGCTCGCAAATCCACCAAGCAGAGCAGCTGCTGCCCAAGCCTACATGCGTCCACGAAGCCCCACGGTCCACTGAAATTCTTCAACGCGGCCATAGTCGATCGAAGCCACTATTTCTTCATCGAGCTGCCCACCTTTGGTCAAAAATCAAGCCTTTCTCTTCTCTTTGATTGACCGAAGCTACGCCAGCATCTTCACGCCTGCGGTCTTCCTCCACGCGGCCAGCACCCATGTCTTCCGTCCGTGGATGAAAACGCCAGCAGCTACTTGAAGACTCCACTTGCCGCGCCTCCTCACCGCCAACCCGAAGACTCCAGCAACGTTGCCAACGTTAGTCTTCAATTCTCGAAGCCCAGCAGTCGCAAGCCCATCTCCAGCAAGTTGGTTCGGCCCAACCTTCACGCAATTCAGGCCCAACAGAAGCCCATTTAGTTTAGCCCATCAACAATCCAATTCAACCCATACTTGAAGCTCGCGGTTAAGCCAAGCCCAACTTCTTGCTGTGGGCTTGCAAGGTCTATTGGGCCCGGCCCAAATGTCCACCGACGTCACCGAAAATTAAGATTTCGGCCGCCTTCGAGTTGTCATCGTGGTGAACCGGTTTCCGCAATTAACCGGTGAGTTTATACTCTAAACTCTTTTTAGTAGGTTAATGATGCTAAGGGGTGTTTAGATTTATTTAATTAGGAATTAGGTGGTTAGTTAGATTAAATTAATGATTTAATTATTTAATTGAGCATGTTAGGTGGTTAGCATGGTTTAGCTAAGGCCTAATTAAATTGTGCTATTTATCTAGAAGGGTTCGAGAATTTTCCGAGTCCGTATTGGTATTTAATTTAATAATTGGTGACCAGAATTTTGTGGCGATTGCAATGGTGTGGTTAATTTTTGTAATTGAGTGTTAAATTATGCAAATTGAGTGATGATTGGATTCTTGGTATTTAATTCCAAAAATTGTGGATTTTCAATATTTATTCAAAAAATTCCGAGTGTCAAATTTTAACACCGAAAATGGTTTTATATATTATATAAAATAGTGGGATTTTAAAAAGGATGAATATCAATTTTTCCGGGTCGAGTTGACCGTGTACCCACACACGACTATTTTCATGCGTATTTCTAATACAAAGAAAAATGCCAGGTTCACCATTTTAATTGAAACATTTGAGTACAATGCACGGTGCCCTAGGCCATATTTGAGTGATCGCGTGATGATTAAGAGAAATTGTCCCAAGCTGTTAAGTTGGACATTATCCTTATTTGGGATACCCCTTGACAAAGGGAAGTTGGTCGCAGTAGATTCTGGACCCTATGCTCCTTCGGGAAAGCCGTCGACGAAGTGACGTGTCGTGCTCAATGGGGTAAGACGATGCCTTGCAATGCTAGAAGACCGCCGAACTGATAGTAGGCCGTGCTATATGCCGAGATCAAAACTAGGAACACATGATGAATTGAGTATTGTGTTCCAATTAATTGAGCTTGAGTGATGCTCTAATTTATGATGTGAACTGTGTTGACCTGTAGGATGGAACTGAGATGGGGTAAGTATCCTTGATTGTGTGATTGCATGCTTAGGACGCTTCTTAGCGTCTTTCCCTCCTATTGTATAACCACTTTCAGGGTCATCGAGTGGAGGACCTGGAGCAGAGAGGAGGTGATCTGAAGTATGGGTCAGATAGGACCGCTTCTTTTTGGAGAATAGTCTTTTGTAATCTTTTGACCATAGTCTCTTGTACTTGACTCAGCATATGTTTATGAAGGCATGTTTGTTTGTGAAATTATTGTTCTGCTTCTCTATCCCGAGATGGTTACTATCAATGGATTCTTTTTCGCTTCCGCATGTGCAATAAAGTAAAAAGGGTCGACGGCCAGTCCTTGGAAGTCGCAAAATTTTATTGACCAGAGAGGGATGGGTACATGCTCGGGGTTCGGAGCGTGACAAAAATAGTGTTTGGATTTGTATCCCATTATATTTCTTGTCCCGATTGACATAAATGTGTCTAGTACATATTTTATGCTCAACTGCAAGCAATAAGTCAGCCACAACTTGTAGAAAGCCCTACAAAATATGATTGTAGTGAAAACAACATACTAAAAGTGTAATTGTTTAAGAGACATAACAATAATAATAATAATAATAAAATCTTGTGACCCCACATTATCCATATGTGTTTATAATGTTGAGGTCTCACATCAAATTTTTCAAGAACCAAGTCCAGGTGTCTTCACTCTCAACTCTGACAATTGCCCATGCAATTGAGAACATTTTTTTTTTTGGTCAGTCAATTGAGAACATTTGATCATTTGCATCCCTACCCTTCTTACTGCCACACAAAATTCCCTCTTTACAAATTCCTTTTAAAAAACAGCCATTCAATTATATAACTTTCTTTTATCTATCAAGAAAGCCTTTTCTGTATGCAGCAAAACATATGTACATTTTCTTGAATAATATTTTTTAGTGCATGTCAGGCTTTTTAACTTTCAATGTAACGATATTTCCAGGATTTGTCTCCTTATACTCCCCCGCATAATGCCACAACTTTGCATATTCTTTCTTATAAGTTCTCATAAAAAATGTAAACGCAAGTAGCTTAGCCTTGTTATATTGATTCATACTTATATTTAAGCTCAATTGATCATTGATAAGCTCTTTCAAAGCAACGATTTTTGTAGTTGGCATTATTCTAATTGTACCAGGATGGCTTTTTGCCAACCAAGAATTGACAATGCTCTTATTATTGAAGTTAATAATACTACATGTATGTTCTTCATGGTAGGACTTCACATGGAAGGATCCGATTCTAACATCAAAATATACAAAAATCTTCTAAGGACAATTTTCATCAACACATTTAGTTATGACAAATTTCTTTTCATTCTTAATAAATTTTCTCTCTATGCTCATCTATTGAATCCTTTATGAGAGCATCTTTAAATCGTCTAATATAATCAAACTTCATAGATGTAATAATAGCATTTATTGTACAGTCGGGTTCATATCTTAAAAACTTGTTTCTCCTTCTTGTCACATCATCATCTTCTAGCTCTACATCAGAATCCAAATTCCTTTCTCCATCTATTTCATAATTGTTTGTCTAGTAATCAACTTCAATAATGACCACATTAGATCGTTGGAGATTAAATAATTCTCCTATAGATTGTTGGGATGATATAACTTTCGTGAGTGGTTTCCTTTGTGGCACTTCGATGGATTTCCCTAATATTCTTCTTTCCTTTTATAAGGTCCTTATTATTTATTATCCTCATTATTTATCAAGAACTTTGCATCTGTTAGGAAGTTTGAGTGTTCGTTGTCTGAATCAATTTTTTCACCCTCATCACCATTTCATTAACTAAGAAATCATAATCTAAACCAACATCTTCCCCAATGCCCTCACCTTGACCATCACCCTGACCAGCACCTACCTTATCATCAAAATATTCTTCATAAACCTAAAAACACTCTCGATTTAGATAATAGAAATGTAGATTGACAATAGTGCTATCATTAAATATGTATTTCAAACCACATTCTAAAGACTTTTTAGGATGGAACACTCGAAATTTTCATTGTAATTCATGACATTTAGAATATATAATTAGTATAGTAACTATCAGTGGGGATCAATACGCTTCAAAATACATATCAAATAATTTTCAAATATTAAAATTTTATGGAGTTAAGATTCCCAAATCGTTCTATATATTTTGTTAATAATTTTAGTGGTTTCAAAATGATTTTCTTATTTATTGGCATTTCAGATGAATACCAATTTTCCTATTTACTTACCATAATATAAAGTGTTTATCCAAAATAATTTAATATCTCCATCTTTTTTATTAATTCATGCCATTTGTCACTATTTAAGCTTGGACAAATGTCTTCATTCTCACCTTATTTTTGCTCACATGCCTTAATTAGGTCCACTAAGTCTAGCCCTTATGACATCATGCATAACATTATTTTAACTCTAGTAACTTTTTATCCACTTTTAACTCTACTTAATTGACATTATTATTTTTAATCAAAGCCAATAAATGTTACTTCAAGCTACTCTTAAATATAAAATAAGTATGGAAGATAAGAGATTAAATGCCTTTTTCCCCTTGCCTCTCAAACGTGCAACTCATATTCTTCACCTCTTCATGTTCAATTTTTATTTAACTCTCTTTCAAAATAATCAAGATCCAAATCCTCACCTTCAATCTAGTGTCTTACAAGGTATGTTCATGGATTTCCCTTTTATTTTTATTAAATTAGCTTTGTTGTTTTTTAAAAAATGATACTCATTAATTTGAGCAATTATTTTGGTTTCAAGGTGAGTAAAGGCTTTGTTTGTTGATGATTTTACTTAAAGTAAGTAAAAACCCTAAGAACTAAGCTAGAATGATCTACTTTGTACACTTGAACTTGGTTGATTGATTTTTTGTTTATTTACTATAAATTTTACTCTGTGTAAGTGAGTTGCAATGGTTGAATGTTAAGCTATGGTGATTGTTAAGCTTGAAGTAAAAAGCTATTCATATGCCTATAATATCTTTGAGAGATCACTAAAAGGTTTTGTTGCAACTTAAATGGAAAAAGTGTGAAAAAAGGTAAAATTAGGCAGAAAACGGTACTTTGATAAATTTTTGACAAGATAGGAGTAATTGGAAAATTTCCATAAGTGAGATGAAGCTGTTAACATAGTTATTTTATGATTTTTAGTGTTAATTAGTGGTTAATAACTAAGGTTAATTATAGGAAATCAAACCAGTTTAAAAAAATGAGTTTAGAAGCTTTGGGGGTAAATTCTAATTTCACCAAGTTAAGGGATGAATCTGCAAAAATTGAAAGTTTTGGGGACGGTTCATAGCTTGTGGAACCTTATTATGATAGGTGGTTAAGTTAATTTTGATCTAATAGCTTAATCTAAGTGATGCATCAATTATGCAAAAATTGGAGCTAGTGTATTAAATTACTAAAGGTGGATTGTTTTAATAGTTTTGGAAATTATGTGTTGTGTCTATAGTGTAAATAAAATATTAGTATGTCTCAGATAACAAAATGATAGCTTCTAGTATTTAATTTAATTGATATGGCTTGGTTGGATGAAAATCGAAAGTTAAAGGCAAAATTATTAAATGAAGAAATTTATTAAGGAAATATTCTATTTTTAAAAAATATTTGGAATCATAGAAGATAATCCTTGATCTTTGTGGTGAAAGTAAATTTAATCGAGAGTGGTTTTTATAATAAAATGTAAATTTATGAGTTACTTTAATTATTAGAATAGTAGAAGCTATTGCCAAATGGATATAAAAAATTAATGAATCTGTAAAAGTTCTCCACCAAATCATTTTGGCTTGACGAAAATAAAAAGAAGATTTATTTGTTAAAATGTACATAATTAATCAATTCTCATGATTATATGAGAATGTCAAGAGAATAACGTGTTGTCATTTGCAATTCTAGACACTGAAAAGTATGTGACGCTTATTGTAATTGTGATTAATTATGTATGCCTTTGATACTACGTGATTAAGACATTTGCCATGACCTATTTGCTACCAAGCGAATTCCCTTTTATGAGTATGTATGAGACTTTGAAGTTAGCCAGATGTTCTACCATATGAGATAATTTTTTATGAGATTGATATGACATAAAATTCTATGATGACATAACTTGTGTAGTCATGGTATGATATGGCTTGTGAAGTCATGATATAATGTTAATAAATAGCCATATCATATGAATATACAGTGGCGTATTTATCCTTACTAATGTAGAGGACACCCATGATTAGTCGATTGAGATGTGACAAATAAGTATATAAGTTTTTGTCCCTCATGAGTTGGCGGTGATGATATTTCATGAATTGAGATGGTTCTAACTAGTGACGAATATGAGTGATCGATCTTATGCAATGTTATAGTTGTCTCGTTGACATGTCATACTAGGAAAAAGAGTACATTTATCCTTGAACTCATTATGCATGGTTGCTTTGTATTACGTTGAATTCATGATTGTTGTCGATATTAGGTCGAGTGACAATTAGATCTCTGATCTCAGACTTAGGAATTTCATTTAGTGGGCCTCGATTCATTCCTTTATTTTTCAAACTTGTAGGATAGCTCTTCCATCACTACTACTTTTTGGAGCTCCGACTCACATCGAGTATAGTTGTAAGGAAATTGTATCGTCTTATATGGTTTTTATATATGTTAAGTGTATAACCACAATTCGGATTGATGTGGGACTCGCTAAGTGGGTTTTAGGATGTAGTCTTTGACGGCAACTAGATGGGACCGCTCAGATGATTCGATGATCCCACTGGCTATATTGTCGATGAGCCATTGATGGGGAAGGTTATCAATCTTTAGATATTAGCTTTGGTGATATACATGCAGACTTTTCGGTATGGGAGTATAGTGTTGAAGTTAGGTGATCATAACATTTTACAGTAATTATATATTGGGATAAGTGCAATAGAAGTCCTAAAACTTGTCACAAAAATACAATTGAGTCCTAAAACTTGCAAAAAATGCAATCAAATCCTAAAACTTGTCAATTTGTTTCAATCGAGTCCTAAAGTTAACACCGTCAACTTTTTTAACGGAAAATGATGACGTGACATTGAAAATTATTTTTTTATTTTCCATGTGGCTTTTTAAATTGTTTTTTATTTAAATTAAATTTAAAAAATAAAAAAGAAAAGTTAAAATTTATTTAAAAAACAAAAAAATTAAAAAAAAAATGGCCGGCACTTTAAAACAATTTAAAAAAATAAATTTTAGCTTTTCTTTTTTAGTTTTTAAATATAATTTTTTTTAAAAAAATTGAATAAAATAATTTTAAAAAGCCACATGGAAAATAAAAAATAATTTTAAATGCCACGTCGGCGCCACGTCAGTATTTTTCGTTAAAAAGGTTGACGGTGTTAATTTTAGGACTCGATTGAAACAATTTGACAAGTTTTAGGACTTGATTGCATTTTTTGCAAGTTTTAGGACTCAATTGCATTTTCGTGACAAGTTTTAGGATTTCTATTACACTTATCCCTTATATATTTGGTGTTATCTTTCGAAAGTTGTATTGAAATATTGATGTCAATATGAAGAAGATGCATATATATTTTTTTAAACTTGTGTGGTCGTTTCGTATGGAATGTTGTGACTACTTTAATGTGCTTTATCATGCTCATAATAATTAGTATATAAATAAAATGATTAGAAAAGACGTATCGCGAACGATGTTCTAGGGCGTCACATAGGAAACTTAAAGTAAAGCTTTTCAAATTTAACACTTACCCATTCTCGATATTTGTGATAATACCTTCATAGCTCATCAAGCTAATACCTAAGTATACTAAATCCATATCTCCCCTAACATATTTAAGCATTGAGCATCGAATTACTTTTTCACTGTGGAAAAGGCAAACCAATTCTAACTTGCTCTATTCTTGACCCTATACAAAAAGACAACCTATATCATATATAAGCAAACACATAATGGAGGATCAACATAATAACACACATGAAGTCAAGCTGGCAATAAAATTATACATCAAGACTCTTTTATTGCTAAATATTTAAATATCTTAATGGCGTCCCTCTAGTATCGGTTATTCTTGAAAGGGGCTAGTGAATACATCTAGAGGGGGGGTGAATAGGTGTTTAAACAAAACATTGGCAAATATATGCGGAATAAAATAAATGAGTTGAGGGAAGAGAATAAGAACACAAAGTATATAGTAGTTCGGCTTAGATCAAGCCTATGTCCACTCTCTCACGCTAATAGCCTTCTTGGTTGGATTCCACTATGCAATCAACAAGAGATTACAACTTTGAGTGCAAACACTTAGTAGTATATCACACTATCTCACTAAGTCACTCTTTTGATATTTCTCTCACGATCACAATCGTTAAAGCTCACGAGAGATAAGTGTATGATTGAAGTTGCTCAGACTTTGGAATTATAAATTCTACGCTCCATCTCTTACTTGCTCATCGGTCCTTCATCTCCTTAAATACTCATCCACTTCCAAACTAGCCGTTGGACATCATCTTGAGGATCGTCTTCCAATCTACCCATTGGACAGATCTGTATCTAGAAGATTTGGTAGCCGTTGAGTGACAAAAGTAGAATCCCAAATTGATTCCGATCGCCCATACAAACAGAATCTTGGTTTCCATAAGTAAAGCTTATTTGTATAGAAAGTTTTTGTCTTCAAGATTTAATTGTCAATCAATTAGATTGAATCAATCAAATCAATCTTTATGTGGAATCCAAACCAGATCACTAGCCGTTATATCTTCGGGGCTTGTGTTACGTTCTATCAAATCTGGATGTAAAATCTAAGAGCAATAAACTTTACAATCTGAGTCTAAGTGCGATAGACTTTGCAATCTGAGTCTGAACATATTCTGCTTCTGAACATATTTAGCTTTAAGGTCTGTACCCAGTTCAGCTTTAGCATAGAGTCTGTCTTTTGGTTTTTCCAAGTATAGACTTCGATAATATCCTTTACATGTTCTATCATCTGCATAGTTTATTATTCAACCATTAAACATGTTAGTAGCCTTTGATTTATTTTGTCATCTTTAAAACATTATAAGGGATTTCCCTAACAATCTCCCCCTTTTTGATGATGACAAAACAATCTCTGAATATGCAGATTTGTAAACATACTTTTAAAGTCTTTAATTTAAATCAAAGGATATCAGAAGATAGCAAATAGATTGAGCATAACAATATATAGAAAAATAATCGCAGCTCAATATTATGCAATAAATAATATCAACCAATCAACATATGCATATTCATATCTTCTCTCCCCCTTTTTGGCATAATCAAAAAGTGATATCAATTAAAAAAGTATCACGTAGAGAATATAAAGCGATAACAAATAATTTCCAAAAATCAGCTTTTATAAATCGAATATTAAAGATATGCAATATAGCTCACTTTAATCATACATATCAGCAAATAAAAATCACGGATGCATTATAAAATTCACTTATCCTTTTTGTCATAAAAGAAAATACCAATAAAATATTTGTTAATGACAAAAGGTAATAAAAGATGCACTAACCGGATTTTATAGAACTTCAATTCTGACACATTTACCTTTTCCTTCCTTCTATAATAATCAAGATCACGATCAATTCAAAAAGATTTTTCTATAATTGATCAAAGCTTCCCCTCAATTTTTTGCCTTTTTGAGATGATCACGATTCTTTCCTTTTTCTTGGATTTGCTTTCTCCCCCTATCATCATGACAATATTTGCGAATAGAAACAATTGTTGCTTGTGCATGTTGAACATAATATTTTTCCATTATTTCCTTTGCAGCGACAACATCCGCAATGATCACTTACATTTTGAAATTCGAGGCAAAAATATATTTTCTTCAATTAAGTTCTTCTCGAATTCAACCTGCATCAACTTAACAAACTTTTTTGCATAAATAAGCTGTAATAATATCCATATAATATATAATCCGCTTTCTTCAAATAAATAAATTGAATAGCATATATAAAATTAAAATTCAGAACTACTCAACCTTTCGTACGACACATTAGGGATTTCCTTAACAATTTGCAAACACTTTGCACAAGGAATATAATTTTTGAACCTCCAGAAGATAGTACAGAATCTCCATGATTTTCAAATCGAGCTTTTCAAAATCCAAATAGAAGATTCTTTTGCGGCCTGCAAATTCTTGTACAATAGATAATAATCTTTGCACATAATACATTCCTTTGATTTATGGATCAAACTTGCTAGATATGAGATATCTTCTAAAAATATAGCAAGAGTGTCCTTGAATATGCAATAATATATTTCGAGATCAAAGGGATTTCCTTGAGCATAAATCTCAAAAATATATTATAAATGCATTTCACAAAAAGAAAGATGATATTGCTATCATGTGCCAAATCAAGTAAAAAAATATTGCAATGCCTTATATTTATGAGAAGAAATATTTGCAATATAAATGATAAGCAATCGTCTAAAATCAGGATAAATGCACATAGAAATTTGTATGGTGGAATAATAATAAAAAAATCTCTTTACCCAAGGTATATGTTCGAAATATACCAAAAAACATTATTACCAATCTTCGTAGGAGATACTTTTCTGATTGCACCAAAATCTGCAAAGATTCGCAATCATTCTTGCCTTATTGAATTTCTTGCAATTAACTCATTTCTTTTTGGTATCCATCAATTTGGATCATTCCATTTCGTTAGAGTAAAATAGAAATTCTTCATAGATAAACAAATATTCTTTCTTGATTCATCATAACAAAGTATTTAAGGAAAGAATATTATGCATAATAATAACTTGAAAAAGAAATTCTTGCTTAGTCAAAGCACAATAAAATCAGGGAGAATAAAATCCTTGAGTATCTAGGAAAATCTTGCATAATAATTTAATACCACGTAAAACATATTTTCACTTTGCAAAATATGATTAATTACGATAGTATAAAATCAATCCAAATAAATTCATTTGTCTCTAAGCAGCATATAAAAAATAATCACACATATCAATCTCAACTCACGAATCACAAAAATAAATCACACGATTCTTTCTTCAATAAAACAAATCATAGGATATGATCTTTATAAAATCCGAATCAATTAAACCACAAAGAGAATATAAGTATAATCAGAATTTTTAATTATGTACTCAAAATATATATATACCTTTCTTACCAAATTCTCTTTCTTCTTCTCCTTTATTTCCTACAAAAACAACTCATCTTTTCTTTGGTACCCATTTTTTCTTGGGTCCATGAGAGTTAGCAGAGTATGTTGCTTTTATCCAATCTTTCTTAACAGATCTCCAGATTTTAGGACATCTCAAAGTGTTATGAATCTCCACAATTTGAACACTTGAGGGCATTTTGACCAACGGGTTTTTTAAAGATCCTTTGAAAATGCTTCTTGTATGCAAGTCTAGGAGGTCTTTGTTTAAGTCTCTCCCTGACTTTAGGAAAATCTATTAGAGAATCGCTTTCCTTATTGAAACCAAGTCCCGACTTATTATAGTAAGGAACTTGTATAGAAAGGATATGCTCTAATGTTTTTGATCCATTTGAAAATTTTGTCGAAATATTTGAAAATTCCTTTTTTTAAAGAATCATTTTCTTTGACAAGTAAATCTCGACTTTCTTTTGTTTGTAGAAAATCTTTTTGCAAAATTTCAAACTTCTCTTTTTGAGAAATATCCTATTGCCTAAGCCGAGAATTCTCCTTTTAAGTTCAGAGATCCTTTTAAGATAAGATTTGAGATTTAAGCAAAGCTCATTTATATATTTTGAGACTTTGATAGGAATTTTTGAATTGCTTACCTCGATTTCCTCATCGGATTTTGAGTCTGTGTCTAAGTCAGACTCTGATTCTGATTCCGAATTTAAGTTTGAATGTGCCATCAAGCATATATATCCTTGCTCGTCATCTTCTTTCATGGTTCTTTTCTGCCCATTTTACTTGTATTGTTTTCTTTCACTGAATTTCCTTCCTTTTGTACTTTGCTTTTTGAATCTCTTGATCATAAAAGCAAGTTCTTTGTCGTCCATATCATTTTCTAAATCTGTATCATCAAAATCAACGTTAGATATTAAAGTGATGGACTTCTTACCTTCGGGATCTTCATCATTGATTTGTTCCACTTCATAGGATTGAAGAGTACCAATCAATTCATCAACGGAAAGTGGCATAATCCTTCGAGTCTCCCGGATTGAGGTCTTGATATGGTTCCAATCTTTTGAGAGACCTCGCAAGAGTTTGTTGACCTTCATTGGGGAAGAAATTGGCTGACCTTGATATGCTAAACCATTTACAATTTCTGTAAAACGGCTGAACATATCTCCAATCGACTCTCCTTGCTTCATCTTGAATGATTCATATTTGCCGAGCAAGAAGTTTACTTTTGTCTCTTTTACACGATCAGTTCTTCATATGTAATATGAAATCTATCCCAAACTTCTTTTACTGTTTCACATGAAGAGATTCTGTTATATTCAGTAGGAGATAAAGCGTAATATAAATAATAAATGGCTTTTGAATCAAGCACTTCTCTTTTGGACATCTCCGTCCGAGACATAGGAGCAGGGGGTTTGGTTTCTTTGTCTTTGCCATTCTTATTTGATGTAAACGCGGCAGTATGATTGATTCCTCTTTCCACAACATCCCATTGCAAGGGATCTTTGGATCTTAGGAATGCATTCATTCTGTTCTTCCACACGTTGTATTCCTTTCCATCAAAATATGGTGGCCTGGTATTACTTTGCCCTTCCATAAGTCTTGGTGCCAAGATACTAGCCATAGAAGTTCTTTAGCTCAAAAGTAAAAACACTTTTATAAACCGAGCACTTGGCTCTGATACCAATTGAAATGGGCTAGTGAATACACCTAGAGGGGGGGTTGAATAGGTGTTTAAACAAAACCTTGGCAAATATATGCGGAATAAAATAAATGAGTTGAGGGAAGAGAATAAGAACACAAAGTTTATAGTGGTTCGGCTTAGATCAAGCCTATGTCCACTCTCTCACGCTAATAGCCTTCTTGGTTGGATTCTACTATGCAATCAACAAGAGATTACAACTTTGAGTGCAAACACTTAGTAGTATATCACACTATCTCACTAAGTCACTCTTTTGATATTTCTCTCACGATCACAATCGTTAAAGCTCACGAGAGATAAGTGTATGATCGAAGTTGCTCAGACTTTGGAATTATAAATTCTACGCTCCATCTCTTACTTGCTCATCGGTCCTTCATCTCCTTAAATACTCATCCACTTCCAAACTAGCCGTTGGACATCATCTTGAGGATCGTCTTCCAATCTACCCATTGGACAGATCTGTATCTAGAAGATTTGGTAGCCGTTGAGTGACAAAAGTAGAATCCCAAATTGATTCCGATCGCCCATACAAACAGAATCTTGGTTTCCATAAGTAAAGCTTATTCGTATAGAAAGTTTTTGTCTTCAAGATTTAATTGTCAATCAATTAGATTGAATCAATCAAATCAATCTTGATGTGGAATTCAAACCAGATCACTAGCCGTTATATCTTTGAGGCTTGTGTTACGTTCTGTCGAATTTGGATGTAAAGTCTGAGAGCAATAAACTTTACAATCTGAGTCTAAGTGCGATAGACTTTGCAATCTGAGTCTGAACATATTATGCTTCTGAACAAATTTAACTTTAAGGTCTGTACCCAGTTCAGCTTCAGCATAGAGTCTGTCTTCTAGTTTTTCCAAGTATAGACTTCGATAATATCCTTTACATGTTTTATCATCTGCATAGTCTATTACTCAACCATTAAATATGTTAGTAGAATTTGATTTATTTTGTCATCTTCAAAACATCATAAGGGATTTCCCTAACAATTCTTTCGTGTGTGCATACCTTTAATGTCTTTAATCTTATTGAAAATTGGAAATAGTGAGTGACGGGTTATACCGTGAAAAAGGTTCATGAAATTCACGTTTTTAAATGGATATGATACAGCTTAATTATCATGTAAACATGAGATTCCCATATTATCTTTAGTTCTCTTTCACATAATATCTTAATCTCACTCGAAGGACTTTATAGCATCCATATGACTTTGTAAATTTTTAGATGTGCACATAAACCTTTCCTGGAAAAGCCATCTTTCAGGCTTTCTAGCATAGAAGTGGTGAGTACAATGATGGAAAATGAGAAGTCCTGACCCTATGACCCCTTTTCATGATGCTAATAGCATCAACAAATTGTTTCCCAAAAGAAAGAACAATGACTACAAACCATTTATCTCAAAGCACCCATATATGAATAGCAGTTCAAGGATGAAAATGATGAAATATTCAAATTCAGAAAAAATATTCTAACAAGACAAGTGAAGATAGAACCTTGTTGTCGTGTTTGAGACGAAGAAAAACACCTTTATGTCATGTTCGTTAAGTGTCGGCAACACAAGCAAATTGGGCCCACATACTTTGTCGTGTTCGCTGCAAAATCTAGAGGTTGAATCGGGTCTGCAATTTGGATGGGGGAATGTAAGATTGGGATGGATAACGACATCGGGATGAATGGGGGAGTTGATTTGATGAAATAATGAATTGAGCTTGAGCGAGATTATTCATTTTGTAATCGTTCAAATCCTTAACAGAGAAAAAAAATGCAAATTTAAAGAATCATAATCGGAAATTGTTCAACTCAGACTTGGCTAGGTTTCTATTGTGTGGGAGCGACATTGAGAAATGACATTGAGGGAGTCTTTCGTTTGACTTGGACATATGAGAGCTTTTTTTTTAATTTGGGAAAACATCATTGTTTTGAACTTCAGCATCCACATCGGCATTAATAATCCGCCAATCCAGCCACATAAGACTATTGACGCTGACTAGACATCTATGTAGGTATTTTATAGGCTAAATTGGCCGAAGGACTGAATTGAAATAAATTGGCAAAACTAAAAAGTTTATAAACTAAATTGACCGTCATACAATAGATTGAGGATTTTTTGGACAATTTTCTCCAATTTTGCCAAGGCCAACATTTGGTCAAATGGGTCCCAAAAAATTTGTTAAATATCTCAATTTTTCCTCGAGGGGCCTTGGAGGTCTCAAACCTCTTACGAAAGTGGTTTTCAAATGCACCGATCATAGTGCTAAGTAAAGGGAAGAGCAATGGCTCTTTAAAAAAGAGTCTAAATCAATGATAATTGAATGAGAACATCACCCCTCGATCCTTGGAATGTGACAGGGAGAAGAGCTGTATAGATAACAAGTCTATTCAAAGAGACTCCGTGCCGTGTTGTTCCATCTCAAAACAAAGCAACGCCATAGGAAGAAGGAAATATGAAGATAAGAACGTGGAGATAAAAGGAAAATTCTGCTCACTTTCCTTTTTCTTTATTTTAGGATGAAACGAGTAATATTTTGAGATTAAATTATTTGGAGTGGATGGCTTAAAAGAATGTTCACTTTGTGAATTTACTTGTAGGCCGAGCAGAGCAAGGCAAACTGATGGGAGCGTTGCAACATTTGCCTTGAGAATCTGGCTTTCAAGCCTGCACGCGAGCAAAGCTCATTCCATCCGGGCCGGACCGTGCGGATCGGAGTCGGGCCGGTCCAGTCGGACGAACGAACCGGCCCGCACCGATCGGCCGAGCGGCCACAAAGAAGTCGCGTGGTGCGTTCCAGTCCCTGTAGCTGCTGCAAGAGCGAAAGCCGGTGGTTTCTCCCACCTCCGAATCTCTCTCCGTCTCCTCTCCTCTTCCTCGCTCCACTCGCCACTCGCTCTCCGGCGAAAATGGCAGCTTCGATCCTGGCTCGCAAGTCCCTCCAGGCTCTTCGGGCCCGGCAGCTCGTAAGTTCTCTTGGAACCCTAGCTCTTTCCCCCTTTTCATTTTTCCCCCCAGTCGTCTCGTTTCCCGGAAATTCGGCTGGTCAGGTAGCTTGATGCTTCGAATTTTTTACATTTACTCTAGAGGTGCGCTGCTTCGGGTTTATCCGCGTGGTTGGATTACCTGAGAGGATGTTTTGTTTTGTTTTGTTCTTCTTTTTTTTTTTTTTTGGAGGATTTATGAGGGATTTGATGTGGAATCGATCTTCTTGGGTTCTGAATTAGTCGTGATCGCATGATGTCCTGTTGTTTCCCCCTCTCCGTTTGCTTTTGATTCCGACTGAAACGGTATCAATTTGAAATTCTGTGAGGCCAGACGAATCTTTCTGTTTCTTCTTTTTATGTGGAATCTGTTCGTCTGAAGCGTGCGGTTGGTTTTTTAATGTAATCGAAATAACATGCTTAATGGACTGAAGATACTGGATGTTAATGAATTGGTTCCGTCCGAGAAAAACCAATTTCCAGAGAGATGCCTAGTTGCTTCTTTCTTTCTTGGCATTTCTCACATTCAGCTGGTGACCAAGAAGAGAACTTCTCTGCTGATGGCCTCGACAATGAGTCTAGCACATGGAGGAGAACCCTGAAGCCAACAGATATTTTCTTTGAATTAACTGAATGTGGCATTGGAAAATTTTCAAAGCTTTACTGTTCAGAATGATACACTCTTGACGAAAAGTGTCCTTTATTTGGGCAAACATTTTCTCAATTCTGTTAAAAAGATATAAGGGTCATGTCATTTGGCAAAATTATTGGATGGAAAATATTGCATTGATGCTTTGCTTAGATCAGATCTATTATGCCCTGAAATGAGGATGATGGAAGTTAAGTGCCCATATATCTCATTAAGGAACTAGGAAGAAGAGAATGCATCCATAGATACGCAGTGTCATTCTTACTTAGCTTTTACGATGGATTGGAGATTGCTGCTGCAGCTAGGTGGTGAAAAATTAGTTGCCATATAAGCCAGCTAACAAACCATGGACAACATGTAGGATGCCAGTGTAGCATTTAATGACAACTAGCATCCATGTCAACAATTTCCAATAATTATCTAAATGGAATTACTGAATTGAATAAAAAAGGATTAGTTTGGTGACATGAAACCAAAAGATAGTTCAGGTATGACATGGAATAATGAGCAAAGTTTATTTATTAGTTAGTGTTGTCTTCTTTACCCCTCAGGGCCCAACCTGAATGTAAGATAAGGAAACCTCTTCTTGCAGCTGCTACAACAATTAGAAAAATCAGAGTTTATAGGGTAGTGAAAAATATTGGCCTGGTGACACCGTCCAAATTTTATGTGGTTTAGTGTGGCTGTGTAAGTGGAGGTACCTGCAGCTATTGGTGGGAACATTACCTTTTCCCATACATTTAAGAAAAGTTAATTGGGATTTCCATGGCCTTTGTACTTGAATCTTTATTGTAACCACACTCTTGCCTTTAGAAGTTCATAAAAAGCATCTTTGCATCTGTTGGGAAGAACTTATGAGGTGGAGGCTTTGCACCACTTTTGTGCAAAAGTGAATGACACAAGAGTAAGGGTACAGAGTTTTTTTTTATCGAGTTAAGGTAGTGCAAGAGTAAGGGTACAGAGTTAGGTAGTGCAACAATTGCCTCATTAAATTGTGTTCTGGCTGCATGAAGTTCCTCCCACTGTTAAGGTTGGTATATTCAAGTTGAGTTAGTTGTTTTGGTCAGTATAATCAAGTTTTGAGTTACTTTTGGGTCAGCAAGAAAATGGAAAAAAGTTGCTCTTCGTGACCCGAAGTTTTATAACTCTATATATCTTTTAGTTTTCTCTAATAACTTGTAAAGATATCAGTGGAGGTTCTTTTGCATTTCCTGAGTATCCTATGGCTTCCATTCTTTCAGCTTCCTTCTCCCTTATAAGCAAGTTTATAGAGCACCTCTTTCTTTGTTGACTTACCCTTCTTTTCCTCTTCTTATTTTTGACACTAATGGCTTTCCTTTTCTTCTCTTGCCTTCATAACTTTAGGTTGTATCAGGGCAAGCATTGCAAAACTTTCATCCTTATGGGCTTCGTGCCAATCCATGCTCGTATTCCTCTAAGAAAGGTTTGCTTTCTCCACTTCCTAATAAGACAAATTCACATTGGGATTTCCCAAGTTTACTTGCTTATTGCTTTGTTACCTCTCGCATGTAGCTGCAAAAAACTATTGAAAATAGATCTGAGGGAGGTTGTTGAAACAGTATGCATATATGTAATGTACTCTAAAACGTGCATATGTAACCACCTATGTCTGATCCTCTTGCATGAACCATTTTGTTTTAAGAAAATGTAATTGCTCGCTTATGTTGTCATCTTATGTTCTGGCATAATAATTTGGTTTTATGTTGCAGATGATGAAGAAAGAGAGCAACTTGCTAAGGAAATCTCCAAGGACTGGAGCTCTGGTAACTACTCTTTTGATTGCTGTTTGGTTCATGGTCACTCTTTCCTTTGGGTTAAGACTGATCCTCTTATTAATTGTAGTTTTTGAGCGAAGCATCAATACATTGTTTCTCACGGAGATGGTTCGAGGCCTCATGCTGACGCTCAAATACTTCTTTGAACCGAAAGTGACAGTAAGTACCATGCCTACACAATTTTAAGGATGAGATCATGTTGGAATCTATTATTGATACATTTTGTGGTTTTTAGATCAACTATCCATTTGAGAAGGGACCTTTGAGCCCCCGATTTCGAGGTGAACATGCACTGCGAAGATATCCAACGGGAGAAGAACGTTGCATTGCCTGTAAACTTTGTGAAGCTGTAAGTTTGAACTATCTCTATCTATTAAGAGACTCTGGAACATGGCAAAGTTCATTGTAAGTGTTATTGGTTCTTCCTTCTTGGAAGAATGGCACTATATATTATTGCCCCTCTGTTGAAAAAGGACCTCTAGCCCTTTGCTGTTTGATGCTGCCTTTTAGTTTGGTTTGTCTTAGCTAAAAATAACCCACATTTAATGTGTTTGTTTATATATACATTGGCTCATACAATTACTCTAATGCTGTAATGCAGCTAATTGTTGGTAGCCAGTTGTTGTTTCGTAGTTTGTGTGGAATTTTGCTGACTGGTGTTGCCCTTTGGCCATCAGTAATGAGTTGTGTGTGGATAATTGATTGGACCACACTAATTGAAAGCTATAATCCAGTACTTAAACATTGCTTTATGTAATCTTGACTGTCAGAAAAAGATTTGTTTCTTGTACTTCCTGGATAAAAAAAATATAAATGAATAATTACAATGTCGTCTAACCTTTACCACTCATTGTTTTGGTGGTTGTCTGATGCAATTGTGTGTTTTCTTTGCAGATATGTCCAGCTCAAGCAATCACCATAGAGGCTGAAGAACGAGAAGATGGAAGCCGCAGAACAACCAGGTGATGAACTGTTCTCCCTTGTGCTCTCTCTCTCTCTCTCTCTCTCTCATCTTTTAACACTGCAGGTACGACATCGACATGACAAAGTGCATCTACTGTGGATTCTGTCAAGAGGCATGCCCTGTTGATGCCATTGTTGAGGGACCTAACTTCGAGTTTGCTACTGAGACTCACGAGGTATATGAGCAACTGTTACCTGAGAACAATTAGTAGCTATATTCTACTCTCTGTGATCGGACTCTTGAGTTTTCTATCTTTTTGCAGGAGCTTTTGTATGATAAGGAGAAGTTGCTTGAGAATGGAGACCGCTGGGAGACGGAAATTGCTGAGAATCTGAGATCTGAGAGTCTCTACCGTTGATGCTGTTTTTCCAATTTAGCTTCAACTTACGCTGGTGTTTTATGTGAAAATAAGGAGATCTATGTATATAGGTCTTGAGGGAATCTAGTTTTGGGCGACTTCATATTGCGACCAATCAAAAACTTGTATTACTCTTCCCGCTACTTAATGAGATGTTTGATAATTTGACGTTAATGTAAGGAACATTTGGTCTTTGTACATTGGCTCTCAAGGCAAGAGGAAAATGTTGTTTTTAGAACTGATATTGAACGATGCATTGAGAAGAATTGCTGCACTTACAAGCATGTAAGATGTTCAGTGCTTTCGGGGTTTGTCAAAAAAATTTACATACCCTCTTTTCTTGGCATGACAGCCCCAAGGTTTTGACTTGAAAGTAAATGAGCAGAGGTGGACGTGACAATGCTTCAGCTTGGGTGTGGCATTTGGCTTCCCCTCTTTGGAAAGATTAAGTTCACATCGACTTAAGTAGGTTTGCCCCTTAGGCAGCTTTCTTCCAGTACGATGAACACGGTGTGTGTGGGGTGGCAACTGGTTTCAGCATCTCTATAGTGATGCATGTTTGTAAAAATTGTAGGACTAATTTAAAATGATTCTGAACCGAACTACTGTGGCCTCTGGCCATTTGTGCATCTTTTTCTTCGTGTGACACTTTGCACGGAACATTTGAATTGACCTTGCCCGCATGTTTGTGAAAGTAGGCGGGAGGAGCGTGGGGTCTCTGGGTTAGAGACTGTTCGTTCCAGCTACATATCAGCAGGTTTACGCTTAAATCTCTGTATGAATATGCGCAGTGCGGGTCAGAATGATTACATGCTTACAAAAACGAGCTTGAATCCAGCGTTTATTGTTTTAGAGTTCAAACAGGGACGGAGTGTGCTGTGGTTTAGTAGGGTGCGCATGACAAAATTTCTAGAACAGAAATTGATTTATGACCAGAAATTGATTTTTCAATTTTTATTTTAGAAACTGAGAAGTTAAAAAATTTTAGCTTCTGATTTCTTCTTCAAATCTATTTCTGGAATAGAAATTTGTTCCAGAAATAAAAAAATCAAATTGCCTTACCAAATATATTTATGTTCCAAACCTGTTCCGAGAAACAGAGAAATAGAGAAGTAAAAATTTTATTATGCGCGCCCGTAGCTGGCAAGTCGACATCAAAACCAACCATTTAGTATACGCCTGAATCTGAATATTCCGCATGTATCTGTTTAAGGCAATCCTGGCTAAGCTGCGTTGTTTGCATCAACAAGTTCCACAGACAACCAAGTATAGATAGTGCTCAACATGACATGGTACTTAACAGGGTATGCAAGTACAGCGATGGGATAATGATAATGACACTATATACGTCATAATTTTCACATTATGCTCACTTGAGTCAATTACTGTTTTCCCCATCACTTTTGTACAACACTCATTTGAGTGACATCACTTTTTTCAATTACTTCAATACAATATAACTTTTTAATTAATCACTTGAATACCATAACTTTTTAAAATCATTTATCACAAAATATTATACCGCGTCAGATTTTTGACACTTGCCACTTGGGTGAACTTTTTTTTTTTTTTAAATTGCTGGAAGTTCTGGCACTTCATTGAATTTTTTTTTTATAAGTTATGACAATCAAATGACAAAAAAGAAGTTATAACAGTGATTGTGTCATTATACCATACAATAATGCACTAAAAAAAAAAGTTGGGCCCAAGCTGAACAAATCACGCAAGTGATGCTCGTCATTTCATAGCAATGCACGGAAATTTCCATTGGTAATCCTCAATACAATGTCTCTTGGTATTATGCAAAGCCGATCATATTGTACAAGATAGCGATGGGTATGTATTGTCTTTTTTCCGTAAAACGGGAAGAACATTTGGCATTATTATCATGGATTTACATCAATTAATTTTATAATTAAATAATCTTGTACATCAATGCAGAAATATTTAAATTGAAAATGCTTTGTGAACATACCATAGCTGACAATTTGTTATAGCTACGTTCTGTTTAATTAGAAATATAAAATAATAATAGATTTTTAGAATATGTTATGGGTATCACCCGATTTTTTTAGTATCGTTTATATATTTAAGTCAAAAGTGGGATTTGTCTCCCCCCTCCCCCCTTCTCTCTCTCTAATGATTTCCAGAATTAACTGTACGCAAAATCAAATTTATAACCGAATCTATCCATTGATAAACAAAAGAACATACTTCGCGTTTTCGCGTGCATACTTTAAGGTTATTTTCTTCATAGTCTTTACTTGTTATGTATTTGTCAATCTGACAATGTGGTATGCTTCATTTCAAATCTCATTTATCTATAGAAAGCCATATCATGTACGTCAAAAGGGAAATTTTTTAAATGAGGTTTTTTTTTTTTAACAGCTGAAACAATTGCACCTCTCTCTCACGTGCGTAACGTGTGAGAGAGATAAATTTGAAATAATTATTTAAAACCTCTAAGAAAAAAAAACTTTGGAAGTTAAAGGTCACCCTTCCAACCTCATCTTTCGGAGTTTTTATTTTTGCTTCAGTGGATTTTTTTTTTTATTAATACCCTGAAAAACTCCAAACTGGTACACCTATAACAAATTTATCCAAAACTATTTTTTTAATCATGAAAAAAAAAATCACAAATTAGAGTATATTTTTTTTGAGCAAATTTGTCATAAACTATTTTTTTAATCATGATTTTTTATGATCAATTAGAGTAAATTTATGATCATAAAAAATCATAAACTAGTATATTTATGACAAATTTGCTCAAAACTAATTTATTCGACCGTAAAGAACCCCAAATTAATAAATTTGTGACAAATATACCTCCGCTAAATTGGATTAACACCACAAAAAAATCATAAAAATTTTAAACTATGACAAACGGAACGTAAAATCCCAAATTGATATATCAATCAACTATTACGTGTCATTTAATTTAATAATTTAATGAAAACTAATAGAGGGTAAATTTGTCACAAGTGTACAAGTTTGGGGTAAATTTGTCAAATGTATACCAGTTCGGGGTTTTTAGTAGTCAAAAAAATAGTTTGGGGATAAATTTGTCACAAGTGTATCAGTTTAGGATTTTTCAGGGTATTAACCCTTTTTTTTTGTCTGTACGGCCCTTAAATGTTATTGAAAATGGGCCAAATCACTTTTTTCTTTCCTCACTAATACAGTAATAAGTAATAACCTCTACTCAATATCGTTACCTTACGACCAAAAAATAAAAAACAAAATCGTTACCTTCAACAGCCATGCATTACATCGGTGACCGCGGTGCAGTACAGTCCAACAACCTCCAACTCAGTCGGTTCATCCCTCAGTGCCATCGCGCGATAACACTCTGCAGTCAATCGAAGAGAGAGAAACCCGTAATCATGGCCTCTCTCGCTAATATCCACCGTCGCCGGCTGCCGATTCAACGCTTTCCCCAGCTACCCCGTCTGGGTTTCGCCGCCCCCGTTCCGCATCCGAGCCGCGGATCCCACCGCCGGCTCAGCAGTGCCGGCGGCGACTCGTCTCGGCCCGAGCTCGGCGGGGGCAACGCGTACGAGCTGCTGGGAGTGCCGGAGACCAGCTCGTTCGCCGAAATCAAGGCGTCGTTCCGCAGATTGGCCAAGGAAACCCACCCTGACCTCGCCGGGTCGTTGAACGACGCCGGGACTTGTCAGCGATTCGTTCAGATTCTTGCCGCTTACGAGGTATGTGAATTGATCGTCTGTTGGACGATCATTTTGGTTTTCGTGTGTTCCTGTTGGTTGTTTTGGATATTTCATGACATGATCGAAACTGGGCGCAGCTTGCATTTCTTGAATTATGGCATAGAGCGGTATTTCTCGGGTTAGCTCTCCCTCTTTTTCACTCTGAGAAATTTGGAGCTAAAAAGTTCAAATCTTGAGTAATTCGAAAAAGTTGAGAATACTTTGTATCGTAGTTTCATCTAGAGGATAATAGCTGGAGTTATTATCTGCGGGCTTCAATGTGAATCGCATTTCGGTTTTCATCTCTGCTAATTGCGTACTAGAAGATGTCAGCAATCAGTGCACTAACTGCATTGCAGGGCGTAGCACAAGTCCTGAAATGAAAGTTTACGATGCAATATTCCCTTCGTGGAACGCTAAATGAAGAAAAAGTCCTTATTGTGCTGAAATTTCTGCGCATACAATAACTCTTTTTGGGCTTGTATGTTTTGTTCATCATGTCTTTGCTATCATCAGGTGTAACTCTGATCTAGAAATATCATCATGACTGGAGATTTTCCAGAGTTGTTGCCTTGTCGATGATGACTGTTGTTTATTTCTGCGATTGAGTAGAGGCTTGCCTGACTTTAAAGCATAATCGGCCATGAGTTGCAGATTCTCTCTGATGCTGGAAAGAGGGCCCATTATGATAGGTACCTTTTGACTCAGAAAAAGCTAGTACAGAAACTTTCAAGAGAGTCTTCAGTTTCTTATGTGTACAGATCACATGCAACAGTATATAAGGAGATGGAAGTTGTTGAATGGTTGAAGTGGTATAGATATGCTATCAATGATATATTGTCAGAGAACAAAGTGGTCACTGGAACGGGCTATTTTGATATACTTGAAGGGGACTTCTATTCAGCAATACGCACAGCATATTACGGTCCTTGGATTGATTCGCTGGATCTTCTTCCCGACTGCTTTGAAGCTGAGGAGCGGTCTTTTCATGAAACTCCAGAGGTATTGCACTTGGTTTCAGGCCGATATCTCTTTGGCATGGTCTGTCTGGTCAACAAGATTCCCGAATTAGCATCTGCCTTCCATGAGAAGTTAAATGCTTATCAATCAGTGGGTCTTGGTGAGTGTTTTAAGAGAAATAATACAGACACTTACATCAATTATAGAATGCAAGCAAATGCTGATGTTTCTCAGACAGAGACCAGTGGTACAAATTGTGCATCTGATGCTTATAAAGACCTGGAGTTACATATATCTGGAAGAGTAGTGGCCAAAGCAATAAGATTGCCTCCCCAAAGCTGTTGCAACGGAATCAGAAATGATGATGCTGATGATCGTATATATGTGTTTCTCAATTCACATAAGGACTGCATGGATAATAGCCAAGAGTTTCTTTCCTCTGGAGGCTGCGGAGTTGGGTCAACTCCACTGGGAACGGTAGTAGGACTGGGGACCAGCCCAGAAGAAGGATCGTGCTTCGTTTATGATAGCAGTGGCACCAAAACCCATGTGATAATGAAACACAGAACATTTCTGGTCTGTTTGCATCATCAGTACTTAAATTTTACAAGTGTCCTTCGTATTGGAATTTTTTCATTCTACTTTGGTTGATAAGATATATTCAGACTAATTTTTGTCCTCAACAATCGAGCACATACTTGCAACTTCTTCTATGTGCAAATTTTTTAGAGTTATCACATGCATGCAACAAATTTTTCAATGTCAAGGAGGCTGGTAGTGTGCTGTTCCAAATGCTCCGGACGACTAGTTCTTTTGTGTCTTTTTTTGACTTACATAATAAGAAATTAATGTATTTCAAGCGACTGTACTTAGCCCTATTAACATACTTAGTTGGGGAGAGAGAGAAAGATGCATATGATTTTAAGACTTGACGTTGTTTAGATGCCAGAGAACTTAGCCGATTCAGCATGCCTTCCGTGGTGATTTAGCACAAGTGTGGCCGGTTTTTGTCAGAAAAGATGCATAGCATTTAAGCTTTTGTCCTTGTAATGAATACTACGATGGAATGACCTTGGACTTTTTGGCAGCAAGAAATTTTTGGCTTCCGCATCTTTGTTAAATTCTGGATGATAGGATCTATATCGAATTCCCAATCACTAGCTTTCCCACCTTGTGGTAGCTCTTTCTGCTGCAAACTTTGCTTTGAGTGAGTGGTTGTATTTTAGCTCGCTGACCAATCTATTAGCAATGTCTTTTCTGTGGCCACATAGACTTTTGCTAGAAAAATCTGTACAAACTATAATCTGTATCATTGAGTAGATCTGTGGACTTTACTTATGCTTTCCACTGATTTGTACACTTTAACAAATATTCAGTCATTATGTTTAATTATATTTTTCTCAGGTAAAGCATATGCACTGGTATCAATGCGGAGAAAAGATTTCCATTTGTGAGTGCAGAAGTACTAGGGCCCGGCTACCCTCTAGCAAGTAAGATTTGTTGCTTGTAATTATTTTTCTATCTCAAGATCCCATGTTGAACTCTAGCTATATTTATATAGGACAGTCTTTGTAATAATTTACAGTTGATGCGTAATCCTTGTACAAAGAAGAGGATGGATCATTAGCACTCTTATGATTTTGTAGGCTAGGTAATGCCTGTGCATTTGAGTATGTTGCAATATTTATGTATCCCATCCTTGCTTTTGCTCTAGAAATTCACTAGAACATCCATTTAGGATTATTTATTTATTTATATAAAGCTTGAAACTGATCCCAGTGTGCGTGTCCACTAGGACCATCTAATTTTCCTTTTCCAATTTAATTTTGCATGTCTTGAAGTTGCTTTTGTTGAAGATGTACACAAGAAATGACCTGTATGATTAGTCCAAACATTAATATTCAATACTTCTCCAGGGGCTTGGCTTAGGTGGATTTGTCCTTGGGTCATTACAAAACTAGGGATGAAAAATGTATGTGGATTTCTTTGAAGATGTACACAAGATATCCTGTATTATTATTCAAGCCTCCGAGAGGCTTTTCTCTTCTCTTCTGTGAATACATCTTATTCTTCTGATGCTTAATCAGATTGACATCAGTATCTCTGCCATGTCATTCTCAGATCTCCAGTTAGACACTCAAAATTAAAGACTGGAGTGTCGTTTATAAGAAAGGAGGAAACACCTTGTCTAGAAATATGTTATATGATCTCGTTAATGTGGAGTAGGTTATATACAGCAGTGGGAACGAACCAGAATATATGTTTTATTTGGGATTTTCAGGGGGAAGAACTAAGAAGGAAATTTCGTGAAAAAAGTGTCATTCATTTATTATTTGGCGTAGGGTAATAGTTAGCAAATGCTTAGACTAGAGTGGTATTGGTCAAAATGGTCTGGTCTCTCTCTCTCTCTCTCTCGCTCTCTCGCTCACTCGCCGGCGCATGCGCGCCGCATACATGATAAGTCAAAAGTTGTAAAGGGAACAGGGAACATATTTTTCATGGACTAATTGGTTTAGCTCTGAACTGGAATCACAAAAGCAACTTCTCAAAAGTAATGCAGATTGATCAGGCTTTTCTACTTCTGTCAGTTGATTCAGTATGACTATTTATTCTACTCCATTCTACTCCTAACAACCCTGTTGTAAGCTTTCTCAGGTTTTGGCTGTTCGAGCCAAGGTGTGCAATGCATGATATTGGGGGCTGGTATGTTGAAACATTTGGAAGAGATGAGAAAAGCAAAACAGTTCCATCCCGGAGATACTGGGATGGCTTTGACGTGGAGGGACAGTTTGACAAGTAAGTGCATGCTATGGGTACTGGAATAGTTAGTAAACCTCCGTTTATTTTCTTTTCTTTCTCAATGGTTGACAAGCCATATCAGAGTTAATGTTAGATACTGGTTTAAATACTCTTCTTTGTTAGTTTTCACCTATTCCATTGTAAATTATTGAACATCAAGAAAGCTCATGGATTGTTCTTTCCATTTTGACCATTGTTGATTTTGCTAACTTGCTTGCCGGCTTTAACTCCTCCAAGTAATAGATGTAAAGATGCAATGGTACTTGAAAGCTGGATATATTTGAAAGCTCGCTTCTGGTGAATTTGATATTATTCTGAAAGTAACAAGCTGAATTCTTCCGTAAGGGCCTAGTAGCATAGAGAAATTCATCTGTGCCTATAGAGATTAGAAGCTATACAATTAATATTCTCCCATGAAATATCAATTACCCCTTTTTATGAAATGATAAAGTCGTGAGAAACATTGAATGCTTAACGTCATTTTGTGGCTGATACCGAAATATAGGGTTGACATGTCTTCATCTCACTTCTCTTCTCAACTTTTAGTTCGTCAGGAAATAAGAACTGTTCCCCCATTGTTGCCTGACTAGGAATAGGAAAATTTTCCCCCATTGCAATGAACTGGTCACATAAGTTCTCTTTTGAGTTTAAAATCTCAAAACTGCAAAAGGTAAATTGGATTTAATTCTAGAGTGACGTCTCAATTAATTGCCATCAATGAGGCTGGGTTTTTGTATGTCTACATGGGACTGGGAACCAAATTAAGAGCCAAATAAAGATCTTCACTTGATCTTTGAACGAATTCCAATTCTAGGGTGACCTACTTTAGGTGGGACGACTGGAGTTCAATTGCCCTTTCTCTCTTGGAGAGTTCAAATTTGGCCTTTTGTTTTAGTTGGGCTAGAGAATCATGATTGTCCACGAACTTTCATGCTTTGTCATGCGCATGTGTTCTTGAAGAGAGTTGTGCTATGCTCTAGTTACTGCAAATCAATGCTTTTGCAGTATCCACCTGAACTTTACTGTTAGATGCCAAAAGCTGATAAAATCCGTGTGCCACAAAGTAACTGAAATAAGCTTGGCCCTGCATTTACTCTTTTTTTATTTGGTCGAAAGGTTGTCTTTGTTAAAGCAGGCAGAATGGGCCTCTTTTCAGTCATTGTACTTGAGACCTAGGGGCTAGACATCAAGCACTATTCACCCGCAAGGTTTTTTTCTATACTGAACTGTTCATCACCCATATATTTACGATAGCCAATGAGGAGTAGGGTAAGATCATATGCTTGGCTTTTTAAGTGCAGGCAAAGGAAAGAATTATTGGATAAATATTTATGATGCTCATTTTCTGTGCAGGAGACTCCACCCAGCTGTGTATCTACTTGCTCTTGCATATAGAACATTAGATATTGAAGATGTTAGGAGAAGGAAACAAACAGTCAGAGGTGTTGTGGAAGGACACCTCTTTAGACTTCTCAGTTGGTGCAAGAAGCTTGTCTAAGAGTTCACTTTTGTGTCCTAAACCTCTCCTCGCATCAACATGAGCTACAAAGAGCAAGCTTGCAATATTTTGGCCTAAATAAGACACAGAAACTGCCACTTTGCTTTAAAAAGCTGACTGTTGGGATGTCAATAAATCTGATCCCTGTGGGTGGCCTAGTGAGTTCTGAGAATGATGGTTGATCACCACATGTCCATTTTGATGGAATAGATGTCAAAGGAGATTTGTATGGTCTAGGGAGATCTGTAGGACATCTAAAGTGTCTTATTCATGATACCATGCTAAAGCAAAGTCATACAATTCTCGAAGTTCAGAGTCCTGGATTACACTTCTGTGTGTGCACCAAGGAATGTGCGAGAAACCTACAGAGCCTGTGGAACCTGCATGTTAAGGTAGACCTGTATGCCTTAGTTGCTCCACTGAGTTCTACTGTTTGAATCTTTGTCTTGTGCATGCTACCATGCTAAAGCAAAGTCACGATTTTTGAAGTTCAAAAGCTCTGGATTACACTTCTGCGTGCTCACTAAGGAATGTCAGATACAACTTTGCAGAACCTACCGAGCCTTTGGAACCTGCATGTTCAGGTGGACCTGTATGCCTCAGTTGCTCCACCAAGCTTAGTGTTTGGATCTTTGGGATACTGGGTAACTCTTATATGGGACTTATCAGAGAATCACCTTTTATCTTAAAGTTCTGGTATATCATACTTCGGACAAATCAAATGCCTCGTAGAAGGAGGTCCATTTCTGCTGTTTATTGACCAGATAGAATCACAAACATCTGAAGTTTGGATCAAGCATCTTTACTTTGCGAACTGGATATCATGGACTAAGAGGTAAAAATGTGCGCTGAGATATGGATGTGGCTGTTGTCTGATGTTGGTTTGTTGAGGAGACTCACCAACGAAGGTCTTACTTGAACTTTGCTGATCTTTGAAGCCAGAAGTTCGACGGGCTCTATCAGTTCACAAATTTCATTTTACTAGATACCTTGGCTCATAAGGTAACACCACTTTGACCGGCCTTTTGTGTCCTTTTTTATTTCGGATATAGGTTATGGAAAGCTCTATCTAACTTGGTCATGGCTTGGATGGTGAATGATCAGAGTGGCATTATTACCGTTCTGTATCTTTGTGCAACAAGGTAAGCCGTTGTATGATTTTGGTGCCTCTTTCATTTTTTTTGGGGGGTTTTATTTTGTAAACTAAGAAACTCTGAAAGCATATAGAAATTTCTATTTTGCGCTGCATTTCAGAAGGTTGTTGATAACGTACTCTTTTTAAAGATTGCAATGCGGAGAATTCCATTATCCCATCAGAAATCTTAATGACCTATGACTTAATTTGAGGATGCACATTTTCTGTAATTGCTAAAAAAAGGACTGAAAAATGAAATTTGACTAAAGTTAAGTTAGGAGCGATATTTATTAATCGTATGAAGGGAACGACAAATATTTAATTACGAAATTGACTTTATTAATGGCTGCTAAATCGTTTTTCAAAAAAATAATTAGGTATTGACACTTTTATTTGAAACTCTACGCTTTGGGCATGGGAAATTCAATGCTGGCTCCTGGCATTTAGGACTAAGTCTCTGGCGCTCAAGGTCGGGTTTACTGAGGCCTATGGGACCCCGGTGGCCATGTTTGGATCTCAGTATCCACGCTCAAGTCCACACCGTTGAGCTTGGGACTTCGGTACCTGAAGTCCATTGAGACTGGTTTTGGTGCTTATGCTTAATGCCTTGACACTCGGGTCCATGAAGGTCATGCTTAGATCCACAAAGGCTGTGCCTAGGTCTATCGAGGCCGAACTTGTGACCTCAGTGCCTATCAGTGCCTATGCTCATGTCCATCGAAGTTGTGCCTAGGGCTCATGTGTCCATACTCCGCTCCTTAACACTTAACACCTAGGTCGAGGTCCATCAAGGCTAAACCTGAGGCTCTAGTGCACGTACCTAGTTCTCAAGTTGTCCACGTGCAATTTATAAGAGCTTGAATAGTGTATATCTATTTAGGAAAATCAAATCTAACAATTTTCAAGTTTCAGCTAGAGACATAGAATATATTATCATTTTTCTGAAAAATGATTCTTGAAAAGCATTTTTCAAAAATAACATTTTTCAAGAAACAAATGGAGCCCATCATGACCGAGCCTAGACCTCAGGACTCGTGCCTAGATCCCGATGCCTGGACTTGAATCCATTGAAGCCTAGCTCAAGTTCACGGAGGTCAGGTGGATCCTGTTTTGATAGAAATGTATATTTTCGCCTCTGTTAATCAATAAATGCAAGTCAAAGAATGGGTCCGTCACACATTTTTATGTAAATGATGTGCTATACTCAAATATTCCTCAAGAAGGAGCATTAACCAGCAAGGCAAGGCAAATTCAGTCTAATGTTTCCCTACACAAGAAGATGATGCACAATACACTATTTCTTTCTTGTCCTTACATTTCGTTTCTCTCCGTCATATTTGAGTACTCTGAGAGAGAAAGAGCATGTGTCAGAGCGAGCTTAATAAGCGAAATAGTAACACATAAAAAGACAATACATAGAATTGACTCAAGGTATATACGCGTACACACACACTATAAAGAAGTCTCAAAGTACTAACAATAACAAAATAAAAAGAGACAACACATAAGTCTTTTAGTAACATAGCTCAACACATGAGTCTTTTAGTAACATAGCTCAATAAAATGTATGACTAATTATTTTCTCATTTGAATAGAAATTTATCGATCCGCACTTTTGGAAGATTTGCACTCTTCACCAGGAGTGCCTTTCCAATTTTTTCATTCTCAACTATATAGTAAAAAAGTGATCCCTAGGTAACTTTATCATATCCATCCATGTTCATCACCTTGTTGTAGAGTTTGGAGTAACCAACACTGTCTTTACCCAATGACTTAATTGCCAATGCCATCTCTCCAAGTTGTTTTGAAAATTTTGCGTACTTATCATCATTGTCGGAACATGTTCGTCTTTTGTGAAACCGCTTTTTCGAAGGCACTATAGATGAAAATGTTTTTGATCCCTTCATCATCTCATTAAATTTATCACCAAAATCAATAGGTGAGGAGTCAACTTCCATTACATGGATCTCTCTGAGCTACTTCGCAAAACTTTTAATGCCATATCTCTCCCAATCACTAGAGTGATCACATCATACATATAAATCATCTTATTCAAATATTTTTCATGAGAAAGATGGACCTATATCAATGTGGATAATCCATAAGCGAAACAAAACAATTTACAAGGGTGATGATCATTAAACTCCCTCAAAGGTATCTAACACCACGATAGGGAGAGATGATGCTGTTCTGGATTCCATAACCAACACCAACAAGATAATTTTTTCCTACAAGTTATAAAAGTAAGTTTATTTATTAAGTGATGTATAACAACTAGCAAATGCTTATATGGAAGCTTTCGAGCTTTATAAGAGGGGGTAATCCTGCCCATGCCATAAATGAGGGGTCAACTTCAAATGGTCATAACTTTTTATCCGGGAGGAGTTATGATGTGCACAACACATGAAATCAAAGAAGAGTGCGAGATTAATTAGGATATGCTGGTTTGGACAATATTTGACCTCCAAATTCACATGTTTTCCTTAATTTATGAGCCTTCAAAGATTTCACACATGATTTCCGGATTTTTAGGGCACATTTTGATTCCCCTTAACAATATTTTTCCTTATATGTTATTTGATTTTGATTATTTGATTATTTCCTAAATGGCAACCTCCCCAAAAGTAGGTGCTTAAGACATTGTAAACTATAATTCATTATTCATAATAAACATTATTTTTAAGAATCATTTTCCAGGTATATCTTCCTTTACTTCACTATGATACTAAGCTCAATTTAAATTAGGGGTAAGCATGGTCCAAGTTGGGCCGGTCCATTCCCTAACCCTAGGACCAACCCACACAGTGCTGGTCCTCAATTTTTGGGACCGAGGACCGACCCTATTGAACTCGGGACCGAGGACCAAACCCAGTCGGTTCGGTCCTCGGTTTGGTCCGGTTCCAAGGTTAATCCAAAATCAATCGATAATTTTTTATTTCATTTTTTGTACTCTTTAAAAAGCGATTGAGGACCGGACTAACTCAATAGGTTCGGTCCAAATCCAGCATCAACTTAGGATCAACCAATAATTTTTTATTTCGTTTTTTGTACTCCTTGAAAGGGCAACTAAGAACCGAACCGACCTAATGGATTCGATGCTGAGCGAGGTCAGTTAAGAAAGGCAAGCAATGAGGGTCGAGTGGGGTGAGCGTCGAACAAAGTGAGCATCGAGTGTCGAGCGGGGAGTAACAAGCCAAGCAAGCATCAAGTGGCGAGTGGCACGAATAACCCAAAGCGAGTGAGGCGAGTGTCGAGTGGCGAGCGGAGAAATTGTTTCTTTCGATTTTGGCAAATTAAAGACTAAGAGGACAAATAAGACAGAAGGGAATGAATACTAGAGGAGGATGCCGTAAGAAGCTGTTTTTGTCCTTTTGGATGCCGCGATGACTCCTCACAAAAAAATTTTCCTCATTCGTAAATTATGACTATTGACGTTGTAAAAGACATTAAAAATCTAAGTTATTAAAGAATAATGTAAACTAGCTGTTTAATATTGTTAACACCGTTTATTTTAAGGTTTTCTCTATATAAAAAAAATTATAAATAATATATTAGATATAATATATATAGTCAGGGTTGGTCCAGGTTGGACTGACCCTAAACTCCCACGATCGATAACCAACCCGCACAGTGCTGGTTCAGGAATCCAAGGACCAACCTAGTCTTCTTGGAAACCAAACCAGGACCAACAGGGTTGGGCTGGTCTAGGGTTGGTCCAGGGTTGACCCTGGACCGATGCTCACCCCTAATTTAAATGTTGCGTTTAAATTTCATTTTCTTATCTTCAGGAATGTTCAACCCATCTAGCTTTTAAAGTGCATTAGATAAAATATGTGAATAACCAGCTAATATATAAGAAATATCAAGTCAAATGTAATAGCAATTAATACATATTCTTCGTTCTCTCCTTTCGACCATGAAATCTTCTTTGAATTTCAAAAGGACCCAATGCATGTAGACGTGTTCCATCTATTGCTTTGGCACGATCCTAAAATAATTTATATGACTTCTTATATAATATATATACATACTTATATAATATACATACATACATACATACATATATATATATATATATATATATATATATATATATATATATATATGTATGTATATATATGTGTGTGTATATATATACACACACACACAATATTTCATACCTCAAAATAGTTATAAAACCTTTGAGTGCTACTTACCTCAAAAGAGTGGAATTACTTGGTTCTTTCACCTCATGTTAGTAAAAATTCAAAATCGCTTGCAAGAAGATTTTGAAATGTATGTGCATAGTTTGTGTTGACCTATGGAATTTTCCCCCAATGACTAAATCTCGACATTATGTCCAATGATATGGTAAAATACCATAATTTACTCTCTAATAGAAACATTCACCGTAAAACGCAACAAATTACTTGCACTGAGTGTCTTACAAAGTTCTAAAAAAGCATTTGTCGTAATTTGTACTTTGTTTATATAATGAGTATCTCCAATATGTAATACACAATTCATATATAACTATCTCTTGAGATCTCAATTCACACGAGGCTCTTTTGGTATGTTGTTCTCAAAATAATTATAATCATCCGTAACTAATGTGACAACAGTCATAACTAGTGCAACCACACCCGTTATTGCTACTTGGATTTTGTCATTATCCATCTATATTGGAGCACATATCATAAAATGCAAATGCATGTGAAGTACTAGAAGGGCAATACATTAGGTACTAATCTTAGCTATATGCCTTAAAGCAATAAGGTAATAATTACATATTAGGGATTTAAGTTGCATTTAATGGCAAATAAATATTCATTTATCGTCCCATCTATATGAATGAGTCCATAAGATCAATTGTAACTAAACCAATTCTTAAGGTGTTAAAAATATGTGACATGTTTACATTTAAACTTAATCTTTAAACCTTTAAACAGTTATGGTTAATGGATCATTGAGAGGATATTGATGATCTTGTTGAGACCGGTGTGTTCTCAAGTTTCGCCATTGAGTATTGGATACCTCAAGGGATGATGAGTCATAAGTCATTGGATATTATGATACTCGAACTAGAATACAAATGTTTGTCTCAGACAAGTTCACTAAACATGACATGCATAGAATGATTGGCAATATGAAAGCTTTTAGTGGAGTCAATGACTAATCGTTCATGCTTTGATCTTGTGTAAAATCTTTAGACCTAAGCCATGATGTTGACTTGTATATTGAACTTTTGCAGTTCACACGTACGTATATTGACGCTTTATCGAACCATCTTTGTACTTAATAGTCATAGTTTATTCACATACGAAGGCACGTTCGTGAGCAATATGTAATCTATCTTCTTGTTATATATGTAGATATACACAATAGAAGATTGATGTCTTATGCAATCTAATTGTGATAATGTATTGAAATACTCGGCTGGGGTTGTAATCGAGAATAAGTTGCTTATATCTATACATGTCAGTTAAATTTGGACATATGATCAAATTAGTGGCTTGACAAACAATTTCATGGTCTTCGTTCAATCAGGATATATAGAGATGGAAGGATTGAATTTCATAGTCGCCAAATCCGATAGGTTCATTGGGTAGCCATGACATATTACTATATATCACTCATGATTTATAAGAACTAGAGTGTGATCGGGATAATAAGTTCACTTGGTTGTGCTAACATGTTAGTACAAGTCCCATCGCCAGCATAGTGATGCAAGTAGAGATGTCACATACCATAACAAATTTAGAATGACATTAGAACATGAGAGATAGTATTGTGAATGTGTTTGCAATTGAGGCAATCGGATTTAGTTGGGTTGAATATATAAGTTCTAAAACAATTTCAAACTTTACAGGCCATATTACATACTTGAAATGGTTTTAAACTTTACGGCCGAGTCAAAGATCTAAGGTGGGTTCAAATTCAATGGCTGAATTAATGATCTGAAGTGAGTTTAGAATCAATGGTGCCAATAATGATTTGAAGTAAGTTCAGAATCAACGGTTGTATTAATGATTTAAAATGAGTTCAAATTCAATAGTCAAATTAAAGATTTGAAATGATTTTAGACTTCAAGGCTAAATTAAATATCTGAAATGGTTCCAGATTTAACGGTTACATTAATGATCCAAAATGATTTCAAAATTAATGGGTAGTTTAATGATTTAATATGATTTTGAATTCAAATGACCATATTAATGTTCTAAATTGTGTCAAATTAAAGTTTTGTAACGCGGTTACAAATTAATGCTCTGAATAATGCTTTGTAGCGGTTACATAATTAATATAAGAATTAATGTTCTAAAACAGTTTTAGAACTTACATCGAGATTCAAAGTTCAAAGCGAGCTCAGACATTATGGTTGAATTAATGCTTTGAAACAATTTTAGAGTTAATGAGTCGAATTGAATTAAATAAATGTGTTTTGTGACTGATTATGAAAGGTGATTGAGAGAGGATAATGAGATGATTGCAAAATAATAATCAATCAAATTAGTTTCACCCGATAGCAATAGCTAGCACAATTATGGTAGTAAGCTCTCTCAATTTTTCTCTATCGTTTAAGGTGAGACTAGTGGTGTGTTTGAACTAGAGGTCCAACATTTGTGAGGCTGAAATTAAAGAACGTTAGAATTGGAATACTTCAGCAATGCTATGAGAAGATCAGACGTTTGTGGTCAGAATTTGAATAACGTCAGAACCAATGCTACAAGGACATCGGACGTTCATGATTAGGATTTGAAAAATGTCATAACCAAACTTTTAGAACACAATACAAGGATAATGCGATTAGCCTCTTTCTCACTTCCACGTGCTTTTTATCAAAATGCACAAACAATGTCAAGGAGATACAATATATGAGTGTCTTTGCTTCCACTACAAATCATTTTTCATTCAATTTAACTATATATTTGTACCTTGTTTTTGAAACAAAATCCTAACAACTAATCCATGATTATAAACAAAATGCTAGTGAAGTATTACGGAAGTCATTATTTGGGTGAAGACCCCCACCAAAGACAAGATAAACCAATAATCTCCCAAAAGAGCATAACCTTTCATGGCAAATTAGAAGCTAAAACAACATTCAGACCCTAGTCCCTATCTTTATGAATTTACACCTATATACAGAATATGCTATAAAGCAGGCCTGTTGCATAAGCTTTATGCAAAGCAGAAAAGGGCCATCACATTCCCCCAAGTGGACTTCTATACCAAGCATCCAAATAGGTGATAGTCTCAATCCACATAAATTCTAATGAACTTTCTCAAAATTGACATTTAGCACGTTCACTAAATCCTTCATAGGATACAAGAAAAATAACTCCAAATCCATACAATTACCTCGGTGCCGAATTTTCAAGAATGATGTTCTCGACAATGAGACCCTTCTTTTATTATCATGCTCTCACATCCTATGAAGCACCAACACTCTTTAGGAAATTTTGTGTCGTATCCGATACTCTCTAACATTTTTTGATACTCTTCAACACTTGGACAACACATGTTGAAAACTCTAACACTTGATCAACTTTCTCAATACTTTTCAACACTCGAGTCCGAAATTCCGACATGCGAATTTCGAATTCTAACACTTAATTTAGAATGTACATAGTCAATTTTAAAATTTTCAATAAATAATGGGTCAAAATGTAAATATGTAAAATAATAAAAAATAATAAAAATAATAAAAAGGGAAAGGAGAAAAACCTAATTTTTTCTTCTCTTCCGACTCTCACTTCTTGTGATAAAAAATTCATTCCCCAAGTTGGTTTTTTTTTTCTCTTCTCTTCTGACATACTCTGATATATGAGTTCATAATGTGGTTTGCTTGTTTTTTTCCTCCAAATTTCATGGATTATTGGAATGGAATTGAATTTATCAAATTGAAACAATGAATAATATTAACAAATGGTAGATTAATTTTTTTAGTGTAAATTCATTCTAGGCTCTTTTTTTATTTTTTTTATTTGTAAGTTTGAATCAAATTAATTTGAAGAAAATAATCATAAAAATGATAATTTATTATGTATATATTTAATATATAACATGTTCCAACATATCAGAATTCTCTATTCTTTGAAAAATGACGTAACAGCGTGTCGTGTTATGTCATATGTTGTGTGTCAGTGTCGGTGTTACTTAGCTTACATCCAAACTTTCAAGGCCAATCAAATGATACACCGGAAAAAGATAGTGTCAAATTCAAACATCTGTTGGAGAAGCACTCTAAAATGCACATTCAATCATAATCCATAGCAACGAAGAAAGAGACCTTGGATGTCGGATTGAGCGTGACAGTGGCTGGATAGGAGCCAAATGAGCTTATCACTGAGGCATCGAGTGGAAATCAGATGAGAATGGCCTTGCGGATGTCACCTCTCTACTCTACTTGCAGACGCGGCTAAAAGAGAAGCACGAGGCAACAACAGAGGACGAAGAGGAGGAGGAGGAGGAGCTCTGGATGTGAGAGAGATGAGCGAGTAGGTAGAGAGGAGGAAGGGGAAGGCGTGCAACGACGAGGAACATTCGGCAAAATGAGCTAGGATTGCGTGAGACAAGAGTTGGGAAAATGATTTCCGTTTTTCAGAAAGCGAAAGTCTTTTTCCCTAATTTTAAATGACCTTTTTCTGTTGACGGAAATTATTTTCTTTAACCCATTTGTTTACCTTGGGCCAAACAATGAAACATCTCAAAAACCTTTTCTTGGAATATGTTTTGATGGAAACAACAGAGTATTTACACTCTCTTATTGGCTCTTGACACCCCCTATTACAATGAATTGACTATATTATCTATCGTGGGATCCACTCTTGATTTAAGATCATCTCTCACCTTTTTCTTTCTTATTTTTTCATTTTTATCAAAAGGAAAAACTGAGCAACATCCCTTTTGAAAAACTTTCTTTCACCTAAGCCGCTTCTTCTACATCTATCACATTTTAATGCATCCTTCATGTTTGTTTGAACATATTCTCCGTTATATAATTTAAGCAAGGACTAATCATATATCGGAACAAAGGAATGTTAGTTTTATTTGCATATTTTTTACTTTATTTTCATAGATTATCCTCCTGATCGTAATTTTTTCAACTTCAATTTTTGGCACAAATTTACAAGAATTTACTTAAAAATTGAATATTGTGGTTGATGTATGCATTATACACAATTTACTCAAAGATTATTATCTTACTTGTGCTTAAGTTATTTTTTGAATAATAGTTTTCTAGTATCATAAAAAGGAAATATTAAACTCATTAACAAAATAATTTTTTTTTTGTCAAAAACATAATAATTAGTTAGCTATCTTCCAAATAGTTGCTTTTTGGAAAAGAGGTACACCAATTTTGTTCTAAATGTAGAATGAAAAAGAAAAACCCAAAAAAGGAAAAAAGAAAGGCAAGCATCAATCTTGAATCAAGAGTGAACTCACATTCAACCTTAATAAATGTTGTTTGACAAGAAAATGAGTATTTTCGTCTCTCATAAAATTGAAACAAAAGATGATAGAATAAAATTAAAATAAAAGAAAAGGAAAAAAATTAAGAAACAATCTTAGATTAAAAGCGGAATTGGTAAAAGATAATGTAGTCAATTTAATGTAAATGAGTGTCATAAACCAATAAGGGGGTGGAAATAGCACAAATCCCTTCATTACAATTGAAACTACTATGCAAAAACTGTACCAAATAGTCTCTCTCGTATTGGTAATGCGTGCGTTGTAATAAAATTAAAATAAAGAAAAAAATTTAAGAAACAATCTTAAATCAAAAGCGGAACTAGTAAAAGATAATGTAGTCAATTTAATGGAAATGAGTGTCATAAATTCAAAAGGGAGTGAAAATAGCACAAATCCCTTCGTTACAACTTAAACTACTATGCGAAAACTGTACCAAATAGTCTCTCTCGTATTGGTAACGCGTGCATTGTAATAACCAAAGGATTTTGAAAAGCCACTAATTCGCTAAGTGACAGCAGCGGTTGAGGCTAGCAACAAACAACTCCGACTGGTGTGGCTGTGGCCATGAGCGATGATAGAGAATCTAGTTGGCGTGTGATCTTTCTATTAACGTACGAGCATTTTTCCTTAAATTCTGGTTAAATCAATGATGTGCCTTCAATGTGCCAAGTCGCATCATGAAACACAGCATCGATTCAATCCATTATTTGGCCAAAAAGACAATTTCGATGGAATTGACGTGTGATTCGTACTAAATTGCGAGGACTCTTTCCAGCAACGATAATTGTCTTCCCACGTGATTCTCAAGCGACATGTTCATTGAGATGTAAAAAGATACCAAGGGAGCACTCTAAATTTGCCGAATGAGATTTCTATAGCTGTTCTTGACAACCAAGAGTTGACTGACCAATAAAATAAAAAAGCTAAGAGTTTTACTAGTGCATAATGCGTATGCTTCACTGTTTTTATTTTTTTATTTACATAAGTTTATACTTCAGTCTAACACACATCAAAGAATGAGGTCAAGTTGAAAATTCAATTAAATCAGTCTCTTTCTTTGTAATTAACTAAAAAAATGCTATATTAAGGTACCCTAAAGAAGAAAGAAAGTAGGGAAACTACAAAGGCAAGAAACAAAAAGTTTTTTATTTCAAGCTTCACAAATCACTTTCTACTTTCTAGTCATCTGTGTAAACAAGTACGGAAAGTGGAGCTTCCAGACCCAACTAATTTCGCATTATCAGTGAAATCTTTGTCTTTGGGAAGAGATCATCTTTAAATATTGGTGGACAAGTGCTAATATGACACTAATGGCACGACTCATAAAGAAGGGGCAATTGATTAAACCAAAAAGCCTCTTGGGACTAATCAAATAATGAGTACATGCCGATGCTCAATATCGCAAAATTGTGCATAATGTCACAGTGGTTAGTGACGTATTACGGATGATTAGTCATCTTGCACTTGGTCTCTAATCCACTTTGTCGCCACCCATTTCTCCCCTTTGATCACAGGACAGCTCCCATGAAGTGAGGTCTGGCAAGGCCACCACAGGAATTGTTAAGCAGAATATTTTTGACTCTTTTGGTGTTATAACAACTGTTGGGATAACAAGACTTGCAATAGAAAATACTCAGAAGGAAATCTTATGCAATGCTGTCACAATCGAAATGATGGTTTGAAACATGATTTTCTTGTGGAGTCGGCAACTTGGTAACCAAAGAAGCAGCACTTTCATTGATTTAAATGCAAAGGCACTGCTATTTATCTTCAAGGAGATCGTAGATGACAGATTAGTAATGAGTGATCTTGTTTTCTTCACAATTAAACGATTTACTGGAAACTGGGGTAGAAAACTCCAAGAGATTCAGAACACATCTAGCATTGACAGTATTCTGAGGCGAGAAAAACTTCAGCAGGTGTAGTTCATGATGAACAAGAGAAGTACTCACAGGATCAATGGTACCATTTGGTAACAAGGAATAGAAGAGAAGTCCATCACCCTGCCGTGGTTTCACCTTCAGTCCAACACATTGTTGAAAATCATAGGTCCCATCCATGTTCATACCATTCTGCATGCCAGAGTTAAATGAGTACATGGTCTAACCAAACTTAAGAGGAAGAAGACTATCCAAACATACCTCAAAAGGGAACACAGTTTCTCCCCCCTCTTCAACATCAGATAAGTAGAGCAAAAAAGAGGCAACCTACACATAGATTGAGCAAGAGTAAAATGACCAACCCTTTCATGGTCTAACACACACATGCACACCCACACATGCGCACAAAAAAAAAAAAAAAACTCTTCCATTTGAGAGTAGAACAAGAAAACCACCAAGTTTTTTCACTCCCACAAGCCATTTCAGAGAACAGTGGGGAGCTCATCTAGCTTAATAATAGGTTGTACTGATGTAAAAGATTGTGTTTCACAACCTTGCCATTATCTTGAAATTTCATTGACAAACTTCCATGATAAGGACTTTTAAGGGATGAATGACATACATTTACAAGGACATGATAATCCATGCCTCACCAAATTAATAAAGGCAAATTTTTGTAGCAAGCATACCCTTTGGCTCTTTTGTGGACCATATTCAGCAGGACTGAATGCATCGTAATGAGAATTATATCTCTGTCCAATCTCGTAGCGTAACACATTGAATGCCTGAAACATGGTGATATCCTCAAACAATTTTAGATCTTCCCTGAAAATAAAAGGTTAAGAAATTCAACCAACAAGAAAGAATACATGGCACGCATTGACTATTTGAGAATGAAGAAGAGCTTCAAACATGGGGTACAAACTACCGACATGTGCTTTTTCCCCTCTATAAATGATTAGTGAAATGAAAACCTCACAATCACAATTTGAGAACAGGAGGAAATAACATTGTACACACAAACTGTCAATGTGTGATTTTGTTTCTCTGTCAATAATATAGTGACAAAGAAAAAACCCTCCAGCCACAATTACAAGCCACAAGAGGAAGTTAGATTGTCTACACAGCTTAATTATCAGAACATGTCGACCAAAAGTAAAATACTATATAATCTGTTGAGGTAACAGGTTGAGGAATGTAAATGTATTTGGAGATTGAGAAGGATTTAGGTTTTCCATATATTAAGTTGTTCTTATCCAACGTCGTTATACCATTATGTAACTCAAAAGTTGAGATGCAAATTATTCTATTCATGATCATGGGGTGAGATACCTTTTACCCTGAAATCTCACTTCTAGTAGGCCATAAAGACAACAGCTAGGGGTGAAACTAAGTCATGCTACTAATAAGTAGCTCAGGATCACTCAATAATCACTTGAAATTGGCTCACCCCATTTCAAGGTAGCTCAAGCTGGAGCTACTGAGTATCTTGTCGAGTCGAATTCAAGCTGGCCAATACTCATCTTGACAAACTCATTAGTCTAATCAAGCTTCCATCATATTTCAAAAATATCTTCTAATTATAGAAAGACACATAAATCGTTAAAATTACATATTTTAACTCTCATACACATATATGGGGAAACTGTTTGAGCTTACTAAACTCGAGCTCAAGCCTAAATTCTTATACTCCATCAAGCTCGAACTGAGTTTGGAGACCCAAGCATGTAAGTCGAGTCAAGCTCGAGCTTGGCACTGTATCAACTCGACTCACCCCAATAGCACCCCTAACAACAGCTACCCAAGAAAGGAAAACAAACTTGCTAATTGGGTTTGTGCAATAGCGTTCAAGGTGGAAGAGCACTTTTGTTCATTTGGATCATTCAAATACAAAATCAGAAGGTATGCACTCTGATGTGAATGAAGAGAGTACTGGCGATAGTAAAAGCTGACATGTTGTGAGAAGTGATACTAGGTAGGACTCTTGTTGATACATCACAAACTTACAAACTAATCACCCAAAAAATGCTACTAATAATGATGACTTCCTGGGTAAAATAGTACCTCTCCATGTTCCCTTGGAAGCATTGTCACCCTTGCAATTTTCTCTTCAATAATATCCAAGGTTCCGGTTTTGTCTTCAGAAGCACTTAAGAACATGCCAGAACTGCTCGGAAAGAAAACGTTAACCAAACATTACAAGAAAGCCGCCTCTTATTTGTACTTATGCAATGAATGCGCATTGTCACACATGCTTGGATATAAAAGAAAAATAAGTAGAGGAACTTCAGATGCATAGGAAAAGTCCAATTCATCCAGTGTCCATAGTATTACGTTGTAGAAGTTGCATTTCTGGTTATGGATTTGGCTTCCACATTTTCGCAAACCAATTCATAAGGAATTAGTCCATGTATCTCTTCAAAAGCTCCACTTATGTGATGGTAGTAGAAAATAATGATAGCAATTGAAAAAACAGAAAAGGGGAGGCCTTTCAGTTTATTATGCAAGGCATGTAGCAACGCAAATTGAGCCAAATGACACAATTTAGATGTATGCACTTAAATCCTTATACGACATTGACTAGTTCAGACAAAATAAACAAAGAATACCTTGTTCTAATGTCCTTCGTGTTCTCTGCTGTTTCTCCCTTTCTCAACGCCAAGGTTGAAGGTTTGAGACCTGTCCTTGCCACATTTATTATGCTTTGGCATTGTTCAGCTGTTGCAAAATTAGGAAAGTATAGAGCACGAGGACCCCAGCTCAAAACCTACCCAAGAAACAAGACGGAATATATCATGTGAGACTGCGTTCTCATCACAAAACAGAGAACACAAAAGCTGATCTTTCTCAGCACGAACAGAAAAAACCCGAGAACAGAGAAAAGAAGCAAGATCTGTTTTAATATTTAACTTGATCAACTTTACTTTTTCTCTAACAAACAGGGAAAAAAGACCAGGCAACGTTATCTCTCTAAGAACAAAAGACATAATATGGTTCGAAAGAAATTAACAGAAACAATTGTCCTGTTTTTGTTCAGAGACCCACACAAAACGCACACCCCACAAAATTCTACGACCGTTAATCCACGCAATCGAACATGAATCCGACCAAAACCACAGAAATTCGAAAAATCCAAAAGATGATCCCAAATTCAACTACCAACAAAATAGAAAAAAAAAATGAAAAAAAAGTCTCATAACAGTTGTGGAAACCTGGAAAGGAACCGAAACGAAAGAATCATCCCCGGTCTCTCCTCGCGGCAACGGCACATGGTCTCTCTCGTCCCCGACCGATTCGAGAGCCCTCGCCCTTGCTCCTGCTCCAGAGACGACGTCCTACAAGATCCAAACGAACTCAACTCACTTTCAACCGCTGGAAAAACACGCGCAGCAAGCAAAATCCAGATGGCGCACAATCAAAACGGCGACCTGAGCGAGGAGAGACGAGCCGTAGAATCCGGCGAGGAAGAAGAAGGAGCAAGCGAGGACGACCACGGGCAGCTCTATCTTCGACTTGGAGCTCCAGCTCTGCCTGATCGGTTTGCCTCTCATCTCGCACCGCGCGCGATCGCCGCCTCCCGCTCTCATGGTCTGAAGGCTGGTACGAGATTTCCGATGGCGAGCAGAGAATCGAATCGGAAGAGGAGGTGGAGCTCTCGATTGTTGCAGACGATGAAAGCTTCGATCAAATGCAGATTCTTCTTCTTCTTCTTCTGCTGCTGCTGCTGCTTCTTATTTTTTGCTAGTCCAGGGTCAATGCGGGAGAAAAGAGAGAGACAGAAAGCAATTTACCGTACGACACGGCGGGATCCTTTTCTTCTTTATCTTTTCTGGGTCGAATACACGGCGGGAGCGTCCGTGCTGTAATTGTGCGGAAACCGAATCGGATGTCGGGAATCAAATCTGTGTAATGATAATTATTAAGTTTTCAAAAATTTCATACCGACATAACACTGTGTCACCGTCAAGTCTTCTAAAAATTAATATTACGAATAAATGATAAATATGTTTTATGTTAAATTTCGTTAAATTTTATCCTCAAATTATTGAGTTAGATAATGCGTAAAAATTAACGGTGTAATTTCATCCTATATAATCATGTTTATAATTTTTTGAATTAAATTTGTTACAAATATTGGTTTAAAGTTTTCGATAATGTATCGGTCAAGGATTTTTTGTGATAAAAAACTTAGTTGTGGTAAAATAATTACAGATGTGTTGGTTTCAAACTTTCGTGGTATTAATCCTTCTTTTAAATTAACATTTGCATAGTAAGAACTCACAAATCAATACATTTACATTTATGCCTAATTGATACACCAATTTATTGGCATGGTGAACCAGTTTGGAGTAAATATGGTATGGACATATTAATTTAGATTTTTTGTAACACAAAAATTAGTTTGGGAAAAATTGTGACCCAAAAGATACCGATTTGGGAGTACTGTAACACAAGAATTAATTCAAAATAAATACACAAGAGTGTATCAATTTAGGGTTTTTAATGATATTATTTTTAATTATTAAGTTGTTATATGGTCAAGATGTCATTGTTAACGATGAAAAATGATCAATTTTCATAAATTACCACATTATAATTGTTCGAGAAAAAATACAGTGATATTGCAAAATTACTAGTGATGACTTTGTTGGATTATGAAGTATGAATTGGATAGCAATAAGTTTAGCCAAATTATCATATTTTAGGCCAATTACCGAGTATAGATTCTATTAGTTAATGGGGTATGAGTTAATTGATCAAAATTGGGAAATTTCTAAGTGTAAGTATCTTCATATTACAAACTTTGTAAGTTACTAATATTTTTATAGAAAAATAAAACTATTAACTATAGGTTTAATCAAGATTACAGCAACTTGAGTGGTAATTGTGTGGTGATATCCGTCCTATAGTAAACATTACCCTATGAGGTAGTAAATTACTTCTTAAAATCAATAATTTAGTTTATCTTCAAACAGTAATATAAGTTACGAAGAAGTATTTATATATCATAAGAAATTATTCACCTTGAAAGTAGTAATTTCCCTTTATGTTTGTATCCTTTATCGGAGTAATCTACCTTCAAAGTAGTAACATCCTATGAAACACCGACACTCTTCAAGAACTTTCGTGTCGTGTCGAATATTTCGACACGTATTTATTACTCTCGGACACTCTCTAATACTCGGTCAACACGTATCGAAAAATCTGACACTTAGTCAACTTTCCTGACACTCTTTAACACTCGAGTTGGAATTTTGACATATGTCTTCGACACGTGATTCTAATATTGAGGTTAATTTTAAAAAAAATTCAATAAATGATAAGTCAAAATGTATATATGTGAAAAATAAAACATAACAATAAGAATAAAATGGAAATGGAAGAAAAACCTCTTCTCTTCTAACTTTTACTTCCTATGATACATAATTCACCTCTTAAGTTTTTTTTCTTCTCTTCTGACATATCTAAGATGCGAGTCTAGAATGTAGATTGTTTGTTCTTTTTTCCAAGTTTTATGAATTATTGGAATAGAGTTGAATTTGTCAAATTGAAATAATGAATGCTATTAATAAATGATGGATTAATGTTTTAGTGTAAATTCATTCTAGACATTTTTATTTATTTATTTATTTATGAATTTGAATCAAATTATTTGATTGAAATAATCATAAAAATAATAATTAATTATGTATATATAAAAATATATATTTAATATGCAACGTGTCTTAACATGTCCAAATTCTTTACTTTTTGAGAAAAGGCGTGTCGTGTTGTGTTGTATCGTATATCGCGTGTCAGTATTGGTGCTACTTAGGTAATGTCTATTAAGAGTTCAAGATAAGGTAATTTCTTTGATAGAATGTAATACTAAGTAGCCACTTACCTTGTAATCAGTAAATTGAGTAAGCAAAAAATTCTTGAGGACCGTCATTATACTTAGGCTTCATTCATTTAACGGAAAATGTGGTGTTTCTAGAAAATATTTTCCAGAACAACATTTTCTAGAAAAATAACCATATTTTCCGTTATTTTGCCAAAACTTGAAAATAAACTAGAAAATATTTTCCGCCAGTTTGAAAAATTTGATTCAATTTTTCTGCATGCACTTATTTAAATAAAATTCTTTATTTTTTTTTCTAAAAAATCAATTTTTAAAATTTTGTTTTTCTTTTTATTTTTTCTTTTGCTCCGTCTTCTTCCTCATTGGTCACCATTTCGACGACCATTCAAAGACAACCTTTAACAAGCTTGAGCTCACTTGCCTACATGTTGTTCGTCGATCTGGCGAGGCCCAAGGCTAGTGAGCTCGCCAGTGTCGGGCCTCACTAAATTGTCGAGCTAGAGACTCTCGCTCGCTAGCCTTGGGCCTTGCTAGATTGGCAAGTGGTGAGCCTAAGCTCGCCAAAGGTTAGCAAGCTCTAGCTCGCCTCTATCCAGTTGTTGTCGGTGACCGGCTGAAAAATAAGAATAGTAGGAAGAAAGAAAAAGTAAAAATAATAAAAATTCGTATCTTTTAGAAAAGAAAAGAAAAGAAAATCCGAATATTTTAATAAATAAGAGAGAAGTGGGGACCAATATGGATGTGAGATAAGAAAATGTAAGTGAGGAAAATATTTTCTCCTATTTTAGAAAAAAAAATTATTAATGAAAAATATTTTCCACAATCAAATTTTTTTTTTCGTCAAACTAATATCGAAAAATCTAGATTAAATTTTCCGGGACCAATTCTGGGCTAGATCTCATTCCGGAACTTCTTCAACACTCTAACCTAAGGTCTTGCAAATCCGCAAGCAAATCAAAGGTCCTGGGATTTCCACCGTGAGACAGTGCTAATTTCCGACATCATGCTCAAAATCCCTGACGATTGACCAAGAGTGATGTTCAACAAGGACGGCCGCTGAGCGGGAGATCCTCAACTCCAACCGAGAAGCGCGATGCCATGGGCGGTGGCCCACGGCATCCAAGCGCGGTCGCAGTACAGCGTTGATGCCATGTGTCTAGGGGGTTTGTGGCGGCAAGCGCGTGGCATTAGAGCGAGGCATTTTAGGAACAATTTGGGGGTGGGTTCTATACGGATCGGGTCTTGGATTGTCACACAAAAAAAAAAATAAAAAAAAATAGAAGGCATTTGATGTTCATGACCATGCCGGATATCAATGCCAATGGGGACCCAAACCAAATTGATCTATTTACAACCTAACGGAATGGGGTCGCATATTTTTAATGCGGCACCCGCTAATAATACCCATTAAAAGTCTATGACAAGATAGTTTAAATTATAGATTGTAATTCGAATAAATAATTAGAACTTTTTCGACAATTTTTCAATTCATCTTATTGAATGACTCAATAAAGAGTACACATAAAATGGCTCTATCTGATAGAGCATAAGCGATGATAAAAATATATTATTTATTTTAATGAAAGTATTATTCTTGTAATTTAGAAATAGAGTATGTAAATATTTTCCATTTGATGTTTTTTAGCCAAAAAGAAAATTAATTTTAATAAAATTGTTTACACAACATCTTTAACATGATTGTCAAATATAAATTGAAAAAAGTCACAAAAATTAGATTTTTTTTAATTTCAAACAAATAAAAATTAAAATATTTAGATTAATCACCAAAGAGGCTTTACAAATGTGTTTTCTCCCAAACAGCATTTATCTCAAAGTTACTTTTCAAAGTAGAATTTACCAAACAGTCTTTGTATTTCCCCCAAAGCCCTTTAAGCTAAACTGTTTTGCATTCTCCCAAAGCTTTTCAAATGCTGAACCAAACGCACTCTATATACTTCAACAGGTTGCATGGGAAACGTACATCATGTGACGTGACTTTAGCCCCTCTCCCACCCCACCTTCTGATTTGCCCTCCGAGAGAAAAAAAAGTTGATGCATTTACTTTCAACTTTCCTCGGTCTTCTTTGGCTAGAGAAAAACTCGGCACCAACAGTTGATAAGACTGCACATGGCGGATTTTAGTGAACACATCTTTGCAATCATGACATACTGGCTCCAAAGATCTTGTCTAGCCCTTCGTCTCATCTTTGGCAAGAGACGAACTCGGCACCAACAATTGATAAGACCGCACCCAAAGAAGATCGAGCAAGTTGAAAGTAGATGCATGAACTTCTTTCTCTGGAAGGGCAAAATCAGAAGGTCGGAGAGGGGCTAAAGTCACTTCACATGATAATGTCTGTTTACAAAACACATGAGCGTGGCTTGGGATTTCAGGAAAATTATTCTGTTGAAGTATATACAGGGATGTTTGTCGGTAATTAGTAGGTGAGTCTTAATTAAAATAACTAAGGTTTTTTTTATTATCGTTCATGCTTTATAAATAACGCCATGTACTCTTCATTGAGTCATTCAATAAAGATGAAGTGCAAAATTGTCTAAAAAATTCATAATTTTATTGTATAGTGGCAAATTCAATCATAAACCTATTAATTATGCCACTTTAGTCATAAACATCTTGATAATTAGCCAATTTAGTTCTAATCTTTTCAATTGTGCCAATTTAGTTCTAAATATTTTGATCAATTGTCAATTTAGTTATAATATGCGATTTAGTTATGCTGACTATCCTACAATATATAACTAATGCTCACATTGACAACTTTTGCAATTTTTCAAAAGTTTTCTTTTCTTTCCTTTATTGTACCTTATCTTTTCTTCCTTTTTTCTCTCTTCACCAACCATGGTTGGGCTTTGGCGATGCTCAATGACTATCAGCCACCAACGAGGGTCTCAATGCCCTAGCTAGCCCAAGTGTAAGTGACCCATGCCTAAGGCCGGCTAGGGGGACCTTTGCCCAGCTTGCTCTCGCTAAGGCTGATGGGGGCATTCTTGCTCAACACCGGGAGAGGCAAAAAGGGAAATTAGAAAACAAAAAAAGAAAAAAAAAAGCAAAAAGAAAAAAATTTTAGAAAATTAAAAAATTTGCAATAATTGTTCACGTCGGTGCCGACCTTACCTTGTAGGATGGCGGGCGTTTATAAATATGTCTTGATCAAAAGGATTAAATTGTCAAATTGTCAAAAGTTTTAGAACTAAATTAACAAATTGTCAAAATATTTAATAGTATATTGGTATAATTGAAATGTTTAGAACTGAATTGGTTATCACACAATAAATTTAGGATTTTTTGATGGAGTCTTTGAATTTTTTCTGATCATAAATTAAGGATATAGTAGCAAAGCCTATGAAGCACGGACATGTTGCCGGAGCTTCCATGTTATGTCTGACACATGTCAACATATCCGACACACTCGGACACGTTCAGATACGCGATCAACACATATTAGATTTTCCGACATATGGTCAACTTTTCTTAACACGTTCTGACACACGTGTCTAAGAAAGAGGATTGTTGAAGAAGATGATGGAGTGTGGAGGCGAGGGAGGGCTAGAGGAAGAGCACAGATTGAGGCAATCCAGAGGGCCACGACTGTGATGCTGTGATGGTGGGCTGGCGACGAGGCTACATCTGTGAAGGAGGAAGGACCGAGGGCGAGGCGGCGAGCTACTGCGATGAGGCAACTGAGAGAGAGTTGAGAGGATCATGCCATTAGGAGGAAGAAGAGGCCATCGTTAGGGTTTTAGCAAGAAGAGAGGGAGGATGGTGGGGGATGACGGAAAGAAACTGGGGGCAGAGATGGGGGTGGATGGGGTGGCGTGGGGTGGGGGGAGAGAGAAACTAGGTAAATGATAGGTGCTCTTGGGGGGTGGGGAAGAAACTGAGGGGGCGGGGGAGCAAGAGTGGGGGTGATTGATGGGGGTAGGGAGTAGCTAGTGGCGTGGGGGGAAGGGGAGGGCGAGAGAGAGAGAGAGCAAGGGAAGAAACTGAGGGGGTGGGGTGATTGATGGGGGCAAGGAGCAGCTGGTGGCGTGGGGGGAAGGGGAGGGGGAGATAGAGAGCAAGGGAAGAAACCGAGGGGGCGGGGGAGCAGGGGTGGGGGTGATTGATGGGGGTAGGGGAGTAGGGGAAGAAATCAAGGGGGGATTTTGGGGGTGGCGTGGGGGACAGGGGGAGAAAGAAATGAGAGGGGGAAATGATTTTTGGGATGAGGGTTTGGAGGGAAAAATGAGAGGAAAATAATTTTATGGAGGTTTTTGAGGGGAATAATTTTTGGGCGGCAAAGTTATTTTTGTTAAAAAAATAAATAAATGAGTTAAAAAGTGATTTCAAGAAATAAAAATATTGAATGTTAAATAATGATAAATTTTGATCATTATAAAAGATCATAGATTTATTTAAATAAAGTTGATTCTATTTTTTTTTTTGTTAGTCATTAATTTCATCCATAATTTTTGTTAAAATTAAAAACATGTTCTCAAATATGGGTACGCATTAATTATGAATATGTCTTTCAAATTTTCTATGAATAGATTTATTAATATTATTAACGTAAATTCATTGTAAGTTCTTTTTATTATGATTTATTTATTTGTGAATTAAAAAAATTAATTAAAAATAAAAAATACTTATTTAATATATAGCGTATCCCAATGTGTCGAAATTCTTTATTTTTGAGAAATAACGTGTCGGTATGTCGTGTGATGTCGTGTCACGTGTCAATGCTACTTAGAGCAAAGCCACCAATAGAGAGGGGTCAAAATCAAAACCCTTACTATTGGGGAGAAGTACAGTCCAAGTGCCAAAACTTAGCACGAAGGGACACTTAAGGGCCAAAAGTTACGAGAGTGACACTTAAGTGTTATATCCGGTGAACCTCACCGGAAATCCCATGTGGCAATTTTTTTTTTATTATTTCGTCTACGTGGCTCGCCAGAGTGTCGACTCAACAAAAAAAGGCAAAAATGACGTCGTTTTTTAGCGGATTCGAATTTTAATATAAAAATTAATTTAAATAAATTATAAAAATAAATAATAATTATTTTTAAAAAAAGGTGGGGGAGACGGGCGAGGGCTCGCAGGCCCTCGCCGACGCTCCCCTCACGGTCACCACCCCTTCCCGGCAACGGCAGGGAGGCGGTGGCAGCGAGGGCTCAGCCCTCAGCTGCTACCTCCTCTCTTCCACCTTTTTTTTTTAATTAAATAATAATTATTTATTTTTATAATTTATTTAAATTAATTTTTATATTAATTATATACCACATCAGGAAACAAAACTACGTCATTTTTGCTTTTGTTTAGCCACGTTAACATGCAAAATGATGTCGTTTTGCATTTATCTCGCCGATAAATTGTCACATTAGTATTTTGACCGGATTGACACTTAAGTGATCTATTTTTCTCCGATTTTAGCACTTAAGTGTTACTTTCCTAACTTTTGGCACTTAAGTGATCTATTGTTTGTTCTTCTTGTCAGTATGATAGGAAAAAGTCTGCTCTTCATTACGATCGAGCTCCATGTTCCACCTTCCTTGTTCAATACCACCAACAATGTGCCTCCCGTCGCTTACTCTCTAAGGTGCTTCTAGAGTACCGAATGAATCGATCCAACCTTTGTTTAAGCTGGTGGGTTGTGATTGAGCTTAGCTTGGCAGATCTCACACCGTAATAGGAGTGCAAAATACAGGACACCATTCGTTTGCAAAAATATCAGTCATTGGTAGTTCACATTGGTTGAAGAAATTGAATGGACTTGGAAGGTAATCCATGACCTATGAGACAAGTTTGCATTTAGATATATTTATGAATATAAATGTAATTTATAATTTATGAATAAGAATTATGATAGGAAAAGTGCCATAAAAATTCTAATTATATTGCATTGGTGTCAATTTAATCATTTTGGCTAATTTTGGTTAATATTGCTGACATGGACACCGGTTAGCTTACATGGTGTGGCCGCCGCTAATGTAGACAAATTTTTTTTATATTTTCATATTTCTTAAAATTTGAAGTTTGAATTCTTTTTTCTTATATTTTCTTCTTCTTCTTCTTCTTTTTTCCTCCCTTGCCTTCTTCTTGGAGTCAATCGCCGAAGACGAGGGTTGGTGAGGTCATTGGGGTTCGCCCATGGCTGGCGAGGCTCGACCCTTGCTAACCATGGGCGAGGGTCGAGCCTTGCCAACCCAACACCAGGCTACCCTCATGGCTTCTAGCGAGGGCTTGAGCCTGGCTAGGGGCTAAGGGGCTGGGCGAGCCACAACCTCGCTAGATTTGGTGAGGTCGGGCATCCCCCAACCATAGTGAGACTCTTCCTTGTCGGCCATCACTTCTAGTAAGAAGACAAAAGGGAAGGAGGAAAAAAATGGAACAAGGAGAAAATAAAAAAATTTAAAAGAAAATTATTAAAATATTAATAAAAGTCTTCTACATCAATTTTGGTTGGGCCACATTAACTGACCGGTGTCCACATTAGCAATATTAGGCCAAAATTAGCCGGAATGACTGAATTGGCACAAAATCCAAAGGTTTAGGACTAAATTGACACCATTAAAGAGTTTTGGATTAAGTTGACACAAATACAATAGATTTTGGACTTTTTTTCACACTTTTCTTGAATTATGACTAACAAACATCATTTTGCATAACGATTAAACTACAATTAAATTTTTATTAATAATTTTAAGAATAAGTTAATGACAATTATTAAGAATTAGTGCTCACTCAATTTACTAAGCACAAGGTAAATTACTACTTCGAATTATTATCTATAAGTTAAATTACCTTATCTTGGACTCTTAATAGGTCTTACCGAGTCCCGTTTTAAAAGTATCAGGCTCCATTCCTTAGGGGTGTAAACATATTGGTTTGTTTTAGGTCCCCATTGATATCTAACATGGCCTTGCACATTAACAACGTATGCTTATTTTTATGGGTGACCCAACCCAAGACTTGACTCATATAGAACACGAATTGAAGTGTTCTTAAAATGCCTTACTCAATTGCCACAAGCTTGCCGCCACAAAAGCAAAGCTGAGATGAATTTGGATATAATTGCGGACATCCGAAATTGAGTAATTAGAATGTGGTAATTTTCTTTCTATGAATTAGATGAAGTCTTGTTTTGAAATCTATGGAGATTATCCCTATTGATATTCAAGACGATCTAGGCAAACAAAAGAGGAAACCGAAGGAATTGATTTTCACTATGATTGGGCCAAGAACAAGAAAATGAAAGTCTAAATCTTGGACTTGTTGACCGAACTGCATGGAATTTGTCCTCCATGTTGAAATCGGCAATAAAGACAGTCAAACTTGGACTTTCTCTTTAAGTTCCGTGTTGAAGTTTGCTTCAGGAAGGGGTTATCCTCATCTTGTTAGAAGTAGACATTGATATGGGCTATTCTTTAGCCGCGAGGAAAAAACGCCAGTGTTGATGCATGCAATCTTGAAGCACCGTCTCAAGGTGAGTGCTTGGCTGTGGGTTTCTTTGTTGGTTTCGTTCAAGAAGTATGAGTGTTCAAGCCAATTAAATCTTGTGAGTTCAAGTATGTAATTTCATCGTGAGATTGAAAGATACTGAGAGGAATTTCGAGGCTAAATACTGCGTGTATTTTGGGTGTTATTGGGGCTTGGAAAATACTGAGAACATTTGATTGACTCGAGTGTGCGTGGTTGTAATATTTATGTATTGCTTGATTTATAGTGGAATTCATTATTGTTCTCTCCATGGACATAGGTCATTATGACCGAACCACATTAAAATTTGCTGTTCAATCTATTTTCTTTATTCTTCCTATTTTTTTTTTATTAAATTACTTACTTTCTACAACAATTGGTATTGGAACTAGGCCTGGTTGAGTTGAAGCAAATCAATAGCGACAAAAGAAGTAAAAATGAGAATCGATAGATTTGATAGGAAGTTTGTTGGTTTTTGGAAGATGCATATTGAAAATTATCTCTACTAGATGAAATTGCACTTGCCTCTATTTGGGGAGAAACTAGAGAGATTGAAGTATGCTAATTGGAAATTGCTGGATAGACGTGTTATGGGTCTTATTTGGCTGACATTGGTTGGTAATGTTGCGTTTAACATCGTAAATATGCTGATTTGATAAAAGCCCTATTGGATATGTACGAGAAGATCTATGCGATCAATAGGATCTATTTGATGCGACGTTTATTTGATTTAAAGATGAGTGAAGGTGCGTTAGTTGTAGATTATATTAATGATTTCAATGTAATTGTTAATCAATTGAGTTTAGTTGAGATTGACTTTGAAGATGAGGTACTTGTTTTGATTCTATTATCTTCATTACCTAATAGTTGGAATACTACCGTGACTGTTGTTAGTTTTTTTCTCTAGGTCAACAAGTTTGACATTTGATGGGGTTTGGGATTTAATTCTAAGTGAGGATATCCATAAAAAGAGGATCTAACAAACTTGTATCTGCTGCTTTAGTGGGTGCAAATAGAGAAAGATCTAGTAGTAGGAGTAGTACTAATGAATAGATGTAGTTAGTTTAGGACTGGTGGTGTTATCTGTTAGAGTTGTGCCAAGAGAGGGCATTTTAGAAGAAATTGCCTTAAGCTGAAGAATAAGAATGGTAATGGAGTTATATTTAATTATGCAGAAGATGTTGTAGCTATAACTGTTAGTAATTCGAATAGTGTTGATTATATATTGTCTATCATTAATTATTCATCGTTCGACGGATGGATTATGGATTCTGGTTATTTGTTTCATGCTACACCAAATAAAAACTAGTTTACTACTTATCAGTGTATGGATGATAGCATATTGCAAGTGGGGAATAATGCTAAATGCGATGTTGTCGGTGTTGATAATGTTAGAATAAGAATGCATGATGGTATCATGAGGATATTGATTGGAGTAAGGCATGTTCTAGAGTTGAAGAAGAACTTCATTTCCTTGAGGGCCTTGGATTTAGTTGGGTATTGATATATTTCAAAATGTGGAATTTTGAAAGTTGTTCGACGTACTTTGATGATCATGCAAGGAATCAAGTACAATGGCCTATATGAGCTTCAAGGTGAGATCGTGAGAGATTTCGCCATGGATATGTCGGATGCATTCGTTCGAAATTCTGAATTATGGCATATGCGTTTGGGGTATATTAGCAAGAGAAGCCTGAAAATTTTAGGTGAAAAAAATCTACTATGCGGTTTCATTGCTAACGAACTGAATGTATGCAAGTGTTATGATTTAGATCAATGGTGGAAACTAAAGTTTAATATGATCGTCAAAGAACCATGGAAATTGCAAAGTCAATTCACTTGAATGTTTACAAGTTGTTGTGGTTTCCTTCGAAGAAGAGCGCCGGATTTATGTTAATAATTGTTGATGACTATTCGAGAAAGATGTGGATGTTTGTGTTTAGGCACAAGTTTGATGCTAATATTATGATTATGTAGTTGAGAGCTTTAATTGAAAAAGAATACTAGTAAGATAATCAAGCATGTGCAAATTGGCAATAGTATGGAATTTTGCTCGAACTATTAAATGTATTATGCATGAAGGAAGACCTAGTGAAACACCGCACTAATGCTAATGAACCACAATATGTTGCGGAGTTGATGAGCAAAATGTTACTAGAGACGGCCCATAAAATATTCTCTATTGATGGTATGACTAGGAGATTTCTAATGAATATGCTTAGCACAGCAAGCTACCTAGTTACTAGATTCCCATTGATTGCGATTGGATTTCGAACTCTTGAAGAAGTGTCGTAAAGTTGTTGATTATTATGTTCTTAGAATATCTGGTTTTCTATGTTATGTTTGAGTGAGTGATGGTAAGCTCAATGGAAGGGTACGAAAGTACATGTTCATAGGTTATGCACAAGGTGAGCAGGGCAATCGATTGTGGTGCCCATAATTAAATTCATTTGTTATCAATAGAGAAGTTACATTCAACGAGTCTCCAATACTTTTGGTTAGGAGTGATTATAGTAGTGTTTATACGGATCTAAATGGTTTTCAACTTGAGATGAAGTTGCAACTAGAAACTATTAAGGTAGCAATAGACATAGATGGTGCTTCTAACGAGGTGGGGCCTATAAAGCTAATGGTTGCCGTAATTGCTAAAATGGACAAGGTATGTGTTTAATCTCCTGACATACATGGATGCAACAATGGTTTTGTTTTATTTGTGATAAAGGAGGTTGTGTTGGAAAATATTTGCGAAGAAATTAAAGGTGCTTGTGGAGTCGGTATTTTGATGAGATTTTTGGTTATGACAAAGTTCAAGGAAGGCTTGGACTTGACAAATATTTGTGATGGTTGAGCCGATTAAGCGCTATGAGAAAGTAGCGGTAGAGTTTGATATTTTTAGTAAAGCGATTGTGACTTAGCTCAAATGTCCAGTAAAGTTGGAGATTGTTGAAAATATGTCTCGAATTTGAGCCGACGAATGAAGCAAAGCTGAGATGAATTTGGATATAATTGTGGACATCTGAAATCGAGCAATTAGAATACGATAGTTTTCTTTTTATGAATTGGATAAAGTCTTGTTTTGAAATCCACGGAGATTATCCCTAGCGTTATTCAAGTTAGTCCATGAAAATAAAAGAGAAAACCAAAGAAATTGATTTCCACTAAGATTCGGCTAAGAGCAAGAAAAGGAAAGTCCAAATATTGGACTTGTTGACCAAACGGCGTGGAATTCGTTTACCATGTTGAAATCGGCAATAAAGACGGTCAAACTTGGACTTTACCTGTAAGTTTCGTGTTAAAGTTCGCTTCAGGAAGGTTTATCCTCATCTTGTTTGAAATAGAACATACACATGGGCTGTTCTTTAGCCACGAGAGAAAAACGCCATTGTTGATTCATATAATCTTGAAGTGCCGTCTCCAAGTGAGTGCTTGGCTATGGATTTCTTAGTTGGTTTCATTTGTGCGATTACACTAAGCAGTATTAGTGTTCAAGCCAATTAAGTTTTGTGAGTTTAAGATTTGTGTGTGATTCCATTATGAGATTGAAATATTATGTCGTGATAAATTTCGAGACTAAATACTATGTGTGTTATTGGGCGTAATTGGGCTTGAAAAATACTAAGAATATTTGAGTGACTCAAGTGTGGTTGTAATCTTTATGTATCGCTTGATCTATGGTGGAATTCATTATTGTTTTCCCTGTGGACGTAGGAATCACGTAAATTTACTGTCCAATCTTTTTTTAATATTCAATCTATTTTATTTTTCAATAGCTTGCTTTTCATAACAAAGTTGTGCTCCTCCTACCTAACTCTCTCTCTCTCTATTTTGCACACGCGTGCCACCACACTTGGATGCCATGGACAATCACTCATTGCATCATGCTTCTCGGTTGAAGTTGAGGATTCTCTCGCTCAGTGATTGTCCTTGTTGAACATCACTCTTGGTCCGCATGAAGTCGGAAATTAGCACCAACTCCTAGTGGAAATTCTGGGACCTTCAAGAACCTCCGCTCACCTATTCGAGAGACCTAGGCGATGACAACGAGTGATGACTCATGGTGGAAGTTCCGGAACGAGATCTTGTCGATGAGGGGTGTGTTTCGTGGCTTAGGCCCGATTTTGTAACCATCCAAACAAGGCCAAAATCTGATTTTTTGTTCCCAGGAGTAGTTTGGGAATAGAATTGCGTTTGGTAAAATTTGTGTTCTTGGGAACAGATTTAGAGTAGAATCAATAATAAAAAAAAAGTCGATTATTGTTCTGGGAACAAATTTGAGAATAAAAAAACCAACTATTCTTTTTCTTCCCTTCCACCATCGCCCGCCACTGCCGGTCCAACGAGCTCGCCGATCTGGTGAGCTTGTTGGAGGCTCGCTAGGCCAGGGCGAGATCCGGTGAGCTCGCCGGAGGCAAGCCCAGCCACCAGCGAGGCTCGGCCTCACCAGATCTGGTGAGGCAGAGCCTCGCCGGTGGCCAAGCGGGCCTTTCCGAGGTTGGGGGAGGCCCACCTAGCCCCATCGAGGCTTGCCTCGACCTGCCTGGCCACTGGCGAGGCTCGGCCTCGCCGGTGCTAGGCCAGCTAGGCTCGCCCAGCCCCGCGGGTGGCCAAGTGGGCCTTGCCCAGCCCTGGTGAGGCTTGTCTGGCCACCGACGAGGCTCGCCCAACCTCGCCGATGGCCAAGCAGGCCTCGCTCAATCCTGATGAGGCCAGCCTGGCCACTAGCGAGGCTCGGCCTCGATAGATCTGGTGAGGCCAAGCCTTGGCAGGGCTGGGCGAGCCTCGCCGAGGGCCGGCGACACTCCGATGAGGTCACCCGCCCTCGACTAGAGACCGGCCAGAAGAATAGGAGAAAAAGGAAAAAAAAAAAAAAAAAAAGAAAAAAAGGAAAAAAAAAAAAGTAAAAAAGTAAAAAAAAAAAGTAAAAAAGTAAAAAAATTATTTAAAAATTAAAAGAAATTGATTTGGAACAAAATCAATAAGTACGGTACCAAATGCAATTCTATTTCAAAATCAGAAATTTTGGACAGTTACCAAATACGTTCTTTTACTCAAAATCCGTTCTCGGGAACAGAATAAAAAATAATCATTTCTGATCAGAATTTGTTCCCCGGAACAGAATTGTTACCAAACGTGCCTTTAACTGATAGTGACTTGGTCATGCATATCCGTCACCTTGACGACGACAGTGACAATCGGCTCTCTTGTTTGCATTGGATGAGAGGGGAGAATGACCGAATGCATTCGGGGACATGGGGTGGCAAGACGAGGTTAGTTGCTGAGATATGGAGGAATTTGACGCTAACTTCGTTGCAAGAAATGCAGACATGGCCCAAGGAAATGTGAGAAGGCGATTGGCGTGGGAAGGAAAGAGGGCGAGAGTGTGTGATTGAGAGAGAGTCAAAATCGAGCCAAATCAAATGTTAGAAGTTCAATAATGTATTTCGGGTTGGTTAAGAAATTGACTTGAAATCGAATTGAACCGTAAGAAGAAGCTCATTTTTTTCACTTACTACATGATAAGGGAAACCCGATCCAAAAAGACTCCAAATTTTGTGTTTGGATCAGGTCAGTTTAGTTCGAGTAGTTCTTTTTGACCACCCCATTTTATGTTCAGAAAATGCCACTCTTTTATAAATTACTTTGATTGAAGATAATTTGCAGACTTAAAAGATGATTCACAACATGTAAGATAAGTCTTACATTTACGGATATTAACGAATCTAGAGACAATTTATGATTTTAAAACTTATTTCATGAATACGAAATATAACTTACATTATTATCCATTACGATGCAATAAAATGTTACTACAATTATATTTCGTTAATAATTAATTAGAATAAGTATAATGATGGTCATGAAGAATTAGTGCTTACTCAATTTACTAATTACAAGGTAAACAACTACTTTGTCACAATCTATAAGGTAAATTACCTTATCTCGGACTCTTAACAGATATTATTACTTTGCAGGTGGCAAAAGTACACTTGGAGTACCGAAACTTGGCATGGAGAGATACTTATGTCAAAAGTTACGAAAATGACATTTAAGTACCAAAATCGCCATAAAATGGATCAATTAAGTATCACCAGCGAAAAGATCTTACCAAAATACCGATGTGACGATTTTCCAGCAAGATAAGCTCAAAATGATGTTGCTTTGCATACTAACGTAACTAGACAAGTGCAAAAACGTCGTCGTTTTACTGATATGACTAAATAATTAATATAAATATTAATTAAATTAAATCTAAAATTAAATTATTTATATATTAATTTTTTTTAAAAAAAAAAAAGAGGAAAAGGAGGAGGAGGCAGGCGACTGAGGGCTGAGTGTTGCCTTTCGGCTGTCGTTGGAAGGGGTAGTGACCGAGGGGGGGCGCGGAGGGTCGACTAGGGTCGCTGAGCCCTAGCCACCATCATCGGCCCTTTCGGCAACTGTGGGGAGGTGGCGGCAAGGGCTCAACCCTAAGCCACCTACCTCCTCTCTCTCTCTCTCTCTCTCTCTCTATAAAGATGTCGTTTTGGTTCTTCATCGCTAACCTAGGTCTTCAACGTGCCACATAAACAAGTTATATTATTAAAAAATTGTCACGTAGGATTTCCGGCCATCTTCGCTGAACTTGGCACTCAAGTGTCATATTTTAAAAAAAAGTGGCACAATGTCATTTTCGTAACTTTTGGCATTTAAATATGCTCTCGTATCAAGTTTTGGAACTCCAAGTATCCGGCACCTTTTTGCAGGTACATTATTCCAATCAAGGATTACCATAAGAAAGGGAAATACTTCTTTCAAAGTGAATTATTTTTTATAATGTGTATATAGACCCATTAAACGGTTGGGTTGGGTCGGGTTTAGGTTAGATCATAAATGGTTCGACTCAAATCACTTATTTAACCGTTTATGACCATTTATTATAGTGCAAGATTTTTCACCCATACCCATACCCGTCTCGACCCATACCTGACCCATTCAACTAAACCTAAGAAAGCTTATTTCTTATTATTTTTTTTAAATGATATTGCTAAAATACTTTATTCAACACAAATTTAATGGACAATTTTAATTTTTTTTAAATCGAATTTTAATTATTTTTATTTTTTAAAATTGAAATTTTAATTATTTTTATTTTTTATATTTTTAGAATATAATTTTTAATAATTTTTAATAATTTTTAATAATTTTTTCCTTATTTTTTTTTTCTTCTTCTTTGGTCTGCTGGCGACCGGCCATAGGCGGGCTCGAGCCTCGGCTGACGCTGACAAGCTTGAGTCTCACCAGATCGGCGAGGCTTGAGCCTCGCCGGCATCGGGCGAGCTCGAGCTCACCTCTTGCTAGATCGACGAGGCTCAAGCCTCACTTGACATTGGCGAGTTGGAGTCTCGCTCGACGTTGATGAGCTCAAGGCTTGCCAGATCGACAAGGCTCGAGCCTCGCTTGGCTGGTTGCCGACTGCCGCCATGCCGACCACAAGCTAAGGAAGGAGGAAGAAGGAAAAAAAAAACGAAAAAAAAAAAGAAAAGAAAATTGAAATATAAAAGATAATTATAATTTCAATTTTTATTAAAATATATTTTTGTGAAGTTAAAGATGGAAGAGAGAGATTGTAAGGCTTTAGATGAAAATGGGTTTCAAGTTCAATCCATTTAAGACCCACTTAAGACACATCTATCTTAAGTCTTTAATTATTAAACTCATTTAACTAATTTCTTCAAAAAATAAGTGACCCATATATGACCCATTTATATGGTCTAAAACCCATTTTGCCACCTCCACATGTATATTATGTCTTTGTAACTCATATTACTACCTCAAAGATATATTAAATTATCGATTTTCATAAGTAATTTACTACCTCACTGGGTAATGTTTACTATAGAACGGATATCACTGCACAATCACTACATAAGTCGCCGTAATCTTGATTGAACCTGTAGTTAATACTTTCCTTTTCATATAAAAATAGAGTTATAAAGTTCGTAATCCGAGGACACTTACACAGTAATTTCTTTAATAGCATTAAGTTATAGAATCTATACTCGATAATTGACCTAAACTTTTGATAAATTGGCTGCACTCATAGCAATCTAATTCATACTTTATAAACCGAGAACGTTGACACGAATAAATTTCCAATACCGTTGTAATCTTTCTCGAATAATTGCAATGGGGGTAATTCATTAAGGTTAATAATATCATTAGTAAAAATATCCTTTTATACTTTGTAGCTTGACTAGAACAACTTAATAATTAAGGATAATACCACAAAAAACTAAGGATGTTAATGGTTCGGTTCGAGTTTTCAAGAAACTTGAAATGAACCAAATCGTTTGGGTTTGCATTTGCTTTGAACTTAATTGTGAGTTGAACTGAAAACTTGATTTAGTTCAATTCGGTTTTTCGATTTTTTTTTTTTGTAATCTTAAGAAGATGGACAATTTCCAATTTGATTTTGAACTGAACCGAAATGAAATTATTTGAATTGGAAAAAAAAGGATTATTTTTTAATTGTTGGAATCGAAACTCGAATATAATTAAACCGAAAATGCATGAAAATTCGGCTCAATTTCGATTTTGTTTCGGTTTCTTGCTCAATTTTGACATCCCTGCTAAAAACTCCAAATTGATGCACCCGTACACATTGAGTCAAAATTAATTTTTGTGTCACAAAAACTCCCAAACTAATATACCTTGCACCACATTTATCCTAAACAAAAATATACATATGTCCAACATTTACCTCGATGTGATGCACCCGTGCCAAATTTAATGCACCAATTTAGGATAAATATGGAAGTTTGTATTGGTTTAGGATTTTTTGTTATGTAAAAATTAATTTAGAATAAATGTGGTACTGGTGCATTAATTTGAAGTAAATATGATATGATTGTATTAGTTTGTGAATTTTTATAATATAGAAATTAATTTGAAATAAATATAGTAAGGGATGTATCAGTTATTGTTGGTAACCTAATGATTATTTACCTACATTTGATTGCCGACATCTGATTCGGTTTCCGCAAAAATTCGGCATGAACATTCCCGCCGCGTCGCAAGGTTAAAAGCGCCCTCTCTCTCTCTCTCCCCTCTCGCATTCTGAAACAGCAAGAAGAAGAAGAAGAATCTGCATTTTATTGAACCCTTCATCGTCTGCAACAAAGACACCAACTTCTCTTCTGATTTGGCTCTCTGCTCACTATCGAAAGTTCATCCGAGACTTCAGACCACGAGAACAGGAGGCGATCGATCGCTTGCGGGAAAAATGAGAGGCAAAGCGATCAGGCAGAGCTGGAGCTCCAAGTTGAAGAAAGAGTTGCCCGTGGTCATCTTCACTTGCTCCTTCTTCTTCCTCGCCGGATTCTACGGCTCCTCTCTCCTTCCTCGGGTTGCTGTTTTGATTATGCGCGCCTGGATTTGCTTGTTGTGTATTTTTCCAGTGGTGGAAGTGAGTTGAGTTCGTTTTGATCTTGCAGGACGCGTCCAGAGCAAAAGCAAGGGCGAGAGTTCTCGGATCGGTCAGGGACAAGAGAGACTATGCACTGTTGCCACGCGGAGAGACCGGGGATGATTCTTTCGTTTCAATTCCTTTCCAGGTTTCCATAACTGTTATGAGACTTCTTTTCATTTCTTTTTTTCCTATTTTGTTGGTAGTTGAATTTGGGATCATCTTTCGGATCTTTCGAATTTTTGTGATTTTGGTCGAATTCATGTTCAATTGTGTGGATTAACGGCGGTGGTAGAATTTTGTGGGGTGTGTGTATTGGGTAGATCTATTAAATGGGTGGGTCGGGTCGGGTCGGGTCGGGTTTGGGTCGGGTCATATATGGTATTATCCAAATCAACCTATTTAACCTGTTTATGAACCATTTCTTGTAGTGCAAATTTTTTGACCCATACCCGACCCTACCCGTACTCGACCCGACCCATTAAATGAAATCTAAAAAAGCTTATATATATTTTAAAAATGGTATTGCTAAAATGGTTTTATGCAACACAAATTTAATGGACAATTTTTATAATTTTTAAAATAATTATTTAAAAAATCAAATTTTTATTATTTTTATTATTTTTATTTTTAAGAATATAATATTTATATTTATTTTTCTTTTTCTCTTTTTTCTTCTTCTTCTTTGGCCGGCTGCTGGCCACGACGACAGTCGGCGACCGGCCCCAAGCGACCTCGAGCTCACCTGGCTCACCTAGATTGGCGAGGCTCAAGCCTCGCCGACGTTGCCTCGCTAGATCCGACGAGCTCGAGGCTCGTTAGATTGGCGAGGCTTGAGCCTTGCCCGACGCCGGTGAGTTCGAGTCTCGCCAGATTGGTGAGGTTCAGGCCTCACCGAACGTCGGCCAGGCCTCCGCCTCGCCCAATCTGGCGAGCTCAAGGCTCGAGCCTCGCCCAACGCTGGCAAGCTCGAGTCTCACCTGACGTTGGTGAGCTCGAGGCTTGCCTAGTCGGTCGCTGGCCATCGCCGGCCGGCCATGGGAAGAAAGAAGAAGAAAGAAAAAAAAAAAGGAAAGAAAAATAAAAAATAATTATAAATTCGATTTTTATAAAAAAAAAATATTTTTGTAAAGTTAAAGAGGGAAGAGGGAGATTGTGTGATTTTGGTTGAAAATGGGTTCTAAATCCAACTCATTTAAGACCCACTTAAGACCCACCTATCTTAAGTTTTTAATTATTAAACCTATTTAACTAGTTTTTAAAAAAAGCAAGTGACCCATATATAATCCATTTATGATTTAAATGGGTCATATATGGGTCTAAGACCCATTTTGCCACCTCTAGTTTTGGATGGGTCTCTGAACAAAATCAGGACAGATGTTTCTCTTAAATTCTTTTGAACCATATTATGTTTCTTGTTCTTAGAGTGATAAGGTTGCTTCTTTTCCCCCATTTAGAAGAGAAAAAGTGACGTTGATCAACTTAACATTGAAACAGATCTTGCTTCTTTTCTCTGTTTTAGAAAGATCAACTTTTGTGTTCTCTGTTTTGCGATGAGAACATAGTCCCATATGATATATTCTGTCTTGTTTCTTGGGTAGGTGTTGAGCTGGAGACCTCGTGCTCTCTACTTTCCTAATTTTGCAACAGCTGAACAATGCGAAAGCTTAATAAATATGGCAAAGGCAGGTCTCAAACCTTCAACCTTGGCGTTGAGAAAGGGACAAACAGCAGAGAGCACAAAGGGCATAAGAACAAGGTATTTTCTGTTTATTTTGTTTAAACTAGTCGATTTTATATGAGGATTTAAGTGCATATTGTGTCAGCCGGCTCAATTTGCATTGTTACGTGCCTTGCATAATGAACTGAAAGACGTCCCTTTTTCTGTTCTTTCAATTGCTATCGTTACATTCTACTACCATCACATAAGTGGAGCTTTATACATGGACAAATTCCCTATGAATTGGTTTGAGAAAATGTGGAAGCCAAATCCATGACCAGAAATGCAGCTACTACAACGTGATACTATGGACACTGGATGAATTAGACTTTTTCTATGCATCTGAAGTTCCTCTACTTAATTTTCTTTTATACCCAAGCATGCGTGACGATGCGCATACATTGCAAGAGTAGAATAAGAGGCGGCTTTATTGTGATGTTTGGTTAACGTTTTCTTTCCGAGCAGTTCTGGCATGTTCATAAGTGCTTCTGAAGACAAAACCGGAACCTTGGATATCATTGAAGAGAAAATTGCAAGGGTGACGATGATTCCAAGGGAACATGGAGAGGTACTATCTTACCCAGGAAGTCATCATTATCAGTAGCTTTTTTTGGGTGATTAATTTGTAAGTGTGCGATCCTACCAAGCGTCCCTTCTCACGACATGTTAGCTTTTATGGGAAAATTACAAAAAAAAAGTCATAATCTATTGTAATTATGTCAATTCATTTTTAAATTTATTTTTTGACTAATTGAGTTCTAAATCTTGTGTGATTGTGTTAATTTAGTTCGTCTTATCAAATTCAGCCGGCCAATGCTGATGTGGATACCAGATAGCGTTGGTGGCAATTTTTTAATAATATATTTTTATATTTTTGAATATTTTAAATTAATTTTTTATTTTTTCCTCTCTCTCTCCCTCTCTCTTGCTTAGACAATTAGTTAGTGGTGAGCTCGCCCAGCCATTGGCAAGGGCTTGCCTGCTAGTGGCTAGGTGAGGCCGACCTCATCTAGATTCAACAAAAGCTTGCCTCACCCAGCCCTTGGCAAGGCGAGTCTCGTCGGATCTAGGCGAGGTCGACCTCGCACTTATCTAGCGATGGCGAGGTGAGCGAGCTCACCATTGGTCGATTGCCTCAATTCGGCGACCAGCCCTCCCGTCTGACCAGTCATTAGAGCAAGAGGAAGGAGGAGAGAGGAGGGAAAAAAAGAAAAAAAAATTATTAAAAATATATATATATATATATATATTATTAAAAACTTATCCGCCAGCATCCGCGTTAGAGCTAGCCAGACAAATTTGGTTGGATGGACTGAATTGGTATAATTGCAAGATATATAGGACTCAATTGGCTAACAAATTAAATTTATGATTGAATTGATAAAAGTGTAATAGGTTTAGGATTTTTTTGGTAATTTTTCCCGACTTTTACTATTGCCAATACTCTCTTCAGTCACATCATAGTGCATATGTTCATATTTTGTATTTGAATGATCTAAATGAACAAAGTGCTCTTTCACCTTGAGCGCTATTGCACAAACCCGATTGACTAGCTCGTTTTTCTGTGTCTAGAGTGACTGTTGTTACGGGTGCAATTGAGGTGAGTTGAGTCGATACAATGCCAAGCTCAAGCTTGACTCAACTTGCATGCTTGAGTATCCAAACTCGGTTTGAGCTCGATGGAGTATCATAATGTAGGCTTGTGCTCAAATAGTTTCCCTGTATATGTGTATGAGAGTTAAAATATGTAATTTTAACGACTTATGTGTCTTTCTATAATTAGAAGATATTCTCGAAAAATAATGGAAGCTCAATTAGAGTTGATTACCAAGGAGCTTGTCAACGACAAGATACTCAGTAGCTCCAGCTTGAGCTCTCTAGAAACGGGTGAGCCAATCTTGAGTGATTACCGAGCAAGCCTGAGCTACTTATTAGTTAGTAGCGTAACTCAGTTTCACCCCTAGCTGTTGTCTTTTTGGCCTACTAGAAGTGAGGATTCAGGGTAAAAGGTATCTCACCTCATGATCATGAATTGGCAAGATAATTTGCATCTCAACTTTTGAGTTAGATTATGGTATACAAAATGTGCACAAGACCAACTTAAGATATGGGAAACCAACTTCTTTCTCCGCCTCCAAATAATTTACATTCCTCAACCTGTTATCTCAACAGAATATATAGTATGGTACTTTTTGCTCAACATGTTATGGTGGTTAAACTGTTTATACAATCTAGCTTCCTCATTTGGCTGGAAGGTTTATATTGTCACTAATTATTGATAGAGAAACAAAAACAACCATTGATAGTTTGTGTGTACAATCTTATTTCCTCTATTGAACTCAAATTGTGATTGCTAGGTTTTCATTTCACTAATCATTTATTGAGCGGGGAAAAGCACATGTTTGGGGTTTATGCCCTAAGTTTGCAGCTCTTCTTCATTCTCAAATAGTCACTCCATGTGATATATTCTCTCTTTTTGGTTAAATTTCTTAACCTTTCATTTTCAGGGAAGTTTAAAATTGTTTGGGGATGTCACCATGTTTCAGGCATTCAATGTGTTACGCTACGAGATTGGGCAGAAATATGATACTCACTGCGATGCATTCGATCCCGCTCAATATGGCCCACGAAAGAGCCAGAGGGTATGCTTGCTACAAAAAAATGCAGCCTCTATTTTTTTTGAATATTTACTAATTTGGTGAGGCATGGATGATGATGTCCTTGTAAACATGTCATTAATCCCTTAGAAATCCTTATCATGGAAGTTCGTCAATGAAAACTTAAGATAATGGCAAGGTTAATTATTACCGACAAGGCTTTGAAACACCATATTTTACATCAGTACAACCTATTATTAAGCTAACTGAGCTCTCCACGGTTCTCTGAAATTGCTTATAGGAGTGGAAAAAAAAACTTGGTGGTTTTCTCGGATGTATAGACAAGTGTGTTTTCATGCTCTGTTGATATTCTTTTCCAGCTTTAAGCTTAAAACTTTTCAATCAATTTCGGTTTTCAGAACATATATTGAAGGTTCACTCGACAATAAATTGCTATAGTCAGTTCAATCTAGATTGATGCTTTCTGTGAAGTGTTTTTTGCTTTAGTTCTCTGACTTTCTTGTTAAATTCTTCCTATCATATGTCATCGATTCGACGGTAAAGAAGCTGTGCATAAGGACGAGGTCCAAGAATACTCATATGTTTACCCTTTTTTCATACATAGTTAGCCACAACATTTACGTTTCAATAGCTTGAAAGGGTTGGTCATGTTACTCTTGCTCAATCTGAATGTAGGTTGCCACTTTTTTGCTGTACTTATCTGACGTTGAAGAGGGGGGAGAAACCATGTTCCCTTTTGAGGTATGTTTGGATGGTCTTCTTCCTCTTGAGTTTGGTTAAAACATGTATTCATTTGACTCTGGCATGCAGAATGGTATGAACATGGATGGGACCTATGATTTTAAAAAGTGTGTTGGACTGAAGGTGAAACCACGGCAGGGTGACGGACTTCTCTTCTATTCCTTATTACCAAATGGTACAATTGATCCCGTGAGTACTTCTCTTGTTCATCATGAACTGCGCCTGCTGATATTTTTCTCGCCTTGGAATACTGTCAGTGCTAGATGTGTATTGAATCTCTTAAATTATAGTCAATGTGACACGCTATGCTCCCGGAGTTTTCTACCCCTATTTCCAGTGAATCGTGCTATTGGGAAGAAAACGAAAGTGCTCATCTTAGTAAATCTGTCGTCGAGGATCTCCTTAAAGATAGAATATCAGTGCCTGTGCATTTAGATCAATGAAAAGGGGTTGCTTCTGTGATTATCAAGTTGCCGACTTCATAAGAAAATCATGTTTCAGACCATCATTTCAGTTGAGAAAGCGTTGCATAAGTTTTCCTTCTTAGTATTTTCTGGTGCAAGTCTTGTGATCCCAACAGTTGTTATGACACTGAAAGAGCTGAAATACATTCTGCTTAACAATTTCTGTGGTGACCTTGGCAGACCTCAATTCACGGGAGCTGTCCTGTGATCAAAGGGGAGAAATGGGTGGCACCAAAGTGGATTAGAGATCAAGTGCAAGATGATTAATCGTGCGCAATTTTACAATATTGAGCATAGGCATGTATTCATTATTTAATAAGTCTCAAGGGGATTTTTGGATTAATTAATGCCTCTTTTTTATAAAAATAGCATTTGCTCGTTTATATTTACAGATGATCTCATCCCGAAGAGAAAGTTTCACTGATAATACAAACTTTTGTTTCTCGCCTTTTAGTTTGGGGACCTTCTTGCTTCTTCATTGTACCTTAATATAGCCTTTTTATTAATATATAAATACAGAGCAAAAGACTGATTTTAATGGAATTTTCAAGTTGAGCTCATGCTTTGATTTGTGATAGACCGAAGCATAAACTTATCCGAAAAAATAAAAACAGGGTGAAGCATAAGCTTAATGTGCACTAGTTAACTCTAAGTGATTGGTCTGTCAACTCTTACTTTGTCATCAAGAACAGATATACAAATCTAATTTGGCAAATTTAGAGTGCTCCCTTGGTATCTTTTACATCTCAATGAACATGTCCCTTGAGAATCACCTCGACGGCTAACTTGAAGGACATCAATCATTGCTGAGAAAAGAGTCCTTGCAACAGCGAATCTGACGTCAATTCCATCAAAATTGTCTTTTGGCCAAATAATCTATTGAATTGATGCTGTGTTTCATGATGTGACTTAGCTCATTGAAGGTACATCATTGATTTAACCCGATTTTAAGAAAAAAACGCTCGTACTTTTAAAGAAAGACCACAGCCACACTTGTTACCGTCATCGCTAGAACTCAAACGTGCACAACTTGCAACCACCATGGTCGCGGCTCACATGAAGGACATCACGACATTCAGGAAACCAGTAATTTGAGGTCTTGTTTAAGGTCACAACCTCAGATAGCGTCTGACTAGGTAGAGAGAGGGAGATCACAAGAGGGGAATAACGGAAACAAGAAAGGAAAGAAAAATAAAGGAGGAGAAAAAAAAGTGTTGCGTTTTCTTCGATCCCACCATGGCTAAAATACTCCCCATTACATTGTTTTAACGATATTAATTTTTGTGGATCCCACTTTTTGTAAGCACTCTTTTTGTTTGATTTTGGTTTCCCTTTTATTTTCTTTATTGTCTTTTCTTGTGAGTCCCATTTTCATCCTCTTTACTTCTCTTCATTCCCTCTTAATGCCAATCATGGTTCAAGCCTTCTAGGATCTGTTAAAAAAAGAGAAACATTCTATGATCTGCCTCTATCACTTGTCCTCTAGGTCACATCGCACTCATCGGTTGTTGAATCCCTAGCTAGAGTTTGATTCCCAAGAACACAACAGACCTAAAGGGTCTTGCGTCGAACTTCTTCACGGCAATCAAAAGATGGGGATCCGAACAATTGATGGCAACAGAGTTGCCACGTCACATATGTGCTCGGACTTGAGGGTTGAGTTCGTAATCACATCTTTAGCCCTCTCATTCGTCAGTGATAGTGGCTTGACGACTAAGATTGGTGTGGAAGTAGAAGAGAACACAAGGGCGAGGAGGGGCAAATCCTCGTCAATCTTGAGGATGGAATTGTTGTTCTTGAAGGTGGCATTTTCCTTTTGCATAAGCAACATAGTGGGAGCAGGGGCAAATTAGTGGAGAAGCAAACATTGCTAATGAGCCTAATGAGTTTCTGGGTGATGGCTTCGGCTCCTAAATTTGAATATTTAAACAGGGGTTTTTCTTGTCTTCGTAATCAATCAATTGAAGAATTTGACGCAATATGGGACAACGAACAACGCAGAGAGCGAAAGGGATGGAATGGGGGTAAAGAGTGAAGAGATATGAAATGGGCTTTTACTTATAGTTGAGGTATGAGTTGAAGAAATAGAGATAAAAAGAACACTAGCCGGGTGAGGAGGTTTATGCAGATTTGGGCTTCAACTTAATGAGTTCCTTGTGTTTGTGATGGACTTTTTTGGTGGGTCGTTGACGGACGTTGGGGTATAAAAGATTTGTCTATTATTGACATGAGAGGTGTTTTACAAAGAGAGAGAATAGAGAGCAATATATGAGGAGAAGGAGTGGCACGGCAAAAAAAAAAGAAGAAAAAAAAGAAAAGCAACTAAATAATGCTTAAAAAAAAAATAGGACCCATAAAAGTTAATATTGTCAAAACATTGAGATGGGGAGTATTTTAACCATGATGATAGTGGAAAAAGCACGACCTATTAAAAAAGAAGAATAGAGAAAAATACACACCCTCAAAAAGCAAATACGTTAGATGTGTCCAATATTTGGAAGGGAAATTTAAGATGCAACTTTTATCTTCCAAATTTTAATGAGTAGTATTGTATTGTCGGTGTACTTTGGGCACTTTGCTTCATCAAAAGCCCAAGTTAATAAGAACCGACTTCCGTGCATCTTCCAATAACACATCGAAGTCTGAACTCAACCACCCACTCAATTTGAGGGCTAGAGGTACAAAAACACCGAGAACCACAGTTTTCCCTAAAAAAAAATAAAGGCTTTTGTTGGCTTCATTTTTTTTTTCTCTAAAATAATAAATGTTCCACTTTCTTTGTGGTACAGACATTTTTCCATTTTCAAACCTGCCGATATCACGATTGCTCTCAAATCGCCACCCTTGAAATAAAAGAAGAAAAATAAAATGAGAATCCCCTAAACCTTAAGATTTCCTTATTGAGACCTAGGCAAAAATTTAATCTCCAGAGTCTCAGACAATAAACTATATGGAATGCAATCTCTCAAATCTAGCAACATCAAAATAGTTGCCAGACAAAAATCCTCAGCATATGATTCCACAGCTAGCAAGAGGTCCTCATTCCCCAGATGGATGCCCCAATGGATCATTGTCTTCTCTCATATGGCTTTTGATGATCAGGCATTGATTTCCTTTCATAGCTTTCCATAGAGTTCAACAGACTTTGCAACTGATAGTCACTGTTGATAGCATCTTCCTCGCAACGAAATAATTCATGTCTGCTACGTGGAATTGTACTGGTAAAGGAGGTTGAATTTGATCGACACTTTTCGCCAATCATTCGACCCCCTTGCATGCTGTAACTGCATTTTATATGCAATTGAAACCAATCCTTATCCTTCCTCTGTCCCACTGATAAGCCATTGATATTAAAGCGATCTGGACATTGGCAGATGAGTGATGAACTCATAACTTGCGCAAATGCTGGTACGGTTGCTTCCCTAACCGCTTCAAGACATGCATGCAACCAGCTGCAGTGAAAAGCCCAACGGCAGCGAATGCCATAATTGCTGTGTTACCGACACTGCGATAGTAGCCCCCCTGGAACAAATGGCAACTCATAATGGACACATTTTCTCAACACATCTACCCAAAAATGCAAGTAAGCTAAATTGTGGCAGTCCTCAGGAAAAGAGCGTGATTGAGGGTGTTGCTCCAACACCCAAACACATGAACCACTGACAAGTCATAGAAAGTCATGCAAGAGGACTAAGTGAGGGGAGAACTTGGCTTTTCAGCATATTTATTAGAAAAGGTTCCAGATGGCACTGTCAAGTCAAAAAGTCTTCTGTACTAAATATATAAAACCTTTTTTCACCCAGAAGTTTCACAGTGATAATACTTAGTTGTCCCACCAGGAAAAAAAAATATGCAGGAAATTAGAAATGAACAAACGTATGTCTATATTGATTGTTTAATTTATTAATAAACCACTTACTTGCTGAGAACATCTTTCAGAAAAGATGCGCTCTCGAGTCTTGACCAGATTTGTAATGCAAAAAGACCATGTAAAATCAGCAAGTATGGCATAATGAAAGAGCTATCATCAAATCTTTTTACAGAGGCAGAATAGTTTTTACTATGGTTCTTGATTATAATAGCAATTGAAATCTTATTCATTAAGCCAGTACTTCTAGCATATTTCGCTTGTCCATTCTAAAAATGGAACATATCCTCTTCCATAAAATTCTGTAAATTTTCCAAAACCGGTGAAACTTGTAGATGGTTGTAAAAATCACGTCCCTGACTTTGCCTTAGGATTTATAGCTGAAGCTAAACCACGTCCAAAACTTGCGCCATTTACCCTAATGATCTAAGTAAAAATTGAGACAGTACAAATACAGAATTGCTTGATCTCCCTCCTGATTTACGTCACCAGTGCAGGCATAAAACATGGAGATTGACTAGAAATTAGATCATGTTTGAAACTCACGTGCACCAAAAATAGCAAAACTGCAGCATTTGCAGGAGCAAGAGAAAAGCTTATCATTCCTCCTCGCAAGTCATTTGGTACATACCTACAAAACATGATAAACAATAATCATAAACATTCATCCATATATCCAAACTAGCAATATCTTGTGTTGGAATTCCAGCCAACAGCTCAGAATGGCATACATGGTCCTCAATCTGGCAAGAGAAGGTAGGATGACTCCTACACATGCCTGAAATAGGAAGAACAATGTTACTAGAACTCCAATTTCCTGCACAACACAAATATAGTATCTATCAGTATGTGGTGGTAACAAAATCAGATATTGATTTATATGTTGACATTTATGGAATACATAAATACCTGATAGTCATAGGCTACGACAGAGAGTACAAAACCGGATATGATGAATGCATAAAGTATGCAATCTTCAGTTCGAAATGACAAAGATCCACTAATAAGCCAAGGAAAAATTGTACTTCCAAGCATTCTTGCTCCCAAAAGGCACGGATATATCAAGCCCAGATGCAGTTCTCTGCCATCAGCCTGCACTCCAATGCATTCAATAAAATCATGAAACAAGCTCACTCTTGCCAGCAAAAATTAGAAGCTACAACCAGCATTTTGTGTGCAAAAAATGGATAATGCTGCTGTTCATTTAAGTCTTCCAGGAGATATTAATATTTCTTTCAGAAAGATATGTGAACGTACCACCAATATTGGGGTCCAGAGAATCCAAAACATTGATATGGAGAAGTGAAGGCAAGCTTGTGCACATGCCAATAACCATATTCTTCTATCTGTGAACAAGTAGATAAGAGTGTATGCAAGAAGAACTGAATAATGGTCTGAGTAAAAATTTAAAAAGGTACCTACAAATTGGTCTACTTATTAGTGAATAAGGAAAAATATTAACCAAAATGTCAATAGCTTAATCTTAAAAGAGCAACAATTCTAAAAGAGCACGTAATTCGTTGACATGGCAGCAAATGATAGGGGCAATGAGAGAAAATAGACTGATAAAGAAGAAAAGAAGGAACCATTGGTCACAATTGTTTCGGAATAAGACAGCCAATTAAAGAAGCCACAGCCTTGAGAAAATTTCCTAGTTGCAGCTTTACCAACATCAGGCTTTTGAGTTCAGGCAGATTTTTGTTGAAAGTCTTGCAGATTTTCTCAAGATTATGACCTTTAATAACTTTAGCAGTATTTAGAGTAATAGACAAAGCAAAACCATTCTGCTGCAGGGGCATTTGAATTCAGAAACGTCTAATCATCTTTTGGCTGACTATAACCTCCCTTGTGCCTCGAGGTAAGCAAGTTAGTACACTCAATCTTGGTCCTCAACTAACCACAATGAAAAATCTTGTGGACAAACCTTAACCTTAAAGTTCTCAAAGCTCAATGCAACAAGAAATCACAGCTATATGTCCCACCTTTGAACCCTTTAGGTGAGGTAACATTACTAAGTATGTGCTTTTTGGCTCCAAATATAATGGCATCTGATGCTGAGACATACTTCAGCCAATTTCATATCTTCCATTTGAAAATATCCATGAATGTCCTTATAAGTAGTGAACTCTCGTTATTTGATGTAAATCAGATATCACATTGGGAACATCAAATAGCATTTGAAAATTTTTATTTAATCAGACAACAATTCAAGTTGAGATGTCAGTTTCAATAAAAATTGGATACTTTTCATATGATAGCAGACTCATATATGAGCAAAGGAGAGACCCAACTATTACCATCGAAAAAATAGCTATAGGACCTGCCATGATCCTCAAACACCTCTTGTTGAGAAGATCCTCTCCACAGCCGTGCAGCACAAATAACTCCCACCAAAGCCAACAAGACGGCTGCCATCAAAGGAGATGTCATTCTCTTCTTCAGATCGTCACCAATCAGCCAGTTGGCAAGCACCTGGCTTCCAGTGAAAGATGCAGACCCCAAGAACGCCATTAACCAAAAGGTATCGCTCAATAAATCTTCTCTGTGCCCTTGCTGTAAAGAGAAAGCAAACGAAAAAAATGCGAACTCTTTTTACAACCCCGAAGTGTGGTTTCTACTGTGGTTTCTACTACTAATGAGAAGGAAAAATGTACAAAGAGAAATTTGAATAGCACAAATTGACATCTTATAGTAAATGGCAAGAAGCAAAATCTTATGTACAGGGAGAAAATGTACACGAACCTTTTCATGTTCAACAACCATCCATGTCTCAAAACTGAAAGAGTATATTGAAGAAGCCAGAGACAAACATACACTTGCTACCCAAACACTGGGATGAGCAGTTATCCTCTTCCATATACCAACAAAAAGGTGCAAGATGCAAAAGAATAAACAGAATTTCCTGTGGCCTCTGCAGACAGCAGTATATGTCAGTTCACGTACAATAATTTAACACACATTAGGACTAGCCGCATAACTGAGTCAAGAGAAAGCGTCATGATTATTGTTTTATCAACTTGTTGCAAATCCCCAAGATTCAGTGTTTTTAGTGTTAAATGAATGGATCCAATACATCGTAGATTCTCAAAAACAGAGTGGATGTTCCTAGAACAAGAACATGAAAGCACCACTTGTTAAAGCAGCATGTAAGCCCGATCAAAGCAGGTCACACATATTTGCAGACAGAATTCCAGTCCCCAGTCGAATGCAGTTGAGAAAACTTCCCAATGCTAAGTCCAACTATACTCAACGACCTCTCAGCCTGTAATTCTTTACTAAATCATCAGCTCAAATTGCAGCAAAGAAGAAATTAAGTTCACCGACAGAAAACAGGAGAAGTAAATGGACTCACATCGTATCAGAAAGCACTCCAAGGAAAGATCCAACAATGAGAGAAGCCGCAAATCCAACACAGAGAGATAAAACCATTTGCTCTCTACTCACGCCAAAGTAACTGAACTCGAACTCCCCGAACACCGACTGTAGCCCTTCCATCACTGCCAAAACGCAGCACGAGAAGCGAATTCAATTCGACACGCACTGCAAACCGAGCACAGGAAATCGATCGCTCATCTGTTCGGACCGGAGCCAGTCGATCGAAGACATCAGCTGCACAATGTCCGAGCTTACCGACCAGAAACAAATCACACATCTCCACGATTCATTCTCCACAGATAGCATGTAAAGCGCGATCCGCGCGAAGAAAATGCTGACCTGAGCAGAGGGAGTAGAGGAGGAGGAAATTCCGCTGGAAACGCGAAGAGTGCAGCGAGGTTCCATGGTCGAAGACGGAAGGAGGCGCGCTTCTGGAGGCGTAAGGGAGGAGGAAGATGGAGAGCAAGCAAGCGAGGAAGATGAAGACGAAAAGAGAGGGGTTCGGCTCCCAGACGGAGCTCTCGATCACGACTGCCATCGAACCGCGGCGGCGGCGGCAATTCTCAGGTGTCTAATTCCGCCGCCGACAGAGGAAGAAGGAGATCGGCGTGGGCTGTCTGCGGATGGGCTCGACGAGGACGCGGTGGATCGTAATTTCTGGGGAGCGGGGAATCGAACTCTGGCCTTTTGTGTGGTTGGTGTGCGCCTTAACCAACTCGTCCACCACGGGTGAGTATAAAAAAATTAATATTAAAAAAAATCTTAAATTGATACACATATAATAAATTTATATTAAACTAATTTTTGTACTACCAAAATTTTAAATTGGTATACATTTGATAAATTTATCATGCTTTAATTTTCATTAAATTTTACCATCAAATTATTAGTTAAATGGCACATTGGTAGTTTATATTGTCATATGTGCTCTAGTTTTTTGATTTTTCGTTGCACTTATTTAATTTAACGGAAACTAACAAAAGATAAATTTATCACAAATGTATTAGTTTAGGATTTTTTGTGGTATTAACCCAAAATCAAATTTCATATTCTTGGCAGAAATTAAAACAAGTGAAAAGTGATCGGATCAATTTCAAATTTCATTTGACAGTAAATGCTTAATTTTTTTAAAAGATTGTGTTTTATTTGGAAGTTAACCGCTCTGCGTATCCAATGGTTCTATTTGTTCAAGAGAACCATTATTTCCCTCCTATATAAATGTATTCTTCGTTCATAATGAAATAATAATTTATTTTATTTCAAGTCCTATTGTTTTGCCTTATATGAATTCATGAATAACATTAAAATTAGGATTTTTTTTTAAAAAAAAAATCATCAACATATTGTGCAAATGCTTATTCAGTCTTAAACTTCTTAATTTAGCCAATTTAAACCTAAGCCTTTTAACGATTTGTTGATGTAGTCTTTTCGGCCAATTTTGATTGTCAATGATTGCCTTATTATTATTATTATTATTATTATTATTATTATTATTATTATTATTATTATTATTATTATTATTATTATTATTATTATTATTATTATTATTATTATCATCATCATCATCATTAGTATTATTTTATCTTCTTTCTTGGTCTGTCATTAGTTCTCGGTCGGATCAGACAAGGCTCGACCCTCACTGGCTCTCGCTTGTGGCCAATTGCCAAGCCTCAACATATCTAGTGAGCTAGCCAATGATTGGGTGAGGCTTGAGCTTGCTTGTTGTGAGGTGAATACACCATTGGATTCTCCTAGGATTGTCCACTTCTGCTCTAGTGGTGATTTTAGTATTGGCGAAGCATGGAAATTACAATAATGTTGTGTGTATGAATATTCTTAATCACCTTAATACCCTTAATAGACTTATTAGATGAAATTTATGAATATGTCATTCATGAGTCTACTTTTCATTGGAGGATTATAATTGTATAATAATATTGTACAAAATTTGGATACTTAAAGTAGTCTTAGAAATGGATTCAAGTTGTGAAGAGATAATTATTTTCTATTATTCAGTAATAGTTATAGGGTCTGTGTGTGTGTATATGTGTGTGTGTGTGTGTGCATTTGCGCGCGCGCGCTTAACCCTACTCACAAACTGGGTTACTTTTCCCTTATTACTCACAATATTTCTTAACACTCCCCCTCAAGTTGGGATGTAAAAATCAAATAATCCCAACTCGTTATATAAGAAGCTCACTCTATTCACTGATAGAGATTTTGTAAAATTGTCTACGAGTTGATCCCCCCCGTCTTTGTGTGTTAAAGAATAATCTCCCATTTTTGAACTATTTTCCGCACAAAATGACAATCAATCTCAATGTGATTAGTTCATTCATGGAAGACTGGATTAGATGCAATATAAATAGTGGATTGATTATCACAAAACAATATGATGGATTTAATGGTGACATTTCAATCTTTAATAATAACATCCTCAACCATAGTAATTTACTTGTCACATGTGCCATAGCTCGATATTCAACTTTAGTGCTTGATCGGGAAATTACTTGTTGTTTCTTGCTTTTTCATGCAACTAAATTACCTCCAAGAACACACAATAGCTTGAATAGATCTTCTATCCATAGAACATCCAGCCTATTCGGCATCGGAGAAGCCTGTAGTGTTTAGATGACCATAATTCCTAAACTGTAGTCCTTTATATGATGCTCGGGGTAAGTACACTAGAAGTGCCAAAAGTTGTGTACGGCGTTCACTTTAGTATCAAAAGTTTCCGTCAGAGCACTTAAGTGCTAAATTGGAGAAAAATGATTACTTTGGTGCCACCAGCAAGATATTTCGACCAAATTAGTTAGGTGGCTTTTATATTAAAAAAAAAAATTGACGTGGCAAAAATTTAAGAAGGCCATCCATGTGGAATGGCATAAACAATGTTGTTTTTCTTTCTCCCTAGGAAACGATATCGTTTTGCCATCATACGTGGACTCTCTTACAAAAACGACACCGTATAGCTTATATGGCCAAAACGACATTGTTGAAGGGGGAGTGAAATAGTGTTCGTTGGCACATATGAACTACGATTCTCGCTTGACGCCGACTGTAGCTGCTTGACCATCGTTGCTTGGCCACCATTGTAGTTGCGTTGCCATTCGCTATTGTTTGGTGGCTGTGTCCCCAATTCTCACTCATTCAAGTTTGTCATGTTCTCTCCATGGGTCAATTGAGTGGAAAATTTAGGGTTTTGACGAGCAAGTTAGGGCGCAGAGGACAAATTGAGAGCTCGGCTCGAAGGGAAAGTAAGGGGAAAGTGATGGGGACCTCACTTTTGTTTATTAACATGATTTGCTTTCTTTTGTGGGGATTGAATAGAAAAATAAGGTGCAGAGGGAAATATGAGGGCTCAACTTGAAGGGAAACAGTGGTGGGACCTCACTTTGTTTAATTAATTTGAGTGCTTCTATAGTGGATCAAATGGGATTGAATTGAAAAATGGGTGGTGGGGACTTCACTTTATTTATTCAATACGGCTTCCTTTGTTCCTGTAAGGGGATTGAATTAAATAAACTGGTTACCTTTATTTTTATTTTTTTGACAAAATGACAAGGACCTGCATGTGAAGTTGTTGATTTTGCTATATGGTCCCAAAAACTAATGACTTTTTTTTTCCTCATTGGATGCAGCATTGACATGGATGGGAATCAGATAGGCATCATTGTTTGTTATGGTGGGGAGTTTGTTATTGGCGTCAAGAACTAGGAATATGCCGATGGAAATGAAGGTATTATCTATGTCAATGTTAGGAAGCTATCATATATTGATTTTGTGAGGGATATGGTGTATTTTTTATGATACAAAGTGCAAAAACTGCATTATTGTGTTCCTAGGAAGGAATTGAAGGATAATTTGAGATTTTTTAATAACGACAATGGTATTAATGATATCATTTACCATTATCTTCACGGTGATGAAGTTAGGGTATATGTTGAGTATTATAGTGATGATGAGAATGAGGATGAGCATACCATTGAAAGAGGAGGAGTGAGGGATCCTACTCAAGCAAGTAATCAGGTCGGAGATGAATTTAAGTTAGATGGATGGCAAATGAGAGGCAAGTGAGGGACAAGAGGGAGACAAGTCATATTGATAGAGATAAGCAAGTAGGGAGATGTCTTGAAATCTCAGGTGAAGATGTAGGTGATGAAGACTTCACTGGATTAAAATGGGAAGTTGCTTTATCTAGTGAATCGGAAGACGGATATTTGACAATAGTAAATTTCCAGAGTGACGAAGATAATGATGAACTCGCACATTCAAGACAAAAGTAAAGGGAATTTCTCAGAAATGTTTTTGTAGCTTTAGCAAAAAGGCCTGAGTCAGTAAATATGGATGGAACTCTAACTAAATGTAATAGAAGTCAAAATGAAGAAAGCTGTAGCAATGAAACTGCTGGTTTGGAGAATGAGCTTGGCAATGATGATGAAGAACCTGTGAGTAGAAGAAAACACAATTACCTTTACAGACACGTCAGACATTTGGTGACATGCTTAACGATATCTGCCTTCATACCGGTCCACTAATAATGTTGACACAGATTTTGATACATTTTCTTATTGCTTGGATGAATGTCGTAACTGGTACGATGAGCTTCTAACAAGATTTCCTCCTTAAGCTTTGCATCGTCAGGTACACACAATCGTCCATGAAACCTCAGTGTTCCGTCTTTAGAAATCTGAAAGTCAGCCTTTCTCTTTTCGGTATCCTCTTGTAGGATCTTCTGAATCTCTGGGTCTGTCAACTGAAGCGTTTTAATTCTGATCTGGACTTTCAGCTCAAAAATCGAATCTTGAGCTCTCTCGAGTAAAATCCACTGCTTAACCATCATCTGTGCAACTGAAGATTTCCGACTCAGCGCATCTGCGACCTTATTAGCCTTTCCAGGGTGAGACAAAATATCACAATCATAATCATTTAGGATTTCCATCCAATAACCTTTTGCCATATTCAACTCCTTTTGAGAGAATAGATACTTGAGACTTTGATGATCTGTAAAGATTTGGAACTTTCACCACACAAATAATGTCTCCAAATCTTCAGAGTGAAAATAATTGTTTCGAGTTCTAAGTCATGTGTCAGATAGTTCAACTCATGACGTCTCAACTGATAGGACGCGTATACAAGAACCCTGTCATGCTCCATTAGCACGCAACCTAGTCCCTTGAATGACGCATCACTATAAATCTCGTATCCTCCAGGACCATATGGTATTGTCAGTACCGATGTGGTAGTCAGCTTCTGCTTAAGCTCTTCGAAACTATGCTCGCACTTGTCTGTCCAAACAATTTTTTCTTCCTTCTTCAGCAGTCGAGTCAACGGCGAGGCTAACGCTGAAAGCCCTTCAACAAACCTTCTATAGTATCCTGCCAATCCCAAGAAGCTTCTAATCTCTGTCACTATCGTCAGTCTTGGCCAGTTGATAACTGCTTCAATCTTGGTTGGGTCCACGGAGATTCCTTCGCCTGAAATCACATGACCTAGGAACGCCACATGAGTCAACCAAAACTCACACTTGCTAAACTTGACGTACAATTTATGATTCCTTAGTGTATGAAGCGCCATCCTCAAATGCCTTTCATGCTCCTCAAGACTTCTCGAGTACACCAGGATATTGTCGATGAACACGATTATAAACTGGTCTAGATACTCCTTGAAAACTTGGTTCATCATATCCATGAAAACAGCTGAGGCGTTCGTAAAACCAAATGGCATTACAGTGAACTCATAATGACCGTATTGAGTATGGAATGTTGACTTCGGTATGTCCCCTTTTCTGATCCTCAGCTGATGGTATCCTGTCCTCAAGTCGATTTTAGAAAATATTGACGCTCCTTGCAATTGGTCAAACAAGTCATCGATCCTCAGCGGGGAGTACTTGTTCTTGATTGTTACTTGATTGAGTTGACGATAATCGATGCACAAGCGCAACGAACCATCTTTCTTCTTCACGAACAGAACTAGTGCTCCCCAAGGTGATGCACTAGGACAAATGAATCCCTTTTCCAACAACTCCTACATTTGCACCTTCAGTTCTTTCAACTTAGACAACGCCATGTGGTGGGGAGCCTTAAAGATTGGCTTCATCCTGGGGGGCCAATTCAATCACAAATTCTATCTCTTTCTGGAAGCCTTTGGAAACACATCTGGGAACTCTTGAACCACTACGATATCTTCAATCTTCAGCTCTTCAACTGTCGTATCCATGACAGTTGCCAAGTAACCTTGACAACCCCTGTCTAACAAACGGGTTGCCTCAAGCGACGGGATTAAGCTAATCGAAGGTCCTCCTCGACTCCTAATAAACTCGTAACTTTCACCCGCTAACGGGTTAAACTGAATTGCTTTATGATAGCAGTCCATCTTAGCTCGTTGCTTGGTGAGCCAGTCCATGCCAATTATTACATAAAAAATATACATGGCTAGGACTATGAAATCTATCCTCCCCTCTCGCTCACCAATCACTAACTTGCAACCAAGACAACCCATCGTAGACAACACTTTATCCTTTAACGGTGTAGATATACAAACCACTGACTCCAACATTTCAGGACTCAACCCTACCAGCCTAACAAATTGCTCAGCTATAAATAAATGAGTTGCGCTAGGGTCAAACAAAGCATAAGCAGCATGGTCATTTAGCGAGATTGTACCTGTGATCACATTAGGCGACTCCTTTGCCTGTCCTCTGGTGATAGCATATACCCTTCCCTGAGCTGGAGGCTTGATCTGTCCACCCTGTGGTGCGTACCCTCTATTCTGACCCATCGGTTACGGTAGCAGTAGTAGCTGCTGTGGTCCCCTCAGCTTTCTAGGACAATCTCTAACCAAGTGACCCTGTTAGCCACACTCATAGCACACACCCATCCTAAAATGGCACGGGGCTGACCCATATCGCTTTCCATAGAAGCGATACACACCCATCTAGCTCGGTGCAGACTTACCTATCCCACCCTTCCTATTAGGTGGAATAGGATACCTTCCTCTAGTCATGGGCTTCTTCCTAAACCTATTTCCATCCTTATTCGAACCAAACTGCGACCCAGATGCAACAACTTGTTCTCTATCATCTGGGCTCGACCATATAACTCATTGTAATCTTTCAGGTTGAATGGCACCAGCGGATTCTTCAGCTTCGGTCGGAGACCGTTCCTAAACCACCTAGCTCTGTCTTCAGGATCTTCCACCAATCTGGGAGCATATTGTGACAACTCAGCAAATTTAGCCTCATATTGGTCCATGGTCATCATCGCTTGACGAAGGCGCTGGAATTCTTCCATCTTCTGCTCTCGGGCGTTGTTAGAAAAATATTTGCCATTAAAGGCCTCGAGAAAGGCGTTCCACACCGGGACTACGCCTTCAGGAACTATTCTTCCTCTGGTGGCCCTCCACCAGGTACTCACGTTACCTTGCAACTAGTATATTGCCAAGACAACTTTCTCTTCCTTAGTGCACATCAGCAATGCAAAGGCCTTCTCTAAGTCTTGGATCCAGAGCGTTGCAGCCTCGGAATCTCTTGCACCTGTGGACCTTGGCAGGTTCAACTTCAAGAACTGTTCCACCAACTTGTGCATCGACCTCTCTCTCTCAACAACCATGTTCTCGGGTGGAACTTTGGCAGTAGTAGCAGAAGCTGTAGCGGCAGCATTCTGGGCCTGTTACCCCATCAACGCTCCTAGTGTCTCAAGCACCTGAACGATCTCATCTATTCTAGGATCACTAGAGGCTGCTGCCCTAGCATCGACTAGAGGCGGTGCTACTCCACTTGCGCTGGCCTGAGCCAGTACTTTACCACATCCACCTCGGGTATCGACCCTTGTCAGCGTCCTACCCTGAGTCACTGGTCCAATTGTCCTCTTTCTAGGAGACCTCTACTCTTGATCGCTCATCTTGCATGATTCTTACAAAACTTGCTTTCCAATTCCATACAGAATTAGAAACTTGTGCGATCACCACAAACAAGTTACCAATTAGGGGTAAGCGCAATTCTCGGTTCCTTTTTTCTGGGAACCGAAACCGGTTACAGAATCGGAACCGATTAGGGCTCCAAAAGCAAGAAGACGATCTTGATGAGTATCTTTTGCAAAATAGCCCCAAATTGACTCTTCATTCAGACCTCACATAGTCACGTCGCCGGATGCCGCTTTGAGTCTCTCCGCCAGATGTTGCTCGCCCTTGAGGTTGCCGTCGACAGACGCCGCTGGACGCTAGTCATCGACGCCGCTTGCTCGAACCCTCGCCGCTCGATGCCAGTCGCTGCCCAAATCTCTGTCTCTCTCCCGTGCTCTGCCTCTGCCCGTCGCTAATGTCACTCGCCCTCAACGTCGCCGCCGAACACACCGCAGGCCACACCACCGCCACTCGATGCCAATCACTGGACTCGTTTACTACGAAGCCTGAAGGGGATACGTCGATTCCCGGTTCTGGTTCGATTCTGCTGGATGCCCTAACCCTCAACGCTGCTCACCCACTCACCCCCGAGTCCCAATGCCCTTGGCCAAGCCTCCCCTGAAGCACCTCGCTTCTTGCACCTACCGCAAGTCTGATCCTTTCAAGATCGGTCTTTGGAATTGGTGAGTCAAATTGACCCCCAGCTTCACTTCCTTGATATCTCTATTTAGTAAGATATTGGAATAATGAGCTAGAACAGACACACGTCTTAACGAAAATGAATTCAACATTTTTGTAGGAATGGAGGTCCATAGCCATTATCAATGCGAACAAATCACACTTTTTCATTCTGTAAATTCGCAGAATTAAGAACTACCCTGCTTTGTTAATTTAATCGTCTACCTCAAATTTTCAAACGGCATTGCATGGATGGTCCTTACTTATCATTTCTTCACATTTGAAGTCAATCTACTTGCAGGCATATCCATATCTCTGTTTTGTTCTTTTTTTTCTCTCTCTCTATCTAGAGGACACTTTGTTTCTTATCTTGCACAAGGTCGATTTTGATTGTTTTAGATTATGGGTGATTGATGATTTGATTATCCTTGACCCATAGAGATAATTGGGTTAGTCTTTGTGTGAAAGTTACCATTTTCCATTTGAGGGGGAGAAGATTTTTAGGGGTGAAGAACAGGGAGAAATGAATGAGCTTTACGTTGTCCTTCATGCTTTGCTCTGCTATTGTACTCCGTCTCTGTTGCTAGGGTAGATATTGTACTTATTCATATTGTACTGAAAAAAGAAAGACGATAGAGTTCTGACTTTTGTTCTCTTGGGGATAGAAGGCATCTATCCCTGGAGAAGAATTGGATTTTGTATGTTAAATTGTACCAAGAAATTCAGTTCCTTCGTTTGTCTTTCACAGATGTATAGTCAATCAAAGCTTGTATATTTTGATGTCCTTCCACCTCGATTGCATTTTGTATAGCTCGTATTTCTATGCGATTGCTTCCTTGATTTGCTGGTATGAAGAGAGTCCCATTTCTATGTTAGACATTCTTGTTCTAATGGTGTTTCATTTCTAGTTTACTCTTTCTTTTGAAATTTCTAATTATATTATATTATTGTTATGTAGTGCGAAGTTAATGTATCAAGATAATACGTCAATAGAGGTGGAGGGACGTGAGGAGATGACTCTGATTACGGAATAGGAGTTTTTTGGCGATGAAGTTGAAGAAGAGGCACCCCTATCATGAGTGCCACAAATAAGGTACCTGGTTCTCATCTTCCCCATGATAAGAAATATACATCCGAATGCTGGAACCATTATTTGAGAATCAGTGATAAGGATGGAAAAATATATCAAGTGAAGTGCATTCATTGTGGGTCCATGCTTAAGTACCGTGTTGCTAACGGTACTTCTGCAATAAGGAAGCACTTGACCACATGCAAGAGGTTTCCCTGTAATGTAGATAAGAGGCAGAAATTCTTTGCACCATGTAATTTCGACATGGCTGGCAAGGCAGGATGAGATTCTAGTTGTGGCACCCCCTCAACACGGCCCCCAATCCGTTAGGGTTGCCATAGGTACCTATCACTTATCCTACTACATACCAGTCTAATACATTTTTAATTAAAGTGGAACCATAGTTCATGGGGGTTGATCAATTAAATTTTTCTTCTTTTTTTTTTGAAAAGGTCCCAGCGCAACTCATTAACGGAAGCATAATCGAGTCTCACCATCCTTTACTCCAATCACAATAATGCAATGCACACCAACTACGCACCAAATGAAAAGATAAAGCCGAGTCACTTTTATTTATATTTTCATGATGGACATCTCAGGTTAGTACAACAAAAGGCCAAGATTTTTAACTATACTTGGCTATGACTCAAAAGAGAACTCGACCCTACATCAAACATGTATACCCATCCATCAACAAGTGTCGGCTATCCCAAAAAGTGTCAGCTCCCACCAGTCATACGAGCCATCACACCCAACCCGATGCATTGGGCGGCAGCGGTGGCAGCATCCCTAGCATCACCCCATCGCGTCGAACGTGAATAGACAGAAACTCTTGGACAATAGGGCCCCTAGCCAGGCCCACGTCATACATAACCAGCACACGGACTCGAACAAACACCAACCCAAGAACACTGACACAGATGTGCTCCGCGCACTCAACCTCGACATCAAATGGTAAGCCGTAGAAGGTATCACGCGCAACCGGTGGTAAAGGCATCTTTTAATCTGAAATGTTAATCCCCAAAGGGGTGAGTATAACCACTCAGCAGTAAAGATCCATCAAACTACACAGTGCAGCAAGCAGAACAATCGGGATGTCACGAGTAAAGTGCATATCATCTATGCTATCAGGCATACATTACCATGCGGTCATGCATACATCATAGTGTAGTCATGCATATATCACCATGCCATATGCACATACCCATGCACATGATTCAATTTTCAATTTTTAAGAGGATCTCATTTCATCTTTCTTTCCAGGGATCAATGTTTGCATCCCTCTTTTATCGCTCGCACCCAACCTGGCATCGCGAGGAGCCTCCGGCACACACCTCTGGGCATCTCGAAACTCCTGAGGACATCTGGCACACACCTCCAGACATCTTGAAACTCCCGAGGATATCGTCGACTCAAGGGTCCGACGGCATCATCATTTTCACAATTTATATTCACATGTGTGCTTTATTTTCAACATGGCATTTGATGCAACAATGTCAAAGGTTTAAACCAACTTTTGATGTTATATGACATGCCAAATTTCACCACATGTGCAGCAAAAACAACTACTCAAGACAATACATCACATAGAGAAATTCATTAAATTTTGAAAATGCATCAATTTTTGGATAAAACAGAATGCACTCTTTTAGTTAAAACTCTAGGAAAATTAGTAAACGGTCTTAATAAATTCTGAAAATTTGACACGTTATAGACGAGACCTAGAGGCAAATATCTCATGAAGAACACCATACCAAAAGAACTTCATACAATTCGGCACGGTCCATGCATCACAACATTCAAAATTTCAGTATTACAGTTTGCACAGTTTCACAAATAATGTCGATTAAATACCCAAATGAACTCCAAAAATTCTGAAATTTTGATATGTTATAGAAAACACCTAGAGATAAATATCTCGTGAAGAAATATAAATCCATTTCGTTCTAGATTATTAGATATAGACGATTTAATTCCTCCTATTCTCGGTACTGTTTTTCCAGATTAACTCATTTCAAAGAAAATTCGTTTCACCGACCTACACATGTCCGTTTCTTCTCGATTTTCAGTTATTACTCAGAATGTCATCTACAACTTTTATTAAGGATACAAGGTCAAATTTCAACTGGATGATTTTATACAAATTCACAGAATCATACTAGGTCAAGGTAACGTTTTTCCCAGATTCAGTTTCTTCAAAGAACAATGGTTTTACCAACCTATAATTGTTCATTTCCTCTCAATTTTTGATATGTTATACATCAAGAAGTCCTCTACAACTTTAATTAAGAAGTCAAAGTGAAATTCCAACTAAAAAGTTTCTTTACAGTTCACGAAGTCACTGAAGGTCAGCACAACGAATTCCAGATCTAGTTTCTCCAAAGGAAAATCATTTCACCAAGAAATACTTGTCTGTTTTATCTTAAATTTTAATATGTTACTCCTCAAGATTTCCTCTAGCACTTTCATCAAGAGGTCGAGGTGAGATTCCAACTAGAAAGTTACATGCAGCTCACGAACTCATGGTGGGTCGGACTGATTTTCCAGAAAACAGCATGCAAAGCCAAGACACTTCTCCCCAATGCTTCAAAATTTCCTCACCTCTACCACATCCAACGTTTACCATCCAACATACTCACATCACAGCTAGCAAAAGGGTAGATAAATGGACTCTACTTGCCTCTAATCCAAGCAAAACACAGCAAGCAACGGAGGGGCAAGGCGGCTCGATGGCGGGACTTGGTGCAGGCACGGTAGCGACGGACCTCCTTCTTCCTTTTTCCCTTTTTCCCTTCCTCTCTTTCTCTCTTCCTCTCATTCTCTCACACGACAACTCTCTCTCTCTCTCTCTCTCTCTCTCTCTCTCTCTCTCTCTCGGTCGAAAAAACCCCCTCTCCTAATCCGCCTCTCCTCTTTCGGTTGACGGCAGCCCCTTTTCTTTGGGCTTCGCGGGCCAAGCCTTAGTGGCCGAACGGTGGGGTTGGTCTTGGGCTTAAAATTTTGGCCCACTCCCTCTCTTAATAATCTACTCTAAATCCCCACTTATATAAATACCTAATTGCAATTTATAGGGCCATAAGACTTGCAACATAAATCAATAAAATCCAACTTACAAAACGCACGGCCAAGAATAGAATTTTCCCCATCAAATAATTGTCCATTAGAATGCTTGGCCTTAATCTTTTGTGAATCATGGGTCTAAAGGCTACAATATAAATTGATGGTGCTTCCATCACCTATTCAAGGTTCATAGCACATCTAGAGGTCATCATGAAATTCTAGGATGCCACACTAGTACTGGTAGCGTCTTATCGATATGGTCATTTAATCAAGAACGTTGTAAGCACATGCTTACTCGGTTCATCATCCTTGATGAGCAACCTTTTTTCATTGGTTGAACGTGTTGGATTTTGTGAATTTGTTACTGAGTTATAACCTCTCTTCAAACATTTATCACATTTCACAATGACAAAAGATTGCATGAAGTTGTATTTATGTGAAAAAAACTTATTTGAAGAATTATTTTGAAAAGATTAATTCTAGGATTGCACTCACGACTGATACATGGAATTTCAATCAAAATCTGAATTATTTGTGTCTCACTTAACATTTTATTGAAGAAAATTGGAAATTGCATAAAAGAATCATTAACTTTGTGGTGATGCATAGTCACAAGGGTAGGGAGATTGGGAAAATGGTAGAGAAATGCATTGAGGAGTGGGGAATCGAACCGTGGATAATGCTAGCTCGAATGATGTTGCAATTGGCTATTTGAGAGAAAAACTTTCGAAAGAAAGGTTGTTGATATTAGATGGTAGTGTTTTGCACATGAGGTGTATAGCTCATATATTAAATTTGATTGTGAGATATGGCTTGACTACAGTACGTGACTCCATTGCATGTATCCAAAATGTGGTTAGGTATGTAAGGAGTTCTCTCACGAGAGCCAAAGGATTTCAATCTTGCATTGAGAGAGAACGGATCACTTATAAGGGTTCGGTAGTTCTTGACGTTGTCAATCTATTTTGGTAGTTTACGTTGCTCAAGGTATGTTTCTCTGATAGCGTGCTTGTTAAAAGAGGTTAAGAAACTGTGGTTTCTGCAACGTTGAACAAAATCTGTGTAGGTTGGTGAGCTGCTGGTTAATGCTATTATCATTATTAATGAAAATTGTTGCAGCTTCACATCAGTTGTCTCATTTGATTGTGGTATTTTCCTGATGAAGATTATCCATTGGGCTTGGTTTTGAACAGATTGCAACTTGGGCTGGAGCATGGGACAAAGCAATAAAGAACATTAGGGTATGCAGCTGCTCTAACTGCTCGAAAAGCTATTTTTTTTTTCGATATACTCGTCTGTTGTGGTTCAGTGACCTGCTAAGAAAAGTTGTGTGACTCAACAGATTTTTTTCCTTAAGTCTTGAATTTGCTTTCAGGCAGGTGCTTTGGAGCATGCGAGGACCCTGACCCTTCCTGAAGGAAGGATGCTTCGCCTTGCAGCTAAGAAGGGAGATGCCATTGGCAATCCACAAAAGGATACTTCAGGCCCACCACTCAACATCCTCATCCAGCTTCTAGCAGTTGAGTCGCTTGTGTTCGCTCCCTTCTTTGTTACTCACGGTGGTTTACTCTTCAAGATTTTCTGAGGGAGGGAATGAACGACTTCCCTTTTGTAGCAGCAGCGGCATCGTCATCCACTCAATTTGCTTTTAAAAACATGTATTTCTGTGCTTGGTGCCTGAGCTGATAAAACTCTCTTACTCCTCTACCGCTTTAGACGTTTCGAGCAAGTGCTTTTGAGATTTGATTAAGGTTTTGGATTATCCAAATGACTCGGTCTAAATTTGAAAAAACAGTATCAAGAACTAGAATGGAAGGGGTGCCCTTGGCCAAAGTAGGAATGCGACGTCATGATAGTTAGTCAAGAGCGCTCCGGTGCTAAAGCATGTGTGTGGTGCTCCATCTTCGCTAACTCACCCCATGTAAAGATGAAGATGCATTCAAAACATGACCGCACATCAATCCAAAGAACACAAACCCTACTTTAATTATGGATCAACTACTAATAGAGAAGATATGCGAGCTGGAAAAACCAGGACCATAAAGATAATCTTGAAAAGCAAACCACGAGCATGCGGATCCATCTGATGGGATAAAGTTGTGAAGTATTGTCACGCCCTGAACCCCGGGCACGTGCACATTTCTCGATGGTTGACTGAAAATGCGACGTCCTAGGACGTGTTGCCGACCCATTCTTTTTTTTTTATCTGTTTTTTTTTTTATTAAGCACATACGGAAGCGAATTAAACACATCACCCAGTCAATAAACAAACATAGGGATAATAAAACACTATCGCGATTTTCCCATAAAAACCATGACTTATTTATCCACCGTTGTCCCTAGAAAGTTTAATGATTTACAAGTCCTTATACTGGTAACTTCCAACCTACCATCTCAAAAACCTTTAGGGGTCAGGGTTACCCTAAACTTTGCTAACGGCAGGGCCAACCAAAAGGTGTTGCATCTTGCACCCACCACATCCGCACTCAGTAGATCTCCACGCTACGGCCTTGAAAAAGGTTAGCTCACGACGGGGTGAGATAAAATCTCAACGAGTCAAAACCCTAAACCCCGATTGGGACACAAATTCGCCTCGAAGGCGGTCTTAAGCATACACCATACATATTTTACCTCGCCTCAGCACGTACCTACACGTTAGCTCAACATATATACCATCACCAGTGCATAAATCACAATTTAATAATCGGAACACATCATTTCAATCACATGGGTCCCGATTATAAGGTCAAACAGTTATGACACGTCTCATACCGTGCCACACAATTTCGTTCCATAATCAGGCGCAACTATCACAACCATTCAAATATCTTCCAATTATTACGACCCATCGGCCATGGCCAACTCAACAGTCGGCAGTCATCAGGCATTGTCATGCCCCGAACCTCGAGTGCGCGAACATCCCTCGATAGTCGATAGAATTGCGACGTTCCCAAGACGCGTCGCCGACCCACTCGTTTTATGCACATGCGGAAGCGAATTGAACAAACCCCAAACAACAATCAACATAGGGATAGTAGAAAGACAAGCCATCCAACACAAACCACATTATAAACAAACCAGGTTACCCTACAGAGTTATATACAAAAGTCTAACTCAAAAGAAACTACTGGGCCATCTACACACCAGACCCTTTCGCCTTAGGTTCCGGATCCACCACGACACCATCTGAGATGACGATGTCCAAGGGATCAACTACCTCTACTCTTGACCCTTCAGCCTCAAGCCTCGAGTTCTCCGCAATATCATCTAGTATATTGATATCAAACACAAAGGCCAAGTACATCCTCATACTCGATTTTGGTAGCAGGCCCATGAAAACCCTCCAAAGAGCCCTCCCGGACCTCGTTAGGCCCGTTACGGAACCATGCTTTGAAGTGATGAGGTACCAAGTGAGGTAGACCCTCATCGACCCAAAGAGTGGTTATTACGAGCTCATGGGTCCAGGTGGTCCCGTGGATATGGAGAAGGGCAGTCTCGGTCTTCAACTCCCGTGGACACCCAAAACGAACGTGACGGACCTCCATCTAAGGACTTGAAAAAGGGGTTAACCACGACGGGGTGAGATAAATCTCAGTGAGTCTACACCCTAAACCTCGATTATGATGAGAATTCACCTAGAGGCAGCCTAAATATGCACCATATAGGACTTACCTTGCCTCAGCACCTCCCTGCAAGTTAGTACATCTCATTTATCATATGCATATAGTAAATGCATTCAATAACTAGAACACCTCAATTCGTTCCTCAAACAATCCAGAGGTCCTGATTATAAAGCCAAACTGTTATGACACGTCCCATTCTGTGCCATACAGTTTTGTCTCATAATCAGGCACAGCTATCTCAATCACTCACACGTGTCCCAGTTATTATGATCCATCGGCCATGTCCAACTCAACAATTGGCAGTCATTCGACATAATCGGGCATCGTCCCGCTCCGTCGGGCACAACAATGTCTCGCGTAAATGTATCAGGACGGCATTCCATAAAGGAGCATTAGCCTAGCTTCTACTGTGACCGGCATCCGTTGTCAAGGGCATTTGAACTTAATCAGGCATCGTCCCACGTAAATGCATTAGGACGGGTTCACTACCCCACGTAAACACATCAGGGTACTTAAGTGATCACACACACATCCATGCTCGGCCAAGAATATCGTGCTTTGCACTCAAATATTTTCATTTCAAATAATGGACTTGGCCAATTTTCTTTGTATTAAAAATACCCGATAAAATAATTGTGCGTGGTCACACAGTCAAATCGAACCATAAAAACGTGATACTCCCTCATTTCAAAATTCCACGATTTTATATAGTACATAAAATATTTTTGGCGTCAAAACCCGACACTCGGTATTTTTCTAATTAAATACAAAAAATCATATTTTTGCAATAATAATAAAAAATCATCACCAAGCACTCAATTGCATAATTTAGCAACCAATTTCACAAATCAACGCATCCATGACGATCAACGTAAAATTCCACTAATTGGCTATCCCGGTACAATTTACGCTAATTATAATTAATTAAATAAATTGCAAATTATTTAAATTAATGCACTTAATTAATTTAATTAAGCTAACCGGATTAACCTAATTGAGCTAACTGGATTAATCTAACTAAGCTAACTAATTTAATCTAATTACGTTAACTAAATAACCTAACTAACCACCTAACTAATTTAACTATCTAGTTCAACTAACTAAACTAACTAACTACTAGTTACACTAACTAAACTAACCACTAATCCATACTTAAGTTTAAACTAATCCACTAAGTGCAATTAACTTCATACTCAAAGATTATGGCGTTAACTCACCGGATTAGCGAGATAACGGATTCATGGCGATGACGACGCGAAGACGGTGAGATCCTGTGCCTACGACATCTCCAACGGAGGGCTGACTGGGGCTGAAAATAGCCTTGCAAGTCACGACTGAGCTGGACAATCGGTTCTGCTCGAGGGGGTTGAGGTAGGCTAGACATGGCTAACTGGTGGTGGTGACGGCTGGCGGGTGTGGGGACGGTAGTTGGGCGAGCAGGGGACGGACGGTGGTCGAGCGGCTGGTCGGGCGGAGCGTTTACTGGCTCGGGCGAGCACAGGCGTGGACGTGTGAGGCTGGTTGGCGGAAGGAGCTGGTCAATGGGCTAGCGGCCAGGCGAGGGCTGGCGATGTTGTGGCCGCTGGACTAGTGGCGCTAAGGTGGTTGTTCCACGAAAATGGAAGTGGTACAGTGAACGGCAGCAGCAATGGAAGAAGGAAAATGAAGAATGAAGAAGATGAAGTGAAGAAGAAAGCTGAAGAAGAAGAAGCTGTTCTGCCAAAGGGGGGGTTGGTCGAATGGATGAGGAAGGAGGGGGCACAAGGGGGAGACGAAGTCAAGGCTTTGGCCAATCCCTTGGTTGCAAAATATCCCATGCACTCAAGTTTGAGCCCCAAAAGTCTTCAGCCAAAGGTCAAGGCTTCATCCAATGGCAATTTAGCTCCAAAATCTTCACAAATTAAAGCTTTTTGGTGTCCAAAATTCACATAGTGGCAGGCCCTACGAATTTCCACAATTTCTTCTTAATTCTTCACACAACAACTTCAATTTGATGGAAAAAAATGTCATGGCAGCAGCCCATACAAATTTCCCTTCAATCCTTCACAAAACAATTCAATTTGAAGTACAAAAGTTCCATTGAAGGTGCCCATATGAATTTCCTGATTTTCTTCTTGCCGAATTTCATTTTTCAGCAAAATTCACAGCTCGACGAAATTTCTTCAAAAGATGAGATGAGGTCCTAAAAATAAATCGTGTTCAATTTCATGGTTAAAATCGATCGGACACGATTTTAGTACAATCTAACTTACCTGGTAGCTTTTAGGGATTTTATTGCAATTGTATCCCTTAACGGCTTCACCCAATAGGTTGGTTAACTCGTGAGTGATTAGCTCAAAGAAAAAGGACCATAGGCGCGTCGACGAAAAGCTTATTTCATTTTATCGAGATGAGGTCGAAATTCAAGATGTCACAGGCATAACCGGGCGTCGTCCTGCCCCGTCGGGCACGATATCATAGCATCGTTCGAACGGCATCGTCTAGAACCCCCGCCTAGATGGCATTCCACACAGGAGCATCGTTCGAACGGCATCGTCTAGAACCCCCACCTAGACAGCATTCCACACAAGAGCATCGTCCTGCGTATTCATACGCATCAGGACGGGTTCACTTAGTGACCACACGAGCACATATTTGGCCAAGAGCACCATACTTTGCGTTCAAATATCTCGTTTTCAAATAATGAATTTGGCCGCTTTTCTTCGTATTAAAAATCTCAAAAAACATAATCGTGCGTGGTCACGTAATTAAAAGCAAACCGCCAAACCTGGTATGCTCCTATTTTGAAATTCCACGGTTTTATATAGTACATAAGAACTGGCATCCAAAAACCGACACCTAGCATTTTTTCATTTAAAAGCCCATAAAACCGAGCTTTCTACTACAATTCAATAACTACCATCAATATCACGCATAATGCCATCATACAGCCAAGAAGACCAAAAATCCCCTTTCAAAAATCAACTTGGTAACTTTTTTTTTTCTTTAAAGCTTTCGGAAATAAATTTGTACGGGGTCACGTATTTGAAATCAACCTGCCAAACTTTGCATACATCTAATATGAAACCTCCTCGTTTTATTGAACACATAAAATTTGACATCCAAACCTGACACCTCATTTATTTTCTATTTTATTTTCCAAACACCTCTTTTTGAAGACAATCTTTAGTATCCCCTTTTTTTTTGTTCAAAACTTTTAGTTTTAAATTCGTAGGTGCCCACGTACTCAAATTTAATCCGTCAAACTTTGCACACACTTAATTTAAAACCTCATTGTTTTGTTGAGCAAATAAGTTTTGGTGTCCAACCCGACACCTAATTGTTTTTCTAATTAAAAAAGCTCATAAGGTCATCTTTTGCAATAATAATAAACAACCACCATAGAATAACCATTCACATATTATCACGCATAAATCCTAAGTATGCCAAAAGTCAACCACATCACCAAATATGCATTTTCCAGCAAGCACAACATCAAGAACAAACACAAAACCACTACCAATCCTAATCGGCAGAAATCGGGCCACTCGTGCACCTCCAAGTTTAATTCCAAAAAAATAATCAAACAAGCTCAGAAAATTCTCAAATTAGAATATGTTTTAAAGGACAATTAAATGAACACTTTTCATGAAGACACCATAGCCCAGATCATTCTAGAATGAGAGTAGTATATCTCCAAAACCGTTACAAAAACTGTGTTCGTGTCCAGAAATTATGTTTTCCAAAAATCAGTTTAGTTCGAGGTCCAAAACTTGTCTATTTGATCTGAAATTTGAATATGTTGCGGATTTTGCTTATATTTTACCACTTCAAAACCGTGTGCTAGTTGGCCATGAGGAGTCACATGTGTATACGCATCCACTCTCACATTATGAATATTTAAGTAAGGCATTTCATAAGTATGTGCTAGCCTCTTTTTGGATGATGCACTTCTTAATGGGTATTTCGTGGAACTATGAAGTGATCGACTTGCTTCTTTTAGATAAAATTACCAAGTTACCATGAATGGAAATCCCACTTACCAAAGTTTCCAATTTTCCAAATTGGCAAAGTGTTCGAATATGATTTTGTGGTGCCTGCAAGCTTCAGAGTCAATCCTTTGGCTTGCTTACTGATTAAGCCTCATTTCACTTCAAACAACTACATTAACATCGATTAAATGTATATGCTTAAAATAAATGAAACAAGCGGTGTTAGCAGGACAACATGTGTGTGATTTTGAATTAAAGTGGTAACCACATGCCATCTCATAAGCACGTAGATTTGACTGAGGAGAAACTGCTTTGTTTCTCCGCGTTTGTATACGCTGAAAAAACTTCCAAGCAAGTTCATCTCAAAATCATACTCCTATAAATCTCGAATTTGCCCAATTTGTTTCTCTGTGTTGCCATGTCATAAGCACGTAGATTTGACCGAGGAGAAGCTGCCCAATTTGTTTCTCCGCGTTGTATGCACTGAAAAAACTTCCAAGCAAGTTCATCTCAAAATCATACTCCTATAAACCTCGAATTTGTGGCTATAGGTCCACATCAAGAAACTACATAATTTGGCTCAACATCTTTAACATTTTTTACCCCTGCATGCACGCATTCGCACACATCTAATACATTCGATTTGTTAAACTACAAGATGTTATGAACAACTTTTTTGAAGAAACTCTTTCGAACATCTAACCCTAAGAGTTGATAAAAATCATATGAACACCAAAAGATCACTATTTCCAGCATAATCCGAGATTCTGTTTTGCAAATAACGAATATGAAATCTCATTCTTTTAAATCCCTAAAATCTTGAGTAAAATATATCATAGTTGAAGATGTCTAGAACATTGTTCAAGAAGGAAGAAACCTCAAAATTGCAAAACATTGTTCCCCACAAAAATGGCAAGCAGCGAGCATCCAGCAAACTGATCTGGGAGAAATCCACTAAATCAAGCTAAATCACCCTCATTAATACTAATCCAACCAACTAGATCAATACCAATCCATCTTAAGGCTAATCTAATCAAACTAGATTAACATTAATCCATCTTAAGGCTAATCTCACTTAATACTAATTTAACTAAGCTAATTAGCACTAATCTAACCCCTAAGCACAATTAACAACCTAATCAAGGATTAGGGAGTTAACTCACCGGATTAGGATGGCGGCGGTATTACGTCTCCAACGGTGCTCTAATGGCGAAGGAAAATAGCCCACAAGCTCACGGCTTGTGGCTGGTTCGGTTATGTGGAACAGCTGGTTGCAAGGGTTGATGGTGCGGACGGTGAGGTCGGGACGGCGGTTGGACATGGCTGTGGTGGTGCGGAAGTGGAGAAGCAGTGGTTTTTTTGGTGGGTTGGGCAGCAGCAGCAAAAATAAAAGGGAAGAAGGGGCTGCTGGAGTTGGACAGTGGAAGAGAAATGAAGAAGAAGAAATAGAAGGAAAAGAAAGGGAGCTGATCTGCTACTGCAGGGGGCTCACGCACATGTAAAGGAGGGAAATGAGAGAGGAAAGAGAGGGAGAAAGGAAGAAAAGAAAGTCAAGCCAACAACCAATCCAAGTCTAGGCTAAAATATCAACCCATCATGACAATTGGCCCCAAAGTCTTCATGCCAATTTGTCAAGAGGTCCTCCAATGGGCATTTTCTTCTCATTTTTTCCCAAAATAAAGCCTTTTGGGCAGCCAACTAATTCCATTAAGCAGCCCATACGAATTTCCACTTTAATTTTCTTTTTGCTGAAATTCATTTTTCCGCAAAATCCCGAGCTCGACGGAATTTTTCCGAAAGATGAGATGGTGTCCTAAAAATAAATCGTGACACGCTCGAACGTCCGATTCTCGAAAACGAATTCAATTTCATGGTTAAAATCAACCAAACACGATTTTAGTACAACCTACCCTAACGGGTAGCTTTTAGGGATTTTAGCGCGGTTGACCTATGATCGATAATTTTCGATCCACGTTTGTGCATTTCCGACTCGTAGACGACTTTCGGTTGTCATAAAAATCGCAAGGTTTCAATTACGTGTACTGAGTATAATTTCGATAGAAAATCGAGTCACTGCCGTTTGACGTGAATTTCGCAATTATGTGGAATCACTCGTAATTCAATTACGTTTTTCCGTCGAATCGACCTATATCCTATCACTATTTGATTATAATAGTGCCGTATTGACCCTTGCCAATTATTATGGTCGAACAGCCGATTTCTGATCGAATTCTCAAGTCTGCCGCATTTATATTCCTTAATGGCTTCACATAATAGATTACTTAACTCGAGAGTGATCAGCTCCAAGAAAAAGGACCATAGACACGTCGACGAAATGCACATTTCGTATTATTGAGATGGGGTCGAAATTTAGGATGTCACAGTCATGACCTGATCTCGCTACCCTCCATCCCTCATCACGAGGAGCGGAAGGGGGGGAAGGTCGGATTTAGAGATACTTGATCACGATCACAAGAGTTCCCTCATGACTTGTGTTCCGAAAGATGTCATCATCTCGCCTATCAAGTCAGACCTCTGGTGAGTTCCCTCCATTAGATCACGAGTTCTCCCAAACTCGTACTCCGTGTGATAGCGGAATGTCGCGACCTGTGCCTACACGGGCGACACACCTCGAGAGGAGGTCAGATGTGAATATCGGATTTAAAGGACCTTTATCACGGTATTTCTCTTGATAGTATCATTCGCTCTTAAGAATGACATCACTTCATCTTTTGGGGGTACTAGCACATTGAGTATGCTAAACCATGGTGAGTTTTATCGAAACTTGTACCCTATGCGATTGTTTCATTTAAACGGTCTAGTTGTTTATGACAATTTAAAAATAAGAAGGGAGTTGCCACTAGTTTTGTTTCAGGGGTTGGCTAGAAAATCCAATCGAGGGTCAAGAATGTTTTCTTGATTTCTATGCAACTAAATATCTAGGTTTGGGGATTTAGGTTACGTTAATATTTCTATTAGCGTCATTTTGGTACCTAAATAGTATGTTGTGTTTACCTAACGTGTCCATGTATTTTTTCTTATATTTTCAGGATCGTTAGTCCTAAACTAAATGATCATGCGTGGTTGGTCATTTTCATATTATTATATTTCTAGAAAAAAGAAAAAGAAAGAAAGCAATCAATGGAATTGAAATTACGAGACAATAAGTAAACAATCAAGGAAAGCAGTAACTATATCATGCAATCCTAGAAAATATAAAAGAGAAATACAACTGAAAAATATAAGAGAGAAAACCTGCAACTTGTTGGGATTTATACAACAAATGGAACCCGAGACATATGTCGGGGAAATGAATAGTACATGATAACGGTCGGAATGGACATCGACCTCCACCGTCTTCGCGCTTTCTCCATATTTGAGGTCTTAATCTAAACCTAATCTAGAAACCTATAACTAGGTACATACAATGGAAATAAACAAGCATACATATCAAAACAATAAAAAATATGATATCATGTCAAGATCATTCATTTAAAGAAAGTTCAATGCGACCGCCTTTGTATTTCATGCATGGGTCCCACTAAAGTTCAATAATGCGACCGCCATTATTGACCAATTGTGTTCTCGCATGACCAATAACATTTATAAGTCTCATAACTAAGTGATGTGTGTGATCCTAGAGCTTTCACTCAATAACATGCATCGACCATATCATACATCTAAAAATCACATGCATTGCATGAATTAAACATGTATGCAGGTCTTTTGGACCTTGTTTCTCAATCAATCAATCAAGAAAGTGAATCGTCGACGAATCACTTATTACCAAGGACATGCGCTAATCACAAACACTGGCAATTCTAAATGTATGACATAATTGTATGCATGGAGAGTACATGTGATGTTTCAAAGACATCTTTCGAAATCATCCACTAACATTTTTTTGAGACAAAGTGATGTCTCAGCTATAAAAGACATTCAATTGCTAAGGCTAGCCCGGGGCTTGCATAAATGCACTCACAAGCGTCGCATGTATTTTGAATATAATTCAAATCGTGATTTTCACGATGTCAAATCAGGATTTTAAAAATGTTAGAAATATTTAGGATTAAGGAATATCTATGCTATGAACCACATTCAATTGCCAAAGCTATCTTCGGACTCGCATAAATGCACTCATAAGCATCGCAGGTATTTTGAATATGGTCCAAACCACGATTTTCCTCTAAGCCAAATTGAGCTTTAGAAAAGAATTTCTTGGAAAGTGTTTTTGGAAAACATCACATGTATCAAAGTATTTTTGAAAGATGCAATTTGAAAATGCCAATTGTTTAAAAAAAAATCAAAGTATTTAGAATAGCTTCCATGAAGATGATATGGCCTAATTTCATGCACAAACTAATCTAAAAGTTATAACTAAACAATCACAATCATGTTTATATCAGGAAAATTCCTGATCAAGTAAGATGTTGCAGCAAAATTGAATAATGTCCATCAACAATCTAGTTATGAAAAAATTCACTAATATGTAGGATATAATAATGAACAACTTTTGTGAAGAAATTTTTCCTAAACTAGCTACATGTAATTTTACAAAAATCAGACAATAAGTAACGGCATGTTAAAAAGTTGTCAAAACAGCAGAACACTTAGCAAATATCACAAGGATTTGTTCTATCAAAACAAGTCTAAAAATCACAAAATCTACACACAACATAGCCAACATGATGACAAACAAGTTTTGTTAAGAGTCCAAGTACAGAATCCTAATAGGAAAAAATGGAACAAAAATATCAAAGGTCAATCTAAATAGGGGTTAGAACAGGGGTTCGAATTTGATCACATGTCTAGATTCTGATCTAGATTTAAAAAATGGAAAGTGGTCCAGATTTCCCATCCAAACATAGGCGTCTCAAAACCAAATCGAAATTGGAACCGATTCGAACTATATTCAGTTTTGGTTTGGATAATGAAAAAATGAGAGTTTTTCTTTTCCGGTTCAGGTGATTTCAGTTCAACTTGGTTTGGTTAACCAGACCGAACTAAAACTCTCAACAAAAATGGAACTCTTTTCACCCCTCTCAAAAATTCCCTAAGGAACCTTAAATTATATACTTTCACAACAGCGAGGCGAGATTGGGACCGTGATTCACAGCAATTGGAGGATCAAGAGAGATATCAAATGCGGTGACATAGTAGGTGAACACGAGGCGGTTCCGGGATGACAACACTTCACTGGTCTCCTGTGGCTCGGGCGTCATTCATTCTCTCTCTCTCTCTTTGTGCTCTCGCTTGCAAAGACGCTTCTTTTAGTCAGCAAGAAATGTTTTAGAAGAAGCTTCGGAGGTGGCTTGCTGTGGTGGCGGGAGAAGGAGCTCCTGAAGAGGCGAATGTGATCGAGGTGGCAGCAACCGAAGGCAGAGCTGGAGAATGAGGACTAGAGGCAGCTGGTAACAGTGGTGAACGCGACCACAGCGACAGCGGTGCGATTAAGGAGGAGGGAACTGATATCGTTGCCTTGTGGATAGGTTTCGGCCATTTTCGGTGAGTCAGAAGTGATCTAAGCAAGCTACGTTTTACAGAGTAGATAGAGCAGAAGATAGAGAGAGGACTAGAGGGGATGAAGGCAAAAACCATGGAGGATAAAAAACGTAAAAGACAAAATAAAGAAGAAAAAGAAAAGAAAAAGCCGAATTGAACTGGATTTTCAATTAGGAACATATTTGGTTCAGTTTAGGCGTGCAACATGACAGTTCGATTCAGTTTAGGTGTATAGTGTAATAGTTTGGTTCGGTTTGAATTTCTTGAAAATCCGAACCAAACTATATCGTTGACACCCTTATCCAAACATAACATCAGGCTCACCTCGGAGCATCTCATAGTTAATCATCAAAGGCGAAACTTTCCATGAGCAAGGCTTGAAAAGAAGAGTTATTTCATCGTCATCTCAAAAGAGAAATAAAGAAGAAAATTCTTGAAATCACACGCCGAAGAGAGATGAAAGCTTTGGAGAGGGATGGGTGACAGAAAACAGAATGGAAGCGAGAAGAATAGAAGAGAATAGAAGAGAATGTATGAGAATGTATTCTGTGCACTTCATTGATTGTTTCAATATACAAAAGGATTTAAATAATACAGAGGATATTTAATAAATAAGGAAGTATATCAAATCTAATCCTAGATTGATACAAAATAATCAATTACTATAATCAATTACAATCTCGAGTATATATCCACCATAATCTGTATCTTTGGCATATCTTCCAACACTCCTCCTCAAACTGGTGGCTTGTATATGTCCAAGACGCCTAGCTTGCTTAGGAGATATGCATGTTGCCTTTGACATAAAGGTTTGGTGTTCTAGCTAATTTCACCTCGAAATTGCTGACGTGGTGATTTAATTAGTACTTCCCGCCTATGGCTAACAATGCTACCAAGTGACGGACGGTGATGTTGATTTTAATTTCTTGATTTTTTTTCCTTTTTCTTTCTCTATTTGTTTTTGCTATAAAAATAAAATAAATATAAAAAAAAAAGAGGACGTGGTTGGATGGTCGCCAGACCTTCGGCTCTTCTGGGAAAATAGACAATGATAGAAAAATAAATAAATAAATAAATAATCATAAATTCTATAAAAAAAAATTACTAAAATTATCCATGTTAACGTCGACTGAGCCTGTAGAATGGTTGTCATCCACATTAGCGATTTTCGATCAAATTATCTGAAAAGACTATATTAGAAAATCGTGAAAATATTTATTATTAAATTGACAAAATTGAAATGTTTAAAACTGAATTGGTTGCCATATAATATATTTAGGACTTTTGAGACAATTATCCCGATAGGGCATGAAGGGAAAATAGCAAAACTTGATAATAGTAAGACCATATGGGCATAAGTGAATAACATGAGATTCTATTTGGGGTTTTCTCTCTCTCTCTCTCTTTGTGCTAATCTATGATTCCGTATTTATTCTAGTTTGATTTGGCAAAAATTGGGGAACAAATCATGCTCTGATTTATTATCCGATACGTCATGGATTCAAAATTACAATCTTGAGCATAGAAAATTATCATCGTAACAAATGCGTAACTTCAAGGGTGAAAATGAACAATTTTGTTCTTGATGAAACAATTGAAGTGACTTTAGTTCAGTATTTATGATTTCACTTTTATTAAATTATGAACTTCTTTTATTAAATTATGAACTCCCTAAATCTTCAAAACATGGGCTATTTACTATCATGCCCATAAACAATAAATGCTAGGAAAACCCTTAATGAACTAAGGCTGCGTTTGGTAGTCATGATAAAATTCAGAATATGATATAATTTATCATATCTTACATTTAGTGCTTGCTCAGGATAGGATAAAGTCGGATATAAGGGGATATAGACCGGATAAAATTATTTCATGGGGGAGGTGGGATAAAGGTGGATATGATTTCTAATGTACATAATGGGAAAGTTGTTTTTTCTCGAATAACAAACTTATTAAATTAACAAAATTGAAGTTATATTTCAATTCTAATTTAAGAAATAAAAAAATAAAAAATAAAAATTTAATCTATTCAATTTTAATTCTATCTTATAATACACATTCAATCTATAAATTATATATTTATATTTATTACATATTTTAGGTATTTTTATATTTTAGGTATATTAGTACAATTTACTATTTGATAAAATTTTATTAAAGAATGATGGAAGGGGAAAAAGGAAATAATAAAGAAAATAATTTTAAAATAGAGGAAAAATAAAATAAAAATAAATTAGAGAATAGTGTCGCGAGAGATTTTCATCATCTCAGTTCATGAATTTTAGGTTCATTTACAAAGCTATGTCATTTATATATAATAAAAAAAATGTACATTATATGATATGAATATATCCAACCTTAACCACCCGTGGTGGCGGCGTAGTGGTTGAGCACTAGTTCCTTTCGGGAGAGGTCCTGAGTTCGAATCACTGCATCGTCTGCCTTGCGAGAAAGGAACGATCCTCCAGGGTTTACTCCGTCGCGAAGTGGCGCACGGAGGTTCCCTAGGTACCAATATATATATATATATATATATCCAACTGTTTTTCCTTCCTTTTTAGTGCGAAATTACACTAGAAACCCCTCTCTATTTCTGCACTTTCCTGAGTGAGAGATAAAACTTACAAAGCGCAGGAATTTGATAGTCGCAAGGATTTTCCACCCTTGAAAGATGAAGCACCATTTTCTCATGATGCCATAAATTGCATAGAAGATTGTACTCGTTGATCCTAAACATGCAAATAAAACCTAAGTTACTATCAGCTAAGATAACTTAAATGCTAGGCTAAGAGTTCGGCACAACTCGACCGATGAAAAATTAATCCTTTCCCTAATGAATATAATTGCTTGAACACACTCTTGAGGTGCCTTCTTCACCAAGTCTTCTGCATCATGGAGCCAGTGACGTCAGGATCATTGTGCAGGATTCAGCTTTTGTAATCTTCATGGAGGATTAAGGTGCAAGTTAGTCTTACAGAAAAAGAAAAAAAGGTCAATATCTGTGAAGCATGCTAGAAAGGATGGATAGTGGTCTCTTCAAAAGAGTTTTAAAAAAAGTTCCAACTAATTTTTCTTCACAAGAAAATATTCAGTGAACCTAGTACATATATTAAAATTAAATTAAATTGTCGGACCAGAAAGGGCCTTTGTGGGACCCATCATTTCAGTGGTTCATGTTGAATTTTTCATATCGACACTCATCTAGTAGTTTCTCCTTTTTTACCCAAACTTTTCAAATTTCTTACCTGCTTTGTCTTTATTGACAAATTTCTTCCAATTAGGGTCTCAAATTCAATATTCACGATGATTTCATACAATTTTCCCCCCCTTTTTTTCCCCTTTTAAGGAAAATACATAGAAACTGCCAACAAGAGTGTTTATTTTCTCAATAAGTGTATTTATATCTTCACAAACTTTAAAGATGCTGGGGCCCCTTCATAGTCCCGTATGAGGAACACGGTCGGATCCTGCCATTTATATTCAAAATTTTCCTCACTACATATCGTTTCATACCTTTCCTTATGGGATGTGATTTCTCTTTTGTCATAAGTTTTGTGGATCCTGCCATGTATAATATTCTACAAAATATTGGATTCGGCCAAAATTAATAGTAAATCTCTTTTTCTATTGTTAGTAAATTGGCTAATGGATTGTAACTTTTCTTCAGCATACATAGTCTTCACTAATAGTAAATTACATATCAAAACATCCTTTCACAACTTTCTTCAGATGCCGTAATCTTTCTTTGGTGGTCGTAAGGTTTTGGGTCCTATGGTTTGCAATATTCTCAAATTAGTAATCTACCTAAATTAATAGTATACTTTTTTGTGTTATTATTAGTTTAACATTTGATCGTAATTTTCCCTTATACTCATATAAAGTTTTACAATCTATGTTTTACCAGCTTTTCTCGTGTGCCGTAACTTTTCTTAATCGAATGTAAGTTTGATCACCTATCGAATGTGGGACCAATTACATTAAATTAAAAAAAAAAAAACTCAGGGGACATTAGGAATGTCCTCAAGATGCTGATTTGGTACCTGCTTCGGTCAATTTTCGTTTGCTGCTCTATCACTGTCCTCAGATTGCAGATTAGCTTCCAAAATGCCTCGGCATCTGTACAAACTTCATCTTCCTGACCAAGAAAGCACCGACGAAAGAGCAGAGCAAATCCTTCAGAACTGGAATTCTTGGGAAATGAGAGAAGACATGAATGGGAGAAAGCAAAATCGGCTGCTTACGACCGCATCGTTCTGCACCCAGTTGGGAAATTTTTCCGAGAGAAGATCGATGTATTCCTCCATGGCAACCTCCGGGCTGATGTTCCCAAGCCGTTGCCAAGCATTCCTAGGCTCACAACCCACACAACCCACAAATTTGTAATCGTTATTTTTCTGTTTATATTGCTATAAATTAGATAAGGCTAGAACAGGAAGACATTGTTCGAATCTCTATAATAGACAAAATATATAGGGTCTTGCAACCAAAAAAAAAAGATTATTCTTCCTGGGTTTGATTTTTCTTAAAAAGGAGATGTACCATCAAATTCTAATAGTGATACACGTGAAAGATAAATATGATAGTTAATACCGTGATCGAGATCCCTTAAAAGTAGGGGATCCGTTTTTTTAATATGTAATTAGTGAAAATAATTATAACATTAATATAGAAGATATAGATTGCTTCTAAATAACAATTTTTTCGCTTCTTAAATGACGTTGAATTATAACCTCCTCCACCGACACGACTTATAAAAGAAGACAAATAGAGAAATTAACTAAAAATTAAAATCTACTACGAATTCGAAAAGAAAGAGAATAATATAGATAATCATCAGTCAACAAATAATCCAGAAAGATATCGATGAAGTTCGCTAACCACTTGGCTCGAGCCGAGACTTTGAACGCCATCGGCCGGTGCTCGCGGCACGGCCCCTCGACGGCGACCCTATGGAGTCCGTACAGCTTCATCGTCGGCTCGCCGTGGATTCCTGAGATCAAACCAGCATTGCGCGCGGAGCACGCGAATCGGACTGCCCGACCGAAAAGCCTCGCCGACTGGCTCCTCTCCACTCCCTCCCATTCGTCATCGTCGGCCAATCCTCGGTCGATTTCATCGCACTCCTTCCTCCGCGGTTCCGTCCCTGTTCTTGCACAAACCCCATCCGGTTCCTTGGAACCGGCGATCCCGACTTCGCTCGCGAGCTCTCGAGCTGCCGAGTCGTCGGAATCCGATCTGGTGTTGCGTCCCCCGGCTCCTCCCTCGCCGGTCGAGTCCTTGCGCGATCCGAGGCTCGAGGTCGGAGCCCGATCGGCTGTTCGTCCATCGGCCACGTCGCGGAGTTTGGCCACGACGACGCAGAGGAGGACGAGGCTCGCGAGAATCACGGAGAACGCGAATTCCAAGAAAAGCATGGCTTCTTTAACTCGCGCGCGCCGGGAAAAAGATTTTACTGCATTCGAGCGTTACGAGAGAGACGGAGAGAGGAGAGAGAGAGAGAGAGAGAGAGATTTTGCTGTGGAGAGGAAGGGCATATTCTGCTTTAGCATTGGCGGGGTGGGTCCCGCTTTTTGTGGTATATATAATATTCCTCGGGAAAGTACTAAGTAATAATCGGAAAGTACTTTGGCATGCCCTTGGACTTTTCCCTATTTCCGATTTATACCCAACATGAAACAAAATATTGAAGTCTCGACACTTTCTTTTTTGGGTGAATTTTTATGGGTTCTCTCTCGACCATTATTGGGCTTGGGAATAGGAGAATCTGATTAGGTGCACTAAAAATGTAAAAGAAATATTAGGCAATCGTGACAGGCATGAATGAAAGATTAGGAAAATTAGTTAATGAAAAATATTTTCATTATTGAAAATTATCATTTGTTTATGTAAATGATATCGGCTATTTTTTGGAAAATATTTTCCAAATCTTGAATTTTTCCCGAAACAAATGTACCCATAATTTGAATTTACACATGTCATCTATGTAACTATGTTTATCTAAATTCTTTTGGTATCGGAAAGCAAAGTTAGAGTATGTTGATTTCTTATCTAGTTGGTATTAAAAAATTGCGTACATAATTTGTCTATAGAGAAACTCAAATCTAGGGAACATTGTCCAAATTTTTTTAAAAATATCCTAAATTTTTCAATTTGTCAATGTAGTCCTAAATTTTTTGATGATTTTCTAATGTAGTTTATCTGACTAATTTAGATTGAAAATCGTTGACATGGCGGTTTGGTTAGTGTTGGTCGTCCTATGTAGCATGACTAAAGATTTGACTTGTTTGACTTTATTTAAAATGATGTTATTTAGATAGATTTTAAAAAAATTTCTTTGTTTCTTTTCATTTTTTCTTTTCATCACTGTTCATCTTCCAAGATGGAGTTAATGGGGATAGCTTGAGGCCTCTTATTGTTGGAAACCCTTGCCTAGCACACCTTTACTTGTAGCCAACGAGGGTTTTTGGCTACCATTGAGGCTTTGGTGATCCTTGTTGGCTCTATATGGGGGGATGATTAGTGAGGGAAATGCAAAAAAAATAAAAATAAAATAAAAATAAAATCGTCAAAACTCTTGAAATAGCGTTGTTTTGAGTGGAGTTGGACACGTATATTGCCAGTTATGCCATGTAAAATGGTGCGCATTGATTGAACCACCATGTCAAGGATTGTCATCCTAAATTGGTCAAATGGACTACATTATATTATCATAAAAAAATGTAGGATTATATTGGTCAATTGAAAAGTTTAGTATTCAATTGACATATATACAATAGATTTAGAACTTTTTGAACTATTTTTTCTTTAAACCTATGTGGAAATTATGACATAATTAAAAGGCTTTCGATAAACAAACTATGGAATTTGATAAGAAGGCTAAGTCATTCTGTAACCCCATGAGGTATACATTGTGGAAAAGGATTGAATTTGTGTGTGTAAATTAGGCGCGTTATCCAGCTGCAATTCTCATCCCATGGAGTCTAAAATTCCATGTTAGGCCATACATTCAAGTTTTGATTCTCGTTTTACTGGTTTATTTGGTTAGTACGGCCATAGTAAGTCAATTATTTATCATGTAGAATCAAAATCAAAATGTTTTAGACCAACATGACTTTGCACAAATTACAAATATGACTATGATACATCGACACAAATTGCCAGACTTAATAGATAATAAATGGTTGGTGACGAGTGCTACCCCATTCGAATAAGAAATCACGTCCTCGTACAATAGTTTAAGCATTTTTTGGGAATACATCTCACAATTTCTACTTGCATAGGAGTAGCCCATGTTTTACTGATATTCCTCCAGAACCATTATTTTCTCTATAACTTAATCATTAGGGGAGGTGTTAGAGTAATAGCAAGTATATTAAACTACTGAATTCATCTACTATTCCCAGTTTAAAAAACCGGAAAATACGTGAAGGAAAAATAGAGGATACACAATTAGTGTAAGTAAACCATCGATTTACGGACCTCTTGTGTGAATATTTCTTTTCATACCGCCACAGTTTGCTATAATTCCTCGTAATATACGAGGAAAGATGTTTAGGATGCAAATTTAAGTAACTAAAGGACTTTTGGCTTTAAAAAAAAAAAAGTCTATCAGGAAGTAATTTGCAATTCCTCAAAAAATATATAATGGAAGGTAATGTGTGAAAAGGACTCTATCACCAAGAACGCTAACACCCACAGACAGAGATTAAGTGGATGGTTAAGGTATCAGCTTTCAAGGACCTACCGACGGCTGTTTATTGACTTTGAGCGAAGTCAGGAGATGTCTTCTAGCTTACTTTATAATATATATAATATATTATGGTAAAGCTCCACTAAATTTGAAGGCCTAATTCCCCTAAAAAGCATCAATTTTAATTCGACTCTCAATTTCGAATCCAAACTTCTTTTTTAAGGCCTCATAATGAAGCACCGTAGCTCGTACTTCATATTTAGGTCCCATCGAGTTTCCATCCGATGATGTCATTAAGGATGCAACATGTCATTTCTCGTGTACTTGGTGACTCATGTTTGAGTGGATGTGGAAAAGGAAGACATGAAAAATGATTAAAGGGAAAGAAGATTGGAAAATGTCACAAATAATCCTTAGACTTCTACTTAATATGCAATATCGTCCTTAGGCTTTTAATTTATTCCAATACAATTTTTTCACCGATTTTCACCATAAATTACAAATGTGATGGTTTAGTTATTGTCAGCGGTCTTACATGGGTTGGCAATTCCAATCCAATCCTCCGGCTAATTTTCTCTAGAAATTACTAACTTGATGATTCAATTGAGTAGCGATGATTGAATTGTCACATTAGCGATTTCTAGTGAAATTGGATGAAAGGATTGCATTGAAATTACGACATAAGTCTAAAATTGAATTAGCAAAATTAAAAAATTTGAGACTCAATTGATATCCGTACAATAGATTTAAAATTGATCGGACAATTTCTTCACAAAAACACAACCGCACTTGTTACATAAAAATAGTTTTAGTTTCAAAATTATGCATTTAACTCGAAAATAACATCATCAAGCAAAGTATAATTAAAATGCCATGTCACCAAATTATTTTTATTATTTATCCATAATCAATATTGAAAGAGAGAATATTAAAAGCACAATAGTTATTCAAAACGAAGACTGAGATTTTTATATAGAGGCTCTATTTATTTTGTGGAAATGAATGATCTGAAGAAAAGAATAATCGCTTATATCGATTATAAAAATAGATGAATGAAAAATATTTTTATCATCTCAAAAAATATTTAGACATAAATTATTGTCGATAACAAAAACATTTTCTACCGACTAGTTTTTTAAAGTGATATAAACGATTATTTTTATGAATAAATATTTTTAAAATTGTCCATTTTTCGTAAAATAAATGCAGCAAAAAATTCACTTCCGAACATCGAGTTTGCTCCAAAGTGAGACCCAAGATTCGTTTTGAAGTTAGAAGAGAGACAGCTTAGAGAAAGAACTAGCAGAAGATGAATGGCCTTCTTCACCTAATCATCGTGACTTTTTACTGTTTGAACCAATGTAGTTAAGCATTCTCTTTTCGGTTTTCGAAGGTTTCAAAGTCTTGGTGACCTTTTTGACCTAATCCTTTATTTTTGGGAGGGTTTCGCTAACTCCTTTTGTGGATCAACAGTCCATTGTTATCCTCGTAAGCGAGTCAGAGCGTTCCACCTCGCGATTTCAGCCATTTGTGATAATTAACTAGCGATTTTGACATGATGATCCTGCTCGGTGAGCGACTTTGTTTTGATTTGACACGATTTCCTCTATCTAGATGGTGAAATGATACAAATTTAGGATCAAATAGCATATGACCTATTTGATAAAGCTGTGATATGGACGGTTGACCCTTAGACCGGGGGCTTCCGATCGGGGCATGAACATGACCCCCCATCCTCACTTTTTTCTCAAAGTTTCATTTGAAATTCTTGAAATAGGAAGAGATTGATCCTAAAGAAAATTTCATTTGAAATTCTTGAATCAAGAAGACATTAGTCCTAAAAAAAAAATAGATGAATTACCCACTTTGAGGAAAAATTATCAAACAAATTCTAAATTTATTATACAAATGCCAATTTAGTCATACACTTTTTAATTTGATTCAATTTAGTTTCAAACCTTTTAATGATTTGCCTATGCAATCTTTCTAGCTAATTTTAATTGACGGTTGTTGACAGTGGACACTAATCGTCCTATATTGCATGATCAACAGTTTTTTGCATTTTTTTGTATAAATGTTATAAATTTTATGAATTATATATATTGAAATTTTTTATTCTTTTCTTTTCTTTTATTTCTTTATTTTTTTCATTGTGGGTTGTCCACCCTTGCCAGCTACACCAGGTCTGGTGAGGGGCTTGTCGCGTATGACCAATGACTCTCCCCAACCCGTTGAAAGAAAAAAAGAAAAAAATATATAGAAAATTATAAAAGTTGACACATCAACACCATCTATTTACCACATTGATTTGGAAAAAATGATTAGGTTTTCTCTCAAACTAAGGATAGGTTCCCTCTTGCGTAAAAATTCTTTGTACTGTCAACAAATTCTATGATTACTCATAGATGAATAGGTCATATGGAAAGTCGTCCTGTGGACAAGAATGTTAGGATATTGAATAAAGTCGAGAAGATACTCAAGTCCAAACTTAATGGCCATATATTTTTAAATTCCTAAGGCTTGTTTAATCGTCTGGATTTTTAACTATGATAGGATATAAAATCCAAAAGTTTTGCTATATCCTATCAATTATTTGGTAATTACAATAATAAAATTGGATATATTTACATCATATATACATATAAACGACATATTAATATAAATGAACCAGTAAAAGCCTCTCACAACATTCTTGTCTACTTTAATTTAATTTAATTTTTAAAAAAATTTATTTTCATCTTTTAAAATTAATTTTTCTTTTATTTCTTTCTTCCCTTTCCCTTGTTCTTTAAAAAAATTCTATAAAATAGTAAACTATTAATAATATACCTAAAATACCTAAAATATATATTTATATTTATATATTGAATTTATATTATAAGATAAATATATAAATAAAAATAATATTAAATTATAAAAATAAATTGTTATTTTCTGTTATTTTGAATTTCTTATAGTATAATTCAAATATTATTTATATTGAAATACAAATTTAATTTTTTTATTTTAAGAAATTTTTTATTTGAGCAAAATAACTTTCCTAATGAATATTAGAAATCCTATCCACATTTATCCCACATTCCCCATAAGATAATTTTATTCGGCCTATATCACCATTATATCCAACTTTATCCTATCTTGAACAAGTACCAAACACATGATATGATCAATTTTATTTTATCATGAATTTTATCTTGATTGCCAAACGCAGTGTAAGTTTATAGATATCGTATTGATGGAAAGACAATTTTATAATCATTATTTATGTCTTCGTAAATCTATTCATCTATAAATGAGTCTGATCTCCCACTAAGGGTTTTTAGTAAGAGTTCTTCAACCATACTTTTTTTTTTTGGTCGAATTCTTCAACCGTACTTCACAAAGAGAAAAAATGCATGCAGAAGGTGGATTAACATACTAATTTACCTGGAAACAGTGAAGTCCTCCTAAAATTGTATCTAACAAAAATATTGCTCATAACTTCGAGTAGAAACTAACATGCAAATTAATCATAAAGCAAACGAAAGCACTAAATTAAGAAGTAAAAAAAAAAAAAAATTAAGCGGTCAAAGCATGTCTAATTGTTTCATTATCTCAAGAGGATTCAAAGCCACACTCAAGAAAGATGATAGAGAACTGCTCTAGATTTAATTTCTGCATTGCATTACTTCTCTTGAGTCTTACCTTATGTTAATATTACATGACTGTGATGAATTTATTTCTATTAAGGTTTCATTTTTATTCTCCATATTTAAATTAATGGATTTATTATGCTTTTATATTTCTTGATTGTCATTTCAAGGTATACGACACAAACATTGCTAGGAATTTAGTCTTGCTATTAGATTCTCAAAACTGCAAATATTGATAGGCTAGGTATCTAGGCAATCTCGTCTCCTTGGAATTGGATCTTACGAAAAAAAAATCTTTCAGTGAAAGTCATTCTTCGATTTTTTGTGGCAACTCCAGACAGTAAATATCATAAGTAGACAAGAAACAACAAACCTTGCAAAATATAGCCACTTCCCTAGAACCGAACAAAAATAAACTATGCCATAATTTAATCGACAACAAAGCTTGAGCACACAAAGTAGTAACACCATAATTTAATCGATGACACAACACATAAGATAAAGATACACGGTGGATTTTAATTGAAGATGTGTGTCTGGAAATTGAAAGTTTAATGTAAGAAAGGAAAGATAACTCAACAACAGTATATTTGTTTCTTTGTGTGCGAGGGGATGTCTATAGTAGATGAACATGGTATTTATGGTGGTTATGCCATAACCATCTCTAAATAGTTCACCAGTGGTCATAGCCATGCTCGTTCATCTACAAAAGTTTTATGCCCATACTCTCACGATGCCGTTTAAATAAAGATCAATCGTTAGCCTAAAAAATCAAACCCACAATTATATAACGATTCAAATGGGAGAGCTTACCTATTCAGGAAATATCTAACACTTTAATTGAACTGGATGAGAATTGAATGATCACAATTTAGGAAATTGAATATTTAGATCAATATAAATTTGGAAATTACCTTAATGGGATTTCAATCTAGATGATAACTGACGATGAGGGCCACGCGGCAGTGATCGCCAAGGAGAATGGTGACAATAGGTGGCGTTGGAAAGAGCTAGACACATATTGAGAAAGTTGTAAAAATCTCCTATATTATTTTGAAGATGATAGTATTTAAAGGTTACTATTATGTACCAATTGAGTAGTACCGAATGATATATACACAAGTCAATATGCAGATAATGTCATAATTAGCATCAAGTGAGCTGATATGAAGAGTGCTCTACCACCATCACGAGTGTTTGTCGATATTGAGAAAACGCTATTGATATTACCGATTAATAAGGTATAAGGTGTCGAGATGTCTATAAGTTGTAAGGACCTTGAGATAAGGTGAATATCTAGAAGAACCCTAATCAAAGGTGAAATAAGTCTATGAGAATGGGGATGTTCATGTATGAAAGGGCTAGTAAGAACACCCAGAGGGGGTTGAATAGGTGTGAAGACAATTTTTCGCAAATTTTAGTAGAAGTAATTTGCCTTTAGAAGATAATGGACTATGAATGAATTTAAAACAGATAAACAAAGCTACGAATTAAATAAGGAGTTAAGGGTAGAGAATGAGAACACAAGGTTTATAGTGGTTCGGCTTAGATCAAGCCTATGTCCACTCTCCCACGCTGACAGCCCACTAGCTGGATTCCACTAAGAATCAAAAGAGATTTTACAGCAGTGTGAACTTGATTTCACAGTGAAGAGTCTCTACTGGTCTCTCACAAAGTCTCACTAAGTGTTTCTCTCTTTTGTATACAACTTTGAGCTTAGAAAATGAAATAGCAAGGAACTAAGAAGCTTCAGACTTTGGAATTCCTCTTTCACGCACACGCTCAAATAGCTGAAGAGTCTACCTTGAATATTCCTTCATGCCATCACGACTGTTGGCACTTTCCAAAGTAATTCTTCCAATCAACCCGTTAGCCAAAATCAATTAAGGAGATCTCGAGCCATTTGATGATTGAGATGAAAACCCGTCAATCATGTTCGCCCATACAATCAGAATCTTAGTTTCCATAAGTAGAACTTTCCAAGTTTGCTTGCCTTCCAAAAGATTTGATTAATGGAATTGATTCCATTAAAGATAATTAATCACGTAAGTGCTGTATCCAACCATAAGGTCATCCTTAAGCCATACATACCGAATCCTTGAAGAAATAAAGATAATCTCATGTCTGAATAAGTCTTTAGACTTTGACACTTCAGTCTGGAAGTCTTCAGACTAGACTAAAAAAAGGTTTTGTCAACTTCAAAACAGTAAATGAGTTTTTTCGAACAATGTTAACTTAGAGATACTTATATATGGTGAATAGTTGGATTAACAAGCCTAGAACGAGGACCTTTGATAAAGTTGGGAAGGATCATGGTAGGTGAATGACACTTGGTAGAGTCATAGTCGCCAATATGCTTAAAAGGACAAGAAATTAAACATTTGATCATTATTGGGAGTAGCGAATGGTCATCAAGGTAGCAGATTATTGGCCAAAGCAGTCGTTGATATTAGATGAGGTGAAAGACTGAGATGATACTGCTAACCTATGTGACTTTGGTGAAGATTGATGAAGATATTGACAAGAGGAAAACAAGTCTAGTATGATGAGGATTTTGTGAAGATTTGGAGGTACCATGGTCAATCTTCGGTAAAAGGACACCACAAATGCCACGATTTTCGTTTGATGCTCATTTGAATGTCATAATTTATTTATTTTCGATTACTTGAGTGTTATGTATAGTACTCACTTGAGTTCTATAATTTTTTTTTTTTAAACTTGAGTATCATAAAACTTTTCAATCAATCATTTGAGTGCCATAACATTTTTAAATTGTTCACCACATTATGCCTCATCGAATTTCCAGCACACTTAGGTGAACAGTTTTTTTAAAATTTGGCCTTTAATAGATTGATTGAAAGTTATGGCATTTTAGTGAACGTTTATTAGAAAATATGACACTTAAATGGTCAGAAAAAAATAGTTATGACACTCAAGTGAGCGCTATACGAAATTATAACACTTACAGTGTCTTTATCTCGGCGATCTTTTATTATTGATAAAGCTATTGACAAGAGGAAAACAAATCTATTATGATGAGGATTTCATAAAGACTTGGAGGTATCATAATCAATCTTTCATAACTAGAAGTCTTTAGAAGCTTATATAATTAGAAGGATCATGGATGATGATTGCAAGCTACTCCATTAGGTTTGACTGTGGACAACACCAACAAACTAATAATAACGAGTACATCCTAGTTATAGGTAATGGACCATGTTCATATAAGTCTTGGACGGTGTTAATCACTTGCTCATTTAATTGGAAAGTTGATCACAACGAAAATAGCCATTGGCAAGGCTTAGAATTCGCAAAAAGAGCATCAGAGTTGATTAAGCGGTTATGGAAATTATAAGCAAGAGACAAACTCTAACAAGAGTAGACCGACTATTTTAGAAAAACTATCACTGTCGGACATTTTGATGATTTTGAGTGTTGGAGAGACATTTTATTGCTCATAATCGATGAACCAACAGCTACTTGATGGAATTGAGTAAGAAATGGTCATCTAAGGTTGGATGGCTATATATCCAATCCAAGAGAAGTAGTGGGGTTGGATGGAAATGAACAAAACTAGCCTTTTTCTTTAAGTGTTCTTCTTTGCTTTGTTTTCGTTGACAGTAGTTGTGTGTTGCTGATAATATCTCCATGAGGTGCTATTGATTTATAATCCTGATAAAGTCGAGTGTATAAGTATAAGATCAGTGGTTGTGTGATGATTGTGTAATCTATCAATTGATATGAGCAATACTTACTGATTATAAACTTTAAAGATTAGTAGTGAATTCTAGGCTTGTTGTGACTGTTAGTCATATAGAGTGGATGTAGGCTTGATTATAAGCTGAACCATTATAAATCTCTGTGTTCTATGTTTTACTTGTTCATGATCAAATCTCTACTTTACCAATAGCACCATGTGTAATTGTCATTATGTGCATTAGCTGATTTCCAAGTCAACATATGATATTTATCTATTTATTCATGCTTGCAAAATCTTCCATACCTTCCCTATCATCAACTCCCCCCCCCCCCATTGTGTAAGTTTAATTTTGTTCTCTGATATTCCGTGAGATCGACCACGACAAAAATGCAATATTACCTTTAGGTATGGCTATTTGAAATCCATATTTTATGGGTTCCGGGCTTATTTTTTGAATGCAAATATCTTCATGAAAAGATTGACATAGTACCACATTGCGATGCACATGATTCCTTCATCTTGATTCTTGAAGTATATTTGATAAATGCATTTATGAAGTGTGCAACTAGATTTCATCTACATAAAGTTCACAAGATTCATGTATAAATAGAGTACATATGTATAAACTTGGATGTATTTATAGTCAAAGTTGGGTAGAAAGACATTACAAGTGCCAAAAGTTGTGTACAATGCTCACTTTAGTACCAAAAGTTTTTTGGGGATCACTTAAGTACCAAGTTCGATCAGAGTCGTCAAAAAACCGACGTGGCTCACCGGCTTGCCTAGTTAGCAGATAACCCATAAATGATGTTGTCTAGAAGGTTTTCCCCATTTTTTTTTTTTAAAAAAAATCCTGTATTGCAACTTACAAGGAATTTCCCATATTAAAAATCCTAAATCGACTAACAACCCCAAATCAAAACCCTGTTCAATTTGCCCCCAATCCAGATGGGGGAGGAGGGATTGGGCTTGGAGGTGGAGGATTGGTGGTGGGATTTGGCCTTGAGCTTGCGCTTCTCTTGCTCGCGGAGCTTTTGGATTTGCTTATGCTCGATCTCAAAGGGCTTGAAGCTGTGCCAGCCATCGGTTTCTTCAACAATGGTTTGGTACTTCTTGAGTAGTTCTTGCTTGAGATGTCCATTCTAGGGTTTCGTGAGTGGTGACTTAATGGGCAACGATGGAGAGGGTGGTGAAGGAGGAGAAGAAGACAATGCAGTTTGTAGAGAGAGGGAGAATCGAAGCAAAGAATGTCATCTTAATTTAGCAAGTCATGTAAGTCAGTTCAAGTTGCAGGAAGATTTTCACCTCCACCATATGGTCCCTGGGTAGCCTTTCCACTGAAGGAGGTCAGCATCTGGATCACCGTCTATGTGACCAGACCTAGTGTTACCCCCACTAACTATGGCCCCCCATGTTCCCCTATCTATTGTTATCCAACCGGTAGAGGAAGCTGGGGAAGCAAGTACGGGGTCACCCACGCCAGGGCGGTTCTCCTGCCTTTACTTCCATGAGCAGTTTAAGGACCTACTCAGGTCCGAAGCAAGTCATGTAGGATTGCGCGACATTGTTTTATCTATCCATGTGGATTGATTTTTTTTTTTTTACATGACACATCATATTAGACTTATAATTATAAATGTTATGTACTTATTTTGACCGGAATTTATTGCCGAAGGTACTTAAGTGATAGTTTTTTTCTCTGATTTGGCACTTAAGTGATTCGATAATAGCTTTTGGCATTAAAGTGAATGTCATATTCAACTTTTGACATTTCTTATGTCCTTTTGTTGTCAAAGATACAACTTTGACTGTAAGTCGTAAATGGTCCATTCCTTAGTAATAATAAGGTATACTACATATGATTTGTGATTGCTGGAAGTTGCTTCACAATTGAGAATAAGTCCATATGAGATGATCGACTAGTTTCAATATCATATTGTTTACCTAAAAGTTATGGTGGGATAAATGCCTTGAACATCAAGGTAATATTATTCTGGTGATTTCTTTTTTATACATTGTTCGCGTATATGCGTTGTGAAGATTTGAACAACATTTATTGAGTTGAGGTGCATTTTGATTGATGTCTAACAAATAATTAAATCATAGGCACAGTCAAGTCCATCTTAACCACGGCCAAAAGCACACTAGTTGGAGAATAGACTATATCTTTTGTACTACTCCCGGATTATCAAATTGCAAGGGACTTGAACAAGGTGGCTTTTAGAATTTCTTCTTTATGTTTTTAGGTTGAATCAGATCCCAATTTATATATCTAGAAATCTTTAGAATTCATTCATTTATGCAATGCCACTATTAACTATTGATTGCAAAATATCCAACATCAATCTTCACTTGAAAAGAGGCTTTGAGAGTGGTATATTGAGTACATATGATGTGCAAATGGAAAGTTAGATATGGTAGTAGTATATTCAAAAAAAAATTTGCTCCTACTTTCCTTGATATGGCATATTGAGAGTGGCATATTTAGTAATGTATGTTAGTTGAAAGGATTGAAAAAATCTAAATTTTACTTTATCGCCTATTTTATCGTACTCAAACTTCTTTTGTTCCCTTTGATGAGTAATAGCTTTGCACTTGACCTTTAGGGATTTATTTGATGCTAATGAAGCTAATGGAATCTATTATCTTTGCAATTCAATCATCATGGACAATCAAGTAGAATGTTTCGTTCAACAGTCGAGGTTGTTGGGTTTATAATGGAGTCTTTCATTGTTGAGGAGACGTGAGTCATTCTATATGGGTAAGTTATCAAAACTCTAAATATTTAAAATGCGAATTGGTTATTTTTTCCTTAACGCTTAGTATGTGATTTCATTTGTGTGCCAATTCATTAGATAGGTCCTACTACTGCAGCAAAGGGTTTATCGTAGAGAAACATAACTTCTAGTGAGGAAAAAGAAATTTCTCCACCCAAGTTATTAAAGATCTCTAGTGCAAAGTAGTTTCCGAATGCTCCATCTAAAACTAGTAGAAGTGTTGACAATACTAGTGTGGGGAGGCAAATCCAGAAACCAACGCTAAACATTTTTTTGGGAAGCAACTGTAAGAGTTTTCCTGATGTGGACTACATTAATTGATATTGTAATTTACCGTTTAACGTTTACCGTTTTACAGGGATTGATCTAAGGTGAGATAGAAGGTTTCTTAATTAGTCTAATATGGGTTGGCTAGTGTGGGCCGAGTTGAGCCTGGCCCGTAATGAGGGGGCCTAGCTGGAAACTCTATAAATAGTGCTAAGTCTCTCCTCTAACCCTAATTCTCACATGTATCCTCACCTAAGGGGCGTTTACCTAACGCTAAACGCGAGGGGGGCCGCCTCATTGAGCTAGTGATACGGAGGGCAATAGAGGAGGACTTGCGCATGGAACATTGTGTTTCCGTTTCCGCTTCAAGATCGATGGATTCCAAAACAGGTGCGTTAATATTTCTGCTTAATTATGCATATTCTTGTTCTGGTTATGGAGATCTTGGGATTGTGCAATTTGCGTCCAACACGTGGTATCAGAGCATCCATAACCCTAGAACTTGAATGCGAAAGTTGACACATATCAAACCATTATAAAATGTAACGAACACAGAAGAAACCTTTATCAGAATAAAGCCAAAATAACTCCCACTAAACAACAGCATCTCATGATGCTCTTAGACCCATGCTAATGACATGTCGCTTAAAATACACATGGGTGTAGACCTTTAGTTAGTGGATCTACTACCATATCATATATGGAAATATATTAAAACGTCACATTCTGTACCGTCTCCTTTTGGTCAAAAGTTTTGACCACCATATATTTAGACCCCTTGAGACCTTTGTAGTAAATAAATAATACTATTTATTTCTTCACTAACTACACCGGTCGGACCGCCACCGGTCGGACCGGTTTGACCGACCCTTTGACGCCCGCGCGTGGGCTCCACGCGCCGCACACTTAGGCGGCGCGTGCGGGCGCGTGGATGCTCCGTTTTGCGCGTGGCTGGCGGCGATGAACTCGTATGGTGATTTCCTACGTCGTGGTGTATTTATTTTAATTTTTTGATGATTTTATGGATGTTAAAATACATACAAAGCCCTAAATACACGTATTTTTAGTGTATTTTTGCGTATTTTTCTTGTATTTTTCTGTGATTTTCGAAATACAGGTGCTGAGTTATTGGTATGTTATAACATGAATTTTATGAGTGTTATTCATCAATAATTTACAATAAATTTTATTTTTTATTAATGAACAAAGTAATGTAATTAGCATAATATGTGATTTTGGTGATATGCTACCCCTATCACTAAAGCTAAAATCACATGTATATGGTGTATGTGAGGAGTAAAATTTATATCCCTGGTATGAGAGAGTTTCAAGGATTCAATTGAGTAGTGACCGCCAAAGTGGCACGCTTGATTGGGTTTGAGAAATTTCGGTCTCGTATATTGATTGGGATGTCTCCTGGTCTAATGTGTAGTCGTACTCCCAAAGGAGGTGATTGTGTATTAGTTCATGGAGGGATACATGATAGTATGGTGGAGGAGTGACTGATTCTAGTGATTCATATGCCCAAAGGTGATGAATTCACGAAGAATTGGAATATATTCTCATAACCGCTATCATGTGGGGAGTGTACAACTGCATATCATGTATTCTGCCCAAAGGTGATTATATGATTATGCACGTAACTCTCTGGATGTGTACTTGTTTATCAAGTTACACAGTGCTCACATGATGCTAATTATATACATTGTTTGTTTTTCAATCACATTTTCTGTAATTAATAATTCCACTATTATTGAGGTTTTTTATTGCTTCAAATTTTAAGTTGTGGACATATGATTTGTTGCTTGAGAATGCAATAAAATTTACTTACTGTCCATGAAGCGTTCCATTCTGGAACACTTGAAAAGAGGTTTGCTTGCGAACTGCACTGCTATAATATGATGGAAGTCTTAGTTGCTTGAAATTATGTTTAAATATACATCTCCTATATGGTTAAAAGGTTGTTTCCAAAATTTTTTTATTTAAGGAAAATGACCGAGATAAAGAATAAACTGGTTAAAATTAGTCTTGAAGGTTGTCTGGCCTAATAGCAGCGGTAAGTATTTTGGCAAGTATGACAATGCGGAATAGCTTAGAGGGTCATTTGTCAAATACTTGATAAATTATGGGTGGTAATTTAATTACTATGCCTAACATTCCTGACAAAAAGATTTGCCAAAATGCATAATTGCACCATAATGAACATAGTGATGAGTATGATGAGTAAAACTAATTTATCCAGTCTTCTGTGGGTTGATATTATGAAAGCAACTTTTTCACATACAAAAAGTGTCATTATCAAAGTTGTTTTATAAACTTCTTTTGAGTTATAGATTGGGCATAGATTACTTGAATCATATTAAATTTAAGGGTGTCATGCATAAGTGAGGTTATCAAATCCAATATTAAGTACGTTGGAATTTAGATCCACTCGTTATTATTTTATATCTTATCTAGATTGTTAAAAGGGGTATTAATTTAATGACCCTAAAGAAGGTACAAGAATTATGGAATCACATACTCTAAAATTTCTTAAGATCGACGTAATTGTAGAGGATAGCTGCTCTTAAACTATTAAAGATAATTGTGTGATGGGGGTTACTGTGTTTTTGTCTTTATCTATACAGATAATTATTGAATCTACTGTACCATAGACTAAACTTGTTGAGGTTTAATGTAATATTCTTGATATAGTTTATAATGAAATTTCTTAAACCTCTCAAGTGCAGAATGAAGTGGTTGTAGCTTTATTAAGGAGATTTGTTAGGGAAAGACAATTAGTTATACCATCAAACTATATAGTCTATTTGTGAGAGCATGATTACAATATGTTCTTAATTAAGTATGTGATTAAATGCCATAAAAAAAGGATAATAATATTTTTACTCTGAAAGAGGGGTGGATAGTTAGTGAAGAAATAAATAATTATTTATTTACTACTAATTCTTTCAGAGTGAACGTGTCATTGATAGTTTATTTTTTATATAGAGTTTCGTCAAAGAGATACAAAATATATATAAGTGTAACTGGAGAATTTTGCAGCAGATTCAAGTAAATTTGTGTGTAGACTGAAAAGTCTTAATTCATGGTCTTAAGCAAGTTTCCAGACAATATTATTAAAGTTTCATAGTGTTGTTATTTTGTTCAATTAAGAACAAAGTAATTCAATATATTGCAAGGTCAGTGGGAGGAAATTTATTTTTTCTCATACTCTATGTACATGATATTTTGTTTACAAGTAATGATCTCGAGGCATCTTATATATTTTGTACTAAGGTTTGTAAGGATTGTTTTTGCCATATTATATTAGATTTTCTCGGAGGACATTTGCTGATTGTATATTGGAAATATTCAATATACATTATTGCAAGCCAGGAATTGCTCCTGTTGTTAAAGGTGATGGATTGAATCTATCACATTGTCCTTATTTAGATATTGAGAAAATATAATTAGAGGGTGTACCTTGTGTTAGTGCTCGAATTTGCACTAGACTAAATATCGTCTTTGCGACGGGACTTCTAGGCAGACATCAATCAAATTCAGGACGCGATTATTGCGTTGCTGCCAAGAAGGTTTTAAGGTACTTAAAGAAGATAAAAGATTATATGTTTAATATGTGGATATGTTCAATTCTTGCAGCTAGTAAGATATTTAGATGTAAACTTTGTTGGCTATTAGGATGATATAATATCAATAACGAAATACATATTTATGTTGGCAGGAAGTGCAGTAAATAAAGTTTTATGTCATCTTTTACTATGAAAGCAGTGTTAGTAACATTCTTTTCGGCTGTTACTTGGGCTATTGGGCTCCAGAACCTCATGAAAGAGTTAATCGTTTTAATTTTATGGATAGACCCATACAGTTGTATTGAGATAACAAATTTGTAGTATTATTTATTTACTACAAATGTCTCAAGGGGTCTAAATATATGGTGGTCAAAACTTTTGACCAAAAGGAGACGGTACAGAAAGGTGACATTTTAATATATTTCCATATATGATATGGTAGTAGATCCACTAACTAAAGGTCTACACCCATGTGTATTTTAAGCGACATGTCATTAGCATGGGTCTAAGAGTATCATGAGATGCTGCTGTTTAGTGGGAGTTATTTTGGCTTTATTCTGATAAAGGTTTCTTCTGTGTTGGTTACATTTTATAATGGTTTGATATGTATAAACTTTCGCATTCAATAAAGTATTTTTGAATGTGTTGTTATTATGTTGAATACATATTGTTAAAGTCTCAAGGTATTGCTTAAACCTTGAGTGAAGGCTAGGGGCATACGGTTATTAGCCTTGTCCATATGTCTTGTTGTATATAAATAATGGTTAACCGTAAGGACAAGACATATGTGGGTTCATGGAACCATAAATGCATTCTCTAGTGGCACAAGTTTTTTTGTGACGCTTAAGGTAAGAGAATGGACATTCTCTAGTGGCACAAGTTTTTGTGACGCTTAAGGTAAGAGAATGGTGACTGACAAATGAGATCTCTCTATGAGAGATGTTATCCATTTGACACACTACCATATTGGATCCATATCAATAGAGTTGAGAACACTCGTGACCATGGAAGGCTCTGTGTGTATACATGCAGTTACCGCCATGATTCGGTGTTTAAGACTTTATGGGATATGATTGACTATTAAGAATTATCTCTAGACCAATGTGCGCACATACAGTACGATTTCAATTAATATAGTCCAAGTGGGAGAATGTAAGAGTTTTCCTGATGTGGACTACATTAATTGATATTGTAATTTAACGTTTAACGTTTACTGTTTTACGGGGATTGGTCTAAGGTGAGATAGAAGGTTTCTTAATTAGTCTAATATGGGCTGGCTAGTGTGGGCCGAGTTGAGCCTGGCCCGTAATGAGGGGGCCTAGCTGGAAACTCTATAAATAGCGCTAAGTCTCTCCTCTAACCCTAATTCTCACATGTATCCTCACCTAAGGGGCGTTTACCTAACGCTAAACGTGAGGGGGGCCGCCTCATTGAGCCAGTGATACGGAGGGCAATAGAGGAGAAGGACTTGCGCATGGAACATTGTGTTTCCGTTTCCGCTTCAAGATCGATGGATTCCAAAACATGTGCGTTAATCTTTCTGCTTAATTATGCATATTCTTGTTTTGGTTATGGAGATCTTGGGATTGCGCAATTTGCGTCCAACAGCAACAACCTCATGAACTTCTTGCGTAGCGGATCGAGGGCACAAGATTTTTCCTTTGAAGCAAATCTTACAACTTAAGAGAAAATTGAGCTCCTTATATCTTCTAATTAATTGATTATTTTCTATAATATAAGGCTATTTGACCTAGTCAGAAGGCAAAAAAAAAAAAAGGAAAAGAAAATGGAAGAAAATCGAAAAGTCAACGAAGAATAAAAGGGGTGGAGGAAGAGATATAAAAAGGGAAAGGGGACGCTCGGCAAGATAGAGAACACCAAGACATGACCGAGGAAAGAAAAGAAAAGTGGATGAAGAAGAGAGGAAAAAGACGGAGTATATGATTTGGTCTATGAAATGTATTCGAATTTATGACATGAATTCTAAATTTGAATTTTGGTATGGGAGGATGCTAGTTTGATACTTGTTATTGCCGTGAACCCAGTTAGGTGTTTCCAAGTATGCATAATGGTTTTTGAATGTCTTTCTAGGCCAAGCCATTGATTGACAATAGTTAGGGGACCTTACTAAGGGAAAATCTTGGTTGCCTTGTCACCGGACAATATATTGTGATCATGATTGAATATTGAGCGTGAGATTGATCAATGGATTAGAATATTGATGTTTGTTTAGATAGTATTGATTAAAGGAATGTTTCATATATGTAAATGATTATACTAAAGTGATATAACTCATCTTAATCTTGTACATACATTATATATTGGATTTGGGATAAGTGAGGTATGATATTATTTTATAAATATGCATAGTGGATGCTCAATTTGCTTAGAAGAGATTTGTATTTCTCACTTAACTATGGTTGCTCATACCATTCATCTTACAACTTTTTGAGGTTCTTCAACCAGCAACAAGTAAAACAACAGCGCTATTGATGGGAACTTTTTGGTGGTTGGGATTTGAGTTTGGTTTGAGACAATTGTATATATGTCTGTTGATCTATTGGGTTCATCCAAGTTCTGTGGATTATAGAATTTGGGTGTTGCAACATTCTGTTTTTCATATATATAGTTGTATATATTTTGATAGCAAGTTTATGGTGGTTTCTATTTGAGAGTGTATCCTTCGAATGGGAGAACGACCGTGCCATTCCCTTATACTTGTAAAAGTCAAGGTATGACATGAAGAGAGTTATGTCGTTGCTCTCCAATAATGAATTCTTGACCCTCGAATGGATGGAGCTTAAGCATTATTCATACGCGCAGCTAGTATGGCTAGTGAAGGAGATCCTTCCATATGATAATTCCAGTATAAAGAGATAAAAACAAATGGTACACCGGATGATGTTGTGATCTTCACTGAATTATCTCTGCTGATTTCAATATTGTGAAGCGCGGAAGTTACAAATTCAAAACGAATCTTGGGTCTCACTTTGTAGTTAGAAGAGAGACAGCTTAGATGAATGGCCTTCACTTCATCATCATGACTTTTGACCGTTTGAACCGGAATAGTCGAGCATTTTGTTTCTGGTTTTCGAAGGGTTTTGGAAAATTGGTGAGTTTTTAACCTAACCCTTACACTAATTCACAGTGCATTATAATCCCTACAAGCGAGTCAGAGTTCCAACTCATAAATTAAGCCATTTCCGCTAGTTAACTCGCGATTTTGACGTCATCCTCGGGGAGTAACTTTCTTCGATTTGATTTCCTCGACCTAGACCGTAGAATCGCACATGTTTAGGATCAGATATCGTATGACCTATTTGATAAAATTATGATATGGTGGGTCGACCCTTATTTCTGATCGGAGTTCGGCCCTTGAGCATGACCCCCCACCCCAACTTTTTCCTAAGAATTCATTTGCATTTCTTGAAATATGTAGAGATTAATTCTAAACATTATAAAATCAACACCCACTTTGTATCAAGAACATAAACTCATTCTGGACTTGAGCGTCTCCTGGTTTAGCCATTCCCTATTTATTTTTTTCCTTGCTTTCCTCCCATTTAGGGAGCTTTTCTCTTTTGATCTAATTTAGATATATAAGCTTCTCTCTTCCGTTTTGGGGAGGTTTTTATCCCGATTTAGTCCAGATCTATGGATTTTTACGTGTATATTTGTAGGGTTTTGTAGGAGATCAAAGGAATTTTGTGAAGGTTTTGCTATTACGGTTAGATCTATGCTCAATCAACCTTTTTACTTTGAATGGTGATCATATTAGGGACATTGAACTTCAGCGTGAACCACAGAAAGGCAAAGCCGTAATAACAGGTGAAGTTTTCAATATGTGCTTATTATTTAAGACGGATTTGGTGATTGACTACTAATTTTGATTTAAAGTAGTCACAGATTTGTTTTTAGAGCGTATGACCCCATGCCCCTAATTTTGTTTTGATAATTCATTTTATCATCTAAAGCATGCTTTGCTTTGAATTTGGGATTTATTTTAGTTTGCAATTGGATTGTGTTATTTTATTTATTTATTTATTTATTTTGTGAAAATGAATGAAATGTTACTTTAAAAAAAAAGGGCCAAATGGGTACCGCGAGTATCTCTTATTTGGGGGGAGCTCCAAACCTCTCTCACTATGTAACTGACGTTTTAGGAGACTGAAAGTTAATAACGTTTACCAATCCCAACAAGGAAAACAGCAATATCATGCATGGAAAATGGAGAGCGTCAAATGTCCTTTTAGGCAGAAAGCGAGGTTAGAAAAGAACCTGTCAGGTCTCCAAAGTCAGCGAAAAGAGATGCAAAAGTATGATTCACATCAAGCAGCCATTGGATCAAACTGTTGAAATATCAGTTTGGGACCGTACCAACTGAAATAGGAAAATAAAGTGCAATTACAAAGTACAAAAAAGGAAACCAAGTCCCAAACTTCGAGACAAACCAAAGTTAACTAGATACGATATGAAACCAACTCAGTCCCATCAGGTTCAGTTGCGAAACCTCACTCAATTCGCTTCCATTTCAATTACCCCCAAATTGAATTCAGTTCCACGTGCAATTCCACATTAAACTGCCATATTGCCATAAGAAATAGCATGTCTTGACAAATTAGCAAAATTTTCACTGAAATAGAGTGCTATTTTATCTCTTCGGCATACCTGCCGATTGCCTCTGTCCTTGGGACAACTCTTAAAACAGATAATTCTTGATCCCAGAGAAACCATCGAAACAGAAAATAATAACCCCCCACAAAATCCATCTAATGTCAATTAATACAAAACAAAGAAAAAGGATGTCAGACCAAATATCTTACATTACTTCCCATCGTTCCTTTCTTCCCTTATAAACTTAACTGAAAGCCCTTCAATCATCTCTCAGGGAAGTAAGTTCCTCCAAAACACACCCCCCACCCCCCCACAAAGACCCCAAAGAATTACTTGTGCCTATATTATTCTCTTGCTGATGTATTCATTGCAGGGTAACAAATCTCATCTTAAAAATAAAAAATAAAAATAAAAAGACAACAGAAAATTATCAAATGCAAGAGGGCAACAAGGAGGAAATGATTAAGAGACCCTATAATGCTCAAATTCTCAAAGCTCTATTGCTGCCTCTAGGATTGCACAGCCAGCCTCTGAAGGTGTTCGATGAAAACTTGAAGGCTCACATCATCTGTGAAAATCACGTCCGACCCAGCAGTCATTTCATGGGCATTATTGTATGTGGCTGATGGGTTCAACTTCGCCAACAAGAACCTTGCCTGTTGTTCATAATGCAAGAGAGAATAGAAACTGAGTTCTCTTAAAAAAGTAATGATAGAGTTTAGTGTGTAATCTCAGGGCAGCCCAGTGCATGCATTGAAGTATCTGGAATTTTGTAGCATGTCAGGCGGACAAGTGTAGTAAATAAGGTATCTAACACCAAATCAGAAATTTCTGGACAATTGAGAAGTGCAAGTTATTAATTTGTGGATATGCAGAGAATTGAGGTAAAAACTACAAGGAATGTATGTCAAGCCAAAGGTTGTAACTTTGTACATAGGCCAAATGTACTCAAGCAAAATTAAGAAATGACTGTTCGAAACAAACACTAAACTCATTTGCAGTTTTAAAATAAGCTTCTAAGAAGTATTTTTAATATATATTTGGCTTGAAAGAGAACAAGACACATTAATGTCGAACATTGAGACAACAATTTTTTACCTTATGTCATAAGAATAAGCACATGGAACAAAACGAAATGTTTTAGAATGAGACTGTAGCAAGGCAAAAAAGGAATTAGATAAAAGTGCTAACCTGTGATCCATGCTGATCACATACAACCAATCTGGGAACAGGAAACCGTTCTCTAATGATCATCTGCGAATCATCCTGAGGAGCTTGCAATAGTTGTGCAAATGCCTGTAAGTAGGAAAACAGAGTCAGATGGAACAACTCGAGCCAAAAGCAGAACTAGGCAGCATGCTGTCACAAAAGGATTTGCTTGAACTTTGGCCTAGATACCAACAGATCAAATCAGTTACTGTATATTTGTAGTGTTAAGTTACACAGAGGCAGCAGAACAGAGCAAAAAATCCCAATCAATGTTGCGATATATCTTACCAAGTAGATTTAAGTCTTAGATAATTTATGTGCTGAACAACAAGCATTTAGGGTTAGTATTTACCAGAACAACACACAGTTAAGCAGCACCATATCAGATTCCAGCAACACCACTTGAAAAGGAATTACACAAACATAAGCATCAAGCAAAAAAATTTACAAAAACTTTCACCATGACATCTTCCCATGTAAATCCCCTGTTTTATCAAATCAGGAACAGACCAAATCAGGAAGACAGACTCTGCCTTAGGTTGAAACCCAACATGAGGCACATTCACTAATAGAGCCATCTGAACACATCTTCCCACCACATAACCTATTCCCAGGTAAATAAAATAAACTAGAAAAAGCCCAAAGTTCAGTTTTACTTTCCATTCCTGCACAAGGTCACATATTATCGACAGCATCAACTTGATTAGTACATCAACAGTAGTCTGCTTCAGTCTGTCATTACCATTTTCACGCATTAGCTAGGGAATCAACAGTATCTAAGCAATGACATGGCTACATTGTAGGCAATTCAATCGATGAGGTTTCCATAAACTGTATCCTAAATAAGCTTAATCAAATCAGCTAACATAAAACATAGGCCGGTCAAGTTAAGAAAATCGGCAAAACAGGTAACTAAGGGCGCGCATGACAATTTCTAGAACAGAAATTGATTTCTGGCCAGAAATTGATTTCTCAATTTCTATTTCAGAAACTGAGAAGTTAAAAATTTTAGCTTCTGATTTCTTCTTCAAATCTATTTCTGGAATAGAAATCTGTTCCAAAAATAGAAAAATCAAATTGCGTTATCAAGCGGATTTCTATTCCAAACCTGTTCTGGGGAATAGAGAAACAGAGAAATAGAGAAGTAGAAATTTTATCATGCGTGCCTTAAGCTTCCATTATAAAATCTTTGCTCGACATTTCTATAAATATTTGTATTTTAAGTGTTGTAGTTATTTAGGTACATACACCATCTTGATAGGTTAAACAGTGGGTTTGAAGCAGAAACAAAGGCTTAAGAATGGGCTCTTTTTACTAATTTACCTTTACTATTGTTTTATAATGTGTATTTTTGAGTTGTAAAGCGAAAGCAAAACGACAAAAGTTTCACCCAGAATAATCACTTATCTACAAAAACATTATACTCTCCTCGAAGATTTATGGTTTAAAATTCTCTAAAGACAGTTTAAAGCTAGGGACTTTTTATGCTCTAGAGACTAAAAAGAAGACTGTCACTAGAGGTCATTCATGTTAAGAACAAAATTGTATTAATAAGAATAGCAGTGAGCCTCCAGAGAAATAGTAATGCGCTTCTCCAATGGTCTGAGTCTTGGGATCAGTAGTCAGAAAAGGATGAACAAATCTAATTTGCACAGGCGCAGGGCAGCTAGAATCATTTAATAAACTCATTGGAGATTAAACATAAAGTGTAAGCATTATACGTTACTGCAACAAATTATCAATGACTATGAATTGCATCAAAAGCAAGATGCCCTACTAGCATTGCATCTTTTACACTCTAAACTGCAAACTTACCTTAAGATTTTTACACAATGCTAAAAAAAGAGAGGACATCAGAAAAATTCCCTTTAGGTGTAGAATTAACTTATTGTGTTTCATTGAGAACCCAGTATACAGGGAAACTAGTCCCAGAAGCTCTAACCAACTCCACCCCGACCAAAACCGGAAAGGTATAGCAGCAGTCTTCTCAATAAATAGTACAAAGCCTATATTTCCCATCTTGACTTATAAAAATGTCTGCTGAAGAAGCTAATACCATAGGAATTCTAGCTTTTACAAATTTTAGGGGAACCGAAAGCAATTTAACTCGGCATACGAGCATTCCAACACCCGTTGAATCCCATGGCAATTCAGAGAACAAACCTGGTGCTCTGGTTGATTCTGGTATCCCATGTTACGCCATTGAGCTATCGTCATTCCATGGAAAATGACAACACTAAAATATGAGTCTAGCAATAGAATTCGATCAGCTGCTATGGAAGCTACATCCAGCAAAGCCGGCGCTGGTAATGAATTGAATGAATATGATATAAGTGACGGTTGAATCATGACCGCAGCATTAGCAATATTTTCACGGTTTAACAGCATCCGAAAGTAGGCAGTTTCATCTGGACTATTGTTGAAAACCTGCCAACCACACAACAGCCTCCGTAAAAAGAACAGTCAAAACAAAATCGATTCACTAAGAGACACACCAAGATTACCTGTACAAACTGTGACCGCCGTAAATTGAACAGAAATTGAGGAAACAATGAGAAACATGGATTTAATGTAAAGGATGTGGGATCATCCTTTCGATAGTCACCAAACTTGGAACATAGGCGAATAAGTTTCCTATCCAACCACCGAGTAGCATCAAATCCTTCCTGCTTTGATGAAAGGAAAAATTAGGAGAAAAATGACCAGAAACCAGGCAACAAGGAGCAGTTAAAAAGGATACTTGGCAAAATAAAATTGGAAATTAGGGTCATGCAAGCCAATTCTCCAGCTGACAAGAAACAAGGAAAGGAACACCGCCAGATCAGATTCTCATCACTTCTTTCCTAATTTTTGCTCAATGATATTATCATAGTATAAATGGCGTGTTTTTCATTTAGACAAGAACAGGAAACGAATTTTGAGGAGATTAAACACACTTGAGAGGCACGTGAGTTTCTTTACCTCCATCTCCATTTTGAAGGAAGCTATTCTTGCCATTACCACAGCAGCCGTCTCCTGATCAAAGCCTTGTACCAGGTCCTGGTAGCAGATGTTTTTTGCATTTAATGAAGGACAATATCCAAACAGTCAACTCTGACAATTAGACAAGACTAGGAGGTCCACATAGAACTGAAAGAAAAGAATACACTCTAGATCTATTGTCATTAGTTCTTACACAGTCAACAAAAAATATTTGACTATTCAGACTACTGAATCATGTCAGCAGTCCGAATGCAGTTTCAATCAACAAGAGAGTCAATTTTGTTCTCTCTTTCAATAAAGTCAATGACAAAAGACTTGGATAGAAAGTGAGTAGATGGCAATTGCTCAAGACCTTACAGAAACATCAGCATTACACGATTGTGACCAGAAAAATAATAATAATAATAATAATAATTATAATAATTAGGTGACAATGGCACTTTCATAATGGTAAGTTCGAAGTGGACATATAGAGTACTATGAATGTGAACGACCTCCAATTTCCACATTCAGGGAACTGTGAGAAGTATGGAGTAGTATACATGAACAAAAGAGGAAGAGATGCACAACGATCGTAGATGTGGAAGCTAGTGCAAGTGGTCACCATAGGCAACATATGTTACTTGATTGGTCAATCAACTGTAAGATTCACCAAAATCACCAGCATAAAATCAAGGGACTAATGGGGAATTTCATCAACAAAATTGATAAACAATAATGTCACCTTTGGCTTTCAAAATATTCATATTAAGTATGAGCACATACCTCAGAGCTAACAGAACTGTCTATCCACGGTCGAGTGACTGTTGTAACTCTAAGCATTGATTGGCCTTCGGGGTTCTGATAACTACAATTGATACATCATACAAGTCCATCAATGAGTGGAAGTTGCAAAAGCATAAAAGGAGCAGAAATATTCAAGTTTCTCATCAAAATGAGTCACTTGCAATACCTTGTGAGGAACTGCAGATACAACTGTGGGTTCACAGTTCCAGGAGCAGCAGACCGTTCACTGGATGAAAGATCAAACAAGACAGTCAAGCAAGTACTCTTGTCAAGGCCACACATTTTCCATGCTGTAGTGCCACCCTCCCCAGTGACTGTGTCTGCGACAGATGGTCCTTTCTGCAACGCACATAGAGCAACTTTCATCCTAACCAAACCTCATCTACAAAATATACAAGCTTAAAAGCAACTTGGGAGGTACCCTACCTTCTCCAAAGATGTGCAAGGTCCAAGGATACCTTCTATTTTAATGTCCTTGGAGCAGTTGATCTCAAGTGTGCCACTACAAAAGTAAAAGGAAAAGAACTTGATATTTCATAATGTGCCACATCTTGGAAATTCACATAGTTCTTTAATGGCACCATGGCAGCATATTTTTCAAAATCAACACAAGATAGGAATTTTTTTCCTGGCCACATGAATTTGCGTGCCCCAAGAATATGTACACATGAAGTATTGGCTACAATCACAAAAGCATTAGACACTCCGAAAAATTTCTTGTAGAAGGGATTAGGTATAATATGAACATGATATAGCCAAGGCCGGGATCTAGCTGCCATGGTCCATGTTATGAGCTTAGACTAAATGCATGCACAATCTCATCCAGAAAAATGAGCATAAAATTCTACTTAATTGTTAATCCATCATTAATTACACTAATCACGATTAATTAGAATAATCACGATTAATTAGAATAATCACGATTAATTAGAATAATCACGATTAATTAGGCTAATGACAATTAATTAAGCTAAACTCGATTAATTAGCCCAACTATAATTAATTAGATTAATTAATCGTGATTTATTTAATTAATCAGGATTATTGTAGTTAACGTCGATTAATTTTTAATTAATTATAGTTGGGCTAATTAATCAAGTTTAGTTTAATTAATTGTAATTAGCCTAATTAATCGTGATTATCCTAATTAATTGAAATTAGTGTAATTAATGATGGATTAGCCGTTAAGTAGAATTTTATGATCGTGATTATCCTAATTTTATGGATTAACCACATATTACCATGTTCCTCTTACTTGAGTTATCGTTTACAATTATGGAGTCTCCCACATCACAGATTAAACTGTTGAGGTTTAGGATACTGTTATTGAGATAGTTCTTAATAAAGTTTCTTAAGCATCTCAAGTACAGAATGAAGTGATTATTGTTCCATCCAAGAGATCTATTAGGGAGAGACAATCAGTTATACCACCAAACTATATTCTCTATTTGTAAAAACATGACTATGATATGTGCTGCATAATTGATCTAGTGACTTATATAAATGCTTTTCCTAAGCTATCAAGATTCATACATGTTAGATACCCAAAGGCACAAGAGAGAAAGCACCTTCAATGAATTAAATGTTCGAGCCAATTGTGACACCAAAACTCAGCAACTGACAAGGACAGAAAAACATTTTACAAAAGTAACTGTGTAGTTTCATTCTTAAAACTTTTTTAATCAACACCCCAATAAAATCCCTAAAGTTGGTGATTTATGCAAAGCTGTTATCTACTAAAGTTTGCATGACCAAAGAGCACACAATAGATAGTCATAAAATTATGAGAATTCAGTGGTTCCACGCAAAACAAATCTGCTTCTTATTATGCTTACCTAACTTTTTAGCATAAGCATATAAGTAACTATAATCATTCTAGTCAATCAAGTGGATCAGTGGTAGGTTAGCATGGAGTTTGGCCCCATTGAGAAAATATCTGAATCTGTCCCTAACAGATTTACTTCTCCAATTCCTCCTTGGCAATAGAAGGAAAGCATTGGCTTGGACTTGGAACCAGTAAAGTGATTAATCTTAACATAATGGTTCCACTCATATATAATCAAATAAATGAAATCAAGAGAAGAAGAATGCAATAAGACACCATACATAAGCTAGAAAGTTGAATATATGGTTGAACACCTAAAAACCACATACCACATCTATCATCTTTAGCAATAGAGAACATATCATCTCCAAATGCACAAAGATTGCCTAAGGACTTGCAACAAACTTAGCTTGCACAAGTCTCTAACAGGAAGCAACCACCACTAAAACTGAACAAAAGGAGAGAGATCAAAAAACTTACTTGAAGCAAAGTCCAAGAGATTGTTCCCCATCTTCAAATACACGTTTGAAAGAGTCCTTAAATACAGAATGACCAAAACTTTCTGCCAAAACAACCAGACCACCGGTTCTTTCAACAGCAACCTTCATTTCTGCAACCCCAACCTAAAATGGCAGAAAATTTAAGCCATTAGATTAAAGAAAAAAAAAATCAAGAACAAATGTGAAACTAGTCAGAAACTGCTTAAGAATTTTTAGAGATAGTCATTCAATGCCCGAAAGGCATCTGGCAATTTAAGGCAGTGCTCTCATTTTAGACAACATCCAGAGACATGCATGTGTTCCCAATTGCAATATCGCAATCTTGCAAAATGCATTTTGAAAACACATAACCACTAGAATCAATACAAGTGCTAAAATGCCAATGTACAACATTGTTCTAGTTCTCAATCACACTGCTGCTATTCAGTCTCAAGGAAAATAAAGAAAAAATAAAAACCGAAAAAATTAATTCTTTTTGACAAATATTATAACACAAATCAAGTGCATAATACCATTAATTGAGGGGTGACAGAACAATTTATTAGTTGATGCAACAGTGGCTGCTGAAACTGCCCAGCCTCAACAAATCCCTATTTGGCCACCGTTCTATCCATATATTAAGTTCAAAGCTTTTTTTTTTTTCTTTCCGCAATCTGATATTGTGGGTTGTGAACCAATTTACTATCCCGATCCAAGAAAAGAAAAAAGAAAACACAAACTGAAATTTTCAAGTGATCCATCAAGGAGACGGAGAGATGGGGCCAAAGCCAACCCAACCAGATAGTAAGTTCACTTTTCAGACCCCAGCTGAGTTTAGGATTATTATTTTTTTTTTTGGGTGTCTACATAGGGTGTGCTAAAAATTGTGATATAGTGTATAGCTAGAGTTAACCATGATTATAGGTCACACCAAGTATACCATATATATTTCCTGTTGTCTATTTTACTACTATAAATCATCAATTCACAACAGTTGTGATGTGAAAGGAAACCAGCACTACAGATGATGGTTCACCACTATTTCCACAATGGCCACAACTAACATTCTCCTGCACATAAAGGAGAAAACCTCGACTGCCTAATCAGTTTGATACCTTTATCAACTAGTATGTAGGTTCAAAAGCACAATCTCTACCTCCAATCAAATTTCTAGTTTTATTTTGGTGATGTTCATCATCCATTCTATCAAATTCTTTGTGGTGAAGCAAACCCAAAATCTTCACTCTTCAAGTTGCTTGATTTTGGATTCACCTAAATCAACCCTTGCATGGAAATTTAGGACACAATAAATCTTTTATCTTTAAGAATTAAGGCAATATACATGCACTTAGCAGCTACTTCTGACTTCTACTTACGTTGACAACAATAGTAGTGTATGCACAGATAAGATGCACAAAGGTTCTTTTTAAGTATTACATTTGTTAAAAGGGTGTAAAAACTTGCATCTTAGCTCGATTTTGTGATAAGGTCCTATACAACTAATCAAGGTTTATGATTAAAGGACTTTTTTATTGCTAGTCTATGAAGTGTATACTAAACAAGGTTTTCTACATCATTGAACTTATGCATGGAGACATGTTTTCTGAAGAGTCTTATGTGATCTATTTGACTTTATAGCAGGTCCTTGGTAATCCACAGAAATATTCAGAACTACCTTCCGGATCAAGTGTCTGTGCCATTAGATTTGCATACATGAGTTTGGCAGCCCATACGTGTACCAAAACTCATTGTTACACTTATCTCAGGTAATCATTATATTTATTAACAGAGTATATTAGTATGTATACTTAAAAATGTACATTAGACCAAGCATATCTGCATTTTGAACTTGCCAGCCTAGTTACATTTTCAGAAAGGTTCTGTGTAGTTTACTCAGTTATATAGTGAGCAGTGCCGGAAATACAGAATAAATAGACAGCATATTGAAAGTTGAATTGCTGGACTGATTGAAGTTTTATGGTGGCTTCCACACATTCCACTAGTCTATGGTAATTTCTATACATAAGGCAGTGCATGCAAGGTTTGAATCATAGATTCATCCAAGTCTTTCCGCCAGTGGCATGTAATCCTGCTTTGTTATGTCCACTACGAAAATCTTTATAAGCAGATATCAGAATATGCTTTTAACCAAGTGCTTCAAATACTTTATAAGTCTAATGGAGGTGGCAGAGATCGCAGGGAAAACCGTGTCATCATACTAATTGCAAGTACAATATGCAGTGTAAAGGGTCAACAATAAGATGGAACACAGAGCCATTAGAATCCATCCAGCAACAAAAAGGCTGACTGCTATACCTGATCAAGGGCTGATGCGAAAAGATCTAAAACATGGCCCTGGCTGACCAGCTGCTTAGCAAGACTATCATAAAATTTGACTGCTTTCTTGAAATATGGTGCAGCATCTTTGTCAAGATCTTTATGTGACCGTACAGGATCCGATAAGTCTTTGGATACAATCTGTAAAATTCAGCATGATTTAATTCACTATACAAATAATGAGAAAGTAATACCAACTTCAGAGGAAACACTCAGAACTGATCATCCCACCTCCCCGCTCTCCAGAATCATTCTCCCCTCCCCCCAAAAAGAAAAAAAATCAACATATGACGAGCTTCTCGTCACAAAAGAGAACATGCTTAAGGTTAGGCATCCGTATATGCTCAAACAACAGATATCATACCCAAAAGAAACAAAAAAACTCATCTTTATAAAGAGCAAATATTTGTAGACAGAATTTCAACAACTGCTAGATGTAGACAGAAATCATCCTTTTTCCTTCAATCTATCTCAATTCCTGTAAATCAAGGTGCATGCAACCATGGGATCTATTAATAACAAACAAAATACTGCAAATGCTTATTTAACAAAAGCAAATTAGATAACTTGATAATTTATCAGAACAGAGGATTAATACAATCATAAACGGATTTAAATCAAGGATGAATCAAATAAGTCTGATTATCAATCATGGACCACAAGCTCAAAAGAATATAGGAAAAAGCAACAAGAGCAACACAAGAATTATCTGAACCATCAAGTCTCCAGAAAACAAGGGTATTCCACCCATCCCCAGACTCCAATAAGCTCAAGCAAGTCCAGCTCTTATTTCATCTGCAAATACAGACTGACAGAACTTGACTTTCATTTCTATATCTCTCACCTCTCCAGCACCTAAATATACTGTGCAATAGGGTTAAATTGACTTGCTCTAATCACTAGAGAGGGATCTACCACAGCCTCAATATCTTGAAGCAAAGGCAACAAGTGCTGGGGAAAACAAAGCTGACTGGACTCACCGTGCCCGGTCCTTCAGTGCATGGTCCTCCAACCAAAGCAACTATCCGAGCTCCGGTCCCAGGCAGACAGGCCCCAACTAAGCCAGCCGCAACACTCAATGCAACTCCCGTGCAGCGCGCCGCCCGATTACCTGGCCCAACAGGCCACTGATCCGTCTGCAGTTCATCCAACAACTGCAAAACAAGCACCAAACTCAATCAATAAATGATTCACCCATAATTCCAACTGCTAAAGCACGAAGAACGCACCGAATTGAGTGTGTACTCGCACTCAGACGCCGGCAACAAGAACCGGGTAACAGCAGAACCTCCTGGGTACCCATTTTGCACCATCCCCTTCTGGAAACCAGCGCCTCCCACCCGACTACGCGCAGAAACGCCCAGACCCAGCTGCTCCAAGACCTGCTCCTTTGCGATCTCCTTACTGCCTCGAAAGACATAAACTTTAGACATCTCAGAGAACCCCAACTCGTGGACCTGGACCTGCGTCCCAAAGGAGACGAATCCGACGAGGGCGTTGTCTGGCAACAACCCGATCGCCTGCTTGAGGGCTGACTTGGCGAAGCCCAATTCCTCCTCGATCATGCAGGTGTCGAGGACGAAGATGAAGACGGGGGAGGCATGGGCGTGCGGGTCGTTGGGGTTGTTAGGGTTCATGGAGGGGAGAGAGTACTGAATTGTGGAGTACTGGCTGTAGAGCTCGCCAGGGAGGTTGGTGTCGGAGATGGCGGCGTAGTGGGGAGGGAAGTGGTTGCGCTGGTAGCAGAAGGGGCAGATCCAGATCTTGGCGGTGAAGTCGACGCGGCAGTATGGGTTGAGGACGGCGGAGCAGGTCTTGCAGCGGAGCGGCGCGTAGGGGAGCGTGGGGATGTCCGGGTGGGGACGGAGGGGGGCGATGCAGGCGGCGAGCGGGATCACGCACTTGCTGGCCTCGACCTTCGTGCGCGGCCACACGTTCCAGCTCATGCGGACGCCGTCGAGGCCTTCGGGATCCACGCTCGACATCTCCGAAGACATGGTTTCCGAGGTCTCGGATTTCGATATCGATCGAATGCGGTCGAATTGATCTCTACGTCAATCCGATCTCGGCGGCGGCGACGCCGATCTCTGTCTCTCCGGGCGTGGGTGGGAGGTTTTTTGTTGATCTCACCGAGCGATTTCGGTTTGGAAAGAACGAGGATGCTTATGAGGCTCCGACGACTGGGCGCAGTCCGGAGGACGAAGACGAGACGAGACGCCGGGTTGGCTTGGGCTATTTGTAATTTGCCAAATCTGCCTTCCGTTCGTCGGTATTTACAAGATTGCCACGCTTGCGGCGACTACTAGTTTCGAAGGAAAGTCGGTGATTGTTGAAAATTGCCCTTTCACGCCGAGCCCTTCTCTTTGGTTAAAAAAGAAAACAAGTACCAAGGCCACTTTCACGGATATGTAAGATAAAGATAAATAAGATTTCTAATATTCATAATAGAAAAATTATTTTTCTCGATAATAAACTCGTTAAATTAATAAAATCAAAATTTGAATTTTAATATAAAAAAATCAAAATATCAAATTTCATTTTTATTTTTGTTCCTATTTTTATTTATATATTCAAATTTCTTTCTATCTTATGATATAAATTCCATATATAAAAATCTATATTTAGACTTTATATTAATTACATATTTTAGGTATATCAGTATATTCACTATTTAATGAAATTTTATTAGAGAATAATGGAAGAGAAAAAATAAATAAAAAGAGAGAGGGAAAAATTAATAAAAATTAAGAAAATGAAAATGAAGTAGGCAAGAGTGTCGTGAGAGATTCTTACCATATTTGTTTGTGTAATTTTTATGTTTATTTACATTGATATGTTATTCGTAACAAACATTGGATAAGGTAATATGTGAAAAATATCCTGCTTTATTACTACGAATCATAAAACAGTGGATATGATATAGCAAAATTCTTATATTTCATATCTTATCATATTCAGTCATATCCTAATCAAATATCCATATAACCAAATGTAGCTTAAAAATTCTAAAACTTATCGCGAAAGTATGATTACATCTTAAAACCATTAAAAAATACGATCAAGTCCTAAAAATTATTGAATTAATGCAATCACATTTTCTAGTTAACACCATCGGTTTGACTCACAGAAAATGCTAATGTGACATATTTTTTCATATTTTTTCGAATCTTATTTAAAATAGATTAAAAAAATAAAAATGTTAAAATTTTATTAAAAAACCAAAATGAAAAAAAAAAAGAAAAGAAAAGAAAAAGAATAGGAGGGCTCTTACTGGTGGGGCGGTCCCACCGCCATCACTAGCCATAAGTGAGGGTGGTCTGCACTCACCTAGGGTTAGCGAGGCCTCCCTTAAGGCCACTAAGGGCTTGCCACCCTCGCCCAAGGCCGATTATTAGGAAAATCCCTATGTTTTGATGATGACAAATAATCAAAGGTTACTAATGTATTTAATGGTTGAGTAATCAAGTTAAAGATGCACAAGCTGTTATGCATATGGTATCCTAACAAGACATTTAAAGGTGTCAAGTTTTCATCAATGGTGAACAAGGCATTGGGTGTACATGTGTCTACAAACTAGAATTACCTACGTATAAGGTAAACAAATCTAGAACGAGAAGTTTGGTATAGCTTGGAAATACCATGGATAGGTAAATAACAAGGTAGAGCCACGATTGCTAATATAGTTAGAAGGACTAAAAGAGAAAAAAAGTTAAGAGACAATTGATATATTTTGGTAGTATCAAAGGTATTTGAAGTATCAAATGAAAGACTAACAATAATTGGATGGACCTTTATGGATGTAAACAAGTCATGAATATTGGGAAGTTTGTGGAGACTTGGAGGTACCCAAAAAGGTGAATGGTATATATAGTCTTGGATCACTAAGATACTGAGGAAGAGCGAAGGATAGTAGTTTGTAAGAAATGCTTAATATTACTAGGATACATGATATAACTGGATTGATATCAATAACTAGGAAGCTTGATATAATTGAGTAATCTGAATAAAAACCGGTAAGCTTGATTTAATTGGGTAGCCTAATAAAAATCAAGAAATCATATATAATTTGGAATTGCTAATACTATCAACGAGGTTGTGTTACCTCTGCAAAAATGCATATGACAAGCTTACGAAGATTTGGATATAGATATCCCATGATGGTCTTTATCCGAATATTTGTAACAACTAATCCCACATTTGGAAATCCATAAGATTATTTGAGGAAGAGACCATCAGTTTATCACCTATCATTCTATAGTGTTAGCAAGTTGGGGTTATTTATATAATCATAGAAGGCTTAAGCCTAAACCTATCTTTTGATCTCAATAAAAAAAAGTATTCTCTCTTTTACCAACATAGTATAAGAGCATAACATTCCTACGTGAGAGAAGTCAAACAAGTTTTGGTTCTCTTGCTCAGCCAAGCCAAGCGTCATTTTTTGCTGCTTGCTATCCGAGGCGTCGTTTTTCCTTACTGCTACTAATATGATGACGCTTCCAGTCGAGTAGCCCTACTTTTGCTACTGCACCATAATGATATGCTCCTATGCAGGTTCCATAATGGTGATGAAGCCGGTGTCCCATTGACACCAAGGCCCCTAAAACACTATTGTCATGCACTATTCAATTGACGTCAACGCCCCTACTGTTGGATGCAAATTACGCAATCCCAATATCTCCATAACCAGAACAAGAACATGCATAATTAAGTAAAAAAATTAACGCACCTGTTTTGGGATCCATCATACATAAAGCGGAAGCAGAAAAGGGATTTCCCACATATCAAGGGGATCCACGCATCAAGTCATTCTCCTCTATTGTCATCCGTATCACTGGCTCAATGAGGCGGCCCCCCTCACGTTTATCGTTAGGTAAACGCCCCTTAGGTGAGGATACATGTGAGAATTAGGGTTAGATGAGAGACTTGAGCACTATTTATAGAGTTTCCAGCCAGTCCCACTTATTACGGGCCAGGCTCAACTCGGCCCACACTAGCCAGCCCCATATTAGACTAATTAAGAAACTTTCTATCTCACCTTAGACCAATCCCCGTAAAACAGTAAACGTTAAACGGTAAATTACAATATCAATTAATGTAGTCCACATTAAGAAAACTCTTACATTCTCCCACTTGGACTATATTAATTGAAATCATACTGTATGTGCGCACATTGGTCTAGAGATAATTCTTAATAGTCAATCCTATCCCATAAAATCTCAAATATCGAATCATGGCGGTAACTGCATGTATACACACAAAGCCTTCAATGGTCACGAATGTTCTCAACTCTATTGATATGGATTCAATATGGTAGTGTGTCAAATGGACAACATCTCTCATAGAGAGATCCCATTTGTTAGTCACCATTCTCTTACCTTAAGCGTCACAAAAACTTGTGCCACTAGAGAATATCAATTCTCTTACCTTAAGCGACACAAAAAACTTGTGCCACTAAAGAATGCATTTATGGTTCCATGAACCCACATATGTCTTGTCCTTACGGTTAACCATTATTTATGTATAACAAGACATATGAATAAGGCTAATAACCGGATGCCCCTAGCCTTCATTCAAAGTTTATATAATACCTTGAGACTTTATCAATATGTATTCAACATAATAACAATACATTCAAAAATACTTTATTGAATGCAAAAGTTGATACATATCAAACCGTTACAAAATGTAACGAACACAGATGAAACATTTATCAGAGTAAAGCCAAAATAGCTCCCATTAAACAACAGCATCTCATGATGCTCCTAGGCCCATGCTAATGACATGTCGCTTAAAATACACATGGGCGTAGACCTTTAGTTAGCGGATCTACAACCATATCATCTATGGAAATATTAAAACGTCACATTTCTATACCATTTCTTTTTTTTTGTCAAAAAAATTGACCGCCATATATTTAGACCCTTTGAGACTTCTGTTGTTAATAAAAATACAACAAATTTATTGTCTTAATACAACCGTATGGGTCAATCCATAAAATTTAAAACGGTCAACTCTTTCATGAGGTTCCGGAGCCTAATAGCCCAAGTAACAGCCTAAAAGAATGTTACTAACATTGCTTTCATAGTAGAAGATGATATAGAACTTTATTTACTGCACTTCCTACTAACATAAATATATATTCTGTTATTGATCTCATGTCATCATAATAGCTAGCAAAGTTTACATCTAAATACTCTACTAACTACAAGAATTGAACATATCCACATATTAACGTATAATCTATTATCCTCTTTAAGTACCTTAAAACCTTCTTGGCAGCAACGCAATGATCGCGTCCTGAATTTGATTGATGTCTGCCTAGAAGTCCCATCACAAAGATAATATTTAGTCTAGTGCAAATTCAAGCATACATTATACTTTTAAGTGCACTGACACAAGGTACACCATTTAATTAGATTTTCTTAATATCTAAATAAGAACAATGTGATAGATTCAGTCCATCACCCTTAACAACAGGAGCAATTACTGGCTTGTAATGATGTATATTGAATATTTCCAATATACAATCAGCAAATGTCATCCGAGAAAAATCTAATATAAAATGGCAAAAACAATCCTTACAGACATTAGTACAAAAGATATAAGATGTCTTAAGGTCACAACTTGTAAGCAAAATATCATGTACATAGAGTATGAGAAAAATAAATTTCCTCCCACTGACCTTGCAGTATATTGAATTACTTTGTTCTTAATTGAATAAAATAACAACACTATGAAGCTTTAATAATATTGTCTGGAAACTTGCTTAAGACCATGAATTAAGACTTTTCAGTCTACACACAAGTTTACTTGAATCTGCTGCAAAATTCTCCAGTTACACTTATATAGATTTTGTATCTCTTTAACGTAACTCCATATAAAAAATAAACTATCAATGCCACGTTCACTCTGAAAGAATCTATAAAGAAATAATTATTTCTTCACTAACTATCCACCAATCTTTCAGAGTAAAAATATTATTATCTTTTTTTTATGGCATCTAATCACATACTTAATTAAGAACAAGAAACGACACTTATATAAGTTGCTAAAACAACCATGTAATGGATATTGTAATCATGCTCTCACAAATAGACTATATAGTCTGATGGTATAACTGATCGTCTTTCCCTAACAAAACTCCTTCATAAAGCTGCAACCACTTCATTCTGTACTTGAGAGGTTTCAGAAATTTCATTATAAACTATATCAAGAATAGTACCTTAAACCTCAACAAGTTTAGTCTATGGTACAGGAGATTCCATAATTATCTATATTAGTAAAGACAAAAACACAGTAACCCCCATCATACTATTATCTTTAATAGTCTGAGAGCAGCTATCCTCTACAATTACGTCGATCTTAAGAAACTTTAGAGTATGTGATTCCATAATTCTTGTACCTTCTTTAGGGTCATAAAATTAATACCCATTTTAACAATTTGGATAAGATACAAAATAATTTCGAGTGGATCTAAATTCCAACGTACTTAATATTGGATTAGATAACCTCACTCCTGCATGACACCTCTAAATTTAATATGATTCAATCAATTTACGTCAAGTCCATAACTCAAAAGAAGTTTATGAAACAACTTTTATAAGAAATACGTTTTGTATGTGAAAAAAATTGCTTTCAAAATATCAACCCACGGTAGACCGATAAATTAGTCTTACTCATCACCATGTTAATTATGGTGCAATTATGTCTTTTGGCAAATCTTTTTGTCAGGATTTTCAGGCATAGTAATTAAATTACCACCCTAGAATTTACCAAGTATTTGACAAATGACCCTTTAAGCAATTCAGTATTGTCATACTTGCCAAAATACTTACCGCTACTATTAGGCCTGACAACCTTTAAGACTAATTCTAACCAATTTATTCTTTATCTCGGTCATTTTCCTTAAATAGAAAACTTTTGGAAACAACCTTTTAATCATATACGAGATGTATATGTCATTAGGACTGAAACACAATCTTTGCAGATATGTCCTAATTTTAATATCATACAAGACATAATTTCAAGCAACTAAGGCTTCCATCATCTTATAGCAGTGCAATCCGCAGGTAAACCTCTTTTCTAGTGTTCTAAAATGGAACGCTTCATGGACAGTAAGCAAATTCTATTGCATTCTCAAGCAACAAATCATATGTCCACAACTTAAAATTTGAAGCAGTAAAAACCTCAATAACAGTGGAGTTATTAATTACAGAAAATGTGACTAAAATAACAAGCAATGTATATAATTAGCATCATGTGAGCACTATGTAACTTGACGTACAAGTACACATCCAAAGAGTTACATGTAAAATCATATAATCACCTTTGGGCAGAATACATGACATGCAATTGTACACTCTCCACATGATAGCGGTTATGAGAATTTATTCCAATCTTCGTAAATTCATCACCTTTGGGCATATGAACCACTAGGATTAGTCACTCATCCACCATACCATCATGTATCCCTCCATGAACTAATATACAATCACCTCCTTTGAGAGTATGACTACACATTAGATCAGGAGACATCACAATCAATATACGAGACCGAAATTTCTCAAACCCAATCAAGTATGCCACTTTGGCGGTCACTACTCAATTGAATCCTTGAAACTCTCTCATACCAGGGATATAAACTTTACTCCTCACATACACCATATACATGTGATTTTAACTTTAGTGATAAGGGCAGCAAATCACCAAAATCACATATTATGCTAATTACATTGCTTTATTCATTAATAAAATCTTTATTATACATATATAAATGATCTGAAAGATAAACTCCAATGAGATCACGAAACACAGTAACACAAGAAACTTCACATAACATAGAAGAAAACATCTCTTGTGCACCCCGATTACAGATTACAAGAATCAACATAAAAAGAATGATGATCTAGAGGATCTTTCATAAGTTAACATCAATAACAATACAGGATACCCCAGATCAACAAGCCTGATAGCTAATCCACTATTGCTCATGAGTTTCATAAGGCAAATCATGACTCCAAGGCCAACGGCTAATATATTAGCCAATTTTTTTAAGTAACAAAATTATCATTGTTATCAACCAGTGGCCTATTAATTGAGTCAAACTAGAGAACCATTAACAAAAAAAAGGTTCAACTTGATAGACATTAACCAGTGACCATATGATTTTAGGAACATCATCTAATAATGTAACTGACGTGCATTACCCACATTCAGCAGATGTGTTAAGTAACATAATCAATTTGGTCACAAGTTCTTAAGACGTCCATCATAAAAGGTTATCACAAAGAAACAAAAATGCATCAAGATGTAGGTAAATGAGTATACATGAGCAATATAAGTTTCATAACCTTTTAGTGTTTCTCATCACCTCAATACATAGTTCAATTACTATCTCATAATGATTGTATCTCATTAAGCCAACTTTAGTTCACAATAAAGTTTATGTGATAGCATATCAGTAACCCAACACTTGTATTTCGAAAATCACAGAAAAATAGAAGAAAAATACGCGAAAATACACTAAAAATACGAGTATTTAGGGCTTTGTATGTATTTTCACAGCCATAAAATCATCAAAAATATAAAATAAACATACCAAAAGATAGAGGGTGAAGATACGAGTCCAATGCCGCCAGCCACGTGCCAATTGGACACTCCATGCGCGCGCGCGCGCGCGCCGCCTGAGTGCGCGGCGCATGGAGCCCACGCGCGAGCGTACTGACCGGTCAAAACCGGTCCAACCAGTTCCCGGTTCGACCGTCCGGTCCGACCAGCTGACCGGATCGGTCAACCGTTGACCAGGTCGGGTCAACGTTAACGGTCAGGTCTGGTCGGGTCAAAGGTCAACGATTGGGTCGAGTCAAGGTCAACGGTCGTCAGGTCGGGTTGCTGACGTCACGATGAGGTCAGCCTCTGCGCGTGCGATGCACGCGCGAGCCGCGCCCCGCGCGTGGGGGCACGTGGGGCGCATATCCGACGCCCCAGCGGCGCGTGGCCGCTCGTGGGGTCACGTGCTGCCTCCTCCAGCGACGCGCCACCCACGAATCTTCTCATCTCGTCGAGCCTAGTTTGAATTTGTGATTTAATTTTATTTTTATTGAACAAAAAATCTTGAAAATCACAAATTAGGGCAAAAAACTTATGTGTTCAAGTTCTAGGGTTATGGAGGCTCTGATACCACATGTTGGATGTAAATTACGCAATCCCAATATCTCCATAACCAGAACAAGAACATGCATAATTGAGTAGAAAAATTAACGCACCTGTTTTGGGATCCATCATACATAAAGCGGAAGCAGAAAAGGGATTTCCCACATATCAAGGGGATCCACGCATCAAGTTATTCTTCTCTATTGCCCTCCGTATCACTGGCTCAATGAGACGGCCCTCCTCACGTTTAGCGTTAGGTAAACGCCCCTTAGGTGAGGATACATGTGAGAATTAGGATTAGAGGAGAGATTTGAGCACTATTTATAGAGTTTCCAGCCAGGCCCCCTCATTATGGGCCAGGCTCAACTCTGCCCACACTAGCCAGCCTCATATTAGACTAATTAAGAAACATTCTATTTCACCTTAGACCAATCCCCGTAAAACGGTAAACGTTAAACGGTAAATTACAGTATCAATTAAGAAAACTCTTACACCTACTTCAACTAGACAATGCGTTTTGATTTGTGTTTATGGTGATGTGATAATTAGATCAAATCAAATAGTCGAATAATAATGAGTCTGAAAAGCAAAGGTTTCCTTAAATCTCACTTGCTCTCAATGGTGTTGTGGTAGTATGTGGTGTTTTATTCTTGGTTTATGGATATGTCTATTGATCTAGCAAGCTCTTCGTTTCTTGTTTTGGGGGTGATTCCCCCTAATGTTATTCCTAGCTCAAGATCTTTCGATACCTATCATAGTGGTACTCATGGTATGACGGGCTTACATACTACCATGGTTAAATTGGATGGTACCAATAATCCTATTTGGTCAATGGCTCTTTCTATTTTTATTTATGCTAATCGCCAATCTAGATGGCTTGAAGAAGAACTGCCTACAAATTTAGCTAGTCAAGAAGAATGAAGGGTCACTGATGTTGCATTGCGTACTCTTTTCATGGATTGTTTGACAACCCATAAGGTGTGGACAAAATGTGCTTTACTCTATTCCAAATAGAATAATATGAGTTGAGTTTGTGATACGTGGGAAGCTTTATTTGAAGCTAAAATTGGTGATTGTACGTTGGTCAAGTATTATGCTCGCTTTTTGTCTTTATATCAACATCTCAAGTTCAACTTTCCACCGACTACCATAGTTACTTAGATGTAGCAACGAGAAGTGGACATGGTGGTAGTCCTCTTCCTCCAAGGTCTTGGTCTAGATCGTAATAGAAGAAGTGTGCTATCAAGCTGCTCCCAAAACTTCAACCTTATCAGACAATAGTGATATGGTGGCCCAGGGCATTTAAAGAGCTCGTGGTTGTGGTAATGGTCATGAGATTTGGAACTCATATAGTTTTAATCGTGGCCATGACAACGGTGTTCAAGACCGAGGTGCCCCTCGCGGTGGTGGTAATAGTGGTTCTAAAGGAGTTCATAGGAGTCAATTTTATCCTTATTGTTAGCTTACAAGATATATTATTGATTATTACTATGATCTCCATCCTGAGCTGTGGGGCCTACATGCTTCCATTGACATTAGGCCTTCGTCTCCTTCGTTTGGACCTCTTTCCAAACAAAGTATGGTGAATTTAACTCGTGCAGAATATAATGAACTGATTAAGACACGGTTGGTGTTCCTTCAGGTCCCGTTGCTACTTTGGTACAGCACAATGAACCCACCTGTCTCTTGTCCACTATAGCTACTCCTCGTCCTTAGGTTATCAATTTGGGTGTTACTCATCATATGACTGGTAATCTGTGTCTTTTTACCTCGATCTCGTCCATTCCATCCACTTCAGTCACTTTGGCAAATGATTCTCAGTCCAAGGTGATAGGTGCAAGTTGTGCATCATTGAGTTCTTCCATGTCCTTACTGTTTGTTTACCATATTTAATGCTTTCTTTATAATCTATTATTTGTCGATTCTATAACAAGTGATCTTGACTGTGATATTATATTTTATTCCTCTTCGTGTGTTTTTCAAGATCGGAAGATTGGACGCCGAATAGGTGGTAGGTGTGATGCTAGTAGATTGTACCCTTTGGACCCTGAGATTATTGTTGCTGTTGTAACTGTTCAGAATAAAGCTATGTATGACTTTTATTGATTACATTGTTGCCTCAATCGTCCCTCAACAGACGTACTCCAACATTTTCCCTTTATGTCTAGTTTTAGTCTTTAGTTTGATTGTGAAACATGTCAATTGGGTAAGCACCATCATGTGTCTTTTCCTTCTCGTGTTTTAAGTTGTGCATCTCAGCCATTCAAGTTAGTCCACTCTAATGCTTGGGGTCCATGTCATGAGTCTTCACTTGGTTTCCGCTATCTTGCCACTCTTATTGATGATTGTAGTCGTACAACTTGGTTATATTTAATCAAAGATTAGCTTGTGGGAATTTTCACTAGTTAAATAAGTGGGATCCTCTCTCTGTCTCTCTCGTTGAAGGTGAGTCTTCCTCTACCCCTTCCGATGGTAGCTTTCCTATTCTTTTTCCCAGATTGAAGGTAGCATTTGTGCGAGTATGGCCATTTACACTATTTCTCCACCTAATTAATCACATCCCATTTCCTCTCGTTGAGCCCCAACAATGAAGAAATTGGTTTCCGAAACCCTAATATGGATGTTCCCACAATTTTAGCAAGTATCTTTCGTGATTTACAGAGCTCCCTTCATTCCCCACTCAATCCATCTTCCTAACAAAATCCCTAACCCTCCCCGACAACCCAACCTTTCACAGAGTTACTCAAGCATTTCGGCAAGAAGATCTTCCTTCATGGAGGGTAACCACGAAAATCACCTCCGATTGTTGGCACTCTGCAAATGGATGGGGGACCTATGGACCGCGGATGATATCACAGAGCTGAATATCAACATTCTTGAGGTACAAAAACAGACTGATGAGTATTTGTTGTATGGGCAACTATTTTCAAAACCTAATATAAACTTTCAAGCATTCTGGGCTACAATGAAAAGGGCTTGGAAAGTAGAAGATGTTAAATGTGAGATGATAGAACCGATTCGCTTTGTCTTCATCTTTAAATCAGAGGTTGAGCAAAAACGAGTATTACAGACAGGCCCATGGTCATTTGCAAGTAATTTACTAGTTTTACGAGAAGGTGATCCTACCATTCCCGAGCACTGTTATGAATTCACACATTGCTCCTTTTGGGTTCACCTTGTGGGGCTTCCTCGCGCTGTTCTGTCGGAGGAGTGTATTCAGCTGATTGCTGGAAAAATGGGGGAGATAGAGGAAGTTAAAATTGAAGCTCGAAACAACAGTTCATGCAAGATAGGAAAAGTAAGAGTGAAATTGAATTTGCTTCGCCCACTAAAAACTGGCACTATTATTCATGTGGGAGATCGAAACTGGTGGATTGATTTCAAACATGAAAGACTACCACACTTTTGCTATTCCTACGGTTATATAGGTCATTTTGCAAACTATTGTCCGACTTATCCATATGAAGAATCAGGCATTCCTTAGGATAAACCAAGTCGCTATGGGTCTTGGTTGAAAGCAAAGGTGAAGGACCTAAGCCCTTGCTGGAAGAATTTTTATGGAGAGATTGATTTTACCTTAGAAGCAGATGATATGGTCCCTGAGACTCCTATTATACCATCAGGGGATGATTCAGACAGCAACTCTTCTACAGATGGTAGTCAAGCCATAGTGCTTTATAACCCTACAACACAGCCAACACAAGAAATATCAGCATCAGAAGCACTAATTGCTCAGAAAAAAGGAAAGAATACAACAATTTCCGAAACAGCAAGGGGAATTTCCATTTCATGATGCAGGGAAGGGGATACAGGTTATAGCACAAACTGGTCCAAAGAAACAAATCTCTAAAAATTAAAATGTTTTTCGCCTTATGAGAAAAAGGCTTCTTTAACATCTCTTGTTGATATGAACAACCTCTTGGATACACCAATTCCAATGTGGGAAGGTAGCACAACAGGGGCTTTGGTGGCTAGCCCTAATAAGCCACCAAGGAAGTCATGAAGGTGTTAAGCTAGAACTGTTAAGGTTTAGGCTCTCCCTTGACAGTCCAGCACTTAAGAGCCTTAATGGCTCGAGGGAGGCCTAATCTGGTTTTTCTTATGGAAACAAAGAATCAATATAAGATGGTGGAGAATATCAAAAGAAGACTTAAATTTTCCTCTATGTTTGCTATTGATCCAATTGGATTAGCAAGAGGTTTAGCCTTATTATGGGATGAATCGGTGCAGATTAATATTGAGTATAGCTGTCAGGAGGTGATTGAACTCTCATGTAGAGATGCTGGAAATGGATTTCAAATGAAGATATATTTTCTTCATGCGCCAACTATTTTCCAAGAAAGAGTTTCGCTTTGGAATCTACTTCAAGCTAGAAATGGTACTACAACATTACCTTGGCTATGTATGGGGGATTTTAATGAAGTATTATATCATTGGGAGAAAGTGGGTCGACGAATAGTGGAAAGATTTAGAATGACAGCTTTTCGGGAATTTATCGATACCTGCTCTTTAATAGACATTGGGAGTAAGGGATGTGCTTTTACGTGGACAAATAGAAGGGGAGGAGATGAATTAGTTAAAAAACGCCTTGACAGAGCACTATGTAATCTAGAATGGAGGCTTCGTTTTCCTAATGCTGAAGCGTTTGTATATCCAGCCATTGGTTCTGATCATGGTCCTCTACTTCTATGTCTAAATCCAGTTGAACCGAGGAAACAAAAATTATTCAGATTTGAGGCTTTCTGGTTAGATCACCGTGAATGTGAAGCTGTAGTAGCCAAGGCTTGGAGGGCAGAAACTGAGAATCAGGCAAATATGGTTAGGAAGACAAAAAAGGTTGCTCGGGATTTAAGACAATGGAGCTGGAAATCTTTCCAGAATGCATCAAAACAGATAGACTATCTCAGAAACCAACTCACTCAGATTATGAATAGGGCAGACCAATCAAATATGGGAAAGGAATACTCTACCATAGTTGAGAAAATTGGTACTCTTTGGCGTCAAGAAGAAATGTATTGGGGTATTAGATCCAAAGTTAATTGGTTAAAATAGGGTGATCGGAATACCAAATTTTTCCATGCCACGACTATTTAGCGGAGACAAAGAAATAAAATTACCAAGCTAAGGCTTGAGGAGAATGCTTGGAGTTGTGATCCTCAGATAATCAGACAGCATATCACAGATTATTATAAAAATCTATATACATCAGTGGGGTCCCGATTCTATCAGCCAGTTCTAGAGCAGTGTCCAATGGTTGTTTCTGAGGAAATAAATGAGAACTTGACAAAACAAATCACTATGGAGGAAGTTCATCATGCTGTTTTTCAAATGGGAGCAGCTAAAGCCCCTGGACCAGATGGTTTGAGTGGTCTTTTCTATCAAAGTCAGTGGCACATTATAAAAGAGGATGTATTTATAATGGTGGAATCTTTTTTCAATGAAGAAGCCTTTGATCCTGACTTGAACGAGACCTATATCACACTAATTCCTAAGGTAGCAAACCCCGAAAGTATAACTAACTTCCGACCTATTAGTCTGTGTAATTTCAGCTACAAAATTATTACAAAGGTCATGGCGAACAGACTTAAACCTTGGCTCCCACTTCTCATCTTACCGGAACAAAGTGCATTTGTTGGAGGTCAGCAGATACAAGACAATATATTTATAGTTCAAGAAGTTCTACATCAGCTAAGGGTTAAGAAGAGAAGGCACAGATTCCAAGCGGTGCTGAAGTTGGATATGCAGAAAGCGTATGATAGAGTTGAGTGGGATTTTCTATGTGATTGCATGAAGAGGATGGGATTTAATGATAAATGGGTGAACATGGTCAAATTTTGTATCTCTTCAGCTAAATTTCGTGTCCTTATTAATGGAGAACCTAGCGGAGTCTTCAATCCAACAAAAGGTATAAGACAAGGTGACCCCCTTTCACCTTATCTTTTCATTCTAATGGCCAATGTCTTATCCCACATGGTGAATAATGCTGTAATGGATGGAAGTTTAAAGGGAATCAAACTGAATCCTCACTGTCCTATCCTATCCCACCTATTCTTTGTGGATGATGCCATTTTCTTCTTGGATGGCACAATTAAGGAAGCTCATAACCTAGCCAACTTACTGAATTGTTATTGTTTTGCTTCTGGCCAGTTAGTTAACCTCAACAAATCTGGTGTCTTTTCGGGGCAAGCTGCCCACATGAGTTAAAAAGAAATATGGCATATGAATTTAGGGTTCCTATATTGGAAAAAACTGGCAAATACTTAGGGATACCATCTAATTATGGCCAAACTAAAAAACAGATGTTTGATTGGATCACAGCAAGGGTTGAGAGAAAACTGGAGGGCTGGAAGGAGCAATTAATATCAAAAGCGGGGAAAGAGGTGCTGATTAAGATGGTAGTCCAGGCATTACCACAATATGCCATGAATATTTTTAAAATACCTATCTCTCTATGTAGAGCAATTGAAAGGAAAATTTCAGCTTTTTGGTGGAAGCAAAATACAAAACAAAGAGGTATCCATTGGAAGAGCTGGGATTTCTTGAAGATGAGGAAGGAACAAGGAGGAATGGGATTCAAAGATTTGGTGGAATTTAACAAGGCTATGCTGGGGAAACAAGCCTGGAGATTAAATCAAGCTCCAGAGGCCTTATGGAACAGAATTTTTAAAGGCCTCTATTTCCCTAATGGTAACATATGGACTGCAAAAAGGGGGGCTAAACCATCTTGGCGTTGGCAGAGTCTCCTTATAGGTCGAGATGCCCTAGAAGCTGATATGAAATGGGAGGTAGGGGATGGCAAATCTATCAATTTAAGGGAAGATCGTCGGCTATTGTCCAGAAAGATTGGAGGACCAGCGAATCAAAATGATCCTAAGCTGGTGGCAGATATTATAGATCCTACTGTACGTGCATGGAATACTCAACTCATAAATGCTATCTTTGATAGAAATATTTCAGAGGAAATTCAAGCAACCCCCCTCAGCATTATCCCTAGACTCGACCGTCTAGTCTGGACAGGGCATATCTCGAGGCATTATAAAATCAAAAATGGGTATCATAAATTACGAGAAGCTAATGCAATCACCACAGCAAATCAGGCATCCTCTTCATACCAAGTTCCGAAACAGTTATGGATAGAAATCTGGAAGCTACAGTCTTATCCTAGAATCAAACATTTTATGTGGAGCTTATGTAATGAAGGCCTTCCTACCAAAACCAATTTACACCGGCGTAACACATCATACCTGAGCCAACTTGTTCCTTGTGTCATCAGTTTCCATAATCATCCGAGCACCTCTTCATGCTGTGCCAGTGGACAAAAGAAATATGGTCAAATGACAGTGTCGACATAGATGTCTCTCCGTTGTCTATCACACGAACGGATAAATGGGTAAGCAACTACCTCCTATATGGGATCTCAGCACACCAAAAGGCGATTTTTGCGCATCTTCTCTAGCTAATATGGAAGGCCCGCAATACCCCATTATTTCAAGGCCGCAAATCAAACCCAACTAAACTAATCAGCAAAGCACTTCTCTCCCAGCAGTTATACGAGAAATGGAATCTACGAAAGGGAACAATTACCTCTAAACAGGACGCATGGGTACCTTCAGATCTGGGCTCTTTGAAGCTAAATGTTGATTGTTCTTAGCAGGGAAGGAGTTTGGAGAGTTTTGTTGCCGGAATCTACAAAGGAGCGGACGGGGTCTGCATCGCTGGTTTTGCGCAAAAGATTCGCGCCCAATTGGTTTGTACAAGTGAAACCCTAGCTATCCTTCAAGGGCTCGTGTGGTTGAAGCAGTTCCGAAGTGCTCTGACAGGCGAAACTCCAGATGCACAAACTGTTCTGCCCGTGTCTATATCCAGCAATTGTCTTTAAGCGGTGGATTCCATTTTGGGCCGACAAGAACCTCCCTGGGCCTCTCTTCCTTTTGTGCTCGACTGTAGACAAATGCTGGCCCAAATGGAAAATGTTCATTTGCTGTTTGAACCGCGCCAAACAAACCGGGCGACTAATTGGATCGCAAAATCTTTTCAAACCGGATCTTTACCGAGCAATTGGGTCTCCAAGCCTCCGCATGATCTTTATCTTATTTTATGTTTAGACTTTCGTACTACTTGTAATCCACCATCTTAGTATGAATCAATGAAGTATCTTTGACCAAAAAAAAAAAAATCAAAGATTGTACCAAAGTGTTTCATTCTTTTTTTCATTTTTATAATGAAATTCATACTCTATATGGTTATTATGTTAAGTGCTTGCGTATAGACAATGCTCATGGATATTTTTCTTCTTCCGTCTTTTTTCCATTTCTTGCGTTGCATTGTACTTTACATTAGAGTTTTTGCACTCACACTCTAAAACAAAATGGAGTTGCTAAAGGAAAGAATCGTCATTTGTTGGATGTTGATTGTTGTCTACTTCTCCACACCCATATGCCCAAGTCATTTTGAAGCTATGCTCTTCTTATGGCATGTCATCTTATTAATTGTCTTCTGTCCTCCATGTTGAAGGGAGCTATTGTTGGATGCAAATTACGCAATTCCAAGATCTCCATAACTTGAAGAAGAACATGCATAATTGAGTAGAAAGATTAACGCACCTGTTTTGGGATCCATTGCTCTTGAAGTGAAAGCAAAAAACTAATGTTCCACACACAAGTCATTCTCCTTTATTGCCCTCCGTATCACTGGTTCAGTGAGGCGGCCCCCTCACCTTTAGCGTTAGGTAAACCTTATGTGAGGATACATGTGAGAATTAGGATTATAGGAGAGACTTGAGCATTATTTATAGAGTTCCAGCTAGGCCTCCTTTTTACGGGCCAGACTCAACTCGGCCCACACTAGCCAACCCCATATTAGACTAATTAAGAAACCTTTTATCTCATCTTAGACCAAATCCCATAAAACGGTAACCGTTAAACGGTAAATTACAACATTAATTAATGTAGTCAACATTAGGAAAACTCTTACATTCTCCCACTTGGATTATATTAATTGAAATCGTACTGTATGTACGCACATTGGTCCAAAGATAATTCTTAATAGTCAATCATATCCTATAAAGTCTCAAACACCGAATCATGACGATAACTGCATGTATACACACAGAGCCTTCCATGGTCACAAGTGCTTTCAACTTTATTGATATGGATTCAATATGGTAGTGTGTCAAATGAATAACATCTCTCATTGAGAGAAATTCCATTTATCGGTTACCATTTTCTTACCTTAAGCGTTACAAAAACTCGTGCAACTAGAGAATGTCAATTCTCTTACCTTAAGCGTCACAAAAAACTTGTGCCACTAGAGAATGTCTTTATGGTTCCAATGAACCCACATATGCCTTGTCCTTACAATTAACATTTTCTTTATGTATAACAAAGCATATGCACAAGGCTAATAACCGGATGCCCCTAGCCTTCACTCAAGGTTTATACGGCACCTTAAAACTTTTATTAATATGTATTCAACATAATAACAACATAGTCAAAATTATTTTATTGAATGCAAAAGTTGATACATATCAAACCGTTACTAAATGTAACAAACACACATGTGAACTTTATCAGAGTAAAGCCAAAATAGCTCCTACTAAATAATAGTATCCCAAGATACTCCTAGGTCCATGCTAATGACATGTCACTCAAATATACACGGGTGTAGGGCTTTAGCTAGTGGATCTGCAACCATATCATCTGTGAAAATATGCTATATTATAACGTCACATTTCTGTACCGTTTCTTTATGGTTAAAAAATTTTGACCGCCATATATATAAACCCCTTGAGACCTCTGTAATTAATAAAAATACTTCAAATTTATTATCTTAATAAAACCGTATGGGTCAATCCATAAAATTAAAAAAAAAAAAAAAACGATCAACTCCTTAATGAGGTGCCAGAGCCTAATAGCCCAAGTAATAGTCTAAAAGAATGTTACAAACTCTGCTTCCATAGTAAAAGATGACAAGAACTTTATTTATTGCACTTCCTGATAACATAAATATGTATTTCGTTATTGATATTATATCATGCTAACAGCTAGCAAAGTTTACATCTAAATATCTTACTAGCTGCAAGAATTGAACACATCTGTATATTAACATATAATCTCTTGTCCTCTTTAAGTACCTTAAAACTTTCTTGGTAGCAACGCAGTGATCGCATCCTAAATTTGATTGATGTTTGCCTAGAAGTTCCATCGCAAAGACGATATTTAGTCTAGTGCAAATTCGAGCATACATTATATTTTTAAGTGCACTAACACAAAGTACATCCTTTAACTAGATTTTCTCAATATCTAAATAAAGACAATATAATGGATTCGGTCCATCACCCTTAATGACAGGAGAAATTCCTAGCTTGCATTGATGTAAATAGAATATTTCCAAAATACAATCAGCAAATGTCCTCCGAGAAAATTTAATATAATATGGCAAAAACAATCACTACAGACCTTAGTACAAAGGATTAAAGATTTCTCAAGGTCATTACTTGTAAGCAAAATATCATGTACATAGAGTATGAGAAAAATAAATTTCATCCCACTAACCTTGCAGTATATTGAATTACTTTGTTCCCAATTGCTTAAAACTATGAATAAGACTTTTCAGTCTACACACAAGTTTACTTGAATCATCTGCTACAAAATCTTCCAATTGCACTATATAGATTTTGTATATATATTTGGTGTAACTCCATAAAAAAATAGCTATTAATGCCACGTTCACTCTGAAAGAATCTTTAAAAGATACTAGAAAGAAATAATTATTTATTTACTATAAACTATCCACCCCTCTTTCAGAATGAAAACTTTAACATCTTTTATGGTATTTAATCTCACATACTTGATTGAGAACAATAAACGACATCTGTATATATGTCGCTAACTCAACCATGTAGTGAATATTGTAATCATGCTCTCACAAATAGACTATATAGTCTGATGGTATAACTGATCGTATTTCCTTGACAAATCTCCTAAGTAAAGCTACAACCACTTCATTCTGCACTTGAGAGGCTTGAGAAATTTCATCATAACTATATCAAGAATAGTACCTTGAACCTCAACAAGTTTAGTCTATGGTATAGGAGATTCCACAATTGTTTGTACCACAATTGTCTATATAGGCAAAGACAAAGACACAGTGATCTTCCATCACACTATTATCCTTAATAGTCTGAGAGTAGCTATCATCTACAACTATGTCAAACTCTAGAAACTTTACTGTATGTGATTCCATAATTCTTATACCTTCATTAGGGTCATAAAATCAATACCCCTTTGAACAATCTAGGTAAGATATAAAATAATTTTAAGTGAATCTAAATTCCAACGCACTTAATATTGGATTAGATAACCTCACTTCTGCATGACACCTCTAAATTTAATATAATTCAAGTAATTTATATCTAGTCCATAACTCAAAAGAAGTTTATGAAACAACTTTGGTAAGAAAACATCTTTTGTAAGTGAAAAGAGTTGCTTTCAAAATATCAACCCACAGAAGACCGGATAAATTAGTCTTACTCATCATACTCATCACCATGTTCATTATGATGCACTTATGCCTTTCGGCCAAATCTTTTTGTTAGGATTTTTAGGCATAGTAATTAAATTGCCACCCTAGAATTTATCAAATATTTGACAAATGACCATTTAAGCTATTCCGTATTGTCATACTTGCCAAAATACTCATTGTCACTATTAAACCTAACAACTTTTAAGACTAATTCTAACCAATTTATTCTTTATCTCGGTCAATTTACTTCCACAATAATCAATAGAAGTCTTTAAATAACCATTAAGAGTAGATAGAATCTCAACATTGTCAACTTTTCTAGACATATGTGAGATTATTTCTTTTGAAACAACATTTTCAACCTTATATTAGATGGATATATCATTAGGACTTAAACACAATCTTTGCAAATGTGTCTTAATTCAAGTATTAGATAAGACATAACTTCAAGCCATTAAGGCTTCCATCATTTGCCTAGCATTGCAGCTCACAGGCAAATCACTTTTCAAGTGTTCTTGAATAACGCTTCATGGACAGTAAGCATATTCTATTGTTATTGCTCTAAGCAGCAAATCATATGTTCACAACTTAAAATTTGACGTAGTAAAAATCTCAATAATAATGGAATTATTAATTATAGAAAATGTAATTGAAAAACAAGCAATGTATATAATTAGTATCATGTGAACACTGTGTAACTTGATGTACAAGTACACATTCAGAAAGTTACACACAAAATCATATAATCACCTTTGGGCAGAATACATGACATGCAGTTATATACTTCCCACATGATAGCGATTATAAGAATATATTCAATTAGCATCATGTGAACACTGTGTAACTTGATGTACAAGTACACATTCAGAAAGTTACACACAAAATCATATAATCACATTTGGGCAGAATACATGACATGCAGTTGTATACTTCCCACATGATAGCGATTATAAGAATATATTCTAATCTTCGTGAATTCATCACCTTTGGGCATATGAATCATTAGAATCAATCACTCCTCCACCACACCATCATGTATCCCTCCATGAATTAATACACAATCACTTTCTTTGGGAGTATGACTACGCATTAGACCAGGAGACATCCCAATCATTATATGAAACCAATATTTCTCAAACCCAATCAAGCGTGCCACGTTGGCGATCACTACTCAATTGAATCCTTGAAACTCTCTCATACCAGGGATATAAACTTTATATCTCACATTCACCATATATATGTGATTTTAACTTTAGTGATAGGGGCAGTAAATCACTAAAAGTACATATCATGCTAATTACACTGCTTTATTCATCTAGGAAAATCATCAATCATAACAACACAATAAACTTATCATAACATAGAAGAAAGCGTCTCTTGTGCACCCAGATAACATATTATCATAACAACATAAAGAACACAGTTGATTCAGAGGATCTATTACAAGTTAACATCAATAGCAATACAGGATACCCCAGATCGACAAGCCTAATAACTAATCCACTATTGCTCATGAGTTTCATAAGAAAAAACATGACTCCAAGGCCAACAGCTAATTTATTAGCCAATTTTAAGTAACAAATTATCATTGTAATTAACAAGTGGCCTATTAATTGAGTCAAACTAGAGAACCAAATATCTAAACTTTAATAGTAGATACTATTGCTCTGCATAAATGTTGTCATACTCCTTAATCATAAAAAATATTCAACTTAATGGACATTAACCAGTGACCAGATGAGTTTAGGTACAATATGCAATGACTTAACTGACATGCATTACCCACATTCAGCAGATGTGTTAATTAGTACAATCATTTTGGTCATAGGTTCTTAAGATGTCCATCATTCAAAGGTTACCAGCATGTAAAGGAGTATGCATGAGCAACAAAAGTTTCATAACCTTTTACTGTTTCTCATATCACTATCCCATAATGGTTGTATCTTATTAAGCCAGTTTCAGTTCACAATAAAATTTAATTTTTATTAATGAATCACACAATTATAATGTTTATTTGATAACATACATGTAACCCAACATTTGTATTTCCAAAATCACAAAAAAAAAAAAAATACAAGGAAAATACGCAAAAATACACTAAAAATACACGTATTTAGGGCTTTGTATGTATTTTCACATCCATAAAATTATCAAACATATAAACTAAATACACCACAAGATAGAGGACACTCATACGAGTCCAACGCCGCCGGCCACATGAAGATCCAACGCTCCACGCGCTCGCACGCGCTGCCTGAGTGTGCGGCGCGTGGAGCGCACGCGCGGGCGAAGAAGGACCTGTCAAAACCGTTCCGATCGGTGGCGATCCGACCGATTCCCGATTTGACAATCCGATCCAGTCGCCCAATCCGGTCAACAGTTGACCGGGTCGGGTCGGCGCCAAATCAGGTCGGATCCGAGTCCGGGTCGCTGATGTCAACACCCACGTGAGCCGCATGCGCGAGCAGCGCCACACGCGTGGGAGCGCGTGAGGGCGTGTGACCTTGTGTGGGGGCGCGTGGGGCCTCCCCCGACGACGCGCTGCCCATAGTTTTGCTCACCTCGTCGAGCCCACTCCGAATTTGTGATTTAATTTTATTTTTTATTTATAAAAAAATCACGAAAATCACAAAATTAGGGCAAAATTCTATGCGTTCAAATTCTAGGGTTATTGAGGCTCTGATACCACATGTTGGATGCAAATTATGCAATCCTAAGATCTCCATAACTAGAACAAGAACATGCGTAATTAAGTAGAAAGATTAACGCACCTATTTTGGGATCCATTGTTCTTGAAGCGGAAGCGGAAAACTAATGTTCCATGAGTAAGTCATTCTCCTTTATTGCCCTCTGTATCATTGGCTCAATGAGGCGGCCCCGTCACCTTTAGCGTTAGGTAAACCTTATGTGAGGATACATGTGAGAATTAGGGTTATAAGAGAAACTTGAGCACTATTTATAGAGTTCCAGCCAGGCCTCCTCATTACGGGCTAGGCTCAACTCAGCCCACATTAGCCAGCCTCATATTAGACTAATTAAGAAACCTTCTATCTCATCTTAGACCAAACCTCGTAAAACGGTAACCGTTAAACGGTAAATTACAACATCAATTAATGTAGTCCACATTAGGAAAACTCTTACAGCTATCCCTTATGCTCTTCTTCATCTCGATCGTCCTTTGTGGTATGCTTGTCCTCATATTTATGGGTGTGTCTCTTTCATCCATTCTTTGTCTCCTAGGTTGGACAAATTATCACCTTGTGTTGAAAAATGTGTATTCATCGGTTATACTCCCGTACTCAAAGGGCTATGTTTGTTATAGTCTTACTCATCGTCAGGAGTATTTTCTGCTGATGTGACTTTTTTTGAAAATTAGACATATTAAGCAATGTTTCTCTTTAAGCATCATGGACGATGGATCTTTTGCCACCTACCACACCTTACCAGTTGATGCCACTCACTCTAACTGTATCTCCCAATACTTCTCAACCGGAGCCACCACCTGTTCCTTTTGCTAGTGCTTTGCCCGATTTAGGATCACCTGTACTAATTCCACTTTAGGTATATACATGTGGTCCTCACCTTGTTTGGGGTTGTACCTCTCCACCAGTGGATGTCCCACCACTACCTTCGACCCCGGCTTTTCCATTAGCTCCTGTTGATTCTTCTATTGCTCACCGTTCTTGGTCTTGGTATCCTCTTTCTCATTTTGTATCTTATCATAACTTAGCCTCGCAAATTTCTCTCTTTCTATCGTCCCTTGCATCCGTCTCTAAGCCTAGAAATATGCAAAACGCTTTGGCCCATCTAGGTTGGGCCTGTGTAATGGAAGAGAAGATTGCTGCATTACATCATAATAAGACTTGGGAGCCGGTCTCGTTGCCTCCTAATAAACAATTGATAGGTTGTCATTAGGTCTTCGTTGTCAAACACCGTCTCAATGGTTCAATTGAGCGCTTAAAAGTTTGTATTGTTGCGAAGGGCTATACTCATAGTATGGTATTGACTATGATGAGACTTTTTTTTTTCTACTGGCCAAAAAAAATTTTGTTCGTATTGTTATTTCTTTGACGTCCTGGTTTAAGTGACTCCTCATTAGCTTGATGTTAAAAATGCATTTCTTCATGGTGATCTTCACAAGGAGGTCTAAATGGAGCAACCACCCAGGTTTGTTGCTTAAGCGGAGAAGGTGTGCCAACTGCAAAAAACCTTTTATGGACTGAAGCAATCTCTTTGTGCTTGGTTTGGTCACTTTAGTGATGCGGTTATTACTTTTGGCATGTATCAATGTAGTGTGGATCACTCCATGTTTAATATGTCCTCTTCAAAGGGGCGTGTTATTCTTGTTGTTTATATTGATGATATTATTATTACAAGGAGTGATATTGAAGGTATACAGCGGCTCAAGCAATTTCTACAAAAGAGTTTAACACTAGACTTGGGATGCCTTTAATATTTTCTTGGCATGGAAGTTGCCTATGCTGATGGCAGTATCGCTCTCTTTGGGGGAAAGTATACTCTTGACATTCTTAAGGAGGGGGGCTTGCTTGACGCTAGGCCTGATGACACCTATGGACCCTTGGGTGAGGTTTGATAATGAACATAGAGAGCTTCTTCATGATCTAGAGTATTATTGCTGATTAGTAGGCGAGTAAAATTATCTCACCATTACTCGATTAGGTATTTCCTTTGCTTTTAAAGTGGTGAGTCAATTCACGAGCTCTCCCCGTACTACTCACTAGCAAGCCGTCTTGCAAATTGTTTGCTATTTGAAAGGAGCTTTAGGTGAATGATTTGTATTCTATAATCAAGGTCATTTTCATATAACTAGTTATTTTGACCTTGAGTCTTTGGAGGTGATAGCATATTCTAATGCAAATTGAGCCTTCTAATGCAAATTGAGCCTATTGCCCTATAGATCACCGGTCAACTTCTGGATACTGTGTTTTTCTTGGTGGTAGTCTTGTGTAATGGAAAAGTAAAAAACAATCCATTATTTCTCGATCTAGTGCAGAGGTCGAGTATAGTGCTGTGGCTAATGTTACAAGTAAACTTCAATGGGTTTGTATGTTGTTGACTAAAATTGGACTGCTTATGACTAGATCATCTACTCTTCATTGTAATAATCAATATGCTATTCACATTGCTAGCAATCCAGTGTTTCATGAGCGAACGAAGCATATATAAGTTGATTGTCATTCTGTTCGAGAAAAAGTGAATTGTTGAGATATACGGTTGGTGCACAAACATTTGGAGGAGCATCTAGCAGACATTTTCACGAGGCATCTTCAACGTGCATGAATTCTTACATTTGCCACAAGTTATGCCTTTTTGATATGTATGCCCCAACTTGAGGGGGGGTGTTGGTTTATTACCTATAATTCTATAGTGTTAGCAAGTAGGGTTTATTTATGTAAATTGGACATGGCTTAATCCTAAGTCTATAAATACTTCTTTTAATCTCCCTAAAAAGTATTCTCTCTTTTACTAGCAACAAAAATCATTCATTATTAATCATTTGGTGGAAAGGATTATTTCCTAATATGGCAATTCTATTCATGGAAGCAACAAGATTGCTGGAATATCCGATTTTACAAGTGATCAAATCATTGGTGATTTGATTGTTTATCTTCAACATCTAAATTGATTCTGTTGAGTATTATTCAACAGCTAGTTTGGAGATAAAAGACTATATAAGAAGATCGACCCACATTTGAAGTAGAAGATTCCCGCGAAATAGAGAAAGCTGTATATAGTTATATTCTTATTGAGTTATTAAGCGAGAGTTCATTTTCTAAAGGTACTTCTCACTGATTGTAATGTGAGCAAGGAGTGTACTAGCATTGAAGTAGTGCCTAGGTGTGTCATAGTGTGATCTATCAGCTTGGTGTATAAGTAGAACTAGCTTTAGATAGAAGCGCTCAAAGTAGAAACGACCCGTGCTTCCGTGTAATTGCTCAAAAGATTACTAGTGAATTGTCTTGACAAAAATAAAAATAAAAAATCCAACATGTTGGCAACTATGAGTCTTCGAGAGCGGATGTGGCCTTAAACTAAGCTAAACAGAGCTGATATCGCTCTCACCAATCAGTCTTAGAAGCAAAAGCATTTTTTTCCAAAGGAATTAATTCATCACCATGCCCATTGGTGGTCCTTGTCTTTACTGCTGTAAGATGATTCGCTTTTTTGGCTGAAGATAAAAATAGGAGTGTTAAGCAACAAGGCAGATCTCATGAGACACTAAGGCCAATTCTAACACTATACAAAATCTCTGGCTGTGAAATTTTTTAAAACTATTCTCCAAACCATAATATATCGGTAACTGTTTCTCAATATCAGCAATTCACTCTCTCTGTTGAGATGGCGGGTTAATCCCAGCCCCACGTATTATCATGAATCTCTGACTGTGTGAGAGCTGAAGTACCGACATTGTCCTTCTTTGCATAATCAGAGAGGATGGAGTCTCTCAAAGCACCTTCAACCTGAACCATGGAAAACTATATTTGAGCTGCTATTATGCCCATTAAAGCAGATTAAGAAAAGTTGTCTACTTGGCACAAACTAAAACAACAGTTGAAAAATGTAAAAATGCAATTTTATGAAAAAAGCAAATCATAGTAAAAGGAGAGAACAGAAGGTTGAATACTTTTACCAGCCAAAAAATTGCATGGTCAACAGCTATTGCACAAAACTATCAAACATTCTTTCAGAACATAGGTACATAACTCTAATCCAAACATGCAATACACTAACAGGCGCTGAAGAAATTATACACCAAAGATATTACACTAAAACAGTTGACGATAAGACTAGAGAAAGCAGCCAAATGCCAACCACTCCCACAAACATGACAGAAGAGCAACTTACAAATATAAGATACAGACTTATCAAGCATTTAAAAGTTCCACCGTCAATGCAAAAAGGGGATCTTGTAACATAACAGAAGAATGTAAACAAAACAAAAATATACTTGAGATAGACAGATGGGCTCGACAACCGAAGTTATTCCATTGATAAACATATTTGCTTCGGATATGCTCTGTTGCAATTGCTCAACCATGTACCCCGGACATCCTTTTGCAATTGTTCTCTAAGCATATAAGATTAAAGTAGGTGCTTAAGGAATTCAACCAGAAGCATTTCATTGCATTTCCTAGAAAGTGCAGACTTAGAAAGACCAACAGTTTTCTTTGCAGATATCTAATTCAGCTCATTTGAATCAGAAAAGAAGATTAAAACAGAATTGAATCAGTTAAAATAAGCAGAGGAGGTTTTTATAAACCAAAGTGAATAGATACTCGGCTTAAACTTGGTGACCACGGCACTTTTTTTCTCCACAAAGTTGTCAAGGCTAGTAATTCAAAGAATACTTTGCATGGACTCAGTACATCAAGAAGGAAAAGGGCATAAGACAGAGAGAGATCCTTTGTCTCCTGATGTCTTTGTTTTCTTTATTAATGTCTTGTCTAAGATGCATGGTACATCTTCACCCTCTTTGTCAGAAAGTTAAACTCACTCATTTGGCTTTTGCAGATGATATTCTGATTTTCACAAAAGGAAGGCCTGAGGACCTTACAGAAAACTTGATGACGTACAAAAATTCGACATTATGTCTGGTTTTGCTGAGGATATTCTGATTTTCACAAAAGGAAGGCCCGAGGACCTCATGGAAAACTTGACGATGTGCAGAAATTCGACATTATGTCTGGTTTGAAGGTTGATCCTTGAGAGTCCGAAAATTTTAACTGCTGGGACTTCAGAAAGAAAAATTGCAACTATTGTTTCAGCTCAGTGGAATTAGAAAAGGAAGTTTCCAGTTCAGCTAGGTATCTTGGTTTGCTCTCCTTCCTGGAAAGCTGTCTCTCAAGGGTTGTCAGGCTTGAAGTAATAGAATCACAATTAGAATACGCAGCTTGACTTGTAAAAGACTCACTCATGCTGGGAGACTGAAATGGATTAACTGTCATTCAGAGTGTTGCTAGCTATTCAAATAATGTTTTCATCCTTCCAAAGAAAGTTTGCACATGATTGAACAACAGTGCCGTGATTTTCTTTGGCATGGCTCTAATCCAATTACTATGGGAGCACAGTTCAAATAGGAGAATGTTTTTCTTCCAAAGACAGATTGTGGTTTAGGTGTCAAAATTATTGCAACTTAAAAGCCTCCTCCGAATCTGACAAAGGCGAGAGGTTGCAATTTCCAAGTATATGTCTATTCAGGCACACATAGAAGTCACTTGAGTCCGAATAAGCACCTAGACTACAGCTGGCTCTCTGAAGTATCATTTTTGCTTCCAGCATGCTCCATAGCTTAGCTTTGCGATAGGGACACAACCCTGTGAAGCTGAGCTCCCCTTTGAATCAGCATTCCCTTAACCATTGACATTGAGAATGATTTAAAAACCCCACGAAAAAATCCCACATCCCCCTCATCCCCTTGGTCTAGATGTTCACAAGGATCAGACACATAGAGAACATCATTTCTGCATTGTGGCATGAGAAAGCTTTTCCCTAGTGTCCTAGAAAACTGGGTACAGTGAATAAAGTGACCAGGCACTTGGACATTATTAAAGATGCCATCCTTACTGCACTCTGAACAGTAGATTAGCAGCTTTGCCAATGCTCTTCACTTCCCACCAATCCTGTGGCTACCACTAGATTGCAAATGGAGCATCATTTTAGGAGCTCTCATTCAACAAAATTCCTTCCATAAGACTCTTTTAGCAAGATCATCAAACCACTTGCACACAAGAGACACAGTGGCCATTGCTTTAGGTTTCCAATTCATCTGTTGGACTACTATTAAAATCACATCCTTGCTTAGATGTCCTTTCGTGCCCTCACAGCTTGACAAGTGTATGTAGCGCTATTGCTTCACAAAAATCATCTGGTTGAACTTCTAAGATGAACAAAGAATGACTCTTCATTCAAATCATACATCAAAAATTTGAACGAATTCCTCCTACAGAGACATAGTAACTCGCAACTACAACACAACCACAACCACAATGCATTCAACGCGTGGCAGATCACTATCTCAGGCGTTCCCAATGTAAGCTCATAAAAGGAACTCGACAACACTGGACACAATCTACTCCGAATTCCCAGATGTAAACTAAAATAGCTCAAACTATCAAACTCTGCGAATGCCACAAAACCCAATATACACGGACAGGAAATGAGATGACCGAAATCGTTTACCGTCCCCCTGGGCCGCGAGATCGGTGAGATTAGGGTTTGCAAACTTGAACAAACGACTTTCAAATCTGGGGACGGAATCGAATCAGAGAGGCGGAGCAGAGGCAAAGGATATCCAGATTGTGCGAAGGGGGAGAATCGAAACGCGGCATGAGAGACCGAGTGAAGAAGACGAACCCAGATTATACAGGCGTGCTTCGTCTGCGCATCACATGGCGGATTAAGCTTGTGGAAATCTGCAGGATTCGTACAATTTCAATCGAAAAAATGATCGCCTTGGGAAGACGAGAGAGCGTCCCTTGCGAGTCGACTCCATCGATAGAGCAAGAATAAGCCATTCTAACGGCTATTACTTAAGGTGTGATGACATTTTATTTGGATTTTGAATCAAGAAGATTCGAGAAGGCAATGGGCCAGCCCAGCCCGGCCCAGCCCGGCCCAGCCCAGCCCGGCCCAGCCTTCTAAAGCCGAAATGTCCCCTGGCTGAGAATTATTAGAAGATGTGTTTTCTAATTCCAAAGAGATGTCATACTCAAAGTCCATTTTGATGTAAAAGGAAGATATAAACTCATATTGATTCTCGCGCGCGGGTGAATGAATGAAATTCAAGAAGCGATATCTAATTGCAATTAAACAATAAAAGCAATGTGGGAATTGAGTGACAATCTGAGAAAATTAGGGATCTTTCTATTAATGCGATCGTATTCACAATTGTTGAAATCTCGGAAACAAGCATTGGTAGGACAATCTCAGGGAAAATAACCAAAAGAATATGAAATCTACTGTACCTGTGCCAATTAACTGTGATAATTGAATCATAAACATTTTCACATTCCATTAAATTTGATCGGAAATTGTTGACGTGAATAATAATTGTCTTATTTGGCACAGTCAATACTAATGTGGATAATTTTTACAATTTTTTTTTAAATCAGAATAAAATTAGAAGTTTTTAAAAATATATCTTATTTTAAATTTTTTTTATTTCTTTTTCTTTTTCCTTTTGCTCTTACCTGTCACCATGGTTGGCGACTGACCAGAGGCAAGGGCCAACATGGGTTGACCTCATCAGCAAGCTCAAGCTTTGCTTGACAAGGATGAATCTCACTCGAGGCCAGCAAGGCTCCTCACCAGATCCCGGCAAGCCTCAAGCTCATCAACCTCCCCAAGATTGGCAAGGTGGACGGGCTTTTCAGCAACAACTGGGTCTTTTCTTAGTGAACCCTTGAATTTCATAGTGGGTTTCTCCGTCGTTGTTTTACTGGACAATGGCATACTCGGAGCCTCGCTAGATTCGGTGAGAGCAACCCTTGCCGGCCCTTTCCTTTGATTGATCATGACGCAATCAATGGATGAAGAAGAAAAAGAAAAACTAAACAAAAGAAAAAATAAAAGAAAATTATTTAAAAATTTTCAAATAATTTATAAGAAAATTGCAAAAACTTTTTATGTTAGTGCTAACCATGCCACTTAAAACAACTGGTATCCATGTTAGTAATTTTCATCTAAAATTGGTCGGATAAACTCAATTGGCAAGACGTAAAATGCCTTAAGACTCAATTGGTACAATTGAAAGGTTTATGATTGAATTGGCAAAATAGGAACATGTTTATGACTTTTTTGGTAACTTTTCTGAGCAACCTCAACTCAATGACTTAATTAAAAAGTCCGATTCAAAAGGAATATGAGACAATATTTCAACGTCCCCTCTCACTATGAGTAATACAAGGAATTTGATTGATGGGATCCTTCTCGTTGTGAAAGGGATGGTATCCGTTCTGATAAAATATTAAAATATTCAACTCAAAGTCCAAGCTGATAGATGGAGTAAGATCGCATGTATATAATTAGCATATATGACATGTTATCAAGCGATAATATTGGGCAATATTTTGACAGACTTCAAGAGGTCAGCCAACTTCAAATCTTTGACATATAATCATGTGTGCGAACTAAATTAAACTCCACTAGATGTCCTCAGACATATGGCTTGCCCAAACAGCTGCTTCAAGGGCTCTCACAGATCTGCTACTAATATAAATCAAAATTTTCAAAATATCATTATCTTTATTCTAACACTACGAAAAGAACAAGTACCTAACATAAGATCAGAACATTTTAAACTCTTAGCTGGCGAATATTCTTGCTCATTTATTAGCAGAGAAAGCAGGTGGGTTTGTTCATTCAATGGGCTGAAAGCACGTGGAGTTGGAAACGAAATTGACTAGTGCTGACGAGATGACAGATGTTTCACGTCTTTTCTTATAGGGTCGTGCAAAGTAGAAGCCAAAATGCACATTCATGATCATGTCGGCTATTTTCATGAGCAAGATATAGCAGCGAAAGGCTGTCCAACTACTCTAGGAGCTTTGTGGACGGGCAATTCAGACAGCTGAGAGCTTCCTAGAATAGCCAACCTTAACTGACTTTAGTATAGGAGTTCACGTGGCAAACGAGAGAATCATGCTTTTCCCGATCTCTCATCAAATAGAAACTTCCTTCTCGCTGATCTTTTCACAGCAGAGAAAAATTCACATGGCAATATGTAAATTTAATTAAGAAAAACACACAATATAAAAAATTAAACTCAAATCCCAACCCTACCCATACATCATCAGCCTTTAAACCTCTCTCTATTATCTCTCTCCTGTTTTTTATTTATTTTGCACTCTCCCCTGCCTCTATTGTGACTATAGGCCACATCCCAGCTCTTTTGCTGACGATATATCTATAATCGAGAAAATGTTCTTGATAATGTTTCTTTAATCCAATATAATAGCCTAAAATATATCATGGAAATTGAAAATATCATGGTCATTTCTACGTAGAAATAAATAGATACTGCAACATATCACATTAAATATAGTAATTGCAAAGACTATGGACTTATGCTTGCAATTTGCCATCTGGTAAATCTCATTGAGAACATTGCCTAATAATCATTATGGTAAGACAGGGAAAAGCAAAACAACAGTTCCCTAATTTCAATTATAAAAAATAATAATAATTACTCTTACTTGAAAAGGAAAATACGAATGAAGAGAAATGTAATTTTTTTAATTCAAAACTAAGCTGAAGTAGTTTATCTAATTTCAAAAATATGAATCAAATTTACATTAGAGATTTCAGTCGACATAAAGAAAAAAAGATGAAAAACTAACACTTTTTTCCTAGGTATCATTAGTGAAACGAGAATACGGAGATGAAATTAGTGAAAAGGCAAGAGTTTGTGTTGAATAATATAAAATAAAATACTATTCTAATTACGGAAAAGAAACATTTAAATCTTTCCATAAGAGGTTACGATCAAAACTGAAAATCAAAGTACAGAAAAGTAGAGCAAAAATTATAAAAATTGTGCGATAGAAAAGATCAACTTTATTACATATCAAAGATCATTATTGAAGTAAAACATAAAAAATGAAAAAGTAATGTTCGAAAAGTAGGAAAGTATCACAGTAAAAGTTGGATTCGGAATTAGGCTTCAAGTCAAAATTGCACGTTCTAATTTAGCTTCAATAAAATAAATTAAAATAAAATCAAGAATATTAAGTGGGAAAAAAATAAGATTTTAAAAATATTGAGAAAAGGTTGAAGATAAAGATCGTTTAAAAAATTTTAATGTATTAAATATATGTCGAGGTTAATTGACTAATCTAATCGGGACCATGACATCAGCATTTTTGCTTAACTTAGTCAGCTTTTGAGGTTATAAAAGAGTATTTATTCTAATATAAATAGCATTTTTATTTTCTTGACTCAAATCAATGAACAATAACTTGGTATTATTTACTTAAACACCTCCCAAGGTAATTAATTTGTTTCCTTACTATTTCTCTTCGAGTAACACACGACATTATTTATGTATACATAAAAATCTCATTAGCATTTATCCAAAAATTTATAAAATTGTTCTTTGCACAGTACAAGTTATTATTGTGCTAGTTATCACGAATTAGGAATAATGTTATGAGTAGTTCCTAAACTTTTACTCGCTATTGAACGTAGTCTTAAATTATTTTATTATCAATTGAATTCTAAGCTTTTCGAATTGGGTAAAACGTGATCCTTATGTTAAATTTAACGTGAGGTCATGAAATTTTTCACGTATTTAACCTGCCACATCAATAAATGAAGGGGCGAACCCAAAAAGCATGCCGCCATGTCATATAATTTATCCAAGTCAATAAAGTACATTATATTATTTTCTTTCTCCAATTTTTTGTTCTTTTCGTTATCTTCATTCTTGTTCATTACTGCCACCTCCACCAACCTCACAGTCGTGATCGACCCACCATCCATAACCAACGCCTCCTGTCGTGCCGCCTCTCTCTAGCCGCAAATGTTGGCCTTGGGTCTGAGGGGTGCGGCCTCCTCCTCTTTGACTTCAAATATGAGGAGTCAACACCTCACACTTGAGGTGAGGCCTCTTTACACTGATTAAAAGGTTATAATTTCATATTCTATTTCACTTCTTGATTGGGATTATTTTCGCCATTCCCTCACGGTACTATTTCGCTATCAATTATCCCTGAGTATTTAACTTTGAAAGATGATGCTTGCTAATTCATACACAATCTTACTTGTCCTATGATACTCAGGTTGAATGTAACTCAATGATGTTTTTGGCTATTGAACTCTCACTATCACGAGTGTAGCACTCCACTACTTCGCCTAGCAGCACAACACTCACTCATATTACATTCCCACAATCCCATTTTCACGATTTAGATTACTCCCATCCCATTTTGCTCCCCCCATTACGAGAATCGTTTGCTTTATTTTCTTCTTGGTAATAGCCTCAAATATGAGAGAATGAACTCACGTCCAAGGCCGCACAGCTTTCTCACTGCCTTATACCTGAGTTGGGGAGAAAGAGAGAGAGAGAGAGAGAGAGTAGGATGTGCGACATTGAGGGGGTTGGTGGTTCATGGGGTCAACGACGGCAACGAGGATGAAAAGGCGATGAAGGACGATGATTCACGGTAGGAAGATGGGTGGTAAACGACAACTGCAATGGTGGAGCACGGAAGGAAGAAGATGAGGAAAAAGGAAAAGAAGAGAAAGAAAAAAAGGAAAAAAAAGTGGTGTTATGCTTCATATTGTGGGCTCCTCAATGGAGAATAAGGAAGAATTTGGACCTTCTAATTGGATACTTCAAATGCCAACCAGGACAAATAACAACCAATTAATAGTTTTAGTTGCTCCATCGACAATTTTCATTTGTCACCTTAAAAGAAGAATGGCGTTGTTGAGCTCAACCTAAAAAGAAACATAAAAAAAAGTTTTAAGGATTATATTGAATCTTGAACAAAAGTTCAAAGATTACCCACGATGTTATCCCCCAATAATTAAATGAACCATAGTCAAGCTTATTATTATGATTCCTTTTAGGACAAGAAATGGTGGCCTCAAGGCATTCTACAATGGCGGTAGGATGGTGAGAAAAGTCTGATAAGGGGATCTTAACTTGAAGGATGACAAGCGTCAAGGCCCCACCCCTTAGTACACGAGTGGGCAGAGAGTACCCACCTAACGGCCATGCATCGTCCGACGTTCAGAAATGGTGGCATCCCATGCCCACTTTTCCCATTCAAAGCTCAACAATTCGTAGATGACTGCATTCGGATCGTGGTGCGACAGGAAGCAAAGATAATTTTTAAACAAAGCTACGCAATATCTCGCAATTGATTTATTCTAGTTCAACGTGGAATCATGTTCGACTTCAAATTCCGGACAATCAGAGCTGATTGTATAAAAAAAATAGTGCGAATCATATCCCTTTTTTCTGCTTTTGACTTTTCTTGCAGAACATGTTAGGACCAACCCATTTGAAGAACCATAACCAATGGTATTCCAGTGATAATAAATTAAAAAAAGAATAAGGACCCTCTTTAATATAAGTCGATCGCAATCAGTGATATTCCAATAATTGAAACTTATAGAAATGAATAACGACCCTCTTTAATATTTATTTAAGTTATTCTTCGAGGTCATGATTAACCGCAGGCACCTCTTATATTGAATTTTCGGCTGACGGGTCTTGATCCAAGAAGTAATTATATTAAATTTTATCCCAAGGTGAGAGGATATCAATCCTATTTCAAAAAAGTTACACAGCCTATACATTGATGATCAATCCGTGTCCATATCAAAATGTGACAAATTAGTTCACTGACCAAACCAAACCTTGCTAAAAAGTTAGCTATAGGTGAATAATTTGATCATTTGACATTTATTTTCTCAATCAAGCGTACTTTTTTAGCAAGAACAATTTAAGGCTTTTTACCAGTTTGCGTCACGAAGTATTTCTCTATGCAAGAGCAATTTGTAATTGGCAGCAGAATCCTAAGTTATCTTTGTCCAATTAGGATGTCTTAGAGAGTTTTTTGGTTGATAGATTCAAAGACTCGTTAAAGATAACTTAACTTACTGTGTTATTCAATGGATTTGGTGCCGAATTGTCCTCCTTACACTTGACAAATCGTCATTAACTCATGTCATCGTGACATGCTGCAACCTTTCATCTAGCTATGTCCTCGTGACACGCCACATCTTATCAACCACCAATTTTCCTACACGATGATTGCTGCATAGCACGATCTTATCTATCGACCAGTCTAATTCAATCATTATTTGTAGACTTTTGCACACTGAAAGCACTTCTAGGCTTTGCTACGTCGGGTGCGTTTGACTCAGCATTTGTAATGGGCTTTGAGTCCAATGCAAATGCTGAAATCCCAAAGTTATTTGGGGAAATGCAATAGTTTTTGATAAAAAAAATTTGAAAATGGACTTTGAGTTAAATGTGTGTTTGGTAAAGAAAACTTTCACAATGGGCTTTGAAGGGTATATAATATATGGGCTTTGAAGGTATATATATATTTATTTATTGAAAATTGAACTAAACCCTTCACCGGACCGGCAAAGGGCTATTGTCGCCGGCGAGCCAGATCTGGCGCCGGCGACCGTCAACTAAGGTCGCCTAAGGTCGGGCGACCTCCGGCTAGGGTCACGCGACCCAGTCGAGGGCCGCCGGAGGTCGCCCGACCTCGAGCGACCCTCAGCGAGGGTCGCGCGACCCAAGCGACTGCCGCCTGGATCTCGCGATCGCAGGCGGCCCTCGCCTGGGTCTCGCAAGGGTCGCGCGACCTCCGCCGACGGCTGCCGACGCCAGATCTAGCTCGTCGGCGGCCGTAGCCCTTCCCCGGACCGGCGAAGGGCTGCCTCTTTTTTCAATTAAATAAATAAATAAACAGGGGCAAAACCGAAAATATGAAAAATTAGTGAGGGTAGTTTTGGAAGAGAAAAAATAATTTTAGCATCCCACTGAATGTTGAAAGCCCAAAGCTAGTCCCTACTAGCTTTGGGCTTTTAGCATTTTGAAAGTAAGTTAAAAGCTAAAAGCCGGCAAAAAAATTGAACCAAACGATCCAGCATTTCCTCAACTGAAAGCCCCTTGGGAATGCTGAATCAAACGCACCCGTCATCACTTCCACACTTGTAAGGCTTTTGAACGCTTACCTCGACTTCACCATCTTCAACTAGGATTTTAGTGGTGGATCAAATCATCAAGAAACTCTACACAACAAACTCTTAGGCATTTGGTAATTCTGTTCTTGAAGATATATATATATTTTTTTTATTTTTTTTTCAGAAATAATTATTTTTTATTTCTATTCATTGGAATATTTTTTTGAGTAAAACAACATATTTGGTAACTATATAAAATTCCTACTCTTGAAATAGAAAAAAAAAAGTGCGTTTGGTGTGACTCATGAATTTTTTTGTGACATGGAACTTCTTCTAATTTTTAAATAATTTTTTGAGGTTTTTCTTCTTCTTTTTTTCTTTTTTTTTTCTCTTATTCTTCCTCCGGCTGGTCACCGTGGTGGGCGGCGATCATCGATGGCGGGCGATGACCAGAGGTGGGCAGTTGGCGACAAGGCTCCAATGACTGGTTAAAAGAGAAAGAAGAAGAAAAGAACAAAAAGAAAAAAAAAATGACTTATTTCTAGAAATTGTTCCTGGGAATAATAAATTACTTTTTTCTACTTCTTATTTCTATTTCAAATCTATTACTTGGCCACTTTTCTATTCCGAGAATAGAAAAATTAACTAATATTACCAAATGAATTTATGTGCTTTTTCTCTTCCGAAGAATAAAATAATAGAAAAATAGAAAAACATAAGCATTGCCATGCAAACCCTTAACGACTCAACACTTCTTATCTGTCACTTGGCATTCAAGTTCATTGTGCTTTCCCACTCCTCTTATTCCCTATTTACCTCATTCGACTACTGCTATTATTGATTGACTTTGCTAGCTCTTTTACGGGAGTAAAAATCCTCAACCAAGGGTCTACATAGAAATACTTATGTTTTTCTATTTTTATGTTCTTTTGTTCCCTGAAATAGAAAAAGAACATAAATCTATTTGATAACATCAGTTAATTTTTCTAATTCCCGAAATAGAAAAGTGACTAATAAATAGATTTAAAACAAAAATAAGAAATTAAAAAAAATAGCTTATTGTTCTCGAAAATAATTTCTAGAAACAAGTCATTTTTTTTTCTTTTTTTCTTTTTGTTCCTTTCTTCTTCTTCCTCTTTTAACTGGTCCTAAAAAGCTTCGCCACTCACCATCGCCTACCGTCATTCACTGCCATCGTGGCATGTCCTCGTTTACCACTGCCAATCGCCGCCGTCGCTCATCGCTCACCGTCCCCCGCCGCCACCACTCACCACCAGCCACTCGTCGTGGCAACCAACTAGAGGAGGAAGAAGAAGAGAGAAAGAAAAAAAAAATAGAAGAAATTCCATATCACAAAAAAAAATTGTGGGTCGTACCAAACGCATTTCTGTTCTTTTTCTATTCCAAGAATAAAAAATTTATATAGTTACCAAACTCGTTATTTTATCCAGAAATTATTCCAAGAAATAGAAATAAAAAAAGAACTATTTCTAAAAAAACATTATTCCTAGAAACAGCAATGTTGCTAAATGGATCCTAAATTTGGTCAATTGGGTTTACGAAGAACTAGACGGTGAGGATACTTTACATATTCCAAACTATAGTGTCTTTTTCTTTTTTTTGGGACTGTGGGCTGTTGTTTACTAGCTATAAGAGAATTCCTGTCTTCTGTAACCGATGGCTGCCAGAGATATGCATTAGAAACAAGATTAATTCCTTAAAAAAATCAAACTTAAGCTCCATTCATTTCACGGAAAATAATTTCTAGGAAAACGTTTTTCAGATTTTCTAGCACTCGTTTCACGAAAAATGAATTCCTTGAAGAAAACATTTATTTCTTGGGATAATTAATTATCTCAGAGACTTATTTCCATACATTGCAAAGCTGCTGATTCCACTACAATCAATGCTGAAAAAGAATCCCCCATGTTGGGGAAAATCTCAAACTAAAACAGTCACTGAACTTAAGGAGATTATGCAGACTCTTCTTCTAAATTAGGGGAAAATGTTTTCCACTTTTAAAAAAGTGGAAAACATTTTCCTCACTTGATCTATTTTATCTCACACATTTACAAATCCTCACTTTTTCTTCTTTTTTTTTTTTTCATTTGAATTATTTTTTATTTTTCTTTTTCTTTTTTAATTCAAATTATTTTTTATTTTTATTTTTCTTTTTTAATTTGAATTATTTTTTTATTTTTCTTTTTCTTTTCTTTGTTTTCCATCTTCTTATTTCTTGACCGGTCGCCGGCCATGGCAACGGCTAGCGACCGGCCACAAGAGAGCCTTGAGCTCACCCACCTCCGGTGAGCTCAGACTCACTGCTCGCCAGATCGACAAGTGAGAGTGTCGAGCTCAAGGCTCGCTGATCTGGTGAGGCTCAAGGCCGGTGAGCTCGAGGCTCAAAAGATCAGCGAGCTCCGAGCTCACCAGCCATAAGCTCACACTCACCAATCTGGCAAGTCTCAAGCTCGCCGAACTCAGGCCTCACCAAATCGACGAGCTCCGAGCTCGCTGGCTTAGGCCTCGCTAGATCGGCCAGCCTCAAGCTCGCCGCTTGCACAATGCTTGTGCTTGTTGATCTGGCGAGCGGCGAGCCTAAGCTCGCTAGAGGTGGGTGAACCTCATGCTTGCCGGCAAGCTCGAGGCTCGCTTGCAGCTAGTCATCGGCCATGGCCATGGCCGGCAACCGCCAAGAAAGAAGAAGATGGAAAACAAAGGAAAGAAAAAGAAAAATGAAAAAAATAATTTAATAAGCGATTTAAAAAAAATAAAAAAAAATGAAAAATCGATTTTAAAATATAAAATAAATGAAAAAGAGTATATGGAGGAAAAGATTTTCCTTATTGAATAGAGAAAAATATTTTCCACTTCATTTTCAAGTTTTATCTAAACACCAGAAATTAATTACATTTTCCTAGAAAATGGCTTCTTGGAAAATATTTTTCAGAAATGCCACATTTTCCGCGAAACGAACAAAGCCTTAAAATCGAATCCCAAATTTATCCCAAATTTTTTTATCTACAAAAATCACAAACCTTCACTATATTCCCAAATGTTCTCTAATTTACTCTTCAACCAAAATTTGTTGTTGATTTCTTCAAAAATCACAAACGGAAGCAACGCAGCCTATGCAAGTGGTGTCATGACGACCATTGTGAAGAAATGCAATCTATGTTAATGACGTTGTTACGAAATAGACTCGAAGGAACTTCCTCATATAACATGGCTTGCAAACTATGCAACAACATAATAGGCTAACATTGGCTATTGGATGAGACGAATAATGTTGAAATTGACTTTCACCAAAGAATATTGGGACTTAATGAAAAAAAAATGGAGGATATTATAACTTATTGAAAAAAAAAATTCACAAGATGCAAGATAAGCTCCAGATGCGCACTTGACGACTAACTCTAATACCTAGATAAGAAGTAATATGTAAAAAGAAAATTTAAATTTGAATTTATGTGTATTTCGATGTTTTTCTAATGAAGAATACATGAACCTATTTATACTATTAGATGATAATGAAATCAAGCACACAAATATCTTTAAAATATATCCTAATCATCTCCAGCATCCAACAACAGACTCGCCCCTTATACTCAACGCTCCTTAGTCGAGACAGCCCTAGGAAATGTTCTCGTGGGATTTGTCCCTGGCGGTCCTCTCTGTTGTGCCTCTAGAAGCTGGTCTAGCTCGCTTTCCAAAGTAAGGAATTGGCCACGAGGGACACATTACCTACTCGGAATCAGGAGGCATACTTTGACAGGACATAATACTCGTAATTGAAAAAGGAACATAAGGATGTAGGCTGGAGTTACGGAGATAGCCTTACGTCCTTGGGTATTGTGGCACATGGGGATACGGTGGTTCATGGGTATATGATCCAACATTTGAGAAAAAACTTATCTGAATTGTCAAGTCCCTATTTACATATAGATCTTTACGTCGAGTATAAGATGACAAGGTGAAGTTACAATCAGATAAATAGCCGAATGTCATAACATGTGGTTTCATGCCCTACCAAATAGCAACAATCATGATGTTGGCGGTTAAAATCATCCTTAGACAATGGTTCCACCAATGATCCCTCCAATGAGATAAAGTTTAAAGTGAAGGTCTTGTCGGAAGGCCAATGATCGGGAATGGATGACTCGAAATTATTAGAGAAGTAGTTTATTTCCTTACAAAAGGCGGTCAGGTAGGATTGTTAACCCATCGTGTATAAAAGGGACAAAGGCTGCATTTGGTACTAGCTTTGGGAAGGGACTTTAGGCGTCTAAGGATCTTTGGGCCAATATTTGGGTGTTTGGTAAAAAAATTTAAACCCACATTGAGACAAAATTTGCCTTTGAAAGGCTGAAAGCACAAGGCATGGGCTTTTAGCCTTCTCGAAAGGCGGGGGAAGTAAAAAAATTTCTTTCAGTTTTATTCTCACTAATTTGTTGATTTTCTGACTTTGCCCTTGTTTGCAATTGTTCATCTTCTTCTCCCTAGGGCTAGCCTGCATATTTGCTATGACTGCCAGGGTCCAATCATAGGCTAAAGAGAGGCCAGTGACGTCGTCGACAACCCAGGCAACTGTCGTTGGTGGTCGCGCGACCATCGCCGAGGGGTCTTTGTTAAATTATGTCTCGAGTTTGAGCGTTTGCAAAACGCGATCCACTTGGATAAAGTTTTTATTATTTGATCGTGAAGATATTTTTTCTGATGAAAATAATATTCAAGATTACACACAAGAAAAGAAATTCGAAATTCTTTTTGGGTCTTGGATGTTTTCAATCAACTGAAGAAGCTTCGTTGGACTCTCGGAAGGTTTACAAAAAAGGAAGATATGTTTTGTCACTAGAAGACCAAAATAAAATAAAATGCACACTATATATTTTATTATCTATTTATCTTTAAGGGAGATAAAAGAAAAATGAAGAAAAAAAAAGGTTTTCTTCCCTTTACCTGAGCCTCTCACTTCCCATCGAAGAAAGAAGCACATGGTGGGGCCAGAGTCAAAGTTGTTGACTCTGGGCACATATATAAAACAGAACACATACTTTTTTTAGAAAGAGCCGTTGAAGCCCTACGTAGAAGAAAGAGCTGCACAAAAGGAATGTCCAGAAGAGTGCCGCACAATCAAGCAAAGAAGAACGCGAATCCGTACGTACACGAACCAAAAGACAAACGCTGGATTTCTTGATTTTGGCGTACATAGAGCGTTTTGTTTAAAGTTTGAACACGCGGTAATTTTGTGCTGTGAATTTATGTCCTAGTGAGTTGTTTATTTATAAACACTTTGGGTTTTAGCTTAAATCTAAGTGTGGGAAACACTTGAACGTGTGAGCGATTGTAAACTTTGATTCTCCGATTATAGTGAATTATTTGCTACTGGCTCTCCCTGTGGATGTAGGTACCGATACTCGAACCGAACCACATAAATTTATGGTTTCTTTATTATTTCTCGTTTATTTTTCTAGTGATTTTGCATTGACGTAAATTGCAAGATCCTGTCGTTTTCGTGTATTATATTCCAACAATTGGTATTAGAACTTGGGATCGAATTTCTTGATTGTGATTTGGAGCTTTTGCTTGTCTGGTTATTATTTGAAAATTATGTTATTGCAATTATGTCTGAGAGGAAATTTGAAATTGAGAAGTTTAATAGGAGGAACAACTTTGGGTTATGGAACATCAAGATGCAGGCATTATTGACAACTCAAGGTTTGGCCAAGGCACTGAATGGTGAAGATGAGTTGCCAATTATAATGAAAGCCTCAAAGAGGATAGAGTTAATGGAAAGAGCAAAAAGCACAATCCTGTTAAATTTTTCGGATGAGGTTTTAATAGAGGTTGCTAAGGAGAAGGATGCCACAGCATTATGGGCAAAACTTCAAATACTCTATGTGAAGAAAAGTTTGAACAATTGCCTATACATATTGAAGATGATGTTTCAATTTAGATATACTGAATGTACGTCTATCAGAACCCACCTAGATGAATTTAATAAACTCATGATGGATTTAAAGAACATCAGTAAGATATTTGATGATGAAGAACATGGTATGATGTTGTTAGTCTCTTTACCAGAGTCATTGGAGCACTTTATTGATTCTCTGTTGTAGGGTCGTACTACAATTACCTCAAAAGACGTCAAGTATGCCTTACTCTCTAAAGAGTGGCAGAGAAAGTTACGAGATGACAATCTAGCACAAGGAGTAACGCAAGCACTAACGATTCAAGGTAGAGAACAACATCGAGGGCCTAGTAGCAACAGAGGTAAAAGCAAATCGAAATCACACCATAGAAAGTCCAAAGGACGCGTGAAATGCTATAAGTGTCACGAGAAGGAGCACATCATGAGAGATTATCTAAAGCGGAGGAATGAAGCTGATAGGTAGAATGCCACAAGTAGTGTGGCAAACATTGCCAAGGGGAGCAATAGTGATGCATAAGCTATTTTATGTGTGACTACTACTTCGTTAGGAGATGAATGGGTGCTAGATTCGAGGTGTTCTTGTCATATGACGCCTCATAAGAACTGATTTACTACTTACCAGACTGCAGATGATGGTAGGGTTCTTTTGGAAAATAACACAGTCTGTAAGGCTGTGTGGATAAGGACAATTTGGATTCGGATGCACGATGGGGTGATGCGCACATTGACAAATGTGAAGCATGTACCGGAACTCAAGAAGAACCTTATTTCTCTGGGGACACTCGACGACATCGGGTGTAGGTACACTGTTGAAAGTGGAGTACTGAAAATCTCTCGAGGTGCCATGACAATGATGAAGGGGAAGAAAGTGAATATTCTCTATCATCTACTAGGAGAGACCGTTACCGGAACTGCTACAGTTTCATCAGGTGAGTCAGACTCTAACTTAACTAAATTATTGCATCTGCGTTTGGGACACATGAGTGAGGTAGATATGACGATGCTGAGTGAAAGGGGATTGTTGAAGGGTCAAAAGACAGGAAAGCTAGACTTATGTGAGCATTGCATTTTTGGGAAGTAGCATCGAGTTAAGTTTACTATAGCTGTTCATTCGACCAAGCGACCAGTTGAATATATTTATTCAAACGTCTGGGGCCCGTCTTCAGTTCCTTCAACGATTTATACTAACATTTATCGACGATTATTTAATGAAGGTATGGGTATACTTTCTAAAACACAAATATGATGTGTTCGATCGGTTCAAAAAATTTAAGGCATTGAATGAAAAGCAGTTAGATAAACAAATCAAATGTTTGAGAACTGATAATGGTATGGAGTTCTGTGGTAAATATTTTACCGAGTTTTACAAGAAAGAATGTATTTTTGAGACACCGTATAGTACCTGGGACACCACAGCAGAATGAAGTGGCAAAACGGAAGAACGGAACTTTACTTGAGTGAGCTCGATGCATGCTTTCGCATGCAAGACTTGGCAAGGAATTTTGGGTCGAAGCAGTGAACATGGCATGTTACCTAGTTAATCTATCTCCATCATCTGCTATCGAGTGGAAGACTCCTAAGAAAGTATGATTGGGGAAACCTATTGATCACTTCGGATTACGTATATTCGAATGTTTTGCGTATGCTCATGCAAGTGATGGTAAGCTTGAGCCGAGGACGAAGAAGTGCATATTTCTGGGTTATGCACATAGGGTGAAAGGCTACCGGCTGTGGTGCACTAATCCCAGATCACTTGGTTTTCTAATCAGCAGAGATGTGATCTTCGACGAGACCGCAATGCTTCAACAGAGGAGTTCTAAGACACAACCATTAGAGAAGACAGATCATGGTCTCATTAATGAGGTGGAGCTTCAGGTGGAAACTCCAGAGATCTCGAAGGTAACAGAAGTTGAGACTGTAAATGAGACTGTAGTTCCTGAAGTCAGTGATAGTGAACAACCAGCAAAGCCACAGCACATTATAGCCGTAGATAGACAGAGAATGCACACTACATTATGGTTATATAGATATTGCTTATGCATTGACTGTAGGTGATGAGGTGAAGACAGATGAGCCTTCGTCTTACTCTAAGGCGATGGCTAGTTCTAAGTCATCGCAATGTCTAGGAGCTATGAGTGAAGAGATGGAATCACTCCATCGAAATCAAACATGGGAGCTATTCAAAGTACTCAAGAGCCAAAAGATTGTCGGAAGTAAATGGGTCTTTAAACAAAAAGAGGGCATTCCCAGTGTCGAGACAATGAGGTATAAAGCGAGACTTGTGGTGAAGGGATATACACAGCATAAGGGCATTGACTATAATGATGTGTTCTCTCCTATTGTAAGACATACTTATATTCGTGTTTTACTTGCCTTAGTTGCTTTGCAAGATCTCGAGTTAGAGTAGTTAGATGTGAAAACTACGTTTCTTCACGATGAGTTGGAGGAGCGGATTTACATGAGGCAGCTAGAAGAATTTGCCATTTTGGGTAAGGAATATCATGTTTTCTTGTTGAAGAAATCTTTGCATGGGCTAAAACAGTCTCCTAGGCAGTGGTATAAACATTTTGATGCTTTCATGGCGAGTCAGGACTATTCAAAAAGTCATATGGATAGCTGTGTCTACTATAGAATATTGGAGAATGACTCTTTGATTTATTTACTTTTATATGTTGATGATATGCTAATAGCAACTAAGAATATATCTAATATTGATGTGCTGAAAAGGCGGTTAAATGCTGAATTTGAGATAAAAGATTTAGGCGCTGCAAAGAAAATATTGGGTATGGAGATTTTGTGTGATAGGATTACAGGAGTTTTATGTTTATCTCAAAAGAAATATGTTGAGAAGATTGCGACACATTTTAATATGCAATCGGCAAAATCTGTAAGTACACCTTTAGCGAAGCACTTTAAACTTCCCAATAAATTACCACCACAGACTGAGGAGGTGGAGCATATGTCCTGTGTTCCTTATTCTAGTGCCGTGGATAATATTATATATGCTATGGTGTGCACTAGACCTGATATTTCACAAACTGTGAGCGTGATTAGTCGCTATATGAAGCATCATGGTAAGGCTCATTGGAAAGTTATGAAGTGGATCCTTAGATATTTGAAGGGGACAACAAACGTGGGTATAGTGTACCAGAGGGACAGTAATGGTAGCGAGACCACTGGTTTTGTGAATTCAAATCACGCCGGTGACTTGGATAATCGCAGATCTTTAGCAGGGTACATATTTACGCTAGCGGGTGGTGCAGTTAGTTGGAAAGCATCCTTTCAGGATCACATTGCATTGTCTTCGACTGAGGCAGAGTACATGGCACTAACCTTTGTAGCGAAGGAGGTGATATGGTTACAAAATTTACTCTCGAACTTTAGATTAGAACATAAAAGTGTGGATATACACTGTGATAACCAAGGTGTGATATATTTGGCGTATAATCTAGTTTATCACAAGCAAACGAAGCATATCAATATCAAGTACCACTTCATCCGAGATGTCTTAGCTAAGGGTAATGTTATTGTCAAAAAGATTGCTACGGCAGATAACTCGGCAGACATGATGACTAAGTCTATTCCTTTGGCAAAGCTCAAGCTCTGCTTGAGCTCTATTGGCGTCTGTGGAGAGTGAGCATCCATTGGGGCATTGGGAGAGCAACATGGATGATGAGCACTATAACTTAGCTTCAAACATCGAGTTAAAGTGGAGAATTGTTAAATTATGTCTCAAGTTTAAGTGTTTGCAAAACGCAATCCACTTGGATAAAGTTTTTATTATTTGATCGTGAAGATATTTTTTCTGATGAAGATAATATTCAAGATTACGCACAAGAAAAGAAATTCGAAATTCTTTTTGGGTCTTGGATGTTTTCAATCAACTAAAGAAGTTTCATTGGACTCCTTGAAGGTTTACAAAAAAGGAAGATATGTTTTGTCACTAGAAGACAAAAAAAGGGGGCACACTATATATTTTATTATCTATTTATCTTTAAGAGAGATAAAAGAAAAATGAAGAAAAATGAAGATTTTCTTCCCTTTACTTGTAGTGTCCCACTTCCCTTTGAAGAAAGAAGCACATGGTGAGGCCCAGACTCAAAGTTGTTGACTCTGGGTACACAAATAAAATAGAATACGTCCTTTTTTAAGAAAGAGTCACTGAAGCCCTACGTAGAAGAAAGAGCCGCACAAAAGGAACGTCCAGAAGAGCGCCACACGATCAAGCAAAGAAGAATGTGAATCTGTACGTATGCGAACCAAAAGATAAACGCTGGAGTTATTGATTTTGGCGTACATAAAGCGTTTTGTTTAAAGTTTGAACGCGCGGTAATTTTGTGTTGTGAGTTTATGTCCAAGTGAGTTGTTTATTTATAAACACTTTGAATTTGGACTTAAATCTAGATGTGGGAAACACTCGAACGTGTGAACGATTATAAACTCTGATTCTCCGATAATAGTGAATTATTTGCTGCTAACTCTCCCCGTGGATATAGGTACTGATGCTCGGACCGAACCACATAAATTTATGGTGTCCTTATTATTTCTCATTTATTTCTCTGGTAATTTTGTGTTGACATAAATTACAAGATCTTGTCATTTCCACGTATTATATTCCAACAGTCACGCGACCTAAGCGAGTGTTGTCTGGGTCTCACAACCCTCACAAGGCCAACTGAGGTCGCCCAATCCAAACAACAAACGGCCTTCGGCGATAGCGCGACACTAGCGAGGGGCTGCCTTGTATCGAGCGACCCGCTGGCCTTCGTCGGGGTCGAGCGACCTTCGCAAGGGTCACATCGACGAGGGCCTGGGTTTGCACGACCCACCTAGCCCTCACGGGGGTCGAGCGAGCACCACCTAGCTAGCTCTCGTTAAGGTCAAACGACCTCGGCGAGGGGTCGCACGAGGTCGCGCAACCTAACTGCCCTTTGTCGGAGTTGAGCAACCTCCGCGAGGGTCGCGCCGGCAAGGGCTACCTAGGTTTGCTCGACCCAAGTGACCCTCGCCGAGGTCAAGCGACCTCCATGAGGGGTTGTGTGGGTTGCGTGACCCTCGTGGGGGGTCGCCCGACCCCAATTGACCTTCGCCAGTGGTCCCTAGGGGCAAACGGCGATAGCCGGCGATCCACCGGCAACAGATCTGGATCACCGGTGGCCATTTGGTCTGTTGGGGGCAACTTTTTTTTTTTTTTTTTAATAACTAAAGTGCTTTGTATGGGTATAATTTTTCCAAACACAATTTAATTCAAATGTACTTCAAAATGAATTTTTAAATTACGATTTAACAAACACAATTTGCATTTTGGAAAACTTCTTTAAAGTCGTTTACATTTTCTCAAAGGTTTTTCCCAAAAGTCCAACCAAACGCACCCAAAGTCGTGCATACATATTAGCAATAGCATACCAAATTTGTCATTATAAAAGATTTTATAAAAAGCATCCCACTTTTTAGGGATCCCAAGTCTCTCTTTTTTAATAATTATTTTGTAAATGTTTTACCCATGGCTAGTGGTAAGCGTCAATCTAGGGTCAACCCTGGACCAACATTAGACTAGCCCAACCTAGCCAGTCCTACTCAAATTCCTGCGGAGACTGAGTCGGTCATTGATCTTAGGATTCCTAGACCTTGTATTGTGCGAGTTGGTCCTCGGCCTTGGAATTTTATGGTTGATCCAACCTTGTATATATTATATATTTCTATCTACTCTAAACCCTTACACCTCCAACTCTATTATTTTTTATGCGATTTTGCTATGTAAATTAGAAAGTAGAAAGCCCAGGTTCGACCAAAGAAAAAATAGAAACCCTTTCCTCTTGCCTTAGCCTTGCTTGCCTTTGGCACCTCCTCACTCGCCTTTCTAACATAGCTTGGCTGGTGAAATCGTTCGCCTTTCTTGGCCCACCTCATTAACACAATTTAACAATCATAAATGGAGATTCCTATTATTACTCTATCATAGATTTATATTTGATATTTTTTCGGTGTTTGGAGTTTGATTGCTCAATATTGTATTATTAATAGATATGTAATTTGAAAGAGTATGTTTGTTGTCTCAAGAATATAAAAAAAAAAAACCAATTGGTCTCGAGGTAATCTTGGAATCAAACTTGACCAATAAGATCAATCCGATCCTTGGTCCCAAGCTCAACAAGGTTAGTTCACGATTTCAAAAATTGAGGACCAATGCTATATGGATTGGTCCCTAGATTTGGTATTGGACAAGTCCAATCTGGACCATGCCCACTCTTACCCATGATAAATACATAAGTTAACAATTCTATTTTGTCTCTCGCGGATTGAAGCCCATGGACACTGCAGGTAATGAACCCAGCTTTTGTTTACACTCTGCCACCACCGATTGAACAGCCCAAGGTATTTCGGCCCGGCCCAGGATAGCTTCTGCTGCTGTCGAGTTGTCTGTGGCGATCTGAACAGGAACAACTTTACTTGATCTCCCCTGTTCGTTGAACTGAAGGCCACTCGTGCGTGTCTTCTCTACGAAGCACAACCCTTCCTTTAGAGCTAGGGTTTCTACTACAAGGGCAGATGGAGCGAGGATTTTCTTGGCGAATCCACCCACAAGCCGCCCGTGATGGTCTCTGCAAATCCCAGCAACCGCGCCTTGGTTTGAGGTGCAACTCCAAGACCCATCCACGTTCAATTTCAGCTCGCCTGTTGTCGGTGGTATCCACTCCTCCCCTCTCCCAACTTGCTCATCCTTTAGGTTCTGCATTGTGGTGTTGGGGCTCCATTTTCTGTAGAGTTCAAGATCATAGCTTGCTTCCTCCACGATTTGTTGTGGTTTTAGTCGACTGGATTTGAAAACCCATGCATTTCTTGCTTTCCATATCGACCATAAAATACCTGCAAGGAGGGCGTTTGATTTCCGCTCATTCCGGTGAAACAAGTTCTCCGAGATCCATTTATCCATTCTAGTGACTTTCTCAGTGGCTGTAGTCAATAGTATGCGGGGATCTAACCATATCCGTTTCGTCCAGGAACATAAGAGGAGGAGATGCTCGAGAGTTTCTGGGGCATTGTGGCAAATGGGACAAAGTGGATCAGGTAATATTTTCCTCTTGTAGAGATTTTCTCTTGTCGGTAACGCATTATTACATACGCTCCATAGGAAAAATTTCACTTTTGGGTAATGCGGGGTTTGCCAAATTGTTGTCCATAGACCTCGGGGTGGTTGATATGACGATGATGGTTGGTTTTCTTTCAGCTGTTTTTTCTAGGAACATATTTTGTTATAGCCACTTTTGACCCAATAGGAGCCCGTATTATTGCCCGTCCACACTATTCTGTCCATTGATGAGTTTGAGCTGAGCGGTATTGAAAGGATCTCATGGATAACTTGCTCATCAAACATTTCCTTGAGCTTCGCCAAATCCCATTCTTTTTCTTCGGGTACAATCAGTTCCGCGACAGTCATTGGTTCGTTTAGATTTGCACCTCCTCCGATCCGGCCTCTAGGTAGCCACACATCTTCCCTAATTCTGATCTGCTTACCATCTCCCACCAGCCATCTCATCTCCGGTTCAATCACTTCCCTTCCTATCAGCAGACTTTGCCATCCCCATGAGGGGCGAGTACCCTTACCAGCACGCCAAAACTCTCCTTTTGGGTAATAAATACCTTTAACAACTTTTGTCCATAGGGAATTTGGATCCTGAACAAGTCGTCACGCTTGTCTCCCTAGCATAGCCTTATTGAAAGAAACTAAGTCTCTGAACCCCAATCCTCCGGTGTCCTTCCTTGTTCTCAAAGATTCCCAGCTCTTCCAATGAATTCCTTTTCGGTCAACAATTTGTTTCCACCAAAAGCACGCAATTCTTTTTTCTATTGCTTTACAAATAGAGATCGGTATCTTGAAAATAGACATTGCATACTGTGGAAGAGCTTGTACAACTGTTTTGATAAGTACCTCTTTCCCTGCTTTAGTCAACAATTTCTCCTTCCAGCCCTTTAGCTTCGAGTTGACCCTTGCTAGGATCCATGCAAACATATGCTTTTTTTATTGTCCCCAGTCAGACGGAATTCCCAAGTATTTGCCGGTCTTGTCTATAATAGGGACTCGTAGTTGATTTGCCAGGTTTCTCTTTAGAGTTAATGGACAATTCTGGCTGAAGAAAATACCCGACTTGTTTAAGTTTATGGCCTGCCCTGATGCATAGCAATACTGGTTTAGGATATTCGCCAGGTTTTGACATTCCATAATCGTTCCATCCAAAAAAAATATGGCGTCATCCGCAAATAAGAGATGAGATAGAGTTGGACACCACCTATTTAGTTTGATTCCCCTCAAGCTTCCATCTGATATTGCCCTGCTCATTAGTATAGATAGCACATTTGCCATAATAATAAATAAGTAAGGCGAAAGTGGATCTCCCTGTCTTATGCCTCGAGATGGGTGGAATTGTTGCATCGACTCTCCATTAATTTTCACACTAAAAGATACCGTGGAAATGCACTGTTTCACACACTGGACCCATTCCTTGCAAAATCCCATTTTCTTCATACACTCACATAAGAAATCCCATTCAACTCGATCATATGCTTTTTGCATGTCTAATTTAAGAACTGCCTGAACTTTCTTTTTCCTCTTTCGAATGCGCAGTTGATGTAGCACCTCCTGAACTATCAAGATATTGTCCTGTATTTGTCTTCCACTCACAAAGGCACTATGTTCTATGGCAATAATTTCCGGAAGCCATAGCTTAAGACAGTTAGCCATTACTTTAGAAATAACCTTATAACTGAAATTACATAAACTAATGGGTCTGTATTGAGTAATATGTTCTGGAATTGCTACTTTTGGAATGAGAACAATGTGTGTCATATTTAGTTTAGGATCGAAAGTACCCGTAGTGAGGAAGCTATCAACCATCTGGAATATATCTTGCTGAATGTCAGTCCAATAATGATGATAAAATTGCCCACAAAGCCCATCTAGTCCAGGTGCCTTAGTGGCTCCCATTTGAAAAACCGCCTCTTTTACTTCATCCATTGTTACCCTCCTCATCAAGGACTCGTTCATTTCTGCATTAACAAGTTGTGGGCATTGATCTAGGACAGGTTGAAAATTTCTAGGACCTTCAGTGGTGTAGAGGGATTGGTAAAACTAGCCAATGTGTCGCTTTAGTGCTTTAGGTTCCCGACACCAATGATCATCATCCATTTTCAGCATTGTGATTCTATTTCGTACCCTTCGCTGGACCGTAGTAGCATGAAAGTATTTGGAATTTCTATCCCCCCACCTTAACCAGTTTATGCGGGATCTCATACTCCAATACATTTCTTCCTGCCTCCATAACTGTTCAATCCGCTCTTTAATTTGTTTGATTTCCTCCCTGAACTTAGCTCCTTCTGGACTATTAGTCAGCACAGTAAGTCTTCTCTTTAAAAGTTCAATTTGCTTATGTTCGTTTGAGAATTTCCTTTTACTCCATGTTCCCAATGCACCAGCCACCATTTGTGATTTTTGAACTACATCTCCCAGTGTGTTATGATGATCATTCCATGCTCCTTTAACTATATCTCTGCATTCTTGGTCTTCTAACCAATATGCCTCAAAGCGAAACTCTTTTTTCCTTCGGAGGATATTTGGGTATAGAGTGAGGATAAGAGGACTATGGTCAGAACCTAATGCTGGCAAAGCAACAGCCTCTGCATTTGGAAACTCCACTCTCCATTCTATGTTGCATAACACCCTGTCAAGCCGTTCTCTTACTAGATTTCCCCCCCCCCCTCTGTTATTGGACCATGTATAGGCACACCCCTTACTTTCAATATCCATTAATGCACAGTCATTCAGCACTTCCCTAAAAGCCACCATCCGGTAATGATCCATCCCTCGTCCTCCTTCTTTTTCCCAGAAATTAAGAACCTCGTTGAAATCCCCCATGCACATCCATGGTAGTGAGTTGATATGGTGGATTGCTCGAAGTTTCTGCCATAAACAAATCCTCTTCTGGAAATCAGTAGATGCGTGTAGAAATGATATTCTCATCAGGGTACCGGAAGTAGGATCCCTACATATAATATCGATCAGCTCGTTTGAGTGCTCCTTTACCTCCACCTGTAATTCCTCATTCCACATTGCTGTTAGTCCCCCTGCCGTGCCAATTGGATCAATGATAAATGACTCCTTGAACTTAAGTTGTTGCCTAACTCTATCCACCACTGTTTTTCTGTTCTTTGTCTCCATAAGGAACACCAAGTCGGGTCTATCAAGAGCCACAAGGGCTCTGAGATGCTGGACTGTCAGGGCAGACCCCAATCCCTGACAGTTCCAGCTCAAAACTTTCATTTATCCCCCGGTGGCTTATTAGGGCTAGCCACCAAAGCCCATTCATGCACTCCTTTATCTACTTGGATAGGTGTTTCGAGAAGCATAGTCTCATCAATCGCATTTGCATCCATCCCCTGTAAATTGTAACTCTTTGCCCTCTTCATTTTCTTGCTCGCCGGGGGAATATGGCCCTTCTTGCTCTTTTTGTGGGTTGTAGCTGTGCTGTCCAGCACTGTTTCTGCCCATGATGAATCCGAAAGGAGAAGTAGAGGACCTGTGTCTCTTTTGCCTTTCACGACCATGGACTCACTAGCTATGCCTTTCCCTTTTAACTTTAGTAATGCTGAAGATTGAGCTTCCATAGGATAGGTCAACTGCTTCTCATAATTCTCAGTACTGGTCGGGACCTTCATAGTACCAGTCGGTGGAGTTTCCTCAACTATTTCTTGCTCCTCATAAGGTATCACCTCCCCATAATACATTTTCCAGAAAGGGCTATTTTCCTTTGCTTCCGCTTTCAGCCAAGATCCGAAGTTTCCAGCTGCTTCCTCCCCCGGCTTTGGTTCCTCATAAGGGATTTCCTCACAGGTTTTGGCATAATGGCCTATTCGGCCACATGAATAGCAATAGTAAGGAAGCCTCTCGTACTTAAAGTCCACCCATATTTGATCATCATCGAAATTCACCAATGCTCCTGGCCATAGGGGGCGTGATAAGTCTAGCATCACACGTGCTCTTCCCACTTTACAAGGACTGCCATCTTTGCCGTCTATTTTCAGTTCCACCACCTTGCCTATCTTCCCAACCACCTCCAGCATTGTCTTTTCAGTTATTCGAATTATCGGGATTCCCAACACTTGCACCCAAAATGCACAATGAGTAAAGACATGCCTGTGGATAGGTACCTTTGGTTGTAGTTTCTGTAGAATGATCAGGTTTCCCGAGAAACACCAAGGGCTAGCATCTAAGACTCTTTTCAAATCAGCTTCCTCTCTGAAAGTGAACGAAAATAGGCCCGACTGCACTACCTCACACACTATATTTTCAGTCTTCCAAGCCTTCTTCATTGTGGATAAAAAGGCCGGAAAGTTTACATTAGGCCTGGAGAATAGTTTCCCTAGCAGTATGAGATTACAAGCTGTCCATTTATCCTCTGGAATTTCTTCAAACACGTTGGCTACAAAATCCTCTGACCACATTTGCCCCATTCGTCTACATAGTGCAGCCAACCTGCGCTCTTTAACTGATTCATTCTCCATTGCAACCTCTTATTTACAGGTGCAAATTCAGGACATCCTCCAATACTTACCCAGGAAAGGAAACACTTCAAATCCTACACATACCGAGTGCTGGAGTCGAAAAAGCGTGGATGAAGGGAGCTCGAATACCATTGCTGTCTCTATTTCACGCACCTTGCTTTGCCCAGAAAATCCAGAAATTCCAGACTCCGTCCATACTCGTAAGGGGCTATTGTAATGCGTGATAACAGATGATGACAGTGAGGAGAGATTTCATTGTGACGATGGGTTCATCCATTTTAGTGGTCTGTGTGCGGGTTGAGGAGATTTTTGGTCATCAGGTGTATTGGGATTCATTGATGTTGGGAGATTTAGGGCTTGGAATACACTATCACCATGGATAGAGATGGAGCTCTTCCAAGAGAGAGAGCTTGGGTCGCGAAGGCTTGCCGCGACAATTCCCTTGCGCCGAACTGGTTGTCTTATCCTCCTCACTGTCTTACGTCTATCTTATGTTTGGACTTGGGTAAATGTCCTCGTTTTGTTCCCACGAAGAAATGAAAGAAACCTCTTATGACCAAAAAAAAAAAAAAAACAATTCTATTTTGTCTCTTACATGCTTCCATATAAGAACCTAAATCTGTTCTATATTATAACAGTCTTCCCAAAAAAATTCAAATTTTGAGATACTTTATTTTTCCATATATACGATTCCTTTGAACAGTGCAATTTTTTCCAATAATTACTTTCCATATTAATTATTCAAAGATTTCATGATAAACGATTTCGCTAATCTTACAAACGTCATTTTCTCGAACACACGCAACGTGGACCCCTAACAAATTAAATTTTGTTTGGATCGATAGAAAATCCAGCTGTTAATGACAAGGACTTGAAAGTGTGGATAAGCCCGTCGTACACTCCAACATCAATCATATCATATTTTAAAATAAAAAATAAGGTAAGGTGGTCAATCACTAGTCATTAACCAAAAATGCCAAAAAAAAGTTAAAAATTAAACTACAATTACAAAAAGAATCACGCCGCGGCGTTATCAAAACTCCAATTGGGTGGAAAAGTCATAACAAAGCATGTTCCACATTATTCTCAGTTGAATTCGTCATCCCAGCTCATACGTGCCTTATTCAACTACTTCTGCACTTACATTGAAACCCAAATTCATAAATCAGATATATAGCTTTTTTCACTTTTCTTTCCTCGCTAACTAAACGAAACCAAAATTAAACACACGTTTCTCGTCATACTCTTTACTGTCTTCCTCGATTGATCGGATCATCAATTGAATACGCCGCAGTCGCGGCGGATGTTTCCGTTCTTCCCGGTCTTGACCCCGACCCGGCCCAGCTTGGTCATGGCGGAGACGAAGGCGCTCTGGAAGGCCGGGGAGTTACTGGCCCATGTGTTCACGGTGGGTTTTGACCGCGGGTCAGTGAAGAGGACTTGGTCCGAGGTGAAAAGGCCCATCCCATTTTGCAGGTTCTTGAAGTACATGTTGTCGAAGGTCCGGGGGGTGTTCGGGTCCATGTTTATGGCTATCCTCGGGTCGACGTTCCGGGGGCACATGCCCTGTAGCTGGGTCGCGTAGTTCGGGTTCAGGGTCGAGTCCACCGCCTTCTGGCGGCTGAAGTTGTATATCCGATTCGAGAATTTGTCGCAGTGGGAGAATCCGAGCGTGTGGGCAGCTGTAAAATGACCATGGATAACGAGACAAATAGATGAGGACACCAAATCATGTTGTGATGATAGATATGACAATAATGTGTATAATATTAGAGTGACGCCAAGATGACAGGCATCAAACTCACCAAATCTCATTATATATAATTGACCCTTTCCATGTTCTAATTACACCATACTTCTAATGGTTTGCTAGCAATGTGCCATCTCTAATCGGGGCAATCTCACCGGCTCTTGTATTTATAGTTTGCTTAATCAATGTAAAAGAACTCAATAAATTCATGATCCTTGAAGTATATATCGGATAATATGGTGATAACGATTAACTTAATAGTCTATCAAACAAATCTCGATCACATGATAAAGCGGTATCACCCCTCGATAAGGGGTTATAAATTTAAGGAGCATATTTAGTAATTACTAGAAACTATCCAAGTTAATTTATTGAATAGTTGACCATGTTGTAAGCACTTTATACAACTACATGTGATGGGACAGTGCTGGGCACGCGCGGTTACCTGAGAGTGCGATCATGTCAGTTTGGGAGAGGCCATTAGCAGCAAACAAGGCGTTGAGCTGGCTAAGGTTGTCGGTCGGATGAGGGAGCCTCCCATTGACGCTCGCCGCCGTTGAACTCAGCCCGTCCAATCTCCCTAATTCCACCGCATAGGACGGCCCTCCCGACTGCAATTTCACCAATTCGTTCGTTCATTTTCATGCACAGCACCAAGATCGACATTCGGGGCACAACAATCGGCATCGTGATGACTCGAAAACTATTTCAACGCGAGAAATTAGCACACCCACCAGTGCGACGACATCTCGGGTGGCCATGGCTAGGATGTCAGCGCACGAGACCTTGTTCCGGCAGCTCGGGACTGCGTCGATGGCCACCTTTGCCTTTATCACGGTGTCGAACCCGTCTCCGGCCAACGACAGGTTGTCTGGATGATCCTTCTCCGCCTTGTTGGTGGGGGTGGACGCCACTATCACCGAAGCATCACAACCCTATCGATCCAAACCGAGTACCAAAACACGAAAGGCCAATAAAAGATTGCTGATTGGTCAATCTCGAACAAAAAAATGACCAAATGGGTCTTCAAAGTCAATCATGGGGGGGAATCGAAATTACCTGGACGAAGCAATCATGGAAAAAGAGACGAAGAGTGGCGGGGACAGTGACGAATGTTTGCTGGAACTTCTGTCGAACGGCATTGCGCACGATGCTCTCCACATTCGGGCAGACGTTGGCGTAGAAGTTCTGCCTCAGCTGAGCCGACGTCGTGTGGGGACAGAGGCAGAAGCATATGGCCAGCGACCACAGCGCGAGGAGTCGGAGCAAAGCCATCGTCGGAAGGGGAAAAGAAGCAGGTGTCGGCGAGGGAACGAAAGACAAAGGTGTATATAAAGGGCAGTTTCATGGGTTCTGGTTTAGACAGAAGCGGTCGTAGCTCGTAAGCGCCCGCCGGGTGACGACACTTGCCCGCTGGGGTACGACGGGAATCTCTCTTTTTAAAAAAGAAGAAAGAGGGTCAAAAGTAAGGGGGTTTTCGATTAAGAAATTTGAAAGAGACGTCGTTGTGGGCTTCTTCGAATGGCCGCCTTCGTCTCTTTCGTTCCGTCGCGTTGCTGATCACTGGACGAATTTGAACGAGTTTGAACGCGTTTGAACCCAAACGCGGTCCAAATCTCGAGACAGACAGACAGATGGAGCGAGAGAGAGAGAGAGAGAGAGTGAACGTGGCATCCACGTTACCACAGCTTCGAGTGCGCTTCGGGAAGTACTACGAGGGTTTGCATGGTAGGCCTGCCAAGCGCCAATGCTTGTTGCTGGGAGGGCATCCATGTGATGGAAAGATCGTGACACTCTCGGCAGTCGGCACTGCATAAGGTCACTGAGATTCTTTTTCTCCATACGGGTGCGGCCCATGTGGATGTGCCGGGGAATCTTGCCAATAATGGTGATACGATGAGCCAATCTGTCTTGGCACAGCTCTAGCTTAACGTCGACGGCCTAGTAATCAAAATCCCAACTCAGATTTTAGGCTCCAAAAGACTATTCCTGGAAATGGTGACGTGAAATGCATGGCCTTACATGTAGGGTAAAAGCATTTATCTACTCACTGGCCATTCGGTCATTACGTGCCCGTTCCAATCATAAACTTCTATGTTAAATCATTACCGAAATCGAAATGATGTGTATGTGCTAATTGCAGGAGTTCATGAGTGGATTCCCATTTCATGATTTTGTTAAGGCCTCGTTTGGATCCATTAATGATTCGTATAATCTCATTGGATGAAATTAGACTATGTTCCTATAAGGTGGATGATAATGTTTAAGGTCTTTCAATAAAGTACATCTTGGCCGTTGAACATTCAACGGTTAAGATGTAGTCACCTTTTTAATTTTTCATTTTTTAGCTTTTGACCTTTCTTAGTCGAATTCCAATACCATGCTCGAAACTTTATACAGAACGCAATGAATCTCAGGATTTGGATTCCTATTCTTCAAGAATTCCGATTCCGGAAAAAAAACCTAAACGAGGCCTAGTAGTAGGGTCCACAGATGAGCTTAAAATTGAACATGGGAAGCAACTAACCACCTACGCATGGGTGGGGCCCCGGGAAGCGTGAGAAGGTTGTCTCAGATTAGTCAAACGATTATTAAATAAGTAGAGATTAATCAAAATTAAATAATTCCAGAACCGTTTCTCTTGATTGCAACACCGAAATATATATTCTGTCTAGATTGGACCTAGATCTGCTTCTTTTATTTTATTTTATATTTCGGTACTTACTGCAGAGGGCCTTGTTTTAGTTTACCCTTAGCGAAACTCTTATAGCAGGGTCACGTGGTAGCACGTGACTAATCACATAAAATCAAGTGCTAGAATGCCAAATCAAGTGGTCCTTTCCAGGGCACCTCCATATGAAAATAACATGGTTGAAAAATTATCAAAATTTCTGGGGAATACTTATATATCTCTTACGATTTGAGGTGTTCAACAATAATCAAAAATTTGATTCCAAACACAAGGTTAAACACAAATTCAAAAGCTAAAACTAAAAGTAGTACCAAACACGATATTCTTGTGTATGATAGCTCTAGCTATGTCTGTTTTCAACACTTATTACACCACAATTGGAGAGACACTGTTGGGAGCGCTAAAAAAAAGTCCAATATCTTCACCTAAGAAAATTACTAAGATGGAGCCTAAATCCAAATTTATCAACATAGTCAGTTAGACCCACATCACTCAAAAAATTTAAGCCATCGATTTATGAGCCAACTAGGATAAATATTAACTAAACATGGGACTTCTAAACACAACTAACACGTGCATCTCAATAATTCCCCCTCACGCGTGAGCTTGGAATCGCGTTATTGTACCCCATCGCCCACCTTCACTTCAAGTCTCTTTCACCAGATTGAACCGTGAAGGCTGCCTGTTCGTTAGAACATTCCACCAATCAATTTTCGACTCTCATACCATCTGTTGGGAGCACAAAGTAAAAGTCCAATACCTTTGCCTAAGAAGATTGCCAAGAGGGAACTCAAATTCGAGCTTATCAACGTATCCAATTGGAAACCACTTTCATTCAAAAAATTAAGTTAGTGAGTTGTGAGACAACGATTAACTTAGTTATTATTCCCATTAAAATATTTATAACACAATCATTCATAATGTGACCGTTGATAAAGATTACAAGCGTTAGGTTCGGCCGATGGTTGTTCCATAATCTCATTTGCTAAAATTTGAGCGCCGCCAATCATAAAAAGGTTTATCATGATAAGCACTATATAAACCCAACGGCCCAACGGCCCAACGGCCCGACCACGTAGGCCTTCAAACGTTGGCCCAACTCCGTGACAAAAACCGCAACATCGAAAGCGAGAAACATGGGCAGATAAGTCACGAACTTTGGAACAGCACGTTTCAATTAAAGAGCAAGCAGTTGGGCTTTTTAAAGTCTCACCTTAAGGTCCAGTGGTCGGCCCACAATCTCCATATGTATGTCGGTCGGCCTGTTTATGTATGTCCAGTGGTGCACTTATGCCATACGGGCTTGCCTTCTATTTTCATGTCCGGTAGTAAGGCTAGTTTTGCTTGTAATAGCTCTTTTGCTTTTGAAATAACAAGGAACGAGACTGCACCATCGTCTAATTATACCTTTCGCAATTTGTTCATATCGTCTCGATACCTTTTTTCTTTTCTTTTTTTAATGCTAAAGTAGTTCCTAAACCGTATTCTTTTCTTTCTCATGTTAGTCCTTCTACTAAATTGGGCAATTAACATGCTAAGCTAGACTATCACATTAGCACCACATCAAAAATGACTGGATAACTAGCAGTGACCGAGTCCACAAGTCATGTGACCGAGTCCACAAGTCGCCAAGGTTTCAAAACCCTATTTCAAATCTAGTTGGAGATGCAAGATTACATGTGGAACAAAATCTCAATTGGGTTTGCAAGCCCCGCAAAACAACTGTTGGGGGTCACATAACCTTGAGAAAGCATCACGAAACCCATGCCATACGACGACCGCAATCTGTGAGGGTCACGACCCCCTACAACCAATGTAGAACCTGTGTTTATTCTCTTTATTTTTAAGTTTTTTTTTTATGTTTCCAATTATATTTATTTTGTTTCTGGTTAGAATTCTAAAAAGCCACATTAGCGTAACTTGACGAGCTAATTTTTTTCAACCGGGTAACCAATTTGATTAAAAGTATTAAGTTTAGGGATCAAATATCAAAGAAACAAAGTATATAGATGCCATCAAAGAAATTTGAAACATAAATGGATGACTTGTGCCTGGATATATAAATGATTAAATGAAAGTCATAATACATATGTAAATTATAATTTAGTTAGGCTGAATTCTGTAAAATAAGACCCAACTTTAAATGCAATCTCAATTATGTCCCCAAATTTTATTTGTTTTTAAGAATTATCAACTTTTCCTCTAATTCTAAACATGTCCCGATAACCACTGGGGTTTGCCCCAGTGGCCACTTTTCCAACTTGGAATGGGAATGTAGGGGGGTTCGAATTCCCACCTTCTTAGGGAAATTGGGGTGGGGACGAATTTGTTTCAGAAGTGGGTTTCGACTCCCACGCCTTGTAAGGAGACAGTACAAAAGTCTGAGAGTGAGAGTTAGGGTACGGATAGAATAAGACTGACAAAAAAAAAAATCTGTCCCGATTAGTTCTTTGTCAAAAACTTATCGTTGATTTTTTCAAAATCATCAACCTCATTGTTTTTTCGTCCGGACAAATGATCAACGTCATTACTTGATGGTTCTCCGTTCAAAAAGGGCTGTATGTGGATATGATGGAGGTGGAGCCACGGACAAACATGAGCACGTAACGACAAGGATCGCCAATTTTCCTTCGACAACTTGCTTTTTCCTCGAAGCTTGTAGGGACCAACGGCAGGGTCGTACGATTCTTTAGGTGACGCAATCAGCCCATGATGCGCTCGATTTTATCGTTCGGGAAGCTTTCGATGGGGCCCTCAAAATGACTGGTGTCTATGAATTATTTTTTTTTCTGCATCTTTTTTTCCATGGGACATTGGTTCTTTTGTATTGTCCCCGTGTTTGGAGTCTTTCGCGGATGTTAGGTAAAAGATGCCATTTGATCTTTGAAAAAAGGAAGGACATAAGAGGTCGTCGATGCGATTTAAAATCCAAAGTTTGAAATGGATTTCTTTTTCAATGCATGTTATGAATACGTAAACATTAACTCACTTTTTCGTCTATTGATTTACTCTTGTAAAGAAATTTATCATAATTTCACATTATTAAAATGGATATTCGATGAAATCAACGGCGTGTTGATCATTCTCTCTCAATTTGATTTGATGTATAAGTTAAATTTTATGAAGCATGTCTTATTGATCAGTATTTCAATTCACAAATGGAAACCAAATACTAAAACACTATTTTTTTTCGCCGGTCAAATACTAAAATTTCTTTTTTTTTGTTTTTTGTTTTTGTCAAACATGTTAGAATACTTGAATATAAATATATATGGATGTATTGTTTCTTCCTAATTCGAAAATGTCTCAAAAAGCAGGCAACAATTTGGAAGACCAAACTAAGTAAGATTTCCTTCCCTTATTTTCTATAGTCGAATATTACAAAGCACAGAGCGGCAAGCATGTGCTTTTTTATAGGAAGCATTTATTTTATTACATAGAAGATGAAATGGATTCACATAAGAAAGCTTCGTAGTGTACGTTTAATTTGGCTTTCTAGCTGATCACCAAATCTAACAAAAGCACATAGAATTTGACCAAAAGATCTATCATTATTTTTATTAAGTACACACCTTAGTAGGGAACTAAAAATTTCAAACAAAACGAAAATGAATGTGATTAAGTTGTTTAATCATTATCACTGGCCCCGTTTGGCTTAATCAACATGGAATCCACAATGGATTCATATTCTAAGCAATCAAATTTTATGGAATACTATTTCTTTTTCAATTTTTTTGGATTATTGAAAAATAATTGATATAGGAATTTTCCTAATTTAGGCTTTTGGGGGGGAGCACATCTCCATTTTTTGGATTCCTTAGAATTTGTTTTTCCTATTCCTAGGGTATCAAGATGCCACTACACAATGAAAACTTAATGGCTGATATCTGGTTTTTTTTTTGGTTTTTCTTCTTCTTCTTCTTTCCTTTTTCCTTTTTTTTTTTAATCTTTTTTTCATTGTTCATCCTCAATGCTCATTTCTTCTTCTTCCTAGGCCACATAGATCGGCTGCCCATCTCCCACAGTGACTCGGTCCGACCATCGCACCACAAAGCCTAACCTTGCTGCCGCCATTCGGCATCCGACACTGGCCCCATGTTCGCTTACTTTCTCAATTCATCCAATATGCCTCCCTCCCTATAGACAGAGGTACCGAACTGCAGCCATGGAGGATGATGGCCTCCATCGATTCACTTCAACGATGGTCGTCGTCCTTCTGTGGCAGCTGAAGTGTCTGTGATGCCATGGATCTTCATTTTTACAGTGGTGTCGTTAGGTGATAGTTCCAACCTTCGACAGCGGCAAGGTCAACAAGAAGCGAGAGGTTGCTTATTTTTTTTAATTTTTTTCCGTTTTCAAATTTATTTCTGTTTGCTAAAATTTCTTCACATCTACCTTTCTAATATATCATATTATGGTTTAATGTAATTATGCAAATTGTGGAGTTCGCATGCAAGATAAGGCGACGTAATTCACTCTCAGATTTTTCAAGGAACTCTATTAAAATGAGCAATTTAAATTCGAGTTTAGGGTTTTTTTCCCCAATATAAAAAATTCCAGGGAATCGGAATCTTATTCTCTGGATAGATATGGTTCCGCAGCCAACACATCCATATCAATCAGCCAATTACTCCACAAACAGCACACAGTTCATGACATTGTTACGTAAGTCATGCTACCCAAAAAAGGAATTTACATTGGGAAAAAGATTATGCCACGTGTACCGCACTAGCTCCAAATTTTTCCTTTAAAAAATATCTAATGAGGAAAATAATGAGTGCCATTAAGCAGGAGCTAACTCGGGTCCCACCGGGAATCAACAAACGCACCCTTAGTGTCCCATTAGATTGAACCTAGAGAGTTATATTAGTTGTTTAAGCCTTCACACGAAATTAAAATTGAGGTTTTCTTGATAATGACGGGAACTAGTAAACAAACAGCGACAGATTGTCCAGACTCTCTCTCATTCTCATCATCAGTTTAGAAAATGAATAAACAAATCAAATCGCGGTTCATGCATATTCTCTAGAAAATCGAGTTTCCATTAGAAGATTGATTTGCTAATCTTATGACCAGCGAGACATGAAGAATATTTAAAGTTTTTTAAGCAAGTTGTTAATGCTAAAGAAGTACGCTTTTGTCAATCCAAATCTGTTCCCATTCATTCATTCAAGCATGAAAGGATAATATTTGAAAATGCAACAACTGTTCATGTTGATCGCACAACGTACCTGTATCATGTGTCGTGCTAAATTGTTAAGTGAGAATTATTAGAATATTGCAAGTGTCACGATTTTTTTAATTAATCGTTTTGAGTGATGTGACTTTTGAAATAACTTTTACCACAAGTGTCATGCCAAGTCGGGAATTTAGCACTTGTGGTAGACATTTTTAAAAGCTCACAAGGCTCGCGTGATGGATTGAAATTTACAATCATTTAAGTGAACGTTGTACAAAAGTTATAACGCTTAATTAATCAATTGAAAAATTATGACACTCAAACTATGATCGTAGGGAAGTCATGGTTTTGATATTGTCCTTTTCTCGCCATGACATTGCGTCTGGCATGGCCAAATTCTAGTAATTAGAAAGCAATGTCCCTACAAGGGGGTTAGAGCCCTTTGTCTTGCGCAAGTTACGAGGTGCCAACCCAATATTAGATAGGTAATACATATGCAGATCGGAGGGAGTGTTGTCAACATAGTTTAGTAAACCAAGATGGTGGGACGTTCGTTTATTTATTTATTTATTTATTTGTGGTTATGTTGAGTTTGATGTTACATCCGATGTTGGCATGCTGTCTCTTTATAAGTGTACATCTTCTGGGCAATGTGACCTTGTTTGGATATTTCAACAGTTTTAAAATATTCAAAAGTAACTGCTTTGATAAATTATGACACCCATAAAATTTTTGTGACGATTTTGTAACGTGGTTTAGTGAAGGTTTTATAATGGTCTTGACCGTAATCAATTTGTAATAGATTTGAAATGGGTTAATGCAAAAATTGATGCTTTATAATTGAAAAGTAATATGCAAAAACATGAAAATCTCCTACTCTCATTCCATTTTCTCTTTCCTTTCTTTGTTGAGCTATTTGTTCGATTTAATTGTTCATTTTCCTTATATTATTCCGTGTAAAGTAAAAAAGAAGGTCTGTTTTGACCCCAAAAAAAAGTCGGACGTATCTCCATAATTGCTAACCAATCAAGGGGCGAAATTATTCTTAAGAACGATGTTCGCATGCCTCAATTAATTGATATTATTTTCTCATTTTTCCAACATATTTCTAATGACTCTCATTTTCATCTTCTCCAACTTTTTCCAACAACTATCTCCGATGGGTTAGCATATTGACATTATCCATATTTCACCCACATTTAATTGATCAAAATTTAATATGAACAATGTAAATAGCTTATAACCAACTATGGTTAAAAGAAAATTTTTCCTATGTTCAGGGAACATATGGAATTGACACAAAGTGTCCAATATGTCAGAATGTATATCGAAAATCAAATTGACATATAAACTGAGTTAATTAGAATATCCAATTAGACATAATTCTCAAAAAATAAAAAATAAAAATCGATTGCCAATTTATCTATTGAATAGATATATAAATTGGTCACTTTACCTAACACGTTTTCACCTCATGTTTGAGCTACCACATTAAGCCAACTATCGAATGATGCAAATTCACGTATCCTTTTACGTCAACAAATCTTAGCTAGAATGTGCAATCGGTTTCTATTGATGCGCATCAAATCTGAGTAATTGCTAGTCACTAGTCTTAGCGACTAAAGCATAATGGCGCACAAGTTACTTCAAAGCCTTCCCATGGAAGATTTCAAAGAGAAGCCAAATTCTAAGACCCAACTCCTAAGCCTCTTAATCTGTCTAATTGGACTCAATTTTACTATATAAAAAAAAAAATCAAAGTTGTCAAGTCATGAGACAACCTCTTAATCGGAGGTAGCGATGTGAATTGAAAAGCAACTCTTGTCAAAATCAATCAAATATGATTTTGCTAATTATATCAAATGACTCCAATAACAATCTTGGTATTAAATACTTGTTTATACTGATAATTACCTAACAAAGGGCTTATAATTTTTTGCTAAACACACCTACACTTGTATTGCATGCGTAAATTGCCCGTGTGAAAAAAAGAGGGAAAAATTATCAAAATGTCTTAGACCTAATGCAATTATATCGATTCAGTGATAAAATTTATAATTATGCCAATTGAGTCCAAAACATTTTCATGTTTTGCTAATTGAGTATAATCTAACCAATTTTAACTGAAAATTACTGACGTGGACAATGGTCGTCCTATGTGGCGTGATCGGCGTTGACGTTGACATTTTTTAAATAATATGTCGGTAATTTTTTGAATATTTTATAATTGTTGAATATTTTTTCTATTATATTATATTATTTTTCTTTTTTTCTTTGGACTTGAAGTTAGCGAGGGTCTCCAACCACAGGCAAGGTTGGCCCCGAGTGAGGGCATCATGGCCCTCACTAGGTTTGGGCAAGGGTTGCAATTGCCTCATTTGCTCACATCAAGTGAGGCCGTCACGGACCTTACCTGATAAACCCTAGAAAATAGAAAAGAAAAAATTATAAAAAATTCAAAATATTATTAAAATATTTATTTTAAAAATCAATGTCAACACTAGCTATACCCAGTGAAGCACGGACACGTTGTCCGCGCTTCCGTGTCGTGTCCGACACGTGTCGGAGCGTGTCGGACACGTCGACACGCTCGGACACGGTCGGACACGCGGTCAACGCGTGTCCGATTTTCGGACACGTAGTCAACTTCCCCCGACACGTTTCGACACGCGTGTCCGGGAGGGAGTAGACCGCGAGCGACGGCGAGAAGGGGGTCGTGCGTGTGGCAAGCGGCGAGCGACGAGCGACGAGGAAGGGGGTAGTGCGTGCGGCGAGGAGCAGCGAGCGACGAGCGGCGAGGAAGGGGGTCGTGCGGCGAGGAGCGGCGACCGGCGAGGAAGGAGATCGTGCGGCGAGCGGCAAGGAGGGAGAAGGAGAAGAGGAAGGGTCGCGAGCGGCGAGGAGCGGCGACCGGCAAGGAAGGACGTCGTGCGGCGAGCGGTAAGGAGGGAGGAGGAGAAGAGGGAGGGTCGCGAGCGGCGAGGAGAAAGAGAAAAGGAGCTAGGGTTTCTGAAAACTTAAAAGTAACTAAAAAAAATGAGAGTTTATGGGTACCTATTTTGGGGGAGGGAAAGTGACGGACAGATGGGGGGAAAGGACGGGGGAAAGGGAGATCGTGGGAGGGAAAGGAAAAAAAATAAATTTGGGTGGAGGGAAATGGATAAGGAAAAGAAAAGAGTGGGATGGACTCTAATTGGGAATTTTTTTTTTAATCAGAAAACTAAGTAAATGAGATTAAAAAATAAAAGTAAATTTGGGGGAGGGGGGATTTCGAAAAATAAATGTAAATTTGAGATAATGAAATAAAAAAAAGTGTAAGATTTATTAATATTATTAGTATGAATTCATTGTAAACTCTTTATTTATTTATGAATTTGAATTAAATTAATTAAAAATAAAAATATTTATTTAATATTTAACGTGTCGGAACGTGTCGAAATTCTCTACTTTTTGAAAAATGACGTATCGCGTGTCGTGTCGTGTCGTGTCGCGTGTCGTGTCGCCGTGTCCGTGCTACATTGGCTATACCATATGCGAGATGGTTGACATTCACATTAACGATTCTTTGTCAAAAATGGCTAGATAAACTTAATTAGTAATATATGAAAATGTTTAGTATTTAATAAATATAATTAAAAAATTTATAATTGAATTGGCATAATTATAATAGATTTACTATATTTTTTATCATCCTCTAGGAAAAAATTTTGCATCATTTTCTCCCTCGGGCGTCACTAAGCATAAGTGGGGTAGATAAATTTGACAACATCATACCTTTAGTACTAATTCATCAAGGGCACAGAAAATTAACCCATGGTTGACATCCTTCCATATGCAAATGTCAAATCATAATCTTATTAGTGCCTTTCTTTTGTCATCTTTGAACCATTAGGCTCAAGAAAATGGTACTATTATATATATATGGACTCTTTTTATCAATTATATTAAAGACTCAAACTATACCATATAAATTTCATATAGTAATATGTTTTGCAATGAACTTGGAGAAATCACGTGATCAATTAGTGAAACAAGGAGTTCAATTTAAAGGCAAACAACCAGATCAGTTTAATTTGGGAAGAGAATCAAATTGGCCTTACTAAATTGATTTCGAATCAATTCACACAAGGATCGATTATGCTTTTTTGTACTATACTGAAGATGTTTAAGGTTGAAACATGATTCATATCCTCTAGTATTCCTCTATATGCCGAATATGTGGACCAATTCATCTTGTTAATACCTCAATTACTCAAAAAGACAAAAAGAGAAGCGCATTCGTTTTATCATATATGGCCCTTGAAGTTAGGGAAATGTCTCAAAATCAGCGAAGGGATGCAGCCCCAAGCAATCCAGTACCATGTATTGAAACACCAAGACATGTTGCAGTCGCATGCATATATCGAAAATATAAAAAAATTAAATAGTCATATAGGTTTTTTTTTCCCCTTTATGCAGCTGGTGCGCTAATTATTCTCTACACATGACTCAATTTTCCAAGCGTGGTGGACTCTCTCTCATCAGATATCCCCACGAGAAGCCGACAAGGCAGCAGTCAGATTCCACCTCCAGTCATGCTTTGAAGTTTCTCGAAACCCTAGGGGGGACTCCGCAGGTGGAGAAGAGAAATTGCAGGTCTGAGGTCCAAACAGGAACTTGACATTTTCTTTTGCCTTTTAGGTCTTTTTTTAAATAATCGATTGAGTTATTTAAATAAATCGACACTCCCCGTATCATGAACGATCATTGTTTGGAAAATTGAATTATTATGATAAACATTGTTGAACAAATGCCTCGAAATTGTCGTTAATACGTATGTGGAATTAAAATAATTAGTGAATCAATCGACATATTGACCCATCATAGATTGATAAAATGGTTGATTGCCATAGTTTGAAATGTTTAGTCCAACACCAACACAATGTGGCCGTGTCTAAGTTTTAAGGTTGTCACTCCTTGTAAATCTTGTAATTTGAGCGTGGACATGATCCATCACTAATCTAACCAAATTATATGAACTTAGTTCATCCAACACGTGGAATCTTATGATGTTGAAGTTAAGTTATAAACATATTGTACGGATGCCAATTTAGTCTTAGACTTTTTAATTTAAGCACTTTATTTTTTAATCTTTTCTACGATTTGCCAATATAGTCATTCCGATTAATTTTAATCGATAATTGCTGACTTAGACGTTGATTGTCCTTCGCAATACTATTGACATTGATGCGAATAATTTTTGTATTTTTTTTAATTTATTTCTTTTCTTTTTCTTCTAAGATCGAAAAGGGTTGTCGCTAACCCATGCTAGTCACAAGCAATGGTTGCAAAGCTCTCGCTAGTCTCAGGTAAGGGTAGCGGCCCTCACCCAAATCTAGCTCGTAGCCTTTGCTGGACTTAGTAACTAGGAAAAAATCACAAAATTTAGAATAAAAAAAATTTGAAAATTTTCAAAAAAAAAAATTTAAAAATGTCCATGTCTATGACTGTCATATCACGTAAGACGACTAGCATATATGTGAAAAATTTCCAACCAAAGGTTTATATTGACAAATAATCAAAATATTTAGGATTTAATTGACAAAATTGAAAATTTTAAAACCGAATTGATATTCATATAATAGATCTATAATTTTTTTTAATAACTATTTCATCAAAGTCTTGTTCGAATGACTTCTTGTGAATTCTCTAGGCCCAACATGAACATGGTCTATCTACGATCACATCAGAATAGTGAACTTAGCCTGTGCACGAGATGAAAGCATATGCATTTGAAAAAAAAAAGAAAAAGAGAATACAAAAAAAAGAAAAAGAACTCATTTGACCTGTGTCTCTATTTATACAAATATCATCTACATACGTCTAAACAAAACCCCATGATAAAAATAAAAAATAAAAAAAATCAAATTGTCATCTTTGTAATCTTATTTTAGTATCTTACTTAGGGTTTTGGGCTGTTTGGCTTTTAGTTAGATTTCAGTGTTTTGGATGAATTTAAGAACTTAGCATGTAGAGGGGGGCATTTTTTAAAAAGAAAATGACAATTTTGTAGATAGCGAAAAAAAAAATTGTTAAGAGAGTATAAAATGGTCTTCAAAAGTAATAATGGAATGTGTATATAGTGTTTTTGAAGTAAGAGGTAAGCAGTCATTTGATGAAATAGGAAGCATATCTTTCAAACATTTTTGAAAAGGATGTCGATGATTTAATTGGGTGGGTGGGACCCAAAAGAAGAAAAATGAACAGGCCAAGGGGATTGGTTGACAAGCCTTTTCAGCGAGCCAAAGGAAACTCTCGCGGTGGACCCACCGCCCCATACGGCTGCTCCTCCCATCGCCGGCAACGCGTGCTTCTCTCTGTCCCCCCCTCTCTCTCTCTCTGTTGATTTTAACTTTACGTGCGATTTTTCAAAGTTCTATGATTTCCACAACGTCATACAAAAAGAATTTAAGCCCGAATCAATTATATATAAAACGGTAAATAACATGGAGAGGGAACACGACAGCAACGGCTCATTGGAATTGGTGTGCGTTCATGTATGCAAACAGCACGCTCTTGGAATGTTCATACGTTTGTGTCACCGAAACCTAAATTCCAGATTAGGTTGTCCGCGGCTACTTCTTATTTTTATTTTTGCGGGTGCAGAAATTGTCATATTTGTAAGCAATAGGAATATAATATGCGCATGACGAGTAAGGGGCGGATCCTCTACCCGACGCCTTAATAAATCTCAACTAGTGATTTACGAAAATAAGATTATTATTTATGAGGAGCAGAGCACCGTGTAGGTATAGAGGATCTTTATCCAAGAGTTAGGTTTGCAAATTTATAAGTGTACATGACTTTAATGGTTGTGTCTCCATCGCAAGCCCCTTTTATATGCTACAATTTGAAAATATGTATTTGGTAGAGATCTAAGTTGATCTCGCCCGAGATGATGACTTCCTAGAGTAACGTGAGCCTTTATATTAGTCTCTTTTTAATAGGATTCAAGCATTCGAACTTTCGCCGTGAAAGCAGTTTGCATTCCTAAAATATCCCTACATCAACACGAAAAGAGAGCACCGATGGTCAACCACCACAATATTTATGGTCGAGCACCAACGGCTGCCGCCACCAATGTTGACACAATCTTTAGTTACAAATTGCGAAATATATTATCTGGATTGCAACGAACCATTTAGTTACCCTTATTGACGAGGATAAGCAGAAAGGTTACGTACTCGCATTTTGCATTATTGGAATAAGCCAATCATTAATCAATTTTTTAATTTGGATAAACTAGAATTGTGGGTTTGTCCTTATTCTTTGTTTAAATCACTGAATTTCCAAAATTCTATAATAGCCTCGTGTCTCTCTCCTCCGATCTGCTTGGCAGTTCCCAAATCTTCATCCGTAAATCAAATTGTTGCAGATCTAATCCATATGCTGTCGAATTCCCTCCTGCATTCATACACAATGTATACTTCCAAAGAGAAATTATACTAAAGAACACACTTTGTTGTACATCTTTTTTTTTTTTCATTGTTAATTTGTGGGTCCACTTGATTTCTTGGAATTTTATTGGGACTGAGTCTTTTAATAGTTTCCCTACTTTTTTTTTATACGCACCTCGTTTCTCATGGTCAGTAAGGGGAAGCAATTATTGTGCCGGTTGTGTTTCTATGAGTGGTGATGGGGAATCCACCCCCCACACCATATGACCCTACAACTGTACAGATAATATCTGATTCTTGTTTCCTAGACTTTTGCTCTTTTTTTTATTTATTGTTTTTTTCTTTTATGATGATCCGAGTTGGATCTCCTTTGGGATAAGCAGTTTATTTTTAACCAAAAAAAATTCCATCCCGAATTACATTGACAAACGGACAAGTGAAAATATAGCATTTGAATAAAAAGAGCATATTAAACAGCCATATGGAATAAAACATTGGTTGTACAAAGTTTTTGGAAAAAAGTAATAAAGAAAAGTCTAGAGAAGCCTACTAGCCATTTGAGGGTGCAAATCCAAAACCTAGTAAAAATGGGAAAGATATTTAATATCAATAACATGTTTTGCAACCAACTCCAAATAAATCATGGGATCAATTACTAAAGTAAAGATTTCAGTCAGGCTATAATTGGCATTGCCCAGCTAATTTTAGTTCAATTCACATAGAAATCAGTTCGATTTCAATATGATTCTTCGGATGTCAAAGGGAAGAAAATACTTCATATATATATATATTTTGTAACCAAGGACTCCACTTTGACTCGCTGCACTCGGTGGCGTCGTCGGGCCTGACTCCTATATCTTGGGGAAGATTAGCACATGACCCCAATACCATTGCCTCTCACTTATAACACTTTAGCAACCGCGAGTTTCGAACCCTCGACCTTTGCAGGCAATGAATGAGAGACTCTAATCCAGCGCAGTTGCCCACGGTTGGATTCAAGTGAGTGAATATTGTCCTCAATTTCTCAAAAACACAAAAAGAGAAGCGCATTTTTGTTATATAATATGGCCCTTGAAGTTAGGGAAATGCTTTCTCAAACTCAGCGAAAGGATGCGGTCCTAAACAATCTAGTACCATGTATCGAAACACCAGGACATGTTGCAGTCGCGCGTGCACATATCGAAAATTATAAAATATATATATATATATATATATCTATATATATATATATAGGCACATAGGTTTTTCTTCCCTCCCTTCATGTAGCTGGTGTGCTAATTATTCTCAACACCCGACTCGCATTTCCAAGCGTGGGGGACTCCGTCATATCATATGTCCCCACGAGAAGCCGACAAACCAGCAATGAGATTCCCCATCCGGTCATGCTTTGAAATTTCTCGAAACCCTAGTGGGACTTCTGCGGGTGGGGGAGAGAAACTTGCCGGTACGAGTGTCAAAAGAGAAGTTCCGACACTTTCTTTTGCCTTTTTGTGTTTTTTTTCTCCTTAAATAATCGATCGAGTTGTTTATTCCAAATGATCGGTAATTCTCGTGTCATTTAAGATCATTGTTTGGAAGTTTGAATTATGGTGAAAGAAATATCTCATGAATCTGAATTTTATATTACATAACAAAAGATAAAAATGGTTGGTGAGAATAAAAGTTAAATAAATCTCGATGTTAGGTTCACGCCACCAAATCAATCGCAATATTAACCATCATAAATTGATTAAATGGTTGAATGGTTATGGTTATGGTTATGGTTTTGAAAGATTTAGTTCGTCACCAAGGCAAAGTTGCCGTGTCTAAGTTTTAAGGTTGTAACTCCTTGCGGAACTTCTAATTTGGGGATGGACATGATCCATCTCTAATTAGATTGGAAATATGAACTTATTAATCCAACAGGTGAATCTCATATGTCGTAAAAGTCTTGTTTACAATGAAAATTGACATTTTAATGAAGTCTCTTTCGAGTTTAACTTTACGCGTGACTTTTTAAAATTAATGATCATGTTTTTGTCTCTAAAACCTAACTTGCAAATTAAGCTGTCCACAAATACTTCTTCTTATTTAATTTTTTTGGGTGCATAAATCGTCATAGTAAGCGTCATATAGTATTTAACAAAAAAAAAAAAAACTATGAAGTGTAGTAGAAATTCTAAACTAGAAAAATAATACAGTCACGATGAGTAAGGACAAGGATCCCCTATTCTACATTATCTCCAGTTGATATCTCAATAAATTTCAACCATTGATTTATGAAGATAACCTTATTATTTAATACTGCGATCAACATTGAGTAGAAGATCCTTATTTGTGAGTTAGGTTTACAATCCCTTAGTATTGCGCTAATAATATGGGTACATGAATTTGGGTGGTTGGATCTACATTACTAGTCCCTTTTGTATTATACCATATGAAAATATGTGTTCGGTTGAGATTTAAGTTGATCTCACCCGAGATGATGACTTCCCAGAGAAACATGAGTCTTTATTTTAGCCTTTCTTCTTGGAAGGATTCAAGAAACGAGGAGAATAGATTAGAAGAAAGAGGGGATAATCTTAATTAGCATTTCTATTTTCCCCATTAAAAGCAGTTTTTCATTCCTAGGATGCCCTTACATCCTCACAAAACTAGAGCACCAAAGGCGGGCCACCAATATCATGATCAAGGGCCACCAATCATGGCCACTAATATTGACATAGTCTCAGGTCATCAATCATGAAGTATATATATGTATATAATTTGGATTGTGGTTATCGTTGTAAGTAGAAATGTGACATGCTTACATTTCGCAGTATTGGAATAAGCCAATCATTAATCATTTTTCAATTTTGATAAATTAGAATTGTAGGTTTGTCCTTCCTTATTCTTGTAATGGTTGTTGAGTCAGTGTATTTCTATAATTCTTTAGTAGCCTCGTGCCTTTCTCCTCCCTTCTGTCTCAACAGGCACTTAACAAGTCATAAAAAAGGTGGCAGTTCCCAAATCTTCACACATAAAACAAATGGCTGCAGATCCAATCCTTAAGCTGTCGAATTCTCTCCTGTATCCATACATAATGTATACTTCCAAACAGAGGTTGTACTAAAGTACATCCCTTCATTTCACATCTCTTTATTTTATTATTAATTTGTGGGTCCACTCAATATCTTGGAATTCTATTGAATTGAATTCTCTTTCTTTCTTTTATTTTTTTATTATTTTTTTTTTATGAACACCTCGTTTCACATGGTCAATTAAGGGATGCAATTATTGTGCCGGTTCTGTTTCCATGAGTGGTGATGGGGAATCCGCCCCCACCCAGATGACCCTACAACTGTACAGATAATATCTGATTCTTGTTTTCTAGACTTTCCCTCTTCTTTTTTCTTTATTTTATTTTATTTTATTTTCATGATAATCCGATTTGTATCTCTTTTGGGACAAGCAGTTTTTTTGACAAAAAAACGAGTCCCTTTACAAGTTGTATCGATTGCATTATTTGCTTTTCTCTTCTTTTTTTAAGGTTAAAGACGCTTTTAAAACAAATCATTTGAATTGTACTAAAAATAATTTCGGACCAAAAAAAAAAAAGAATTGTACTAAAAAAAAATATAAAGTTTGAGAACCAATTAAAGGGCTAGCAGAATCCTCATTTGTAAGTGTAATTTCGAAAATGACAACCTTCTTATTTTCCGAGGACTTCTCAAGTATCATTTTGGTAAATTAGCTCTCTCCCAGACCAAGTTTACTAGGTTTTAGGTTGTACCTTCATTTGAGGCCGGTAGGCTTCACAACATTTTTCTTTTTCAGATTTTTTTCTCTGAAACTATATACAACCAATGTTCTACGTGATCCTCTCTTTTCCAAAGGATTATGTTAGATAAATGCTACGAATAACTTATTTATTATTTTCGATATCTAAGATATTATGATATGCATAATTAATAATTTAAAATATAGATATTTTTTTTATTAAATATGTTTGATAAATGTTGTGAGGACATTGATTAACAATATCTTATTATTGAAATGCAAAAAAAAATTATAGAATACTCATGTCTATTTTATAAGTTTACATAAATGGATGAAAGCCCGTTGATTGCTTGAATATCTCAAAGATCCTCTGCTACGGACGTTGACATCAGTTAACTTTCACCTATATCCACGTCATCAATTTCTTGCACAAATCTACATAATCAAATAAAAATGTAATCCATTTAAATAATCAACACCGTTTTTTCGGAGTTACTCCTGGGTTTATTCCAAGAGGTGCAACTTAAATGGGCGGTCAAGATCCACCGGTCGGCTGGCCAGGAGATGCCATGAATGCCTCACCAATAAAGATGAGCACATATTATTAATCTATGACATAAACATAACAGACAAGTATAAAAAATACATGAGACAACTCGTACTTGATCATAAAACTGCTGGGTGCATGTGATTCATTTTCTTTCTTTTTGGCAGGCCTTTGTTTATCTTGATGATTGTCTTGAGCTACGGAAAGAGGCTTTTGGATCCTTAACAATCATAAAGAATGCAACCCAACAATCTTAAGCAATTTCACATAAACGATAACATGGGATCAGTTCTTTTATTCCAAGATATCTGCATTAAATATGTGTGCATTGCTGGACTTGTCTGGGGGCATCTCTTTCACTAACCCTAAATGGGATTGGCTGAGGGCACTGGGATTTGTTCGGCATGCCTGTGACTTGAATATGCATATAATCATCAAAGCTTTTTGGGTTCTGTGAAACTTTGAGAGACAATCTCAAATTCTTCTATAGCTTGCATTATCATTATCCCCATTATTTAAGTATATGTTTCTGTATCTGCTTTGGCATGATCATGTACTCATAGAGACAATGTGATGGGAGGGCAAAGTCTCTTTTTCTCTGTGAAGGAAAAAAAGTAAGCTTTGGCTGAAGAAGAAAGAGTTGAAACTAACAGATAGAGGCGAGACTTTTAAGTGTTGGCCTTTTCTCTTTAAGAGAGATCACACAGTCATCATTCTCTGTTTCAGGCCAAACAGAAAGTTCCTTCCTCATCAACTCGCCAAACTCTTTCAGGTTAGATGGTATATCTTACACCTTCTTCTTCTGCTTCTCTTCTTCTTCTTCTTCTTCTTCTTCTTCTTCTTCTTCTTCTTCTTCTTCTTCTCGAGTCTTTTTCTTTATCAATTTACCAAAATATACACCACCTTATACTCTTAAGTCCTTTCACTAAGAGTGATCACCTCTATTTAAAACATCGGACTGTAATGATAGATGGCATGTTCTTATCTTTTCTTTTCTTCGCAATTTTTTTTCTTTTTCACCGCTTTGTCTTGTTTGCTTTGCCATGTATTTGGGATCAGCTAGAGGTCTTACAAGTACACAAAAACTAATAATTCTTGTATTGGAGCCCCAGGTTTCGATCATAATCACGTAGAAAAAGAAGTCTTCATGGTGATAATTGTTCTTGTTTCACAAAGATTTCAAAGAGTCCATGCAAGATGTCTGAGAGAAGATCTGTGATTGACAGCAGAAATTGTAAGAACTAGTTCTTCTTTTTTCTGTTTTTAATCTGTTTCTTTGGTGCTGTCAGATTCTCTAGTATACTGTACATCAATTTCACAACCTCAGCCTTCTAAAATAAGCAACCAAGCATGAATTGCCCCAAGATACTTGGGATCTAAGGAAATAGAATGGACTATATTCTTGGAAAATGCTAAAACAGGTGTGCAATTATTGTCTGATGGAAAATGTCAACCTGTCATGTGTGTTGCTCGATATTTGTGTTAGAAAAAAAAAAAGAAAAAAAAGCCAAGGAAAGAGACAAATTATCCTTGAAACAGTTTATATTAACACCCATTTATTAGGGTACCATTCAAAGAAACATTTTACAGCTCTTATCACTCTCCCTCTCCAGTCCAAAGTACCTACTTCTTTCTCATCTATTGCGATCTTTCTTTTTCCAACACAGAGAAGTGAAGAATTCAAGACCCGAATTCGAGTGCAACTGGTTACGAAAGAAGCACTTGACAGCAAATTGTTATCGCGAATTTGACTAGCTTGGAATCTCCCTTAAAGCTTCAAATGGAGAAGCTTCTGAGGCCATATGATAAAGAACACATGAAGTTGGCAATGTTAAAGCATGAAGAGACATTCAGAGAGCAGGTATACTTCTTCATCCTCCCCATCTTACGGGCAAGTTACAGAATTCCTTGCTGGCTCTACTCAACTCTCTGAATTATACTAACTTTGGATTGAAATTGTAGGTTTATGAACTTCATCGTCTATACCGGATCCAGAAGGCATTGATGAAGAACTCCAAGAGCAGCAGCAGCAGCATCCATGGAGAAGGGCTACACCTGGAGAAATCGAATTACATTTATAGCCACAATTCTAATCCTCTTCCAAGTTCAAAGATGAGTGTCGACTTTGAACAGCTGGCCCGAGTATACAACAATGCCGAATCGGAGGGATTAGTCGGAGTTAACTCGGAGATTTTAGACGAGAGCGAGATTGAGCTGACATTAGGCCCCACAAGCTACAAGAGCAGGAGGAGTAAGAGAGCGGATACAGCGTTGACTTCAGATTCCAGTCCAACCTTTTCTTCTTCCTCCTCGAGATCGTCGAGCCACAACGGGTCACACTGCGGCACCCATCAATTAGGTCCTGTTCAGATGCCTTACACGAAGAAAGCTTCTGCAAATGGTGGGAAAGGCGAAACCGGCGACGGAGTCGAGGAGGGCTTGATTAGAGAGAGAGTCCTAAAACAGCCCCCTTGGCTTTTCCAGGTCTTGAGTTTAAACTCTAGTTAAGAGAAGTTAGATGATTCTAGGTTTTTCTTTCTTTTTTTTTCCAGCAAAACTGTTTCCAATAGACTAATTTGGCCTCTGATTGATAATTTGAAGTTCGAATCTTTTCACCTCTTAATTTCTTTTCTTTCCCACCTCTATTTCTAGTCTAGTGGGTGGGATACTTGTGTAAAGAATTTGCTCCTTTCTCTGGCTTGCAAAAAACCCATGGAGACTTCAGAGAATAATTAACATCAGTTTAGCTTTCTCCAAGATTTCTGTCCAATTTCAGAGCATAGTTACAGATCATATGACTTTGCTATTTGTTTCTTTTTATAATCAATATTTACCAAAACTAACAACGAGGATGCAGTTTAAACAGACAAAAAAGTCCATTTCTACAAACTATAATATCTAGCATTCTGGTCCCACTATGGAAGACAGTGAGTGAAGCAATATAACTATCCTATCTGTGTCCTCTATGACTTGATTCTTTCTTGGTATCATAGCTTTGTTTGCTGTGTCTATGGGCTTAGAATGCTCCAACTAGTTTTTATTCAAGAAAATGCATGTGGAGCTCGAGCCAAGAGTTTTACTAGAAGAACAAGAAGATTGTGCAGAGACGAGCAGTGTTAGATATAGGAATAGCTTGGAAACAATAAATACAACGGACAAAAGAGTAGTCCACCCAATATTTCAGTTTCAGTAATGATATGCGTAGCTTTTATGTGTGTGTATATATATATATATATATATAAACCTAAAATAGATATCACAGAGCAAATAGCAATAAAAGTGGTTTGGCAATTGGTCTACGTCCATGGGCAAGGCTAACAAAGTTAAACTACAAAACATCTGAAAATGATCTCCAAAACCTCACATTCTCTTCAATCTGAAAATGAAGAGAACAACTGTCAAAACACAAAGAAGGAAACCCGATAAACAAATAGAAATCAAACCCTTGCAGCCTTTATCCTTGATAATTTCAGAGTGTCGCGTGTTGGACTGGACTTGTACAAGTATTCAAACGAATCCATGGACACAAATTTGATGTTATGTTCCTTCCACGATGGGGAATTTGTGATTCCAGAAAACTCGCGATTCTTGATGAGGATCAAACTGGAAAAACTTCGTGAGCGGTATGTGTGCGTTTGTGCTTAACAGATAACTAAATCTCCTCCGATAGCATCAAGACAAATGGCTTCAACAAACAGCTTTTACACTTAAGGTAATGAACTACCAATAGCATTGATCTAGAATGTTGTGTATCTTCTTTCATGAAAAAGGTTAAGAAGTTTAGCGGATTTCGAAAACATTGGTTCCTGTTAACTTTGGAAGGACGGTTACAGTCTGAACATTAGATTTACAATGTCAGCATAAGAATCGCTTCTCTCACTTTCTTCCTTTTCTTGAATTGTTATTGTTGTTATCTTCTTTTGTGTATAATTCACCTGTGGAAACTATCAAGAGAAAACCTTACTTGCCCAGAAACTCTCATGAAAGAGATGACTCGGCAATATGGTCTCATAGAGGAACACCCATAATTCGCTCTGGCAATACTACATTCGCCATTTAACTGTCACAATCTATCATATGATAAAAATATTTACAACACACAATGAAGAGGACAAAAAAAGATAAAATGAAAGATAGAAACAGAATGATAGGAGCTTCTAGATACCCTTGCGATCCTCATAAAGCTAAACAAGAAGACAGCTAAACTCTTCTTGAAGTATCAAACAGCTTCAAGGCATACCAACTCCTCAAGATATCGAATGCCGACGGTCCTTGCTTGGCTTCATTTTACCTTTAGCATTGGGAGGGGCGACTCCAAATGGATAAAGCCGACCCAGTTTTTTTGACATTGAGTTTATAAATGATTTTCGAGGCAAAGGAGGCTTATCAGCAGATGACGGCGTGCTCCCCGCCGGGCTTCCTCCAGCTGATTTCAGTGTCGATTTTTCGATCTCTCTCAACCTCATCTTCATTTTGACTAGCTCTATTTTCAGATCCTCGTTCTCTCGTTTCAATCTAGAGAGTTCGTCCGAGACTGGGTGGATGTCAGTGGAGTACACATTTAACTTGCGTGGAGCAGCAGGGGATTCACCCCCTAGGCTTCCATTCATGGCATCTCGCATGCGCTGTTGCTCATAATACAGGACCTGTACCACAGTCTGAACAGGAAGCCGGTCATTCTGAGCAGCATGAGCACAGGCTTCTCTTGATAGCTTCTGGCAATCCATCAAGCTGCAAACTTTCTTCCTTTCCAGTTCACTGAGAGCAGGATGAGCCTATGAAATGAGAAGAGACCTTATTAAGAAAAGGAAGCACTTGTCATGATGCACAAAGTGAACAAGATAAAATACTCCACAAATAGTGACACAGAAATGGACCCATATTTCATAATGCATATATGAGCGGAAACCTCCTCAAAAGTTAGTACAATGGACACATTATGATGTTTCTGCCAATTTAGCTAGTTTAGTGTTTCTTAAAGACACTACGGTACTCCTCATTGTGGATCATAGAGTGAGATTCTTGATTTTTCCTCAGTAAAATTGTTGCGGGTTGAAACTGTAAATTTCTTTGTGCCTTCTAAAGATATGAAAGTTACAACTTCGTTAGGAAAACAACTTCTGAAGAAAACAGGATATTAACCATGATCACAAGGAATCTCCTGAAAGGTATGTAAACATTATAGATGTAGGAAGTCACACATCAGCAGCACATGGCTGCAAGATTCATCTGTTTATTCACTTGGAGCAAATGCATACATATGGAGATATATATTCATCCATTGAAGCATCAACTTGATTCAGATATTTCATGAGGATAGCAAGGAAAACCATCAGATAACTAGACGGAAGAAGAAAGAGAAAAACAGATGACAAAACAAACCTTGAGGTAGATGTCAATGGCTCTATACATTCCATCTTCTGTCACCCTTGCTTCTTCTGGAACTAACTCAGCAAGGCTAATGAATCTTGAGACAGACAAATTCCGATCTGATGCTATCTCTGCAAGGTAGTTCTCCATAAGCTTCCCAACCCTCTCCATATCACTAGGAGGAGCAGAAACATAGTCTTCTTCAGCATTAGATCCAAAACGTCTCCCATCCATTTCATACTCCAAGTAGTTCATCATGATCCGCTGCATGGTATCAACATCGAACAATGTGCCCCCCGTAAAAGAATAAGAAGGTATCAACAGATCATCTAGAACAGCTTGTGGTAATTGCAAGCCCATCCTCTTCTCCAAGTCCAGGCGACAAGCTACTGTGGTCTCGAGATACATAGCTGCACGAAGAAGCATCGAGAGGAAGCTCACCGACATAGTATTCTTCTCCCTTGGAAGAAGACTTACTATTGTTTCTAAAATGACCCGCTTCTCATGCTCTTGCTCTGGCTCAATTTTCTTTCTTCCCTTCCCAAATATGTCCTGCTTTAGAAACAAAAGATCAGCTTCTGAAATACAGAAACTGTCCTGCATTAAAGAAAACTTCCTATCTTGAGAATTTAGTGTATTTGCCATGAACTTACCAACCCTCTCAGAGATTTTTGGGCATAAAGCATAAGAATTGGACCAAGTGCATATTGCTTATAACCTCTGGCTGTCATCGCAATGAGAACTCTCTGAAAGATATCGATTCTAAGAAGAGTCAAGTCTTCAGCCCACCATTCCACAAAGGGGCTCCCCTTTTTGACGTCCCCATGCCCCTCGCGATGCAACACCATAGAAGAAATCATAGCATTACCATCCTCGTTCCCACCATTCACGGAGAACTGACTCTCCTTGCAGGCTAAGAATGATATTGCATCAATGCATCGGCCGACCAATTTCACTTTCTCTGCAATCGGAAGGAGGCTTTCTGTCATGTGCAAAACAGTGATGGCTCCTGCAATGCTCTTCAATGCCACTTCCTTCAAGTAGGCCTCAGTTCTTCCCACTAGGTTGCCTACTGCATAGTCCTCAGTCATCTCAAGATACTCGGCGGCACATCGTAGGTTTGCGATGTTCTTGGTGCTGATCTCAAAATTAATCCCATAACAGAATTTGGCGGCAAGCTCAAATGCTTCTGCCCCACCAGGAATGTCAACTAGTTCAATATTAGAAAGATCAGCTTCGCTTGATTCTGATACAAGTTTCCTTATGCACCCGCATTTTGAGACTAACGGGAACTGCAATTATAATTTGAGTTGAACATGAGCACGATTTGGATGTAAAATCTCCCTAAAAAGCATGAATTAGTTGATCAATTCGAAATCTACCCTAGATCAACATGATTGTGAGCTTGGCAAAGGTAGCTATCTCAGATAAAGAATCAAATTACATTCACATACATCTGATAGAGCTCTAGTTGATTCTGCTGCTTTCCTTTATGGGTATCCACCATCATCAATCATTTGTGCGGTAATCAAGACTTAACTGAGAGGAAAGGGGCTTCCACACGCACACATATACATACACATACACAGAGAGAGGGGGAGAGAGAGAGAGAGAGACCTTATGGAGTGCAAAGGAAGCTCCTGCGGCATGAACGGTGACATCACTGGGAATTTCCTGGGAAAAGATCCTGAAAAATTGACTTTCATCAATCACCTTCTTTCACCAAATTTTTCCCCCTACAGTTATTAGTTCTCTTTTCCAGAAAAAAAGATAAAAAAAGAAAGTATTCACTTTTAAACCATAACAAGGCATTTAAGAATACTAGTTGTTGACCGAAGCATTTGGAAGAACAGGTAAAGTGCAAAAACCATGCGCTGGTTCTTTCCATAACAGTGGAAAGAAGCTCCTTCTTCTTGGAATTCCTGCTGGCAACACCTCTCTCGTCATCAAGATCCACCATGTCACGCAGATTGCAGAGTCTTTATCATGGTCTTCCCTCCACGAGATTGAGCATGGTGATGTCAGCCATGCACGCGCGTGCGCACAGACACACGTAGGAATGGAAGTGGAAGCTCGTACCAAACGCTCAGAAAAATTCCACCATTTATCTCAAGACTCCTGCGACCAGTCATCAATGTTGTGTAATTCCCATTTTAGAATTTTTCAGAAGATGTGTGGGGAGAGAGGAAAGGCATTTTTGGGTATAATTAAAATGTGGAAGGGAGAGTGTGCGAGAGAAGCGCAGGATTGGAGCTAGAGTGTGTGGTGTGTGGTGTGTGGTGTGAGCTATGAGAGTTTTGTTTTGCATTTAGATGACGATGACGATGATGATGATGATGAGATTCTTCTCTCTCTATCTCTCGTGTTCAGTGGGGGGCACGGGAAGAAGTTTCCACGTGCAAATTATTGATGTCCACAAAAGTACACATCTTAAATCCCTCGGAGTCTCGTGTCATGGTAGTAACCCTACTGCTAATGGTGGGATTTCCTTCTGGTATCGGACTCCAGCAAGAGACGAGGAGGAACTTAAGTGCTCTCGGATCATCCGTGGAAAATATGATGATAATCATCATTTAGTATTTTATTATTGACTAGTTTGACCGGAGAAGATTATTATGGAAGTAGTTAAAGTTGTCTTTTTTTTTTGGGAAAAATTACATAATAAAAGAAAATATTTTCTAAACAATCTTTTTTCAAGAAAACGTTTTAACCATTTAAATTTTAAAAAAAATAATCTTTTCAATTTTATGCATTCATATTTTCTTTTATCGTATAATGATTTTTTGTTGACTAATCACTTTCACTAAATCAAAAGCGGAAATCAACTCGCGGAAAGTTCTTTTACTCAAACAAACAAACCCTTAAATTCGGCATCATGGACACTTCACATCTAATGTGACTTTCAATGAAATCGAACGTAATGTTGGCAATAGAAAAGTTTGAACAATGGGTTCTTGTGATTTAACTAAAATTATTTTTTCGCGGTCTACTGTTTCCTGTTCTTCACTGGACGATGAAAAAAAGCTTTGAACATAAACGTAACCTGTCATATTGAGCTTGACTTTATATTGATGACTCAAAGTTGCACGCAACCTGTGGGGGCAGGGGGATGGCGTTCTAATCGGCACATGGTAGGGGCAATTGGTGCTCGCCGGACACCGCATCTCGAAATCTGACAAGCTCGCACGCCAAGGAGGAACAAGACTCACCTTGTTTCCAAGGGAGAATCGGCAGGCTAGGCACGTTGACGGCAAAGACAGGTCACAAATCGGAGTCAGCGAGCCACAGGCGGAGCCAGGGTAGCTCCCCCCGGGGGGCGGTGGCGGCGGAGGGAGAGAGAGGCGACAACGAGAGAGATGGAGCTTGGTTGCTCTGGGCTGGGTTGCTGTGGGCGCGGGTAGAAGTGGAAGGCCAAGAAAGACCGACGATGGTGGCGAGGGGTTCTTGCGGCAACAGAGGGCAACTAGGCCATGCGAGCGAAGAGGAAAGAAGAGAATATGAGAAACAGAGAAGGAGGCTAAAGCTGGGGAAGAAAAAGACGCCGAGAGAAAAATTAGGATTTTTAAATTCTATGAAATTAATTTCAAATTGGTCCGATTTCCTAGTGTCTCTTCACTTAGAACTAGGAACCTGACCTATTTTTCGGGCGGTTTAACCCGGTTTGGTTCCCTAATTTTATATTTCATGTAATTTACTATCCAGAACAACATCATGATCTTTCCGTACCACCATCCTTTTGTAACCTTCTTTGCCGGGGGCCGTTTCATGCAGAATTTTTTCTTTTCGTTGGTGTTGGTTCCTTATTTTTTTGGTAAGGTGGTGGTAATTTAATGTCCTGTGCAATAAATTCATCGTTCCAAGATATCGATGAAAGCAAATGTTGAGTACACATCGAAGGATTATGTCCCTTCACATCGAGGCTCCCCAAAATGTAAACTGGCCAATGTAGACAGATCATAGTGCCCAAAATCTAATCAATAATTCTGAAATGATCTCTCAATCCATCTTTCCGCTAGAGATCTTAAAATCGAATAAGGCAAGCCATAAGTCCAACTTTAGGTCACATCACGTGGACCGACTGCCCCACCGCAACTGCATTTGAGGGCCGGAACAATTTCTGGCCTCTTATTTTTTTATTGATACTTCATATCATTTACACATGTCTACAATCGATGTGTCCTCCGGTGACTAAGTTATCCATCCATGACCTAACTTAGTTGTCCACTCTTTCTGCTTTGATGATACTCTTTCTTTTCTTTTTTTCAAGTAGGAACTTTTGACACCTCCCGGTGTTTCAATGTCTATGATTATATATAGATTCGTATTTTCAAGATATATTTCATAAAGATGGACACTTCAATTGACAAAATTTTAAAAAATGGGACCTACTAATTCATTACTTTTATGAGAAAGGGTATCCATTATTACCTAAGAAGTTGCACCCACAAAGGTCATCTTTCCATACGGACAAGTTTTCTCTAACCAAGAGCCTATTTGGTGAGTGACAAGCGTCACGAGTCGGTCAATTTCGCTCGATCAAAACACCGTGCGGCCTTAGGATGATTGATCCCAAGTCAGCCTTACACACACACGCTCGAACACAAGAGTCGGATGGGCAAAGATAGTGTATATTCACTTGTGAACGAACTGTTACAATGAGGGGGAGGGACCCCTATTTATACAAGTGTGGGTCGCATCTCATCTGTCGATTGTCCCTCCGATCCAATGGTTCATTTTGAATTTGTATCATCATTACAAGGCTACACAGCAGGCCACTCGATAGCTGCACACGTCAGTCCCTTGGGAAGACCATGGGCGTGTGTCAGAAGCAAAATCAGGGCCTGTAGGATCGTCTGACACAAGAGCAGCTGAACGGTCACGGGCTGCACGTGGGTTGGCCAAACATCACTCATGGGTCATTCCTAGGTCGCACATGGGCCTTTGCTCGTACCGCTCACGGATTGATCGTGGGTCGGTCGTGGGCTGCTCTTGGGCAGCCCCTTGTGCGTGACATGGCCTATCACGAATAGTCTTGGGTCATGCTCCGTTCGTGGGTCGTGTCATTCTCCCCCACCTAATCTGGCGATGCCCTCATCGCGTCCGTGGCATGGAAGGCTTCAATGTGTTTCTTGAACTGCCACAAAGCCTCGGAGGGTTCCCAGCTTGCTTCACTCTCGGGAAGGCCCTTCCACCAAACGAGGTACTCCTTCTTTGGCGCACAATACCTCTTCCATATGATTCAATCCGCCATGATGCATTCAACATCCCGATCATATGAGGTTCTTGCTCTAAGGGGCGCTCGTTGTGACTCACCTCAATCCAGATCATCCTCGTCTGCATGGAAAGGCTTCGGCATACTCACATGGAACACGGGGTGTAGCTTGAGCTTGACCGGTAAGTCCAGCTTGTATGCCACATTCCCGATCCACTGCAACACCCGGAAGGGACCTTCATAGCGACGGATCAGCCCTTTGTGCACATCACGGTACCGAAGGACCAGGTGAAGTTTGGCCAGAACCAAGTCCCCGACTTGAAATTCCATGTGCCATCACTTCTTGTCAGCCCACTTCTTGGTGCGCTTCGTGGCCCTATTGAGGCACGCCCGTACCAAGTCCGCATGCTCATCCCATTCCTTAGCGAACTTGTACGCGGAGGGGCTACTTCCACAATATCCTGAGGCAATCAGGCTTGGCGTAAGCGGTTGTTGCCTAGTCACGATCTCAAACGGGCTTTGGTTCGTGGACTCGCTCCGCTGCAAGTTATAGAAAAATTGGGCCACGTCAATCAGCCGCGCCCAATTCACCTACGTGTTGCTCACATAGTGCCGGAGGTAGATTTCCAGCAACGCATTCACCCGCTCTATCTGTCTGTCGATTTGGGGATGCATGCTCGTGGAGAAGTTGAGGTCCGTCCCTAGCAACTTGAAGAGCTCGGTCCAGAACCACTCGGTGAATCGAGGATCGCGATCGCTCACGATTGTGCGTGGGACGCCCCAATATTTGACGACGTGCTTGAGGAACAGCTTGGCCGCTTCCTCGGTTGGACAATCCTTTGTAGTTGGCACGAACGTCGCATACTTGGAGAGGCGATCCACCATAACCATGAGGGTCCGACACCCTTCAGACTTTGGCAAATTCATGATGAAGTCCATGGAGACACTATCCCATGGATGTTCTGGGATAGGCAACGGTTCCAGGAGCCCTGCTAGAGACTATTGCTCTATCTTGTCCTATTGGCACACAAGACACATCCGCACATAAGCTTCGATGTCGTCCCGCATATGTGGCCAATAATATTGGTCCTTGACGAGTGCCATGGTGCGGTGGATTCCCGGATGACCCGCCCATTTAGAATCGTGGCACTCGTGTAGGACTTCCTTCTGAAGTTTCCCATGGAGTGGCACATAGAGTCGTTGTCCTTTGGTGTAGAGGAGATTGTCCTTGTACTAGAACCGCCTTGTCTTGCCCTCTTGTGCATATCGAAGGAGGGCTTGGGCTGTTTGATTGTGCTTTAGCCCCTCCTTGATACGCTTGATCCATGGACAATCGGGTCAACTCATCACGTTGGCCAGCTCCATCTTCCTGCTTAAGGCATCAACCATGGAATTAGATTTTCCGGGCTTGTATTCCAGCACATAATCAAACTCAGCTAGGAAGTCTTGCCACCAAGCTTGTCTCGGGTTAAGATTCTTCTAGGTTTGGAAGTAGCTCGTAGCCACGTTGTCGGTCCTCACGATGAACCGCGATCCCAAGAGGTAGTGCCTCCACGTACGAAGGCAATGCACCACCGCGGTCATCTCATTCTCTTGGACCGTGTATCGTCGCTTGGTATCGTTTAGTTTCCGAGACTCGAAGGCAACTGGATGCCCTTCTTGCATCAAGACACTACCAATAGCAAAATCAGAAGCATCAGTTTCTACCTCGTATGGCTTAGCGTAGTCGGGCAGCACGAGCGCCGGTTCTTCGATCATGGCATGCTTCAACCGTTCGAATGCCTCTTGACACCAATCCGTCCACTCCCAAGACCTTTCTCTTTTTAGCATATCCGTGAGTGGCATGGTGAGGCTCGAATATCCTTGGATGAAACGCCAGTAGTAATTTGTGAGTCCGAGAAAGGATCTCAGCTCCGTCACCTTAGTCGGTGGCTCCCATTCAACGATGGCACGGATCTTAGCCGCGTCCATCTGCACTCGTCCGTCCCCGATGATGTGCCCAAGGAAAGGGATTTCCTTCTATGTGAAAGCGCACTTCTCACGTTTTACATACAAGTCATTCTCCCGAAGAGTCTGGAAAACTTGGCTCAAATGCTCGAAATGTTCCTTGAGCGTCCGGCTATACACGACAACGTCATCTAGGTAAACCACAATGAACAGATCAAGGAATGAATGGAGTACCTTGTTCATGAGAGTACAGAATGTGGCCGGCGCATTTATCAAGCCGAAAGTCATGACGAGGAACTCATATGAACCGTATCAGGTCATGCATGCGGTTTTCGATTCATCCCCTTCAGCGATCCGAACTTGGAAGTACCCCGATTGAAGATCAAGCTTGGAGAACCGTCGGGCTTCCCCGAGCTGATTGAACAAGTCAGCGATGAGTGGGATCAGATACTTGTTCTTGACAGTGAACTTATTCAAGGCTCGGTAGTCTATGCACATACGAAGGGATTCATCATGATTCTTTTGGAACAACATCAGAGCACCGAACGGAGCCTTGGACAGCCGAATGTACCCCGCATCAAGCAGTTCCTTCAGTTGTTTTCACAGCTCTTCCAACTCGGGCAGAGCCATGCGGTAGGGTGCCATGGTCGACGGTCGTGCATCGGGCACAAGCTCGATCCGATGATTCACTTCTCTCCAAGGAGGCAACTTCTTTAACAACTCGGGCGGCATCACATCTTGGAAGACATCAAGGACTCAAGACACCTCTTTCGGTACCTCACTTTCTTCCGCGCCCTCCTCCTTCAATGCTACCAAGAAGGTCGCCTCGCCCTTCTTCAGCCCTTTAGATAACTGCATGGCCAATAGCCTCTTCCTATCGCGTCCCAATTCGCGGTCGATCGGGACCATGCATTGGCACCGCTTGTCTATGATACATATGCAATCCGCGAATGGCATAATGCCCACATTGATTCGATCGAGGAATCCTAAGCCAAGCACGAAGTCATAGTCATCAAGGGGGATTACCTCGATATCCTCTTTGTTGGTCCATGGACCAAGGTGCAGCTCCACGTCCCTAGCCATGCCGCTAGTTGGGACTTCCTTGGAGTTCACCGTTTTAAGCCAACCAACATCACTCGTCTCAACCGGAAGATTCAGCTTCTTCGCGGCCTCTTTGGAGATGAAGAGGTCAGACCCCACGGTATCCACGAGTGCACTCATCGTGGTACCACTGATCTTCACATCCACGAACATCATTCCTTTGGGTTCTTGGCCTTCTTGGCCTTGATCGACCCAAGGATCCACAATGATCCCAACCTCGTCTCCTCTCGCGGTCCATCCTCTTTGCACAAGGTCGCCAGCTTCCCTTTTTTCGGATAATCTCGGGCCATGTGTGGCCCGTCGCAAAAGAAGCACTTTTAGGTGCGTACCTTGCGATGATATCCTCCGTTGCTCAACTCGAGTTAGGTCTTATGAGGGACCGTAGGTGGTTTGCCTGTATTCAAACGGTTGTACCGATTCCGATCTCCCCCACCAGTGCCCCTTTCTCTCGGTTGAGAATCTGGCTTGACTGAGGGTGCTGGTTTGTATTCCACGAGGGACTCAGCCACAGAAGTAGCCGTTGAGAGATCCATTGCGTTGCACCGTTTGATCTCTTGCTTGACCCATGGTTTGAGTCCGCTTATGAACTAGTGAAATGCCTCCGTCTCGATCATGGACGAGATTTGGAGTAGCAGCTCCGAAAATCGCTTCACATAGTCGCGGACTCCGCCCTTTTGCTCTAGGCGCTTGAGTTCCCCTCGGACTTCCTCCTCCGCATAAGTGGGATAGTAGGTTCGCCGAAATTTCTCGACAAACCGCGTCCATGTCGTGATAGGATCACCATTCCTACCATCCAACCTATGATGCCACCGCAGCAGTGCATCATCAGCTAAATACATGACTGCTGTGTTTACCTGGATTACGTCATCAATAATTCCCATGGTCTGGAAGTAGTGTTCCCTGTACCACAGAAAGTTGTCCACGTCCTTTCCCACCCGCGAGCCCTTGAACTCTTTCGGCTCGAGTGCATTGGAACGAGGTTGCATGGTGATCACCCCATTCACGCGTGCAGCTTCAAGCTCGGCGAGCTTGCTTTTCATCTCGGCCATCTTCGTGCGCATGGCCACCATCGCGACCTCCTAAGTCTCATCCCGTTGCTGCAGCTCGTGCGTGATGGATCCCAGCACCTCGACACGAAGCTCTCCCATGCCGGCTTGGAGTTCCTGCACTTCGGCCAAGAACTCCTCCCTACTAGCTTTCACTCCCTCGACGGTCTGGTGCAAGTCGTCCATTAACGCTTGGACGTCCGTGACGGTCTCCTCTAGGACCGTCATTCGGTTCTCTAGATCTCCCTTCAGATCCTTCGAGCTTGAGATAGCCCGGCTCTTTTTCAATCGGGTGGCCCTCTCAGCTGGACGCTACGCTCTTCTTGGTCATCGTCTTGAACAATCGGAGCAGGAGCATCAGCACGAGGATCAGCCATTACGCTTGGAACGAAGGCTCTGATACCACTTGGAACGGGTTAGTCGATTTCGCTGGATCAAAACACCATGCGGCCTTAGGATGATCGATCCCAAGTCAACCTTACACACACACGCTCAAACACAAGAGTCGGATGGGCAAAGAGAGTGTATATTCACTTGTGAATGAACTGTTACAATGAGGAGGAGGGACCCCTATTTATAAAAGTGCGGGTCGCATCTTATCCGTCGATTGTCCCTCCAATCCAACGGTTCATTTTGAATCCGTATCATCATTACAAGGTTACACAGCAGGCCACTCGATGGCTGCACATAGCAGGCCCTTGGGAAGACCATGGGCATGTGTTAGAAGAAAAATTGGGGTTTGCAGGATTGTTTGACACGAGAGCAGTTGAACGGTCACGGGCTGCATGTGGGCTGGTCGAACATTGCTCATGGGTCATTCCTGGGTTGCGCATGGGCCTTTGCTCGTACCACTCACGGATTGATCGTGGGTTGGTCGTGGGCTGCTCTTGGGCAGCCTTTTGTGCGTGACACGGCCTATCATGGACGGTCTTAGGTCATGCTTCGTTCGTGGGCCGTGTCACAAGCATGTATGCCACTCACGTACAAGTTTAACTCACAAAAAAAAAAAAATCAAACTCAAAGCTTAGCAATCTTGGGACATGATAATATTTGTTGAAAAAACTCATATCAAGTTTTGAAATTGACAAAAATTTCTAACTTTTGTGCTTATTTTGAAGAACAAAATGTATTTAAAGTTGCTTCTGAGATGATACCAAATTTTTTTACCAAAGTCTATTCATTCCCAGAAGTGCTTCCCACTCTGACAAAATTCAGACTAAGATCGTGTCCAGAACGAAGAAGAGATCAGATTCAGATTGATTAATCTTGCGATAGGTATTCAAAATGATGTTATCGGGAATTTATTCTACAACATTTAGTTCTCTGGAAGGATTTCAGTTACTTTTTATAAATTCATTGATGGAATCAATCACAAATTGATGAGCTTAATCTCGAAGACAAGTTCATTTTTGGGAATCATCTACTTATGGAAACCAATATTTCGATTGTATGAGCGAACATAATCAAAGGACTTTCTATCTATATCTTCAAACGGTTACAAGATCACTTTAATTGATTCCGTCCAACAATTTGATTGGAAGAAATTCCTTTGGAAATTACCAACGGCTAGTGAGGCATGGAGGAGTATTTAAGGAAGTCATTTAGTCTATTTGAAAGAAGGGACATGAAAATTAGAATTCCAAAGTCTGAAACTTCTCACAACTACTTATTTTCTTTGGAGCACCTTATAAGTTGTGTTCAAAAGAGAAAATCACAAAAAGAGTGACTTAGTGAGTGAGTAAGATCGATCTTTCACTAAGTGTTTGCACTCATAAATTGTACTTCTCTGTTGACACTATAGTAAATTCCAGCTAAAAGGCTATCAGTATGGGAAAGTGAACGTAGGCTTAAACTAAAAGCCGAACCACTATAAATTTCATGTGCAATTTTCTATTCCCTTAACTTATTTACTTAAGTTTATTGCATTACTACAGGTTATTGTGCAAGTTTGTTGAATATCAAATTCTAAAAAACCATTAGAAATCTTACATTTCATAAAATTGTTTCTATCTCTTATCCAGACCTTACTTATCTTATTTCGAAATTGTTTAAATTTGTTTTAAACACCTATTCACCCCCCTCTAGATGTTCTTATTAGCTTTATCAATATTCACATGCAATATATCATGATTAATTAGGTTCGACAAATGAGGACAAAATGATATAAGAAAATTCACATGTAGAGATTAAATCTCAAACACAAATTGCATCACATGGCAATAATGACATGCAATATAATATTGTGAATCAGATTTAGAACACAATACGAAATTACATGACATGACAATAATCTTATTTAGGTCTATTTGGTAATATTTTGTTTCAGGGAACAATTTCTTTTCAAAAGTAGTTTTTTTCTATTTTTATTCTTGGAACAATTTTTTAGAAAAAGAATGTGTTTGGTAATTATAAAAAATTTATATTCTCATAATAAGAAACAAAAAATAGAAATGTGTTTGGTACGACCCACAACTTTTTTTTTTTTTGGTAATGTAGAATTTCTTTTAATTTTTTAATAAATTTTTTAGATCTTTCTTTTTTCCCTCTCTTTTTTTTTCTTGCTCCTCTTCTAACTGGTGATGGTGGCAGCCAAGGACTGGCAGCGGTAGCAATCAACATTCGACGGCAGTGGCAGCCGGCGACTGGCGGTGGGGGCTGACGAACAGCGAACGACGGGTGGCAAGGAAGAAGAAGAAAAGAAAAAAAATGACTCATTTTTAGAAATTGTTCCCAGGAATAAGAAGTTGCTTTTTTTTTACTTCTTATTTCTATTTCAAATCTATTCTGTGGCTACTTTTTTATTCCGGGGAATAGAAAAATTAGTTGACGTTACCAAACAAATTATGTTTTTTTTTTTTGTTCTAGGGAACAAAATAACATAAATTGAAAGAAAAAAGAATGTTATCAAACCAAACCTTAGTATGACATGACAAATGAGGTTTCAAGATGCGATGATGAAATGACATGACTTGACAATATTCACAAGTAATATGATGTGGCAAATCGAATTCAAAATCAGATATGCAATTTACACTATGCAACAAGCATTCTCTTATCAATTTGCCGCTTTATTTGGACAAGGTAACGTTCATTTAGAAATACACACCTTCCTTTCAGCCAAGTCAAAATAGAATCATGTGTTTCAATTCAAAATCACGACATGCGTGCGGCCTCAGTTCATGGATTCAACTTGCTATGTATATTGGCTTTTGACCTCTAGTCTCGTTGCCATAGCCACAACTGAACTCATTTCCTTTGGTATATGACTTACTGGTTCGCTCACAAATAAAAAAGGGTGCACCACCGCGTGTTATAGGCCTCGAGAGTTGATTCCAAAATTACAAGGACCTCTTTTTCCTTTCCAAACAAACAACATAATGACGTATTCTAAATTTAAGATCTAAAATGTGTTGGAGAAAACTTCCTTATATGTTTTGATGTTGACAAAACATTTTCATCAGTCTAGTCTGAAGACTTGAAGACTCTATCATCAAAGTCTAAAGACCATCAGATTCAAGATTTAAAGTCTGCCCCCATTGACTGTATCTAGACCGTTGAAGAAGATCTATCCAATATCAAGGATTTATTTAAAGATTTGTTTCAAACGGTTAAAGAAGTCCCTTACGGCTGGAGATAGCATTTAAAGATCTTCTTGTTCGTTTTTATTTGACAAGGTATACTTGGAAGGTTCTACTTATGGAAACTTAGATCCTGATTGTATGGGCGAGCAAGATTGATGGGCTATCATCTCTTTCCTTAAGTAACTCGAAGATCTCCTTAATTGAGTCTGTCCAACGGTTTGATGGAGGAACTCCTTTGAAAAGTGCCAATGGGTATGAAGACATGGAGGAGTATAAAAAGGAGAAGCTCTGTTTATTCGAGAGAGTGCGTGATAGATAAATTTCAAAGTCTGAAGCTCCTTGTTCTTTGTTGATTCAACTGTTGAGCGAAACTTGTATTCAAAAGAGAGATTAAATACTTGTGAGACCTTGAGGAAGTGTAGCTGAGTTTCTACACTGTGGAATCAAGGACGTGATATTGTAACGACTCTTTTGATTCATAGTGAAATCCAGCCGGTGGGCTGTCAGTGAGGGAGAGTGGACGTAGGCTTGGAATAAGCCGAACCACTATAAATTCTGTGTTCATCTTCTCTAATCCCTGAACTTCCTATTTACGCTTTCGTGTTATTCATCTATTTAATAGTTGAATCTTATTTTACTATCCATCAAACATATTCTTCTAAGTCCTGCAAAAAAGTTTCTTGAACACCTATTCACCCCCTCTAGGTGTTCGTACTAGCTTTATCAAAATGCACATTTCATTATCTTAACATGCATTTCAACGCAAGATTTAAAGAGTGGACATTGGGAACTTATCTCTAATTAAGCGTTCCACGAACACCTACAAACATGAGAAAACATGCGGAAAGAAAAAAAAAATGAAAGAACCACTTCAAAATGAGAGTTTCAAGAGAGTGAGAGAAAGGAAATAACTTATCATGAGTTGAAAGGCGCCTACTTCTACGCAAGGAGACTCGCCACAAGTCGAGGCATGGACGCATTGTCATGAGGCTTGCACGCCTCAAGTCAAGGTTTGCGTATTTCATATCTCATTTCTGTAATGACCAATTTGTGTGATCTTCATGATTAAGCTAGTACTAACACTTATAGGGAGTGAATAGGTGCTGAAAAGATATTTTGACAAATAAATGTAGAATAAAATAAGTTGCTAGTAAAGTCTAAAAGAAATTAGAATTAGTTTTGCAAATCATCAGACTTTTACAAAAACCTGAAAGTGTGCAACACACTTAAGTAAAGAGAGTTAAAGGAAGAGAAGATTATGCATGAAATTTATAGTGGTTCGATTTAGATCAAGCCTATATCCACTCTTCCACGCTAACAACCTACTAGCTGGATTTCACCAATATAGATTTATAAAATTTCTTGCACAAAAGCTTATTAGAAGAACCAAAGATCATATCGTCTACATATATTTGGATAAGTAAGAAGTCTTTATGTTCTTTATTGATAAACAAGCAATGCCAATCATACCTTTCTTGAATTCATTTCTCACTAGAAACTTACTCAATCTTTCGTACCAACCACGAGATGCTTGCTTCAGATTGTATAAAGTTTTTTTCAGTCTGTAGACAAAGTCTATCTTTCTAGAATCTTCAAATCCTAATGATTGTTCCACATAGATTTCTTCTTGAATGAATTCATTGAGGAAGGCACTTTTGACATCTATCTGGAATAGTTTAAAGTTATGAAAACAAGCATAAGCATGTAATAGCCTTATGGCTTCTAACCTATCTACCGGTGCATATGTCTCATCACAGTCTATTCATTTTTCTTGTGTGTATCATTTTGCCATGAGCCTTGCTTTGTTTCTAGTCACCTTTCCCTTTTCATCCATCTTGTTTTTGAACACCCACGTTGTTCCAATAATAGACATTCTTTTTGGTTCGGGAACCAACTACCAAACATCATTGATCTTGAATTGCCGAAGTTCCTCTTACATTGCTTCTATCCAACTTTCACCAAATAAGGCTTCTTCTACTCTATATGGCTCTACTTCAGAAATAAGTGCTAGAGCATTTGAGTCTTCCTTGCTGTTGGATCTGGTGCGGATTCCTTATTCTATATTGCCAATGATGAGATCTTGAATGATGACTTGATTTGTGCTTCTAATCTTTGTTGAATTTGTCCTTTCCTTCAAGAGTCACCTAAGTCTAAGTCTTAGTCAATTCTCCCTTCTTTTCTTCATTTTGATCTTGTTCAACCAGAGAAAGGTTCTATTTGGGAGGTTCAGACTTTGTTAGGTCTGAGACTAACTTAGATTCTTTGAGCTAAGTTTGATCTTGTTGATTCTGATGGACTTCTTGAAATATGACATTCATTGATTATTCAATAGTTTGGGTGTTCTTATTGAAGACTCTGTATGCCTTGCTTGTAATGGAGTATCCAAGAAATATCGATATGCGGACCCCTGGAGTGCCATAACTTGGCAGAAATGGACACTTAAGTGCCATAACTTACAAAATGTACACTTAAGTACCAAAATCGGAGCAAAATAGATCACTTGAGTGTCAATTTTGCCAAAATACGGTCAAAACGTTGACGTGGTAAAAAAATTAATATAAAAATTAATTAAATTTAATTTAAAACTAAATTTATTTAAAACATTTAAAATTTAAAAATTTTTAAAAAAAAAATTTAAAAAAAAAAGCTCAGCGGCCCCGACCGACCCTCCCCCACCTTCCGGCGACGGCGGGGAGGCGGCAGCGGCAAGGGCTCAGCCCTCAGCCGTCGGCTGCCTTCCTCCTCATTTATATTTTTTTTAAATAAATATAAATTATATTATTATTTTGTTTTAAATTTAATTTAATTAATTTTTATATTATATTAAAATTCAAATTATGCCAAAACAACGTCGTTTTGGCCTATTTAAGAGCTCTATTTTGGTCAACACCCGAAACAACGTTGTTTTGGGTGAATTAGAGCCGACTCAGCTCTCCGGCGAGCCACCTCAGCGAAAAATATTAATATTTAATTGCCACGTATGATTTCTGGCCAATATCGCCGAATGTGGCACTCAGATGTCCCACTTTTCTTAAAATGTGACACTTAAGTGTACATTTCGTAAGTTATGGCACTTAAATATCCATTTGTGCCAAGTTATGGCACTTGAAGAGATCTTTTGCCGATATCCATTCATTTGACTTTTTCTTGTTGAAGAATTTGTATGACTTTTTCTTCAAACTTACGGGAACCTCAATGAAGGTATCAGCTTATTCTCTAGGTTTGTTATGACAAATCTTGGTTTGGATCGTGACAAATTTGGTATTAGGGCCTACGTCATAGCAGTGATAAGGTTTCGTAATTGTTTGGGTGTCAATACATTGAGACACATGTTGCCCACGGAGAATTAGTTTTTATTTTTAGACTTCCACTATATTAGCTTCCACAAAAATGTTAGAGAAGATATCGACCTAATTCTCATGGTTCATTACGGCAAATTTCGGATTGGGCTCCTTAGATTATTTCCCGTGCCAACGAGGGAGATAGGTGTTGGTGTGGTTGTGTGTGTGTGTGTGAGAGAGAGAGAGAGAGAGATCCATGCTCCAAATAGTGTTATCCTGTTTTAAGATGTTCCCTTAGTGGCAATGTTGGTGGGGGTCTAAAGGTACATACATACAGGACACCAGAACAATAATCTCTCCAGGGCCTATCTAAGCAAACTAGCATTTGTACTTTTATGCAATGTGGGATGTCCCCATTCGACTCAATAATTTCCACCCAAAGGACTACACACATATCTAGGATTCCCTCCGGGTTTGTCATGCATTCAAAAATTAAAACAACTGTATATCATTGATAAAACAGCGTGTCATATCATGTCTTGTATGCATTCCAAAATAGTCCTCACTGTCCTTCCATTGTTTCAGTGCATAATGCCATCAAGCTCATATGATTCAGCCTGAAAAAGAAAAGAAAAGAGAAAGGGCAGGGGCTGCGAGAAATCCGTATTAGAAAAAACCGGCAAGATCGTGACTGTTCAAGCGACGGTCCCCTTGATTATCGTTATATATTTGACTATTCAAGCAAAAGATTATCCTGTATAGTCAAACGAATTTTCTGGGGTCCAGGGTTGAGAAGCCACTAAAATTGTCCAAAGCTTCTATGGTTTATTTTCGAGCTCACCAAAGACAAGTAGGGATAGGATCAAGTTGATTTCAGTCACCATAATATAGTTCATGAACACGATTGATGATCTGAAACTAAAACCTTCATTAGCAATACCATAAACTTCGGTTTTGGAGATCGAGCTTGATTTTCTAACCAGGATTCCAAGAGATGCATGACGTGGTCGAGCTCAACTCTACATGGAAGACACATCTTGATTTGAGGCTATGTAGAAGCCTGTGAGTTGTGACCAAGAGCTTGTATGACATCGCAGATTTTTAATGATCGTTTAAGATTAATTAGGCTCTTTGTTCCGGTTAAGAAAAGAGATTAAGTTAAATTGTTGAACAGGCATATGTGTTTTGGTGATTTTCTTTTGCATGGAAAAAAAAAGGATCATCTTTTAATGAGACCGCTTAGCCAACATTTAGTTGATTTAATTTGTAGGATCATATGTCCTAGATTAGATTAGGGAGAGAATTACCAAAAAAAAAAATCTAAATCTATTGTAATTGTGCCAATTCAATCATAATTTCTTTTTTGGCCAATTCGTCATAAAAATTTTGTATTTACATTTGGCAAATTTTGCCCGGCCGACGTTGACTTGGTATTTTTAAAATAATATTTTAATAAATTTTGAATTTTTTATATATTTTTTTAATTTTTCCCCCTTCCCCGTCCCCTTTCCCTTCCCTTAGAGGGCAACCCTCGCCCGATCTACCCTTGCCTAACTAGATCAGGCGAGGCGTCACGGCCCTCACTCACCTCGATCGAGTGAGGCTATCCTAGCCCTCCCCTAGTCTAGGCGAGGGGCCGCCCGCCCACCCACGCCTTAGCCAGCAAGGGTGTCCTAGCCCTCACCGACTCTAAGGAAAGGGGAAGAGGAAGGGGGAAAAATTGAAGAAAAGAAAAGAAAATTTTTTAACTTTCAAAAAATTATTAATATATTATTTTTAAAATGTCACATTAGCACCATTAGTGCCAGGTTAGGCTAGTCTGTTAAAATTGGCAAGATTGACTTAATTGGAACAAATACAAAAAGTTCAGAACTAAATTGGCAAAAAAAAAAATTATAATTAAATTAGTATAATTGCAATAGGTTTAGGACTTTTTTGATAATTCTCCCTTAGATTAGGTACATGAGAATTATCAGCGTTTCATCAATTAAATTACATGAAATGTCAATCTAAGGGCCCTGTGGCATCTATTTTACGGGGAAGAGAAAAAAAGAAAGTGGAGATGGCCTATACAATTTTGGAATAGGGAAAAATGCACAGAGCAATTGAAGTTTGTATGCACGCATCAACTATCATCCCCACTTTTGGCATCCACAACTTGCATTACAAGTTTTGCTACTTTCATATCAATTTGCATCGTCACAACCCAACTTATTTACAGAAATTACCGTTTTTCCCTTCCAAATTTCCCGTCCCCCGCTTTTAAAAAAATACCCAACATACCCTAACATGCGCTTCCTTCTCCACCATCTCTCGCTACCCCATCAACAGCCGGCCGCCACCCCCGACCTAGTATCCCATCATCTCTTGCCGTCGTCACCCTTGGACTCGAGGCCGAGGACAGTCACCACATCAATCTGGACCAAATTGGGGCCCGGTTTCCCATAGACATCTTGAGCTTTGTCACAAAGCTTGCCAGGCTCACTCATGTCCCCCGATCGAGCCCATCCTGATCCATTCGAGCCTGTGGATCACTCGAGCTCCCATGGCCACAAACCACGACCTTTGTGAGAAAGAGAGGATAGGTGGATCATTAGGACGAGGGGCTTGGTGGCAAGAAGCACCAAAACATTGTGAGGTGATGGTTATTGAAATAATGCATCAAAAAGCAAAAAGCAAAAAATTAGAAAAAGATCTCCAAATGATCAACCCATAAATACTCTGCTTGATATGTTATCTTCAAACTGATTTGTAAAAAATTCTGCACTATAATGATTTTAATTTTTTACTTTTTGATTTGTTACTTCAATTAAATTTTTTACTTTATAATAATTGCGTCAATTCAATTCTAAACATTTAGTATTTTTTTCAATTAACTAGTCCATCCAATTGATTTTTGTTAGATATCGCTAACAAGAACATTTGCTATTCTAAGTGGCACGACTGACGTTGATATGAATAATTTTTAATAAAATTTTAATATTTTTTAAAATTTGTTATTCACTTGTTCTTTTTTTCCTTTTCTTTCTCTTTTTGTTTTTTTCTTTCCTTCCTTCTTCCTCTAGCCAGTTGTCAGGTCAAAGACGAGGGTTAGCAAGCTCACCCTTTCCAACCGTAGCAAGGCCAACCTCACCTAGTGATAGTGAGGCCAAGCCTTGCCAATAGCAAGTGAGGCTCGCCCTTGCCGATGGCTAGTGTGGGCAATCTTTGCCAAGGGCCTACAAGGTTGACCTTGCCAACTCTTGCCTCTGATCGACAACTGAGATCCAACAACCGCCTAGATGAAGAAGTGAAAAAAAAAATACAAAGAGAAAGAAAAGATAAATAAATAAATAAATTCGAGAAACATTAAATATTATAAAAAATTATCTATATCAATGCCGGTCATGTTACATAGAACAGTTAACATCTATATCAATAATTTTCAGCTAAAATTGGACTGAATTGACACAAATGCAAAATGTTTAGTGCTTATTTGGTAGAAAAAAGAGGTTTATGATTGAATTAACACAATTGCAATATATTTAAGACTTTTTTGATAACTTTTCCCGTATTCATGGCACAAATTGATTCGTTAGGTAGACACTTCCTAACCAAAAAAAAAAAAAAGGGTAGGCACTTGGCTATTCGATGATATCCCACTTATAATTTGCTGGCATTCACCGTGAAGACGTGTATTTGGCAAACAATAAAATAATCTGGAATCAGAATTTGAAAGAGGTTATTATATACGTGGTTCATCTCTCTCTAGTGTATTACTATCACATGTTCCGCATTAAACCATATCAAACATGTCAAAACTTCTTCATCAATTGATATAATGTACAAGATCTGAGATCGAATAACATTACATGCATTTTGACATGCATGAGTGTGATATTATGCACAGTGGGAACTCAGTGCCACACCATTGGAGCCAATGGGATAATTATAAAAAATGTCCTCTATTATACAAATGTAAATTTAATCATAAACCTTTTTAATTTAGTTAATTTAAAGCTGAACTTTTTAACAATTTGCCAATCTAATTCTTTTGACCAATTTTAGCTAAAAATTGCTAATGTGGATACCTACTATTCTATGTGATATAAAATATATTGACATGGATAACTTTTACAATTTTTTTTTTTAAAATTTGTGAATATTTATCACTTTTCCTTTTTTCCCTTTCTTTATTTTCCTTTTTCTTTTTTTCTTTTTTTCTTTTTTTCTTTTTTTCCTTCCCAGTCCATGTGCTGGCCAAGCCAACGCTTGAGGCGCATGGCGCCCATGCGCAGCAGCTTCTGTTCGCGCGTGTGGGCGCGTGCGGCGTCGTACAGCGGCGCTCGACCCACCGTTGGACTCGTCTCGACGAAATCTTTCACCCTGTATATTCAAAAATTAATTTTGGCCAAAAAAATATATCGAAAAATGGCCAAAACCGTACGGGTGTACGCGACCCCGAGTCCGTTCTTCGCTTCGGTTGAATTTAGAGTTTTTCAGATGGCAATTCCGACCATTAGACATCCAAACAGTGTAGATTCGATACTCTTGATCTCAATATCAAAAGTTAAACGAGAAAATTCAATGAAAAACAAGGCAGAAATCACAACCGGGCTTTGATACCAATGTAGGAATTCTTGTCGGCGGAAGACGACTTACCTGATTCCAATGCGCAAACAGCAAATAGCCCCGGAACAAACGTTGAATTGCGAATCAATCACGAACAACACTGCCTCACGTTGGTCTGGATGCAATCACAAGGAAAACACCCCATCATGGACATACCAGCTAAAGTACAACACCTTGTATATGGAACTCCAAGTACCTATTGAGATGTTCGGCCTGTGAAATAAGAATGACAACATGACAGGGGAATTTGCTTTATCCAATTGGACAATCTTTTGTCAAAACTCTTTTAGTGCAGAACATATTTCGAAACAGAACTTTTTTGAGATGCAAGGACATATATGATTTTCTTTTTTTTTTCCAGATAGATAAGGTTAGTGTTACAAAATCAGCTTGATTACCCTTTTTTTTCGAAAAGGAAGGGCGTGAAAAATCGGTAGGAGCGGCTACTTCCCTTAGGCATTACTATACTCCATACCCTGCCATAGAATGTCCAGCTTGGAAGTTCGTCAAGTGGCATCATCTCCTCCGGACCACTGTGAAATGGGCTTTCCCGTCACCCGAGCACGCTAAATTGTCAGCTGAATCAGAGCCTCTTGCAAAGTCCAACCTCACTTGCAGGATTATAACGTCTAATCCATAGAAAAGTAGAACCACTTTGGATCGAGTCCTTCTTCTTATGCAACTGAGCCATCGCTTTAGTGGTGATTACTCTCTTTTATGGAGAAAATGTATGGTAAACAAATCCATAAACATAAGCATTTCAATTACGTAAATGCAAGTAAACTTACGAGGGGAGTCTGGGTCGTTCTCTCTCTAGGTTAGCGTTTATCAAGGAGGAGGTAAATACATATCATCATGAATGGACATTAAGAATGTAAATTACGTCAGCTAGTCGATTATCAGGCCCAGATTCCTGTTACCTTCATTTCAAAAGTTCAATGTGGGCTTTAACCCCAATATATTGTTTGAGTACAAGACTTCTTCAAGCCCATAAAACTCAAAAGTGTTGGTCCATCGTGATTGCCCAACGTGTTGTCCTTCTTTTAACCCAAACAAATTTCATTGCGCCGCATTGTGAGCAGTACATGATCCTTCGAGGTTATACTTTTCCGAGCGATTTGTTTTGTTTTTTGTTTTTTTTTTTTGGGGGTTCATCTTATTCACGGATTGCTCGATGAAATTGATACAATAGACATAAATACACTCATATCTTCAATTACTGAATGTGTTTTGTTATGTTCACAAAGAAATTTACTACCCTATAATATAAGGAAAAAGACATCAGAAATGTCATCATGCGACGCTCACTTGACTGTCAAAACTTTTTTATCAATCATTTGAGAACTACTTTGGTTCCAAAAAAAAAACATTAAGTGCCATCGGTAATTAAATTTGACATGATATTAATTTATTATAAATCGGCTAAAATGACTTGCCAAAGAATTTCAATAGGGAAAAATGATGTTGTTGGCCCTTATTCTTCCCCAAATTGACAAATTGGGGCTAAAATAGAGCCAAGAAACTAGGGGTAAGGGTTCCTTGATTGAACTAAACCAATGAGAATTAATCTGATTCTAAGTTCTAAGAAATATAGGGTAAGTTTCAGGTGAAATCGAAAATCTAGAACAAGTTTTTGAGTTTTTTTATTCTATGTTTTCGTGCGATCCTACGGCATTTTATGATGTCCAGTAATGAGTATATAATCTAAAACTACTTGTCTAAGCTTCCATTTTTGGTACTATCCATGATTAAGACATTTTAACCTTGTTAATATTTCATAATCATCATGTGCATAAATATGTGTTGTGATCATGATTGTAGTAAATGGTGGTCATATGAGGTAATGATTTACTACAATCATTCAATTAAAAGTTCATATGGAACTTGAGTAGATCTTAGAACCCATTATAAGATAGGTTGTTCTTAGGTATGCAATGTAGGTTCTAAATTCCAAAAATTAGAGAACCTGTTTAGATAGGTAGGTTCTAGGTTATTGGATATGCAAGATATGTTTGATGTTCCCAAAATTAGGGAACCTATTCCAACGGATAGGTTCCAAATTTCTACTTAGAACCTAGACAAAATTTAGAATTACTCACCCCACAAATCCGTGACATCCACTGTTCTGGTCTACGTATTGATTATGAGAAATGGCCATGGACCAATCGGCCTGATTAGAAAGGGTAATTAAGGGTTAGCAATGGTTTAATTGAAGGATCGGCCATGGATCGATCAAGGGATCGGTAGTGAATTGATCCGCTCATCACGCAAGTCGACAAAAGCTATTTGGCCATAGATCAACCATTCAACCATAAGTGTCTCATTTCGTTTTTAATCCAAAGAAAAATGATCTATATTAATAAAATAAAGATCAAAGAAAGTTGGTTGTGGGACAATCACACAATATCATGGATTGATCAAAGGACGATCATAGATCGATCCTGCGCAGTCATGCACCAACTACGAGTGATTTCGCTTGGTCATGCATGAGCCACAGGCGACCATGGATCGATCGCATATGACCACGCGTCAGTTGTGAATCGATCGATCCCATATGATTGCATGTCAATCAAAGGTCGATCACTGATCAATTATGCTCGACCATGGATCGATCACGTATCAACCATGGATCATTTGCGATAAATCGTGGATCGATCGCAGATTGATTCGACGATCTGGCCGCTCAATCCACATGATCCAACCACTTGATCCATTCAACTCGATCGCCCCAGCCAAGGCGCCCGGCCATGCACTTAGCTAGTCTCAGTCATGGACCTTACCACACCGATCATGCACGGCCACGCCTAGCCATGCCTAGTCGTGAGCCTAACCACGAACCTCAATCCAAATTGTGTAGTCAATCGTGGATGGAATGTGAGAAACTCTCGCCCAATGATGTCGACGCTTACATTGACTTCTCGCTAATGCTTACATAAAGTACCTTGAATGTTAGCCAATAAATAAAGATGGTGAATCATCAACTTAGGTGGGAAGAAATACGTGGCATAATCCAAAGCCAACGATAACCAAATCCTTAGGCAATTAATGTAAGCATTTAATGAATGAATGATTCATCATCCTATGTGGCAAGAAAAATATTTGGCCATGGTTACATGACTCGTTGGCATAAGTAGACCAATGAAAAGAATACCACACGACCTCAGTCATTTCCCTAGAAAAATCACGGTGGCACCACTTCAATCTAGCTACACCACTTGAAGAAAACCAATTGGGCCACTTGTTGGGGTCATTAAATCCTCGCTGCCATTTCGTCGATTGTAAGTGGAATCCTTAACCTTCAACTAAGACGATGAGGTATAATGTTCAGCTTGGTTGTGTTCTCATTTGGGCTTAGCTGTGTACATGTTGATGATTATTTTGTATGATTTGCTCATGTCTTTACATTCATAAGTCAAAACACGCCCAAGGTCACGGACAAATCTCACTCAGCTTTGATCTGCATTGAGGCGTGTCGATTTGAGCCGTGAATCACATGCCGCGCCAGGCATATTACTATAGTTATGATGTTATAGGTCATGCTACACACACTCAGGAGCACGCCCATGGGTCTTGCTTGCATCAACTAAGCTAAAAAGATAATAAACCGCCTTGTGTGATGCATGATGTGTGGTCACATTAAGAAAAGATAAAAGCCGTCGCCATTTGATGATTGCAATGATGTCTTGTTAGTAAGAACAAGATGTGTGGTCACATAAAGAAAAGATAAAAGCCGTCGCCATTTGATGATTGCAATGATGTCTTGTTAGTGAGAACAAGATGCCCCCATGTCAACGGATACCCGGGGGAGAGTTTTAGGATGCCGCTAGGAGTGGGCAATGCCCCATAAGCGAAATGGGAGGATCTCGAGTCGAATGTTTCAGCATGCCGCCAAGAGTGCGATGCTCAATTGATGCCGAATGCCTAGCTTGAGGCTAGAAGCCCTAAAAGTATGAGAATAATTGTATGAGATGGTTATGTTATAGAATGAAATTATTTGTGCATGTTCCCATGTTGTTTGGTAAGCTTATTTGGTAAGCTGAAGTTTGTTCATGCATTGATGGTAAGTCGAAATTGTTCATCTGCATATAGTCAAGTTATTACAATAGTATTGCTATTGATTTGCCATCGATGAATTAGTGCAAGTGATGTTACATGTTGGGTCCAACAACGAAACGTCCTCCTCTCTAAAGATTAGTAATTTTACTTACTAAGTCTTCAACTCACTCCATTATTTTCTAGACTTGTAGGTACATATGTCTCACCCCCTCCTCATCACGGTTACCAATGTCCTTGGATGTGTCAGTCACTGATGTCATTGATGTACATAATGATGTCATCTATTGTAAATATAATTCCATCATATGGGTCAAAGAAGGCTCAGACGACTGGGTCCCTTATCGCTACATAGCTAGGTACGCATGGTTGGACGACAATCTCGTAGGGTCACTCCCAGGTTTTGATGGACCACTGCGATTCACTAGTGGGTCCATGCTTAACAAGACGGTGATCAACCCGTAGGATACACTACGTGGCAAGGGGGATACCAATTTTGTAGCCACGGCCATGCTATAGAATAGGATGGATCGAAAAGAAATGGGTTGGCGATGCACTTGGGACGTTGCATCCCTGCTGGTTGTGGTGTCGGTTCGTCACAAACCCTAGCCCTCATTCATTGAAATTATGAGTAAAATTGTAGGAGATCACCTGCACGATAGAGTGAGAGCCCCATAAGAAGTGAAGTCAAGGTCATTGATGAAGAGGAGCTGTAAGACCTTAGAGTGGGCAAGAAAAATGAAACAAAGAGGGAAGACGAAGGCAAGTGTGATTTGGATAAAAATTATTCCTCCATGTGAGGATGATCTTGAAGGACTCTCTATGGGCGTTAAAAAACCCAAGAAACTGCATTTCATGCTGGCCTTTATCATTTTTTTTTCTTTTCTATTTTTGCCCAAGTATAAAAATTGACTAATTATTGTTCTAGTTCAAGGTGATTCTTAAAGTAAAGCAAGTAGGAAGACATTAAGTAAACCTTCCCATGGTTGCTAAAGATAGGGTCCTTGGGTGTGTATATCATCCATCAACTATATCTTTATCCTCGGGATCTCAAGTATGAAGCATCGATCTATGGTTATCAACTTCATGAATTGGCCCACACCTTTGTCACTTCCCTCTTTTCGACTCAAGGTCCCATAAGAATGTGGATTCAACCGATATGTCTCACCAACCTTGCCTTCATCTTCACCATAAGGCCTTGTCTTTTATTCTCTACTCATTACCTCGTTTTCGCTTCAAGGCCTCCTCTTCCTTGCCCCAAGTATGAAGAATCGGTCCCTTCTTCGTGTTAGGGTGGGGTTCATACTCCCTATCTGTTATGACTAAAACTATCAACTAGAGGGGAGTGAATAGGCGATTGTGTGGAAATAATAATATTTTAAGAAAAATTGCAATGAAAAAAGTTGATCAAATCTTACCAGTGTGCAATTCTATCACAAAAAATTAAAGAGAGTTAGGAATAGAGAATTGCATATATAAGATTATAATGATTCAGCTTTTGCAAGTTTACGTCCACTCTCCTACGCTACAGCCTATTGGCTGGAATCCACTAAAAAGAACCAATCAGAGATTACAAGATATGACTATCTAAACTCAAGCTCGTGCTTATCACTCCTCACACACTCTTAACCTCTAAATGATTACACAATGATGCTCACAGAGACGAATAGATTTGATCATAGAAAAGCTTTTTAGACTTTGGAATTGAAAGCCTCGATTCTCTAAAAGTAATTTTTTCCTTTCAGTTTCGAGACATCCTCTTATACTCCTTCTAGTCCAAGCTAACTGTTGAACATATCTTCAGAAGGTTAATCCATCCAATCTACCATTGGCCTGGATCTCGTTACGAAAGTCTAATGGTTTTAAGATCGCCAAGAATGAGGCTTCTCATAGATTTTGCCACCCATACAACAGTTTGGGTTTCCATAAGTTAAGTGCCTTTACTTAGAAAGAATAAAACGTCTCAAGAAGATTATTCCAGGAAGATTTAATCTCCAATCGATAGTTTGAAGACTTTCCTTTTGAAACCCCTTATAAATATGACAGGAAATCCAACCAATCATTACTAGCTGTTGCATGAAAATATTGTCTCCTTCTTAGCCATTTGTCAAAATGCATAAGGAAGGAAATCGTCATCACAACTTTAGGTCTGATTGAGATCGTCTAATCATATCCTATCAAACTTTCCACCCAAAAATACTTATCATCAGAAATCGTCATCAAAACTTTCCACCTAAGTTTTGTCAATCTTCAAAATCTCTTAGGGATGTCATAGGAATCTGAGGGCTGCCTTAGCGGGTCGCAAGAGTATCACCCTCAAGCCACCATATTTTATTAGTAGTTTAGACTTAGCCCCATGATATCTTTTTCTAATAATTAAGGGATGTAACAAAGAGATGCGATGCACAAATTATAGTGAAATCATCTGCTAGACATAACTCTAGTTTAAAGGTGAACCAGGATAAAAACATTGTGTCTTAAATTCTCTTTTTCTAGTTTATTCTCAATTTCATTGTGATTGTGCATCAAATCCTAACACTGCAGCTATTCTTTGGATTTTGTCATCCCATGTAGCAACGAATGAGAATTGGAGCATCATCAAGGCAAACTAGAGGTTGAGACAAAGAGCTCTCTTTCTCCATTGAAGAAATAGGGCTCTGTTTTTTCAGCTGGTGAGGAAGAGTCTTCCCTAACTTTAAATCAACTGTGGATGTTCACTTTGCCACGTTGAATGAAGAATCCACATTAGGCTTCAATTTCTTTTCAAAAAGCTATTTCAGAGTCAAAAATTTAATTTAAAAAGACATTTATGACCAATCATCAAAGACACTTAAATAATCATTTTTCTATCAATGGGTACAAAAGGGATCGCGAAAAATTTTGACATTAAGGTGAGCTTTTTGTATATTTTTCCTCCGTGATATGACCCAGCTTTGATTGGATAGGGTGCTAATTCTGTCTCACCTCAAATATCAAAGTTTGAATTTTCTCATGAGTATTTCTTTGCACCTGTCATGGTGCATGGGCAGGGACCATCCAGCCCCTCCATAGGAGTTGTTACCCCCCACAGACAGCTGTAAGCCGAGAATAGCATAGGCTTTTCCACTCCCACCCATCGTTTCTAAGAAGTCAACCTATTCATTGTCAATCGGTCTCCCTCAGTTATATGGAAATGTTCGAGAGCATTATCATTGGCAACTAATTTGCCAATCCCAAAAAACAATGGATCCGAAAATTTCCCGGTCAGTAATTCCTTTCTCGATCGCATGCGCTTAAATTGTCAAACTAATTCTTGAATAAGAGCACATCAGTGGGGTTTTGCTAACTTGATTTGCCTTAGTTGTTCCTAAACAATGGAAATCTTAAAAACTCGATTCCTACAAATCCCCTCTTGAGACAAGTTTCACTAACTGTGTTGATGAGATTCACAAATTGCTGTTTTATTTCTACTTAGCCAGCCTTTAGTTCAATAGCACAATATTTTACAATTACATCCTGTCTTACGTACAATACAAATAGTAAGAGGAGAAGAAGCCAAAAAAAAAGCCTCGAAGATTGGCAATAGACAGAAGAGAATAGAAGAGAAAGTTCGTCAATGCTCAATCATGAAAAAAGCTAACAGTTATAAAGCATTAGTTTCTTATTTATGATGGACGAAAGCAAAAATCTTAATAGAATGAGGAAACCATATATTCTAATTAGTATAATATCAGAAATATCAAAAAAATTCATCATACATTTAAAACTAAGCTCGGATGAGTTTCTTGTGCTTCTTTTTCTTGACTTCGTCGATCCCTTCATAACTTCAAGCCTTGCAGACTCAAAAGGGAACTTTTCACCTTCATTGCGATGGAAAAAATGTCACGTCGACAACCGACTTTTGCAATATAAACTATCCGAGTTCTTGATTACCAAATACCATTGGTTGAGTCACAATTGAGAATTTTGTCATCGACCTTTAAATCACCAATTCTTACAAATGCAATTAAGGCTCAACGCAATCTTTTTAGAAATTTTTTACTCCGATTGCCTGAGTCAAGTCCTTCTCAATGGGGCACAACGGTATAGGGTGAATGGTTCCAGATTTCGTACGTGTTCCACTTAGAACCTAAATCTATTGGAATATGTTCTTTATTTTTTAGAATCTAGAATCTACCATGCATATCATAAAACCCAAAACTTAGGGTCAGTTCTAGGGTTTATCCAGGCTTTATCTATATTACTAATTAAACGATTGCAATCAATTAAATCCTTTAATGATCACTATTTGCTAGTACAATGTACTAACTATAACTTATATTTAGACAAAAGAAAAATGTGAACATTAATAAAGTAAAAGTCTTAATCAAAAAATAGAAACTCAGACTAGTGGTTTTACATTATAAATTCATCATCGAACGACATGGATATCATAGGACCGCACAAAGACATAGACTAAGCAAAATATTAAAACTTGTTTTTGTTAGAGAAATCTTCTTAAAGTGTTTTGAAGTCGACAAAACGTTTCCATCAGTCTAGTCTGAAGATTTGCAAACTCTTTTGACAAAGTCTGAAGACCTCCAGACTCAAAATTCAAAGTCTACTCTCATGGACAGTTTCCAGACCGACGGAGTTAAAAGTTCTATTCCGATAAATTCAAGTATGGTTTTGGTTCATATGGTTAAGGAATATCTCATGACTGGAATTAGCACTTCAAGATCTTTTATTCATATTCGAATAATCTAGATTCTCTAGATGTGCAAATTGTACTTGGAAGGTTTTACTTATGGAAACCGAGATCCTGATTGTATGGGCGAGCAGGATTGATGGGCTATCGTCATTTTCCTTGAAGAGCTCGAGATCTCTCTAATTGATTCTGTCCAACGGGTTGATTGAAAGAACTTCTTTGGAAGGTGCCAACGGTATTAAAGGCATGAAGAAGTATTTAAGGGAGACGCTCAAGTTGTTCAAGAATGCCCGATAAAAAAATTTCAAAGTCTGAATCTCTTTGTTCTTTTGCGATTTTATTCTTCGAGCTATACTTGTAATCAAAAGAGAGACTGAATTTTTGTGAGACCTTGAGGAAGTGTAGTAGAGTCTCTACATTGTGGAATCAATGGCGTGAGACTGTAAATTCTCTTTTTGATTCATAGTGAAATCCAGCCAGTGGACTGTCCGTGTGGGAGAGTGGACGTAGGCTTGGTCTAAACCGAACCACTATAAACTTGGAGTCTTGATTCTTTATCCCTAATCCTTTTACTTTACATTGCATCTTCAGACGTCTATTATTGTTTTCAATCTCTTAGTCTATCATTCATTAAAAAGTCTATCTATTTTGTTACGATTTATAAAAATCATCTATTCACCCCCCTCTAGGTGCTCATACTAGGTCTATCAATTTTAGATTCTAGGTTACAAGTTCCAAATTCTAGGTTCTAGGTTACAAGTTTCGGATTTTAGGTTCTAGTTCCTCAAACTAAGAATTTGAAATCTACCCGTCGAAACATATTCTTCATTTTTTGGAATCCGGAACCTATTTTGCATACCTTGAAACTTAAAACCTACATGATCTTACCAGTTCGGTTATTAAGTTCCAAGTTCTACCCTGAAACCATTCTAACCCCTATGGTGTAGTACTAGATCTATGTAGAGTTTCCAATTTAATTCATTTGTTTGGTGGTTTAGTTCCAGTGATTTCCTTTTTACGAAAAGAAAGAAATCATTTTCCGTTAATGTAAACTTGTTTCTTTCAGTTTATGGAAAATAATTTCCATTTATTGATTAGTTTTCTATCATCCAAACACTAGAAATTTCTAAAAACAGTTTTTTTTTCAAATAAACCAATCCTCAAGTGATAATGTTTTATGGCTAATGCACAAATTTTGAATTTTGCGCATAGCCGACTGACGCACTTCATTGGCCTGCAATCTTCCCATCACCAAAAAAAGAAGTCCTTTGAGCTTTATCGTTGAGGACCTTCCTTTAAGAAATGATAAGATGGGATTAGTACTTGAGTTCAGATTGGAGGATCGAACATGCCTTCATTGTGGTCCATAGACAATGGCTTTGGCTAATGGGCCTTATGATGGGCTTACTGTGGAAAGAATATCACATGACATGATGGGCCCAAATGTTTACTTTGTAAAAACTTCCGAAATCTGATGGTATAAGTTCCCACTTTTAAGTCGAAGCGATCGATTCGGTCTTAGAAGTAGGTATAAGTACCAACTCTTGAAATCATACGTCTCTTCAAGAATTAGATGGTTTCAAGGCTAACTCGTGCCGTAGCATTGGAGTGACCCACACTTTTGCGCCTCAACTGGTGTTTTTGACAAACGCACCTTGGAAAGGCTCTTCAAAAATGTGCATCGGCGATCAACTTGTATTTGCTGCCCTCGTCTTCCAGGTATGATACAGTACTGCAATTATATGACAAGCAGTGACGCAAATTGATCTTCTCAGGAATGCCAAAAGCATATATATATTAATTTAATGCATGACCTATACGAATGAGGCATCAAGAATGGCTGGAGCTCCCCTGCTAAGCAAGACACGTCGAACTTCTTCTACCATCTCATTCTTGACATGTACCAGAGCCAAAAAACATGATCAACATAAGGTGGAAAAGTTTTCATCTGCACAGAGGTGATTATAAGATTTTGACAACGAAAGAAAAAGGGTAAATATAGTCATCCGTCCTTACACTTTTTATGGTGGTTCGAAATCATTTCTCTATTTTCTTTCATGGTTTACAATGTCTTTGTCCTTTTTGAAAAGCGAATGGGTGATCCTTGTCTCATCGGCGACAGATTTTGCCTACGTGGACTTAACCACATCAAAGATTGATGACATGGGACTTTTCTTTTAAAAAATGCTGATGTGGTCAGTCACGTCGGTCGCCCTCTCTCTCTCTGCTCTCTCGTTTCGCTTGAGCCCATGGCTGCTTAAGACTGAGCTCGTGGCCGACATAGGAGCTCTACCTTATGGCCATGGCCAATCAAGCTTTGAGCCTGTCGAGGCAGCCATGGCGGCTCACCACAAGTTTTCTCACAAACAAAGATCTCCTTGCCAAACGAGAAAGATACAGAGCACAGTAGATGAAAGGCTACGAGAGCCACCATGGATGCAATCGAGGTCTTCTCAAGGCTTAATGGTGGAGTAAATGTACAAGTGGGAGAAAAGTTGGAAGCGCAGACAGAATAATGGTGATTTGCGATTGTTTGTTTGAGTTAAAAATTGATTGTAGCGGTGCGTTTTTGTGTGTGTGTGTGTGTGTGTGTGTCTGTGTGTGATTTTGTCGGTAGGGCTTTTCCAATTCATCCAGGTGAAGAGTATGGCATGGTCGGCGACGTTCCCTGCTTCAGATTTGTAGTTGCTAAGGGTTCAAACACTGCTAGTGGTGGCCACACATGGTGATGGTCTCTTCATCTCTTTCTTCCTACTCTCCTCTTTGTCAATGTCCCTCCCCCGCTCTCTCTCCTTACTTGCGGCCACGGCCGAATCCAAGCCCAAGTTCTAATCTCCATAATGGGCCGGTTGGATGTAGCTACAACTTCTACTGGTAAAGGCCCTATAAAACACTGGTGGGAATTTGAAGTTCTACCGACTATAGCCCTAAGCCTAAGCGCATCAGAAGCCATGTGGAAGACCAAGACATCACTCTGAAACTTACACAACAGTACAACACTAGGAGATAGCAACAACACTACTATGCCTCTACTCCAGGCTGGGCTAAACCTTCGCAAAAGCAGAAGCACGCTCGTCGTGGGAAGGGCCGGTTTTTGAAAATAGAAGGAACTCCCTTTAGAAGAGTTATTTTCGCAATCTTGAATCCCATTTATAAAGAGATGCTAACTCGGCCATGCATCAACTCAAAGTGAGACTCGTGATTAACATGGTCTTTGCCAAACCGTGGCACGCTTGTTTCATGCAAAATTATCTGTGAAAAAATATTTCTCATTTTTCGTTGTTTAGATTGCTTAAGAAAATGAGTCAATAGAAGGTATTTTCATGGTCAACGAAAAATCTGTACTTAAATTTAACAATGATTTTCTCTTTTAAAGAAAAAATCATTGTCCAAAATACGACTAAACAACCAAGCTTGGACCAAAGACATCACCAATTGGGCATTGGATCCCCAATGCTCGTGCTTTGGTCCTCAGCGGCAGCTCGAGACCCCGGTGCCTGTACCTAGGTCCCCATAGACCTTGCTTGAGTATCCAACTCCTAGGCTTGAGTCCATCAAGAAACAGACTAGCTCCTTAGAGATCAGGCTTGGGTCCACAAAGTCCCTCGAGTTTAGGCCCAGGACCATAATGCTCATGCCCAAGACCCTAGAGATAATGCCTAAGTACCTAATGCCTATGTTTAAGTTCACAAAGGCCAAGCCCAAGATCTCAGTGATGTGCTTAGGTACCTAGCAGCCATACTCAAGTACCCAGCACCCACGCCCAAGTCACTAGCACGCAGGCTTTGTTCCCCAACGGCCATGGCCGAGCATTCAACTCCCTCATCCAACTCACTAGTGCTAGGGCTTGAATCCATCAAGGTCAAGCCTCGGTCCCTTGAGGCCGAGCCCAAGACCCCGGTGCCGATGCCCATGGCAACCATGCTCAAGTACTTGAATTTTACACCTACGTCATTGGTGCCGGGGCCGAGCCAAGTCCAAGAACCCTAGGCCTTTACCCTGCTCCGCAATGACCATGTCTAGGTACCAAGGTCTCATGCCCAAATCATTGGCGCCCAAACCCCAATTCCTTGATGATGACTGGGCCTAGGTCCACAAAGGTTGGGCCCAACTGAGCCTAAGACCTTAGTGCTTGGACCCCATTCCATAGTGGTGGTGTTCAATACCTGGTTCCCTCACCCGAGTAATTGACACTTGGGCTTGATTCCACAGCACGTTTGCTCGAGTTCCTAGTGGCCGGGCTTGACAAACACTAACTCTTGCGACAAGGGCCTGGCGGCTGAGTATCTCTTATCACACGAATAGAGCATATCTCTTTAGAGAAATTAAATCAAAGTTTTCATTTTCAAATGACAAAGAAATAATTTTTAGTTCATTTTTTAATTTTAGCCCAACACCAAATATATTTTTATTTTCCTTTAAAATGATTCATGGTAAACGTTTTACATAACTTTTGTATATTTTATTAAATAAACGGATTCTTAAAATATATTCTAAATTTTAATAGAATCGAGGCATTTTGTGGATGGTGAAAAAACATTTGCTGCTAGGGACCAATCGGACCTTTATAAGGGTGAAAAATTCCGATGAGAAAATCACTTTTAAGGCTTTCCCTTAAGCAATCAATTTGTGCAAAGTACACTGAATTTGCACAAAATACAAAAAGAAATCACAAGAAATAATCCATGTACATGTCCTAGTATAAGGTCACTTGTGATGTAAAAATATCTCCTCGCATCACTAGTCTAGAAAGATGTCTAATTCAAAAGTTCAAATGAACATATGGCATGACTTGTTTAGTGAAATGGTCATTGAGATATATGTCCCAGATAATACAAGTTATGGAGAAGCAGTTTGGGATTGATAAAGGTCTGTGACCATGTTGAAGATAAAATTAAATTCAGTCTGACATTTCAATATACATTTTACACTGTAAGAGGGTCTGGCTAACACCATTACACAGGACGTTGGAGACTTACCCAACCCTAACTCTTCCCAGAACTTTAGTTTATGTTCTTGATGGCTTGGACCTCACTGCATTTGGTACAATTTTTCGCCCATGAAGTACCCAACCAAATGCATGTGCATACCGACGTGTGAGGAAAAATGCAAATGATTATGTCCATGGAGAGGAGCGTGCCAAGAACTTCCTCAACACATCTCTTTCATTTGACAATGCTGAATCTTTCATTATCTAGAAAAGAGAACAAATATCAAGTCCTAGATTATAGGATGATGCTTACACATGCATCTTCCTGGCGATTTCTGGCCTTTGAACCGCACTCAAATTGACCTTGACTAGATGTAAAATTTGTCCACGAACACCCAATAGACCCGGTAGAAAACAACCTTAATAATATAGAATTCCTCGACACATTCATAAGACTTGATAGATTGAACATGTTTTTTAGTCAACGTGGGTAGTTCTCATACATCTGAACTTGCACCCAAATTCCAAAGATAGGTACACATATCGTTAGAAAAAGTGCCTTTTCTACGAAGATACTCCTCTCCCAAAAACATTTCATATTGATTTTATCAATGGCACAACATACACATCACACACCACCTAACATCACTTCATCCACAAGGAAGCAAAGTGCCGACCAAGTTTGACTAGAAACCCTAACTTTAAATCTCTTCACCACCATCTTCCCCCCACGAAACCACCCACAAAATTAGTCTACCATCAATTTGAAATTCCCCTTAAAGCCAAATTAGGGTGCGATCAAGTTTAATTTAAGCATGATAAGGAAAAAGGAAGGAACGGCAGTCAAAACTTGCCTAACACACGCTATTAGATCCCTAACTCCAACTTGGTACTTGTTTTTTCATAATGGCATGCTGTCATGTGTCGTTGCCGAATTGGCCGTAAAGACCAGACAACACAAACATTTTATAATCTCCTGTCGAAACCCTATTTATAGAATTTTAGAATCCAAATGAACTCTGACGGTGAAAGCTTCAACGTACCAACCACACTATCGTGATGCTTCGTTTTAGGCACTGCCTAAGTCAATTCGGCACCATTCTTTGAACGAAACTTTTTACTGAATATATTATGTCAGTGTCCCCCTTATTGGAATCGGATTAGAAAAGGCACTTCGCTTCACGGATGGAAGTCAAAGCTGAGATGCACATGATTTTCCCGGTAACATCAGCATATATTCCGAGAAAGTTACGCGCTAATATCAACTAGTAAAGCCATACTTTATAGTTGGCCAAAATAATATATATACGATTAAGTCAAGCAATTTATTGCCATTGAACATTGAATTCCTAAAACAAAGTACGAAAATCGTTATCCTTTTTGTTCCGATTAATCAAGATGTTTCAAGATTGCTTCTTTCATACTTCAGACAGGTGAATCAACATAGGACCAATAAGGGCACGTATGAAACTCGTTTACATAGTGATGGACACAGAATTCTAAGCTAAAGGAGACTGCACTTGAAACTATGCAAAATATTTAATTTAAGAAAAATAGATAAAAAAAAAATTACATGACACTTTTTAAAGTAAAAGTTGGTAAGCCGCTCAAAAAGAGACTGTATGTCATTAATTCATCTCTATCCATGTACTAGACATGGTTAATATTAATTTTAGGTTCAATTCCAATTCTATCCCGAACTTTTTAATTTTAAAAAAATCCTCAACTTCACTCTAGCAAATCCAAATATTGTCACTAGTTTCTTCGAGATTATCAACATTAAGAGATTGTTGTTATTTCATATGAGAGTGGTGATATTAATAAAGATGTAAGTTCTAATAATGAACCTTTAACTGGCGCTAATGTTAATAATTTTGAAGAAATTAGTGGCAATTTTTGGATCCATAGTTAGATTTGAGACTAGAATGAAAGTTAGAATTTTTTTCGAACAAGAAAAATTTTTGGGGCACCCATGATGGGTCAATCCAATCCGAGTTAATAAAATAAACATATTCTTTAATGTGAATTTATATATGGGCTTCCTCCCATCTCAACTTAGTTTTTCGTGAAAATTGATATATTTTACAGCTAGTAATGCAAGTGATCATCACCTAACAGCCCCATTTCCCTAACAAGACTTGTTCTCTTTTTTTTTTTTTTTTTGGGTTTGAACCTTTCCTTTAACTTCCTTTGATAATATTCTAGCATTTCTCTTGAATCAATGGACTTCTTTATTCTCACTGTGGTCTCGCCAACTAAGGCAAGGTCGCCAATGCTCCTCCAACACCTAAAAGAAAATCACCACCAAGAAAAATGATCTCTACGAATCTCGAAATAGCAACGTTTCGACAACTAGCTCTTGAGATGGGCTAGCCAATCGTCGTATATATCACACGTTCCGAAACTAGGGGCATGCAATAATAATAAAAAATTTGACCAGTTAGGCTGATTCAGAGGAGGCAAAAAGATTAGGTTGAGGAAGGTGAGATTTGCAATGAGATGAAAGATTATGTTGCATATGTATCTTCGTTATTATAATTTATAACAATAGCAACAACCATATATATTTGCGAATCTCTTTGGCCAAGATATTATTTTGGATATTGACTTAGGTTATTTTCATTGCGCTATTTCCCCACCTCCATTCGATGGAATATTCAAGGCGGCCAAGAGTCGACGATGGCACTATCTTGGGCCCAACCACGTCGGAAATTTCAATCCTTGTCAATTCAGTGGCGTAGTTAATCTTGGACTAAAGGTGACTTTCTAGTATAATGATTTTGAGAGTGCTGATAAATCCGCTTCGCAAAGATTCCTTTCGGGTCTTCCAGAAAAAAGTGGCTTCCTTTATAAAATGTCGTTCAATGTATGGTGGGACCTCTCAATGTTTATGTGTCCCCAATTTGTTTCTAGTATTCAAAATTCTGGTCCCGAAAACAAAGGTCACTTGTAATTGACATGGCGTGACAGCTTTCATTATTCTCATATCTTTGCAATTGGTTAGAAAGTCATTGATGGAATCCTCATTTGCTATTCACTATACATGAATTTGGCTCGTTGTTCATCCTTAAATTTAGAGATAATTAGGAGATGCTTCATATCTTCCTTGATTCTTCATATCTTCATTTGATTGTGCATATTCTTAATTAGTCGTACTTGGTCGAAATTGATATTGTAATATCTTGTTACTTTTAATAGTCATCTTATGAAACTCATAAGTATCATGTGCACTCTTCATTATGATACACATGGAAATTATATAATTCTATTTCCACATATTCTTTATCTTGGTGCCATTCTACCTTATTTTTATCTCGTATAGGCCACAAATATATTTAAAATCCATGTGTGGTTCCTAATTCGGCTTTATACTTGTTTACATTTTTTTCATGTTATTTACGAGATTTATATACTCTTTATATACTTTTATATACATATAATCTCTCGCTACTTATGAGCTAAAACTTTTCTCCAAGTTCCAGTTACCTTCTTCTACATCACTTTGAGTATCTCCCTTGATTCTCCATACTCCTTTGTTGTGCATGTGTGCATATTCGTAATTAATCTTAATTGTTTATAATTAATATTGTAATATCTTGTTACCTTCAATAGTCATCTTATAAAACTTATAAACATCTCATGTACTATTAATTATGATATACACGGAAATTATATAGTTCTATTACGAATATTTATATCTTGGTACAATTCTACCATTAGTTTATTTCGCATGTGCAAGCTGCCGTTTGTAAAATTCCATGTGTCGTTCCTAATTCACCTTGCACGTAAAAGAGGGTACTTAGAGTATACTACCTTGCTTTGTATATAAGGTTTACATGCTCTTTATATACATGTAGTTTCTCTCCACTTATGCGTTCAAACTTTTCTCCAAGCTTTAATTGACTTATTCCCTGTCACTTTCGGTTTAAGTCAATGTTAGAGATAATTAGAGGCTCCGAAGTTTACTTAATTCTTCATATCTCCTTTAATTGTGCTTATTCTGATTGATCATATTTGATTATTATTGATATTGTAATGTTTACTCAAATAGTCATTTTTCGAATACCTCATCTTATGGAGTTTTTAAATACCTCATGTAGTCTTCATTGTGACATACACATAAATTATACAATTCTCTTTAGCATGATTTTATCTATTAATTATAAGCAAAAGTTACTTAGGTGCTGTTTGGTAACGTGCCAAACAGTACCTGATTCTGATTTTTTGTTCCCAGAATCAGTTTGGAACGAGAATCACGTTTGATAAAATTTTTGTTCCCGGGAACAAATTTGTTCTCGAGAACAGATTGGGAAGAGAATTGAGAATAAAAATTTTTTTTGATTCTTCGTCCAAGAATCAAAAAAAGAATCAAAATAGTGAAATTTTCATTCTTCCCTTCCGTCATCCCACGATTGTCGTCCACCCCCACCCGCCGCCGTCCGTCGCCGCCCGCCGTCGGTCTGGCGAGCTCACCGGAGGCTCGCCAGGCCAGGGCGAGGTCTGGCGAGCTCGCCGGTGGCCAGGCCGGCCTCGCCCAGCTGCCGGCGAGGCTCGACCGATGAGGGCCGGCCCGGCAACCGGCCACATGAAGAAGACTAATAATAGGAGAAAAGGGGAAAAAAAAAAGAAAAAAAAAAGGAAAAAAGTAAAAAAAAATTATTTAAAAATCAAAAGAAATTAAATTGGAACATAATCAATTAGCACGGTATCAAACACAATTCTATTCCAGAATCAAAAATTTTGGACAGTTACCAAACACGTTTTTTTACTCAGAATCAGTTTCTGAGAACAGAATAAAAAATAATCATTTCTAGTCAGAATCAATTCCCGGAAACAGAATCGTTACCAAACGCGCCCTTATATTTTCTTTTTCTCATCGTAATCTATTTGGTAACCAATTTTTGAAAAAGTTATACAAGAATCTACGTTTGACACTTTCAAGCGTATTCGGAAAAAGAAAAGTAAAAATATATGAGCTGCATGATTTGGATTAACCAAAAGACCAAAGGTAAAAGTCAATCAAATACGCCTATACGGCAAAAACAGCAATTTTGTTTTCACAAAATCTAATTAATTCTCTAACACTTCAAGTCAATTGAAGCTCCGATCACTGGGGACTACAAGAAGGGCTCGAATATGTCGTGTACTGCAATAATCCGATTCATCCTCATATCATATGCCAAAGGAAAATAAATTGTTTAATCAAATGAGATCATAGTATAGTAATATCATTTCGTACAACCATAGTACATCACCACGTACGTGACATGAAAAAGTTGTAACATAACAATGCATGCTCTAAGTTCATATGAATAGTTAAATCCGGTAGCTAAGTGGTTCATGTAATGGGTTCGCATAGACGTATAATGCATTTAAATGTGATGTGACCTAGCGTACAAGGAAAACATGTGTCCGATGTTCCGGTGAGATGAGGAATGGATAAATAGGCAGGCGGTGGAACTGAAAGCATTAATTGCAATTCACTGAATTTGGCCTTTATCTTCATGAATGACATGACGAACCGTTGCCATTCCCGTGAAATTTAAAACTTAGCTTCTTTGTTTTTGCCTTGGTTGGTAATTTTAATTGCTCCCACTGCTTACCTTGCCTTTCTTTTTTTATTTTAATTTTTTTTTTCCGTTTGCACTTGCTTAAAAGTCTTTCTCGCCAAAATGGAAAATTTGACAGTGAATAACCATATGAAATATATAGTATATTTAAAGTTCTAAAACTTGTCATGAAAATGTGATCGAACCCTAAAGTTTTCAAAAATTGCAATTAATACCTAAAATTTGTCACAAAAATATAATCGAGTTTTAGAACTTGATTGCATTTTTTAAAAATTTTAGAGCCTAATTATACTTTTGCGAGAAGTTTTAAGAATTCCACTATACTTGTCATTATATTTAATAATTATCTTTAAAAAATCACTTCATAGCGTATATTAAAGTGATTTTATCATGTAAGATTGATGTTAAGGAATATCTTTAGACAACTTGTTAAACATATCTAATTATGAATAGAGCAATTCTCCCGACATTGACTATACATAACGTGAGTAATCATATCATGCATTGAAAACTGTAAATGGATGTTGATATGTCCAAAATATTTCATTATGAATTTATCCCTCAATATTCAAAGGTTCTTTTGATTTTTTTTAATTCGAATTCCATGTTTTATATTCTTCAAATTATATATTTTTAACTTATGGTTGATTAGATTTAATTTTCATTTGTTGTTTTTCACTCAGACCTTATGAATTCTACAATTTGATTTTGTTGATAGGAAACACATGGAATCGTTCGGAATATATATAAGTAGTATCTCTAAACTTAGGACGTATCGACCCATTTTTCAAAATTCAATGGGAAAGCAATTTGTCCTTAGGAAAAGCACAACCAAACAAATGTGATGTGACCTATCCCTTTTACAATTGATTTTTTTTAATCTTTTTGCTGACATAGAAATTTAATGATTATTAAATGTCAAACATCTAAGAGTAAACAAACTATGAAATGTCAAGTCACTTGATTGTATTTTAAAATTTCCAAGAAATTAACAACATATTTTGGGGTTCTCTTAAGTTTTCTTCTTTTTTTCTTCCCTTCCGTACCAAGATCATCACATCGGCTCGAAACAACGGGGTGGGGGTGGGGACCCATGTACAGTTGAAAAAAACACGAGCCACATTTCAAATTGGATGGTGTAATCAATGACAGAAGCTTGAGCAGCAGCTATCTATCACGCTTTTAGAAGGACACATATAATTTCCTTCCTTCCTTTTCTGCTCCAAAGCCTCCAATGTATGGTTTCCTCTAACGTCGCCATCACAGGACGTCTTGTCCTGTATTTGTCCCGAATTTAAAAATAAATAATAAAAGTTAGAAAAAAATCCCAACCCCATTTATAAAAATGATTCTTCAGAAGCGGACCCCGCAAAAACCAAAGTGCTCTTATTGAGAAAAAGACGAGGTAGCAAATCACAAGATGCCACTCGTACCTTCCTTTCCCGTCTTGCCCTCCAACACACAGATAAATTCATGTTTGTGTTGGATTTGAAAAATTGATAGTTTTGTGTTAGATTTTTATGGAAATCGATGGTTCCGTGTAAGATTTGAGTTCTCTTAATAAATTCACGTTCTCTAACAATTACAATCCCTACTCTAAAATATAAGGAGGAGGAAAATATGAAAATACCATATGAAATATTAAGATGATATCAATTCTTATTATATTAATCATATCATCATATCAAACTCTGCGTGACACACGAGTTTTCAAATGCCCAAAAAAAGAAAAAGAAAAAAGCCGAATCTCCAATCAATTAACCACAAGCATCACATACATATATACATTAGAATCTACTTTTATCCACCCAAACAAAAGAAATTCTTAGGGCAGTTCTCATCCAGCGACGTGGTCCCAACGGGGCCAGCGTTTAGACTTGAGGGGCATCATTACTCGCAACCCACTATCCCTAATTAGAAAGATCCTAAGATAAGAACCCCATCAACCAAAGATATAAACAAAAAGGAGATTTAAGAGAGTGGAGAAAAAGATATGGTCATCCCACGGGAATATAATCAAGAACATATGATATGCCCAAAAGGGGGCACTCAAAAGTTCTCTACACAAATCATCACATCTTCAAAGCTCGAAAGAGATATGCATTGGGTCGGAATTGGATTGGAGGGATATTCATATTCTCGGTACACTCACGATCTCTCATCATCACCAACGAGAACCCGTTTAGAATAAGAAGGAGACCCCCTTCGAAAAGAGAACGGACCCCACATGAAGAACCCGAGGCTGCGCTTGGCCGGAGGATCTTAAAAAGCCAAATATCCAAAATCAAAGTAAATATAGTAATTAAAGCAAGAAAACAAAAAAGATTATAACAAGAGTAGGAATTAGGATATTCTTCTTCTGCCCCATTTACAACAAAAACCCATATCTTCTCCATTCTCATTCCCCTCTTTTTCATTTTGTCCTTCTCCGAAATGGCTACACCTACACTAGATGAAAATACCCACAAAATATTTTTTTTTTTAAAAAGGAATAAAAAAAAAGGGTTCCTTTTTCTCTACTCTGATATTGCTCTTTTTCTCCTCTTGATTTAATAAAGAGAAAAGGGGAAGAGAGAGAGAAATTAAAAAGAGGGTCTTGAAGTCTTGCCACTCTTCGGTCTTCGCTGGTTAGACTTCTCTGGGGTCAACAAAAATGGAAAGCCCAGGCGGTGACTTGGTCCAGTCACCGACAGCCCCGTCACTGTAGTCTTCCCCAAGCCTCTTGATGCACCACAAGTCCTCGTCGCACGATAGCCTCTTCCAGTGCGGGATCGCTATCCTGAGCGGCTCGCGGCTCGCCACCTCCGTGGCCACCACCGCGCAGCCGTGCTCCTTCGCCAGGTTGTGCGCGTGCGCGCAGAGCGCCCTCACCATCTCCCCCGCGCGCGGCCCTTCCCCGCCCAGCCCGTACAGGAAGTGGGCCCCGAACGGCCCGAACAGCTCCGGGAACGACGGCAGCCCCAGCCACGGCAGCGCCCTGTCCACCGCTCGCGACGCCCTCGCGAGCGCCCGCTTCGCCGCCGGCACGCCCCGCAGTTCCAGCTTGTACACGTCCTGTAGGTTCCACACGCTCACCACCGCCCACGACTCCGGCGGGTCCGCCAGGAACTCCGCCGCCCCGCCCCAAGGCCGTTCGCCGGCGCCGCCGCGGGGTACGGCGAGGAAGGTGCCGAGGGTGAGCTTGTTGTTGAGGACCGCGTCGATGTCGCGTGGGAAGAACTCGGACGTGGAGAAGCGGAGGCGGTAGAGGAGTTCGGCGTCGCGGGGGCAGAGCTTGAGGATGGCGGCCCGGCGGGGGACGTGGACACGGTGGGCGAAGACGGGATTGACGAGGATGGCGGGAGTCCGGAACTTGGAGTAGCCGCATTTGGTGGTGAAGAGCTTGACGGAGGCGATGTTGTCGTTCTCGGTGGCCATGTAGCAGTACTCGCCGCCGCTCTCCCTCACCCACTCCTCCATTCTCTCTACCAGTTTCGACGCTATTCCCATCCTCCTGTACATTACACATTATGCGAAATATAAGTTCTCGTATGTAAATGGGGGCGAGATAATGTGTATTTCGTCTTTTTTTAGAGAGAGAGAGAGAGAGAGCGAGCGCTAATAATTGGGATGATCAAGGGCTAATGAAGGGGGTCGCGTGTCTTTCGTTTGCATACAAGGACCGTTTTTGGTGAAGAACGTCATGCGCCCGCGTACGGCTTTACATATTTAAAATCGAAAGATAAGGAGGTTCTATGTGCGTACCTGTAAGGAGGAGGGACACGCAGGCCCAATATGTAGCCGACCTTGGTGTACACCGGGACTTGCTTCGTGGGAATACTGGAGTCGAGCGAAGCGATGTTGTTGTTGTTGTTGACGGTGGAGGTGTTGCTGTTGATGTTTTTGCTATTTCTGCACAGCCTCTTGCCGCATGTAACGGTCTTGATGCAACCCCTGATCATCCCCACTATCTCTTTTTCCTCACCCATCTCCGCCACCTAATCCAAGAAAAAAAGAGAAACCCAAATGAAAATCCCCCACAACCCCATGAAATTATATCATCCTCAGGCACATTCATAACAACAACAGACTCACGTAACACATAGACACGTAACAGAGAGAGAGGGAGAGAGAGAGAGAGAGGGGTAGAGAAGCAGAGAGAGAGAGAGTACCAGCATGAGGAAGGCAGGACAGTTTCGGACCCTGCAAATCGGGTCGCCCATGTGGTCGGTGTAGAGGGAGAGCTCCTCGCTGGGCCCGACCTCGCATTCTCTCTCCACGGCATCCACCTTCTCCCGGTCCTTTTCTGGGTCGTACTCTCTCACCACCACCGTCGCCATCACAATGAATGCGCGTTTCTGCCTGTGGTGTTACTCTCCGTGTGTAAGTGTGTGTATGCGTCTCTCTCTCTCTCTCTCTCTCTTCTCTCTTTCTCTCCCTCTTCTTCAGCACCGAAGTCGGGTCGTCACTCGCCGTGAACAGATAAGAGGGAGGTGGGTGGGCTCGCCTTTATATAGGCGAAGAAGAGGGGGGAGCGATGGAGAGCTGCGCTGCTCTAAGAGGGGCCGCAAGAAGATAGGCTGCGTAACGTGCTTCGTAAGCAAAGAAAGGGGGATTAAAAATTGCCTACTCGCTTTTCGAAACTAGAGAGCGCAACCGTTACCGCAAAAACAGCTCATATCCATGACGATGACGATACGAGTCGTCTGATGAAAAGATGAAACGGGCCCGAATAAACTCGGAAAGAAAAAAAGAGAATTCGGGAAAATACGATTCTTAATGGGCCGGTGGTCGAGCTTCTTCGTCTTTCCGCTCGGTGTGCGTCGAGGATGGCAGCCAGTGACCGTGCTCATCAGAAAGGTACGAGCCCTGCTCCAATGGCGCCTTTAAATACCTGATTTTGGGGGCTTGTTGTCTCTCTCTCTCTTCTCTCTCTCTTCTCTCTCTCTCTGAAATTAAATTCCGTGCTCTTTCGAGTTCCTCTCTCTCTCTCTCTCACCTCTTTTTTTTCCCTCTTTTTCTTTTCAATTTCCATTTTTTCCAGTCTCTGTCTTGTCTCTGAATCTTTCTCTGTTTAGCGTCTCTTTTCTAGCTGCAAGACTGGGCCAAATAACACTACCCTCAATAAGTAAATTAGCACTTCTTTAAGATATATATCGAAAGGTTTTCATTTGATAGGGAAATAAACAGGGGGGTACTAAATAATAATAAATATAATCATCATCGCAAAGAAAAGGTAGGGAAAGAGGAAAAGGGGAGAGGAAATGGCGGCTGTGGCTGCGCAGTCTTGTGGGCATCGTTCTTCCATTTTTATTTTTATTTTTGATTTCTGTTAATCATTTATTTCTTTGAGAGAGAGAGAGAGAGAGAGCGTTCCCATTATGACCCCATTTGTAATCATTGCCACTATCCCACTTCTCGCACCGTCCACATTCTTCTGGTTTCGCATCATCATCATCACTCATCATCCTCATCACCATCATCCCATTTCACCATGGACATGCATCCATGTCGTTTCTGAACCAGAAGCAACTCATGGATTTCTTCGACTTTTAGAAAGGACCGTGCTTTTTGTTTCTTTTATTTGGTCAAAATTTATCCCAAGAAAATAGTTTTGTTTCGCTTATGGAAAAATGCTCAAAATATGTATATTGATTCGCGAGTTATGTTTGAGTAATTCTTAATGAGTGTTTCAATTTATATGGAGATGAATGTTTTCCATTTGAATATTAGAGTTAGATAGTTTTTATGCCGGTTGCAATAATTTTGGAATAAATTTCCAGTTTTTTTTTTTGTCAAAAAATTTCCAGTTAGTACGTGTTCGTTTAAAATACTATATATATTCTTAATCAAGGACAAAATCGCATTCTCCTACTTAAATGTTCCGCACATTCAAATATTAGTAATTTCCTATTTTTCTAGCAACCAAAAAAAATTCCTAATTTTTCGTCAAAATATTAAACTCGAAACTCAATGGTTGATTTGAGTGGTCTTGCCATACTTTTTTGCCCCTAGAAACCTGTCTTAAGATAATTAACCCTCACTAAAGAAATTTATAGACGGTTATATTAAACCCTAAAAGTACGCATCGTGGGTTTTCTTAAAATTATATCTAATAGCACCAAACAAACTTTGATAGCACAATTGGCTAGAACGTTGGGAGTTTTTTTAATTCAAAAATTAGAGATTGACTATTCAAATTAAATTGCTTCAACTTTGAATCTCCCACACATGTCATCTGTGTAAATTTTAATCTATTTATTGATTTGGCAGGGTGTTATTGACATGAATAATTGAAAACTCCTTTATATTCTAATAATGAATTGCAATGAACGAGCCAATTTTTTCCTCTCGTGAATCAATTGAGGCCACCTTGAGGAAATCATGTGCTTTAAGGCATAATGAATGCAACACATGTCGCGTGCACAAGGAATGTACTCATCTAATTACTTCAAGAAAATGGACCGTGCATTAGCTAATTTTATAGATATTGCGTGATTAATGTTCTGAAAATCGGGAGCAATCGTTGATAAAAAAAAAAATTCCTTATTTTTATTTTATTTTAATATGTTGAGTAATTTATATTTCAATAAAGGAATGAATAGTATGGAATATTCACAGTACAAAATTAAAGTAAATCATGCAAGACTCTGTAATAAGTCCAATCCATTTTAGACTCATTCATTGATGAAGTCCATTTAGTAAGACTTGCGATGGTATTTGGTGATCCTAAATATGGCACAGAATATAGCCATAGGGTAAAAGGTTTCGGTCTTTTTGGAATATTCAGTAAAGTTTATTCTTCTTCTTTTTCCAATATAATCAATGAAAATTTACGCCTTTTTTCTCCATTAGTTAATGTAAGCAAATACTGGCTACGCGGCCAAAAGGAGACCACCGGTTCCGAGAGGCAACTCCCAGGAATTTCGGCCGTTGATGATGCGTAATCAGTAATTAATGGTATTTACTAATTATTTACGACGGTGGCGGGAGCATTATGATTATGCTGATTGCGATAGATCTCGGTCCACATGTACGGTCCCGATTGCTCGATCGTGACATTCGGATAGAATTGAGAGTACCATGCGTTCGCCATTTTCCTCCCCGAAGTCCGCAAGTTTTGCTTTGATTCCCATTGCTGCTGCTCGGTCCTAACGTCCTAAATATAAATTACTCAACATATTAAAATAAAAAATAAGTTTGTATAGTTTTGGAACAAGTAAGTTTTTATTTATTTCATTTGTGTACGTGAGATAAAAGTAAGGATTTTTATCAGGCCCCTACTAGTGTGAGAAATCATTTATGTTCTCACCATTAAATGAGTTAACAAATTGAAAAAGTTCGGTCACAAAAATAATTTTAAATACACATATCGCTCATTTAAAGGTAAATTTCTTACATTGATAGCGAACCAACGCAACTGATAATAAATAGAATTATAAAATGAGTCCTAAAACAATCACTTCGCCTTACAAGATGCAAGTTTGAAATTTCTCTAGGCAAGAAACATGAAAATTTGTTTTTTTCCATCTAATTTATCTCCACCTTGTCCTACACATTGAATATTTTGTAAAGTTTAACCAACCCTCGAGTCCACTTTCTGAAAACTCTCTCCCGAGCCCAATTGTTGTTATTATTATAAAAAGGCCAATACTTCCTGTTTGTACTCTTGTATAAAGTATGGAGGATCTCATATTTTCAAGAGATTTAAATTTTCTCTTTCCTTCCTCAAATATTCCTAATTACTTATTCTAGGAAAATTATATCCACGGTAAGCTCGAGTATCGGGTTTTATAAATTCCTTATCACCGCCACATTTGGCAACTTTATTTTTTTTTTATTTTGTTGGGCCAAATCAAATTAAACTTTATTTGCTCAGCGGTGACACTGCTGCAACTTAGTACATTTCTTGGTAATTCCAAAAATGGCCACGCAGATATTTCATGCAAAAACAACCATGGCATGTGAATTTTTTACCGTGGCCCGTGGGAAGTGCTCTCCGAGGGGAATGAATAATTTTAAAGGCTAAAGGAAAAATAATGCTTCCTTTCAATCGATTTAGAGATTTTGACAAAAAAAAAATCAATTTGGAGATTATAACGGTTTGGACAAAATTGACAGGGCTTTCAAGCAAATCGATACGTCACCTTGAGCCAAGCTCCTAATTAACAAACTAATCATCTAATCATTTCCACGTAAACTCAGTGTGTATCTAACACCGCAGGATGGGTACGCGTGCGGGGCGAAAGACCGATCAACGCCTTAATATTTTTTATTATATTGCATATCGAAAAAGACGCACGAATAATTGTGTATTATTAAAATTAACACCCAGGTCAGAGGAAAATGAAAGGAAAGCCAATGACATGTTGCACGAAGTCATAACTGAAGTTTCCTTCCTTAGAAAACAATATATATATTAAATTAAAACGTAGTTTATAAATACCAACTCCAATAAGACATTTCTGGGCACCTCTCCAGGAGACTCTTAATATTTTCGTATTAGTTTAAGGTCGAATGTTAAACAAGAGGACAGTTAATTGGGAAACCTTAGCTGACAAGCAGAAGATCGATAGGCCCGGCGACTTGACGGGTCGTGTTGAAGTGTCCACACGCAGGAAATGTTAAATGTTGGGGTCACATACGAATTAAATTAAATTAAATTAATGTATGAACACGAGAAAACAAAATTCTCCGGCACTATCTAGGAAATAGTGGAAATGACCTCATGCCTCAGGTTGACGCAAACGGTGAGGAGATTAACTTTAATTATATCCGTAGAGCTGTTTATTTTCCCGTTAAACAAGTGACATGGGATCTAGCTAATAGCAAGGTATCTTCGAGAATATACCGGCAATAGTTCTTCTATATGTATTTGTGTTTTGTGTATGTAGTGTAGGAATTTCCCTATTTTAAGAGTGAGGTGGTTCTTTCTTTAAAAATAATTGGTGTCGTCATTGCTAAAATCAGATATTCGAAAGTAAGCTTGTCAAGTAATGTGCAGGGTATCGGATAATGGTTGGCATTGTTTAGCTAGAGCAACTATTCGGTCCATTTAGATTTGTTTATCTAGAAGATAAAAAATTGGTTTGATTCCGATCAAATTGCATCACTTGTTAAAGATTAAAACTTCCATTGTGTAATTGAAAAATCAGTTCAATGACCTAATTTCTTTTTTGTCAAAAAAGAAGAAGAAGATACCATCAGCTAACTTAAAGAATTTGAGAACAAAAAGAGATGAATCAATCCAATGACATAATTTAAAAAGGAAAAAAACCACCAAAACCCCCAAATTATGTTAATTGTGACCCATTTATCCTAAAAAAAATTTTTGTGACACTAAAAATCTCAAACTTATACTTGTGTGACACATTCATTCTCCTTCAAGCTCCATTAACAAGGATTGTTAAAATCTTCTTCCAATGATGTTATTTAGCAAAAGCTGCTGACATGATGCTCAAATGGCTTAAGTAAAATGAAAATGACATGGTTTTAATTGAAAGACCATCTAACGAAACTTTGATAGAGGGTGTGTCATTGGGGGTGAGTATGGTCCGGATTGGGTTGGTTCAACATCTAATCTAAGGACCAACCGGCAAATTAATAATCCCCACTATTTAGGACCAGGGGCCAACCATATTAAGGGTGGGTTTAGTTCAACTTTGGAAATTGATTTTGGATGTAATACAAATACTGAAAGCCAAAACTTTTTAGGTAAATGCAAATTGCGTTTAATAAAAATTATTTGCAAAGCCACTTTGGGTTCAAGTAGTGTTTTAGCCGAAAAACTTTTGCATGGGGCTTTGGCTGCATTATATATATATATATATTTATTTATTTATATTTATATTTTAAAAAAAAAAAATCTCAAACCATTCATCAGCTCCAACAAATGGCTTAGGCCCTTAGTGAGCTAGATCTAGAGTTGGCATTTGTTGGCTGGGGTCAAGGGACCTCCAATGAGGTTTATGCAACTTAGGCAGCGCATGACTTGGGCAATTGCCGTTTGGGTCTAGCGACACTCGCTTGAATTTTGTAAGGGGTTGTGTGACCCAAGCGATGGCCGCCTAGTGTCACACGACCTTGGGTGAGGGTTGCCTAAGGTCACAAGACCTAAGCAGCAGTTGCCTAGGTCGTGCAACCCTTGTCGGCTCTCGTTAGCCGCCCCTGCAAAAAGAAAATGAACATTAATAAGGATGGGCAAAATCAAAAAACTAAAGACTTGGTGATGATAGTTTTGGAAAATAATATATTTTTTTTCCTTAGTTTAGCATTCCATAAATGCTAAGCTACATAAGAGTAGCTTGGAGCTTTCAGTATTCCTAAGATCAGCATTTGGCTGAAAGCTACTTCAAAATACACGCTAACCAAATGCTTGCCAAATACCTCGGCATTTCCCCAAGAGGCCTTAGAGACTAAAAGTTCATTACAAAAGTTGAACCAAATGCACCCTAAACTTGAGACTGAGGACTAGATTGACCTTGTGGGTCTTGTTCAGTTCCAAGGTCAACTTAGGACCAATCCATTTGTATTCCTTGAAAGAAAAAACGCACTATTTGAAATTAAATATCCATCACAATACGATATTGAGCAATCAAATGGTGAGCATTAGTACCAAATATAAATCTAAAATAAGTCAAGAATCGAAATTTCCACTTGTGAAAACAAACCAAAGAAGATGAATATGTAAAATAAAAAAAAAATAATTAAAAGTTCAAAATACGTAACATCAAACATGAATTACATAATTTCATATCTTATTCATATATAAAAGATTACTTCAAATCCTAATCACTTGAAAACAAACAAATAACAAATATAATTAATACTTAACAATAGATGTAAATTGAAATAACTATAAATGCAATTGATAGAATATCTCACCACTTATATTCATGCAACTTCAACATGTAAACTCTATTTAGTGATAATATGAATTGAAACAAGAAGTGGAGGGGCAGTTAATGTTTTGTTCTAGGATTTGGACCAAAAACTAAAAGGATGACTCTAGGGTTAACTAACCCTTAAAAACCCTAGGATATCCACATGGTGTAGATTCCAGCGATCGTATGACCAGGGACCGGCCCAATCCCTCTAGGAATGGGACCAAATTAGGCTGGTTTAGGGTCGGTCTAGGTTCTCAACCTTAGACCGATATGCATCCCCATGTGTTACCTATGGTTTTTTCTTTTTATGTCACAAGAAAAAAAATTAGGGTAAATTGTCATAATGAATATAGTTTATGCTTTTTTACAACACCAAAAAATCCAAGGTAAATGTATCACAATAGGTATAGTTTTAGGCTTTTTTTTGTAATTTTTTCCATTACTTGTTTATGCTAATGTGAATGGATGGTAGGAAAACATTTTTATTGATTTTCCATTACTTGTTTATCCTAATGTGAATGGATGGTAGGAAAACATTTTTATTGACCATGACGTGATGACCATGTTAACATGCGTTCTTAGTATAAGATAAATTGCGACGAAGGTCATGTTTTTCTCGATTTTTAATTACAAAAGATTTGTAATTATAATCAATTTGTACGTGGATGACGTTCATAACTCATGAAGTCGAAATCAGCTTATCAGAGATACCGTCAAGTCGGAGAAAATTTTCAATAATCAAAGGATGGCGTTAGGACTTACTCAACTATATCAATAAAGAAAAATGGACCACTGACCAACAACATCCGTGTGAGATTGGAGCGGACGAATTGTAGATCTTTTATTGGCAGTGCGGCGGCTCTAGGATATTTTTGTCAACGGTGCAATAATGAAATTATGAATGATGAAATTTAATGAAGAACAATAAAAGAAACGGAAAATTTTAAAAATGACATCAATACATTGATTTCGTTTCAAAATGAAGAAAGGAGCAAAATATTGGGAAACTAAGTAATTTCTCCAGAATCTGAATCGCATTAGGAAAAATAAAAACGTTTTGAATTTATATTAACCAACTATTTTTTATTGATTCGGGTCTATTGAAATCTTCATTAAGCTGCAATTTGAACTTACATGAGTAAGCTAAAAATGAAATTTTTAGTTGGGTTCAAAGGCTTCACTATGCCAATCTGACTAATTTGGCTAGTTCTCAAATCAATCTTAATGTTCAATTTATTTCATGAAGAATGAATAATTTGAAAGTTATTTTAAGTAATAATCTCTTGTATCTTTTGAAATGATTAAGTAATGAAAAATGTTTTAATTATTGACAACAATATATGTCTAAATGCTTTCGTGCACGGCAAGTATACTTTTCATTCATCTATTTTCGTGCATAGCGATCATTTTCAAGAGAATATTTTCTTAATCATTAATCTTCGTAAAATAAAATGCACCCTTAATAATACTTATGATTGTTCCTGAGATGCACCGTGTCTTAATTGTAAATATAAAATCCTTTTGATTTTAAAATTGTGCAAATTATGCAAGTCATAGAAGATATCGTAAAGAGTGAACATAAAATTAATAATAATAAAAGAAAGGCACAACTGGTGGAGTCAATGTATAACTTTCTATTTTCAATCCATAATTTATTGGGGCTACTAAACGTGAGGAGTCAGTAGGGGGGAGCATGTATTGCTGGCCGAACTAGCTTCCTGCGATCGCGAGCTGCGCATCGATTCGCGAAAACGGATCAGATCCGGATCCAACCCACTGTAGCTGAATGGCACGAAACCACCCCAGAACAAAGTGTTTTGTGCAGACTCCAATTAATCTGGGATTCCTCTTCCATCTGGGGGGAGACTTCAATGTTTGCCATTGTTCTCCTGTTGTTATTAACGTCATTCGAAGAATTAAAATAACACAATGATGACACCAAATTAGGCAGCATCCCCCTTGAAATCTGAGTAGAATGTGTGCACGTTAGACATAGAAAAACATTTTGCTCCTGAATGCCCGATTGATGTCATGATGTTAAGTACATAGTGCTCAAAAGAAATTTAAAAAAAAAAGAAAGGGTCTAATTTTATAGTGGATATGCAGTTCGGCATAAAAAAGGATCAAGGATCTTTTAAAATTTAACTGGTAAATTTACATATTAATTATATATCCTTAAGAGGAAAAAACATTTAATTTCAATTATTTAAATGTGTTTCTTCCCTTCTTCTTCTTTTCCCCCCTCTTTGTGTCCCCTCCTCCGATTCTATCCTCTTCCTTTTCCTCTTCCTTGTAACAAAAAGCTGTTGTCGTTGTCTGCTGCCCCTACCGTCTATCCTTCGGGATCCACCACTAACCACCGTCTGTGCGTGTGAGAGACAAAACGAATACAATACACTAAACTTTTTAGAACGTACATGTTTTAAATTTTAAGTTATCGGGCAAATACCTGAAGACAAGTGTTTGGAGAACAAAAGGGAAAAAAAAGAATGCTCCAACTATGCTCCAATTAATATGTTATAGGCATAAATATCACTCATATTTAACTTTAATTATTCAAATGTGATTGATGTCCATCACTGTTAGCTTAATATCAAATATCATTTAAGTTATTTACGATTTTATATATCGATTTTTTGTAATTCCATAATTTATTTGCAAGGGCTTAGCTTGATTAGGGTTATAAGAAAGGCCATGCAACACGTGAGGAAGAGTGAGCTTTTTAAGAAAAAGAATAGAGTTACATATATAAATATGCCATAATTATATATTCTCGACCATCATTTTTATGTAATACATATTGATAGTGTGGCAATAATATTTAGGGTTAATACCCTGAAAAACCCTAAACTGGTACATCTGTGACAAATTTACCCAAAACTATTTTTTTTATCACAAAAAACCCCAAACTTGTACTTTTGACATATTTACCATAAGCCGGTACACTTGTGACAAATTTATCCTCTGTTAGTTTCTGTTAAATTATTAAGTTAAATGACACGTGACAGTTGACTGGTATATCAATTTGCGATTTTACGCTCCATTTGTCACAATTTACAATTTTTGTGATTTTTTTGTAGTATTAATCTAATTTAGCGGAGTGTATATTTGTCACAAATTTACCACTTTGGGGTTTTTTGCGGTCGAATAAATTAGTTTGGGGTAAATTTGTCATAAATGTACCGGTTTAGGATTTTTTATAATCAGTTGGAGTAAATTTGTCACAAATATACCAGTTTAGAGTAAATTTGTCGTAGGTGTACTAGTTTGGGGTTTTTCAGGGTATTAGCCCTAATATTTATGTAGGAGTAAATGAAAGAGTTGGAGGGCCATTGCATAACCCAAGAGGCGGAAAATATGGATGATATGGACTTCATTGTACTTGTATTGATTTAGTCCAACACAGGACACCAAGATGACGACAGTGAATAAGATGACATTGTGAAATTGAAAGTAATTGTATATTTTTATGTACGTTATTTAGTATGTGAAATCACTAATTTTTTTTAGGGTTAATACTCTGAAAAACCCTAAACTGGTACACGTGTGACAAATTTACCCTAAACTATTTTTTTTATTATAAAAAACTCCAAACTGATACACCTGTGACAAATTTACCCTGACTGACCATAAAAAATCATAAATTGGTATATTTATGACAGATTAACCCCAAACTAATTTATTCAACCGCCAAAAATCCCAAACTTGTACATTTGTAACAAATATACTTCATGTTAAATTGGATTAATATTATAAAAAAAATCACAAAAATTGTAAATTGTGACAAACGGAGAGTAAAATCCCAAATTGGTATACTAGTCAACTATCACTTATAATTTAATTTAATAATTTGATGGTAAAATTTAACGAAAACCAACAGAGGGTAAATTTGTCACAAGTGTATCAGTTTGGAGTAAATTTGTCAAATGTGTACCAATTTAGGGTTTTTGATGGTCAAAAAATTAATTTTGAGTAAATTTGTTACAGGTATAACGGTTTGGGGTTTTTTAGGGTATTAACCCTTTTATTATAATAAAAATTATTTATTTTGTTTGAAAGCAAGTAATTTCAAGAGGTTGACATCTCTTCCTATGTTACAACGGACAATGTATGCAGAATTGAAATGATATATTTGTTTTCTTCATGATGATATATTGGACTCGTGATAATCATAAAAATGGTGAATTGGATTTTTATTTTATAATATCGACTAATTTATGCATATGGATGAGATTTGTGACTGAATATTAGGTGAATTAATACTGTAACTGCAGATACTACCGTTTTGAATTGTAAAATGGCTTTTATAGGATGAGAATTGAAAAGAAATAAGGCTGGACACTGGTCGCTAGAAGTGTTAGTCTTTTTTCTTCACAATTTCAATAGTTAGTGTTGGCTACAGTTGTAGTGACCTAAGTTTTGGTGGCCAAAGAAAGTCTATGGCGATCAAACGGAACACGTCTCTGGCGAACAACTAGAACATGCCTTTGCCAGAAAGGGACTTGCTCGCCAGAGAAAGCCCTCTGGCTACCATTTGGTCGCTAGAAAAGTTGTTCTAGCGACCAAAACTTTGGTCCCCAGAGATAACTGGGAAGATTTTCTTACTTCTCTTTGGCGACCAAAATGTTTGGTCGTGAGAGACGTCCTCTGGCGACCGAGACTAAGATTCTTTCTGCAACCAATCAAAATTTTTTGTTGTGACAAAATGGTTTTTTCTTTCGTAGCGTGTGATAGGAGTGATATATTTCGGAGTGATTATGTTCTAATTCCTAAACTGGCTGATTTCGATTCGATTCTTAGTTCTATCAGGGAATGTGCTCATGTTCCGGGTAAAAAGAAAAAAAAAATCAAAATCAAATTCTTTTAATAAATATAAAAGTTATATCATTTCACTTATGATTCAAATTCTAAATGGATGCACTTTTTTTTTTTTTTTCCTGAAAAGAGGTTTTGAAAACTTTTCAGAACCGATTCGATGTTTCGAATAAAACTAGCAATCTCAGCTTAGAACTGGTTTTAGGTTTACAGACCGCTTCTCTTTAGAAATAGTGTTAAATAAGTCGCTCAAGCAGGTTCAATCCAACTTTTGGGTTCAAGCAAACGTGAAGATGGTGACTAAAATAGATTAGGGAATTCACATATATCAATTAAACGGTGATGTTACAAGAAAGTGATAGTTGCTGCTGACAATGGGGGTGATGATCATCATTTAACTAAGAGACCCACATTCATATCTTATGTAATCCACAAGTAATTCCAGGAAATTTCCCAATTTAGCTTTGGGAAAATATCAAATTCCGTTCGCTTTAAAATGGTAATCCTTTTGTTTTTTGTTTTTTGTTTTTCTTTTTAATCATCAAACGATCATTTGATAGTCAAAAAAGAAGAAGCATACTTAAGCATGATATTCGTCGCTCTTTGTGGGAAAGAAAAGGAGGGGGGATTAGAATAAAGTGATGGCGATATAAGTAATTAATATTTCATATTCTTGCTCATAAATAATAACTTATTATTGTTCGCTTGAGATGATCCTAAGAACCCATAAACGAAATTTCACTGACCATATTATTCTGTGTCTGGACGATTGTCGAGACTCCCTAAGATTTGGAATCAGAGAAGATATCTGGGGTTGATCTCTATCCAATTTCTTTTAAAAAGTTTTCACACCATCATTTGTTGACTGACGAATTCAGCTAGAGAATATCTTCTAAGATATAGGACAATGGTTGGAATAATCTAATTTAAATATGCATTGATTGCAATTATTAACACGACTGAGCATTAGATTAATGTGCGCATACTTTGATTGAAGGGGACGAGGTGCACGATAAATCATAATCAAACACATGATTCTCGCAGAGCTTTCGGCTTTTCGCTCACCATTCTCAATAGCTCCAGTTAGCTCCAGTTAGCCCTTTGAGCAGAATGCTTTAAGAATTCATATTAAAAAAGGTCGATTACGTCGATGATGGATCACACATAACCAACACAACATCTAATTTCGATGTTAATTGTTCCAAACTGTCCAATCAAGTGCAGTAAGCTAAGGTTAAAGTAGAATAAAGAATGGTCGAAGCAGGATCACCCCTTCGTTTCCAATGCAACTCCTCTAGAATCAATGCACTGGCCATATCACTAATGACGTAATTTATGGAATTATAATATCTTTTCTGGTCGAGAGAGAGGAATTGGGTAAGCGACACGTACCGTGGTAAAGTGTCGCACCGGGGTTGATTTGAAAATAGAGAACAGTAAGAGACAAAAACCAAGACAGATGCATGGGGAGGATCATTGTGGGGATCTTGTTCCCTCGCTTGTAATCTAAGCTCAAGTCATCCGTACCATTGCCTTTTAATCCCTACATGATAATTCTAACGACTAATGTTTTGTGAAGCACAACCAAACATTGTAGGGCCGGTGCGAAACCATTAGTCCACATATTAGGCCATGTCCCTCCTTAGATGTCCACATGACAAAATCAGGAGTGACAACAAGTAAACTGTTTTTTTCCTAGAAAAGCTTATATATTACATTGACATTTCGAAATCACAATTCTAGATAAATCATTTATCAATAATTATAAAAAATTCAATGACGTATCAGACTTTGTGAAGTTTATATGCATATATATATATATGAAAAGACGTGTCTTCCATATATTATTCATAGTGTGAACGATGTTCATCATATTGTTTTCGAGTCAAGATTTACACTATGCTTTGGCTAGAAATCATTATTATGTGTGGCAAACCAACAAAGGAGGCTATAACAAATGGCAAGTAGGGCAACATGTCCACAATGATCTTGCAACTTTGTCTTGGGTGATCTGAGGGCAACGTCAAAGTACAATTAAAAATAGGGGTTTGTTGATGGTGGGTGTTTTAATAATTGGGAGAGTTCGAAAGTAGGGTTTAGGGCAAGTTGACCCAAAAAGAAGTACAGAGAAAATTGAGTGGATGGTGTGGCTCGAGGAATGATAGATTGGGATTAGTTAGGTTTTAATGAATTAAAGTGGCCTTTTCACACTCTCCATTTTGCCTTTTCTTCTTCTTTCTTTGTTATTTTGTTTTGATTATCGGTGTTGTTGGGGTGGAGAGAAAATTCAAGGTGACCCCATGACTTGGACAGGCTCAACCTAGGCTTTATGTTTTTGGGGCATCGAGACCTTCAAATGACCCGACAAAAATGGGTATTTTAATTCGAATGAGTGACCCCGAATCAGACCCCTGTTCCCTTCTCGTTACACGTTTTTCGGGTCGGTCTTACAAATAGAATAGGCTTGACCGTGGGCAAAAAATAATGACCTAGGAAGACCTATATCAACCTCCATAATTCGCTCGACATTAATGTATTTTACATTAAATTAATTGTCAAGTCCTACAGAACGTACTTTCTCTTGGAAAGATTGTATTTAGTGAGAAGATCTAGTTTTGTCAAATACCAGACTCTCCATCATCATGTTATGAAATCATGAATGCAGAGTCAATCCGATCATGAATAAAGTATGATCAAAGGCTTATAATATCGCGGCGCTACCTACAGAAAGGGATGAGAATAAAATGACAATACTCTTTAGAGAAAAAGAACTGCCATATTTTCCTCTTTGAGCACTTGGGAAAATTCTTCATCATCATCAATATCACCGCCATTACCATCATCATAACATAATCATCAACCCTCTAGTTGACTACTAGCGTGTTCCAAGATATCGAACCAAACCATCATCCAAACCTTGACATAAAGCTATTGAACCATATCATGAATCTTGACAAAAATGAAGCTAATTCAATCGACTAAGGATGAAAAAAAATGAGCAGCTTCTTCCCTACAATAACTTAAAGGAGTACATCTATCACCAAATCATTAACAAATAAGCTCCAATCACTATGTCATTTATGTCAAAATATCCAATCCAAAAAATCAAACCAATAGATAGCAAGAGTCGTTCTCTTCCATGCGCTTGATTCAGCTCGGTTATTGTGAAATGGCCATGACTCCCATCATGTGAGCTTGTTCTTATGAACCCGCTAAAAGTAATAAGTTTGAAAAGTGAGTGCTCTTGATATGTGCTTTGATACTATGCTAGTATGTCCCATCTGAAGGCTTAAATCAATTAATAGAGAGACAACAATATGCATATAATGAATAGCGATGTGGGTTTTTTACTTAACATTTCACAAAATACGTCATGTCTATGCACGTTATAGTAAAAATAGTGCTGTTGAGGACCAAAACATGTTAAGGCAGTGGACAAAAGAATAAAAATGAGACACCACCACGATATTCATCTACTCTTATCAAAGTTTCCCTGTACTCAAGTGAGAAAACGATACGTATGGTAAGTTGGATAAGAAAATAGAGTTAAATGGGAAAACATTGAGCAGGCGACCAAGTTTAGACATAAGTATATTTATATGGCAATATTTACAGATTCGTGTCGAGTTCCTTTAATGTGGTCCAGCTTTGAATGTTGGGCTCAGAGAGAGAGAGAGAGAGAGAGAGGACATATGTGTGTGTGGGATATACTGGCTGAGGAACTGTCATTTCTTAAATTTTGTTGTGTTATGCATATTTTTGAGCTTTTGCATGGTAAGCGTCCGACACGATAGAGAAGCCAAATCCCCCATATTATGCACTATGTCTCTTCTCTTCTCTCTCTCTCTCTCTCTCCCTCTCCCATTCTCTCTCTCTCTCTCTCTCTCTCTCTCTCTCTCTCTCTCTCTCTCTCTATCTAAAAATCTCATAGCCTGCAGGGGTTGATGTTCATGCATCTCATGACCTCCGAAATGACCTATCACAATCACGTTATCTTGACAACTGGAGGAACATGCATTGACTCCTTTCTAGCAAATCTCGACCCTCCAACAATCCCTTGTCTCGGGATGGTGACAATTCAGGTAAGGCAAGCATTACCTGGTTTCATATGCATGAAGAGAAACTCACTTTTGAATTCATTTACATGTCCAGCTTTCTTCACTGTAATAATAAACAAATACTAATTATCTGTATGACATGCATGCGTATAGACAGACTCTGCTTACAGCTGCCTCTCTGGCACCTGCACATTTTGACTATTTGCATGGTCCAAAGCTCTTCTGGTAGATGTTTGGACATGTTTCCTTGAGAAAATATCGCAGACAGATTGAACGTCGCATCCCGAGGTTTATATCGCCTTCTACTATATAATTATAGTGGTCCTTTAAAAGTTCTTTTAACGTAATCCAATTAGCCAATAAACTATGTTTTTGGTTTTTGGCTATGCATTTGGTTCTACACGTATGTATGATACGACTCGCAAGTCTCTCGAGAGGTAGAGGAAAGCATCCTCGTTTGAAGTCAGAACGCAGTTGCAGTCAACTTAGGTAGCTCTAACTGTTGAGAGATCTCCTTTCTATCCCACTATTATAAGTAAGAACCTTGATGCAAACCTTCGAACAAGTGATGCTTCATATTGCTACTCTAGTGTTTCAAAACAGGTTGCGACATCAGCTATGTTCATGAGCACTGAAATTAGGATGTGAAAGATGACTTCAATCGCAGATTTTGTTTATGGAATCTGGTGAATGAATGAAATATTTTTGGAAAGTATCTATTTTGTGTGAACGAGTATTTTACAAAACAGAAATCTACACACAAGGAAAGAAAGGATTGTGAAGACAGTTATGAAGAAGGTTACCAACACTTGAATAAGTACCTTTTTTAAATTCGAGCAAATTGAATTAAAGACACTCATGCACGGGGAAAAAAACTTAGGTTTGAGAAAACTTTGCCTTGTCTGTTCGTCATTCTTATACTTGAATTTTGTTATGACTTGTAATTTAGACTTCTTTTTTTTTTTGTTAGCACAAGTAAGGTGTTGAATGTGCCACACCCCCAGACCAAATTGGGCACGTTGCAATGTCATATGTCCATATTTATGAAATGAATAGGCACAACAATCAAGAGGGAGTCGATTGGTTATTCCATGAAAATTAAAACTTTTTTGTGGAAGACACGTGGAATGTGTTGCTGAAGTGAGAATCAATTATGCAGAAACATAATCTTCTATCAAACATATGTTAAAGGAGTTAAAGAGATTTAGATATGCAAATAAGATTATACTGGTTTGGCCTTACACTTAGCCAACTCCACTCTTTCAGCTCCAATAAAGTAGAAATCCACTATGTAATTCTTGACATTTTGTAGCATGTGGAAAAGTGCTACTTAAACACAAAGCTTCGATAGTTGCACTTGGATCTGTTTAAAAAGACTTGTAATCTTCAAAGGTGTCCGTAAGAAATTGTCTCAGTCAAAAAATTGTTGATTTGACCTCCTTGACCATTAGAGCTGCTTTTTGTGCAAGCAAAAGGATTGTTTGTTGACAATGCAGACCTTTCACCCGAGTAGAGCTCTGTGTTTCTGCACTCTGCTTAACATCCTTTTCTGCCTTCACAAAATTAGCAAAACTGTGACGCACCAATTTGAATTCAAATCAAATTGCTAAAGAGTATGGGGTTTTCTCTTCAAGATTATAGAGGCTCGTATAATTAACCACTTACACCATCTGTAGCATGAGCTACTTCTGAAAAGTGATCTTTTCAGACTTTTCATGAGTTTTCATTGAGTGATATGTTCACCTTTTATAAATAGGTCCTGCCAAGGAAATTGACGTACTCATGTTCTATAAGATGCTCACCCTTGATTGCTCCTACCAAGCTTTAAGAACTGTATTCTATAGCTTGTCATCATCAAGTCTAAGCATACAAGAAACAAAATGGTTCATTTGTTTATCTAATAAAGTGCATTTGATCATGGTAATTTCTTCGTTAAATACAATATATAGAATTAAAAGGAATTTTTAACCACCAAATGAGTTCATAAGTCATTAAGTGTTTTTGATTCATATGTGGTCGCTTTTTTTATTTTTTTGGTCATCACATATATGGTAGTTTACTGGTGGAGAATTTTCATATTTCTCAGATTATGCAAAAAAAAAAAAAAAAAACTCATTTTTTGGTAAGGAATAAGACTAGTTTTTACGAAGATATGCCAAATCCAACACTTTAATTGAGGAAGAAATTTTTTGAGCTAAAAAAGGGGAAAAAAATCATTGTCTTGAGAGAGAGCTTTGTGGGTCCAGAAGTGATGATGAAAATGCCAATGGCCCACCCAGATCCGAAACGAGTTTAACCCAACTCCACCAAGCCCACCGCAGTTTCTTATATTACCAATGTGCCACCAATGGATAAAACGAGACATGCAGGATAAAGAGAATTTTCTTATGTTAGGGAAAACAAATCATTTTTTTGGTAAAAGAACAATTTTACTTATAATAACTAATTTATTACACAAGCATGCCCAATTCAAAACTTCAATTGCAAACTTCATTAAGCTTATGGTATATGAAAAGTTTAACATGTAGAATATTGGTTTGTGGATGCAAATATTGAGCTAAAAAGGGAGAAGAATCATTGTCTTGTGTGAAGGAAAAATGAAATAGGGATTCAGCAGTTTATTTTCTACATAAAAAAAAAATTGCATAAACGCCCAGATATATATGATGAAAATTCAATTTGACCCACACGCATTAAAAATAAAAATAAAAACATTCACGCTCATAGATTGATCAATTTCTAATAATTCGACTATTTATTGACCCACTTACAGAGCAACCAGCATTTATGTGTACGTAAGAGATGTGAATCTTTTTCTTAAAAAAAGAATTGGTAGGATGCGTGATAAAGTTGGAAATTAAAAAGACAATTCAATTTTTCATTGAAAGACAAAAAAATCTAGTACAACAGCCAAGTGATCAACGGTTCTTTAAAATTGCTATGATAGATATTATAGTCCAAATAAATAAATAAATCAAATAGCATCGATATTATCTTGATTCCAATTACAAATTTTATGGTAAAAAGCAGAAAAAAGTCACAAAAGCAAAACATAAGCAGGTATACTTATTTGATGGATTTATGACAACTAATAAAAAGTCACGCTTGAAAAAATATTACCATACGCAAGAAACTTCTTACTGTTTGTGCATTATGATATAATTTTTTTACATTACATTAAAGAAAAAGAATACCCCGATTAGATAACATCTGTGAATCATCAATTTACCACTTATTTGTCTGTACTTAAAGAAACGAGTTAACTAAATAAATCCGATAATAGGTCATGCAAGGGAAATACATCGAAATTATAAATGATTTAAGTCACATACGAGGGAAAATGATAGAAGCTAATTTTTTATCTAATAATTTCAAATTATAGGTGAAGACACAAAATGTTACATTTATAAGTATGGCAAATGATTTTTTATATGATATAGATTGTTTTAATTTTAATTTTGCACCAAGGGCAGGTCAATCTCTTGTTCTATCATAAAACTTTCTGCATGACCTCAAACAATAGGAACTGATTTGGTAAAATAAATCGACAGCCGAAAAAATTTAATCAAGTCACTATCTTTTGGAATTGATTACCTAAAATTTTCTCCTCTTTTTGCGATGATTATGTTACTTTTGAAATAAGGGATTGTCTACGACATTTTTCATTGACTAAGTTACGACACAGCCACAACTCCATCGACCGGACATATAATGAATAATCTTCGTAAGCTCTCGCAAATGAGGAGATGCGAGATGCAAAACCACCAGCATGTGGCGTACTGTAAATATCAGCAATGGTTCACCTTTCTCCTCTCGATTCCAACATCCACCTTGTCACATGAAAAGCTAATGCTGTAGTCCTGGTTGACAAAGTTCACACATCCGACCGTCTTCCAAAAAAAAATGTATCAATGCTGTCTCTGGTTGTCATAATTTTCTCCTTAAATAGCTTGATCCAATTCAAGTTACCACCAATCAGCCACTCAAACTTCTTTAGCCAGGACTCAACTACAACGAGAAAATTCAATTTTAATCAGGCATTCTTATTCATAAGCATAGCTAGATCAGGTGTCCTTTGCAATAGCCGAACCACGTCAAGGAAATATTTGACTAGAAAGATTTCTATGAAAATGTACAGCGTTAAGAAGAGCATGAGAATAATCCCATTGGCCTTACGTCAGGCTAAGGTTATTCACTTTTTAGCAGCACAAAGTTCCAATTTCAAACCACAAAAGACTTTGAATAAGCAAGTCCACCAGGAGCCCCACTAGCCTGAACAAGTTCTCACAAAACCAGAAAAAAGAAGTAAAAATAAAAGGAATAAGCTGATTGTCTAATGACAAGGGGAACGCATGTTTAAACTTTCAACCTGCAACCAGTCCACAGTCCAGTAAGGTTACAGAGAGAGGTCCCAACAATCCAAGGAGCCATATGAATCAAAGGCCGGCAAAGCTTCAAATCTTTACGCACGATTTCTGCTGCTTTCTGCATTTCTTACAGGGTAAAAATAAGGATGAGCCTGCATGAGAGAGAACACAAGTTTTTTCATGAAATGATAAGACACAACCCCTTCAAACAGCGTCAGAAAAGCAATACATTAATCTAATCTCACGCGACTTTTCTCAAGTCGAAAGGACAACTGAGGCACTGTGACTTGACCAGAAACACTATAAAACAGTAACTTCAGCACACATTGAGCCAGAGCAACATAAGCACAATGTCAGACACTAAAAAGTGCACTGGTGCCTAGAGCAAACTCCCATTTTAAAAGAGTCAATGGCCTCTTTTGAATTCAGAATTGGATCATACCATTGCCTCCTTTGCAGTTGGCCTCTCCTGATGATCATATCGCAGCAACTTGTCCACAAAGTCAATGGCCTTCAACAAGAAATGGACAAAACAAACCATAAGAGAATACTTCCTTAATAGAAAGGTTTCAAATTGCCACACAATAGACAAATTGATCTACCTCAGGGACAGCTAAATGTTGGTTGTCAACATTTATGAATTTTGACCATGGCTTCCGGCTATGTCTACAATTAAGTAAAAACAATATCTTAGGTGCAACCAGAAATATCTTGAAAAAAAGAAAACGAAAAATGCACAAAATTTACACAATGCAGATCCCAGCAAAATAATAACAATAACAGTGATGATGATAATGACAATTTTGGTGATATGACCGACCTCCCAACAAGTGATGCAAGGTGTGGGTCAAGCTCTATACGATACTTGTTAAGGTAAGCATTTAGCTCATCAGTGCCAAGTACCTGTTGCAACATAGCAAAAATTTGAGAGATTTATCTCGTTGTTGCTGCCACTTATTTGTTAAGCTATACTCCAACCAATCAGTCTGTATACCTTGGCTATTTTGACCAGTTGATCATAATTATCATGCCCATAGAAGAATGGCTCCTTACGGAATATCTACAAGGCACAAGCCTCATGGTTAGAATCAGAGAAGGCACACTAGCACATAACCTAACTTCTCAAATTTTAAAATCCCTATTTGATCCAAAATAAATAAATAAATTGAAAAACCCTTACTTGTCACTCCATCATGAAGAATGTTAAAAGCAAATAACTAATCTATTGTAACACCAAGAGTTCTCTCGCAAAAAAGTCGTGAAAGATCTTTCTAAATGGAGATTTCCTGCAATCAATACATACATCCATATAGAACTTGCTCTCATTCATTGAAGATCAACATAAAAAGACTGACTTCTGCCAAGGAACCTAACTGAATAAATACACATTTGGGACTGAAAAAAGGTAAATCATGAAATATAACAAGACAGAGAAGTAACTTATATAAATGAAAAACCCAGCAATAGATATTTAGATATGGTGCATACACACTCACCATTCCTGCAAACATACACCCAAGGCTCCACAAATCTAAAGAGTAATCATAGTCCTGCAAATCAACAAGCAGCTCGGGTCCTTTGAAGTACCTACAAGTGTGGCATTAAGGTTTTATGAGGGACTATAACTCACATTCATGAATAAATAGACATAACAATTAATAGACACAGCAAAAGGACCAAAAACAATGTCCATGCTTCTTCAAGTGCTGTGAGCAGATTGAAAATTCACAAAAGACCTGAACTATTTAACCATGAAGCTGTATTCTCAGTAACTCGTGATTTAAGTTCTGCAGATATTACTCGAAACAATGTCAATGTGCATCCCAAGCAGGAAAATGCACTGTGCCCTATGAAATATGCACCCCACATCAATTTGATGTTGAAACTTATTTTGTTTTACTATGCCTACATTTTCATAATCTGCATCTGATCAACCCACCTCCTCATTTGCAATTTTTTTGTAGCGATCAGCACTGAACCACTTTTAGGGCCTTTTCAACAAGAGGTTCCCAATGCACTAAGTACACCTAATGACACTAACAATAAGGATGTAAAATAAAGGTAAACTGGCACAAGTTGTACAGAGGAAAAGTGATCACCGCTAATTAAGTTCAAAGGACGAAGAAATGTGATGTGGAAGCATCCGACTTAGATTCATCAACCAACTCAGCACCATCAATGCTCATTCAAACTAAGATAGACTTTGAGCATAATGTGCTTCAATGGATCGAGAATGCAGTTTTCGAATAAAGAGGTACTGAATCATTCCCCTACTGAGTTATCAGTAAGATGACTACCCATGGCTTATCAAGTAAAAGGTTACCAATACTTCTTGGTACACTATATTAGTTGCTAATTTCGAATTTCATCAACAACCCATCGATGGGAGGCTATTCTAGACAATTTCTATGCATATTTGATGAGTTTTTAAAATGGTTATCTTCTGGTCAAGCTTGATGGACGAATTTTGAAGACAAAGGCACAAGATTCAAGAGTCAAGAATAGAAGTTCCCGTGTTATTAATTGCATCTCTAAGTTCCTAGAAGTCATTAATGTCATATAACTTTCAAGACTCAAAGTTTTAATTTCCTAGGCTCTTTATTATGCTTTCCAGTTCCCGTGTCCATTATTGCTCGAGTGGTTCCAATGTCTAATTAATTATCGTCTATTTCCTAGATGTCATCTCTCCTATACTTAGAGGAAGACTCTCCATTGTAAGACTAGACTAGACTTTGATGAATGAAAATACATGAGATTTTCCTCCATGAGTGATTATCTTTGGAGAGTGGATAACTCCTATTTCAGTCTCTTTATCCTCGAGAGTGGACTGCTCCTTAGTGGTGAACCAAGAAGCACTTTATCCTTGGCTAGCGGATTTCCTTTAGGTACTGGTGGAGAGCTTCTCTATCCCGAAATCCTTAATCCTTAGTGGGTGGTCCATCCTTTAGGTCTTGGTAGTGAACTTCGTCGATCCCAATCCTTATCCTTGGTTGGTGGCACGTCCTTTATACCTTGATGGCAATTGTTTTCTATCCCTTCATTTGCTTCCCATCCTTCGACAACCAATCCCATACACACCATTCCAATACACTTAATCACAAAAATCCCTATATCCCGGAATCACTTGCCTATGCACGCATCAAGATATAAAAGTAAAACTTAAAAGATAGTGAATTTTTGAAATTCTAAGTCCTTTGCTTAAGGTTCCCAAGGATCACATCCTTGCTCTTTCCTCCTGCATTTATTTAGCCAAAAGGCTCTGCCTGGCAAGTTAGACATAAGCAAATCATCTATAATCAATTCTTGACGTCTATCCGTCCAAATTAAAAGCAAAATGCCATACTGTTTTCTTGCAATCATAATTTACAAGATATTAGATTAAACTGGATGTATGGAACCAATTTGCAAATGCTAGTGACATATTAGCCTTCAATTGGGATTTGATGACATAACAATGATTCTTAGTAACCTAATTAATTAACAAAATATATTCTTAGCTCTCAATCTAAAGTTCAACACCCTGCTAAAATTCTCTGCATCTTCTACAACCAAATGATGCAAATCTCTTAATGAAAATAATGGCATATAGAGTAACCCATGAAGCCATGATCCAAAGTTGAACATCACAACACAAAGTAAGTCTCCACACCATTCGTAAAATCTTAAAATTTTCAAAATCCACGATAAGTCAATTTGAAATCTATCCCTCCCTCCTTCTCACTTACACTCAATCCCTAGAATTAACAATCATCACCATCTGCGAGTTTCTGCCACCTGGAGCAAACTTTTCACCAAGCTTCATATGTTACCCACCTAAATCTTTTTAATTCTCAAAAATTAGTCAGCAATGCCCATCTAATTGGTTTTGTTTCCTACAGATGCTGTTAAAGTCTAAAGTAAAAGCCAAAGTTCAGCTTTTGTTTAACTTGAGCAACAGATATAACCCTCTGCTTAAGCCATAGTCAGTTGAACATGATTAATGTATAACTTAAAGAGTCGGACAAATTGAGACAATTAATGTAGTAAGCAAAATTAAAAGAATGAAAAAACATAGGACGTAACTTGACAAACTCAATTTTTGGGATGCAAAGTGTAATTAAACCAAATAAAAGTAAACAAAAGATTCCTTTCAACTCCAAAATTATAAATTAATAAAGTCACTAGAATTTGTCAACAAATCAACAGTATGACTGAGAATAGAAGACAACATTCTAATAATTCAGATATATAGATGCACACATGCGTTTAAACAACAACTATGACAATAAAAGAGAAGAAAAACCTGGAAGCAACGCGAACATTGTATTCTTTTCCAGGATGATAAAATTCGGCGAGGCCCCAATCTATAAGACGAAGTTTACGCTGCTCATGATCAATCATGACATTATGCGGCTTGACATCACGATGCATAATCCCTTGTGAGTGGCAATAGTCCAATGCCTAATCATGTTTATCAAAAAACAAAAAAAACAGAAGAAGAAGAAGAGCAAAACATTAGTAAATAAGACATAACAAGCTAGCCAAAAGTAAGTATCTCCGTTACTTTTTTACCCTAAGGGAAGGCACTGCACCCTCCTCTCAGCACCAATTGGTGGGGTTGATGGGTGGGAACAATAACAGTATTGACTTATCCTTAAAGGCTGAGTGTGAAAGAACCAGAATACAAATTTCCATGACTGACTTGACTTTCTTCAATTATTATAGAACAGTAACAGGATAATGTCCTCAACATTTTTGAGTGCTCCTATCATTATGACCTCTCCCCAAGGATGCATTTAGCTCTTATTAAAATAAAAAATTAGGTGCTTAATAGAAGTGGCTATCATATTAAAAAAAATTCAGCTTTTGGCCCATTTCTTTCATGTTCTTTCTATCAAGTCCCTATAGCTTTAATTTGTCTAATCAAATTATTCTAGTGATACACATTTTCTAATCAAGTGCCTCCAACGCCAAATCCGACCAAATTTAGCTGTGCGGCCATCGGAACAAAATATTTCCAATGGAGATGTCCACATGGGTGTCCACATTGGCTAAATTTTATTCACATCATACTTTGACATTATCTACAGTGGCTAAATTTTTCCACCCAAATCCATGTGGGCATTGGCATAATTTCTCCTCGTCAGACTTTGCAATTGTTGATGTCTATGTCAGTTGAATTTAGTCAGATTTTATGTTGAGGGGACGTGATTAGAAAATTTGTGATGGTAGAAAGATTTGATTAAAAAAATTAAAAGTATTGAGACCTGACTAGAAAAAGCATGAAAGTACAAGAAAGGAAAGTATAGTTTTCCTTATTATATAAAAACTTAATAAAAGTGTGGTTTTATATATCCAATACATTTGGTAGGAGGTATATGTCCTTAAAAAGGTTTAACTAAGACAACGTTCACTTTGTATGGTCCGAACAGTAACTTTTTCCAAAGAAATCATGTAGTGAGATGTAAACATCCTGAGGGAGACTTCAACTTGTGGTTTTGGGATTCAATTAAAACAAAGTAAAAATATCCCTCGAAACATCAATTATGAAAAATTCAATTATATCTTTCTAGTTCTCTATCTTTGAGGAAAAAGACTAACTACCAAATTTCAGACTGATCGCTTCCTAAAATAAGCTCACCAAGCTAAGCAAAAAGCAAAACCAAACATATATGAAATTCTAAAGGATTGCAATAAGGCAGCAATGCTTTATGCAAGTGTTGGGCTGTTAAACATCAACATTGTTATAAACATCAATAAAACAAGTCATGAGATTTCTTCACTACTCACATTTGTTAGAAAGATCAAAATCAAAACAAATCTTAAAGTTACAGGCTTCAACTACCAAGCACCACTTATAGTCAACAACAAGAGCCCAAGAAACAAGTAGAGAGAAAAAGCTAAGGACAAAAGCAATTCTAAATGTGTGGGCAAGAGAGAGAGAGAGAGAGAGAGAGAGAGAGACTTGCCTTTAAAAGTTCATAAATATAATAGCGAATATCATAGTCAGAAAGGGTCGGATATAACACTTTGAAATCTGTGTTATTGACATATTCAAAAATCAGACTTGGGGTCTTCGACTGCTGATCTCTAACAATATCAAGCAACTTCACGATATTAGGTCCACCACAAAGGTTTTGCAATATTTTGATCTCCCTCTTAATCTGCACATAGCACAATAAGAGTACTTACTAAAGGTTCACAATGATCATGGATTATGTCTCACATATACATAGTAATAAACTGGCTGAAGAACGCTGGCCTGCTTTTAAACAAAAAGCATTTTTTCATCTATAATTCTGTAAATAATTACTCAAACATATTTGCTCTCATTCATCCATCATATATATACAAAATTTCTTCCTTCATCAGTCCATGAATATATTATTTTGGGTGTAATTCGTCACACATTGTATCAACTAAACATAAAAAGATCTGTTCTTTTAACATGAACCAAAGTTTCCGACCGCAAAATGTTTATAGAAAGTAGAAGTTTCAACGAAAGACTTGCACAATTTACCTAGACAAATAAGGTGGAGAGCTACCCCAGCACATAGGAGAATACTCCCGTTTCTAATTAGCCCCTTCAGGTTCTCAGGGTTGACCCCTTGTTACAGGAAGTTCTTCCTTTAATGCGAACTACGGCCCTTTACCTCCCCTAAGCCCTAAATTTGAAGAAAATGAAACTTATCTTTTTATTTATTTATTTTTTTTTTTATTGAACTGCACTAATTATTATCCACAATAGGCACTAAGGGGATGCCAACCCATGTACAGAATCATCTACAGGATAAGGAGTCTAATAGGTTAATGATAGCACTTAAAAGACTTGTGCTATGTGTGATCCAGAGTTTTAAAATAAGAAGCCAAGAATCCCAATTTTTTCCAAAATGGTTTTCAACATTATAAAAAAATTCTCCTTCCTGTTCCTCTCCCACCAAATCAGCCAAAAAGTTGCTAGAAGGACCAAGTGAATCATCTTTCCCCTCTCTTTGCTAGGATAGATGCCCAACCAAGCTCCCAAAGGTACCTTGACCAACAAAAACGTTGTAGAAGATGGTCAACAGATTCCAACGCCTGTTTACAAAGGCAACACCAGTTGGGGCTCCAAATTTCCAAATCAGTTTCAAAGAGAAGCAAGCTTCCTAAGGGAAAAAAACCAAAAATTTTACTGGTGCTCCAGAAAAGGATGTAGAGCAAGCATTTATCATAACAGTTAAAGATGCTGAAGAGATGCGTTTAGACATCCAGTTCCTACAGGTGACACCAAACCCATTCGCTCCAATATATGCTGGAGGCATTGCCAAGAGACATGGTCATAAGCTTATTCATTTCGAACTCACATAATACTCCCTTGTTCCCACTCTTGGTGTAGCTATTGACCACTCCATAAAGAAACTTGCTATGGAAGCCACATTGGGAATTCTGGTGTCCCTCTACAAAAGCATTCTGACATTTCCCAACCACCTTTGAGATCACCTTACTTCAATATTTGCGCAAGGACCTTGGCCCAAATTTGATTAAACCTCCCCCACTAAACTGATTGGCCTAAGCTCCTTCATGTCCTATGTGCCAATTTTGTTCCATACAAGAACAATAAAAGTTAAATTCAAGGATCTTGAAAGTCCATTATGATGAAAACCCACAAACACATTGACCAAATCTTCCTCCAAGATATCTCAATTACTTTGGATATGGGCAGTGGTGAACCCATCCAGACCTGCCAATTTATCCCCAACGCAATAAAAAAAACTGCTTTTTGGGATTCATCTTCAGAAAATAGAACTTCTAGCCAATGAGCATTTGGCCCACTGACTTGATAGAAAACAATATTCCCTAATCCAGGCGTCCAGCTCTAGGTTCAGTGTAAAGTTCCAAATAAAAGCACAGATTGATTTATTCGTCTCTTGTCCTTTTCAAAAGTTTGTCCCTCAATGATAACCTTGCTCATGTAGTTATTCCTTTGATGTGCATTTGCTATTTTGGGGAAAAATCTAGTGTTTTTATCTCCTTCTCTTAGCTGAAGTTCTATATCTCTGACGCCAAGCAATCTCATCCAGCAAAAGCAACTAAGCTATGTGAGCTTCATCCTTCGCCCTCGAAGAACTATCAAACTCTTCATTCTTTCAACCTTGAAACTTCTTAAAAGCTGAAAGCTTTGAAGCTAAGATCAAACAAGCTGTGCCTGACTCAGCTATTTCAGACCAGCTGTCCTCAGAAGCTCAGAAAGACCTTCGGCTTTCAGCTATTTGATTCCAAAATGAAAAGGGGTAGGACCCCAATTAGACCCACCAATTCCAATAGACAGCATGAGGGTCAGAGGTTGATCTTGGCAGAAGACAGTGCTTAAATTTGGGGCAAAAATCATCACAATTTTGAGAAAACAAGAATCTATCTGACCTTGAAAAAGGAGAGTCTCGAAAACTTGACCAACTGAAATTACCAGAACAAGAGGGAGTCGAGGAGCTCATTCTCAAAAACATAACCTTGGAACTTCATATAACCTGAGAACTCCATAGCACCTAGATTTCCCACAGTGGCTCCCTATCTTTCATGATCAGAAAATACAAGGTTGAAATCCCCCCAAAACCCAAGGCAAACACCACCTCTCCCTGCTCTCATTAAGCTCTTCACAAAGTTGGCTTTGCCCCTCCCTCCTCCCAGGTCCATAGATCCCAGAGAAAACAAAATTGAAGTTGTCAGACAGCAACTGAAAATTGCAAGAGATAAGAGTAAAAAGCCTGACTCCTCAATTCCACTACAAGTGAGTCCCACAAAATTAAAGTACCAATGGAGATTCCTGAGGCAGATAAGTGAATCCACCTCTCAGTTCTCAACAGCCAAATGGATCTCACAAACTCCTCAGTTTTTTTTAAAAAAAATTTCCTGTAAGCAAACAATATCTACCCATCAGTCATTCAAAAATCTATTTACTACAGCCCTTTTCTTGAATCATTCAGACTCCTCATAGTTCAAGCAATAACTTTTGAGTTCATTAAGAAACACTAGCTCCCCACTGACTGAGAATGCTCGCTGAACGATTCCTCCTCCATGATTGGGCTAATGCTTACCCTCAAGTTCTGAAAAACCTTTTTAACAGGAATGATAGGTTTTCTGTTAAACTTCCTGCATTCTATGAATTCTTGTTGACAGAACTGAACCAGAAAGTTGCTGGATGTTTTAGGCATTTGCTCCCTATTAATTCTACCAAGTCCAACAACTTGACAGTCATTTCAAAAAAGATTTTCCAAGTTTCTTCCTACTCCCTTGTGAAACAAAGGCTTCTTTAGCAATACTTTCCCTTGCAGGAGTTTCCCATGAGGACATTGCCTGGGGACACAACCTCGTTTGCTTCCTCAGGCACTTGATCTCTATCCGACCCAAAAGGAGCTCCAGATAACTCAGGTTTCAAGTGTTTGGTGCTGACTGGGTTGAGAAACATACAAAATGTTCAAGTGCTCCAAACAAAGACCACCAGCGCCTTGCTTTTTTCCCTTTAAGAAAGACAAGAAGACAGGAGCCTCCTTGGTACATCTCTGTCAGCAAAAGCACCTTCACTCTGCTAGTCCATCAGAGAGAGAGAGAGAGAGAGAGAGAGAGATTACCCTATCCATTGCCCTAAATTTCCCATGGACTTAAATGTAGTTACAGATAAAAACAAACTTCAACATTTCACCAACCACTCAACTTCTGCCAAATCAAGGAAGATGGAAACATGGCCATTTCTAAAATGCTTGGTATTTACATAACATCTCTCCAGGAATTATACTTGCCATTTCTATTATACCAGGAAGATAATCCAAAAGAGTAAAAAGTCATTTTTTGATTAATTAACATTTAAGAACTCACATGATCACATAGTATACCTGAGAAACAAGTACAACCAGTAAAAGGAAATCTCTGACAACCTGTATTTACCTTTTTTCACTGGCAAACAAAGTGCAACCTAAGTTATGGCTATACAAACATTTTCTTAAAGCAAGATGATCCATTTGAATACAACCAACTCCCTTGAAGACAGGCTTATAATTTAATTCTTTGTACAGCACAAGAGTTAGACAGCATTATAAACCAAAGATAACAGGATTGCACCCTTAGAAGGCAATCAACAGAAAAATTGCAAATTAAAAACCAGGCATCAGACCTAACTTTGAGACTAGTGTGTAGTACTGTAGCAACCACTGTAGCTGCTACGTGTAGCAATGTTAATCATGCAATCCTCTCAGAAGAATGAGAATCTTTAAAATGTTTCTTGAACTTCACAATAGGAAGTTCAAATAACTATCAGGATCGCCACAGGAACACTATAAGAGGGTTGATACAGAAGAAAATAAAGCTAAACAAGTTTCCAGCATCAACACCATAGCTGGAGACAGCTACAAGTACTTTCTCCACATAAGAACCGGGTATGAAAAAGCAAAAGAGGTCAGAACTTGGCCCCCCATCCCATATGAGGGATCTCACAGTGCTTTCCTTTCGCATTCAGCCACTTCGCTCCATGATTACAAATTTGTTTCGAATTTCCTATGCACGCTAAAACAAAAAAATGAACCCTAAGCATTCTAGAGATGCAAAAGGAACACACCTTTTTCTTTTTGACAGGCTTGAGAATCTTGATAATGCATTTCTCGCTGTCCGTGCAGTGAACACCTTCAAACACCTCGCTGTATTTGCCCCTCCCAACCTTCCTCACAACTTCATAATCATCTTGTTCCCTGAATAGCAGGAATATCCGAGAAACAAATTACAAATTACAAATTAAAATCCAAGGCCCAGCATACGGGCAGATAAGTGGTCTCATTCTCCTGGTTCTTGACAAGGAGTGAGTCAGGCTACCTTGTTATACCAGGGAACCACTTAAGCAACAACAATCTTTCGCCTTTCCCTTACCAATTACAACCCTAGCGTTCGTTTTAGTCCTCTTTCAATTAAAAATTTCCATAAACCCAACAGAAAAAGGAAAAAGAAATGGACAAGAGTAAACTCTCATAATTCCCGCATTCTTATAACAACATCAACCAACGAGGTGGACCTAATCAAACTGGATATCACAACAAAATAAGCCAGGGGAAGAAGCATCGATACCCCCACTGAACAGTCAGCGACTCGTAATCCCAGTACTCCTTCGGACGGATCACATTGACGTCGGTGTAAACCCTGGCCTTGGAAGCGGCGCCAGGGCGCCGCGTGGCCTTTCCGATCTTCTGCGCCAGGGTTTCCGGTGGCGAGAGCTGCCGAGCGAGGCGGTGGTGGGGCGCCGGCGGGTGGTGGCGCTTCTGGTGGTCGTTGGGCGGCGAGAGCGGGGCGTGCGAGGCGACGCGACGGCCGGCGACGAGAATCGCAGGGAGGGGGAGGGAGAGGGAGGGGCGAGGGGGGAGAAAGGGAGGGAGGGTCGAGGAGGAGAGGAAGGAAGAGAGGAGCGAGCGCCGGGGTTGGAAATGGCGTGGAGAGGGAAGAGCGAATTGATGAAGTAATGGCCTTATGGCCATCAAAATCGCTCTCTTTCCAGTGTAAAGAGGACGACGATGATGGTGCCCTTTTGCATAACCCTCCCGTGTCACCTTCCTTCCTTCCTTTTTTTTTTTCCTCCTTTCTCCCTTGTTTTTCTCTTGTTGGTGTTCCACCCTTCCTAACTTTTTGTTTCTTTCGTTATTTTTTATTGCATACGCCGTGGAGGCATTGCTTTGCCTTCTCTTTTCTTCTTGGCTCAAAAATGAAAAATACCATTCTCACTCTCTCTTCTTTAGAAAAGCAAAAGTCCTTGTCCTCTTTGCATTACCTCTTTTCCTCGAAAATGAACTTGCTTGTTAATGTAATAGAAAGAAACCGAGAGAGGTGTGTGCCCATATGCTCATTATCTGGGATTGAGCTTTGTCATTGTTATCTTCCTCCGCCGATGGCCAACATGGCAATCCACCAAGCGAGGCTCGAGGTCGTCGATGACTAACAAGGCGAGCTCGAGCTCGAGCTCACCTTTGGCTATCGCCAGCCATCACATGGCCAGCGATTGGCCGAAGAAGCGAAAAGAAAAAAGAAAGGAGAAAAATAAGAAGAAATAATAAAAATTTATATTTTAAAATAAAAAAATTAAAATTCGATTTAAAAAATATATATAATTTCAATTTTTAAAAAAAAATATTAAAAGGAGTCACGGAGGAAAGTTCAATAATATTTTTCATACCAAACGACGGAAAATACTTTCAAATTTCAAGCAAAAACCAAATATATAATGTAATTTTTCTAATAAATACTTCTTGGAAAATATTTTCCAAGAAACAAACGAATGCTTATTTTTAAAAAAGAAAATTATAAAAATTGTCCACTAGATTTGTATTGAATTAAAATGTTTTAGCGATACCATTTAAAAAAAATCATAAGAAATAATTTTTTTTAGATTTAGTTAAATGGGTCGAGAATTGGTTGAGAATTGGATTGAGTATGATTAAGAATTTTGCATTACAATAAATAGGTTGATTCAAGTCAAACCATTTGTGACCTAATCCACCCATTTGACACACCTATAATCATGTGATCGACAAACTACATTACATCATTGCACCACATAGCCTTTATTCGACTAATTAGCATTAGTTTTTTTTTGGTAAGGAAATTAGCATTAGTTTAGTAACTTACAATCCCAAAAATTTATCACTTACCAAATCCAAAGAAAGTTATGTTCAATATGTATTCAACTAATGATTTTTCAAAATCCACTCATATTAAAATTCAACTATTTGAAAAAAATCAAACAAGAGATAAGTTCATGAGCTTTAATTGACTAGATTTTATACGACACCAATAATGTAAACTAAAATGGACATTTATTCAAGTCGAATTCGAAATAGCATTTATATTTGTTTAATAATAAAAATTATGGATGGAAAAATCTTGGATCAGTCAATTAGGTTCGAGTGCGACGGTAGAAAACTCCTCTCTCTTCTCTCTATGATAGGAGGCTCTTCCGTTTATTCCCACTCCTCATAAATCGAGCCATATTAAAAGTCAGCGGAATTGTTGTTTCCTAGAGACAATAGTTTTTATAAAAGCACAAAGCTGAAATGGACTCAGCCATCAAGACCATGTCTGGTCGTTGAAGAAGATAAAAAGATTTTGAGGTTGAATTTGATGTTAAGCTATCAAGGCCCGCAAATCACGCACGAAGGAGAAAGAATTAGAGATTTTTTACAATTTATATTGTAATTAGAGATTGTACCGTCTAAGTTTTTTTTTTTTTTTTGTCGGTCCTACTACCTCCTTGCAGGGTGTGGGAGTCGAAACCCACTTTTGAAATGAAATCGTCCCCACCTCAATCCTTTCTGAGAATGTGGGGATTTGAACCCCCAACCTCCCCCTTCCAAGATGGAAGGGTGGCCACTGGGGCGAACCCCAGTGGTTTACCGTCTACGTTTAGACAGGAAGTTTTATTTGGGTACAATTAAGTATGTTCCGAATATATTCTCTTTTTCTTTATATCGAAAATAACGTCGAAATTAGTTAATCTCGAGTTCATAAGCCGAAAAACCCAACGAAGAGATTGATGAAAGCGGGCGATCCATAAAGAGGGTAGGGAATCCGATCGTTAGGGCCTTAACTACCCCAATTGGTTAGGTTGGCAGATCGGCCACAATGGGCCAAGGCAGTACTCTTAATATGGGCCAGCCTGAGCCGGGCCACTTCCACCGGAGTTTCCAACTCCCAACGCACGTAGGTCTTCTTCAGAACCCCACCATATTCTCTCTCCTTGGTCGAAAGCACTTCAACGCTTCCATCAAGGCCAAGATATCCGTTTGTATTCGCCAACGAAGATAGAACTTTCAAGGCAAAACCGTCCGGCAAGGTCTTCTATGTCGTCTCGGGGGACCCCCGAAACGGCTCCTTCTGTGGCACCTTCGAGGAAAGCATATTACCGTTTATGTTATATTCTGAAGGAAGAAAGAACTTCAACAGTAATTTTTTTTTGGAAGCTCTCGTGGTCTCATTTCCTTCCCAAGTGGAATGATGGAATGTCGGCCTCACAATACTTTATTAAACGAGAATCAGCATCCTGAACTTCTGTGTCTTACAAATGTCCCGAGGGTCACGTATTCGAGAATCTTGGTCATAACCTTCATCACGGTTATAGTTTTTAAATTAAACATTTCCCGGTATGCACTTTTTGGCTTTGAATTGTCGAATCAAATTTTCCTTGCAGCTTCCCTTCAATTATTTGTAGTTTTGGGGAAATAAAAGTGTTTTCTTGAGTTTGTTCGTCTCTCTAGAAAAGATCAGTAGCTATAACACTGCTAGCAATCACTTTTCTTTCAATGTTGAAGTGTATTTACTATGCATGTCGGGTCTGTGTCGTTTTAGCATGGAGAAATGAGCTACATCGTAGTACTGCACAACTTATTTCCGAGTGATCAAGGCATTTTATGTGAATTCCAGATTCTTCTGTTTGGACATCATTTCTACCGAAAAAGAAGGCACCCCATCTCTGATTGGATATCACACATATCCGAGAATGCATCAAAAGAATTATTTGTATTCTTATTTATGATCCTTAAAAACAATTGCTAATTGTAATAGAGATAGCAAGAGCAACAGCAAGATATGCCGTGCCTTGAACTCTGTATGGATTGTCAATCTGAGCGAAGAAAACACTGCCTATGCTATTGAAGATACGTCAAACTCATTAAGTAGACAAAAATGATTTCTCTCTCTTTGCTTTTCAGTTTCACCTCTTACTCTCCAGGTTACAGCTGCATGTGCACCAGCTTCCTGGCAAAAAGAGGTAGTTTGATGTCGATCAGTCCCCCGCATTGACCTATTGACTTTGTTCCTGTCATACAAGACAGGACTCCGATCATAAAGAAGCTGCAACATTCTTTCACTCCGGGTTTGGGATTCCCATCACATGAGAAATAACCTTTCGGCCTTTGATTCTCTGAAATGCTACGTATATAACATTCTTGTCACTGATGCCATTTCAAATGCCAAAATGGCGGGTAAAGATTAACTCACATGCGAAGTATTATTAAGCTTCATCATTGTGATACCTTTTCAATTGGCAAAACAGTGGTTATGCCAATTAACTCCATGCCAGGTAATATTCAGCTTCATATTTGTGTATTCTAAGGAGACAAGCTTTCCTCATCTGAGCTGCTATTTCCTCTCGCATTATACCTGTTCAGAACAGGGAGTGAAGCAGTGGAAGAAATCCGGAAGGACCTCGCAGACCCCACCACAGTCCGATCCTGCATCCTACCGACATCCTTGCACACATGATCCAAAACCGAGAGAAAATCTCTCACAATCAGAAAGATTCTTAGTGGGTGAGCTTCCTCCTTTGCAACATCACCATGAAAATATTCAGTGACCTCTCTCACGAGAAACAAAGCCTTCTTCTCATCATCCTTGACTCTAGTGATTTCCTCCTCTGCCTCTCTGAGGAACATCTTCATTGAATCGAAAAAGTTCCCCTGCATATCTGCCCTCTGGTATTGTAGCACATGTCTGACTTTGTCAAGCCCAATTTCAAGTTTTGTGACATAACTACTCAAGACATCAGAGTCCATTCCTGCTGCCTTTTTCACATTTCCAAGGTCTTTGCTCAGGTTAGCCACAACCTGCAATCCTTGCTTCTTGAAGTCATCATCCTTCATCTTAGGTTGCACCTTGTTCTGAAGATTGTCGTCAACAGAAGTTGTATCTTCTCCCTCTGATCTGATGATTTCCTGAACCACAAAGTGAAGAAGCGTTGTTTTTCCGTCTGTTCCCTTTATGTCTACCAGTTTTAGGAGTGTATCAAGTTTGAAAGATTTTGCATCTCCACGGTTTGTGCCTACATTCATTCGGTTTCCTGTCCTAAGTACAGCTTCAAGGAGTTTGAGGAATAATCGGCTATTCTTTAGCTCTTCACTGGCCGCCTGCCATGAAAAACATCCAATAAGTAGGTCTTAGGCATTGCAACAAAAGAATTTATCACATCTAATAAAAATTATGAGGGCTTGCATGATGTTGGTGTAAATAACTTGTGAATAGTACCTCTAGTGTTTGGAAAGCCTTCCTCAAGTAGTTCACCTCAGTCTCGAAATTGGCTCTATATAACATGGCTTCAACTCTTTTGAAGGCAAATGGAATGTCAAGGATAGCCTTAAGAAAACGTTCTGCAGTCCCTAGTTTAGAGATGTCACCATTATAATCTCGAAGCTTTATCTCCTCTTCCTTCGTCGGAGCCATTTTCACAAGTGTCTCCAGAAGTTCAGCACCCAAACCTTCTGGATTACCTATGGATCCATATACATATGGCACATGATATAATTAAACCAGCAATGTAATAAAGCATGCAAAATAAGAGATCAATACCAATCAACTTCCATATATATATCTCTCTCTCCCAACCCTCTACCTACCTCCACGCCACAAACTAAATTGCAACTTGAAATCGTGAAATTGAAGCTCATGTAGTCATGCAGGTAAGAACCAGCATTTGTTTACTGCATCTGAAGATATTGACCCTCTACATTCAAATCATGATATTATTTAGTTTTCCTTCAACTATGAAATATTTCTTTAACTCCCCCGCCCTGCCCCTTTTTTCCCAATAATATATGATGATTATTCAGAACACATATGATGATGCAATGATCTTCTGGTTTCGACTGTTGTAAGACTTGAGGCTTCAATTAGAAAGCTTGTTCTATTTTGGCATACAGCTTTACTGAATTTGGCCTGGGATGCGACTTCAAGAACTTTCCATATTAACTAAAATCCACTAATCCTTAGGATTAGTAAGAAAGGCTTTCAACACCACAAGAGTATAATCATATCATCATCACAGTTTGAATTTCCATAAGTTAACTACTTCCCTCTTTGTAAGGTAAGGTCGAATAACGTAGTTTCCGACTATTCTCTTTCCATCTTCAGAAGAAATTGAAAGGACATGGGGGCATACCATCTAAAAGAGCTTCAGAGACTTCATCCCTTGTCACGTTCAGTGCTCTCAACAGGATAGCTATATTCTGTGACTTCTTTGGATCCAAAACCCTGTTCTCCTGATCTGGAGGGGGAAGCACCGATCTCCTCACCGGCTCCTTAGGAGCTGAATTTGTTGAGTGGCAACCAAAAAGTGTCTCCATCATATCCTCATTCAATCTATAAATCAGAGAATTTTTCCATGGATCAGGATTTGGTTTACTATAATTAAGCGGAACCAACATTTTTTCAAGTAACAAAACTTACTGGAAAGAACTGGACTTGAGCTGATCCCACACCGTGGCTCTGTCAGAAGTTGCCCTTACTTTGTCCCAGTGCAGAGGCTTCAATTTCGGCCTCGCTTCATCTTTATCATCCCCGTTTTGCCTCTCGGAAGAACTGGGGCTTCTGTTGCTCTCCTCGGCATCCTTGCTCTTCCCATTACTTGCAATAACTCTGGAAGCAGGATTCCAAGATTTTGATCTGGTTGATTCTGGGGCATGTTGTTGAGAAGAGACGCTAGCTCCCGGTCTTCTCTCTTCCTTCGGAGTTGCAAAGGCCCCTGGCGGCAGGGGCAGTTTAGGAGGCGGCGGGGGCGGGGGCGGTGGTGGTGGAGGAGGAGGAGGCGGCGGCGGGGGCGGAGGAGGTGGTGGTGGTGCAGCCGTAACTTTGTTTGTTCCCTGTGGTGAGCTGCTTATCGATTGTAGAAGTGCCATATTCGGAGGTGGAGGTGGAGATGAGAATTTAGGCCTGGAGATTGTCCTTTCGCTCTTGTGCGATGGAGCCACTGCCGGTTGCGGTGGCGAGACCTGCTTTATCGATGGTATAATGACATGCTTCATTTCCGGCGAAGACGCAGAAATTCGTGATTTTGGAGACGTTCTCTTCGAATGTGGAACAGAAGCGACAGAGCCATTACCATCGCTTCTCGCGAAGATTCCAAAACCTTTTCTGTCGCCGGTGCTTTTACTGCTGTGACGAGAAATTGGAGTGTAATAGCTCTCCTCGTTGCTTACAGAGGAACACTGAGGAGTGTAAAACGCAGTATCGTGACTCTCTTCATCGTCCGACGAAATCGCCGGCGACTTCTCCACCGGAGGCTTCGCCAACGGCGGCAGAGGCTGCAACTCAGGGCTCGGCCGATACCGAGGGTTCTCTGATCTGTTCACCGAATTCAACTTCCGGTAAGGCGACGAGATTTCTCCACTGCGGTCGCCGATGGATCTCGTCGCCGAGGGCTCAACGGTTCCAATGTAGAGGAAATTGGACGGTGGAGCTCGAGAATCGTCAACAACTCTCTCGGAATTGTTTCCTCCGACGAGCTTTTGCGTCTCCTGCGGATGCTTGGCCCTGTGCCGATACAGGAAAAATGCGAGGGCAGACAACATTCCTAAGGTGACGATTCCGACAGAGATTGCGATCGCCACCGTCTTCGTCGGCTTCGTCGGCTGCGTCGCGGTCGGGAATGGCGTGGTCGCATTATTGATCGCCGGCGGCGGTTGATTGCCCGGGTTCGGGGTCGCTCCTGCCGGCTGTTCGGGGAAGAACGGCTGGTTGGGATCGGGGAACACGGGGGAAGGCGGAGGAGGTGGCGGTGGCGGAGGCAATTCGGTGGCGGGGGGCGGAGCGGAGCCCACCGGGAAGAGGGGCTGGTGAAGGATTCTTCTGTGGAGGTCGCGACCGTTGGTGATCCCGGTTGCGCCGTTGGATTTCGCAGCGCAGACAATGTTGAACAGGAGAGAGAACAGAACCGGAGCCCAAAGGAAGCTCGAACTCTGAGCTTTCATGGTGAATTTTGTTGCTGCTGCTCGCATGAGTTGCTTTCTTTCACCAAATTCATCTCTCTCTCTCTCTCTCTCTTCTCTCTCTCGCCGCGCAAATTCTTCTGCAACTAGAGGGAGAACGGTGTAGAAGACGAAGAGGAGAGAGAGTGAAGACCGGGGGGTGGGGGGATTGTCAAGCTGGGATTGTGAAGAGAAGCTTCTTTGGGCTGCAAGATCTGGATGCTCTCCCAGGTGACGTCATCATTGCTCGCATTCTCATTTGTTTTTCTTTTCCCCAATTTTAATATCGTATTTCCCGTTTATTCCCCTTACGGTTTGGTTTTCTTGATTGTACCAAGAAACGACACGTGGCAGCGCTTTTTGTTAAAAAATTGATTTCAACTGATGATCATGACCATGGAGTGCGTAACGTAATTATGTAGAGACAGGCGCATAATGTACGCATATGCACTTTTTATGTCCACGTAACGGACTACTTGTTTAGTATTGATACAGAAGCTAATCACGGCAATTGCAACCTGAGTTTTTACCTGAAGAAAAAGTAAGTTTGAATATGGATTTTGTTCGAATCCGCTATTTTCAGAGCAAACCCAGCGAAGTTTTTATCCTTTTCTTCAATTAATGGTGCATGATTATTTCAATAATTAATCAAAACTTAAGAAAATGCAACTTTTTTTCATGAATTAGCAGACGAGCCTATGGAAACATGTCAAGAAATAAAGATAAAATGAAATAGAATATATTAAGGAAAAATTAACTTTCAAAGATTTCATCTATTTTGGAAGATGAAATTAAAATTTCGCCAAGAGAAAAATTTAACATTAAGGTTAATTTAAGTTTAGAATACGTTAGACATTTAAAATATTTTGGTTCGAATCGATTCATAAAATTTAACAAAAGTAGTTTAAGATTTAAGCTATATTTTGGGCTCCCTTTTAATTTCAAGAGTGTTCCTATCATTGAGATGAAGTTAAAAATTTTATGAAATTAGAAAGATATGTCATATAGGGTTACATATAAGTCTGGAATGTGTTAGACATTTAAAAAATTTGGCTTGAAGCGTTAGAGTTCATAAAATTTATCAAAAAAATTTTAATATTCAAAATGCATTTTGGGCTTCATAAAAAAAAAATGTTCCTATCACTATGTTTTGATAGGGTGACATGAAAGGATGCCAAGTAATTAAAAATTTCGGAAAAAAATATAATAGAATAAAGAGAATTGTTTGGATTATAAGGAAAGAATTAAAGGGTGCTGAGTAAAAAAAAAGGAAAAAAAAAAAAGGGGGAATTGGGGAGGGAAGGGGGAATAAAATGAAATAGATAAAGTGTTTTAAGCATTAATAGATCCTCAAGTCTTTCCAAAAATCGTTTCGCTCCAAGAGTGACTTGAAGTAAATGATGGCCTTCCAAGAAATAATTTCCTATGATATGAGATGATACCTTAAATTAATATGTTAGTTGGCTCTAAAACTCCTAAAGTTAAACAAGGGAGGAATAAGCAAATCCCTTCAAACTACTCTCTCTCCTTCTACTTGAGCAACAAAACAAGATAACTTCTAAATTCCTCCTTAAAATCCATTTCTCTCCACCCAAACATAGCGATAATGTAGATGATCTCTCTTTTAGTTTCCTATCATATTGTTGAAAAATGTATTTTTAACATGTGTGAGGAATTAATTGCAGATAATGTTATTCCAAAATTGTGCATATGCATAGTGCGAGTGTAGGAGCTAGTGCTCAATATTTGCTCGTGTATTAGAGCATCGACAAGTCATAATTTAACTTTTTTTGTTGGAAAAATAATTATAATTAATTGTTGGTTATGGAAATTAAAATTAGAATTTTATCACCTTTCTATCCTAATATCAATTTTCCTCCTGTACTACTAAAATTTTTCGCAATGGTTGTGGATGTACTTATATCTTTATGGAAAAGTTAGTAGATGTAAATTTTGTAGACATCTTTTTATGTATTGATTTGTTGCTTGTTAATTCTATTTAAGTTCATTCAACATAATTGATTAAGAATGAAGTACAAAATGTTCAACTCTCTGGTGACAAAAGAGTAATTGTATAATGTATTAGGATAGGCTTTAGAAATGGAATATTAACGAAAAATTTGATTGAAAGAAAAAGTGACTGTAATTTGACAACGTTACCATCTCATAACCTATAACTACTTCAAAGAATTTGGCATTGTTCAAATGATTTGGCATTAAACTAGGGAATGATGTAAAAATGCTTAAAAATTAAAATCCCCTGTTATCTCCATTTTTGCAAAAAATAAAAATAAAATTTAGACTTAAAATTTTGTTCTCTCCGATTTTCCTCACTCCCTAAGTCAGCGTGAATATTGATTTGTATTTTCTCTTGTTACTATTTTGAACTTTAATTTTTCCTGAAAAAAATCGAACCGAATTAAATGAAAATGGATCGGGTCGAAAGGGTTTTAGCCCGAGCGACGCGCTTTGAAACAATCAGTTTTGATTGGAGGAGTGGTCATGATTGAGAGAGACATGTCATCATGAAGCGTTATCATTGCAGCAATCAAGCTGGATTAACAAAATAGTAATAATACACGGGGATTTGGGAGGCAAAGGGCAAAGATGTAATTTCATGAAAAGTCGATGTGGCCAAGTGCACCTTCGCTTGTTTTTTCGCTTTTTTTCTCTTTCTTTTTTCCGCTTTTTCTGATGCCAGGTCGATCCACCGACTCTCCCGCAGCATATGCCTTTCTAAACTTTTCTTTCATCTTTTTCTTTCCGCTTTGTTAGTGGCATATCACCACTGTGTAATGACATTTCTATCCTTTTTCTCCACTTTTTCCTTCTTTATTTTTATTTTTATTTATTTTTAAAGTTTTTTCTTTCGTTGTTTACTTCTTAACGTTGCAAAAGTGGGTGCTTGCTTTATTCCTTTTGGCAAGTGGAGGGTGCGTACTCTGCCGTGCTCAGTGCTGCTATCGTCTCATTCGGGGAATCTTACCCTGTCCCCTGGAAAACCTTCCTTAACCATTAATTAAGAATAATAGATTAAATGATTAATGTAGTAGAGACGAGCCACCCCCTTTTTCTTTACTTGATCCATGCAGCTCTGAGATTCCAAGAAACATACATGAAGTCTCCTGCTTATTGAGATTCGAGGCATTCTTAAGATAAAAAACACATTGACCTTGATCGAAACGCATTTTGTTATCTTTATGTGATAATTATATATGTAGAGAGATGTGAGAATTACTGTCGCTCACATGATATAATTGATTAATGGTTTAATAAATATTTAAGTGCTAAAATGTATTGGCTATAAACGATTGCAACTCTTATTAAAAGAATGAAAAGGGTGCAATACTCATAAGAAGTTATGGTTCTAATGAATAGGCATGAATGTAGAACGTGTTTTGATGAAAAGCACCTATTGACAACATATATAAATAAAATATGGTCCTCTCTCTATCAACAACATGAAAAGTGAAAAGAACATAGTATTCAATCAAATAGAATATGTTAAGGAAGAGTGTGGGTTAAGGGAGAGAAATCAGATTTCTTCATCTCTTTGGTTTTTCCGCATTAAATACTTTCAAGGTTTTGCTATCAATAAATGTATGTTTTCATCTCTCTCATCATGAAAATTATGAAGGATAAAAAATCCTTTATTTTGGATTTTTCAAATTAAAGAATTACTTATCCGCTAACAGTTGGTATCGGAGTATGATTTAAAATCTCATGATTTTTTCGATTATTGAAATATTATGCCTTTCATCATTCAAATTAAAGGATTCGTCAAACGATGTTGGTCACTTTCATGTTATTTGCCTATTATTGAAATGTTTTCAGAGGGGGCTGTTACAGGAAATTTGAATGATGAAAGGCACGGCGGAAATTAGGCAAAAAATGAAAAAAAAAAAAGGGACAAAAAAATCCATGAATAGTGCAAAAGGGGAGACGCTCCCACGCTCGCTAGAGGATTAGGCGCGTGGAGCCCACTTGTCTCGTGTTGTAGTGGAATGACAAGCGCGTGCATAACACGTGCCTGTGCGACTGTTAAGGCGCTTCACGTGCCAGGGCTACCAATTAAGGCGCATGTGTATGCACTTTGCCACGCACCTGCTCCTCTCCCCATGTTATTATGTTTCTACCCCTCTCTTTGTTGGATAATTACGGTTATGCCTTCCTTAATGATTATTTATGTTTCTGCCCATGTCTACTAGATAATTATGATTCTGCCCTAGCTAATCATTTACCATTTTGTCTTGGGTTGCAAATATATGGTTCTGCCCCCTCTAGAATTATGGTTTTATACCCTTATGCTTTAGTTATGGTCTTGCCCTTAGGTGCAATTTGGTGTATATTTGTACTTTAAAATAATAAAGATTCAATTAAGAATGATTTGTGTCACGCCCCTAACCCTAGAACGCATGACATCCCTCAATCACTTCGGTCATTTGATTTCGACATCCTAGAAGGCGTTGTTGATGTGTTCATTTTTATCTTTTGATTATGCGCAAAGGGAAGCAAAAATAAACCCACCCAACCATTCATAACAAGAGAGATAGCATAAGACACTCACATATATAACAAACACACTTTCATATATGCATTACACTAGCCATTACACACTACTTTTTACATCAAAAAGACTTGGCCACACACACACAATCCACGGGATGGGTTTCTTCATCCTCATCCAAAAGGGGTTGTGTTGGCCTAGCTTCTCTACTACTATGAGGGCGACCTCAAAAAGTGATGCACCCATCATACCTATGACATCATGAAATTTTTAGTCATGTTTTCAATTTAATAAATCGGGCATTTCATCAACGCGCCTATAGTACTATTCTCAGAGCTGATCACTCCTGAGATAACTAGACTATCAAGGACAATCATTAATGGATTTTAATGCAATAGACTTGGGAATTCGACCGGGAATTGATTACTTGACCGTATTCATCTGTAGAGATCATTACAGCATAGTTAAAAGTCGATTAGAGATCAGAGATAGGTTGGTTCGATAGAGATGTGTTGCTAAATGTGGGTGATTCTACAAAATTACAAAATTCTCATCGACCGGTACTAGAGTAATTTTTCTGTCATTTTGGTACTATGTGTCCGTATTTGAAACCTCGAGATTTTCATGACAACCGAGAGTCGCCAATGTGTCGAAGAGATTCATTGTGGCTCAAAGAAAATCGACCATGGGTCATTTGCACTAAAAATTTATGAAAGCTACCTGGTAACTTAGGTCACGCTAAAATCGCGCCTGATTAAAATTAGCCGCGAATTTAAATATGATTTTAGAAATTGAAAGTTCTATCATGTCATAAGTCATTTTAGGAATGTCGACTCATCCTTCGAAGATTTTTCTGCAAATCGAAATTTTTGGCGAAAATTCGATATAGGGCCGTTTTCAACTGGAAAATTCAAAGGACTGTTCTTTTATCGCATTTTTGGGATGCAAGTGGATTCTTTTGGCGAGGAAAAATACCAATTTGATCGAGGATACGATGGTGGAATTTATAGAGGTTGAATTGTATCGATTCAAGAAGGAATTGAATCAAAATTGAGGGAAATGTCTTCAAATTCGTAGCCCCCATGCCTCTCAACCTTTTGGACAATTTGAGACTTGTTCTAGGGGGTTTAATGTGCACAAAATTGGCTAAGGATGATAGCCAATTGGTGGGCCTCACCAAGGGGACAAGAAGATAGAAATGGAGACCAAGGTGGCGCCCTCATGCTTGTTGTTCCCCTTTCTCCTTCCTCCTTCCTCGGTTGGTCGACCACCTCCATTGCAGACCAAATAAGCTTAAAAAATCCAGAGAAATTGAGCCCTCCCTAGCTGTCGCAAGTCTCGTTGGAGCCATCGCTGGCCGTCGCGCCCCCGCCGCTGTCTCGTGAGCCCTTCGTGCGGAGCCCGTATCCTAGTTGCGACGCCCAACCCTTTCAGCCGTCGTGCCATCTTGTTCCAGCGTTCCCCGTGCCGTCAAGCTTAGTGGAGCTCCGTTGTCGCCGATTGCCACCGTGAAGCCCCGCCTAGACCTCTATAGCCTCCGCCACTCGTCCTTGCCCGTTTCGGCCCCAACCAACCACTGTCCAACCTTGTTCGACTCAACCACAGAACCGAACCCCCTCAAGCCCACCGTGCATTGTTTGGCCCGTTTTGGAACCATTCCGGACCTCGAAAGGTGCACCTGCTTTGGAGTTTGTGGACCATCTCCGCGTCCTAGTTGAAGTGAACCCGTTGGATTGTTAATCAAGTGAGTTTACTCACTAATCTTTGCTTAGGGAGTTAATTATGCTTAAGGGTTGATTAGTTTAGGCTAAGTATGGTTTAGGTAGTTAGTTAGAATGTATTAGTAATTTAATCATTCGATATTGCATGTTAGGTGATTAAAGTAGTGTAATTAGCAAGTAGATAAGTCGTAGTATTTTTCTAGACAGGTTCAGAAATTTTCCGGGCATGTTTCGGTATTTAATTAGGCTTTTCTGGCCTAAGTTGCATTTATTGATATTTAATAATTAATTTTGGTAATTATTTAATTAATTTTTATTTTCTGGAAATTAGACCGAGATGGTTGATGACCGGAATTTTGTGTTGATCGCAATAGTGTGGTTAGATTATTTATCTGGATGATAATTTGTGCAAATTGTTTGTTAATTGTAATTTTGGGTATTTATCCCAAAATTTATTAATTTCAGTATTTAATTAAAAAAATATTGGGCGTTGGTTTACAATGCCAAAAATATTTTTATCAACTATATAATTAGTGAGATTTTATAAAATAAATATATTATATTTTTGGCTGAGGATTACCCTGTACCCACACACGATTATAGTACCGGGTACTATAAAAATAGTGAAATGGTTAGTGGATGAGTATAATATCTATATCAGCTTCGGTGAGCATAAATCAGCTTCGCTGAGCTATACTATCTATCTATATTAGCTTCGGTGAGCTATACTATATATCATTATCAGCTTAGGCGAGCATTTGTTTATATCAACTTTGGTGAGCAGTGATCGTTTCAAGGAAACGACTTGATAGATAGTATTGATTGATAGATAGTATTGGATGAGTTGACCGAGTGATGGTCTTGATGACATGGAATTGACTGGTTCGATTGATCGATGATTCGATCTGATTTGATGACTTGAATTGATTGAATTGTACTAACTTGTAGGAAGGGACTGAAGCAAAGGTAAGTCCTCTGGCTTGTGCTTGTGCTTGTGCTTAGGCAGCCCTTAGGGCATATTTCCTTCTTAGTCGGAACTTAGGGGGTGAACTTGCTGAGATGTCGTCTCACCCCGTTGTGAGATAACATTTACAGGTCCTTAGATGGCAGCTCCTCCCGAGCATTTTGGACAATTGAAGAAGGTCACTGAGCAAAAATGTTTTATTCTGCTTCATGGAGACCCAAGGGGATGGGTATATGAACTCGTGAAGTCCGTGGTCTAGGTTGATGCAGGTCTACCTAAAAAGGTACCCCATCAATATAGATCATGGTATCGTCAGGAACGGAATGGTTAGAGAGAGGGTCTCATACTGGAGTCTAAGGTCCCTATGTATGTGTTGGAGGTTGCTTTTGGGAAAGGTACAGCCAACCCTCCAGGTGGTTTAGTAGTGGACCTAAACCTGTCAAATCCAGAGTCTCCGGTGTATTCTGAGGAGGACTCGACTACTTGAGAAGCTGTAGCACTACCCCTTTTTGCAAACCTTGAGTGTAGATCGACTAGTATTGTATATGACATAGATGTTATGTGTATATAAGTGTGGTTTGGTTTTCAAAGGAAAAATTTGTGGTTCTACTTTTCTATCCCATCTTGTTGTTGTCTGGGGATTTATTTATTTGCTTCCGCATGTGCATTACGATGAATGGATTGGCGACGCGTCCTAGGACGTTGCTATTTAATCGACCATAGAGGGATAGACACGCGCTCGGAGGATCATGGCATGACATACTTGTTTAAGTAGTATCAAAGCAGGTTAATGGTTGGAGTGATAAGGTGCGATGGTTTATAGGATAGTTAGTAGTAAATGCTTTTATTTCATGCTGGTGCATGTCTGTGATAGCTGATTGGTAGAATTGTTTATTTGAGTGGATCGCTCAGTTTCTAATTCTGTGTGGAATTTGAAGGCAGGTTTTAGTAGAAAATTTGCATCATGAGTAATCAGGAGTAGAGGACTCCTAGGAAGCGTACCATAGGGCCTATTACTCGGGGTAGGATGCCGATGAGAGTTGGTACCCGATGAGGTCGTGGTAGAGTGCTAGCTTAGGCTAGCACAAGTGGAGTAGCACCGTCTCCTGTTGGTGCTGGGGTAGTAGCCTTTAAGGATCCAAGGTTTTTTCGGGATCATGCAAGCGCTCGAGATGCTAGGTAATAGGATGGATCAGCAAGCTCAAATCCAAGCTCCTAGTGTCGCCGCTTCAGCTGCCGCTACCACAATTGCTACTAATGCCGCCGCGAATGCTGCCGCTGCTGCTGTCACACCTGCCGCCGTACCTGCTGAGGTTCCACCAGGGAACATAGTGGTTGGGAGAGAGAGACTAATGCATAAGCTGGTGGAACAGTTTTTGAAGCTAAACCCACCAAAGTTTTCTGGGGCAGTAGACCCTGAAGCTGCAGCTCTATGGATTAAAGGCTTGGAGAAGGCCTTTGCATTGCTAATGTGCACAGAGACGGAGCAGGTAGTCCTTACAACCCACCAACTGTAGGGCAACACTAACACTTGGTGGAAATCCACCAGAGGCACGGTATTCCATGAGGGTGTAGCCCCAGAGTGGAACGCCTTTGCCGAAGTCTTCAATAGCAAATACTTTTATGAGATTGCCAGAGAATTGAAGATGGCAGAATTCTAGCGCCTTCGCTAAGGCTCGATGATGGTGGATCAATATGAGGCGAAGTTCGCTAAACTATTGCAATACGCTCCTGAACTGGACGAGAATCCAGTAAATTGAGTTAGGAGATTCAGAGATGGGACTCAAGCCGGAATCGAGGAGTCCGCTGATACTACTCAACCTAAGGAATTATAACGACCTGTATGAGCGAGTCCAGATGATAGAGAGAAATCAGAACGAAAGAGCCGCCGCATCTGGGTCGTGGTTCGGATCTAATAGAGATGAGAATCGGCATGGGAAGAAGCTCATGACCGGAGGAAGATTCCACGTCCCGCCCAATAGGAAGGGTGGAGTTGGCAAGTTAGGGCCAAGTCTGTCACGCCCCGATCCATGGGCACGCGTCTATCCCTCACCTTGGTCGATTAATAACGTGCTATATCCCAGGACTATGTATTGCCGATCCTTTTAATTTTTTATGCACATGCGGAAGCAGTTATAAATCCCCAGACAGTAAAATAATGGGATAGAAAATCAAGCCATCTTTTTCATATTGAAATTCACAACCACACTTTTATTAACAGCAAACAAGTCTCACACCTATCTACACTAAGACAGGGTTCACAAAAGGGATAGGATCTTAATCCACATCCGGGTTGTACTCAAGATCCCTCTCTGGATCATCTTCTTCTTCAAAAATCTTTCTCCTCCTCAAGATTCATGTCAGTGCTCTCCTTCTCAGGTTCCTCCTCTTCAGCTCTTACTCAAGGTCCTGAAATGTTGTCCCACAACCGAGATGAGACTACATCTCAGCAAGTTATACCCCCTAAGACTCGATTAGTAAACCAATACACTATTCAATTGCCTAAGCACAACATGAGTCAGAGGACTTACCTTGGCCTCAGATTCCATCTACAAATTAGTACAGTTTAATAGGTATTCAAACAATCACGTCACCGATCGAAGCATCGATCAAATCGACCTAGTCGATTACATGTCAGTCAGACCATTTCTAGGTCATTCATCTCACACCAAGAAATCTTCAGATCTAGTGGCTTTATGGTCCCATCCGACCTTTTCAAAATCTAGTAGCTTTACGGTCCCACCTGACCATTTCCAAATCTAGTGGCTTTATGGTTCCACCCGACCCTTTCAAAATCTAGTGGCTTTACGGTCCCACCCGACCCTTTCAAAATCTAGTGGCTTTACGGTCCCACCCGACCCTTTTCCAGATTCAATTTAGGAATGAATCTTAAATTCACTCATAAATTACTTTAGCACTAAATAAAGCTTAAATAAATAAACGGACTGCACCATGGCGATCAGCACGAAATTCCGGCCATTGGCCATCCTAGTTGAATTTCTGGAAAATAAATTAATTAAATAATTAATTTCGAAATTTAAATACATAATTATTAAAAAATCCAATTTAGGCCCATAATGCCTAATTGGAAGCCGAGACGAACCTGGAAAATTACCGAGACTCGTTCAATAAATAACATGTCATGTCTACTTGCTAATGTCTATTTCTAACCACCTAACATGCATCATTAAGTCTCTAATTTAATTTATCTAAATTAATCTAACCACCTAATTGCATTTAATTAAATCTAACCAATCCTAAGTATAATTAACAAACTAAGAAAGCATTAGTGAGTAAAACTCACTTGGTAAAAGCAGAGACCGAATCACCGCAACGGCGACGCGATGGTGGCCGAAATCGGATTTTCGGCGACACCGGCGGGCTTGGGCCGGGCTTTAGACTCGGGCCCAACAAATCTCAACCCAACTAAGAATTGTCTTGTACTGGACTGGGCTTCACTTGACTGAATGGGCCTTGAATGGGCTGTCCTCGTGGTTTCTAATTTTGCTGGGCTTCGAAACTAAATTCACTGGGCCTGACTTGAAGTAAGTTGGGCCAAAACTAAAATGCAGGAGCAGATGGGCTAAATACACGACCCAAAGAAGCTGCTGGCCATGTCTGCTGGAATTGTCGAGCTGGGCCTAAACGATTGAAAGTACTGGGCTTCGCTGGCAGCTGGTGTTACGGGGTCAATCAAAGGGCTTTTGCGGGCTTCTTCGGTTGATGGAGCTACGCACGAAGGAGACACAAGCTGGCAAACAGGCGCAGGTGTTGAAGACTGAAGGAAATCGCAGCTCGGTGGAATTCGGTGGCTACTCCAGTCAACAATTGAAACGAAAAGGGGAGGGGTTTGACTCCGTGGGGCTTCGTGGATGCCTGTTGCTGGGCTTTGGGTCTTCGGTGGCCGCGCAAGAGAGAAGCAAACCATGGACGTGGCTTCGCTTCAATGTTGGTTGACCAAGGAACAAAACTTAGTGTATATGGGCTGTTAGCAATTTGGCGGAGGTGAAGAAGAACAATCGTGGGTGTGGGGTCTTGGTTGGGAAAAAGGAGAGAACAAAACGAAAGGAAAATGAAGGCAAGGGCAGCTCGACTTCGGTTTTGATTTTCTTCTTGGGAGCTGATGTCAATCGAAAGAGAAGAAAGCGACACAAGGCAGCTGGCAATTCTTGCTCACCAAGATTGGAAAAGAAGAAGAAAAAGTCAGCAACTTATCCATTCTCTTAAATGCTTGTCCCCCTTCTTTTTCTTTATCCTTATCTTGGTCGGTCTCTAATACTTTCTTGTAATAATCTTTATAAACCAATCAAATTTGAAGCCTAAAATTTGCTGCCACTTTCAAATCCGAATTTCATATTTTGATCTATAACTTCATCACTCAATTTCCCAAATTGAGACCCAATTTTGGTGAAGAAAAATCCCGAACAATCCTCTGCAAATCTCTAACACTCAAAGGTTCAGTTCGGAAGTCGAAATTTCCTTTAATTTGGCCTATCCGAATTTCCGTTGATTTTTTGCGGCGTCCGAACCGATTTTCCGTAAAAATCTCAGAATCTCTGAAAAATCTTTTGAGACTGAGTCGACACTCCTAGAATTTATTGTGACATGACCGAAACTTCAATTTCTGAAATTGGACTCAAATTGGCGGTTAATTTTTATTCGACGCATTTTTAGCGTGACCTAGGCTACCAGGTAACTTTTAGATATTTTTAAGTGCAGTTGACTCGTGGTCGATTTTCTTCGAGTCACTATGAACCCACTCAACTTATTGGCGACTCTCAATTATCGTGAAAATCCCGAGGATCCAAATACGAACACAAGGTACCAAAACAATAAGAAAATCAGTCCAGTGCCAGTTGACATGAATTTTCTAATTTAATGGTGTCACCCACGATTAGCCACACATCACTGTCGATCCAGTCTAACTCTGATTTCAAATCGATTTTTAACTGTGCCGTAATGGCCTCTAAAGATGGACACGGTCGAGAAGCTGATTCCTGGTCGAATTCTCAAGTCTATTGCCTTAAAATTCCTAATAAATTCCCCAGATAGTCTAGTTATCTTAAGAATGATCAGTTCTGAGAATAGCCCTATAAACACGTCAATGAAACGCCCAATTCAATCAGAAGGAAACGGAACCGAAAATTCGGGATGTCACAAAGTCAGAATGGGGTGTGTCGCTTCTGCGGAAGGTGACATTTCCCGGCCCTGTGCCCTCGATGGATGGGTGCGTGTTTTGAGTGTAGTCAACAAGGCCATGTAGCCAGAGATTGTCCCAGAAAGTCAAGGGGACCATAGAAGTTACCGCTGCCACCACCGAGGGTCAGATAAGGGGTGCAGCGCCATAGTTTGCACCACAGGGTGGACAGAACAGACCCCCGGCTCAGGAGATAGTAAATGCCCTCATAAGAGGTCAGGCAGAGGACATGCTTAATGTGATTACATGTACGGTTTCACTGAGTTTGGTTTATGCTTTGTTTGACTTTAGAGTGACTCATTCTTTTATTGCCGAGCAATATGTTAGGCTGATAGGATTAAATCCTGAGTTGTTGGAGTCAGTGGTTAGCATATCTACACCGTTAAAGGATAAGATGTTAGCCACATTGGGTTGTACTGGTTGCAAGTTAGTGATTAGTGAGCGAGAGGGGAAAATAGACTTATTAGTCCTAGCCATGTATGACTTTGATTTAATAATTGTCATGGACTGGCTCACCAAACAACAAGCTAAGATGGACTACTATCGTAAAGTGATTCAATTTGACCCGTTAAGTTTCGAGTTCGTTGAAAGTCAAGGAGGACCCTCGATTACATTGATCTCGTCGCTTGAGGCAACCCGTTTGTTAGATGAGGATTTTCAAAGTTACCTAGCAACTGTCGTGGATACGACAGTTGAAGAGCTGAAGATCGAAGATATCTTAGTGGTATAAGAATTCCTAGATGTATTCCCGAAGGAATTGCCCGGCCTACTGCCAGAAAGAGAGATCGAGTTTGTAATTGAGTTAACACCTGGGACAGAGCCAATCTCTAAGGCTCATTACCGGATGGCGTTGTCTAAGTTGAAAGAACTGAAGGTACAGATGCATGAGTTGTTAGATAAAGGATTTATATGTCCCAATGCATCACCTTGGGGAGCACCAGTTCTATTCGTAAAGAAGAAAGATGGTTCGTTGCATTTGTGCATTGACTATCGTCAACTCAATCAAGTGACAACAAAAAAAAAGTACCCACTCTTGAGGATCGACGACTTGTTTGATCAGTTACAAGGAGAGTCGATATTTTCAAAATTTGACTTGAGGATAGGATATCATCAGTTGAGGATTAGGAAGGAAGACATTCCAAAATATGCGTTTCGTACTCGATACGGCCATTATGAGTTCACTGTAATGCCGTTTGGATTAACAAACGCCCCAGCCGCTTTTATGGATCTGATGAACCGAGTGTTCAAGGAATATCTGGATCGGTTTGTGATCGTGTTCATCGATGATATTCTGGTGTATTCGAGGAGTGATGAAGAGCATGAGAGTCATCTGAGAATAGTACTTCAGACCTTGAGGATTTGCGAGCTGTACACCAAGTTTAGAAAGTGCGAGTTTTGGTTGAAGCAGTGATCAACTGGCCAAGACCGACTATAGTGACAGAGATCAGGAGTTTTTTGGGTTTAACTGGTTATTACAGAAGGTTCGTGGAAGGATTTTCAGCTTTAACGTCGCCGTTGATTCGACTCCTGAAGAAGGACGAGAAGTTTGTGTGGACAGACAAGTGTGAGCGTAGTTTCCAAGAGCTTAAGCATAAGCTGACTACCACACCTGTGATGACCATTCCATCTGGTCCTAAAGGGTACGAGATCTATAGTGATGCATCGTTTGGAGGATTGGGTTGTATGCTGATGCAACACGGTAGAGTTATTGCATATGCCTCCTGTTAGTTGAGACATCATGAATCAAATTACCCGACGCATGACTTAGAACTTGCGACAATCATTTTCACTTTAAAGATTTGGAGACACTATTTGTGTGGAGAAAAGTTCTAGATCTTCACTGACCATCAAAGTCTCAAATATCTATTCTCTCAGAAGAAGTTGAATATGAGACAATGTCGATGGATGGAACTTCTAAAAGACTACGATTATGATATCTTGTATCACCTCGGGAAGGCGAAAAGGTTGCCGACCCATTGAGTCGGAAGTCTTCAGTTGCATAGATGATGGTTAAAGAGTGGGTCTTACTCAAGAGAGCGTGAGATTCGGTTTTCTAATTTGAGGTAGGCCACCTTTCAAATCTTATGGCCACCCTCAGAATTGGGGTGGATGTTCAGATCAAGATTAAGGCACTTCAGCCGACAGACCTAGATGTTCCTAAGATTTTGCAAGAGGATACTGATAAAAGAAAGACTGATTTTCAGATTTCTGAGGATGGAACACTGAGGTTCCGAGGACGATTGTGTGTACCTGACGATGCAGAGCTTAGAAAGGAGATCTTATTAGAAGCTCATCGTAGTAGTTACAGCATTTATCTTGGCAGTACGAAGATGTATTAGAATCTGCGCCAACATTATTGGTGGTCTGGTATGAAGGCAAACATCGCCAAACACGTCACCAAGTGTTGGACGTGTCAGCAAGTGAAAGCTCAGCATTATAAGCCGGGAGGACTTTTGCAACCTCTCGAGATCCCAGAGTGGAAATAGGAGCACATCACGATAGATTTTGTTTTAGGCTTACCGAGGAGTCAGAGAGGAAATGATTCCATTTGGGTAGTGGTCAACAGACTAACAAAATTGGCTCACTTCATTGCAGTACGAAAGAACCTTGACTTGGATAGGCATGCAGAGTTGTACGTGCGTTAGATAGTTTGTCTGCATGGAGTGTCAGTGATGATTACTTCAGACCAAGACCCGAGATTCACAGCTGCATTTTGGAAGAGTTTGCAAGCTGCTTTAGGTACGAAGCTGTATAGTACAGCATATCATCCTCAGACGGATGACTAGTCTAAGAGAACGATTCAGACTCTCGAAGACATGTTGCGAGCTTGCATGCTTCAAAATAAGCTGGGAAGAACAACTTCATCTCGTTGAGTTTGCTTACAACAACAGCTACCAACAGAGCATTTATATGGCTCTTTTTGAAGTATTGTATGGCAGAGCATGCAGAACGCTAATGTGTTAAGATGAAGTCAGGAAAAGAAAGATCACAGGTCCAGAGTTGGTTCAGCAGTCAGTGAATGTGGTTGCAGTCATCAGAGGCAGACTAAAGACCTCTTAGAGCCGCCAGAAAAGTTATGCAGATAAGCGCCGAAGACTATTGGAATTCCAAGTCGGTGATCATGTTTTTCTAAAAGTGTCACCGATGAGGGGAACTTTGCGATTTGGCAAGAAAGGGAAACTAAGTCTGAGGTACGTAGGTCCATTTGAGATTCTTGAAAGAATCATGATTCTAGCGTATCGTCTTGCATTACCGCCGAGATTGGCACAAGTGCATGACGTCTTTCATGTGTCGATGTTAAGGAAGTATGAGCCTAACTCGATCCACATGCTTAATTTCGAAGAATTGGACGTGGACGATAGAGTGTCGTACGTTGAAAATCCGATTTAGATTGTGGATCGAAAAGAGCAGGTTCTAAGCCCTAAGACCATCTCGTTGGTCAAAGTAGTATGACAACACCACAGCACTGAAGGAGCAACTTAGGAGAGTGAAGAGTCGATGAGACAATTGTACCCCTACCTTTTCGCTTAAAATGTTGTAATGGTTTAAATTTCGAGGATGAAATTTTTAGAAGAGGGGAAGAATTGTGACATCTTGAAATTTTCAGTCCTATTTTCAATTTAATAAATTGGGCCTTTCATCAACGTGTCTATAGTGCTATTCTTAGAGCTTATCACTCCTAAGGTAACTAGACTATCTAGGGAAGTCATTAATGGATTTTAATGCAATAAACTTGGGAATTCGACCAGGAATCGGCTACTCGACCGTGCTCATCTGCAGATATCATTACGGCACAATTAAAAGTCGATTAGAGATTAGAGATATGTCAGTTCGACAGAGATGTGTGGCTAAACGTGGGTGATTCCACCAAATTACAAAATTCTCGTCAACCAGTACTAAACTGATTTTTTCTGTCGTTTTGGTACCTTGTATCCGTATTTGAAACCTTGAGATTTTCACAACAACCGAGAGTCGCCAATGTGTCGAAGAGATTCATTGTGGCTCAAAGAAAATCGACCACGAGTCATTTGCACTAAATTTTTTTGAAAGCTACCCGGTAGCTTAAGTCACGCTAAAATCGCGTCAGATTGAAATTAACTGTGAATTTAAATCTGATTTCAGAAATTAAAAATTCTATCATGTCACAAGTCATTTTAGGAACGTCGACTCATCCTCCGAAGATTTTTTTGCAAACCGAAATTTTTGGCAAAAATTTGATGTAGGGCTCGTTTTTTATCGGAAAATTCAGAGGACCGTTTTTTATCGTGTTTTTGGGATGCAAGTGGATTCTATTGGCGAGGAAAAATATTAATTTGATCAAGGATACGATGGTGGAATTTATAGAGGCTGAATTGCACCGATTTAAGAAGGAATTGAATCCAAATTGAGGGAAATGTCTTCAAATTTGTAGCCCCCATGCCCCTCAACCTTTTGGACCATTTGAGACTTGTTCTAGGGGGTTTAATGTGCACAAAATTGGCTAAGGATGACAGCCAATTGGTGGGCCTCACCAAGGGGACAAGAAAATAGAAATGGAGACCAAGGTAGCCCCCTCATGCTTGTTGTTCCCTTTCCTCATTCCTCAACTAGTTGACCACCTCCATTGCAAACCAAATAAGCTTAAAAAATTCAGAGAAACTGAGCCTCCCCCCTCCTTAGCCGTCGCAAGTCTCGCTAGAGCCACCCCTAGCCGTCGCGCCCCGCTGCTGCCTCGCGAGCCCTCCGCTTGAGCCCGTATCCCAGCCGCGACGTCCAACCCTTCCAGCCGTCGTGCTGTCTTGTTCGAGCGTCCCCCGTGCTGTCGAGCTCAGCCGAAGCTCCGTCGTCACCGCCTGCCGCTGTGAAGCCCCGCAAAGACTGCTTCAGCCTCCGCCGCCTGTCCCTGCCCGTTTCAGCCCTAACCAGCCACCATCTAGCCTTGTTTAGCCCAACCATAGAATCAAACCCCCTTAAGCCCATCGTGCATTGTTTGGCTCGTTTTAGAACCCTAAAAGGTGCACTCACTTTAAAGTTTGTGGATCGTCTCCATGTCCCCGCTGAAGTGAACCCATTGGATCGTTAATCAAGTGAGTTTACTCACTAATCTCCACTTAGGGAGTTAATTATGCTTAAGGGTTGATTAGTTTAGGCTAAGTATGGTTTAAATAGTTAGTTAGAACGGATTAGTAATTTAATCGTTCGATATTGCATGTTAGGTGGTTAGAGTAGTGCAATTAGCAAGTAAATAAGTCATAGTATTTTATCTAGACAGGTTCGGAAATTTTCTTGGTCCGTTTCGGTATTTAATTAGACTTTTCCCATAATTCTTAATCGGTCCATTCAGCACTAATCCATCGGTCAACATCTATTGTATTTTTTATGGTTTTTCTTTTTCAGAGAACTAATATTAGAAAAAAAAAAAACACACACACACACATGCACACAGTTTGATGATCCAATAGCTACTTAGGATGTGTTTGGCAACTTGTCAAATAATAATAATTCCGTTCTTTTGTTCTCAGAAGTATATTTGGAATAGAAATTCGTTTGGTAAAAAATTTATTTCTGAGAACAAATTTCTATTTTTTTTTTTCCTGGAAGTAAATTTGGAACAAAATCAAGAAGAAAAAAAATTGATTTTTTGTTCTCGGGAGTAATTTCATAATCAAGTTAACCCATTTTTTTTTTCTCTTTTTTCTTATTTATTCTTGTTCTTCTTCACTCTCCTCTTCTTTAACCACTGCCGCCGCCGTCCACCGACGACCTGTCTGGCGAGCTCGTCGGAGGCTAGGCAAGCCTCGCCCGGGCCTCCCTCGACCATCGGTGAGCCTCGCTTGATCGAGAGCCGAGCCATGGCTTGAACTTGCTCAAATCTGGCAAGGCTAAGCTCGCTTAGATGCCGGCGGGACTCAACCTCGCTAGGCCATTGCGAGCTCGAGGCGTGCCTCGGTGTGGGCTGATAACGCTCCAACGAGGTCGCTAACCCTCGTCTGGCCGATCGCCGATCATCCAAAGGTCGACGACCGGCAACCCTTGAAGAAAAAGAAGAAGAAAAAAAAATAAAAGAGAAAAAGAAAAGAAAAAAAGAAGAAAAAAAAGTAATAAAATTATTTAAAAAGTAAGAGAAATTGATTTGAAGTAAACATTTTGAAGACAATGCCAAACATAATTCTATTATGGGAATTGAAATTTTGAGCAGTTATCAAACGGCTTAAAATGCTTAGAAATTGTTTCCGGGAACAAAATAAAAAAGAATCATTTCCGATCAGAAATTATCCCCGATAACAGAAGCGTTACTAAACGCGCCCTTAAAGGCCAATACTAAAAATGGTGAGAAACTTGATGCTCTTCCTCGTTAACTAGAGATAGAAGTGAATGGTCTCATGCTCGCATCTTCTAAGTATGCCCAGTTTTATGAGCTTAAATATTCGTTAAAATTACCAACGCAAATATCATACCATCTCTTGCATATTTACCGCTAAAACCAAGTTTTCTATATATTATAGTATTGTTGGTTTCCTTCTTCGTGAGTTTCATTTTTCATATCAAAATTAAAATAGGATGGAAAGAGATATGCGAATATTTTAGGGAACGTAATTATACTTATAAACATTTTGATAACTTCAATAAAGAAAGAAATATAATTTCAACAACATCCCGGTGTTGATACAAACAAGAGGATGGTAATTTACATGTGACTCTATAAATCTTCACATTATGGATAAAATCCCTTTTTTGCCCTTAATGACTCGACTAAAAAGCAAATAAAAAAATATTAAACAACGAATACGAAAGAAAGGAGAACTCAAAATTAACTAAAAGATTTGTAACTGCCCAAACACCAAATAATTGGCACAATGACTATTATTATAACGTTTAACAACTGTCTCTAAAAAAATCCATTTAAAATCCTCATTAGCGACATCTACCCGAGTCGCCCTCTCGCCATCTTCTCCTTCATATGCTATTTTCCATGCAATAGCCGGCTAAATTATCCTACAATCTTCGTATGCTCCAACCTAGCTGCATTTGGCGCTTAAAGTGGAGAGAGAACTGGATGGCAGGGACTCGAGCAGAAAGTAAAGACAAAATGAAAGTTCAGAGAATAACGTGCAACTGCTAAAAGTTGAAGAGCCACTGCGTTGCCGAGGTCAAACTTGAAGAGGGTTTTGTGAAACTTGTCCTGAAAGAAAATCTAGAAGCAGAAGTAATAGGAGAAAACCCTTTTCCACTTCAATCATGTCCTCATATATAGACATGATTGCACCTGATAGGCACGCATGACAACGCCAAATAATCACCTAAGTTCACTCAAGAAACTGATAAGGAAATGATTGCTAATAAACAACAATTCCTTTAATGAGCTCAGGTTGGATGGAATCAATGATTTCTACCACTGCACTAATAAATTATACACTGCTCATAATTAAAGTACGTCATATTGTTTAAAGATCTTGACATAAAACCACTTGCAACACTCTAAAATCCATGGTATGTCATGACAACAAATCAGAATGGATGAAAAAAAAAAACCCTAAAGGTGAATTCAATCGCTTGGTTCAAGGAATGCAACCATAACTTATCAATCAGTCTGATTCTCACTAAAACTCAGATACTTAGAGAATGTCTCCAAGTACAAAAAAATTCATCATAAAGCACAAAGAGCAAAAACAATTCGGCCAAGTAAGGCAAATAATTTGGCGTACTATTTATTAAGTGCTCATTTCCAAGCATTGGCAAAAATAATCGGAGAAAGGGCTTAAAAAATCCCATCAACAGATGGCCGAGAAACGTCATGGAACAAGAGCAATGGACAAACCAAACTTGGGAGCCTTTTCCAGAGCCTTGGTGTCAATCTCACCAGAAATTGTAAACATTGACTTCGGTATAACCTCATGCTGCAGGACCCCACCGAGCTTCCCATGATTATTCAGCTTTCCTTTCACTATGGTGAGGTGATCAATGGCATATGAACCTCCAACTGTAAAAATATTCTCATTTGTGGAGAACTTTCTACAAATCTCTCCAACAGCACTAGTCTTCTTAGACTGATCCAGATGGTGTACATATGATGCTCGGATAGAGTCTCCTTTGTCACCACTGAGAAGTAGATTCCATGAGCATCAAAGTCAAGAATCTTCCATCAGTTGATTTGTTCAATGTCTAACATTTGTAAGGAAATTAATAAGCCCAAAACTTACAAGATCACAGAAGCGTAAGAGTCTGGCTTTGATACGCTAATCCCAGCAGTGTACTTCGTGAAGTTGCCTGATGTCACATCATATCCTGCCTCGGCACCAAATGCAAGGCTTGGAGTGCCAATGGTGGTGGAAAGGTCAAAAACAGGAGATTGCTTCAATGTAACAGCTGTAGTAAGGGTTGCATGTTCATGGAAGTACTGAACCTCCAGCTGCATTAAAATAGTGAATGCCAAGCCATCAGCAAAGCAAACAGCAAGCAACCATCTTAAATGATTCCCAAGGCTAGCACTGTAAAATGTTCTACCTTGCCAGAATCATAATATGGCACTTTAAATGAGGCGATGGCTTTGGTTGACGGGAGGATGTCAGTGAAAGTGAAGGTAGAGAAAATCTGCCAAGACAAGGATCGACGTCAAACTATACTTCTGAGTTAATTCAGACTCCTTACTTCAAGCTTCAAAGGAAAAAATTGTGAAGAAAGAGCAACCCACATTTGACTCAGTATCAACTTTGACATCAATAAGGACATTCGTATACTTGTATTTTGCAGCCAGATCAGAAGTTGAAAGGCTTCCTTTCTTCACTGCCGTCGATGTGAGGATCTGTAGAAGGCAAAGTAATGAGAAGCCCGCAAGTTATTACAACAAAAGTAACAGTTAATGCTTCCTGGTAAATTACATCAGTCACCTGTAACAAACAATATGAAGCTCTTCAAAGCATGAAATTGCAGAACTATTGCATGCAGGCTTGCAGAGCGAGAGAGAGAGAACCACCATAAGCAAATTTCATCAATGGCTAATTAGAAGTCATAATAAGCCATGCTATTTTGACCTCTAAATTCCTTAAGATACTTATGGTTATGTGAGATTCGACAATTTCAAAATTATTCTAACCACTTCTTTGTGCTTTCTGAAGATGATCGAAATCTAAATTGCTGAACTGAGAATGGACTTTAGAAGATGACTGTAAAACGCTATTTATACATAACTGTGACAGAGACCATGCATAAACACCATGTAAATACAGTTGGTGCCCATCTCTATAATCGCTTTATTGATATAGATGGTTTGGTACTTGTGATTTCTGCAACCAATTTCTGCCATTGCCTTAAGTTGTACACATTCATCAAAATGGTAAGGTTGTTACTTTCACTCTTCCTTTTTCCCAACACGTTCATTTGTTTCGCGAACAAACTCGAAGTTCCACATGAGTTTTCAGTTCCACCTATTATCTCTGCCTCATGAGAGAAATGACCATAACAAGGAAGAAATCCCGTGAAATTTCGCCAGGCTAACTGTTCTTTAACCACTATAAGGAGTACAGATATTTAACGGTGAAAATAGCAATGGCAGAAAGACATATAGAATGCAAAATTCTAGAGAAAAAGAATTAACCCTACAAAGTAATAATTCAATGACCGGATACAACCAAACGCAATCGCTGCTTCCTTAATCAAATCAGACCTATTCATTTGGGTTGAAAGGAATCAGTAATCACATAAATGACCGAATCGAGTCAAACACCCCGTCCAATGGGACGCCACGATGCATGATCCCAGACACATCAATTTCGAATCAAAACCCAACAGAGAAATAATAAAAAAAAGAGAAGATCGATAAAATCTTTCTTTTCCCTAATCATGGATTTCAACAATTCAACGAGACAGTTCCCATCTATAGCAGCGTATTCCCCGATATCAGGAGGGGAGACGAGATAATCGGTCGACATACCACGCCATTTTCGCTGCAGGTGTTGATGGAGACCTTGTGATCGGTGGTGTAGTTCGCGGTCAAGATATCTGCACCGAATCGATGGAAATCACGAGGGGGGTCAATACTCGAGGAACGAATCCGTTCCGAGCGCACCATTCGACGCGCGAAAGGAATCGGAAGATGGGATCGAGTCGATACCTTTCGCTTTCTTGCCGATTTCCGAGAAAAGTCCCGGTCCCTTGCTCATCTTTCAGAAACAGAGAGAGATCCGTGAAATGGAGAGAGAGATAGAGAGAGAGAGAGAGAGAGGAGTGGCAGAGAAAATGAGTGTTGTTCTCTGGTTTTGCTTTCGTTTTCGTGATTTTCTCTCTGGTGAACGATGGCTTGCGAGAACGCGAGTCGCCCGGAGGAACGCAGAACCGCGCTTAACGACTGTGACGGTGTGCTTTTACTACAGACAAATCGTAGCCGTTGAAACTTGTTGGGTGGGCCGAGTTACATCGCTTTAACCCGCTGCCCGTCAGAGGTGGGAATGTCACCGCATTGTGGAATCGATTTGTATTGACTTTCTTTTCTTCCTTTTCTTCTTTAATCGAATTATATTTGACTTTTTCATACGTGCTAAATAGAGAGCTCCCAGAGATCCTCTCGAAATGTAGAGTGTTTTTCTACCGCTTGGTAGCTATGTTTACAGAAACCCTAACCCCAATTACATCCATACCATCCTCCCGACCTTCGAATTTCAGCATCACCCATCTCCATTGTTGAATTTCTTTCGCCATTACCAACCTTTGCGATTCTCCTTCTCCGCCAGCTTTGGATTACGGTCGTGGGGCCAGAATTCAAGCAGTAGACCATCTCCGCCTAGTTCGCCCTTTGCATGCCTTCACTCCGCTGTTTCTCTTTGATAATTCTGTGCGGTACTTCAGTTGATAGCTAAGTTATGTGGTGCCATGGACTACCCTTCCCTGTAGATGCCTATTATTGTTGGCACTTTGAGGTTTCTTGCTGGGTTATAAGCTAAGTATGTCCTTGTGATATTCAACCTCTTTCGTTTTTCGTTGGTTAAATTAAGCATAGTTGAGTAAATAATAATAATAATAACAATCTGGTGAAGAACCACTTTGTGCGTGGAAGTGGGGGATTCATTTTTGAGAAGAAATTTTATTTTCTGTCCACGTCGCAGCCATGTGTTACTAAAGTGAAGGGGGGGAACGACACTTGGGTTTGTTTTTTTGTTTTTATTCTTTTTCCCTTCCCCGAAGCGCACGACGTCCTCTAGCCACGAAGGAGCGGCGTTCTTTTCTTTCTTCAAAAATGGAGACCCACCATCTTCCTTTTACTCCCCTTTTCGTTCAACTCCGCCAAGCCCGACCCTACCTCAGCCTCTCATAGTCGGCGCCTCCATCTAGTAGCAGAATCGTCGCTGCTCAGTTCCAAACGGAGCTTCGTCGCCGGTTGCGAAGCCTTAGTCGCCCGACGCCTCCTTCCCCTTCCATCGACGAAGGATCCAGGCAATTGGAGCTGTCCTTGTGGTTTGAGTTCATAAATCTGCCTTGCCTAGCTCTACATGTTGATTTAGGGCTTGGTTGTGGCGGTGAGGGCGCAAGGGACGGGTGATAAAGCGTTGTCCATATCTGGGGTTGGGGGTAGGTGCGGCGGATTGCTGTTCCTTGTGATTGTGGTGCTGCTTTGGAGTCTTTAGTTCATGGGTAACCTCTAGAAAGCTTTGCATATACAATTCATGAGTTGAAGTGGTTGTTGGAGCCGGGATTGATGGCTGAAAACGCTAGTTCTTAGATAGAGTAGGTTCTGGTTTTGGTGGCCCCGTCGGTGAGTCGTAGGTATTGCGTCCTATCCAGTCGACAACCCACCAATCCATGTTTTTCTCTCTCTGTCCCATATTCTCTCTTTTCCTCCCTCAACTTGAATGGAATAGACCTTTGATGTCACTGTCTTGAGCGTATATGGGTTAGTCGAGAATCTGAATAAGAGCTTGAGGAGTTATATGGGAGAGGAGGCTGTGAACGAGAAGAGGGGGTGTGCGAGAGAGAGACAGAGAGAGGGAGAGTTTGTGAGAGATGCGGACTAAACGAGTTGAGGACAATTCTAGATTTGATGGTTATGTTTTGGGCTCATTTGGGCTAGTCGCACGGTTGAACAGGCGTTCGGTGACTTGCGCGCAAGGCTTGTGGATAGTATGGTATAGGTCGGGGCAAAAAAGGAGGCTATGGTCATTTATTGTGGAGTAGGAAATACTAATGAGTTACGAAATAGGCTTGCGTGTTAACTTAGGAAGATCGAGAGTTTAAATGTGGCTTTAGACGAATTCTTTTCAAGTTGTTGATGGTGAATCGCTGGTGGTTAGCACCTATTTAGGTGTTATACATGTGTGGTCGAGTTTAAAAAGAGGGTTTGTGAGAGAATTAAACAGCTAGGAACCATTGAGTGCAGATGATAGAATTTATAGTTGATCTGTTCAGTAAGAAAAACCAGCTGAGGGTGCTGGTTTACCGATTTTCTGTTGTCAAATACATTAAAAATTTGATGGATTTATCTTCTAAAGAATTGTGCATTACTTTCTGATCTCTAACATATATTTAATTGGGATTTTTCTGAGTTGAATTGATCCTCACGAAGGCTTGAATTTATGATGTTTGTAAGCTGTCCAGAATAGTTAAATCATGATTTCAATGTGCATCTGAATTTTTATAAAATTTTCGAGTTAGGGTAAGGACTTGATTTCTTCATGAAAGTAGTAGGAGACATGTAGATGCATAACATATCAAAATTTGAGAACAAACCGACAATGTTTGGTTGGTGAAACGATTTTGCTTCTGTAGGTACTAAACCTGGAATCTGCTGCAGAATTTTAGAAAGAAAACATAAATTACTGCTCTTAATACGTTGAGATATAGACTTAGGTTTATTCACAGAAAATGTTAATCTAGGTCCCTTCTATAACATACCAAAATTTCATAATATTCTGATAAGGATTGATGTACTTTCTGTGTCTGTGAACAAAACTGCTCATTTTAGTCCATAGACTGCTTGATCCGAGAATATGTATTAGTTGTTGTCTCTTGTACTTGATTCTTAATTTGCTGAGGTTGTTGGTGCTGCAACAAGGGAATTGTGAATGTGTGAAGTTGGCTAAGAGCCAATGTGAGACCCCGGGTGTCGGGATGCCTGGAGAGGGATGAAAAGAAGTAACAACATTCTCTCCAGAGGTCTGAGAAGGGTTGAACAGCTTCTCAGGGGACCTCGTGATGCCAGGTTGGGTGCGAGGGGTTCAGGGCGGAGTGTTGTCTCCCCCTGGGATTGTTGCAGCTAGATATTTGTAGTTTAGTAAATTGATAGTTGTTTATCTATTTGATGTGCTATGGTTCAAACCCAAATTAGGACTAACCGCCCACTTGCTGAGTTTTTATTTTAAAAACTCACGCTTGTTTATTATGTTATTTTCTTCAGATTGAAAGATGTCATCTGCATCGCCTACACCGCCTGCTGCTACGACCACTATCTTGTATGGCTCCCCCGCCGACTTTGTATGGCGGCAAGAAGAATTCACTGACTGACATTTTCCCGGTATAACCTTCGTCAAATACACATCATGTTTGACAGTTGACACAGGGGAGCTTATGGGGCCGGCATACATGGCCTTCGTCGCCCTCTATGTACGTATGGAGGGTCGGTTGGTGGGGCCCTTGACGCTATATGACGATGGACCTGGCCTTGGTGGGAGCCCCGCGGTGTAAGAGGTGGTTGAGGAGCACTTGACATGTGGGAGAATTTTGTTTCTTTTTGTTGTTTGACAACATGTATATACGCGATGGAAGGCGGGATGTTTAGTGTTCGTGACTACTAGTGTTTTTTGTAGGAATCCCCCTCTTAACCTCATCTCCCTACATGAATGGAACAAAGTTTAATGATAAATAAAGCCAAGTACAGTTCAGTTTCTTCTGTTTTAGCTTGGAGTGAAGTTTAATTTATATTTTGAAATTTATCTATTCTTTTTTTTAAAGCAAGTTTCGGAAGATGGGTTTGAGTTCCAGGGTGCCACAGTCCTACTCTCTTCTCTGTGGGATGGATTCGGGAGACCCGAGCGACTCTGCACAACTGGTTGCTCTCTATTCTAGATTGGGCCGACTTACTACTGAGCAACAAATTGAAGTCTAAGACAATGAACCCCCACCTGAAAAATTGGAAGAATGTCGATTAACATTGGTAGGGAAACTCCTTTCAAACCCATCAATAAACCTCCCAGCTTTCCAGAGTACTTTGAAAAGGGCTTCGCGGACTGAAAAAAGTTGATATCTCCCAAAGAGAAGTAGGCCTATTTGTAGCAAAATTCCACTCATATGCCGACAAACAGAGAGTCCTAGATGGTGGCCCTTGGCTTTTTTCAAGCCATCTAGTTATCTTTAAGCCATGGGAGCCCAACACCTCCTGACACTGTTATGATTTCTCTAGTTGCCCTTTTTGGGTACAAATCTTTGGACTTCCATTGGAATGGACTATAGAAAAAATGCTGAGCAAGGCGGTGCAAGATATCCGTCGGGTAATTGAAGTCAGAGTCGACACTAAAGAGGGAGTAACATTTAGGGCTGCTTGAGTGAGGTCGAGCTAAATTTGCAGGAACCTTTAAGGATAGGAAAATTGATCCGTATTGACGGGAAAACTCTTTGGCTAGATTTTCGCTATGAGCGCTTATCCCATTTTTGTTACTCTTGTGGCAAATTGGGCCATTATGCAATGCATTGCAAGGACTACCCTTTTGATGAGGCCAAATTAGACGGACGGGAGAAAATGGCCTACGGCCAATGGCTTAGAGCCGAGGTCAAAGAATACAGCCCTTATTGGCAAACTTTTTACGCACCTCAAGACAAACCACCTTAGTCTGAAGAAAGCATACCTGAAATGCCTCCCTCACAACTTCTGAATATCCCTCTTCTACCCCCACCATGTCATATTGATGTAGCAAACTTATATAAACTAGCAACTATGACGAATCAACAAGCACCAGTCCTTGACCAGCAGCATCTTCAGGAGGCACTTATGCAAGGGACTTCTCTCCACACAGCGCTCATTCCTGTAACAACCAAAATGAAGAGTATTCAGTCCCCATATATGGATATTCAGCAGCACAAGAAACTGAAAAGTTCAAGATTAACACCAAAGTTGGGTGTTACCAAAAAACAGAAACGATACATTCCCTATGACACCAAGGGCTTGCTCTTGGAGAACCTAGATGGAATAAACCTCATGGAAACACCAGTGCTTGAAGCAGGGGAAGCTGGAAATTGGGCTTTGGTGTCTGGCCCTCAACAGCCACCAACACACAAATGAAGATGATATGCTGGAACTATTAGGGTTTGGGCAATCCCCTGACAGTTCAAGCTCTCAAGGCTATGACGGCCAAGGAAAATCCCAATATTGTATTTTTAATGGAAACAAAGAACGATGATGTGACGCTTCAAAGTATTCAGCGCCGCTTACACTTCAATAACGCTCATATTATCAACCCTATTGGTTTTGTGGGAGGTATGGCAATCTTCTGGAACAATCAGGTGTCCTTAAATGTGCTTCGTACAACGCAAGATTATTTCGATATGACTTACGGAGATGTGCAGGAAGATCGAACTATACATCTAACTTGTCTGCATGCTCCTTTTGTCTACCAAAATAGGCAAATTCTGTGGGCTAAACTTAGAGAGATAAGCTCAGCTAACACTTTACCTTGGGTCTGTGTGGGTGATTTTAATGACATACTCTATCCATGGGAAAAGGTAGGAAAAAGACAGGTAGATCCTTTTCGCATGCTCTCTTTTCGAGCGGTTCTCAATGATTGTGCCCTTATGGAATTAGAAAGCAAAGGCTGTTAGTTTACTTGGATGAATAACCAAGAGGGAGATGAGCTAGTGAAGGAACGTTTGGATAGGGTAATGTGCATAATGGATTGGTGATTATTATTTCCTGAAGCTGAGGTCTTTGTGCTGCCTGCTGTGGGCTCTGATCACAGCCCCTTAATTATCAAGACTTCAGCACCCTATAAAAGATGTAGGAAGGCTTTTATTTTTTAAGCTTTTTGGAATGAAGATGAAGAATGTCGCGAAGTTATTTCTGCAACGTGGAACTCAGTGCAGTTTCAAGGTTTTGGGCTTATTCAAAAGATAAAGAATGTTTCCGAAGCCTTAACTATGTGGAGTCAATCAAAGTTTTCGAGGGGCGATCTTAAAATTACCATCTTACAGCATCGACTTCAACATATTATCAACTAGCAGCATTGTCATTATAATAGAGTGGAAGCAACTTAGCTCAGAGAGGAAATAAGCCAGACTTGGCGACAATAAGAGCAATATTGGGCTGTGCAATCTAGGATCCAATGGTTAAGGTGGGGTGATAAGAATACAAAATTTTTTCATGCTACTACTCTTCAAAGAAGGCAAAGAAATCGAATTAGCATGTTGCAGGATGACCACCAGCAATGGATTCGTGATCCTTAGATTTTACAAGGCATGGCATCCAATTTCTTTTTAGGGTTATACACGACGATGGGATATTGAGATTATGGACCAATTTTAGATCAATGCCTGTAGGTAGTTACCACATAAATGAATGACCAATTGCTGGCACTGGTTACGTTAAAGGAGGTTCGCTAGGCCACCTTTCAGTTGGGAACTACCAAGGCTCCAAGCCTTGACGATTTCAATGGCTTATTTTATCAGACTCATTGGGAGGTCATTAAAGAAGATCTTTTTATCCTTGTACAAAATTTCTTTCGATCAAGACGAATGCCTTCTAATCTAAAACGGACCATTATCGCCTTGATTCCCAAGACACCTCACCTAGAGAGACTGGATCAATACAGACCAATTAGTCTCTGCAACTTTGCATATAAAGTCATCTCAAAGGTAATTGCTAATCGCCTAAAACCTTGTTTACCTAATCTGATTTCTATGGAACAATCGGCTTTTGTGAGTGGACGACATATTCAAGATAACATTTTAATCGTCCAAGAAGTACTTCATCAATTTAAGACCCGAAGGCGGAAAAGAAAATTTAACGCAATCCTAAAGACCGACATGCAAAAAGCTTACGATAAAGTAGAATGAGATTTTCTTAGCGACTATCTTCTCAAAAGGGGATTCCATCCAAGGTGGGTATAATGGGTAATGCAATGCATTACCACCACATCTTATAGTGTCAGATTTAACGAAGAGCAACTTCCTTTTTTCTACCCAACCCGTGGCCTCAGACAAGGTGACCCTCCATCTCCATACATCTTTATCCTATTAGTGAATGTTTTGTCAACTCTAATCAATCAAGTAGTCAACATGGGACACATTAAGGGAATTAGGTTAAATAGATGGTGTCCTACCTTGTCCCATTTACTTTTTGCTGACGATGCAATATTCTTCCTAGAAGGTAGCATTCGGGAATGCCAGAACCTTGCTGATATATTAAATCAGTATTGCATGGCCACGAGACAGGCTTTGAACCACAATAAATTTGGGCTGACCTTCAGCAAGCATTGTCTTGTCAGACTGCAGGAAAATATATCGACAGAGTTTAGAATACCTGTGCTACAGAGGTATGGTAAATATTTGGGAATACCTTCTGACTGGGGTCGTTCCAAAAAGGAGATGTTCTCCTGGATTTTAGGAAGAGTTCATGCAAAACTGGAGGGATGGAAAGAAAAGTTAATTTCAAAAGGAGGTAAGGAAATTCTTATCAAGTCTGTGATTCAGGCAATTCCACATTATGCAATGTCGATCTTTAAGCTTCCTTTGTCTCTTTGTAAAACTATAGAAAAGAGTATCACTAGATTATGGTGGAGGAATGATCAGAACAGAGCAGGGATACATTGGCAGAAATGGGATATTATTAAAAGCAGTAAAGATAATGGCGGCCTAGGATTCCGTGATCTTATTGAATTTAACAGAGCCATGCTTGGAAAGCAAGCGCGGCGATTACTACAACAACCTCAAGCTTTATGGAGTCAGATATTTAAGGGTCTTTACTATCATTCCAGAGAATTCAGCACAGCGGATAAAGGAACTCGACCATCTTGGGGATGGCAGAGAGGCTATCTTACCACATGTTAGATGGTCAGTGGGTAATGGAAGCAAAATTAGAATCCGAGAGGATCGGTGGTTACCAAGAGGAATTCTTGGTGGACCTGCGATAAGAGTGGAACCACGATTGGTGGCTAATCTAATAGATCCATTCCACAACAGCTGGAACACATCTCTACTCCACAATTTTCTAGATGTCCATATCATAGATGAGATTCTAACCATTCTAGTTAGACCTACCTATGCTGAAGATCAATTAGTCTGGACAGCCACAAAGGATGGGCGACATACAGTGAAGAGCAGTTATCATGATTTAACTAATATCACAGGCAACCACGACAACCACAAAGCATCTACCTCATACCAGAACCCTAGGATTCTATGGAGAAAAATCTGGGCAATGCGAACAACACCTAAAATACGCACTTTTCTTTGGTCGGTCTGTCAAAATGCACTAGCGTCCAAAGCCAATTTGTTTCAGCGACATATCATCACTGATCCTTTATGCAAGCTTTGTCAACAGAAAACCCCAGAAACTCTAGAGCATATTCCTATCTTGTTCATGGACTAGAGATATATGGGCTCATCCACAGATCAACAATGACTTACAGCCTCACATGATCCATCGAATAGACGCATGGTTAACAGCAAAAGTTGAATCGACAAGCAACTCACTTGCTCTGGAAGTCATAGCCAACGTTCTTTGGCAGATCTGGCGAATGCGCAACAGCTTCATCTTCCACAACCAACATCTGGATCCAACCCGAGCAATGGAGGCTGCATTAACTCAAACACGACTTTATCAGATCTGTGCTCCTACCTTGTCAAGAAAATCTACTGCAAATCTAAACCCAGCACAGCTTTGGCGACCACTTGACCCGGGTACCTCAAAATGCAACATTGACGCAGCATATCAGCCAAGAAGCACTAAAGGATCGATGGCATCTATCTGTAGAGATCATCACGGCCGACTTACTGACATCTATTCGAGAAGTTTTCCAGCCGCATCAGCTCTGGCAGCGGAGTTCCAGGCCCTCACATTCACGCTCCAGCATCTGCTGTAGCAAGGTATCCAATCGTAATCGAATTTGACTGCAGCAATGTCGTCAACGGCATCATGGGTAGGAAATCGCCACCGTGGGAATTGCGTGCTTTGCTTTCGGAGGCCGTCGCATCGATTCCTCTTTTCCCTAATTTGACTGTGCAATTCTGTAGGCGTGAGGCCAACGCCGTTGCCGACTAGGCCGCAAAGGCCCAGTGTTTAGAAACTTCGGCCCAAAATTGGAACATTTTCCCGCCCTACCTCTTGCTCGACCTTGTTTATGCGGATGCCTTAGCGTCGGGTTGTAAGCTTCTGACTATATGAATACAATATTTTCTTTCGACCAAAAAAAAAAAAATAGAGAGCTCCCACCAACGAAACTTCCCCGATGATTAGAAACTTCACAGAGACCAATCCAAGTACTGATATTTGCTCCTCTCTCTCCGTCCAAAGTAGAGCTGGTAAAAAAAAAAACCTAGACCTGGTCCTGGTCACGTGACCCACAAGCTTCAACCTGCTCATGTCCGGCCTTCTCTCTCTCTCTCTCTCTCTCTCTCTCTCTCTCTCTCTCTCTCCAAACTAGGCCCCACAATGGTTGTGCGAACCCGGGATCAAGCCATCCCAAATCCGACTGAGCACTAACAAAACGTCATCTCCTTATCTAATAGAAAAGGACCCAAAAACATTTGGGAATGAAAGAAGTAAAGAAGTCGTGTTTTCTTGTTAGCATGCTGCTAATTCAGGAAGAAAAAGTGCAAATGGTATATTGACAGTAGATGTTCACGACGCAAGGACAAAGACCCCTCAAAATTTGTGATTCTTCAAGCTCGAAACTCCAATAGTTAAAGATTTATCCTCAATCAAGGGTTCGAATCACAATTTGTTGAGCATTAGCCAATTTTGTGATGAAGGCTATAGATAAATTTCGAAGGATGAAAATGTGTCGGATTGGACAGAGATCAAAATAAAAAAAAAAATATATTTGGAAAAGGAACGGAAATAATATTGGACACTTTGACATATGTCCAATACTCTTTAACACGTAGTCAACAGGTATTGGAAAATTCGACACATGGTAAATTCTCCCGACATATGAGTCCGAAATTCTGATACGTGATTTCGACACACAAGTTAATTTAATGCAAATATGTAAAAAAAAAACCATAAAATTAATAAATGTGGAAAGAAGAAAAATCTAATTTTTTCCTCTTCTAACTCTCACTTTTTGTAACACCTAATTCCCCCCTCCTCTCAGCAAGAGTCACTCCTTTCGCCAGTGTTGCTCAAAATTGAAACAATGAATAATATTAACAAATGATATATTAATGTTTTTAGCGTAAATTTATTATAGGCTCTTTTTTAATTAATTAATTATTTTTTGAATTTGAAAATTAATTTGATTGAATTAATTTTTAAAAATAATGATTTATCATGTATGTATGAATATATATTTAATATACAACTTGTTCCAACATGTTGAAATTTTTTATTTTTTTTTAAAAAATGTGTCAGCATGTCATGCCGTATCATGTTATATGTTGTGTGTCAGTATTATTGCTACTTAGGTTATTGTCTCGTTTATGTAAAAGATGAGAGCAATATGAGGCACAAGAAGCTTGCACAGATTAAGTATAATGGCGCAAATTAAAAAATCAACATCAAACCAAATCGCACAAGAGCTAAAAGTCAAGGAAGAATCTCACATAACAAGCAAGTGCTAAGATCAAGGGATTATAAATTCAATTTGGTTAATTCTAATGGTTTGTAATATCTTGTATAAATACATGCACTTAGTTGATGGAAAATGTATAAGTTGTAAAAAAAACCTTTTTCTCATAATTCTCTTGATTCTCTCAAACCTTATATGACATCGGAGTATTTTTGCTCAACTGAACCTTCGATCCCACCATTATTGAGTCACTAAGCTTCTTTGATTGTAACAACCCCAATTCCATCTCTAGGGTCACAAGCGGTAGAGGTTATTTTTGCAAAGTCCCAAACTCATCGTTATCCCATTTTTTTTAAATTTTGTTAATAGGCACATGCAAAAATATGAACAAACAAACCCCCTAGACAAATAACAGTCGGAAGATTGTGACATATATCATACGGAACACACTACTTTATATTACAACAGTACATTTACGAGCCGAGCCCTTTCTTTATAGGCTATCTTTCCTTTTTACATCACACTATAAGTTTCCACATAATTTAGGGAAATTCCTATCTCCTTTAGCGTAATAGCAATTCCCAAAATTGACGTGAGACTTCCATGCTTGCAAGTCTGAAAGATAAGGGAGTGAGTTGGGAGACTTAATAAGTAAAATTCTTAATTCTCTACTAGGAGGACATCTCATCATTAAAATCTAACGAGTATAGCATTTGCAATACAATGTCGATGGCAGACTAATAGCAAACTTATTACTACACCTCGACTACATGCAAATGTCTATTATAGCATACTTTAATGTATGTTTACCTTCAGTTTATCAATAAACACATCAACATATCATATTTATGCATATACCGACATGCATAAAATAATTATTTAACTTCGTCCTGGCTTGATCAGGCCCTCTTTGCTCGACTGAGACTTCTAGCTCCATGTTGGGCTTTCTAGCTCGATTAGGGCATCTCAGCTCAACCAAGACTTCTCAGGACTAGCTTTCTAAGACTTCCGAGCTTAAACCCAAGCATTCTGTTAGCGTGGGGGGTATTATCGCCACCTCAATTGATGACGGTTCTTATTCTTTCATTAGGTGATCACACATGGTGCATCATAAAGTTCGGTTTTTCATTTTCCATTTGAGCTAATGCATATAAAGGCCTGAGGGCGTGCTCATTCAAGAGTGTGTGCCACGACCCTCAATATTATACTATATAACACGCTAGGCATGATTCTTGATTCGTGGCTTGAAGCGCACGTCTAAGCTGATCCCCACACTAAGCAAGACTTGAAACCAACATGCTTCGGTGCTGTACTAAGATCTCGTAGGCTTAAGCGATCTCCGTATCGAACAAGACTTGGAATTGGCATTGCCTTAATGCCAGTCCAAAACCTCCCAGCAAATGAAACTTGGAATCGGCATGCCTTAATGCTGATCCAAGACCTCGCGGCCTTGGGCGATTCTCGCATTGAACCAGACATGGAACTTGCATGCCTCAATGTCAATACAAGATCTCATGGCCTTGAGTGATCCTCACACAAAATGAAACTTGGATTCGGCACACCTTAATGCCGATCAAAGATCTCGCAGACCTAGGCAATCATCGCATCGAACGAGACTTGAAACTGACATACCTTAATGCTGATCCGTGGTCTTGCAGACTTAGGCAATCGCGACTTGACATCGATTCCAAGTTGAGCAAACCTCAACCTCATCCTAGGCATGCGCACATTCAAGCGTGCAGACATGAACAAACCATACAAAAGAATATTACAACATACATATGGCTTACCTGGGTGAACAAATAACTAAAGTTGATAACGTAGCTTATCGCCATAGCCAAGAGTTAGGAATTCTATTTACAAACAAAGGCATGAGGAAAATGATCATCAACATATATACAAACTAAGCCGAATGAGAGCGCAACCAAGTCTAAGCAACGTGACTTATGACTTGAACTGACATGCCTCAATGCTGATCTAAGGCTGAATGAGACCCATTCATGACTTGGAGTGTGATTTAGCTAAGGAATGTAAACATGTGAGCAATCAACCATTAGCATTAATAAAAATAAGCACGGGTGTGTACATAACTAAACTCGACGACATAGACTATTGCCCTAAACAAGAGTTAGAGATTTTACTTACCTTGATGAACCTCAAAGAAGCTAGAGAGAGCGGCTCGGTGAGGGGTGGGCGCAAACGAGGCCGAGAGAGAGAGAGAGAGAGAGTGGGTGTCACATCCTCAATCCGACCCCAATTTTCGAAACGATATTACAATAGTGGCAAATCTTCAGAGTGGGATTGCAATGGGTATTGCAAAAACTTGATTTTTCATCGACAGGACGTAAAGATTAGGAAAGGTGGAAATAGGCCACAGACAAGGACTCACATGGGCCCAGGCCCACAAGTGGGTCAATGGAAGTAGATGCATCCTAAAAAGGAACTTATCTTTGAAATTGATTTCATTAATCCGTGATTGATTTCATCAATATATCTAGAAAAAGTAAGTGAGATTCTCCCCCAGAAAGTCAGATATATCTTGTTCGTACTGAATCCTTGTTGAAAGATCAATAATCCTGAGTCTTGATTATATCTCCGTTCTTGACTTGGGTTCAGTCTGGATCTTCGTCAGAGTGAGAAAGACTTTTGATAGAAAATAGACTTTAACATCATTCCACGATATAACACAGAAGTCTAATATTCCTTAGAGTAAGAGTAAGAATAAGAGAATGAAAGTTTTGTCAACTTCAAAACCTGATATGAGTTTTCTCAACAGAAAGGACTAATCCGACGTGATCCCATTTATGTTCAAGGCCAACGAAACCCCTCTTTAGAGCTCGGGGCGTGAATTAGAACATGCATTTATGAAAACAGTTGGAAGTAATTTTGTAAGGAAATACCAAGCTTTCACAAAAACGCTTTTCGAATAGGTTTGTATCAAAACAAAAACCAAAGCATATAAAATAAACACACAAACCGGGCTTTTGTCCAAAACAACTCAAGCCAAAGCTCATCAAACAAGGATCGAACTCAATCAAGGAAAATGTCTAAACTAATGCAAGCAAATACAACTGAACGTCAAGCAACAACAAGTCAATCAACTTAAGTCAAGGACTCGTCACACGCTTGGAATAGCGTAATACAATGTCCTAGCCAAATATTAGTAAGTTCTACTTACTACACTTCAATGAACAACCTAGGTGGTCGAGCAACATGCAAGCAAGCAAATGGGTAAGAGGGGCGTGGCCCCAAGAAAGAGGGAGAGGTCGAGAGAGTGAAGAAGGAAGAGGGTGTGGTGTGGAAATGAGGGGAGGGAATGACTCTATTTATTGGCAAACCCCTCTTGATGATCTTTCCAAATGAACCAATCATCTTCATGTAGGTGGACAATCTAGGTTGAGGAGGTGGCAAGCTAAGGAGATGGGTGGCAAGTCTAGTTCCTAGGGGCGACATTTGCTCATCTTTCCATTAGTCCATCTAAGGGGTTAATCACCATAGAATAATTACATATAACTATTATGGGGACACCTAAGCAAATGATTATCATACTACAAACTTGCTCTCCATTTTTTTTAGGTTAGGAGGCATTATGGTCTATTCCTTTAAGGGACACCTCATCTTGGTATTGAAGAACTAGAGTCTAAATATATTTAATGCATCCTTATCCTAAATCAAGAAGACTCTAGATTGGCTTGCTCCTCAAGTTGGGCGTGCAGCCCCCTTGCCCTCCAAGTTGGGCGTCTCACTCTCTCATCCTAAGGTGAAAACAATTTCAAGCAATTTTCGAAATTAGTATCATTACCCTATCAAACCTTAAATTTCAAGCTCGAAAAAGTATGAAATTTTAATATGTTGTAGATAAGACCTTAAATGAAATTTTTCATGAAGAAAAGCCAAAGTCCAAACCATGCTGTGGAAAGAGCAGCAAATCACTGAACACAACCCAAAGTATTCATCCGCCAAGCAAATTCAATGGTCGGAGAGAGAGACTCATTTTGAAATCCAAATCTTCACAAACTCTTTGAAATTTCTATATATTGTAGTTATGGATGTTCTTTAAAACTTTTGTGAAGAAGGCAGGTTCAAATGGCCTAGACTTGTGTAGCAATCTTTCTCTCTCTACCCTAGCTCATTCAGCCACCCCTTTTCTTTCTCATTTCTCTCACTTTCTCTCTAGCTCTTTGGACGAATTTTCACTCACTCCCTCTCTCCATTTCCTTGCACCAGATGAACCATCTCATCCTCCCCATCCCTCATCTCACACCCATATCCCTCTCTTTTCCTCTTGGTTGGAGCCATCGTGAACCACTGGAAGCCACACGCCCTTACCATCGCCATGGCTGAACTGTTGTCCTCACCACCTCATGCCACTGTCCCTTGGCTGTTTTGGCCTTGTTGTGGGCTCCCAAGCATTGACCAGCCACCGCCAAGCCTCGTCGAGCCTCGCCGTGAGCCGTGCTGCCGGCCCCAGCCTTGCCACGATCTCTTTGGAAGGTGACTAGCCACCATCGAGCACCACAACAGCCATTCAACTCTTGTCGCACCTTCGCCATCACTTGTCGAGCTTGGAATCGGGAATGAGTGACTTTCTAGCCTTTGAATAGGGTTGTTATTACATTTTGAAGTTAGTTTATGGTTAGATTAAGGTAAAATGATGTTTTGTTGAGGTGATAAGTGGGTTTTGCATGATAAGTGATCATAGGGTTCGGATAGGTTATCATGCTTTATCGATAGGTTATCATGATAAGCCTTTCTAATATCTGATAAGCTATTGAAATGTGATAAGTGGAGATGCAATAAATTATTATGTTGTGATATGTGATAAATGTTAAGTTATGATGACATGTTATAATAATGTGAAATAAGTCATTGTATAGGTTATGATGGCATATGATATATTATTCTAATAACTTATACACAATTGTAATGATTTGTCTTACCTTGATGAGAGTTCTATAATGCCATGAGTCCTAATTTAATTGATGTATTGTTGGTTGCTAAAGTTGAATATAGTGCATGTTATGTACCTGTTAGAATGGGAAAATAATTCTAGCCAAATAAAAGTTAGGTGGAAAGATGGCATATATAAGTGTTTAAGTGATGTATTTGGGTGATATGATATGAGAAATAAGTATGACATGATGGCATGTGACTAATTAGCGTACACGTATGAACATATGAAAAGATAATATGATGAAGTGTTTAAAGCGTTGTTATGAGATAATATGCTATGAGATAGAAGTATGATTAATTTGACAAATGCATAATTGGGATGTGATCACGTGGCATAACAACATGATATGGTTGTATGTAGGTTTAGGGTTTAGGGTTTAGGGTTTACACACTCTTCTATCAATTAATGAGAAATATATGAAATGAGCTTGAGTGATGTGTGCTCGTGTGATCACTTAAATATCCTGATGTGCATTATTATGAGGGTGATTGTATGCTCGTGTGATCACTTAAATACTCTGATGCGTATGATTATGCGGAGTGATTGTATGCTCGTGTGATCACTTAAATACATTGATGCGTATGATTATGCGAGGTGATGACTCCGTCCTAATGCGTATGATTATGTGGGACGATGCCCGATTAAGTTTGGATGCCCCCAAATCAACAGGATGCCGTTCATGGATGGATTTCGGAACGAAGCTCCTTATTGGAATGCCGTCTTGAGGCGTATGCATACGCGTGATGATGCCGTGCTCGATGGGGCAGGACGATGCCCAATTACACCGGATGACTGCAAACCTTCGGGTTGACCTTGGGTCCTGAGTGGCTGTAATAATCTGAATATGGTTGTGTGAAAAGTGCATGAGTGGTTGAATGCATATTTTGAGAAGCGAAAAGCGATGTTGTAGTCTACAAATGTGCGACATGAGATTAATATATGAGCCACATGACTATGTTATATCGCATGTTTTTATGTTTGGCTCTTGAGTGTAGGAGGTGTTTCAAGAATTGTTTGTATGCTCATATTAATGGCTTTGAGGAAGTGGAATAATCATTCATGTTATATTTAAGGCAAAGTAGAGGTTGCTTTGCTATTGATCTGTCGTCGATAGATAACTTGCATGTTTTATGGAGTTTTCGAGGTGAATGACTTCCCTGCACGAGGTTTAGGGAGGTTACTCATTTAGTTTATCTCACTCCTCATTGTTTAACCTTTTTCAGGCCCTAATCATGACTAGCCAAGCCCGAGCTATGGGATTTTGAGTTGGATGTGTACTAGGCGAGTGGGGGATACCACCCTTTTCAAGTCGCTTAGTAGCATAGAGGAGTTAGGCTAACCCTGAAACCTTTTGGAAGTGTGAATGACCGCTTATTTTGATTGAACATGAAATGGCGTAATGAGTGACGTTGAAGTGTGGTTAAAACTATCCCTGTTTATTGATTGGGTGAATTGTTTATGCTTCCGTTTGCGTATTTAATCGAATAAAGCAATTGAGTCAATATAGGACAAGTCATTGCACTTGTACATAGATCATTAAATTAACTTATCACATGCCGTCATAAACAATCTAATAACTCTTTTCTTATTTGTTTAACATATCACACCATACTAGCTTATTACATAACCACTTATCGATAAATTGCGATAACCTATCGGCTAAAATTTACTAAGCTATCGGTTAATACATGATAAGCTATCACCCAAAACGAGATAAGCTATTGACGAAAACATGATAAACTATTAGCAAGTACATGATAAGCTATCCGCAAGAACATGATAAGCTCTCGAGATAACCTATAGAAACCTTACGATAACAAAACATCATTTAATCCTTAACCTAACCTTAAACTAACTCCAAAATGTAACAATAACCCTATTCAAGGGCTAGAAAGCTATTCACACCCAAGTCCTAACATTAAAAAGGGTTGGGGGAGGAGTGGCAATACTGGACAATGGCTGTGGTGGCCGAACCAGCATTGTTCAGCCCACGGTGAGGGTTGTGAAGGCGCCTCGGCGGTGGAGCGATTGCAACAAGGCAGCGGCATGCTAAGGAACGGTGGATGGTGGACAACAAGTGAGATTCAAGAGAGATAAATGATAGAGACATGGGTGTGTGATGAGCCAAATGAGAGAATAAGGGGAAAGAGAGGAAATTTGGCCAAATGATGGAACATAGAGAAAATGTGAAGGAAATGAGAGAAAAAAAAGAGAGGAAGGGCTTAATGAGTTAGGGGAGAGAGAGAAAAAATTGCGGCACAAATCTTAGCCATTAGATAGTCAAGATAAGTCCTTGCTTCCCAAGATTAGAATAGATGGCCAAGATTGCTCATTGCAAAAACTTGCCCTCCAAGCTCCATTTAATGCAGCTATTGTTACTAAACTAGAAATAAGGTAGACAAGGCTATGATCATGTCACTTTCTCTATCCTCTAGCCCCTTGAATGCCCCACACCATCTGCATGCAAAAAGGCTTTTGTCTTATTAGGCTAGGAGGACAAAATGGTAATTTTGCTAGGTCTGGGTACTATTCACTACTGTGCACACACATGGATTGTTAATGAGGGACTTGAAATGGATAAAAAGGGCTTAGGTGGCCCATGAGCTCCAATGGGCCGCCCATCTTGGGCATGACGCCAATTGGTCCGTCCTTCATGGGTCTAAGGGCCTGTTAGGGCCACTTGTGGGCTTGGGCCCACATGGGTCGTTGTTTGTGGTCCATTTAGACTTTTTTCGAATTTTTACGTCATGTGACATCATGAATTTTCGACCCCATCTCGATAATATGAAATGGGCATTTCGTCGACGGGCCTATGGTCTTTTTTCTCTAAACGATCACTTACGAGTTAACTAACCTATTAGGTGAAGTTGTTAAGGGATATAAACATGGCAGACTTGAGAATTCGATTAGAAATTGATCACTCAACCATGATAATCAGCAAGGGTCAATATGGCACCGTTATAATTGAAATGTCATCGGATATAGGTCGATTCGACGAAAGCATGTAATTGAATCACGAGTAATTCCGCATGATTTCGAAATTCGTGTCAAACGGCACTAACCTGGTTTTCTATTGAAATTGTACTTGGTACCTGTAATTGAAACCTTGCAATTTTTACGATAATCGAACGTCGCCTATGAGTCGGAGATGCACAAACATAGATCGAAAATTATCGACCACGAGTCAAACGCGATAAAATCCCTAAAAACTACCTGATATGTTAGGTTTACTAAAATCACGTCCGGTCGATTTTAACCACGAAATTAAATTCAGTTTCAGGAATTGAACGTTCGAACATGTCATTATTTATTTTTAACATCGTCTCATCTTTCGGGAAATTTCTGTCGAGCTTGGAAAATTGCGGAATAATCAAATTCAGCAAATGAAAATCAAAGAAATTCGTATGGGCTGAATTAGAGGAATTTTGGGCTGCTAAATTGGTTTAATTTGGTGAAGAAATTGAAGGAAAATTGCCATTGGATGATGCATTGACAAAGTTGGCTGAAGACTTTGTGCCAATTTGATCATTGCATGGATATTTCTCTTGTTTCCTCATTGGCTACATGTTTGACTTCTTTGGCCCCTTGTTCCCTCTCTCCTTCCCTCTTCTTCTTCATGCATGCGCCCTCTTTACTGCAAACCAGCCCCTGCTTCATTTTCAATTCCTTTCCTTTAGTTACCGCACACCATTTCCCCTCCTTGATCTTGCTGCCACCCACACAACACCACCACCGAGTAGCCAACACTCGTCCCAGCCAACCTACGCCTGACCGTCCAACTCGCACCACCTCAAGTCCGCCGGTGTCCAGCGTCCACTAGCCTCGTCATTCGCCTCAGCCAGCCACCGAACGACTAGCAGCAGCCGCTCGACCACCCGCTCGTCGCTGCCACTAGCCTTGCTCGTCCAGCCACTTGTCCTCGACTAGTAGCTTCGCCTAGCTCGCCACCGTTCAGCCCACACCACCTCAGCCAGCCTCGATCCAGCCCTTCCACAGGACCAAGCCAGCCCAAGCCGTGAGCCTTGTGTGGCACCCCCTGACGGCCCCCGATTCATTAGGGTCGCCACAGATCACTACCTTTCTCTTAACCTGATAGTCTATTACTCTGATACCATAGAATTTCGGTAAGTCCATGAGGTCTGGGGGTCTATATCTTTTTCATTGGTCCCTGCGCAAAATATGGCGGAAGCGTATCCAACATCTCCCTTTCCCATATTTAGAAAACAATGCACACCAACTAAACATTCTTATATGTAAAGGCCGGACACTTTTATTTACATAAACTAGATGGACAATTGATTGTCGGTACATCAAAATGCTGAAGTTTTCTATACTCGGCTATATTTCAAAAGATATCCTACATTTCCAACAGTCATAAACATAAAGTCCATCTATCAGTGTTGGCGTCCAAAATTTCCTTCCTCTACTGTGCCTGGCTCGCAGTCACACCCATCCATCCGGTCCATCTGCTGGTGGTGGCGGCAGGGGCCCCAGCGTGCAACCATCTCTGCGGACGAATACGGCAATGTACTCCTGAAGTACAGGGCCGGCGGGAGGACCAATATCAAACACCATAATCACTCTCATTCGTACAAATACTAGTCCTCGAATTGCAGGGTGATGATGTTATGACAGTTCCCATTGCAGGTCGACTAGGACTCCATAAAATGTGCCGAGAGGTACAGGCAGCAAAGGCATCTCGTCTAGTCTGAAATGTTAGTCCCCAAAAAGTGATGAGTACAACCACCCAGCAGTAAAAGATCCACTAAACTATATCTATAGAACCATCACTATCCAATTTCATGCAAAATAGACGAAACATATAATCAAAGGAATGAGTATGCACCAAACTAGTAGAACTTTTCAAAGTAGTAATGAATGCAGTTTCAAAACCAAAACACATCGTTTCAAACACATGGGCCCCTGTTTATAAGACTAAACTGTTATGACACGTCCCATACTATGCCACACAATTTGTGTCCTATAAATAGGCATCACTTAACAGAACCATCAATTTTAATATTCAAAAAGATTTTTCTCCCGGAGGACCAATGTTTGCGTCCCTCCGGGCATTCGCACCCAACCTAGCATCGCGAAAGCCTCCGGTTTTCAATCACCGGGCATCTAGAGCGTGTTATGTCACACCTCTTAGGCATCTCGCACCCCACCTGGCATCGGCATCACGAGGAATCTCTGGGGCGCGCCATGAAAATGGTTACTCCTACCCTCCGGAATTACGTACCGACATACAACTGGGCATCCCGACACTCCCGGGGTACCTCTAAGGCTCCGCGGACCCCAGGCATCCAAAGGCATCGACCCCTACGATCCTTATGGGCATCCCAACTCCCGGGGCATCATCCCGAGGGTCCAACGACAGCAATATCATCTCACATTATTTCAATATATATAAATAAATAAATAAAAACATTTTCAATGCAATGACATCGGAAGTCCCATGAGTTTTCATCGAAATCTCAGTGTTGAATAATATGCTAAATGCCAAAACCATCATATGAGATAATAAACCAAGATGCATTCACCTTTGGGATAAATTGAGCAAATTCGGAGTAAAAATAACCCAAAAATCAGAATGCACAGTTTTAGTAATAATTTTGGAATAACCCATAAACGAACTCAGAAAATTCTAAAGTTTTAGTATGTTATAAATAAGATCTAAAGGAAAGAATTTCATGAAGAACACTAAGCCAAATTAATCATGTATAAATAGCAATAATTCGCACAACTCAACCCCAAATTTCTTCCTTTGACATAATTTACACTTTGGCAGAAAAGTACCGTACATTAAAAGAAATTTGTGACTCTGTATTGATTTCGAAAAATCTGACCAAAAACATATGTCCTAGTTTAAACAATTCCTCACAACTTTCATGAAGAAATCGGGACCAAAATCGCACAAGAACTGTCTCTAGAAAATCTACAAAATTGCTGAGTTACACACGACTTATTTTGGATAGTACGGATTCATTAGGATCCTGCGCCTATACCACGACTATTTCACTTCCAAAAGTTCACCAAGATTGTTCTTTTGATCATAGTTCAACAAAAATCAAAATGCATAGAGATAACCAAAGCATTTCCTCAACTCTTTAGTTCCAATCTACTGCAATCACTCAATAATCCAGCATTCAGCATCCAATTCAGACATTTCTCAAGTCTACTTGCACTACCTCAGACAATAACAGCCTTGCATTACATAGGTTAGTAGACTTTTACTTGCCTTAAATCCAACGGTGTCAACGGCGAGAACTCGGGAAACTCGCGGTCAAGAACACGGCTCGGCAACCGGAATTGCGAGCGGCGTTGGCGTTGGCAGCACGCGCACGGCAGAGGACGACCTCCTCCTTCCTCTCGCCGTTCACCCTCTTGCTCGTTCTCTCCTCCACTCGCTCCCTGCTCGGTATCTCACTCTCTCACTCACTCACTTGATTAGTCTCTTGCTCGCTCAATCTCACAAGCACTTTGCTCCTTCTAGTTATTGATTAAACTAATTACTTGCATGCAGGTTGCGGTGGCTATATGAGAAGAAGGCAGATGGGGGAAGGCGTGTCTTCAGCTGGAGGTTTCTCGAATTTCGTTGGCAGCCCCACACCAAAGCAACGTGGCCATCGTTGGCCTTGCTTCAGTCAACGTTTTCTCTTCATGGTTGACTAAAGTGTCGACTAAACGGAGAGAGATTGGAGCGGCATTGGACGTGGGTGATTTATTTTCCTTGAGTACGCACGCATGATCCTCATGTGTGACCGAATTTCCTTCCTTCGGCTCTCTAAGAAATCAATTGATCAAGGTCCAAATTCCCTTCTCATTTCATATACACTTAGGTGGTATAGTTGTGTAGTGTCATCGGAACAAGTGTGCATGGGTCAGCGGGGTCGAACGTGGTGCCGATGATGACGATGATACGATGAGGTTCAACATCGGTGCCGACGACGAAGTCCGATAACAATTTCGTCAATTCGCGACGTATCGTCATTTTTCTGAGGTTGGCAAAAAAAATGCGGATGGGGGTAGGTCTCACCAATGACCTTGAGTAAAGGAATTTCGACAAGATTATAGTTTATTCGACGATTGGACCATTACTAAACGAGGCATATCGGTCCGATGATGATAACAAAACGATGTCCGTAGACGGTGTCAGTAACACAATCCGACGATACTTCCGTTGATCAGTCACGGACAGTTGCATATTCGAGGGTCGTCAAAATTCTCGGATGCCACACCTTGTTGGGCTTTTCCGCCGTCGATTGGACCTCCATTGAAGAAACGGTAATTGCGGGTTCTCACCGCCTTCGCGCCGCCGTCGCCGTCCTAATCTGGTGAGTTAATGCCCTAATCTTGGATTAGGAAGTTAATTGCACTTAGTGGTTAGTTTAGTGGCTAATTACGATTAGTGTTAATTTAGTTAGAGTAACTAAGTTTGTTAGGTTAATTAGTTACCTAGACTAGTTAGTTAGGTGGTTAGTTTGGTTAGGATTATCTACCCTAGGTTAGTTAGTTAACTAGGGTTAGCTTGGTTAACGGTGGTTAATTAACCATAGTTAGTTTAATTAACCATGGTTAGTTTAATTAAGTTAAATTTATTTAATTTAATTGTTATTTATTTAATTAATTTTAATTAGCGTAAATTGTGACGGGATAGCCGTTTATTAGAATTTTATGTTGATCGTCGTGGATGAGTTTATATGTGAAATTGATTGTGTAATTGTGTAATTGAGTGCTTGATTGTCGATTTGGATTATTATTGCAAAAATTGATTTTATGTGATTTAAATAGAAAAATACTGGGTGTCGGTTTTTTACGCCAAAAATATTGTATGTACTATATAAAATCGTGGAATTTTGAAATGGGAGAGTATTACGTTTATTGGTCCGATTTAAAGGTATGACCACGCACAATTATTTTACCGAGAATTTTTAATATGAAGAAAATTGGCCAAATCTATTATTTGAAATGGAAGTATTTAAGTGCAAAGCACGATGTTCTTGGCCAAGTATGGATGTGCGTGTGATTGCTATCGAAACCCGTCCTGATGCGTTTGAATACGTGGGGTGATGCCTGATTAACTTTAGATGCCCCATGTTAACAGATACCGATCGTAGTGGAGGCTGGACCGATGCTCCTTTGTGGAATGCCGTCTAGATGTAGACGTTGCCATGCCTGATGGAGTGGGACGATGCCCGATTATGCTGAATGACTGCCAACTATTGAGTTGGTCGTGGCCATTGGGTCGTAAATAACTGGGACACGCCTGAGTGGTTGAGATATCTGCGCTTAATTATGAGGCAAAATTGTGTGGCACGGAATGGGACGTGTCATAACGGTTTTGTCTTATAATCGGGACCCCTGTGATTGTTTGAAAGATAAATTGAGGTGTTTCAGTTATTAAATACGCTTGTTGTATTCATACGGTATATGTGATGAGCTAATGTACAGGAACGCGCCAAGGCGAGGTAAGTCTTATATGGTGCATGTTTAGGACGCCTCTGATTGAATTTGCGTCCTAATCGGGGTTTAGGGTGTTGATTCACTGAGATTTTATCTCACCCCGTCGTGGTTTAATATTTTCAGGTCCTTAGAATGGAGAGGCTACCTATTCATTTTGGGGTTTCAAAGGAAATAGTCTATGAGCCTTCCTATTTCCCTATTCCCGGGACCAACTTGACCCATGAGACCACTATTTGGATCGATGAGGGTCTCCTTCACTAGGTTCCATCATTTCAAAGCGTGGTTCATTAACTATTCTAACGAGGCTCAGGAGGGTCCTCTGCAGGGTTTTAACAGGCCTCCCATCGAGATCGAGGAGTGGGAAATAGGGCACCCCATGGACATCGACATCCCAAATAATGTCGTGGAGGACCCGGGGTCCGACACGGAAGGATCAAGAGCGTAGGTGGTTTAGTAGTTCTTTTTGGACCAGACTTATGTGTATATAGTTGTAGGGTTGACTTAATGTATATGTGAATAGTAGTTTGTACAAATAATCGGTTGTCCTGCTTTTACTATCTCATATGTTTGTTTGTTGGTTGGGTAATTATTAGTTTGCTTCCGCATGTGCATAAAATGAATGGGTTGGCGACGCGTCTTGAGAACGTCACATTTTTATTCGACTGCCAAGGGTTGTGCACATGCTCGAGGTCTCGTGGATTGTCATGCCCTGACCTGCTTCAAGCACGTGACACCCCTCGCTTACCAAATTTGGCCATTTGATTGCAACATCCTAGGAGGTGTTGCTGGTCCATTCGTATTATCGTTTATATATATAAGCGGAAGTAGAAACAAATCTGCTAGACATTCACAACAAAACTTGGATAGTTTCAAACACACTTATATTTACATATATGCAACCATAACATCATTACAACATATTAGCGATTTATATCTAAATTTCAGCGTCACTTGTTACGCCATTTCATGCTCAATCCAAATGTGTGGTCATTCGCACTTCTAAAAGGTTTTAGGGTTAGCCTAGCTCCTCTATGCTACGAAGTGACTTGAAAAGGGTGGTATCCCTCACGCGCCTAGTACACGTTCAACTCAAAATACCATAGATCGGGCTTGGCTAGTCAAGATTAGGGCCTGAAAAAAGTTAAAAAACGATGAGTGAGATAAACTCAATGAGTGAACGCCCTAAACCTCGCACATACTTTTTGATTAATTTCTCGATTTTACGTGGCTCCTGACATGGCCAATTAGCATATAAGCCCTAAATGACGTCATGTAATAAGTGAAAAAGTAATCACTTCAGTGTTAATAATTATTAAAAAATGATCACTTTAGTGTCTATTATTATTACAAAGTGATCACTTTAGTACAAAAAAATGTCACCTCAGATAAAAATTTTAATTATAAAAATCAAATAATTTCTCTAGGCGGAATTTCTCGCTAGAAGATCATCTATTCTCCAATTAGACACTTAAATGAGCCAGCAAAAATTTTTGGCACTAAAATTAGCATTATATAATTTTTTTTGCACTTTTAATATCTTTCTCCTCATTTGCTAGTTTGGCATCACCTTGTCCTTTTCCCGTTTTCTTTTTGAGACGAAACGAAGTACATGGCTTTAACATGTCGCATGTAAGGATTACTCGGAATGCTTTTTGTGCGGAATGAGAGCTTGGAAACAGTGCCGCTTGCTCCATCCCCAATGAGAACCTCAATCTTTCTGACCATACGGAGTTGCAACGTTAGAATTTTCAGATAAGAAGTACGTCCATTTTCCTTTGTTTCTCCCCTTTAGTTGAGAGGGAGGGAGGGAGGGAGGGAGAGTCAAATGTAGTTTGACTTACTTGGGGGTTAACCAAACTGTAAATGACAGTGTTACTTGTTGCTCCTTCGGGAATATTCCCGATGACCGTTCCCAATTATTCCTCAGTTAAACAATAAAACCGTCCATTTGAGGAAGAAAAAGTCCACCATAGGCCCGTGAGGGTGGTTTCTCACCAATCAATGACATTCGAAAACGATAAGTTGTGAAAAAACATAAAGAGAAGATATTGCATCATCTTACGGCTAAGCCTATTTGGACGGTTGTTAACACTTAAATTTGATGACCTCTTTTAATCATTATTGTTGGAGAAAACTTCCTTATTTGTTTTGAAGTTGACAAAACGTTTTCATCAGTCTAGTCTAAAGACTTACAGACTCTATCGTCAAAGTCTATGCTCACTGATAGTTTCCAGACCGACGAAGAGAAGACTTATCCAGATGCGAATATATCTCTAAGGATTTGGTTCTTACGGTTAAAGAAGATCTCACGGTTGGAGATAGCATCTCGTGATCAATTATTCCTATTGAAATCAATTCGGATAATTAGATATGTTGATTGGCGAAGCATACTTGGAAAGTTCTACTTATGGAAACCTAGATCCCGATTGTATGGGCGAGTAGGATTGGTAGGCTATCATCACATTCCTTAAATAACTTGAGATCCCCCCAATTGACTATGTCCAACGGGTAGATTGGAAGAACTCCTTTGGAATGTGCCAACGGTTATGAAGGCATAGAGGAGTATATAAGGAAGACGCTCAAGTTATTCGAGTGTTCGTAAAAGAAAAATTCCAAAGTCTGAAACTCCTTATTCTTTGCTGATTCAATCGCTGAGCTTAAGTTGTACTCAAAAGAGAGATTAAATACTTGTGAGACCTTGAGGAAGTATAGTAGAGTTTCTACATTGTGGAATCAAGGACGTGAGACTATAAATTCTCTTTTGGTTCTTAGTGGAATCCAGCCAGTGGGCTGTCAGTGCGGAAGAGTGGACGTAAGCTTGGTCTAAGCCAAACCACTATAAACCTTCTGTTTCAATTCTCTTTCCCTAAACTCTTTACTTTAATTCGCAGTCTTATATAACTGTTTATAGTCTTTTACATCTTCAGTCTATTATTCTCAAAAGACGAATTAAGTTGTTAAGTCTTGCAAAAACTTCTTTAACACCTATTCACCCCCCCCCTCTAGGTTTTCTTACTAGCCCTATCAATTATTGCATAAAAAATTGAGGATCGACTCCAACCCATAAACAAAAGTATTTATTAAATTACTTATAATTATCAGGAGCATATTTCAATGATATGCCCAAAAAATTGCATCTTAATCGGACCGGCGATGGATGTACTTAATTGAAGGCCTTAAACTTATTTGAATTATCTTGATTGAGTGCATGAAGGAGCGAAATTTGACCAAGCCCAAGGATTATGCTGGCAAGATTCATAGAGGGTTGCCTAAGTAGGTATACCAGATCTATTTGTTAGACAATTCGTGCCTTTACACCCCCCGATCCAAACTCCTCGATAACGAAACGCACTACCCTGGAAGAATTATGATCAAAACCTATATAGCCCAAGAAGAGGGAGTACAAATGGGGAAACACAAAGGTTTCTTCGTCCTTCTGGACTCCCTTGACAAGTTGCAAGGCGGATAAAGTGGGAGAACTAGTCTTCACGTTAAGACTTGGAATCATGCATGGTCTTCATTCATCGATGATGCCTAAGGTTAGTGGTCATTCTTCTGATTTCTTTTTATGACCAGCGTGGTTGTTCCTATTTCACTTTCAAATGACAAGCTCTAAACCGCTAAGTCACTTATGGTATCTCAAAGAGTCGTTAAGGAGCACAACATTCGACTTGCACATGTTAAGCGTATAGCCAAGCCCTCTTTCTAAGTTAGGATCAAACTCTTCTTTTGACTAGGGGTGGAGGAAGGGCTATTGAGCCTTGATCGGAATTAGCCCATGAGAGTTTAATAGTTAGGCCTTAGTTTATTAGAACTCATTATTTTAATAAAGCCTAAATTAAGCCCATGTAATCAAGGTTAAATCTAGCTCAAAACTTATTAATAAACAATACACCTCATTACTCAAGAGGTCGCCAATTAGAAGTTTAAGAGCACATAGAGAGAAAACATGCAAGAGAAAGAAAGAGAGAAGAAGGACGTCTAGTAAAGATGTAAACCATAGTGATTGGAATCGTGAGGGAATTTTATGGAGTGAGATGAGGACAAAATAAATTAGAGGATAGAAGATGAAAGGTAGAATCTCCAAATCAATGGTGTCGTCTCAATCTCCAAACTGAACAAAGCTTTCACCATTGTTTTTTTTTTTTTGATCGAAACAGTAGATAGTATTATTTAAACCTTCGCCAAATTACAACCCGATGCTATTGCATCAGCAGCTACAAGATCTTGCAAAATATAAGCGGTAAAGATGTTCCAGTTGTGGGCTAGGTCATGTCTTCCATGGGCCTTTGCGGCCCAGTTCGCGGCACCATTGGCCTGCCTGCGACAGAACTGCAGCCGCACACTAGGGTATGCGGGGAGCAGAGCTGCGATTTCGTTGAAGAGCATTCGTTCTTCCCATGGCGGCTTCTTCTTCCCGGTTACTGTGTCGATCAAGATATGACAATTAGACTCAATTACAATCTTTGCTGTGTGGATGCCTTGATGCCTCAGATGATGCAGAGTGAAGGTGAGGGCTTGAACTTCCGATTGAAAAGCCGAGGCTGCGGGAAATTGATCAGTGTAGACATCTGTAAGTATACCCTGATGGTTTCGACTAACACATGCCATCGTTCCTTCTTGTCTACCTGGATAGTAAGATCCGTCAATGTTGCATTTTAGGACGTCGTGTTCTGGAGGTCTCCACATATGATTAACGTCGATCGCAGCAGCCCTTTTTCTGGATCTGTGCTTAGAAGAGGAGGATTGGAGGCTTGTCAGTGCGAGGGCATCTTCCACTGCCCGACTGGGATCCGGTGGTCTTTGACGGAAGATCTAGTTGTTGCGCATACACCAAACTTGCCACAAGAGCTGCGCTATTGTTGCCAAACCAGGTATGAGCCTTTGATTTGTTGCCCGTTCCGTGAGCCAGTCATCAATCCTCTGGATTGTAGTAGGTGTGATTGAAATGTTGATCCTTGGGTGATTCCACACATCATTTGTCCAGGGACAGAAAAAGAATAGATGTTCAATAGTTTCCGGAGTCTTGTGATTACATAGGCTGCATATTGGAGTGGAAGAAATATGTCGATGAAACAAGTTAGCCTTAGTCGCAAGGGCATTATGACAAATGGTCCACATAAAAGTGCGAATCTTGGGCTCTGTGTTCATAGACCAGATCTTACGCCATAACATTTTGGGGTTGTGATGTGATGTAGATGCCTGTTGAGCAGTTGATGTGTTTGCCATGCTAATCACTGATCTATAATTACTCTTAACCGTATGATTTCCATCCTTGGTAGGCATCCAGACTAACGTATCTTTGGCATAGGTAGGTCGTATAGGAATTTTAACTATTTCTGTACTAACTGGGGTGTCGAATAGCCATTGAATCAATGGAACATTCCATGTTTGGGTGAGACGATCAATAAGATCGGCCACCCGCTCTGGCTCCTCTCGAGGTGTCGATCCACCTAGGGTTCCGATAGGTAACCACCGATCTTCCCGAATCCTTATCTCTGCACCATCCCCAACCGACCAACTTATATGAGGTAGGATGGCCTCTTGGCCGAGAAGAAGACTCTGCCATCCCCATGAAGGTCGCGTGCCTCTAGCTGCCTTTTGAAAATTCACCGAATTAAAATACAACCCCTTAAAGATTTTACCCACAACGAGGCAGGTTGTTGGATTAAGTGCCAAGCCTGCTTCCCAAGCATCGCTTTGTTGAATGCCATCAAGTCTCAAAAGCCGAGCCCTCCACCATCCTTATTAGTTTTTAGCAAATCCCATTTCTGCCAATGCACACCAACTCTGGTTCGATCAGTCTTCCACCAAAAACCAGAAATTTTCTATTCAATAAGTTTACACAAAGATGTTGGCAGCTTGAAAATGGACATAGCGTATTGAGGAATTGCCTGTACAACAGATTTAATTAGGATCTCATTTCCGCCCTTCGACAGAAATCGCTCTTTCCAGCCCTCAAGCTTTGAATGTATTCTCCCTAATATCCAAGCAAACATCTCCCTTTTAGATTTTCCCCACTCGGACGGAATACCTAAATATTTACCATACCGATGCAAGACCGGCATTCTTAAAATACCCGCCAAGTTTTCCTGTAAGGTCACTGGACAGTTTTTGCTGAAGAAGAGGCCTGATTTGTTCCGATTAATAACTTGTCCGGTTGCCATACAGTATCGGTTGAGTATATTAGCAAGATTCTGACATTCCATCACAGTGCCTTTGAGAAAGAAAACTGAATCATCAGCAAAAAAGAGATGCGATAGTGTCGGGCATGACCTGTTCAGCTTTATACCTGTAAGATGGCCGATGTGAAGCGCTTGGTGAATGAGAGTGGATAGAAGATTCGCCAGTAATATGAAGATATAAGGGGATAGAGGGTCGCCTTGCCGGAGTCCCCTTGATGGCCGAAAATATGTAAGTTGTTCTCCATTAAAACGGACACTTAAGGAGGTTGTAGTTATGCATTGCATTAGTAGCTGAACCCATCGTGGATGAAATCCCAATCGCAATAGATAGTCCTGTAGAAAATCTCATTCGACTTTGTCATAAGCCTTTTGCATATCTGTCTTGAGAAGTACATTAAAGTGTTTCTTCCTTTCCCTCATTCTGAATTGATGTAGTGCCTCTTGGACAATGAATATGTTATCATGTATTTGTCTCCCACTCACAAAGGCAGCCTGCTCTTCTGAGATCAACTCACAAAGTCATGGTTTCAGTCGATTGGCCAAGACCTTGGATATAATCTTGTATGCATAGTTACATAGACTGATAGGTCTAAACGGGTCCAGGTTTTCAGGGTGACTAGTCTTGGGGATAAGAGCGATAATCGTCTTGTTAATGTCTCTAGGCAACACCCCGGAGCTAAAGAAATCCCTTACTAAGTCAAACAAATCATCCTGGAGAATATCCCAATGGGTTTGGTAGAACAACCCGTTCAAACCATCTGGACCCGGTGCTTTCGTCTTCCCCAGCTGAAAGGCTGCTTGTTTAACCTCAAAAGCAGTGACTGGACTCATCAAATTTTCATTCATATGATCCGATACAATCCATGGACATTGTTCCAAAATTGGGGCATAGTCGCGAGGGCCGCCTGTTGTATATAAATGTGAAAAGTAGGCATTTGTTAGCTCCTTCAAGGCCTGATTGTCCCTCACCCAGTTGTGATTCTCGTCTTGTAGCATGCCTATCCTATTTCTCTGTCGTCTTTGAATTGTAGTTGCATGAAAGAATTTGGTATTCTTATCTCCCCATCGCAACCAGTTTACTCTAGAACACATAGCCCAGTACTTTTCTTCTTGCTGCCATATATTTTTAATCTCATTGCGGATCTGTGAAGCTACCACTGTGTCCGTTACCAAATTATATGGTTGATTTATAATGGTTTGAAGCTGCTGCTATAATGCTTGAACCTTCAGGTGACCATTAGAAAATTTTGAACGGCTCCAAACATGTAAAGCACGAGAAACCAATCATAGTTTATGCATAAGGTCGGAATTACTTATCGTAACTGAGTTCCATGCTTTGTAGATGACCTCGCGGCATTCTTGGTCTTGGATCCAGTAAGCTTCGAAGATGAAAGGCCTACCGCCCCTTTTAGGTGGAGCTGAATTGGTCAAGAGAAGCGGGCTATGATCTGAGCCCAGTGCCGGCGCAAACACCTCCGCAGCTGGATATAGAAGTCGCCATTCCATTGTACACAGAACACGATCCAGTCGTTCCTTCACTAAATCATCACCGACCCGATTATTCATCCAAGTAAAGGCGCAGCCCTTACTCTCTAACTCCATCAGAACACAGTCATTGATGATATTCCGGAATGAATTTAAACGGTACCAATCTGACTGGCGCTTTCCGACCTTTTCCCAAGGATATAAGATCTCATTGAAGTCCCCAGCGCAGAGCCAAGGTAGAGTATTGGCGTTGCTGATTCTTCTAAGGTCCTCCCAGAATAACTGGCGGTTGTGGAAAGACGAAGGAGCATGGAGACAGGTCAACCGCGTCAGCCTATCATCCATGGAGTCACGACAGAGCATATCAAAAAGGTACTCCGAACACTGTTCAAACTCTAAAGATATTGTTTCATTCCAAAAAACTGCTAAACCCCCTGCTATACCTGTCGGGTTGCGCACCAAAGATTTGCTGAAATGCAATCGATGTTGCATTCTAGAAAGCAACGATTCCTAATTCTTAGTTTCCATTAAAAACAAAATATCAGGCTTTTCCTTGGCCGTCATTGCCTTTAGTGCTTGAACTATCAAGGGATTGCCCAAACCCTGACAGTTCCAACATATTAACTTCATTTGTGCTGCGGTGGCTGTTTAGGGCCAGCCACCATCGCCCACTAAGTCACCTCACTCGCTTCTAGAACTGGTGTATCCAGAAACGGAGAATCATCAAAATCACTGCAAGCTGAATTTTTCATATTATATGGCGAATACCTTTTTGGTTTTTTTGCTAATCTCACCTTTGGAGGAGCCATAGTCCCTTTATGTTTTTCGTTTGTTAGTGTCCCGTTGTTGGGTTGATGATATCTTTCTGTTTTGCACTCGCAGGGATCATAGCTGTTGTGATACTTTTCTCAATTTGCATCAAGTGTGGTGAGTTAGACGGAGCAGTCCCTCCCTTGTCTGAGATATGCAAATCTGTTGGTAAGGGCATAGGAGCGACTAGTTCTTGTTGAGTTGCCACTGGCACGATTGGCAGCAAAGCTAGAGGAGTCTCAGGAATGGTTTCGTAGTTCTGTTCAGCATTCTCAGGTGGATTATAGAACACGTTCCAGTAAGGACTATGCTCGCCAACCTCCGCTCTCAGCCACTGACCGTAAGCCATCTTGTCTTTACCGTCCATTTTGGCCTTTCAAAGGGATATGTTTGACAGTATGTAGCATAATGGCCGATCTTCCCGCAGGAATAACAAAAGTGGGAGAGGCGTTCATATCGGAAGTCGATCCATAGAGTTCTCCCATCAAGGCGAAGCAGCTTGCCGGATTGTAAAGGTTCATTCAGGTTGACTTCAACTCTAACCCTTCCAGCTTTTAAAGATGAACCATCATGAAAATTGGGTTTGATCTCTAAGACTTCTCCCACCTGTTTTAAAGCCTTTCTAATAACATGCTCAGAACTCCATTCCAAAGGTAATCCGAAGATCTGGACCCAGAAAGCGCACCGACTAAAGTCATAGAGATGTAAAGGTGTGTTGGGAACCCATGGTTTAAAGATTACCAGCTGACTAGCGAAAAACCATGGTCCACCTTCCAATATCCGCTGTCTCTCAACTTCAGAATGAAATTTTGCCGTATATAGTCCACCCTCTCTCAGTGAAAGGTCAACCCGGTCCGTCCGCCAAACACGCTTCAAGGTACTCTGAAGTGCTTGAAAGTTAATAGCTGATTTCGATAACACTTTACCGACTAATAGTAAACGACATTCCTCTAATTGTTCAGGTTGGGGTTCCTCTTCCAAAACTTCTATTTCCTGTGCTGGGCATAGCCGTCCCAGTCGTTTACACAATGCCGCAACGCGCAATGAATCAGCACTATTATCCGAAGCCATGTTCCACAACACAGTCTGAACCAATGGCAGTAGGGCAGTATCAATTTGCAGAGTAAAACAAGGGAAACACCGCGGCGCATTTAGTACAAACTACAACCGAACAGTATTTGATAGAAAGAGACCTGTCCAGATTGAGAAAACACTCCGATGGCAGAAAAGGCAGCTCGTAAATTCTGCCCTAATCCTAAAGCAGACTACCCGACCTTAAAGACCCAGTGCATAGTATCTCGTATCTTAGACAATAACCCTCCATAATCCAAGGGAAGGACGAACTTCTGAGTAGAGAACTGAAATAGATGTGGGAATTACCCGGCCAGATTCACGAGTAGAAGTCATGTAGATGACGCTGGATTACCGACTCAAATTCGGCACCATTTGGTAGAAGCGACGAATTGGAGGCACCTTCGAGGACATCGTCAGTGGGTGAAGAAGGAACCACAAATTCGAAAGAAAATCCGAAGGATTAGAGATCAATTAGGGTTGCGATGTAGTCGTAACTACCATCAGTGGGTAGGCGATACTTTGCATGTCGAGAGAAAAGGGTTTTTGTCTTCTTGGAGGAAGAGTTTTCTCGGGGGCTTTTCGTCGAATAGCTCGAGTGCAGTGACAGAACACCCACCATGCTCTTCACATATCCGAGAAGAGCCTGCTATTTGTCGCTTTGAGGGGTTACGATTCCCGTATGGGAAAAACTTTGTGAAGAAGAAGACCGGGGTGAAAGCTTAGTCCGGATTGAAAGGAATGGAAGCCTCCATGGAAGATTAGAGCAGGGAGCCCAAGGTTTAGGTTTTAAGGGGAGACACCACCGCGAGAGCTTTTTTTCCTCGTCTTTTTACGGGACCATTGTTTGAGTGTAGTGAATTTCAACTAAGCGTTCAAGCTAAGAAGTAAAAAATGATGCATCGATGTTGAGGATGTATCGATTTCATGACCAAATGAGGGTTAATTTTCCCAATAGTCTCAGAAGTTGTCACTGATTTTGGAAGACGTGCTCGGTTGCTCGACAGAGATGTTGGCCCTACTTGCAATTAGAATAGTAACTGTTTGTACTCAGCTAGTGCTAGTGGGTTAGCCGCATTTGTGAAACTCTCTCTCCCTCGATTCATACACAATATGACATTTTACTTTATCAGTCATTTTTAACTTATGTAACCTTTCATTTCCTGCAAATTTAATGTTCCTCCATCTTTAAAATCCAGTACTCGAACGTCATTTATCACCGACAAAAAAAAACGTCATTTATCTTTTCCTTGATTAATTACAGTAAATTGGTATGATGAAAGTTAAATATATATTAAATTTTATTGATCAATAGCCACATTAGATTTTGCCCTCTCTTAACTAATGGTAATAATTTTTTCCTTTTTCTATTTTTTGTCTATTTTTTGTTTAAACTTAACGCCCCCTCAACACCCCCGCCAAAAAAAAAAGACAAAAAGGCATGCTCTCCTGAAAGTGGTGTAATTGGCACATGCTAACAAAAAAAGTTAATGAATGGCGATGACTATGGAGAGGTTAAATATATAAGTATACATAGAGTAATTGATTGTATATGAAAAGTTCAGAGAAACCATTTGTAGAAAATGTTAAGGTAGAGGACTTAAAGCGGAGATAATACCAAAACAACCATTCGAATTTAAAATATATATATATATAATCTAAGGATTCAGAACAAGGAGTAGTCGAGGAAGTCAACAAAGTTAAGAAACACTTGCCCCCACAAAACAAAGCAAAGAACGATTTCATTGATTCCCATAAAGTGGAGTTCTGAAACTCTAAATGAAGGTCCCACATGTGGCAATTCAAATTGTACAACTTCAATTGATTCCCATTTATACCGGGATCATCTTCAAACCAGCAGATATCGGCATTCCTAGAAATCCGATGATTATGCTCAGAAGCCACTGAGAGAAGGTGAGAGGCGACGTGTTTGCAAATGTGCCCAAGAACTCGATGATAATGAATTGGAAGATTGCAGTGCAGCTCAAAACAGCCACAAACACATAATTATCTAATATTCCTTTGACAACATCTATTTCGTCCATGTCCCTCGAGCTTATTTCATTGAAGATCTGCAAAACAAAACCAGACAGCTTTTCTCGTAAGCTAAGATAGATCTCTTTTTACTGGCGTAAAGATGAGGAAACTTCTTTATGACGCATTTAATCAGATGAAGCATCAATTGGGCAAGATTTTATCTTATTGAAGAAAAACTATACTCATTGAAAACTATGAAGCCGAAAAAGGAAGCAACTCACCTGACAGAAAACAAATGAGTTGAATATGAGTGTATTCAGAATAAGGTCTGCATCTGGGCCATCGAGACCAAACATAGCTTTCCCTTTTGCCTGGAGATTCCAAATAACCAGAAACTGATATAGAGATTGTCCTAAAATGTTCCTCCACATGACGTTGCTTATGAAATTCCCCTTTCTTCCAACTGGTGGACGTTTCATTAATTCATAGTTAGGCGGCTCCGTCGCGAGCGCGAGTGCCCCTAATGTATCCATAATCATGTTCACCCAGAGAAGCTGAACAGCAGTGAGTGGAGCACTCCCTGAACAATAATGAGATGTCGACCATCAAAAGGTAGAGAGAAGAGAAACATAATCTCTTTCTTAAAGAAAAGTACGTAGGCGTTCTCACCCATCAAGCAAGCCGAAGAGAAGTTGACAACTAGAGCGACCACATTGACTGTCAATTGGAACTGCACGAACTTTTGAATGTTGATATATACAGAACGCCCCCATTTAGCTACTGTCACTATTGTGGAAAAATTGTCATCCAGGATTACAACGTCAGCACTTTCTTTAGCGACCTGAAATCAGAAAATGGTAATATGTCATTCCCATTGATATACCAGAATGAAGATGCCACCTACTATGTCGAATATGTAGATACCGAAAGTCATTCGTTGTCAACATCCATATATACCATTCATTTCTCACCCCTCTGACAAAGACTCATTCTTAGAAAATTAAAGCCCTTTGCTTTATTTTTTTCTTTTTTTATCTTCACATGATTTTTATTTTATTTTTAACAAAACCAATGTTATGTAGGGGTGATTGGGTCATGAGTGGGTTGGTTCCCGGCCTAGAACCTAAAACCAAACCTGTGACTTCCTGTTCCAATTGGAACTGAAAACCAGACTAGGCGGTTTTCGAACTAGCTCTCGGTCCTAGTCTAGTACTTGGGGACTAGGCAAAGTACAAGTATTGGCAACTATATTTTCTCTTCTATTTTATATAGTTTGTTAATTTAATTAAAAATTTGAAAACAAAGGTATCTCATTTCGAACTAGCTCTCGGTCCTGGTCTAGTACTTGGGGACTAGGCAAAATACAAGTATTGGCAACTATATTTTCTCTTCTACTTTATATAGTTTGTTAATTTAATTAAAAATTTGAAAACAGAGGTATCTCATTTCTTTTATGAGTTTTCGTGGGACCGAAGAAACATTTCCTTAGACAAGCACCTAATGGTTCCTTAGACCAACGCTATTAGGGATATTTTTTTTTTTTGGGTGTCTTCCTTTTCCTTTTTATGAAAACACCCACACTTCTCTCTCTACTTTCTCTCTCCTCTCTCTTATCTCTGTCAAGCACCTAATGGTTCCTTCATTGACGAACCTCTATCATCTCTCTCTTTTACCCTTAATTTCCACATGATGAGCTTTACTTTCATCTAGCTTCACAATGATGGTCACATTACTTTCGTCTAGCGTTGTTGTGATGGTGACCATGGCAGTGGCTGCGCGATAGAGGGAGGTGAGAGCATCAAGCGCAAGAAAGGGAGTTGAGAAGCTGAGGTCTAAATGAGAGAGAAAGGGCTCTAATCTTAATATAGAGTTACCTTGGGCTAGTTTTGTTGATTCAGTTTGCCGGCCCGGTTTCGCACAAGGAACTAGGGAACCAAACAGTTATTCTCAATTCCACATTTTTTGAACCGGAATCGGATTGGAACAATACACACCCCTAATGTTGTGAGCATGCATATATCTGAAAATATATGTGTACAAGGATTTTGTGAACTACTGTATCTTGTGAAGATGTAAGATTGTGCATAAGAGATGATTGTTGCCTAAATGTAGTGAGAATCAACGAACCTCAGTTCCTGCTATGCCCATTGCAAGTCCAATATCTGCCTCATGTAGAGCTGGGGCATCATTCGTTCCATCACCAGTTACCGCTACAACTTCTTCAAATGTGGTCCGCAAGTGCTTTACTAGAGTGTGCTTGTCTAGTGGGGAAGATCGAGCCATCACCTAGAGGAAAAAGAAAAGTCAACGGTGCATTTATAAATGATATTGCAACTACATGGTAAATCAGATATGTACTTGGATCTTAGGTATTAGTTCGAGTAATTCCTCCTGGCTCTTCTCTCGAAAATCTGGACCTTCTATTGCTATACCATTCTCAGTAAGTATACCACATTCCCTTGCAATTGCCTTGGCAGTGTTAATGTTGTCTCCGGTGACCATTCTCACCGTGATACCAGCGGAGCGACAGATCGCGACAGACTCTTTTACACCCGGGCGAACAGGATCTTTAATACCAACAATTCCAATGCAAGTATACCCTGAAGTTGGAATTGGATCTTCACCTGAGAACCCACTATCTAATTCAATAAAGGCAAGACATAAAGTACGCAGCGCTTCATTGGCAAACTGGTTAATCGTAGCATTGAGATGGTTAGTTGATTCTTCATCAAGAGGAACGACTTCGCCTTTCGTATTAAGGAATTTGTCGCAAGCAGCCAATACGATTTCCGAGGCGCCTTTCGTATGTGCTCGTAGACCTCCCTCAGGGAGCTGGAGCACCACTCCCATTCTTTTCTTGGTGGAGTTGAAGGGCTCCACCTTGATGAGCTTCGTGGCTTGTCGCTCCGCTAGGAAGTCTCCACCCAAAGATAAGCCGAACTCCAACAATGCGGTATCGGTGGGAGTTCCGAGTATCTCGAGCTTACCATCTTTGTTCACTACTACTTCTCCTCCTGTATTATTGAATATGGACTGCAACAGAAGCTTCAAGACGTTGTCTGGAATCTCGGAGCGCAGGCCGGATGCTTTATCTGGCTTAGTTATCTCTTTCACATTTGTGCATATGCACGACTTCACGACCGTCATGTGGTTGGTGGTGAGCGTACCAGTTTTATCACTACAAATGCTCGTGGCGGAGCCCATGGTCTCGCAAGCTGCCAAGTGGCGAACGAGCGCTTTGTCGTTCATCATCTTCTTCATGGCAAAAGCCAGGCTCAATGTCACGGCCAATGGCAATCCCTCAGGAACGGCAACCACCACGATTGTCACAGCAACAGCAAAATATTCTAGCATTTCCATTGCATCATCCCCAGACCACCACAAATAAGTCCCCGCCTGCCACTTTCGACTCCACAATCCCTGCATCAAAACTGCAAAAGTCACCACGGCAAAGAAGAGGCCAATTTTCCCGATAATTGTCGCGACTCCATTCAGCTTTACTTGTAATGGAGTTTCATCATCTCCTCCTTCAGTAAGAGTCTCCATTAGCTTACCCCACTGCGTTCTCATTCCAGTGGTGGTCACTAGCATCTTGCAGGAGCCATCTCTAATCTTTGTTCCAGAAAGCATAAAAGGATTCTCTGCGCTCACCATAACAGGCTCACTTTCACCGGTCAAACTCGATTCATCAATTAATACAGAAAAACCGGAAATGAAAAGCCCGTCAGTCGGAACTTGATCTCCTATGGAGAGGTGCACAATATCACCGGTGAGTAGATCATAAATAGACATTTTCTGCCTATACCCATTCCTAGTGACTTGGATAGTTATTTTCTTTTTCTCATTGTCCAAATCCTTAAACTGCAAGGATTGACGATAATCGCTCGTAGCGGTGACGAAAACAACCAATAAGATGCTTGCCACAATTCCCAGTCCATCATGCGCTCCATGTGGCCAACCCTCCATTGCAAGACCAACTATCAAGGATACAAACGCACAGACTCCTAATATCATTAGAGTCATGTCTTGTAGAGCTTCCCATACAAAAACCCAGAAACTCTTAGGTTCGCTCTCAGCAAACATGTTGATTCCGAAGATTTCTTGTCTTCGGTTGAGCAACTCACTATCAGTTGTAAGTCCATTGGTGGTCGAAGTCGAGACCTTTTCAACAATACCATCTACTCCGCCGTGGAATTTCAACTTTTTAATATCATGACCCTCCACTATTGATCCTAACTCATCGGCACAAATCTGAAAGCCGGCATCTTTGACTTCCCCAGGGACAACGTAGTCACTCGGCGATACACCTATGGATGAATCACGCACCATCATTGTAGCGTTACATCGTTCACAAAAATAAAAACACACCAACAAATTGAATGCTTATTCACCTTGTATGAATTGAATTGCCGCCTTTGAGACTAGCACTGCGATCCTCAGTTTCTCCTGCAAAATTCAGTTAGTGGAGAGGAAAAGTTAGCTTGGGACTTGCCAGAATTCTAAAAATACAACTGCCATCATGTTGAACAAGTACCATACAAGAAAATGAAGCTAGATCTAGAAGTGGGATCTACCCTTTGTAGTCCCTCATAAAAGTTCCTGAATGATACATTGCACTCTGGATTGTTATGCTTTCCTGAAGCTTGAGAGCTATTACAACGCTTAATTAAGAGTTGCCGAAAACAAAGCTCTCTTTTTTTTTGCGAGTTAACTTCTTGTTGGGGAATAATTATTGTCAATAATGGAATCACAGGCTAAAGTAGCTAGAGCTTTTCTTTGTTCGTTTTTGGGGCTGGAGCTGAGATCGTTTCAACTTTGTTTAGAAAATGCAAATCAGCATTCTTAGACGAAACTAATTTTTGTTTGCTTTTTCTCGCATGTCCATTTCGTTCAAATATTGAGTTAATAGCCCATATTTATCTTTTAGTAAACGATAAACAATGTTCCTTTTATCAAAAAAACAGATGCTCCTTCATTTTAATGAGAAAAAGAACAATGACATGCCATGTTCAAATTATAGGTTGACTAATAGATGTCTATAGACATAAGACACCATACAATAGCCTAATTTTGAATAGACCGAAGATATTCACTCCATTTATTGCGTAAAAGCTGGCTTGGATCATAATACTACATGATCGTTATATCCGAACATATAAGAGAAAATGTAAGTAAAAGAAAAAAGTGTAGCAATTCTGTGACCTGATTGGTGCGACGCATCGCGGCAGCCTCGTAGCGCTTGGATAGATTTGCAGTGAATCGGAATCGGCGCTTCGGGTTCTTCACCACACCGCACAGTTTCCGCCATCTCTCCAACACCTCCTCCGACGAATGCTTTGGCTTCACCTCAAAGTTCTCATTCAAATAGCTCTCCATTTTCCCTCCGTTTACGCTTCTTTCTTCATCAATCTAAGAGCCTAAATATCGAATCTCATGCACTAAAAATTTCTGGGGACGTTCGGGGGCACTGTGTTTGAAGAAACCATTGATTAATCTGAACTGAAAAGTGGAAGAGGATGAATTTGAGGAGGCAAGAAAAACGGAGGAAGATGAGAAATTATGTGGAAAGAACGAGAGAGATGAGAAATTGTCTCTGGCAGATCCGAAAATGTGTGCATGAGTTGTATGCAAACTAGTGGTGTTCTTTTCTTCCTCCCCTAATATGTAGGCAAAAGAGTTGACCCTTAGAGAGTCGAAGTCTCTTGGGGCGCCTCACGCTATATAAGAAAAGATGAAATTTTCTTTTCTTTTGCTTTCTTTTTTTGGAAATTATAAGTTTGCATGAGTACATTATATTTATCGTGACAATATATTCCATGATTTATTAATCTGCCAGCCATCAAAGATTTGGATTTCATTCTTATTTAACCTTTTTACCTCGCTTTTAATTGTTAATTCCCTTTGTATACATCGATTGTACATACATGAATAAATAAATTATCAAACATAATGAGAATACACACCTTAAAATGATTACTGTGAAGATAAATTGAAGCTCCGTTTGTTTTACGGAAATGAATAATTTTGAAAATATTTTTCTAATATTTTCCTAAAAACGATCACTTGTATCTTTTACAAAAATGTATAAACGAAATTTTTTTTGTCATCTACGAAAGTATTTAAATATAAATGTTGTCAAATGAAAATATTTCTCATTGATTAATTATACCAAGCGAGATAAGTGATCAATTTTTATACGATAGTTTCAAATTATTTATTTTTTGTAAAATAAAAGAAGCCTAATTGAAATGTAGAAAGCAAAAATTTATACAAAATGAATAGGATGTGTAGATAATTTGATACTTCAAAGTCTTTCCACTCATTTAATATTACGTCAAAGATCACCATGGATAATTTAGAAATTACAAAGAAAAAAGGAAACCATCCGCTTAAACATACGCAGAATTAAACCCTTCGGGTTTTAATTAGTCTCCACGACTGCAGATTAAGAAGGGTCACAAATTAATTAGTCTCCACGACTGCAAATCTACCCACTGTACGGCCACCATCGGGTCTCCTATCCTAGAGCATGTCTCCCTGTTGTTTCTTCTCCTTTAAAGTTTTTTTAGAACCTGCTAAGGTTCAGTGTTAATTAATTTGAGCATAAATTGACACGGAATCTATAAAGTATTAAAACCAAATGATTAGCCACTCAATCAGTTCTTTATGTTTATTAAAATTTATAAGAGCGTCAGGTTTTAAAAGAGCTGCCCTTCGTAAATTTTGCTTTTGTCCATTAATTATGAACACAACATACACCACTAAAAAAATTATGAACTTTGTGGTATCATTTGAGGTAGGAAGTTGGTTCCAACCGTTTGGTTTATAAAAATATATAAAGGTGTACCAATTTAAATCCTCTTTTTGTGCTTCATTTAGGAGTGTATGATGCGGTTATTCCTCTTCTTCGCACATGAGCTCTATTGGCATTATATAGTATAATCTAAAGAAAACTCCTTACTCGAAATGCCATTATTTTCTCAAAAGAATGTAGACATTGTTTTAAATAATGACTTGAACTGATCTACTTAATTTCAAAAAAGGGTCTTGCTCATTGATTGGCTAAATCTTTGTCAACTAGTGAGCACATGCATTTCACATGTTCCAATGATAGAATCAGGGCCATTTTCATCCAAAAGCATTTCCTTCCTCATCTTTTCATTTTACCGTTCATCATCTTCTTCATTCTTCTTCTTATGCACCATGCCGAGCATGCTCAAGTCGCAAGTGCATTCGTAGTCATGGGTGGATGTAGTTTGCGAAAATTGCCGGGGAATGGAAGGTAATGGTGGGGCAAGGCAGGGAGTGACTCGTCTTGGAGCTGCAAATTAATATAAGATCTTACAAGAGGCCAAAGTGGGCCTAGAGGGCCCATGGCTCCTTGGGCCACCCCTCCCTTGGGTGTGAGGCCCATTGGGCTACCCATCCATGGGGACGGGGCCCATTGGGCCCACTGGGTCCTCATTCGCAAGCCATTTCCACTTTTTTGAATTTTTGTGCTCTGCCGATGAAAAATCAAGTTTTCGTCCCAAAGTGGCCTTTTTAACATTTTTGTGGCCAATCGATCCTCATTGTAATCTGGCTCCGAAGATTGGCCACTGTTGTAATCCCTTTCTGAAAATTGGGGTTGGATTGGAGATGTCATAATGTCCATCAAAATTCAGCCTAAGGATTCCCAAAATCCTTGGCTATCTTTTGTTTTCATAACCACTTAGGGTGCGTTTGGTAACATTTCTGTTTAAAAATTATTCTAGGGAACAGAAATAGAAAAAAGCGTTTCTCTTCCGAGGAACAATTTTTAAACAAAAAAACGCATTTGGTAAACTTGTTCCGGAAATAAAAAATGAACAGAAACACGTTTGGTAAATTTGTATTCTTTTTTTGTTTCTTTTAATTTTTTAATATTTTTTTTTATTTTCTTTTTTTCTTTCTTTTTCTTTTTTCTTTTTTTCTTTCTTTTTCTTTTTTCTTTTTTTCTTCTTTTGGCCGGTCGCCGGCCTCGACCATGGCTAGCAACCGGCCGACGAGAGCCGGCAGCCTCGCCCAGCCACCGGCGAGGCTCGCCGGCCCTCGGCCTCACCTTGGCTGGGCGAGCTCGGGCTCGCCCAAATCCGGCAAGCCCGAGCTCGCCCAGCCAAGGCGAGGCGAGGCCGAGCCTAGCCAGGGGCCGGCAAGGTCGCCGGCCATGGCCAAGGCCGATGACCGGCCAAAGAAAAAAGAAAAAAAAAAGAGAGGAGAGAGAAAATCCGTTCTTAATTTTTTTTCCAGAAACAAGAAACACGTTTTTCTTGTTTCTTGTTTATGTTCCAAAAGTGTTCCTGAGAACAAAAAAAATAGATTTGGAACAAAAATGCAAACAAACGCATTTCTGTTCTTTTTTTGTTCCTTGGAACAAAAAAACAGAAATTTTGTTTATAAACAGAAATAAGAAACATTAACAAACAGGCCCTTATGGGCTATGCCAATTTAAATTGCAACCCACATACAGTAGCAAGGGTGACTTTAGAATTTTCTGCCTCTCATGACCAGCATGTGTTTGTAAGGATATTTTTAGGTGTCAATACATACTCATCTAAAGAAGGCCATCTTGCCCCCTCTCTCGTCCTCTAGGAAGCACCGACATTCTCCGATACTCTCTGACACTCGGTCAATACATGTTAGAAAATCCGACACCTGGTCAATTTTTTTGACACTCGAGTCAGAATTCCAACATGCGAGTTTTCGACACATGATTCCAACACGTGAGGTCAATTTTAAAAATTTTCAATAAACGAATGGTCAAAATATTTATGTGAAAAAAATAAAAATCAATAATAAAAATAACAAATTAGGAAAGAAGAAAAACCTAATATTTTCTTCTCTTATCTTTTTACTCTCACTTTCCGTGATACACAATTTACTCTCAAGTATTTTTTTTCTTTTTTCTTTCGACATGTCTAACACACAAGTCTAAAATATGAATTACTTTTTTTCTTTCCAAGTTTTATGGATTTATTGAAATTGAGTTGAATTTGTCAAATTAAAACAATAAAATATATCAATAAATGGTGGATTAATGTTTTTAGTGTAAATTTATTATAGGATTTTTTTATTATTTATTTGTGAATTTGAATCAGATTAATTTGATTGAAATAATCATAAAAATACTAATTTACTATTTATATATAAAATATACATATAATATCAGCATGTCTCAAAGTGTCGGAATTCTCTATTTTTAAGAAATGACGTATCGGCGTGTCTTATCATGTCATGTTGCACGTCGCATGTCAGTGTTGATACTACTTAGCTTGTCGTCACCACCCAACACAACGCTAAGCCCACAAACATTGAAAAAATGAACAAAAAAAGTAACTGCATGGAAAGAAATAACTAAAACATAGACTGATCAAAGGACTAGAAATTCCAGCTACTCATCAGTCCATATATAATTAAAGATAAACAAGAATTACATTTTATGAAATAAAATTATTCAGCTTCAAAAGAACAAATTATGTCCCATTTCTTTTTTTTGGAATAATTGATTTTTCTCGTTACTATCCGAACAAAATTTTCATGTGGAGAACTTTTCTTTTCAAAAGCGTAAAAAACAGGTTACGGAGACCTAACAAAATAGCCTATCATATTGTAACTTAGGGGGTGTTTGTTTATGTTCTTTATTTCTGTTTAAGAACAAAAATTCTATTTTTTTATTCCTATGAACAAAAAAAGAACAGAAATGCGTTTGTTTGCGTTTTTGTTCCAAATCTGTTTTTTTGTTCCCGGGAACAAAAAAAAGTTGTTTCTTGTTTCTGGAATAATTTTTAATAACAAATTTTCTCTCTCCTCTCCTCTCTTTTCTTTTTTTTCTTCTTCTTTTTTCTTTGGCCGGTCGCCAGCCTTGGCCATGGCCGGCGACCAGCCGTCGAGGGCCGGCAACGCCATCGAGGGCCGGTGACCTCGCCGGAGCATCGCCGGCCCTTGGCGAGGCTCAACCTCGCCTTGGCTGGGCAAGCTCGGGCTCGCCCAGATCCGGCGAGGCCAAGCCTCGAGCCGACCACAAGGAAGAAAAAAAGAAAAAAGAAAAAAGAAAGAAGAAAGAAAAAAATGAAAAATAAAATAAAAATATTAAAAATTAAAAGAAACAAAAAAAGAACGCAAATTTACTAAATGTTTCTGTTCTTTTTTTATTCCAGGAACAAGTTTACCAAACGCGTTTTTTTGTTCAAAAACTGTTCTCCAGAACAGAAATAGTTTTTTTTATTTCTGTTCTCTGAAACAAAAAAAAAGAAAAAAACAGAAACACAAACTAACGCACCTTTATCCACCATGATTCCTGTACCATAAAAATTGAGTCTTCCACGTGTCACGAGATCAGTGTTACATTTTCCGAAAAAATTATCTTTCGGTAATCATTCGTATGGGAAAACTCTTATAGATGGATCCTTCCTTCTTCCATGAATCTTTTATTTTTTTCTTCTTCCACTGGCCCATTTTGTATTGCAACTCTCAAAATTTGGGCCGTAGTTAGTTGTCATCTAAAACTGGACAATTGAAGCCCAAAATATAGTCGAGCCCAACATCATAAAACCCTAACTTCATTTCCCATATAAATATCCTCATCTGCCCAAATCGTGATCCTCTCAATAGCCAGACTCCAGAAACCCTAGCAAGACAGAGAGCGAGGGAGAGAGCGAAGATGAAGTACAACCCTCGCGTCACCAGCTCCCGCCGCAAGAACCGGAAGGCCCACTTCACGGCGCCGTCGAGCGTCCGCCGCGTCCTGATGAGCGCGCCCGTGAGCTCCGACCTCCGGTCGAAGTACAGCGTGCGGTCGATGCCGGTGCGCAAGGACGACGAGGTCCAGGTGGTCCGCGGCACTTACAAGGGCCGCGAGGGGAAGGTCGTCCAGGTCTATCGTAAGAAGTGGGTCATCCACATCGAGCGCATCACTCGCGAGAAGGTCAATGGGTCGACCGTGAACGTGGGGATCCATCCCTCGAAGGTCGTGATCACGAAGCTCCGGCTCGACAAGGACCGCAAGTCCCTGCTCGATCGCAAGGCCCAGGGACGCGCTGCCGCTGACAAGGACAAGGGGACCAAGTTCACGGCCGAGGATGTCATGCAGAACATCGATTAAGGGAGAGATGGAGAGTGAGGAAGGCCCTTTTTGCTCATTTTGTCGTCCATTCGGCGATAATTTTCGTTGTGTTCTTACTTCAAAAGATTATTTGCTGATATATCCAAGGATATTGCTTTAGATGTCTGGAATACCCTGCTTTTTTTTTTTTAATCTATGAACCAGATGGGATATTCTGTCTCCTGCTTTAGTATTTTGTGCCGATTCCGTGTGATTGCTTTGCTTCTTTCGTGATCATTCAAGTCTTGTTACATTGCGACTTTTGATCGGTAGTTCGAGATGATGGTTGTCTGGCGCAGTATTGTGGTCCCGGAGACCAAGACCATGAACTGGCAGAAATAGACTCAATAATCAGTTGGGTAACCAATAGTATTAGATAATGCATTCTACATATTCTCTCGGTCGGTTCTGTTTATCTGACTGGATTGATCAGTCATCAGTGGACGATGGTTAGTGCAGCAATTTCCATGGATCTCCTCTGTAATCTCTGTGCTAGCTGGTTTGGTCTAATGTTGTCAGCTTTGGACTGAACTTGACCAGGCAGTGGTGTCTGTGTTTATCTGCAAATTACGACACTTTGAAGTGTTGCTTTAGATGCGATCGTTGTATCAATCAGTCTAGTATATGTGACATGCATATGTGATGCCATTTCTTTGCAGTAACATTAATATGTCGATTATGCACATCCACCAAGTAATTGGTACGGATAATCTTGGACCCTTGCAAGAGGTTGAAGTCTTTCCATATTCACTTGTGGCTTATAAGTGGGGTTGCCAGGATTGTTAGTGGTGCAATATTTCTTAGAGCGCCCTCCTAGTTTTTCTTTTCAATTTTTGCCTTCTCTGATAATAATTGCTTGTTGTTTAATCATATGAGCATATAAGACTTTTTTCCATTGTTCATATAGAGAATGAGTTCAGTAAACGATGCATTGATCTGGATTTCTTTCTTCCTTTTTGATTAGTTGCATGGGTTTGCATTACTTGATTGTGCTTGGCTTGCTTATTTGCCTGCAATAAAGATTGTTTTAAATGGTTGTTGACAATAATAGACAGACTTAGCCGTTAGGCGACGGAATGTTGCCTGATTACATGATTGTTAGCAGATATAAGTGGAATCGCTGTCACAGAATCTAATCATGTCAGGTAAGATGTAGGAAGTTCCAAAAGTTGAGGCAAACTTGCAATACTTATTGGAATTCTCTGGAGCTTTTCTGTGTGCCTTTGGTTTTAGAGTTGAGGGCCTTCTTGCCATGAAAGGAACTTGTTATGAATCTTGTTTTGGAGTGCTTCTGCTGAGCGCTGGTATTGTGCTTTGGCAGTTTTTTGCCAAGTCGAATAGGTGCAGAGCTTGTGGGGACGAAGCATCTCAATATTTTTACCATTCTTAATCTGATGAGTCATTGTGATTTAGTACTAGGTTATCAGGTGATTGCTGGTTCCTCCACAGGATTTTTTTTTATCAATTTCAAATTAGATAAATATGCCTTTAAACAGGGAATGCATCTGATCGGCGTCCTTTACACATCTCCTCTGCTTCCTCTACGCTTTACGTAATTTTACGGTCAAGGCCTAATTCAGTGTGGAAAGTTATACTCACTGAGCAGGTTGTATTGACAACTCTGCAATTCGTTCAATATGCTATTAGTCCGGTCATCATCCTACATGCTATTGGAGTTCTGCATCGTTCTATATGCTATATGTTGAGGGAGAAATAGTGAGCATCCAGTTCGCAAGTGGATCGCTTCAACTGGTCGGACCATCGGGTTAAAAAAAATAGGAACATTGCAGCTAAATTATATTATTTACATGTTTATTGAAGCCAACGGACAAACAAAAGCGCTTAGCTCGGTTGGCTTTTGATTTAGGTGTACATGTTTGAGGTTAGGGATTGAACTCCCCTTGTTGGTAGGTTGGCCATTTGCGTTATGTCGATGTATGTCCTGTGGAGTTTATGGTGTCGTGTCAAAGGGGTATTAATACGAATCTTACAATCTTACAGTATTAACACGAATCTTACGAATCTGAATACCACATTTGATAAATGTATCGAGCTATCTCGACATGAATATTAAATGTCGGGTTTTGCTAGCATGATTCTTACGATCATACAATTATCGCTCTTATATGTCTATTAAAGCAAGGCAAATATGCTTGAGGATAAGGTGTGACTTGAAAGATCATGAAAATTTCTTCCAAGGCGACCCTCTTGAGTGAAGAAACAAATTCTCAGTCGCATGTTATTTCCTGAGAAATTCCCATCTCATGGCATCAAATAGGAATCAAAAGCTGTATATCTAAATCTCTTGATACGAGTGACGGTTAGAATGCTTTTGGAAACTACTTTGGAAATGGCTTTGGACACCTAAACTCTTTTGGGCCAAATATAGGGGTGTTTGGCAAAAAAAATTTAACCCCCATTTGGAGAATGCCAGCTTTGTGAAGCTGAAAGCCCAAGGTAAGTGAGAACCTGCCTTGAGCTTTCGGCTTTTTCAGCATGCCACGCGGGTACTGTTCATATATATATATATATATATTTTCCCGAAATTGTCTTTACGAACTTTTTGTTTTTCCATTTTTTGCCCTTGTGAGGAGACAATGTTCATCTTCTTCGTCTTCTCCATCGAGGGTGGCCGGCGTGGTCACGACAACCTAGCGATCGTTGTTGGAGAGTCGGGCGACCTCCGCAAGTCGCGGTGTTGCCGACGACCGTCGCCTGCCGCATCGCGACCTCCGCATGGAGCTCGCCAGGGCCGCGCAACCCATCTGGTCGCAAGTCTGGTCGCGACCAGATCTGGTGCCGGAGGCTCGAGCGGCGACCAAATTTGGGTCGTGCGACCTCGCCGCCCCTGGATCTGGGTCGTGGCGGTGTCACGTGAGGTCGTGCGACCCAAATCCGGGGCGACGAGGTCCTCCCGCAACCTCGACGCCCCAGATCAAGGTTGCCGGAGGTCGAGGCGGCGTCGTGTGACATGCGCAACCTCGCCGCCCCGGATCCGGGGTCGCCGGAGGTCGCGACGGCGTCGCGCGACCTCACCGCCCCGGATCCGGGGTTGCCGGAGGTCGAGGCGGCGTCGCGCGACGCGCGCGACCTCGCCACCCCAAATCCGGGGTCGCCGGAGGTCGCTGTCCTTGTCGGTCAATTTTTTAAAATTTTTCTTTTGATAATTTTGTTTTTTACCACAAAACTCCTTTGTAAATGTAATTCCCCAAACACCATTTTGCTCAAATTACTTCACAAATGGCTTTCAAAGTACAATTTACCAAACACAATTTGCATTTTGGAAAACACATTTGTTAACTCAAAAGTCTTTGCATTTTCCTAAAATCTTTCCTCAAAAGTCTTTCCAAACGTACCCTTAGCATGCCCTCCCGGCATAGCGAGGTCGCCTGCTCAACTCTCTTCGGCAAAGCTGGGCCTGCGGCATTGCTCCTTCGACATCCCAACCGTGGGGCCATCTCATCGTTGGGTTCCATTCTTCTTTTTTCTTTTATCTAATTTTAGGCTTTTCCGTCTTGTTTCAAATCTCTTGGGCTTTTTTCAGTTTTTCTTTTGTGTTTTTAAATTTTTTGGCCCAAGTTTTTATGTGGCCCCCCACCCAGCATGACTTCTTCAAAAGATAAGTGGAACTAACAATAGTCCTCTAATTGCATTAATATGACAAATTTAATGATCAAATCTTAGTTTTTGAAAATTGCAGTACTTGATTACACTTGCATTACGAATTTTAGTACTTCCGATGCGCTTATCTTTTTTGTGTTTATATTACTGAATAGTTTACTTTAAGTTAAAAGAAATGTCAATGAGACTAACCCGTAAGTATACATGAAGTTAGTTTGGGAGGAAAATATTGGCTAGGACACAATTAAGCCAAATTAACGCTTTAGATTATCGATTCGAAAACAAGGAATCTAAATTGGTGCTTAATTTCTCTGAGTAGCACACAATTTCGTGGAGCCCAACATCATAGATTATTTAATAGCTTACGGTAAACAGACTAAGTTATAGTTGAACTCAAATTTAACTCAAGTCAGATGTTTATATAAGGAGTAAAGGGCAAAGGCACCGATAATTTTTGAACTTTTTGAATTTGTTTATTGTGATTTTTTTTTTTTTTTGGCTAGTTGGGTCCTTAAACTCCATACTCCTTTTCTTTTACATTAGTCTTTCCGTTAAACAGGCAAATGGAGATAGCCACATCAATGTCGCGCCGACATTGATTATACAAACAAGTAATGACAAGGATTTTTCTTATGCTAATTAGACGGAATTATTAGAAAACTAAGAAAAGAGAATGACAAAAATAGTCTCCAAATTTTAGTCATAATGTGATGTTGTCATTGAACTTTTAATTCGTTCAATATTGTTATTGAATTGTTCTTAATTGTTATCTAATCCCTAAACTTCTACTTTATTCAATCCAGTCTCTCACATTCCACAAAAGATTCAAAAAACTTTCATAACTATACTATTATTCAAATTTTAAAATACATTTTCGTGTCAATCTGTTTACTAAATCAACAATATATATATATATAGCCACCATTTTATTTGCATTTTTATCTTTTTGGTCTTTGTAAATATTATGATAATTCCATTAAGTATATATTAGTTTGTGATATTTATAATAGTAAAAGTAGAATTCCCTTTAGTTAAAAAAAAGTAGGATTTGTATCAATTTTTTTTTTTTTGGTCGGTGTATCAAGATATATATATTACTTTAATATTTCTTAGGGGTCAGCATTTTTTAGGGTAGAATTTGGAAACTGAAAACCAAATCAGTGGAAACCTATCAAGCTCTAGGTTCCAAGATATATAATGTAGATTCTAGGTTCCAAAAATTAGAGAACCTATTTTAACATATAAGTTTTAGGTTCTAGGTCAATAGAACTTAGAACCTCGAACCTAAGATGTGGAATATATTTTTGTGTTTTTCTAGATCTATGTCTTGGCACAATCTTGTGATATTCTATGGCGTTCAATGGTAAGTGTACAATTTGAAACCACTTGTCCGAGTTTTTATTTTATGATTAAGATTTTTACTTTATTGATATTTCATATTTTTCATGTGTCTAAATATAAGTTATGATTAATGAATTATAGTAACAAGTAGTGGTTATTAAAGATAGTTCACTGCAATCGTTCAATTAACAATAAAGGTGGAACCTGGGTAGACCTTGGAACGTGTGATAGCGTAGTTTCCAGTGTTTGCAGGATAAGTTCCAAATTCTTAAAAAAGAGGAACTTATTCTAACGGGATCGACTTGAAACTTATATGGAACTTGAAATCATTCACCCCTGAAATTTCTTATACAACTTGTACAAAACTCTGTGGAGACATGTCAAAAAAAATTCTTGAAACTAACATTGTGACCTTTTTACCTTATAAATGGAGGATTGAAATGGAAGGAACCGAATGAGATATAATCTGATTAATTTGTTTGGTCTATGCAGGAATGAATAGAAAAAAGTATAATGTTAATGCAAAGGAGTTGACATATTAAGATATTCAATTTTGGTTTTGCTAAGCAATAGTAGTAGCCTACACTTATAGTTCTATTAAATTCATTTATAAAGATTAGTTTATCAAATAATCTACAAAACATTATTGCGAAATCAAGAAGAATAAGTTAAATATTAACTATAAAAAATACTAACTCTTTGTTAAAAGAGTTTAGAACATTTTTTAAAAGTAATTATCATAAGTTGATAAAGAAATAATTAACAGTATCCATAATCGTGAGTATAATTAATTATAGTGTGATATGTACTGTTGCCTTAATTTAATTAGTCATAATTAAATATAATTAATTAACTCTTTTGTAATTACTGGTCATAATTAATTGAGTATTGTTGCCTTAATTTAGATTAGTAAGTCTGTGAGATGGGATCATTGCCAAAGCAACATAATGGGAAAATGACCAAATCAATCATAAACCTATTAACCACTGGGGGTTCGCCCCAGTGGCCACCCTTCCATCTTGGAAGGAGGAAGTTGGGGGTTCAAATCCCTACCTTCTCATGAGGGATTATGGTGGGGACGATTTCATTTCAGGAATGGGTTTTGATTTTCACGCCCTGCAAGGAGGCAGGGTAAAAGTCTGAGAGTGAGTGTTATAGTAGGATTAGCGTAGGACCGACCAAAAAAAAATCATAAACCTATTATATGGATACATATTCAATTTTAAATTTTCTAATTTTGTCAATCTAGTTCATATTTTATATAAAATTCCAATGTAACTTTTCAAGACAATTGTCGTCGACAATCATTGGAGTTGCATCTAATTATTGTAAATTGTCCTATCTATCATGGATGTCAATTTGATGTGACAATTCTACTCATCATTGTTTTGCTTATTTTACTATGTATTTTTTTGATCATTTTCTTTAATGAAATTTAAATATTTAAGACTAAATTATTGGTGTAATAAGTTCAGAACTTATTTGGTAATTTTTCTCAATGGAATGAAAAAAAAAAAATTCTAACTTTTCTTTTACCAAGAGAGGGAATTTCAAAATCAGACATGGAATGGGAATCCTTTAAGTGGATTCCCTTCAACCCGACATTCTGTTATAGCCAGAACAATAATAACATGGCTTGGCTAGCATAATAGTTCTTTAAGAATTATGAGAATAACAGTTTATTATGAACCACAAATTTTTGAAAAAGTGGGTTCCGCAATAATTTATAATTATTTGTGATTTGATTTTTTGTGATTCAGAATAAATTATTATTTTCACAATACATTCAGATAAAACTATGTTGAAAATAGCATGGCTCATTGTGAAAGTCTATTGAAGCCCATAAACTTCATTTGACAAATGCAATACCATGCACTCCGCCATGCCATTTGATCATGAGATACTAAGTGCGAACGGTACTTTTTCATAAAATCCTCAATAATATAGTCAAAACATCTAATAATCCATATTTATCCCAAGTTTGAAACTTTACAAAACAAAATTGCTTCTTTTTATTGCGATGTAGGTGGGTGGATCCCTCCAATAGATGGATGTTTTGAGGAAAGCCAGTGGCTATCTAATCCTATGATAGTAGAGAGTGATTATCGAGGCTAAGATGGCTCAGACAAGATGTAGCTCTCATCAAACTTCTAGGATGATAATGGAGGAATAGGAATGAACCAGCAATGCTCTTGGATCAATAAATGAATCTCAAGAGGAAGTCTATTATTGTGTTACCAATAAGGTGAAAAAGCCTCATTAGTTTGCTGAGATTAGGAGAAAAATATTAGGCGAAAAAAGTATTGCTGAGAAAGCGCAATTGGCTCGGGATGCCACACTTACTAGGAAAAGTATAACTTACTAGAGATTTGTTAATAAGTTTGATGGGGGGAAGCTACCAATGGAATGGAGTGGTTTGAATAGTAAACATAACCAAACAACCTCTTAAATACAAGCTTAATTACTGTTTTTCAGTTAATAAATATGATAAAAATTGAGTATTGTAGGCGTCATGAGATTAGTGGTACTTTTTTTGAGAAATAATCTTTGGATATTCATTCACTTGGAAAATCTAATAGATTTGTCCTTCTTTCTTCCCCGGATCTTTTCTTAGTTTTTTTTTGCCGACCCCTTTTTGTATTTCAATACTAAAAATTTGGGGCATATTAGGTTGTCATTAGAAACTGAATAATTTAATAACTCGAACTTAATACCATGTCCATCCCGATATCATAAAACACTAATTTCATCTTCAAAAAATCACGATCCTTGCAAGCGAGAGAGTTGAAAGGAATTATGATCAACTTGGTCATGAAGTAGAAGAAAATTAAAGTTCTTAAGAGATTTATGGTCATTTGGCGTCTAAATTTCTATCCTTTAATATATTGTAGAGATGAACAGAACTACATTTCATGAAATGAAAATTATCTGCTTTCAAGATAACAAATTATGTCTGCTTTTGTTTTTGAAATAATCAATTTTATCTAGATCCATCCAAACAATGTTTTCATATGAAAAATTATATTGTTTCAAAAAACTAAAAACAATCCATGAGATTGGTGTTACATTTTTTCGAAAAATCGATAATAATCCACATGGGAAAATCTTATGGATAGATCCTTCTTTCTTCCAAGAATCTTGTCTTAGTTTCTTCTTCCGCCGGCCCATTTTATATTTCAATACTCGAAATTTGGGCTTAACTTAAAGCCCGACTAAAATGGAGCCCACCATCACAGAACCCTAATTCCGTCTTCTCTTCCTCCTATATATATAAATATATAGCTCACATTCACAAATTCTCTGCTGCAGCCGTCAAGACTCCGAAAACCCTAGCGCAGAGAGAGGGAGAGAGAGCGACGATGAAGTACAATCCTCGCGTCACCAGCTCCCGCCGCAAGAACCGGAAGGCGCACTTCACGGCGCCGTCGAGCGTCCGCCGCGTCTTGATGAGCGCCCCGGTGAGCTCCGATCTCCGGTCGAAGTACAACGTGAGGTCGATGCCGGTGCGCAAGGACGACGAGGTCCAGGTGGTCCGCGGCACGTACAAGGGCCGCGAGGGGAAGGTCGTCCAGGTGTATCGGAAGAAGTGGGTCATCCACATCGAGCGCATCACCCGCGAGAAGGTCAACGGTTCGACCGTGAACGTGGGGATTCATCCTTCGAAGGTTGTCGTCACGAAGCTGCGGCTCGACAAGGACCGCAAGTCCCTGCTCGATCGCAAGGCCCAGGGACGCGCTGCAGCTGACAAGGACAAGGGGACCAAGTTCACCGCCGAGGATGTCATGCAGAACATCGATTGAGCGGCAGATTGAGATAGAGGTTGAGAGGAAGCTTACTTATTCCATAGAGTACTTGGCCCTGATTTTGGTGTTCCTTTTGTTAATTTTTCTAGGTTATGTCTATCTGCTGCAATTTCGTGTTTCCTTATTATTAAGAATGATGTTGAAATGTCTGGAACGCATTTGAACGAATTGGATTTTTTTGGGGTCCTAATTATATTCCAACTCATGAAACTTGCTTTTGGGCTTCTGTCTTGTGGATTGTCTATCACCTTACGTTGTGTTTGTGACGTGCTGTGTCTGCCTGATAAGGGTTGTTCCAGTCTTGTTATTAGCATGTATGGATGAGAAAGTTCACTGCGAGGATGTCATTCAGAACCTCGATTGAGTAAGAGAGGGATAAAGAGTGAGAGGAAGGTCTTTGTTGTCCATTGGTTATTTCCATACTCTGGAAGTTGACTTGCTGATATATTCAAGGATGTCGATTTAGATGTCGGCAATGCTCTGCATTATGATCTATGAACCAGATGGATCTTGTGTCTCCTTGTTTATATTTTGTGATAGTGTCATGTCTTTTGAAGGTCTATAGCGAAAGTGTTGCAGTTCCATGTGATTGTTTCGTGCTTGGGTGATAACTTGGGTCTTGTCAAGACGATGGTTGTCTCATGGCGATTTTTCCCACCTTGGACCGTTACATACTGGCAATTGAATTTTCTGAATATTCAGTTGGTTGACAGACGATAATAGGTAATGCAGTTTACGAATGCTTGCTCAGTCGGTTCTTTTCATTCGACTGGACTGATGGGTCTGGACCCTTTGCCTATAATGGGTTGGAGAGTTTTGACTAGTGCATGATGTCCATGGATCTATGAGCAAGCTTTGTGCTAGCTATTTTCGGTCTTGTCGTGAGCTTTGTACTGACTTTGCATGCAGGTGGGTTTATCTACACAGTGTAACACACTAAACGCATTCAGGTTTGATTGTTTGAATTTTCTGTTGCGGGAAAATATTTTTCTCGGATTGCCAAGTCCCAGTCCGATACATTTTGAGATGCATAGAATGAAATTGAATATATTGGGTTAGTTCAGGCAAAGTTAGGTTGCGGGGTAGAGGAAGTACTTTATTTTTTACAGTCAACTGGATAAGCGAAGCTAAGTGACTGCTTCCAATGGTGTGGATGCATGAATCCTATCATGTAGAGTTGCATGTCTACGCGATTGCAGATTTAATATGGGAAATCACAGGATAGGTGGCTGGTAAATGTTTTTTCTGGAATTTGCATAAAGAGATTGTTCATAGCCCAGGGTACGTTTGTGGTGAGTACTTTATTATAGTCATTTCTGTTCGGAATCTGATGGCAGTGTCAGATTTGATTTTTGTTGCACCAAATTTACAGTTGGAAGGATGAAAATGGTGATTAATGTGGCATGTGTGAAGTCTGCACACGAAGTTTATCTGTATTTGATGGCCGAGGTTATGTTCAATCATTGGCATTATGCTTTCTCATAGATCTGAAGGCCTATACGGTGCAGATGGCAGAATCGACTCTTGCCATTCGTTATGCACGCTAGTTGTGTTAATAGTGCTCTATGTGGATCTATTTGGCCCGCCATTGTTGCCTCACGTTTGGTCGTGCTTTGAGGGCATGAGTTTCGATTATGCAGATTGTTCTTTCATGCGCGTGATAGCTGGTGGGATCACTTGTTCCTTTTTTTAGGTTGCACTTGGTTGCCAATGCCCTCCCATCCTGTCCACATTGATTCTGCTAACAAGGACTATAGGAAGTTTGCAACCCGGAGTAGCTATTTATGATACTATGCAATTTGTGCAACCCGATGTGCATACAATATGCATGGGATTAGCCGCTTCAATGGGATCTTTTATCTTGGTCAGCGGATAGATTACCAAACGTCTAGCATTCCCTCACGCTTGGCGCCAATGAGTTTTTAAAGAACAAAAAAAAAGACTATGCCTTAAATAGGAATATTAAGTAATAATAGCGTGGCACTTTGATATGAGAATTTTTTTTTTTCAAAACATTAGATTATATATCAAAAGAGTTGTATGAAATTAGTATAAAATGATTTTCTCTCAAAACATTAGATTATATATCGAAAGAGTAGTATCAAAATTAGTATAAAAAAGGGTATTCTCAACTTTTCAATGCAGTGTTTTATGAGTAATCAATGTTTTGGAATCGAAACATTCCGAAAGAAGAAGACAATATGTGATTGAAGTAACTAGCTCAGTTCACTTAAAAAAGGTACGGTTTAGGCTAGAAGGTCGAGGAAAGAGACTCACGCGATTTGGGTTAAGGTTGTATTTGGATCTCTAAAGACATTCATCGTTAATATCTTATAGTTTGAAGTCTTTTTTGTTTCGAAAGGATAAGGTAAATAGTTGTTTGTCATGTTGCGTGTGTTGCTTAAAAAATAGTAATAGACACTCCACCGACAAATCATAGAGCTATTGGTTAGATATTTATTGGAGAAATTGTCCAATCAATTCTAAATTTTTATTATATGGACGTCAATTCAATTCTAAATTTTTTAATTTTGTCAATTTAGTTCTATAACTTTACGCGAAATTTCAATTTAGTTATTTCGACCAATTTTATAGGAAATCACTAAAGGTGTGTTATGTAGGATAGTCGGTAATGATCGGATTGTTGATCAATTTTTGTTAAACTGATCAAATAAGAATTTCACACAGATTTTTTACTAAATTAGTAAAATTAAAAAGTCATAAAACAAGTTTGTCATATCTTTGTTTGTCTATAATGGATATTGCTTTTAATATGATTTGACGATTTTGTTTTTTACGTGCGTTCACGATTATCGCTATCCCCCATAGTCAAACTTTTGTTAACATAGCATGGGATCATTCGAAAAAAGTAAATGGACTCTTGAAGATTTTAATTCTTGCTTTGGCACTTGAAATGTTTAGCAACAAGCCTGTGTCACGATTGCCAAATAATTAGACAAATCTCAATATAAATAGATAAGGAATTCAATCGAAGTGCATAAAATTTAGAGAAATTTCCAAATAAAAGCTTGAAATGCTCTTATTTTATTAAATAATAGCTTGGACTGAACCTTATTTTAAATAAGGTATAGAGTATCATCATTTTCTTAAATAAGGACTTGAAATGCCAATATCAATCTCAAAGAAGGGCCTCAACTCACCGACTGTGAAGGGCAATTTTGTCTTTTAAATTTTAATTTTTTTCCTTCTTTCTTTCTTTTTAAATATTTTTCTTTAAAAAAGAAAAGAAAAAAGGGAAGCACAAGCAAGAGGGTGTGGTGAAGGCTGATAGGGTTGCCGGTGACCCTCGTTGATTAGAGGTGAGGGCTAGCAAGCCCTCATTAGAAGCAAGATAGGGCGACGACCCTCTCCCAAATTTAGGCGAGTTCGAAGGGGCTGGGTGAGGGCTACCACGCTGGGGTAAGAGCGAGTGACCCTTGCTCAGATTTGAGAAAGGGTTGTCGCCCTCTCCTGCATTTGGTGAGGGCTTGCGGGTCTTTGCCTCTGGTTGGCAAGAGTTGACAGCCCTTGCAACCTCGTTAGCCTTCGTAGCCACCCCACTAGCGATGGGGTGCCTGTGTTTTTCTTTTCTTTTTTTTTTATTAATTTTTTTTTAATAAATTTTTAATCTAATTTAATTTAAATTTAACTTGTGTTTGGATGAAAATATCATTAATTGGCTGAAATATTTTGCCGGTTGACGAGGCTAAACCCTTATTTAAAATAAGATACACTTCAAACCCTAATTTGAGAAAATAAAAGCATTTTGGGCTCTTATTTATAATTTTTCCTAAATTTAATGCAGGCAACTCAAATGGAAACAAAATCCGTGATATAAGTGGCTACATGAAATTGAAAGTAATATCACCAATAAAATTTTTGGGAAATTACTTAAAACACCATCAACTATGAGGGTAATGCACATTTGCCCTAAACTTGTACAAATTGCCTCCCTGAACTTTATTTTTTTTAACGGCCACATTATCCTCTATTATATTTTCCGTTAATATGTGGAACGCACATGACTTTTGAGGAATGTATTCCCATCTCATCTTTTTTCTTTTACCATCGAATTTTATAAAAAAATTAAGAAAATGGAGAAAAATAAATTGACCTAGATAGTAGTATCAGAAAAATAAATATCAATAATAACATATAGTTAAAATTGTTAACATTTGATGAGTATGTTAATAGAACTACTAATTTATTATAGAAAAAGAAAAACAATTAAGTAAAAAGGAAAATGCCTTAATAACGAAAATGTCAAATACAAAATTGGATAATCATTTTTTTACTTTTAGACAGTTCATTAATGCAAAGAAGAAGAAGAAGAAGAAGATTGATCAATAAAAAAAGTACTTAAAAAATCACCTTAAATTTCAGTGAAATATAAATAGGCATAACCAATTTTGTCGTTTTACCTTTTTGTTATTGGGTCCTTTTCCCTTTCCATTTAATTTGTTTTTATTCTTTCTCTTGAAATATCTTATTTAGTTATATTAATGTGGCTATACTTGCCAAACTTTAACAAATTTTTGTTATTCTTTATAGTAATTGAGGATAAAATAGAGATTTCTCTAAAAAAAGAAAAAGATGAGTACGTTTTTTATTTCTTAAAAGTCATATGCACTACATTGGCATTAAACAGTGCCCCCCCAACGTAAGAATATATGAAGCCGTTTGCTGAAGAGTATTATTGCATCATTTTGATGTACGGATACGACGAATGAGTTTAGGTTAAAGGTGGTGAAGATAGTTTAAATGCACAAAGACGTGAATTTTTGTAATGACATTTTGCTTAAAATAAGTCAAAAGAGGCAAAAAAAAAAAAAAAACACCAATGCGGATTTCTCTTTAGAGCATTGGTTGAGCAACTGATCAGAGGAATTGAAAAAAATGAATCATTTCAAATTTAGTATGTCCAACGAAAGCCCATCAAAAAGTCGTTAACACGACTCATGGTATAATCATTAATCACTCACAAAATAGGGAGAAGGCAATTAGACAACGGCCTAATATCTTGCCTTTCTAAGAGAATGGCATATATTCTCCCGAATCTCTAACAATGCAACTGGCAAAGCCTAAAAACCAATCTAGCCATTTTCTCATAATCGTCCGAGAAAGGGAAATTCTCATCAGAATCCGAGGCGTGCAATTCAATTCAATTCAATTCAATTCAAATTCAAGGAAAGTGTGGCATTTATGAGCCATCACATGCATGCAATAAATTCTCTTACCAATTCAGTAACGCCCTCATCAGCACTAAGAGAATCGAATTCCTCCATCTCTCCCCATCTCTCCCCATCTCTCCATCTCCTCCTCCTCCCCAAGAAAAAACCCAAATGGCATTCGCACCCCTTGGAAAGCCGTGCGTTATCTGAAGAAGAAGAGAAGGCCCTCGAAAGGAAGAGTATCATCATGGAATTGGGCACGAGGAAGAAGAAGAAGAACTGGAACGAGCTTGGGGTCGTGGACACCATTTATGAGGAGGAAGGCTACGGAGAAGAAGAAGAAGAGAACTCCAACTCCTCCGCCAGTTCTCCACCTTCTCTCTCCTCTCCTCGCGCGGAAATGTGGTAATTATTTTCGTTTTCCCAATTCCATTCAAGAAATTCGTGGTTTGAAGAGTACTTGGATGGGAAGAATCTGCATCTGACTGTGGGTTTCTCTCTAAAACGCTTGATGTTTTGGAAATTGTCAGGTCAGTGAAATCTTGCAGGCCGGACGTCGTGATAAGAGTTCAAGGGACATGTTTTCACCTCCACAAGGTTTGCGGTCATTCGTTTTGTCTCGTTCGTTCTCGCCTAGCTCTCATGCTGCATGAACATAATAATCGTATTAAAGAAAAGTAAATTATTATATGGAATCTGATAAAGCCACAGAGAGAGAGAGAGAGGGAGATGGAAGTTTTTTTTTTTTTTTGGTCGGTAGATGGAGGTTGATTTTGTAGTTTTAAGTTCTATCTAGGTTGGAAGTGGAGGACATGAAACCATGGGATTGGTGCTCTCTATTCATTGGTTGATTTCACGGATGTCGAAGATATTAATAAATTTGTTTAAAAACATTTGTCCTGTGTTCGTGCGATATGTCTCATCGAGGGCAGTGATTGGTGCAAAATTTTATTGATTTTCAATTTTTTTTGCTTTTCCATTTAATTTGATTTTATATATGGTTGAAAAGTCAATTTATAGGCTAGCGTTCTAGTCTTACTGAAACCTAAAAATAGGACATGTACTTCTCATTTATTAGCAATTAATAATTTCACATTATTTTTTTTAATCTTGGGTTAAAAATGGTATGGATAATTTAACGGAGGGGAGGATCGTTATTATACGTTACTGTTGTTTCGCCCGTAGGTCTCCCTCACGTCGAGAAGCGCCTACCTCAAGCGGCACCTCGCGGGCGTCTCCGAGCTCACCCTCTCCCCGCCGTTGAAGATAACGGCGGCCACGTTCCGCCTGGTGGCCGACTTCTGCTGCGGGGCCCACGTCGTGGTGACGCCGTTCAACGTGGCGGAGCTCGCCACCGCGGCGGCGGCGCTGGAGATGACGGCGGGCGACGGCGGCGACGGGGCCGACGACCTGAGGCTCGTCGCGGAGACCTACTTCCGTCAGTACGTCGGCGAGAGCCGGGAGTACGCCTTGATTCTGTTCCGCTCGTGCTTGGGTCTGTTGCCCGAGGCGGAGACGGCGGCGTGCCTCGTCAGCCGATGCGTCGAGGCCTATGGTCTGATGGAAGACGGCGAGAGCGCGGGAGGTGGCGACGGCGTTGCGGAAGACGGGTCCGTCGCGTGCTTTGACGACGTCGTAACCGTAAGGGTCGAGGATTTTCAAGTTATGGTTGACTCGATGCACGGTCGTTTGACCAGTCATGACTTGCTATATAGAATGGTCGATGTGTATCTCAAGGTAAATTTTATCAATATATTTCCGATTGATTAATTGTTTGACATTTTTATCAAGTAATAATTTTTTTCCCTTCCCCAAAATAATTGATATGAACGTGATACTCATTTTTCTGCCATGATAATAGATTTTCTTGTGGTAATTTGTTTTCCTTTAATATATTTGCAGGAACACGGTCGGAAAATTACGGAGGAACGCAAGGACCAGATATGCAACACCGTCGACTGCACCAAGCTCTCGCCGGACCTCCTCCTCCACGCCGTCCAAAACCCTCGGATGCCGCTGCGCTTCATCATCCGCGCCATGCTCGTTGAGCAGCTGAGGACCCGGCTGCACGTCGTCCGTGCCTGCGACCGCCGCCAGCCGCAGCGCAAGAGGCGCCAGAGCAAGGACGGGGACTCCGCCGCCGCCGCTGCCACGCTCGGCGCGATCCTCCAGCGAGACGCCGCCGTCCGCCAGGCGGCGCAGCTGAAGGCCGCGATGGACGCCACCAACTCGCGGATCCAGAACCTCGAGAGGGACCTCACCGGGATGAGGCGGATCATTCGCGAGTCCACCACCGAGAGGCAGAGGAGCGGCGCCGCGGTGATCGACTCTGCTCGATCGGCTAGCTTCCACTACATAACGGCGGCAGAGAGCGGCAAGATCGAGAGAGGAGAGCGAGGGTCGGTCTCGTCGGTTAGCTGCAGGTTCAGCGCTCGAGGTGAGGCGGCGGTAGGACCAGGAGGAGGCTCGGAGTGGCCAGAGGAGAGAGGAAGCCCGGGCGGTCCCAAGAGCCTTCGGCAGAGGCTGATCAGCGGATTGAAGCACGCGTTCGGAGTGTCGAGCGATTCGAAACCTGCGACAGGGAGCAAATTTGCAGTAGGTAACGTGGGGAGAGATGTTACTGGGGTGGTAGAAAGAGGAAGAGCTGCCGTTTGAATAAGGATGAATTTTGGTCTGGATGGGACTTGTAAAAGCTTTGAATGTGGATAAAATACGACAATGAGTTAGATGTAGCATTTGAGCAAACGATTGGTCATTTCTTTTCCTTTTTTTTTTTGGTCGGAGAAAACAATTGGTCATTTCTTTACCTTAAAAAACTTGGGTGTTCGGTCTCTTTAATTTTTTTCAGTTCACATTTTTATCATTATATTCCCTTTTCCCAGTCAATACTCCTCATCATTTTTCTGTATTTTCTTTGTCTCTCTGGTATAATTAGCTCGATGATTTGATTTCGAGCAACTGCCTTTTTCCTACGTGGTCTTAAATCTTAGAAGAGCGGCATTGCAGTTTGTAAACTTTCTCCGAGTGATTTGTTTTCTTGTGAAAAGTGCAAGGTGGATAATTTTATTCTGGAGAGGTTCCTCCTCTTTCATTTTTCCCCGACCTTTTTCCATCTTTTTTAGATTTATGAGATCGTATATTTATTTTAGCATGAGGGGCACTTTCAATTTATTTTTATCTTGCATCATTAGTTTTTTTCATACATCTTTAGAGAGCTAAATAATTCACTCATTGGGATGTTGGAATTCAACTTACTTTTATCCGATGCACAAACAACAATTAACCCCGGAACGAACGTTGAATTGCGGATGAATTACAAACAAAAAACGCTTCATGTTGGTTTGAATGCAATCACGAGGAAAGCACCCGATTTCCATGGCATAAATGCCGATTGTTCTTGTAAAAGTGAAATGAAATGCCTTCTCTCTTTGATGGAAAATGGGAAGGTAAAGGGGAGGAAAAATCTGAGCGTAAATTCTACCAAACCTTGCCAATGGTTATCTACAAAAGACTTTTATACAATTCCCTACGTACCCTTTCAAATGGTGTCTTTCCATCGTAGCATATTAAGACAAAACGGTGCGGTCCAATTGCACCCTATCATGGACGTACTAGCTAAAGTATAACATGATGGTTTTTAAATCTTTAGATTCTTCAATAGAGGTGACAATAGGATTGGAATTTTTTGGTGAATGTCACCAATATTTTTTTTCTATAAACCTCTAGACAATGATATTATCTCCACAGTCCCTCATTCAACTTACTTAATCTTTTCATCTACCAAAGTATTGTTGCATGGTTTCATAATCTCTCATATAGCATTTTCGAGTTCTCTTCTAAGAGATGGGAGTCTAACAAGTGTACCTTTGTTGTGCCTTGGAACTCCTCTTGTAGTATATCCCATGCCTTTTTTTGCGATCTTTTCTCCAATGATTCTTGAATAGCGTTTCGGAGTACTTGTTGGATATGGAGAGCACTTACAATTTTTTGTAGTTGCTTTGCGAGAAAGTGTTCACTTTCTGTTGAGGCCGCGTTTCTTTTCTCCTTGATGTCCCATAAGCCTTAAGCTAATAAGAAATTAATCATTTAATGCTCCAATAGACATTGTTATTTCCACTGAAAGTAAGAACCGGCAGATATTTTGTTGGGTGATTTTAGTAGTGGGTAGGAAAAGGCCTAGCAACAACTAAAGGGAGAAGTGCCAAAAAAGTCATAAACCTTTATTCTTTGTGCCGATTTAGTCTTAAACATTTTTTTTGGTGCCGATTTAGTCCTAAACATTTTTACGTTGTGCCAATTAAGTCATTTCCGACCAATTTTGGCCGGATTTTGCTGACTGGACGCCGGCCGACTGACGTGGCCTGATCAGCGTTGACGTGAACAACTTTTAATATTTTAATATATATATATATATATTTTTTTTTTTCCTCCAGCTGGTCGCCGGAGCTCGGTGACCAGCCAGAGGCGACGGCTGGCGAGGTCGAGGTTGACCTCACCGGCCACCTCGCCAGTGGCCGCGAGGGCGGCCTCGCGTGGGGCGGCGAGGTTTGCCCTCGCCGAATCTGGCGAGGGTCGAGCCTCGTCCATGGTCAGCGAGGGTGAGGGCGAGGGCGAGGAGGCGGCCTTGCTGCAGTCGCGTCGTCCCCTGCTCATGCGCCTGTCCGCGCGTCTTTGCCTCTTGTGCTTGTCACCCGCGCCCTACTCGCCGTTCGTCGGAGCTAATCCAGCCGCCTGTTGTCGCCGTTGAGCTGGCTTCACGTTGAGCTGGCGAGGCTCGCCCTCGCCGGCCATGGGCGAGGCTCGACCCTCACCAAATCCGGCGAGGGCAAGCCTCGCCGCCCAGTGCGAGGCCGTCCTTGTGGCCACTAGCGAGGTGGCCGGTGAGGTTGACCTTCACCTGGCCGGCTGTCGCCTTTGGCCGGTCGCCGAGCTCCGGCGACTGGCTGGAGGAAAAAAAAAGAAAAAGAAAAACATAAAAAAATCGAAAATATTAAAATATTATTAAAAGTTGTCCACATCAGCGCCGATCAGGCCATGTCAGCCGGCCGGCGTCCAGTCAGCAAAATCCGGCCAAAATTGGCCGGAAATGACTAAATTGGCACAACGTAAAAATGTTTAGGACTAAATCGGCACCAAAAAAAGGTTTAGGACTAAATCAACACAAAGACAAAAGGTTTAGGACTTTTTTGGCACTTTTCCCAACAACTGAATGTAGGACCGTTAGTTTAGGACATATATTGAAAATGAAAAATGCGTGTTGCGTGCTTGTGGGTTAATAAGGCAAAGTGTGGAAAGCAAATGATAGTAAGTTCATTGAATGAGAAAGGATAACCAGGTTATAAGGATGCTTTTAATATTTCTGGTTGGTCTTGTACATTACCGAACATCTCATGCCTTTTTATATGCTCAATTAACTAACACACAACATTGTATCTCTAGATTTGTAAGAGATACTCTACTTGTATTTAACTTTGGACATGTCATCGCTACAAATTTTAACTTCCTCCTATCAAGACTAAAATGGAGACTCTTAATCCCAATGGAGTCTCCGCTATTCTAAAAAATTGATGAATACTTCAATAAAGATGGAGAGGCGAGAATTGAAGCTAAAATCGCACTGAGTGAATTCTAAAAATGTACTACGTAATGCATATTAGAGGTGGCAAATGGATGGGTTATAAATAGTTTCAATCCAAATTCATCAATTTAACTCATATTGACTCACTTATAGTTTCCATATAATTTAGGGGAGGAGTGTTAAAAAAGTCATAAACCTTTTGCATTTGTGCTAATTTAGTCCTAAACATTTTTACGTTGTGCCAATTTAGTCATTTCCGGCCAATTTTGACTAGATTTTGCTGACTAGACGTCAGTTGACTGACATGGCCTGATCATCGCTAATATGGATAACTTTTAATAATATTTTAATATTTTTGATTTTATTTTTGATTTTATTTTTGATTTTTTTTCTTTATCTTTTTTTCCTTCTCCTCCTCCTTCCTCTAGTCGGTCGCCAGACCTCGGTGACCAACCAGAGGCGACAGTCGGCGAGGTCAAGGTCCACCTCGCTGGCCACCTCGCCAGTGGCCGCGAGGGCGGCCTCACGCTAGGTGGCAAGGCTTGACCCTCGCCTATCCGGCGCGAGGCCACCCTAGAGGCTTCGGTGGCAAGGCTCACCCTCACCGGATCTAGCAAGGGTCGGGCCTCGCAGCCACTAGCGAGGTGGTCGGCGAGGTCGACCTCAACCTCGCCAGCCGTCGCTCTGGCTGGTCGCCGAGGTCCAACTTTTGGCTGGAGGAAGGAGGATGGGAAGGAAAAAAGAAAAAAGAAAAAAAAAATTCAAAAAAATTAAAATATTATTAAAAGTTGTTCATGTTATCGCCGATCAGGCCACGTTAGTTGGCCGATATCCAGTTAGCAAAATTCGGTCAAAATTGGCCAGAAATGACTGAATTGGCACAATGTAAAAATGTTTAGGACTAAATTGGCACCAAAAAAATGTTTATGACTAAATTATCACAAATGCAAAAGGTTTAAGACTTTTTTTTTAACACTTCTCCCTACAATTTAGATAACGCATGCCCAATCCAATTCAGGACTAACCCAAATCCAACCACATAACTCACTTTTTGACCATAGCAAATTAAGTATTTAGCAAATTTAAAATATATTAAAAATAAAGGAAAACATATGTAGAAAAACCATCATGGGACTCTGTCCCTTCCTCCTTGCTGGCACCACCCTGAATTGCCGCAGCTCGGTTATCGCCTGGAACACCGAGTACACGAAGGCCTCCTCCCAACGAACTGCCAATTCTCACCACCATCCTCCACAGCCTTTGGCTACCAGCTTCAACAACCAACATCACGTCTGTTAATTATATGCCCTAAAGCCACCATGTAATAGTTACATGTTAGGGATTTCAGTTGTGCTGTCAAATTAATGACAAAGACGTATTCATTCATTCGTCCAATTATCTATATGAATGATTCCATAAGATCAGTTGTGACTGGACTTATTCTTGAGACGTTACGAATATGTGTGATGGGTTCACATTTAGACTGAATCTTTAAATCGTTCTCAGTCAATGAATCATTGAGTGGACATTAATGATCCTGTTGAAACTAGTGTGTTCTTAGCTTCACCATTGAGTATTGGATGCTTAAGGTAATGACAAGTCACGAGTCATTGGGTATTATGATGCCCGAGTTAGAACATAGGTATTTGTAATAGACAAGTTCAATAAACGTGACACACATAGAACGATTGGCAACATGGAAGCTTTTAGCGAGATCAATGAGTAATTGTTCATGCTCTGGTTTTGTGTAAATAATCCTTAGACTTGAGGCACATGGTTGACTTGTATGTTAGATGGCTATAATTCACGAGTACGCATATTGGTGGCTCATTGATATTTCTCTGTACCTGATGTCATAACTTGTTCACATACGAAGTTACGCGTGTGTGCAACATGGAATCTGTCTCCTTGTTACATGCAAGGTACAATAATGATGTCCTATGCGATCTAATTGTGAGACTGCATTGAAATCTTCGGCCGGGGTTGTAACCGAGAATAAATTGTTTATATCTTGTATACAATGTAGGTCAATTAGGTTTGTGCATATGATCGAATTGGTAACTTGATAAAAATTCCATAGTCTTTGTTCGATCGAGACATAATAAGATAGAGGAATTGAATTACACTGTAACTAGAGCTGATAGGTTCATCATGTTCTTAAAGCATTCACACTGTTTGGGTAGCCATAACATATTACTAGATGTCAATCGTGGCTCTTGGGAGTACTAATGTGTTAGTGCAAGTCTTACTATCAGCTTAGTGATGAACCTAGGGGTGTCATACATCATAACCAATTCACTCGATCGGACACAGCCCACTCACGAGAGCTGTTCTCTTGCTCACCCAGCTTCTAGAGGAAGTAGTCAATTAATTATTTGAGAAGTTATAGATTAGCTTATGGTGGAAGAAGTCAATAACTTATTTGAGAAGTTAAAGGCTAGTTTCTGGAAGAAGTAGTCAATAACTTCTTTGAAAGGTTAAAGACCAGCTTCTAGAGGAAGTTAAATGTTGACTTCACCAGGACATTATATATATAGAGTAGAGAGAGGGTGAGGGGATTAAGTAAGAAAGAGAGAGAAAGAGGGAGAGAACTACATGGTTAGCAAACGGTTGCTAATCACATGTAGAGGATTGTCTCCATGAGATTGCTAGCACAATTATAGTGGCGATTACGTACGAGCTCTTTTTCATTCGAGGTGCGTTAGTGGTGTGTCTGAACTAGAGACCCAATGTTTGTGGGGCTCGAACTAAAGAACATCTAAATCAAGTCGTTTAAAGCGCACTTCGATAGGTAATTTGTATAACCTCTTTTGATATTCTAATTTTTGATTAAAATGCACGAACAACACATTTGAAGATACATGTGTAGTAGAATTTTATCTTTACTTTTGCTGTGTTTATGTTTATTTATCATATATATGTTCTGTAAAACCCCAACATCGTCCTCAACAGAACTCTACCTCTTTGCTCTAATTTCAAACCACAAAGAGACCATCAATTTTAGCCTCACATCAGCAAGGCAAGTACGTTACTCAATCAAAAGACTTTGGAAACCTCAAAGCACGAAGTGCTAGCTAAACACAACATTGCGAACAAAAGATGAGGAACTTTAAGAAGGTGATTCAGAACTTGGGAAATAGTAACGGAAATCACAAGTGAACAACAAAAAGCAAAAGGGGTTGTCTACTGAAGACACAACCAACCATCAAATGCATGCTCCTGGGAGAAGATGGCCACAAACGAATGTTGGATTTGGTCCTCAATGGTCCGTCAAAGCCATTGTTGCCGTCACCATCCCTGAGCTCGGCCAAAAGCGGCATTTGGCCACTCCTTTTGGCGTTTACTCCCTATGCTCCTTCGCCTAGGTCCAACCCCGCCTGCTAGACATCTCCGAGCTCCTTCACTTCATTGAGGACCTTTTTAAGCAGGAGTCACTTCTCAATAACAAGCTTGTGTAAGTGATGGCATCCCTTGTCCTGGTACTTGAGGCTCAATCTAATCCAAAACCGGTGAGATTCCAAGTTAGTGGAACGGATCAAAAAACTTGAAATGTTGAATGAGAGGTTGCGGCATGAACTATAGGCGCTCTTCTACCATATTAACCATCAAGACAATGCATCCTTGAGACTATCTCCTTTGCAATAACAAATCCAGATAAACAATGCAAATGTCTAATGCTCGACAGACATGGGAGAAGCATTAGCTTTGGTCAAAGCCCAACAAGATCATTCATAGAAGTCTTGACGTAGCTTTATATTGAAAAGAAATAAGATTCAACTTCTACAACAATTTAACACATGATTACAATATATAAGCAAAAAGAAAGAGATCATTCGGTTACCATGATAATAAGTGTTGGAAGAATATTCGGCCGAAGAAACGACTTACATCTTCGATGCACACTAAACAAATTACCCAAGAATATATGTTGAGTCATGAGCAAACGATGGATAATACAACCTCACGATGGTCCAAATAAAATCACGAGGAATATATTAATGTTCTACAATATTAATGCCAATTGTTTTCTCAAAGCAATAATGGAATTACCTTTTGTTCTTTAATGGAGAGAGGAGAAGAAGAGAGAACAGTTTATTAGAACGTTCTTTTTGCTAATCATTGTAGCGATTATCTCAAATAGTTATTTTATAACTTCCCTCACACCTTTTCAATAGGTGTCTCTCCATTATTTCACATCAAGACGAATTTGAGCATTTTAATCACACTCCATCATGGACGTACCAACAAAAGATAACATCTCCCACTCCGACATGATAGGCTTGATAGTGCTCTATCAAGAATGTAAGGTATCCAACATTCATCAACTTTAAAAACAATTCATACTGGCAAGAAAGCTGTGCAACTAGTGAGTACACCAATACTTAAGAGCTCAAATTATATACCTATTAAGAATAACATAATGGTTACAACCCCAAAAAGAAATAAACAATTGATGTCTCACAGTGCTCTAATCATATTTTGTTACATCAGTCCAATTATACTTATTCCTTAAAGGTTATACTTGACTATTTTCATAACACCATATATTTACAATTATATCAAAAATCACAAACCGTAATATAATTGGCCAATATGTAAATACATATGTTACATGAAAAACAACAATAGTTTCCCTTTACACTCATGTCTCTCTCCATTTCAAAGTAATTATTTTTCTAGACATGTCCCATAAAACCATATCTATTCATGACCGTAGGTGACATTCGAAAGTAGCAATATTGATATTTCACTTCGAGAACATAGTCATAAGTATCATAGGACACAAAATGAGGTAAATTATAAATTACCTTAAGGGCTCAGATGATGAATAAATAGAGATAATTTCATTCACATTCGTTTGTCGGTCGTACTATGCTCATATAGTGTGAATTACATATTATATAGATTTCTCTTTCTATAATAGCATATGCAATTTATTAAATACATCAACTATATAGATCTTAGTATAAACATAGTCATGTGCTTCTCATGTACTCATGTTTAACTCAAAGCACGTGACTATGTTTAATTAGAGTGCTATATCAACTCTTTTTCTACAACGTATAATTAGGTATTCGCATCCAGCATCATTCAAGTATACATGATTGTGGGATTATCATGTTCAGTTTTGTCACATTCAAATCACAGATCTCATCTTGACTCTGATTAAGGAGACGTAAAAATATTTTATGTAATAAACTTGCTCTTCCAGTATTTATAATACATAACATCTTATTTCAATGTGCTAACTATAGCACTTGAGGTAATTGCTCATGCGAGTGAGTCAATCATTTCCTGTTGACATATCTTTCAATAATGTGTGTGTGTGTGTGTGTGTGTGTGTGTGTGTGTGTGTGTGTGTGTTTGTTTGTATTAGTTTCATAATGGATTTGTACTTATTGATGAAACATCAATCACTAAAGACAAACAAGTATAATACATATGTTCACATATGCATAAACTTATGATCCTCAATAATATTACATATCATAATCTATGTAACCCTAATGACATCATGTGGATCAAGAACATGTTTCTAGGAACAACTTTCGTAAATGAATCAGCAACCATTTTATTGGTTGAAATATATTGTAGGATCATTTTTTTTTCTGCACTATTATATCTCTAATGAAGTTATTCTTTATGTCAATATGGTTTGTCCTACCACGATACTTGAATCTTTCATGTAGGCAATGACTGCTTGATTATAACAATAAACTGACACTAGTCTTAGAACTTTAGTGACAATAGCTAAATATTCCAAGAAAGTTTTAGCCATATTACTTCTTATACTACGGCAAACCATGCAATAAATTCTACCCCCATCATTAATAAAGCCGTGCATGTCTATTTCTTACGATTTCAAGAAATTGTATATTCATTGAGCAAGAACGCATATTCAAAAGTTGATTTATGCTCATTTAGGTCTCATCTCTAATCAACATATGAGTAGCCTAATAAGCATAAATCATTTCCTTGATAACAAAGTTGATAGTCCATAGTACCTTTCAAGTATCTTAGGATTCTCTTCACTTCTTTCCAGTGTGCTTGACCAAGATTTAATTGATATCAACTCACCAACTCACAATATGACATATGTTGCATCGAATACACATCATAGCATCAATCAAACTTTCGACCGCACTAGCGTAAGGAACAATTTACATTTCTTTCTTTTCTTCTGGAATCTTAGAATGCATCTTAGAACCGAGGCATTTGCCTTGCATGATGATAACTCTATAAAAATAGAGTTATTTTACCTATTTTAGGCAACAATTAATGCAATATCTATGAGAAAATATTTGGATTTCCTCTTGATTATTTGAATTTTCCTTATTTATGCAGAATAATGATATATGGAGAATATAAGGAAAAAGATGGCAAAACTGAGGAATTTAAATCAAGCAGCAGTGGGAGATAGATATCAAATCAAAGCTCCTTTGATTTACTCCCTGATTTTGTGCGCAATTGCTTGGAGATAAGGATCTTGGATATATCCTATGAAGAGGAGAATAAAGAGAGAGATAGAGAGAGCCGCTAGTTTTTCTGTTAGATCGGTTTTTCATTGTTTTGAGAGTTTTTTAGGTATTTTGAAGAGAAGACAAAAGTGGTGACAAAATTCTCGTTCTTTGATTCAAGATGCTGAGTTTAATTTATATTTTTATTTCTTCTTCTACCATGTTCTAATTTTCTTTTGTTAGGGCTACGATGTAGCCTAACCATGATGATGTGAATTTCATGATTTTTATGTTTTGCAATTGATTTCATTCATGTGAGTTATATATTATTGTGCTTAATGCTTTTGAGTGACTGGCCACCACTTAAATGATATGATGTGCATGTTTGAGACTGAGAAGTGATAATATGCAATTGCTCATTATAATATATAACCATGAATTAAACGTAGATAAAAATATACTGCGTTATTTGTGTAGCTTTCAGTGATAAGGTGATCCAAAAGACTCATTGTAAGCCGAAAATATTCATAATTTTTAATGCACTTATGTTTATTTTTAATTCACATAGAGATATAATGAATTAATAAACCGAGTAGGTTTATTATACCTAGAGATATGATAGTAAATATGTTAGGAAATTCCACTATCACATGTTTGATATCGTTCTTGTAATCACAACAATATGAAATTCATATCTAGTGGTTATGGTAAAATCGGATGCTCTAACATATTTATCTGATTGATTTACTGCATTTAGTCTCCAATTTTTGTTTTTAATTTATTCTCAATTATATTTTGATATGTTAGATAAATTTTAGAGTTAATCTATTTTAGTATTTAATTAGTTTATTAATCATCGATCTCCGTGGGACGATATTCTTTCTCATCATTATATTACTTGTTTGACACGTTCACCTGTGTTTAGAATTTTACGAACACATGATAGGGGTATCAATGCGATTACAATGCTGCAGATCGAAACTCTCAAGAATCTTCATTATATAATACTCTTGAGACAGAGTAAGGAATTTCCTTGATCAATCTCTTTCGATTTTAACTCCCAATATATAAATAGCTTCTCCCATGTCCTTCATTTTAAAATTAGATCATTCCCAACCAACGTAATATCGTCTAAATAAAATGATAAAATCACAAATTTTTCTTCGAATCATTTGACATACACATAGTGATCTTCTTCGATCATTGTGAACCCAAAAGACATTATAGCTCAATGAAAATGAAAATATCACTGTCTAGATAATTACTTTTGGCCATATATTGAGCGATGAAACTTGCAAACTTTGCACTCCTGACCTTTAGCTATGAAACCTATTAGTTGCTTCATATAGATTTTCTCATATACTTCTCCATTAAAAAAAATGCCATCTTTAAATCCATTTGATATAATTCTAGAACCAAATGTGTGACAATAGTTAGGATAAAGCGTATAAAGGCAAACCTTACAATTGGGAAAAATAGGGGTAAGTACACTATCGGTGCCAAAAGTTGTTTACAGTGCTCACTTTGGTGCCAAAAGTTGATTTTGGATCACTTAAGTGCCAAAAAGTTTGAAAAACAATCATCTTAGTGCCAACTCCGACCTGATTGACCAAAAATCCAACGTTGCACTTTTTTTTATTAATTTTTAAAGCTGATGTGGCTCGCCGAAGAGTACAATCAGCATCTAAACCACAAAACGATGTCATTTGGTGTCTTTCTCCCAAGTCAGAACCCTAAATCCCCAATTGAGAGAGAGAGAGAGAGAGAGAGAGAGAGAGAAGGCATGGTAGGGCTTCCCTGTTGTCTTCTTCCTCGAAGAACAACACTAGCACTAGCATTAGCAGCGACACCTGCAGCGGTACTGGCACCAACACCAGCACAACTCCGCCTCCGGTTCGTCCGACATTGTTGACAAGCCCAAGCTCCTCTCCTCCTCCTTCTCCTTCCCCCTTTAAAATGACCCACTTCAGCCGCTCCTTGAGCAAAGCCCAATCCACCATCTCCATCTGCGCCCCTCCTTGTTTCCCTCACCCTCCTCGTCTTCTCTCTCTCCACCTTCAACCCCCCTTCATCCTCCTCCTCCTCCACCCTTGCCTCCTATTCTTCCCGTCGCTTCTTGCCCGAGAAACAACCTTAGCCTCTCCTTGCTCACCTAGTTGAGCAACTATGATGGAGGCCGAGTGACGGTGGCAGAGCACGGTGGCTGAGCAATGGTGGCCAAGCGAGCTAGGTCAGCGTTGGGCGAGAATCGGACAAAAAAACCATAATTTCAATCCCATATGAGTTGTGTGGCGTCGTTTTTATGAGGCCATTCACATATGACGACAAAATGACGTCGTTTAAAAGCCATGTCGATTTTTTTATTAAATATAAAAACCACGTAATCATTTTGGCCGGAATCTCTCACCAGTGGCACCAAAGTGATCGTTTTTCCTTCGATTTGGCACTTAGTAATCTGACGGAAACTTTTGGCACCAAAGTGAGCGCCGTACACAACTTTTGACACTTATAGTGTACTTACCTCGGGAAAAGGTTTCTTCATAGTTTATACCATCTTGTTGAATATAACATTTTGCTATAAGACAAGTCTTATACTTTTCAATGGATCTATCCGCCCTTCGCTTAATCTTGAAAACCCATTCGTTTTCAATAGCTTTGAAATTAAGTGGTTTGCTTAATCTTAAAAACCCATTTGTTTCCAATAACCTTATGATTGGGTGGCAGATCAACGAAGTCTCAAACAAGGCTTGTCCTTATTGACTCCATTTCATCTTTCAAAACTTTTCTCTACTCTTTCTTATTAGAGGATAAGAGAACCTTTTGGACAGTCTTAAGCTTGGCATCGTCTTGCAGAGCATTCATAAATACTTCTCCTTCAATTTCAAAACGATGACAGGAATACTTTTACAATTACTTTTACTTAATTGAACTTATTTTGAATTCAATTTGCTAGACAATGCGACACTCCCACTAGATCTTGTATGTTGAAGTAAATCTTCATTTTCTTTGACAACATTAGTAGGCATATTATCAGGATCTTCCATCTCATATAATTGAAAGTTTTTAGTAGGCATATTAGTAGGCATATTACTAGATCTTGTACTAGGAAAAATTATTCTCCAGGAACGTGACATCTCATGATTCCATTTCAATCACGCTTCTATTAGTTTGTTCACCTATGAACACATACCCTTTGGAGTGTTCAGAATATCTATTAGAAGTATCATGAACATAAGCTGCATACCCCCAAAGTCATAGGTTACTTAAGTCTAGTTATGTACCAGTTCACTATTCATAGGGTGGAAGTGACTGACTTAGAGGGCACATAGTTAAGTATATAAGCAGCAATTAATAATGCATCTCCCTAATATGAAGTAAGTAGATTTGCTTGATCTAACATTTCTAATAGGGCTTTATTTCTTCTCTCAACAACCTCATTTTATTGCAGAATACTAGGAATAGTCACTTGTCATTTTCATCACAAAGAGTCTTGAATTACTCAGATAGATATTCATGTCCATAATCGATTCTCAATGCCTTTATTGTAAATTCAACTGATTCTCTACCAAAACTATATATCGTCTAAAGCAATCCAATACTTTGAATTTATGGGAGATCAGAAAAACATAACAAAAACGCGTTAAGTCATCTATAAAATTGATGAAATGTGAGGCTCCATGCCTTGCCCTTACATTCAATGGACAATAAATGTTAGAATATATAAGTTGCAATGGAAATTCGGTTCTAGCTCCTTTACAAAATGATTTTCTAGTTGCTAGACAATGTTCACATACGAGTAGATTAACATTAGCAAATGACTCTAAAAGGCCTTCTCTAGTTGATTTTTGCATTCTTTATAGCCCACTGTGGCATAGTCTAGCATGCCAAGTACTTGCATTAATATCCACATTACTAGAATATACAATTAAATAAAAATAACCATTAATATTAAGTTTAACACCATAAAACTATTCCAGAACCGTAATAAATTGTTCCAAATAAAATGTCAACACAATCACCATGTAAATTAAATACATAACTTAAGCTTAGAAAAATAATTACACAGACCAAATTCCGTCGAATATCTAGAGTATATGGGACGTCATGTAGGAAAATGTTTCGACCACCATGTAAGATCAATTTATATGTACCGATACCTTTCACTTCAACTCTTGAATTATTTTCAACATATATTCATATTTTTCTAAGTTGTATTTGACAATACTCCATAACAAATACTTCTCGGTCATTAACTACATGGTATGTTGCTTCTGAGTCTATAATCCACATAAGATGAGATTTAGCAAGCATTACAATCCTATAAATAACTATATTACTCAAAGTAATAGAGTAATGGGGTACGTCTTTTGACTCAGTGTATTCACGAGCGAAGTGACTCAACTTGTCACAATTGTAGTACTTCATCTTGATCTTTTTTTTCTTCCCACCATGCTTCTTGCATTGGAGGGTCTTAACTCTCTTGGGTACTTGATCAGTTTCTTCCCTTTGTTGTTGAATTTATGGTTCCTCTTGCACTAGAAGCCCGAAACTTTGCACGAACCCGATTCAGTAACATAAACATGGGTAAAGGCTTTTGAAGTTTCCAAGTACTCATCTTCCAATTCCAATGATGCACTATATCGTCAAAAGTGACGATATTCTCATTGTGTGCCATGTTAATTTTCATATGCTCTCAACTATTAGGAAGAGACCTTATAATAGTCTGAACTTGTGGTTCATCAGTAAGAGTGTGACCTGCCGACTTTAGCTCATGTATCTTGTTTGACATCTCTTGAAGATACACTAGATTTGAGCGTTTTCAGTATGTGTTAAACTTGATAGAAAGTAACCTCAACTTAGTAGCAGACATATCCCCAAACTTATCTTTTAAGGCAACCCAGATTGCTTGAATTTTATCATAACCTTCAAACTCACGCATAAGATCATCTTGCAAACAACTTAGCAATATGATGCAAGTAATACTATTTTTCATTTCCAAGCTTGATATGTTTCTTGATCTCATTTGTGTTGAGTTGAAGTTCCATGCTCAGGTTCATCCATAGTGTGATTAAGGATTTCCAAAACCTTTTACTCATTAAGAATGTACTGAATCTTTTGATGTTAAATATCATAATTGTCACTATTCAACTTCTCACCCTTATTAAGGTAAGTCATAGTAATCTTAGATGCCAAAGTCATAATCAATTGTTACTGCATATTGACATAATAAATAAATAATCAATACTACACATTTTTACAATAACACATTTATTTTGCGATAGAGACAAACCAAATTAATGATAGTTCAACAAAAGATATAAAAATGAAAGTTCACAATCAGCTTCTATGTACTATTGTTCTACTATTATTAATTAGTTTAATTTGCGTAAATTTTAAGTTCTAGGTGAAAATTCCTTCGAATTCTACTACAAACTCCCACTAGAAAAATAATTACACGACCTCATGTAATTTCCACATTTTTCTATTAATATCGAAAAGACATAGCATGATGTGAACTAACATATAAAACATTCATGCAATAATTATAACCGAAAGCAAAATTCAGGACATAATTAAAAAAATCAAGAATCTCCGGCCATTGTTCGAAGTTTTTTGGAACTAGGAAATTGGAAGCACGTTAAATCAAATACATGTTATTGTCAAACCAAATACAACATATATGTGATCATTTACATGTAGGTTAGTTTCTATATTTCCAAAATCATAGTGAAATACAAGTTAGAGAGAATAAATAATGCATTTATATCCAAAAATACGAGTATTTAGGGTTCCATATGCATTTTTAGACCTTTAAAAGCTTTAAACATGTAAAATAACTATACTATAATGTAGAGCACATTTATAAGAACTAAATGCCACCAACCACACGCCAATCGGACCTCCCATGCGCCCACATGTGCCGCTTTTACGCGTGGCTCATGTGGCATACGCGCAAGCGAGCCAATATGGCTCTTGGCCAGTCTAACCGGTCAAATCGGTCCAACCGGCCAACTGGTCAACCCGGTCCAAGCGATTGACCAGTCAATCGAGTCAGGTCTCTAGGTAGAATCTCGAGTTGAGTCGCCAGTTAGTCATCGGCTGGCGAACAGTCCGGTAGATGACACCATCGATGACGTCAACAAGTCGTTACCGATGATTCACTAACATCATTAACACGCATCGGTTTGACCCGTGCATCTCTCATGTGTTGGGTAGTGAGGCGTGTGGCACGTGTTGCGGCTTCTGGTCATGCATGTGGGTGCATTTGGTGTCATTTAGTGGTGTTTCACCCACCATTTTGATCGTCTTAACAAGTACTTTCATCCCATATATTCAAAAATTGATCTTGGCTGAAAAATGGCCAAAACCGAACAGTCATCCAAGACCTTCAAACTCACTTTGCTTTGGTTCGTTTTCGAAGATTCATGTTACAATTTTTGAGCAATGAACATCCAGACAATGTGAAGTTCATCCTCTTGATTCCCATATCAAATAGCAAGCTAGAAAATTCGACGGAAAGGAAAAAAAGAAGGTAGAGATCATAACACAGGCTCTGATACCAATGTTGGAAGAATAATTGGCGGAAGAAACGACTTACCTCTTTGATACGCAATCAACAAATCATCCAAGAATGTACGTTGAATCACGAGTGAACGATGAATGATGTGATCTCATGATGGTCCAAATATAATTACGAAGAAAATATTCATGTTCCACGGCGTTAATGCAGATTATTTATTAAAGCAACAATTGAGTTGCCTTCTATTCTTTAGTGAAGAGAGAACAAGAAGAGAGAACATTTTTTTAGAACATTCTTTCTACCAATCATTATTACGGTTATCTTCAGAAGTTATTTATATATCTTATCTCAAAAGATAACTTCCCTCACACCATTTCAATAGGTGTATTTCTATTATTTCACATCAAGCCGAACCTGTTTGTCTTAATAGCATCCCATCATGGACATACTAACAAAATATAACAATAAATCAATATAGTCACCCAAGAAGCTTGGAGCTTGTTAATAGTTCAATTGCTAAAACTATTCGGCACATACATTATGACATGCTTGCACCAATGTTATATGTACGTCTACCAAGGGAAAATATACTTAGCAAGAACATTTTTCTGGACCTTTTCTTATCTCTACAAGTCCACAAGAGAAAAGAAAATATTACAAATATTTATGTCGACTAATGGACCATACAACATATCCTCTGGCAAGGCCTTGCCTTCAAATTTTCTATATATTCATGATTAGGTTGTCACAGAGATGTCCAAGCTCAAGTCTTGCATCCATTGAGGATATAATGTTGTTGTAGCTGCCGAAGTGCAATAGAGGTACGATCAAAATGTGATAAGATTACTCAGTTCTTCTAACAGGTAACAAGTTGTTAGAATAATTAAATAATAAATCATGCATCCATCTATTAGCTTAAGCTTTTAAAATAGTTGGCATTGATCCCACAAATTCTCAACAAGTCACAAGAGACTAATACTACTCCAAATGAGTGGATAATGGTAACAGGACAACAGTATGGATCGCCAAAGTACCATCGGGTTAGGAGATAATTAATGAGTGAAACTCTTAAGCCAGGATCACGAAAGTAATGACAGACAAGTACTCAAGAAAAAGAGCACCGAATAAAGCAGTAATGACAATTGTCATGGCTTGCAAAGCATAAACAAATACGCAAAATCAAATATGACCCTTGTACCATCCACGGTTACAAACCGGAGAATCACCATGGTTATAAAACCTCCTCCTTGGATTTGTGGGGGCCCAAGCAGTGTTGACACGCCATCCATGGTTACATGACAATGGACAAAGTTATTGCTCGGATGTGTCATCCATAATCCTACTCCTAATTGATTTTTTTTTTTTGTTGACCGAGGAACCGCCGGAGATCATCTTTCCGGGATCAAACTCCTAATTGAATTTATCTTTCTAGTATTCCAGAAACGATTTTATGAAGACTCAAATCCAGCTACAACCTTAAAAGTCTCAATCACAAAAATTCATGGCACCATTGTAGTAGTCTAACAAGGAAATAAAGGTACACCCCATTTACCAACCTATTAACTGTAAGCTCAAGCATTGGAAATAAAATATCGATCAACTCAACTCACAAAATGATGGTAAATCGAGAAAGAACCTCAATAATTGATGACTTTGAACAATCGAATTGAAGTTCTCAGTCCAGCAAGAATTGACAGTTTAGTCGCGAGTGGAGTTTGATTGAGTTCTTATGGAGTTCTTGAAAAGAGGTAAAGATAGAGAGCACGCGCGCTTTAGCCACAAATAGAGTTCCTTAGACCAACAAACGAACTTTGAACAAATCCAGCTTCTTGAGAGAGATAATCGAGCATCATACTAACCCTAAGCAGTTGGATTACTCATAGGATGTTGGTGAATTGAAACCAACAAGAAACCTTAGAAAAAGCCTCAATTCGCAAGTTGAGCTTCTTCGTGTAGACCAACTGGAAACCCTAAGGCTAAATCCCCTAAATATGAAACTCTAAAGTCCCAAATTTGATGTGGACATCAAGCCATATCGAGGAGGAGGTGCTAAGGACCCATTGTCTATTCCTACTGGTTCGATCACTCGAGCGCGGACCAAGCAATTTAGGCAAGCTGTTGGTGTCATGGTTCGTGATTTTCAGCGTGGAGATGACCTTGGATCAAATCTTGGAAATCTTAGCGCAATTTGATTATATGGACACCAAATATTTGACCAAGTCAAATATATATAGATATATATATATTTATAGAGAGAGAGAGATACATACATACATACATACATACATACATACATACATACATACATACATACATATATATACATATATATATATATATATATATATATATATATATATATATATATATATATATATATATATATATATATATATATATATAAATATATTCTTGTTTAGGAATATTCTAGAATATGACACATTATATTTCTAGGGTTGGTTTTAGGGTTTGTGTGGCGGCTAGAAGGCCTATATATAAGACTGACTGAATTTCTTTGGGGATGGATATATTTTACTTTGAGAAATAATTGAGAGATTCTCTTCTACTGTTCTTTTGAGGACTTGACCTAATCAAGATTCCCTTGTGTCGGTCGATTTGACTTATCGAGCAAAATAGCGAATTCTTTCGCTCGTGGCGTCTATAACGTTGGTTGGTTGACACGTGTTCGTCAATAGGTCATGTTCATACCAAGGTTGCCAATCACAGGTTTGATTGGAGGTCGAGGTTTGCAATTCGCACCATCTAGGCCTTCGTAGAACAATCCTTCCGCAGCAATTCACATAAGTTGGTATCAGAGCTTGCTTCTACAAGGTCTATTTATCTTTAATTTTCTGTTTATATTCAGCAATTTGAGATTTATTGAGCTAGGGTTTCGGTTCTAGCCAATTTAGGGATCTGATTGGTTTTGTGCTTCCACGTAGTTGTTTGTTGTTAGTTTTAATTTTTTTTCCTAGCATCTTAAATTGTATCTGAGTTCGTAAAAACAAAAAAGAGAAAGTTTTTCATAAAAAAGAAAGAAAAGAAAGAAAACACAAAAAAAAAAGTGCGCAAGAGAAAAAAAAATATAGCCGAACAAAAAAAAAATCAAGAAGGCGACTCGTTTGTTAGTGAACCGAATTGAAACAAAATCAGTAGTAATTTGTGTTTCAATTGGAATTTTGAAAGTTGTACTTGTTGGTTTGAAATTGTTACTTGCTGAAACAAAATCAGCAGTGATCTAATCTTGTTTGATTAGTTTGATTGATTGTCGTGAGGGGGTTGAGAGATAGGTTTTGAGTCCAATAAAGAGCTTGTGAAAAGAGAATACGAGAGGAAAAAGGCAAGAGTGTGTGAGTTTAATTGAGGGTAAAAAAAAAAGCCTAGACTTGAGTTAAACACGAGGGGAGTGACCAACACCTTGAGAGAAACACGTGAAGGAGCGATTGGTGAGGATTTTTGTGACTAACGTTTATTTGCAGGTCTAAAATATGTCGCACGAAGAAAGCGTGACTCAAAGGGAGGTTGACTCCATACGAAGGGATGAAGCGCTCATGGAAAGCATCCAGCAATTGAGGGTCGTAGTGGAGGAGCTTAGTGGCTGAATGATGGGGAATGGCATGAGGGTTGATGGTGACTGAGAGATACCCCGAGGAAGGCCGCAACATCAGTGAGATGCCTCTAGAACACAACCTAGAAGGCAGCGGCATTATGATGATGATGAGGCTGACATGGAGGATGATCGAGATGCTCGATTTGGAAGGTGGAATGTAGCCTGAGGGTTTAGACACCGAGAAGATAATGAACTTGGCAATATCAAGATGAAGATTCCTTCTTTCCAAGGAAAGAATGATCCCGATGCGTATCTAGAGTGGGAGAAACGCATGGAGATGGTATTTGATTGCCAACGATACTCCGAGCTCAAAAAGGTAAAAATTGCAGCTGTTGAATTTACTAATTATGCTATAATTTGGTGGGATCAACTTGTGACTAGTAGAAGGCGCAATGGTGAAAGACCGATAGAGACGTAGGATGAGATGAAAGCAGTGATGAGGAGACGTTTTGTACCAAGTCATTACCATCGAGATTTGTTTCAAAAGTTACAAAATCTCACACAAGGCAATAAGAGCGTGGAAGAGTATCACAAGGAGATGGAGATTGCCATGATCCGTGCTAATGTGGTGGAGGATCGTGAGGCCACAATGTCAAGATTTTTGAGTGGTTTGAGCCGAGACATAGCAAGGGTGGTGGAGCTACAACACTATGTTGAATTGGAGGAATTAGTGGACAAAGCCATCAAAGTTGAGCGGCAATTGAAGTTGGATCGAAATCACAAGAGTGGAGGAGGTTCAAATCAGAATTGGAGATCCAATTGGAAGAGAGATGAGAAGCCGAATTGGAGAGGAAACAACACCAAAACTGAAACCTCAAAGGAGAATGAGAGGGATGGTAAAGTTGGAACGAATCCGGCTTCAGGTTAAAACGAAAACCCTAACACTAGAACTCGTGAGATTAAATGTTTTAAGTGTTTGGGCAGGGGTCATATGGCGAATCAATGCCCTAATAGGAGGGTAATGATCATGACTGGACATGGTGATGTTGAGTCCGAAAGTGAGAGGGAAGAAGAGGATGATGAGATGCCACCGTTGGAGGATTGTAGTGATGGAGAAGTGGCTATAAAAGGAGACTTATTGGTGGTTAGGCGTTCTCTGAGTGTGCAAGTAAAAGAGGAGGAACATCACCGACAAAGAGATAACTTGTTTCATACAAGATGTGTGGTGAATGGTAAGATCTGTAATATGATAATTGATGGAGGTAGTTGTGCGAATGTGGCAAGTTGTACTATGGTGGATAAGTTGGGTTTGAAAACAACAAAGCACCCTAGGCCTTATAGACTTCAATGGTTAAATGATAGTGGTGAGGTGAAAGTATCGAAGCAAGTTCGAATTCCATTTGAGATAGGGAGATATAAGGACGAGGTAGAGTGTGATGGTGTACCTATGCAAGTGGGTCATATCTTGCTTGGAAGACCATGGCAATATGATCGAAAGGTACATCATGATGGATATACTAATCGTTATTCATTGTTGATGAATCAAAAGACTTATACCTTGGTACCAATGACACCTAGTGAGGTGTATCAAGATCAGTTAAAGTTACAACAAGAACCCGAGAGAGAGAGAAAAGGTGAGAAATCCGAGGGTTGCGTGGTGTGTCTGAGACGCAAGGAAAAGGAGAGGCCGAGAGAAAGATTGCGGAAAAAACTGAGGGAAAAGAAGAGAGGAAAGAAAAGAGGCAAAATAATTTTTATGCAAAATCAAGTGAAGTGAGGAGAGCCTTAGTTCTAGATCAACCAATGCTTGTACTTGTGTACAAGGAAGTTTTGTTTTCTACTAACGATCTTGACTCAAGTTTGCCTAGTCCTATTGTGTCTTTGTTGCAGGAATTTGAAGACGTCTTTCCTGATGAACTTCCTGGAGGGATACCACCGATTCGAGGCATAGAATATCAAATTGACTTGATTCCTGGTGCGCCTTTACCTAACCGACCCGCATATCGAAGCAATCCCAAGGAGACAAAAGAACTTCAGCGGCAAGTTAGCGAACTATTAGAGCGAGGGCATGTGAGAGAGAGTCTTAGCCCGTGCGTCGTCCCTGTTTTGTTGGTGCCAAAGAAGGATGGAACTTGGCGAATGTGTGTCGATTGCCGAGCAATCAATAACATTATGGTAAAGTATCGACATCCTATTCCTAGGTTAGATGACATGTTGGATGAGTTGCATGGTTCTTGCATTTTCACTAAGATCGATTTGAAAAGTGGCTATCATCAAATTAGGATGAAAGAAGGTGATGAATGAAAAACTGCATTTAAGACCAAGTATGGGTTATATGAGTGGTTAGTCATGCCATTTGGATTAACTAATGCACCGAGCACGTTTATGCGACTTATGAATCATGTTTTACGTGCTTTTATTGGTCGATTTGTGGTTGTCTATTTTGATGATATCTTGATATATAGTCAAAGCCCTGATGACCATATTGAGCATGTGCGAGCTGTCTTGTAGGTTTTAAGGGCCGAACAATTATACGCTAATATAAAGAAGTGCTCTTTTGTTACCAACAAATTAGTATTTCTAGGATTTGTTGTTAGTGCTGATGGTATACAGGTTGATGAAGAAAAGGTCAAAGCAATTCGTGAATGGCCAACGCCTAAGACCGTAGGAGAGGTGCGTAGCTTTCATGGATTGGCGAGTTTTTATCGGCGATTTGTGAGAAATTTTAGCACCATTGCCGCACCTTTAACTGAGGTTATCAAGAAGCACGTGGGTTTCACGTGGGGAGAAGAGCAAGACAAAGCATTTAATTTGCTAAAAGATAAGTTAACTAATGCTCCTTTGTTATCTTTGCCGAATTTCAGTGCTACTTTTGAGATAGAGTGCGATGCTTCTGGTACAGGAATTGGAGCCGTGTTGATGCAAGGAGGGCGTCCCATAGCTTATTTCAGCGAAAAAATGAATGGAGTAACATTGAATTATCCTACCTATGATAAGGAGATGTATGCTTTAGTGCGAGCTTTGGAGACTTTGCAACATTATTTATGGCCAAAGGAGTTTGTGATCCACACCGACCACGAGACCTTGAAGTACTTGAAAGGGCAGCAAAAGTTGAATAAAAGACATGCCAAATGGATGGAGTTCGTTGAGACTTTTCCATATGTGATCAAGTACAAGAAAGGTAAGGAGAATGTGGTAGCCGATGCACTTTCTCGAAGGTACGTGATTCTAACTATTTTAGAAGCAAAGTGTCTAGGTTTTAAGCATATCAATGGCTTATATACTGATGATGATGACTTTGGGAGAGTGTATGAAGCATGTGAACACGCTGCATTTGATAAATTTTATAGGCGTGAAGGTTATCTTTTCCGTGAAAACAAGTTATGTTTGCCTAGGTGTTCTTTGCGTGAATTGTTGGTGCGAGAAGCGCATAGTGGTGGTTTAATGGGACATTTTGGCATTAGTAAGACTTATGAAGTACTACATGAACATTTTTATTGGCCACATATGAAGAGAGATGTTACACGTGTCTGTGAGAGATGCATTGCTTGTAAGCAATCAAAGTCTACAACTAAACCGCATGGCTTGTATACACCATTACCTATTCCAATGCATCCTTGGACTGATATTTCTATGGATTTTGTGTTAGGATTGCCTAGGTCTAAGTATGGTAGAGATTCTATTTATGTGGTTGTTGATCGATTTTCAAAGATGGCTCATTCTATACATTGTCATAAAACTGATGATGCATCTCATGTTGCTGATTTGTTCTTTAGGGAAGTTGTACGTTTGCATGGCATGCCTAGATCGATTGTTTCATATCGAGATTCTAAATTTCTTAGCTACTTTTGGAAAACATTGTGGAAAAATTAGGAACACGGTTGTTATTTTCTACTACTTGTCATCCACAGACCGATGGTCAAACCGAGGTAGTTAATAGAACTTTAGGGGTATTGTTGCGAACTATTATTAAAAAGAACATAAAATCTTGCGAAGATTGTCTACCACATGTTGAATTTGCATATAATAGGAGCATGCATTCTGCTACTAAATTTACGCCATTTGAGGTTGTCTATGGTTTTAATCCGTTAACTCCATTAGATTTAACCCATTTACCTATTGATGAGTGTGTGGATTTAGATGGAGCAAAGAAAACTGAATTTGTCAAGGCGTTACATGAGAAGACGCGCGCAAATATTGAGCGCAAGACTGAGCAATATGCAAGGCAAGCCAACAAAGGGCGCAAGGAAGTGGTGTTTGAACCCGGCAATTGGGTTTGGGTTCATATGCGCAAAGAGAGATTTCCTGAGCAGCGACATTCTAAGTTATTACTGCGAGGGGATGGACCATTCATGGTTTTGGAAAGAGTTAACAATAATGCCTATAAGCTTGATCTTCCAGGTAAGTATGATTTTAGTGCCACATTTAATGTTTCTGATTTGAGGGCAAATCCTTTGCATGGGGGAGGGAATGATGTGGACATCGAGCCATATCGAGGAGGAGGTGCTAAGGACCCATTGTCTATTACTACTGGTTCGATCACTCGAGCGTGGGCCAAGCAATTTAGGCAAGCTGTTGGTGTCATGGTTCGTGATCTTCAGCGTGGAGATGACCTTGGATCAAATCTTGAGGAATCTTGGAAATCTTGGCGCAATTTGATTATATGGACACCAAATATTTGACCAAGTCAAATATATATATGAATATTCTAGAATATGACGCATTATATTTCTAGGGTTGGTTTTAGGGTTTGTGTGGCGGCTAGAAGGCCTATATATAAGACTGACTGAATTTCTTTGGGGACATATATATTTTACTTTGAGAAATAATTGAGAGATTCTCTTCTATTGTTCTTTTGAGGACTTGACCTAATCAAGATTCCCTTGTGTCGGTCGATTTGACTTATCGAGCGAGATAGCGAATTCTTTCGCTCGTGGCGTCTATAACGTTGGTTGGTTGACACGTGTTCGTCAATAGGTCACGTTCATACTGAGGTTGCCAATCACAGGCTTGATTGGAGGTCGAGGTTTGCAATTCGCACCATCTAGGCCTTCGTAGAACGATCATTCCGCAGCAATTCACATCAAAATTGCTTTTAGCTAGTCAGCCAACAAACAAGCTTTGAAAAAATTGAGCTTTTTGAGAGAGAGCAAACTGAGCAGCATAATAATCCTAAAGTCCCGAACTAATTTCAATAAAGCAACCGCGAGAGAGAGACGGGCAAGCAGTGTTCCTTTGCATGGACAAATGAAGCTTCGGGCATAAAGAACTCGAGCATGGAGCAATGGAGCTTTGAACGAGGACCAAGTGAGAGAAACAAAGCATGGAGCTTCAGCAAAGAGAAGTCGAGTATGGAGAGTTTTGAACGGGAGCAAGTGAGAAAAAGGGGAAGCTCAAGCAACCCACGTTCTCTAATATTTTAGCCATGTGAAATAAAAGCTTATTTTCCATCAATCAATCCACATAGGTGTCATGTTAGTGCCGTTTGAAGTTTGTCATCCACATCAGCAGCCATGCGGGACTATATAGAGATTTCTATCGTTAATATAATGGAAAGTAAATGTGTCATATAAGTAGAAATTTTGGGTTTTTAATATAACAAAAAAAGTTTTGGATAAATTCATTATAGTGGGTATAGTTTGAGGTTTTTTATATTATAAAAAAATTATAGGTATATTTATCATAACGGGTATAATTTGGAATTTTTAGTGACATTTTCCCTAAAGGTTATTAAGCCCGCTAAAATGTAAATGCGAAAGCCTTTCTTCTATCGCTAAGTACAACCTTTTAGCGGCATGTGGACAATCGCCATTTAATGTAAGGCTTGCGTTGCGGTGACAGGATGGATGAGCCAAAGCAACAGCGGGCTAATAGTATAAATGCACTCGCATGCATGGGACAAAAGACTTATCCTACGCAGACCGCACGCGCAGAGAGCCGCAACTGTTTTTAAAAGCCAACCGTACCTCTCTGCTCTGGCTTCAAAACGAGTCTCGCCTGCACTCTGTTCGCTGCATCCCTCAAGATTGATTCTTCGATCATAAAATCATTCTCACGTGTGATTTTCTGCTCTTCTTTGATTCCCTCTTTTTCGAACCCTTCGTAAAGATGAGCGCCATTCCGGTAGCAAGTTCGAAGATTCGCCATCTCATAGAGTTCGATTTCGATCTCGCTGGAAGCAGAACCATGAAGGTCCGCTTTCGGAATCGAGGTGGTTATTGGGGGTTATGCACGAATCATGACGATCGGCCAAGACTTTTGGAGCCTGTCAAGGCGGTGGACAAAAAAATCACTTGTGCCCATGATCAAGAAGGTTAGACTTGTGAATTTCAATTGAGAAATGCTAGACGGCGCGTCCTTCTGCTTTCGGAATTGCCAATATCTGCTCCCAACCTAACGTTGATCTTGGTGCGGGTTATATATTCCACTTTATTAGTTTGTTTAAGCAATATTTTGACTGGCTTTCCGATCAGGTAAAATTGTAGAGACCGTTCGAAACTCGACGAACATCAAGTGGCACGAATGTCCGGTCGACAAACTTGCTAGGCAAGAACTACTCAAGCAGAAAGGTTGCGTGATATGGATCACCGGGCTCAGCGGTTCAGGTTCGCTACGATTTGTTCATCAAATGGTTTAACTGGGTTGAATTTCCTTCTCGCCTGACACGTACCCCTCTTTACAGTCAGATCTCTTGCGTGCTAAGAAGCAATCTTTTCATCGTGGGTTTGCGGCAAAAGTTCGTAAATTTCCATAACTCGATCCAGTCATGCTGGGTTCAACTTGCTTTGATAGTGCTGTCGAACTCGATCGATCTATCTAGTGCTGCAAATGGGAATTTCGTGGATTTCCATTACGTCCATACTGTTTTAATGAATTTTATTCTTCCTAGGGCAGAAAGTGGAGAAATAGTACATAAAAAATCGAACTTTTGGGTTCAGATTGCCAGCTTAGTTTTCCTGAGTATTCGTTAATTTCCATTTGTCCTTAGAGAGTAGAAGTTGACGTGCTTTTTTGGACGTTTATAAGGTTTCACATCTTGTGTTCTCTTCCTAAGATCTTACGTAAGAACAAAAGAAAAGACGTCGTCTCCGCTAAGAAAGCCTTTTGACGGCGCCTAAAGCAAATTTAAGACGGCGTCCATTGGCTGGGGAGCAACTATTGTACATCAATAATCTCAAATGGCTAGTTTGTCTGTTTCAGACACAAAGTCATATTTTGGAGAAGCAAGAACTCTTTGAGATTTTGTTGCAGCATATACTTAAAATCTGCCTCGGCCTCAATTATAGGAAAGAGCACCTTGGCATGCGCCATAAGTCGTGGCCTACATTCGAGAGGAAAGCTGACCTACATCCTCGACGGCGACAATGTGCGACACGGCCTAAATAGCGACCTTAGTTTTACTGCAAAAGATCGAGAAGAGAATATCCAAAGGATAGGTGAGAGATTTGCTGGTTCATCCTTCGGACAGGGAGGTCGTTAGTTGACAAACAGTGAACTTTGTATTGTCGCAACTTCTAGGTGAGGTGGCTAAGCTCTTCACAGATGCCGGGATCATATGCGTTGCTTCTTTAATCTCTCCTTACAGAAAGGACCGCGCCTTGTGCCGTGCACTCTTGCCTAAAGGAGGATTCATTGAGGTATGCTCGTTACTCCGCCATTCCAATCTTAGCCCTCGTCTTAATTTCTGAAATCATTTTTCAGTTATATCATCCCCTGTTTCAAAAGAGGATGGATTTCTTGAAAAGCGTATCGAAATTCGCAACAGGTGTTCATGGATGTTCCGCTCCAAATTTGTGAGGCAAGAGACCCTAAGGGCCTCTACAGACTAGCAAGAGCTGGAAAGATCAAAGGTAAAGTTCGGACTCTGGGCGCATCGCTGCTGTTGGCTGCTTTCTCATGATATCCAAGGTTTGTTTTTATGAACTGCGATTCCGGGTGCTGGCTCTGAGGTTAACCAGATATAGCCTTGTGCAACATATGACTTTGCAGGCTTTACAGGCATAGACGATCCTTACGAACCACCGCTGGATTGTGAGGTGCGTTTATTCCTATCCAACTAGGAAAGGCCAGTGAATATCAAGAAATGTTAATTCTTTCACACAGAATACTCGAACCACAAAAATGAACCATCTCAAGGTTAAAAGCTCTCTCCTTTTGGATATCAGAAAGCCTCATTAGCCACCGGTAGGAGATATAATAATCAGTAGTAATTATCTGAAGATGGTTTAAAGCATGTCCATGTGTTGCAGATAGTGCTCCGACATAAGGGACTGGACTGCGGCTCTCCTCGTCAATTGGCTGAAGAAGTCATTCTGCACTTGGAAGAGAGAGGATACCTAGAGGCCTGAAAGGTCTACCGATACATATATTGCAAATTGAGGGAAAACAAATCACTTCCCATCGAAGACAAAAGGAAATGAAAAAGGCACCGTTTCTGGGTTAATGCCCCTGATTATGTCTAAACAAAATGTAACACAAAATTGTAATAACTGTTTCGATCAAATGAGCGACATAGTTATCTCGACTTTGACATAGTTTACAATAGTCAGATGCATCACACCTAGGGCAGTCATGTAAAAGCTGTGCAGTCTGGTCTGCTAATTGGAAAATTCTCCTTTTAGCTTGGAAGAAAATCAGTTCATTTCCTGTTTCACTCTAGTGTTTTCAATTAACATCTGTACTTGCCCATGATTGGAGACACCACTCATTTATTCTCATAGTTCAGCTTTTTTGATGCCTTGGCTCTTACATGGCTATGGAGCGAGCAAGATTTTGAAGCTGTAGAGATTCGTAAAATGATGTTTATTTGAAACATAAATAGAAATGTGAGCTTCAAGACAAGCATATGTTCAGACAGCAGGTAAGGCAAAAAATGTCAGAGGATGACTACTTTACAGCTCAGTTGCTAAAGAATTTAAATATGAGACTCTATGGCATAACCAAATTGGAAAATGCCTGCACCTGGTCCGATAATCAGCAGAACCAAACATGAATGGAAGGAAAAAATAAACTGGAATGCCTGAAAGGATGATACAAGCAATCATGAGTGGATCAAAGAGTCATGCAACTGTGGAAGCATCATACTTTATTATATTGCCCCTGACGCTCAAGTTGCATTTCTTTGGCGATAGAATGCAGCCACCTCTCCCCTCTGATCCTCTTTAGTTCTGCAACTCTTTCTTCCTCTCTTTTGGCAGCCACTTTTGCCACTGCATCTCTAGCTTCTAATCTTGCCAACGACTTCTGGCTTGCAGCTTTCGCTGCAACCATTACATCTAAGCCATCGACAACAACTGATTGGAGTTGCCTCTTGAACTGATTAAAAAAAAAAAAAAAGACTAAGTAGGAGTATGCAAGTATCAAAATAAGGAAAGTATAAACCAAAGTCTGACCAACAATTTCACCAACCACACCCAATCTATGTCATCTGGGATAGCTACCAACCTTTTTTGATTTCTCATCGATGTCTTCTCCAGGTAAAATTCTCGGTTTTTTTTTTGGTCCTTGTGGCTTATCTGCCAGCATTATGTAACTTTCAGTACACATACAAGCATCGACATGGTATTTTGCAGCTTGACAAGCAAATAACACCAGAGTGTATGATCAAATACCAAAATCAACCAATGCATTGAACTTCATGTGAGAAGCAGCTTCATTAAGTTTAGATGGGTACAACCAAAGGTCACGAGGTAAAACAGCATTGCTCTTGTAACGATTACTTGAAGCTGGAAGATCAGGTCTTTGAAAATTAACTAGTGTCATTATTAGTGGCAATAAATTGCAAGCATGATGTTAGAATACATGGTTAGAATTACATCAATCTATCTACTTGACCATAAGGAGCCAGTTGATAGAATCGCTCTGAGGATGCATGACGCGTCAATGACTTAATTTCAGTCTGTCTTTTACAACCAGATTGGAAGATACCCTCACAAAAAGGGATTGGACATATGTGAAATGGAATTACTTACCAGTTTGATCAAACATGATACCACGGGGTGCAGTTCTAAAAAGTTGAATCCCGCCTCCATCATCTTCTCTGTCACTATCTTGGATGTTAACTGGATTGCTCACAATTTCCAAGTTTCTTTCTACGATGTCATCTAGAATCTTTTGTGCCTGCAGAGAAGATTATCTGCATCACAAACTGACAACTCAACAGGTTGAATCATACTTAACAAATGCACTGAAAAAGGCAATAAAGAGGAGCAAGGATGCACATATATGTGATATGCTTGCATAGAATCCTGCTGTGTGTCCGTCTGTATCAAAACCATCCTGAGTGTGAACTCTCGTACCCCAAGTTAGAGCCCCAGAATGCTTTCATTTTAGTATCTCATGCAGAAACAGATCCACGATTACAAAGAATATACTTGTCTCACATAATATACATAGACTTAGTTTGCATCGTCCACTGATGGTTTGTAGTGAACTCCTGTCGCAAAGTTTAAATCTTGAATGTCATGAAATGCACGATGTAATCCCACTTCTGCTTATACCTCTCCATCAAATATAGGTTCATGCTCATTTTTAGAGTCAAACCACTACAACTTTAAATGAGCTGTGACGATGTAGTAATTCTTCATCTGCAAGAATTTCTCCCAATAATTTCGAACCTCATCTTTTTAAAAAATGTGTACACACAACGTTTTTATTTATAAGCCAAGGTTGAAGTTAAGTACTTTGTGTTTATGATCACCCTCAAGAATTTTGCCAAATACCAGCGCTACGAATAAAGAACTGTTGCCATGTGGCAGGTTCTCACTCAAAGTTTCTTAGAACAATTCATATTAATTGGTCCAATGATGAACCTGCCAATATTACACATCCCTATAGAATTACGACATAAATATCATCCACAAAAGTCAATTTCTCAGGATGTTTTTTCTTGTGCTTATCAATGTTCACAGTTAGAAAGTAGCCTGCACCACTTCAGGTTGCTCTGAATTTCCAGAGGCTTGATGCTCATATAAGCAAGATTATTTCAAGATTCTGGTTGGGAACAGCAAAATCAAAGGAGACTGCATTGAATGGGATGGAACAGGTCAACCTTGCCAAAAGGAGAAGATGGATGGTTTCAAAGATTTGCAAGTCTTTAACAATGCCTTGATGTTCAAGCTTGCCTGGAAGATAGAGCTAACTACATGTTTTTAGGTCAAGTTGTTAAAGGGCTTGTATTATCCAAATGATTGATCTCTTTTAAGCCAAAAAAGGAGGAAGATCATCATTGGGATGGCATCGCACACTAGAAGAAAGAAACTATCTTGATGAAAGGTGTCATGTAGAAGTGTGTAATAGTGAAAGAATATGGTGTATGGAACCATAAGCTGTTAAATCTGCTAATATTACTTGAAGGAGAAGCCAAAAATGAGCAAAAGGAATCAACAGCAACCAAAGAGTAAAGAAAGCCATATGGAGTACTGACAGTCCAATAAAAGTGAGGACATTCCTATGGAAACTTTGCTCCGATGCTTTGCCTAGCAATCCTTGGAACTTGGAAGAGAAGGACAGTTCATGTACTGGCCAAAAGAGGTCAGTTCCATGCTGCTAGTAATTCTTTAATCACGAGGAGACAGCAGAACATATAGTGTTATCGCACGACTAATACTTATGTGTATGATTTGGGCACTTGGGCTTGAAGATAAACAAAGAAAGAATTACTTCAGTGGCCAGATAAATTAAGGAATTCCTGGATATTTTCTTGTGAGAACTAAGGAATTTCTGATAAGAAGGACATGCAGAGAACAATTGCAATGGCGAGTTGGCATAACTAGAAGGAAGGATGCAGAACTGTTTTTCAAGGAGGAAATGCCGAAGCTAGAAAAAGAAGTTAAAAATCCCAGCTGGAGCTTTGCTAGTAAAAGACAAACAATTCAGACAAATATAGAAGAAAAAAAGTCAACAAGGAATAGATCCCACCAGCAAGCAACTAAATCAAAGTGAATTGTGACCGAGCATTTGATGAATGCACAAAAGTGGTATCAGTGGGTGTAATAGCAAGAAATTCCAGAGCTGAATTGATTGCTGGAGCTGGGAAGTGCAGTCCACAATTTCAGAGATAACAGAGTCACATGCTGTTTCTTTACAACTGGCTATGGAGCAAGGATGACACAGAATCAATGTTAAGACTGATGCAGAAGCTGTGCTTGAAGACCTGGCAAAGACAAGGAAAGATTCAAACTGAACAACAAAACCAGTGTTAATGAGATGGATAGCAGCAAGCTTAGTTTTGCTGAAAAGAAAGGCAATGAATGCGCTGATTGGGTAGCAACGCATGTCATGAGGAAGATGTGTCCTAACAATTGGGTAGTACTACTGCCACCTTCCCTTTTAGAACTTCTTCATGCAGATGCAAGAAAGGCAGTTCCTCTATAAATCTACATAGTCTGCGTTTACTAAATTGCAGAGAAAGAAAGGGAAATGACCTACAACATTCAATCATTTTTTATCAGCCAAATAAGGAATTCACCAGCACCACGTGACAGAAATTTGGGGAACCATTAATTAAGTACTATAGTGTGCCATGGACCTGTCAGTACCTTTCAGCCACTAAATTAGATAACCACAAACCTTCAATCTGAATGCCATCGCCCTGCTAGAGTTCCAATAATTATCGACTTTCCCACTAGTGCAGAGCAGAGATTCAGGTAGTATCATATCAGTGTCAGTCATTAGTGTCTTTTCATGCCACTGCTTAAGACATACCTAATAAGTGGCTGATTCAACTATGCCAAGGAAAGTTTAACAGATAGGATTTTTATCAGTTTTGAGGAGCTAGTTCACTGCGAAACGGCCTTGCTAGTTATTACTGAACTTAAAAGGTAGAACGCCAATTGTTAGGTACTCATAAGCCAAATTCGACAAAGTTATATCTCATGTTTCCACGTAGGACAGGATAATGCAGTAAATGAGGTTCTCAAGACTGGAAGCAGCAACCGGACCAACAGATTGGATCAGCCAGATAACAGAGATAGAAGGTTAAATGGTAAGAAGGGGGGCAGTCAATAACATTCACAATAACAAGCCAAGATTGAGTTATAGCCATAAATTTGCAATTTCACTTGGTTACAATGTTAATTATAACGTCAAGTGCAATGAAATATATCATGAATACCCTTGTTGGACTCAGCTACCTCCACTTCTATTGAAAAAAAAAAGAAGGTGTAGAGACCACCAAGCGACCTCCTTTAGTCCCAGTGAAATGATCAAACTGAGGCTTCCATTTCATGGTGAACAATTATCAGACAGATGAGGAAAGGCCAGCTACCAGAGTTGACAAGAAAAAACTAATTAACAATACAAGGATCAAAGATTCAGAATGCTTCCCAAACACTAATCATTGTGAATTTAGAAATTATAAAATTCCATTATACACCAGCATTCTCAAAGTAAGTAAAGCACAACCATTTTTTTTGTAATTTGTAAATAAACTTAATTTTTCGTTACGATCTTCCAGCAACTGAAAAATCCCCTAATTTGCAAAATCAAGCGAGTGCTGGTCAGACTAAAAAGTTTCTCTTACATGAACACTTAGTTCCTAATGTCCCAGCGTACGCTATAAAAAGGTTGTATAGCAGTATAAAGGGGAAATAGAGATACAACGAAACACACTGGACAAAGACAAATCTTGCAACAAGTGTCACAAACATCTAAGATTCATGTAGGATAGGGCTAATAAACTTCTGTAGCTGGTTACACTTTGTAGGCAGAGAAATAGCCACTTTTGCTATTGCCATTATGGTTGTCAAGTAGGTAGCTGAATTGAAAGACTAATTATATACTCATGCCGTGTTCTTGGAGATTAGAGTCATCAGAAACAGAGATTTTTTACAAGGAATGATGTGAAATTATACTCACAAAAGAGGGGCCTACAAAACAGGATCTACTTTTGCTGATCAATCTAACTTATCCCATAGGCGTTCCAATTTTTCTCTTTTTCAATCATATGCATCGCAAATATTTACTTTCTTGATATCACAGTATCAATGACATTCTCCATTGAAAGGAGTCACGGTTCTCTACACTTTTTAAATAATAGTACTTAATCATCTCTTGTGTGCTACCGGAAAAACTAAGAAAACAAGAAAATAGTTGCTGCATATGCATTGGGTATATTCTGTTGGGCAACCAAGTACCAACTGCTGGAAGTAGAGAAAGTGATCTATGTGAATTTCATCCAATGCGATGAGCTTCATGGGAAAACCAAGCACACACACACAGAGAGAGAGAGAGAGAGAGAAGGTTTGGTAACAACTTTGGAGCAAGATTATGCCACCATTTAATCAAAAACTGAGGTAATCTACTTGAGGATAACTCCAAGTTTCAACAAGAATGCAACTTATTTTGTACTCTCTCTGGTTTCCATTTGGCATTTCCATTCCCAAGTTATCATTTCCTATTAAGATACACTATGAACAGCAAATAATTCATCACAAGCCCAAACTTATGCTGCATAAAATTAATCTTTTAGATAGATTTCTTATATAGATAAATGCTGCTCAAAATCAATCAGCAAAAGAAAACTTCAGAAGTCATCATTACCAATATGAAGCTCTTCAAACTTATGGTATAGCATATTGGTTTCTTAAACTTCACTTATCTTGAACCTCCAAGTGCCCCAGTTAGTTAAGGCATTGGAAGATTTTTAGTGCACGAATCCGTTCGAAACCCACCAACGTAAAAACTCCTAAAGGCACAAGTTCGTGGGTTTGCAAGATATTTCATACGCCCAGCTAGCGGCGTCTCCATGCCCATACCTGATATATATATCTAAACCCTCCACTAATCTCCTCCAAAAACCAAGATTCATCAGGCAGAAACTGATGTCTTCCCATTCTTCCACAAAAGGAGACCAAAGTCGCATCGTCAAAATCAAAACTAACCGCCGAAAAAGAGGAACACGAGAGGGCTACGCAATAAAAATTACGAACCTTGATTTGGTAGTGCTTCGGCAACTGGGCTCTGAATTTGGGACCTGGGTCTCCTTCAAGATTCGGTTCGGAAAGCTTATCATTGTTCTGCGAGGAGGGCTTGGAAGTATCGATTGCAAGATTCTTGGTCAGAAAGAGGTCGGCCGCGGCTATGGAATCGATGGCGGCTTTCCACTCGGCGTCTCCATCTTCTTCGCTACTGCTGCCGCTGCTTCTCGCATGGCCCATCCAAGCGGAAAATTGCTCCTTAGCTTCGGCCGATAATGCTTGCTCACTTCACTCGTGCACCATTTGCGAATCTGCGATACGAGGATGCGTAGGAGAGCTTTTGGGCCGTAGGGAAATCACTCGATACCTATCGAATCTCTGGTGCTGCAGGGCATTGACGTGAGTCTAAAAAACTGGTTTCCATGTGGATATCAATTGAAAGATTTTGTACCAATTGAAAGATGATGTCGAAAGAGTAATGTATATTATTTACTTCTTCTCTTTTCGTCAAAATATATTATTTACTTCTTTTAATCGGGTGACTTTTTCCACGTTAATCTATTAAAGATATTGAGAAGAGCTAGAGAAATTCCATAATGAATCTCAAGAACGAGTTACATTTACTAGGAAGCATGTAAGTTTTGAAAATTTCATCTCAAATTATAATAAATTATTTTAATTTAGGAGTTGTGATGCCATCACTTCTAAAGGTAATCATGAATTTGATTCTTATTTAAAATCAACTTTCAAAATAATTTAAACACCTAAGTAGCAAGTATATACTTACGAGTTGATAATTCATATAATTAGATATCAACAATTGTAGCGTCTCCTTATCGAGTTTAAGCCTCTTTTTCAAAAGGGAAAATTATAATCATGTTTAGGGCCTGTTCAAAGTCTATAGTCTAGAGTCTTCCCTTCTTTAGGCTAGGACTGCGCTAAAATGTTTAATTCTTAAGCCGTTTTAAGAGTCAAGATCAATTATTGTAAGGTGGATCGCAAATTAAAAAAAGAAAAAGAAAAGTAGGTGTGATGTTGACCAATCACCTGTGTAGTCAACTTGTCTATCAAAATAAAAGAAAAAAATTCTAACAAAAGGAAGAATTAACATCTCTACATTGCCCTTTCGATATCACATTCCTTAATTATGTTCTTTCATGCCATCATATGATTTTTCTGATTTCATATATATATTTTCTTTAGGATTTTAAAAATTGAAAAACCTCAATGCTCATTGTCAAGTGAAATCAACACATTGTGGGATTGACAACAACTCGACTTCATCATGTTGTCATGTTGTGTGAGTGATCCATGTTTTCAAACAGCGTTAAGGAAACATGCACGAATCGAATACAATACCAATGGTACATACTCAAATCACAAGACAAGGACTAATCGAGTCCAATCAAATACAAAATCAATCAATACATTGCATGTGTACATGCAAAAATACATTCAAATACGACATGGACGAATCAAATCGAGATAACATGTGATTTAATCAATTGTTTAAAAAAATTGAGCTACTACATTCAACTTGTGACATTATTAGGCATTGGAACTCAATGTCGGCATGTCAAGAGACATCAAAAGCATATGAAATCACAATTTATCCAAAAATATGACAAATGGATGTGATTTCAAAATAGAGAGGTTAAGGCATAATCTTGCGCTTGTATTGATTTTCTCAAGTACCATAGCAAGGCCAGTGATCGACTAAAGGGGAAGAATAAAATAAGAAAAAAATAGAAAAAGAAAAATCTTAGAAAATTATTTAAAAATTAAAAGAAATTCTATATCACAAATTTTTTTTGAGGGTTGTATAAAATGCATTCTTATTCTTTTTCTATTCTAAAAATAAAAATTTGTACAGTTATCAAACACCTTGAAAAACTCAGAAACTCATCCAAGGAACTAAAAAACTATTTACAAGCATAAATTGTTCACGGGATTAGAATAATTACCAAATGCATCCTTACTGTTGCTTTGCTCATGGATCGGATCAGTCTGGGGTAACCCCACAGTGAATTTGCGATTATCATCTTAGAATATTATGCGCATGGACAAATGGTTACACAGAATCACACACTACAGCTAGTAATCTTACCATCCTTTAAGAAAATCGTGGCCCTCCTCTAGTTCATCTGGAAAGCTAGAATCAATCTCGTGTTCCGATGAAAAAATCCCCCACTTAGAAACCCCCATTGCATCAGCGGAGTCTATGATTATAATATGTAGCAAGTGGAATTCAAAAAGCTTAAAACTTGACATGAATCCAGCTCACTTACGGTCCAATTGGAGCTTGCTGAAGAACCATGCCTTCAAGATAAACATTGACTGGTCTTTTCGTAGTCGGCTTTGCAGAGGGAGCAAACGTAGGTGTCCTCCGAGATGCCTCAGGTGCATTGCTTGATGGATTCATAGAAAAATTCCAAGCTTCTTCGCCAATTTAAGCCAAGGCTCTTGCATTGGTTGAGGCGTTGAAGTTCTTCAGATCTAGAAGTGAAGTGCAATTGTACATGGAGTGTAAAAACTTAGCAATTATTGGTTCCCTATTGGAAGTTGATCACTTACCATGAGAGGTGGAATAACTCATTTTGGAGGCCCAAGCCTAGTTGATCCATTTCAAGAAAATATCCGTGGCTTATTGCGGAAGAACGGAGAAACAGATGGCAAATTGACTAGTTAAGACCCAACGTTTAGGTACCTTCTATTTTCTTGGTTAGCTCGGCCTCCCAACCTTTATGGGATTTACTTTGTTTTGATGCCCTATCTTTGGGCTTTTTGTCCGAGAACTCTTAGGCGCGCATGACAAAATTTCTATTATAGAAATTGATTTCTGACCAGAAATTGAGAAATCAATTTCTATTTTTCGGACAAGTTTCTGAGCAAAGAAACCCGTTTATTTCTATTTTTGGAACAAAAATCCGTTTGATAACAAAATAAATTATATATTTCTAGGAATAGAAATTGATTAGATAATAATATAGGAAATTCTCAAATACAATAGTTGAAATAATACTAAATATATTACAAAAGTTGAAAATACAATTTCATGGAATTTCCTATTACATGTGCTTACGTTTCCTATTACGTAATATTTTCTTTCAAAAAATAAACAACGTGGCAAAAAAAAAAATCAATTGAAATTCAGTTGTAGTGAATATGTCATTATGTTTTTGCCGAAATTGATTTCACATTAATTAAATAAGTCTAATGATAGCCATGATAATAGTCTAATAATCTCCTAAAAAAATCCTAACTTCAAGTCTAATTCCAATTTCTTTCCAAATTTTGTTAAAAAAATCCTCACCATGTTTAAAAATCGTCACCAGTTTTTTTCAAAATTATCAACACTAGGATTATTTAAAAATTTATTATCAAAATTTGTATTTTCATCAACACTCTTATAAGAACAACATATTCCTTATTAGATCTCTTTTTACTCGCGTCTTGATAAGTGAGGGCACTATATAAAAGAAAAATCGAATGAAACCCTAATGATTTGACCCTTTTTTACCGCCTTAATATGAAGTTTATGATTAAAAAAATAGTTAGCCAGATAGAGCCATTGTCTGGCATACAACGGAAGAGTAGGTGAAGAAAGACTCGTTAGATATGAATATGGCAAATTGACAATTACCATGCGTGCAACAAATGAAACCTTATTCATTCAATTCCCACCAACTGGTCCAATGGTTAATATTTTTAATCAATATTGATTGAAATGATTATATTAAAAAATCATTAAAATATTTTGGACTAAATTAACTAAATTGAAAAGTTGAGAAAAAAATTTCTATTTCTATTTTAGAAATTGAGAAGTTAAAAATTTCGGTTTTTGATTTATTCGATTTCTCTATTTCTGGAATAGAAATCTGTTTAAGAAATAGAGAAATCAAATTACGTTACTAAACAGATTTATGTTCCAAACCTGTTCCGGGGAATAGAGAAACAGAGAATTTGAAAAACAGAAAATTTTTCATGCGCGCTCTTAAGCTACGTTTGGTCATTCGGATTTCTAATCAGGATAAGACTAGATATGATAAGATATGTAATCCTGGGATTTTCCTATATCCTATCCACTGTTTGGTGAATCGCAGTATTAAGGTCGGATATATTTACATCATATTGTATATACTTATATATATATATATATATATAAATGGCATACCATTGTAAATGAACCTAAAATTCATGAATTGAGATGATGAAAATCTCTCACGACACTATTCTCTAATTTATTTTTATTTTATTTTTCCTATCTTTTTAAATTATTTTCTTTATTATTTCTTTTTTCCCCTTCCATCATTCTTTAATAAAATTTTATCAAATAGTAAACTATACTACTATACCTAAAATACAAAAATACCTAAAATATGTCATAAATATGAATATATAATTTATAGATTGAATGTATATTATAAGATAGAATTAGAGTTGAATATATAAATTAATATAAGATTAAATTAAAAAATAATTTTTTGTTTTATTTATTTTATTTATTTTTTATTGCTTAATTAGAATTGAAATATTATTTATATTGAAATATAATTTCAATTTTGTTAATTTAATAAGTTTGTTATTCGAGGAAAATAATTTTCCTATTACGGACATTAGAAATCATATCTACCCTTATCCTACATTCCTCATGGGATAATTTTATCCAGTCTATATCCCCATTATATTCGACTATATTCTGTCCTAAGCAAGCACTAAACGTAGGATAAGATAAATCATATTCGATCCCGAATTTTATCCTAACTGCCAAACGTAGCCTTAGGGTCCATTCATTTTGCGGAAAATTGGCCATTTCTGGAAAATATTTTCCAGAAGTCATTTTCTAGGAAAATGATAATATTTTCTAGTGTTCAACTAAAATCTAAAAATATTTTGGAAAATATTTTCCGGTGTTCGGTAAGGAAAATATGTTTTAAGACTTCACCACTTAGGCATGCATCACTTATCGATCTATAAATCCATCAAATATGAACTTGCCTTTATATATTTGTTCCTTCATCGTCATCAAACGCTAATCTACTCTAAAAAATGTTTGTATGGATTATAAAAAGAAGCAAAGAAGAAAAGAAACAAAGCATGTACAACCCTAATGAGAATCTTTTAGTTGAGTGGTCTGTTCTCCCCTTGCGTCTTTTGTGTTCCAATAACAAAAGAAAAAAGAAATCTGACCAAGCAAGCCATCACTGCCATTGATCTCACATTTGATGACATATGCCCATGTCGTCATGTTGATTCAACGAGCTACGATCACCTTCTTGACAAAAGAAGGAAGAGTTACGCTCTAAAATGAGAAATTCGGGGATGAAGGTTTTATTTTGGGGATGCTGGGAAACTTGATTTAGGTTCAGAAGATTTCGAACGAAAATGCTCCTGCCAAGGTGCGGAAAATGGCAGTAAAACGACACGTAAAACGCACATGGTCATCGTCCAGCCTAACTTTGTATCGCTGGTATTCTGGGGTTATCTGTGATCAAGTCATCAACTTGGGGGGCTTTACATCACTCCAAGGGTTACTTTGTGAAAACTGCACCTGCAATGATCGCTTACCCTGCTGTCGTGCAATTTGTATTTATTTATGTTCTCTACTTCTCGTCCCTCTCCCCCTGCTTGCAACTCATTTATTTCTAAGGATGCCCCGAACCTAACCTTTAAAAAATTCTAAAAAATTGAGTTATCAATCCTTTTGCTGTATATTTTTCTCTAAGCCGTTTGTACTAGTGCGTAAGATATTATCTAGTGTTGATCGAGTATTCAATTTGAAGATCACCATTTCCGCAGTTCTACTTGCAGAATATGTGAACTTGAGTTTTGTTTACAATATCACTATCACAGCCAATTTATCCTCGACATATAAGGAGTAAAGAGAGAACTGTTATATTCATGTGTTAAGCATTTGAATTTATTTGCAAATTATGTTACGTTCAATTGGAGAATAACTTGCTCGCTATCTTACACGATGAAAATGATGTGGGCATGGGGCAAGCATGGTATACGTACGAGACAAGCACGGCAATAGCATGAGTACTGGGACAACACAACATGAGCGTGATAACGGCACAACTCCATCTATTAACGAGCCAGGCCGAGCATGATCCGGTGATAGTGGACCGGCCCAGATTGAATTTGGTCTTCACTTGGCTGCGCAATACATCGCAAGCCTCTTTGATCTCAAGATTATACTCTCTCCTTGTCCTGGGGTCCTCCCTTTTTGAGTCGTTGCGCATGCACTCACTCTCATTGTGGCCATGAGCTGGTCTCTTTGGAGTGGATTCACACATGGCAAAGTACCTCTTGGTCTCTTTATAAATGTCTCGGAACCTGATACTTCCGATTCCAATTGGGAACATTGAAGGATACATTAAAAGGAGATGTAGCATGTACCGAGACAAGTGCAAACTTGTCAAGGAATAGCGCTTAACATGGGTCTGGCTATTCCTATCTTGCTCCTGAATGCTGTCTAGTCTACTATCGGGTAGTAGCAAACCTCTGTCGCTATGTGCCAAACTAGGATGCTCATGTCAAAGTCCAGCTCGATGCTCCATTTCAATTGACCTAGCAAATTATGTGTGCTCAACATGTGGCCTCCGCTGTTGATCCACGAGGCGGGCAGTTGCTGCTCACCCTTCGCTTCCTTACCTGTGATTGTCTCAAGAATTAGTTCCCTCATATAGCCTGTCACGTCCTCGTGGCCATGGTAGAGAAACTTCACCCCCATCTCATCAACATGCAATAGCTTAAGGAATTTCCACTAGCAGGAGTCATTTTCTTTGAAGGAACAACTCGTGCGGCAATCGTGCAGCGGTCGTGCGGCAGTATGATTGATTATTTTCTGTACTGACCAAGTGCTGATTATCTTGACTTAGTACTCGCTCTTAGGAGTACATATATTGAAGACGTAAATAAAGAAGATCATTTGCCTCCAGCTCGGGCAAATACTTTACATGTGAATTATTTAAGTTTAATGATTGCACCTCATCCGAGGTAGCCTACCCTAATCCACCTCTTTCCACCTCTTTGTGTGCTGTCCTGCCTTTGCCTTAAAGGCCTGGTGATTTCAAGTTACTCATTAAGAAAAGCTAAACACATCTCGCGAACTAATCCAATTAATCTTTTTGACATTATATTCCGCCTAAAAAAAGACCCCTTTTCTTTTTTCTATTTGTTCCGACATTTGCCAGACTTTATCACCTCTGTTGTATTCGCGAAGCATCACCACAATCACCCCCATTAACTATTTAACTTTTGCACCACTTTAAATCTATTTCATTTTTATCTATATATGTGATATTTTATATACGATGAGGTCACTTAACTTTATCATTCTTATAAATCTTTTTTGACCCATTATCTCATCGGACGTCTCTTAGGAGAGACCCAAGTTCTCTCTTAACCAATTAAAGTTAATTTTCATAAAAGGTGCATTCCCAGAAGAACCCATTTGGCGTATCTTTTCTCGAGCAATATGCAAACAGGTGTATCAAATGTTTGTCATTATGCGCGAACTTGCATGAACAATCGATAATTCCGAGTCTTTCAAAGTGATTATGGACTGAACATATCCATTGGATGATATTGGTGTTCAACATTTTCTGTTGAAATGTTATGTTATGTACCCTTTAATTCTTGAATATTACTCTTGTATGTCAACGAGACACTGAAAACAACAATTCTCATCTCAAAGGGGTGTTGGAACACCATCAATCCATAAATAACAAATCTGACTAATTTGTAGATCTCCAATCACCATTATTCACTAGGAATTCACCATTATCTTTGCTATTGCTAGGGCGTGTGGTATCTGGAAGTTGTCGGTCAGCCCATAATGAGCCATGAGAAACCAGACATGGGTTATGAGGTCCCCCGCCGCATTTGCTGAGCACGATCCATCGCTTTGCACTTGCTAGCCGCGTAGATCAGCATGTCTGCCCACAACTGCCTAATTACACCCCATTTTATAAGCTCGGATGAGATGCTCTCCAGCTCCAACGCTAGCGAGCACCCATTGAACATCACATACTTGACTTTGTCTTCCTTCGTCATGCTCAGATTGAATTTGGTCTTCATTTGGCTGCGCAATACATCGCAAGCCTCTTTGATCTCAGGATTATACTCTCTCCTTTTCCTGGGGTCCTCCCTTTCTGAGTCGTTGCACATGCGCTCACTCTCATTGTGGCCATGAGCTAGTCTCTTTGGAGTGGATTCACACATGGCAAAGTACCTCTCGGTCTCTTTATAAATGTCTCGGAACCTGATACTTCCGATTCCAACTGGCAACATCGAAGGATACATTACAAGGAGATGTAGCATGTACTGAGACAAGTGCAAACTTGTCAAGGAATAGCGCTTAACATGGGTCTGGCCATTCCTATCTTGCTCTTGAATGCTGTCTAGTTTGCTATCCGGTAGTAGCAGAGCTCCGTCGCTATGTGCCAGACTAAGATGCTCATGTCAAAGTCCGACTCGATGCTCCATTTCAATTGATCCAGCAAATTATGTGTGCTCAACATGTGGCCTCCCCTGTCGATCCACGAGGAGGGCAGTTGATGCTCATCTTTCGCTTCCTTACCTGATCGTCTCAAGAATTAGTTCCCTCATATAGCTTGTCACGTCCTCGCGGCCATGGTAGAGAAACTTCACCCCCATCTCGTCAACATGCAATAGCTTAAGGAATTTCCACCAGCAGGAGTCATTTTCTTTGAAGGAACACCTCGTGCGATGATCGTGCGGCGGTCGTGCGACAGTCGTGCGGCGGTATAATTGATTATTTTCTGTATTGACCAGGTGCCGATTATTTTGACTTAGTACTCGCTCTCAGGAGTACATATATTGGAGACGTAAATAAAGAAGATGATTTGCCTCCAACTCAGGCAAATACTTTACATGTGAATTATTTAAGTTTAATCATTGCACCTCATCCGAGGTAGCCTAAGTGAGTATTGCTTACTGGTGTGAATTACTTCTTTTCTCCTTTACTTCCCTGAAGTAGAAATAGAAAAAAAACTATTTCTTTTTAGAAATAGTTTCCCACAATAAAAACGTTGCCATGCGCACCCTAAGTGAGTATTACTTACTGGCGATAGTTTTGGCCTTTGGGACTGCGGGCAATCGTGCTTTCGCTTGTATCATCACCATGCCTAAGCCCAAATTTCAATATGTCAATGTTCCTCGAGAGTATATGACCGTTGTTTTAGCTTATTACTTATTCTTTGGAGGAGCACAAAGCGCAATATGAGTCTTCTCGGTCAAGCATTCAACTTCGGTCACGTTTCTCATTTCCAAGGCCTCGTTAGCTCACGACACTGCTTGGTTCTCTAGAGTCCGCTATCGATGAGACGAACATTGCATATCGTGCTACATGGAGTTGGCCAATCATGTCTTGCTTTGATTTCTGAGGTGAAAGTAATCCTAGTCCACAGTGGATATTCTTCTTAGGCTACGTTTGGTCATCTGGATTTCTAATCGGAATAAGACTAAATAAGATAAGATATGAAATCTTGGGATTTTCCTATATCCTATCCATTGTTGAGTGAATTGCAGTATTAAGGTCAAATATATTTACATCATATTATGTATATATATTTTTATATAAATGGCATACCATTGTAAATGAACCTAAAATTCATGAATTGAGATGATGAAAATCTCTCACGACACTATTCTCTAATTTATTTTTATTTTATTTTTCCTATCTTTTTTAATTATTTTCTTTGTTATTTCTTTTTTCTCCTTCCATCATTCTTTAATAAAATTTTATCAAATAGTAAACTATACTACTATACCTAAAATACAAAAATACCTAAAATATGTCATAAATATGAATGTATAATTTATAGATTGAATGTATATTATAAGATAGAATTAGAGTTGAATATATAAATTAATATAAGATTAAATTAAAAATTATTTTTTTTATATATTTTTTATTGCTTAATTAGAATTGAAATTAAAAAATATATATTTATATATTTATATATTTTTTATTGCTTAATTAGAATTGAAATATTATTTATATTGAAATATAATTTCAATTTTGTTAATTTAATAAGTTTGTTATTCGAGAAAAATAATTTTTCTATTATGGACATTAGAAATCCTATATACCTTTATCCCACCTCATCTATGGGATAATTTTATCCAGTTTATATCCCTCTTATATCCGACTATATTTTGTCCTAAGCAAGCACCAAACGTAGGATAAGATAAATCACATCCAATCCCGAATTTTATCCTAACTGCCAAACGCAGCCTTAGTGATTTCGAAAAACCCAAATCTAATCTTATGTCTTGAATACAAACTGAAAATAATTACACGCACGGGCCTCGGTTCACGGACCAACGGCCTAGAAACAAAAGAAATCGAAGAGGACTTGCCCACCTCAATATTCTCGAACCCAACTTTGACCCGATGGCCCACCAAAACCAAGCCGATACTGACCCGATCCGATACCGTGGAGCGTGAGCCGCCGATGGCGAGTCGGCGGTGACGGAACTCCCAAAAAGTTTCAGATCGAACACCTCGTCGTCTTATCAACTCCCTCGATCTCTCGCTGCGGCTTCGTTGATTGCATACCGCCGAGAGTTGATTCTTCGACACTAGACGGTCGCTGTTTACGGAGCTATCGATCGAAACCCTAAATCGCGGGAGATCATCCGGGTCTTTCTGAGCTCGGGGAGAGATGGGGAAGAAGCAGCACAGCAAGGACCGGATGTACATAACGAAGACGGAATGGGCCACCGAGTGGGGCGGCGCCAAGTCCAAGGAGACCCACACTCCCTTCAAGCGCCTCCCCTTCTACTGCTGCGCGTATGCCCTTCTCCCTCCTCCCTCTCCCTCTCGGCTTCGTCTCTGTTTCGGTTAATTCGCATGAGAATTGCGGTGCGTTCAAGCTCGCGAGCGAAGTGTATGAGCTGTGTGTTTCGGTGCAGGCTTACGTTCACTCCTTTCGAGAACCCCGCGTGCACGGCCGATGGGAGCGTCTTCGATATCATGTGAGTCGATTGGTCCCGCTGGCTCATTTCGTTGGCGTGCTTTGTGTTTTGGTCTCATCAGATTGGTGCATAGTGTTGAGAGAGTATGGTTCTGGTGTTTCTTTGCAGGAACATCATTCCTTATATCAGAAAGTATGGGAAGCATCCAGTCACCGGAGCTCTGCTCAGGCACGAGGATTTGATTCCTCTCACTTTTCATAAGAATCCTGAAGGTGGGTTTCCGGTCAGTATACCCTAATAAAGTGGTAACCATAGCTTTCAGCATTTGAATGATATCTTGTGGTTCGAAACATTGATTAATGAATTTTGGCTCGGATTAAGTTGGCTAAAGTCGAGAGAGAGAGAGAGAGAGTTGGGGAATTGAGAGGGTAAAGGACAGATTTGCTAATGGTCCAATATGTTCACAGATGCTGTTTTGGCCTTAAGTTGAATTGCACTGGCTGAATAGGACAGAATGTTGCCTGATCATGATCGCTTCACGTCTCAATTAAGTGAGATTGCTGAGAAGTTGCTTCATACCTAGATAGGCTGAAGCCATGCTATGCTATCATGTACACTATCATTTGAGGTCAAGGGCTAGCATGATGCTTGTGGGTGGCAATGCGGTCATAACAATCAATCTGTGTAGGATTTTTGTGAATTCCTTGCAACTTTCTATTCAGTTCAGCTAGAATTCCAGATTTTCTTGGCATCTGGGGTGATTAATCGGACTTGGAACTATTATGATAGTTTGGTTTGTCTCTTCTCAAATATGCCAATTTGTTGCTGATGGATCTGTCTTTTGAATTTTGGCATTTTGGTTTGCCTTCTCTCTAGAGCTGTGCGTATTTGTGATTTCCTCTTTTAGTTTGTGCATATGGGGATGTGAGGTTACTCAAAAGAAGTACACATTAAGGGTCCTTTTGGTTATGCACTTTGAGTGTATGCACTTTGAGGATCCTTTTGTGATGATATGGTTGTTGATATGACCATGTTGCTTTTACCCCAAGAAACTGAAATATATAATGAAATAAAGTGATCAGTACGATCAAATGGGTTGTAGTGGTATATTAAAACATCATTAGTGTTGCAACTGTTCAAAGGAAACAACATTCTAGAGGAGAATGTAGGATCAAAGCAATATGGAGATTTATCAAGTATGCCAATGAGGTTTAGTTTAGTTGAACTTTGCTTTCTCAAGAAGTTCTTTGTCACGAGCAAATTGTGCTAATGACAGTAAATGTCAAGTCTTCTGAAAGTTATGGCGGCAATATCTTTGTTATTGTATGTCTAGGTGGATGTTGTCATTTTCTTGTTTTTGTGGTTGTTATTATATAAATTGGTCTGTGTTTTTTGGAACTAATTAACTAAGTCTGTCTCCACTGTCTTCTTCTTCTCTCCATTTTATGCAGGCGAGTTTCAGTGCCCCGTCCTGAACAAAGTTTTTACTGAATTCACCCATATTGTTGCTGTTAAGACTACAGGAAATGTCTTTTGTTATGAGGTCTGGTTTCTCTTCTTTCATTCCTAAAATGTTTTTATCTATGATCTCTTTGTGGAGACCTTATTCAGGATGTATTCATTCCTTCTGTTCCTTTCTATAGGCAATCAAGGAATTAAACATCAAGACGAAGAACTGGAGAGAATTGCTGACTGATGAACCATTCACGCGGGAGGATCTCATTATTCTTCAGGTAGCTAAATGAGATAGATTTGCTGGAAAACCCTTAAGAGATTCTTGTTTCTATTGATGAACTTACTGGCCCTTCATATTTCTTTTGTTTTACAGTAGTTTTTATATGTATGTATCTCTGTTGCTTTTTCCCGCAGAACCCAAGTGCTCTTGACAGCAAGGCACTCCTGGACTTTGATCATGTGAAAAATAGTTTGAAAGTTGATGACGAAGGTTAGTTATAGGATTTCCTTATCTTCTAAAATTTATCTTCTAAAATTTAGTAATAGAATGTGCTGCTGACTTCTATATTATTACTTTTCAGAAACGAAGAAAATGAGTATGGATCCAACCTATAACATAAATGTGACCGGTGACATCAAACAAATGCTTAAGGAGCTTGGCACTGAGAAAGGAAGGCAAGCTGCCCTGCTTGGTGGGGGTGGCAGCAAGGCGCAAAATGAAAGGGCTGCCGCACTTGCTGCCATTTTAGCAGCAAGGTCCCGCATAAAGGAGGACGCAGAATCCAATTCAAATGGTGAAGTTAAAGCCCCTCAGGGATACAGTATTGTTGACGCGGCTTCTGCTGCCGTACATGGGAGAAGTGCTTCTGCAGCAAAAGCCTCATCAAGTGATAAAACTGCTTCTCGGATAGCTATGCACATGGCTGGTGAGAGGGATCTTGTCAATGCAAAGATGGTTAGTAATTTCTATCTGCTGATCTCATAATTAAATGTAACAAGCTGTAAACCAAGTTTCAGTTTTTTAATATGATTTATAAGGAGAAGGATATGGACTATGCTAAAACTTTGTGCATGTTAAGATGAACTGATACATCTAACTGAAGTCATTGATATTGAAATTTGTTTCAGATGGAAATCCATATCAAGGCCAAATTTATTTTGAATCTATGATTCTAGGCTACATGAGATCAGGCATTCAACTTACTGGAAACCTGAATAATGGGACAATCAAATGAAAATACAGTGTAAAAGAAGGTAGATCGATAGGATAAAAGGGAAAAGAAAACTGAATCTTAACTTCTAATTGTCAGCAAAGTTAGTGAGGATTTACCAGTATGTCTGGAAAAGCATGGAGGAAGATGATATTAAGTCCAATAAACTCTAGTATGAGTTTTATATACCATGAAAAGCTAGGGAGCTAGAATAAGGGCCTAATTTTTAGAGAAGCCTCCAACATTAGGTCTAATCTCAATTCTGCCCTGAACATTTTTGTTCTAAAAAAACCCCAAACTGAATCAAGTCCCAATTTTACCCCAAACTTCATGTCTGGTCCCAAATTTGTCCCAGACTTCTTCTTTTTTTGTCTAAAAAAGAAAAAAAAACCAACTTTAACTCTAGTTCCAAATGTGTCCCATTTTTTTTTTTTTTTTGGTTGAAAAAACTCATTAACTTTCAATCTAGTCTTAATTCTGCTCCCGTTAACATTTTGTCCGAAAATCGTTGCTAGTGTTTTGACGTGGCTTTTCCATGTTAGTGAAAAATCCATATACACAAGGTGATGTGAAAAGTTATCTCTAAAATGAAACTGTTCTTTGATATAGAAATTAGGGATGACTAACAGCAATTTTTGGATGGGGGCTGATTGGGGCAGATTTGGGACTAGAGTTAAATTGGTGATATTTTCTTAGACAAAAAAATGTTAGGGCTAGATTTGGGAAAAGACCTAAAGTTGGGGGTCTTCTTTTGAACAAAAACACGTTTGGGACAGAATTGAGACTGACCTACAGTTGGCTTCTTTTTTATTTAAAGAAATTAGGCCCTAAAATAGGGGAACATATTGTCATTTCATTCATTAAATCCTATGCATTGAAATAGGGTGGAATTAGGCTCTAAACATGTAAGGTCACTAAATAAAACAGAAATGTGGGAAAAGATGAATAAGGGCGACAATCGGTAGAAGGCTTGAAGAGAAGTTAATAGTAACCAATGAAGTGAAGGAAATTAGCAAGTGGGTGGACTGTAAACCGTGATCTATTCTAAAACTTGTTTGCCTAAGATAGAGAAACAAAGAGTGAGTTTGATTGTTGGTGGAAGAAGGGAGTTGAGAAATTTAAATGATAATGAGAAAAAACTGAAATATTTTTCCAGCTTTTGGTAGCTTTGTTATGTTTTATTTCCCTTGGTAATATTTGATATGATGAAGAGATCCATCAGTTGTTTTCTTTTACTGCTGTCAAGGTTAACTTTCTATTATAAGTGTGATCTTATAAGAGGTTTTAGTTACCAAACAATGTATATGATTAGGTACCAAACAACATACTTTAAATCTCTTCTATCTTTCTTGGTAATTCGTTGGAAGTTTGCACTGATCTTGTGTTTCTCACTGCGGTCAAGCACCGTAAGAAATTCAACTTTATACTTCGAATTGGTAAAGCCCTGGTTTTTAGATGATGTGAGATTCAGTCTAACTATGTCTCTGTTGGAAGGATTTGAAGGTTGCACATAGTGACTCATCATTTTCAGTAAACTTGGTCTATGGTGTCAATTACTTTTGCTGTTCATGGACCTCATGGCCCGCTTGGCCCGTTCCATCTTGAAGTGCATGGATGGACTTCATAATGTGTTCCATGTCGAAAAACCAAACTGGCCTGTGTCAGCCAGTTTGGTCTGAAAGTGGATATTCATAACGAGTAGGCGGGTTTAGTACCAAAGTTGGGATGCATATTGGGCCTGCTCCACACACCCTGCCCTATCGCAGCCCGCCAGTTCAGCAGTTCTAATCATAATATCTAAGGGATCCTTTTCACCTGAGAAGGTTGAAGAGATGCATATTTGGAGGTCACTTTTTATAGATAACTTATTGTTAGTTGTCTAAATTAAATGCGAAGTTACATCAACCTTCCTCCTTTCTGCAACCAATTTTGACATTCCCACATAAGTTTTTCTTTGGAAATACAAAATCTGGTTGGTTAATGTACATTACTAAATTGTTTGCTAAAGAACTTCTTTGCTTTAATCTCTCACTGCAGTTCCTCCGTCCACTCCTTCCTTATCCATGCATCCATGATTAGGTTACTTCATAGAGAATACATTTCGGATTTGATCTGGTCAAGTTTGTTTCTGGAGTTGAAACTGTAGTGCTTAATTGATATATTCTTCATTGGGTTTGTCTAGTTTGCCAAGGATAGGCAAGGTTCTCTTTCGAGATGAACTTTTTAGAGAGTTGTAAGATAAATAGAAAAGGGTTATTGATGCAGCTGGAGCCAGTCTGTTTAATTTTTTAGGACCGACCAAGTTTAAGCAAGTTCTGAGATGAAATTTCTTTTCAGGTGAAGAGCCGCTATACCACTGGCGCTGCATCACGATCCTTCACTTCAACTTCATATGATCCTGTCACCAAAAATGAATTTGAGTACATTAAGGTGGAGAAAAATCCAAAGAAGAAGGGATATGTTCAGCTGCACACAACGCATGGGGATTTGAATATAGAGCTGCACTGTGATATTGCTCCCAGAACATGTGAGAACTTCATCACACTTTGTGAAAGAGGCTATTACAATGGAGTAGCTTTTCACAGAAACATAAGGTAACTGCAACATTATTTCAGGTTCACAATTATTTTCTCTCTTTGTGCTCCAGAGATTCAGAATTTGATGTTTTTTACTTTCGTTTCAGAAATTTTATGATTCAAGGTGGTGATCCTACTGGTACTGGGCGAGGAGGTGAATCAATATGGGGAAAGACTTTCAAAGACGAGTTGAACTCCAAGTTAGTTCATTCTGGAAGGGGTGTAGTTAGTATGGCTAATAGTGGTCCACATACAAATGGTTCACAGTTCTTTATTTTGTACAAATCTGCAAATCATTTGAACTTTAAACATACGGTTTTTGGTGGAGTGGTTGGTGGCTTGACTACATTGGCAGCAATGGAAAAGGTCTCGGTTGATGACAATGATCGGCCCCTGGTGAGTCATTCTATTCAGCAGTAGTCATCTTTTACAGCTGTTGTTATTTTATGCAGTTGCATTCTAGTGTTATATCAGTTGCACAAACACGTTGCACTTGAACACATGGCGAAGAACATGCTCACAAACGTGACATCACTCTTTGAGGAATAGGACTCTTCACCATGTGGTGTGTTCATTCTTTTTTGGGGAAATTACTTTTTTGGTCCCTACAGTTTGGGGGGATTTTAGATATGGTCCTTATACCTTGTTTGGTTATAATTTTAGTCCTTTTGCTATCCTCTGGCAACAATTTAAGTCCTTCTATCAAATTTTCCATTTAACTGGAAATTTGTTGAGTCAGCTCCGGATAATTACACATGGCACCTGCATGTACAAGCACAAATTACACTTTTGGTCCCCATACTGTTAGGAACGATCAATTTGAGTCATACTTTGCTTTAGTGATCCCTGTATTATTTCTTTCAACCAAATCTTAATAACTTTTATCACATTTCCATTCAAAATCTTTTATAATAGTCAAATTCAGACAAACTTATATGTAATTCCTACATTTAAAAAAATTGTTCATCAATGACATCCTTAATTTTTAGTTCACAGATATACAAAAGTGTTGAGGATACTTTTTATAAAAAACTTAAATAGCTTTATGGAATCCTTCTGATTCTATCTCAACCCTTGAATATCAAGTGGATTTTACAAAAATTTCTTTAGTTGTTACTAATAGAACCACCAAGATTTATAGTAAAGACTCATGTACATAAATATCATGCATGTAAATAATAGCAAATCTCATAAAAGTAATAGTTAGAATAATGTGAAAAATCTTACTTAAAATCTCTCATCAAGTAATGGTACGAGAGCACTTTAAAAAGTATAGGGACCAAAAATGCAATTTGCTTTGGAATCTTGAACATGTAGGTGCCACGTGTTAATTGTCGGTTCCGACTCAACAATTTCCGACACAGTTTGAATTGAAATTTGATGAAAGGACTTGAATTGTCACCAGAGAATGGTACGAGGGCTACAATTATAACCAAACAAAGTACAAGGACCACCAAAAGATTCCCCCCAAACTACAGGGACCAAAATTGTAATTTCCTCCTCCTCTTCTTCTTCTTCTTCTTCTTCTTCTTTTTAATAATCACTTGTTAAAATTCCTTTGAGATTTGAAAGGCACGTGCACATATGCCCTGCGCTAGTATGCACACTGGGAAATGTGCTCCTAAGCAATATATCATCCTTTTTTTTTTTTTTTTTGGGGGGGGGGAGGGTAGAACAGGGCCCTTCACCGTTGGGATGTTCATCCTTTATACCAGTTTTTTGTTACCTATTGGAATTCCTTTGAGATTTGAAATATGATGAAAACAGATAATCCTTTCCCATACTGTACTGGTCTGATTTGGCAACAACGCATCCAAAGGAACTGACAAACTTATTGTGGTGAATACAAACATACTACTACCAGGAATAGGTCTGTTATTGTGGTCTTTTGTCTTGTGTGCAGGAAGAGATCAAAATAACAGGGGTGACGGTATTTGTCAATCCTTATACTGAACCTGATGAAGAAGAGGAGAAAGAGAAGACTGAAAACAACCAAGCCGCTGAGGATGAAGAAAATGTCAGTAACTAATATTTTGTTTTCATCTTTACCTTTTTTTTTGGTCGAAATTTTCATCTTTACCTTCAAGAGCATTATCTTGTGGATAATATTTATGCGGTCTGAAACACTCATGCTGGTTGCTCTCTGTAGGACAAGGTTGGGTCATGGTATAGCAATCCAGTACCTGTAGGGGGTGGCCAGGTAGGGAAATATTTGAAAGCGAGGAGTGGTCCAGCTGGAACAGCTGTCGCCGACAGTGGGATGGCAGAAAATGGTGTAGTGAAGAAGAGGAAAGTAGGAGTCTCAACAGAATATGGTAACTTTTCTTCTTGGTAAAGAGCTTTCTCTATGGTTAATTTGGAGTGTTTCCATTTGTACCCTTTGAGCGAGCAGATGATGTATCTTTTCTGTTCTTTTTCCCGGTCCCTGCTAATTGGCAGTGGCAACAATTCACTTGTATATTGTTCTTCAGTGAGATTTACTGTAGTCATTAGGGCCCTCCATAAAACCCGCTTTCCTCTCGAAAATTTCATCTGATCCCAGGAAGATTTAATAATTGGGAAGTAAACTGCTGCAATCTAATTTAATGGAAGCAGCTGTTCGCTTCTTGATTCACAAGATTTTGCAGCGATATGTGAATTACTGTCAGTATGTGTGTGTGTGTGGAGTTTGATGGACTGTCCACGGGAATGCATGAATTTATACTTGCATTCTGGCTAATTCAAATCGCTGTGTGAATTAGACTAGCCAGCACAGAAGCAGCAGCTTGGGACTTGATTGTCTTGATATAGCTGTGATTTCTGAATTACCATCTGTGCCTGTGCGCCTGTCTCTGGAGTATTTTTATTTCCTTTGATGGGCGGTTTGCGGGATTCAAGATTTATGCTTGCATTTTGGATATTCAAATCACTGTGCGAAGCAGGGCCTGTCATGACTCTTTTTACGTCTTTGGTCTCTGGAGATTTCCCTGGTGCGTTTCTCTTTTTGCTTTAGGCAATCTCAGAAAAGGTAAAAGCTAATCCAAAGCGATAAAAAGAATTGTCGAATAAAGGCTTTGCATTAACGTGAATGGTTAGGTCTGCGTTCATTATTTTCTGGAGTCAGAGACAAGGCACTCGAAAGAGCACCATCATATGATTCTCTGAAAGCCAGGAGACAACCTTTTTCTTTTGGGCACTTTGATGAGCTGACCTGATGCCTGTTAACTTTTCAGGCGTCATGTTTTTCTTTACCTAAATAAAGATACTTTTGTTTACTTATTGCCGTGATAGTACACTAATTGCATCTTTGAGAATACAAAATCAAAACGACATAAATTATTATTTTTGCAAGTTCTGCCTATTTATGCAGAAGGGTTCATGATACCGTAGGTACTTAGGATTTCTATTCATTTTCTAATTAAGTACTTAGGTACTTAGTACCTCGACTTTTCAAAAGTAGCTAAATGAGAGGTTTTTGTCAAATGGAATGTCGTGTCACACTAATTTCACTAAAGTGGATTGCTTAACACACGGATGCTCATTTAATTTCCCATCTTAACGTGTATAATATTTTCCCGTTTCTTTTTCTTGGTTCGTGACTTGCAACTCCCACAAGTCCGTCAATCGTCGCCCTTACTTAGCCGCACTACTGCACCTCTGTTATTGACCTACGCGAAGAGCAGATGGTGTGACGTCAAGCTCAACCAAATATGCGCCCAAATATGGCAAATCGTCATCGACCATATCTGGTTCCTCCAGAGTACAACATTGTGACCGAGATCTTGGCGGTCGACAGGCTGAGCTTGAAGCAACTGAAGGTGGGAACATCATGGTACGTGAAAGAGACGCACTCAATACAGGAGTTGCGGTGCTCAAGGTTCAGCTCCATCATGATGGTGCTCATCGCGTCAATCTCCATCATGGCGGTGGTCAGGGGTCTCAGTCCCCAGGGGGCTCATGGCGATAAAAATTGGGATTTTATAAAATCCTCAAGTTTGGATAGATAATGTTGAGAGGAAGTTCATGCTACATACAGAGTGGAATTTAACTCCACTTATCCATAAATGATAGCCTAGCACTATATCAATTTGATTCAAATTCAAATCAGTCCTTTGTAGCCATTTTGAGGCTTTGGATTCCTCGGAGAAATGTTTTGGAGAAGAGGGTTCGCCATTATGGATAAGTGAAGGATGTGTCAAACACGTTTGCTGAGATAATTTTGTCTGTTATTGGCGATACTCAATAATTAGCTGAACTTGTGATTCAAGAACGGACCTCTCAAATCTCTTTTGACCTAAACCACTCCAACGTTCAAATCAAGCTTGGAGGCCTTTATACGTGTCCCAAAGTGGGAGTTGAAGGTTGGCCAGGGAATCAAATTGCTCTCAAAGATTGTCTTTACTTCTTAAGCTAATTTTTGAGAAGAATCTTGTGATGCTAATAAATCTCTAAGAGAATGTTGCTGTAATCATTGCAAGAGCGCAAAGTTAAGTGTATACTTGTAGAGTGAGCTCCCGACTTTTCATGGCGAGGCAACTTCACTTATAAAGCTGTCAAAAGTTTCAAATATTGCACTAGTAGATTCCTTTTGTATTAAGTTGGTTAAACCGATAGATTGGAGTAAGTCAAATAGAAAGGCCAAATTTTTTTTTTTTTTTATACTCAGGAATTGCCGTACAGCCAACAGCTGGCAACGTAAATCATTATTTTGCATGCAAGAACTTTAAAAAGTTCTTAACAACCAATTTTCACCCTCTTCTCGATCGTTAAGTTCAGTCCATTTTCAATAACCTTGCACAAAGCTAGACGAACCCCTAGAAAGGTTCAAATAGCATTCCAAAGGACTATTTGAGCATTTCGAAGGGCTAAAATGGTCTTTTGAAGAGCCCAAATTACCTTCCAAAGGGCCACCTTGGCTTTGTACTTGCGCTAGTGTGGCTCTGGCATAGCATGGGGCTAGGCCTCCTTGTTAACTGATACGTGGCAGTCACAGGTTGGCTAGACTAATTGCCGCTTAGACATTAAAATTCATTATGCATTTTCCTAGACGTTTGACCCAAAGCTTTATTGCAGTTTCTCTCTCATTCCATGTGCCACTAACTCGATCCTGCGGCCATGAAAAATTGCAACTCCAAGTTTCCTTGAAAAAGTTTATAAATCATGGATACTCATATATCAAGTTGAGCTTACAGAGATAAAAACTCACAATATCTTCCACAAGGAAATTCCAATTGATGTGGTTCTTGAGATTTAGGAAAATTCATGATACTTTATAATTAATCTTCACACTTAATCTTTAAAAATCATGATTTTCCCAAATCTCATAGTAAATTGATGTCTACGATTAAAAATCATGGTATCTAATTATCCAACCATCCAATTTGGATGAATTGAGTGTCACGGAAAAGCTCTTGTAGAGCTCAACTCAACTGTATAAAGACCAACTTTTGGTCAAAGTCTGGTGAAACACTCAATAAAAAATTAGATATTTGCAAGATCGAACAACAGGGATTTTGATTATTTTTCTTAATGCTATTCGAGGGTCTTGATGTCTTGATATGAAATTAGATCTCATGATCTTTGGCTCATTTATGATTGAACATATTCAAGGGCATTATTAGCTTGATCTCAAATTAGATAGTAGGATCTGAGGGCCTTAATGGCTTGATCTAAAACTCAAGGTCTTGATGACCCAAATCCTCGTATCTATTGAGGCGAGGTCTTGTTGACCTAAATATTTTTAATCTACAAAAACTTCTTAGCAACAATTATGTAAACTTCACTGTATCTGTCTGTTCAGGAAAAAAATGAATAAGTTAGAGGATAAGAGAAGCTTTGTCTTTTGTGATCACTCTTGATGGGACAAACTGAGATTGTCTATCCACAATTTGAATTTTGAGCAACATTCACTTTGATATAAACCAATATACAATCCATTTCAAATTTAATCTGGATAACAATTGATCAATATCGTGATGCGAATAGGATCTCAGAAGATTACGAATCCAAATCATAGTTTTATTGAATAATAATAACAATGGCATGGAAAAAAATTGGATGGGCATTGAGATATTTTATGTGGCATTTTGTAATTGGCTAAAATTTTGGGAGAATTGTCCAAAAAGTCCTAAACCTATTGCAGTTTTGCCAATTCAGTCCTAAACCTTTCAATCTTGCCGATTGAGTCCATTCGGCCAATTTTGGCCGGAAAATGCTGACGTGGACGCCGACGGTGCCACGTAGGATTGCCAGCGCTGACGTGGACAATTTCTAATAATATTTTTAAATTTTTAAATTTTTTTTTTGATTTTTTTAATATTTTCTATTTTTTACCTCTTTTTTTTTTGGCTTTTCCCTTGCCCTTTTCCGGTGGCCGGCCACCGGCCACAGGCGACGGCGACGCAGGGCAAGCGTCGGCCTCACCTAGACCAGATCTGGCGAGGCCGACACTCGCCTGGGCAAGGGCAAGCCCCGGCGAGGGCTCCCCTCGCCAAGGCCAGAGCTGGCCTCGCCCTGCGTCGCCGTCGCTCGGCCAGGCCTTGCCTGTGGCGGGCGAGGCTAGCCCTAGCCTCGCCAGATCTAGCCCTTGACCTGGCGAGGTCGGACAATGGTGGCGATTGCGATTAGTGTGGGCCGGCTACACCGGAAAAGGGCAAGGGGAAAGCCAAAAAAAAAGAGGAAAAACAGAAAATATTAAAAAAAATCAATTTTTTTTTTTATAAAAAATATTAAAATATTATTAAAAATTGTCCACGTTAGTGCCGGCAGTCCTACGTGGCACCGCCGGCGTCCACGTCAGCATTTTCCGGCCAAAATTGGCGGGATGGACTCAATTAACAAACTGATAAAAGGTTTAGGACTCAATCGACAAGATTGAAAGGTTTATGATGGAATTGGCAAAACTGCAATAGGTTTAGGACTTTTTGGATAATTGTCCCTAGCTATCAACAATGAAATTTTAAATGAACGTCATATATGTTTTCACAGGTTATATATATATGAATAGAGATGTATTAGATATGTAATTCATCTGTGTCTATATGTATATACATGCACGATGAATGTTTATATATTATGCGCATGTGACCATTGAGGAAAACCAAAACAAATTGAAAGCCAAACATGAAAGTCCATATAATGATCATTTATGGTCAATTCGTCCTATCGCAACTTTTTGATCTATTTTTCTTTCTCATTTGAGGCATAAGATGCTTGATTTTTATTTATTTATTATTTATTGTAAGTAAACCTCCTCAAAATTTTGATTGAAGGGTACAACTGGAATCATGTTTTTAACATGACATCCAATTTGACCAAATTAGACAGTTAGATTGCTAGATACGATAATTTTAAATTGTGACCGTCTAATCTCAATAGGGTCGAAAAAATTACCACTTTTGCTGACCGGGGATGAGATCTTTTAAGTCTGTTCATGAGCTTTGTAATGTCTAAAGAGTTAATTTGATCGAAATTTTCTTGAAGGCGATATTGTGATTTTTTTATCTTGGCCGTCCATGTGCCACGATTATGCAGAAATCCGCGGTCCTCGCCCCCCTTTCTGTTGAAAGTCGAAATAAATTTCTAGAAATCATAACAATATTCTGTCAATCTTTTATGTAAATTCATTAATGGGGTATGTAACCTGACGAAAATAACCTGAAAGGTTATTGTAACAAGTAGATTTTTTAAATGATTTGGTAAGTGCGGAAAGCACTCATCAGCTAATGAGTCTCTCAAAGCCATGTCGTGTTACTGTCAATTTTCACTTTCCTCCCCTTAAGTGGCTACTTCAATAATCGTTGTTCTATTGCCAAAACAAAATTTAAAGAAAAATCGTATCTAACTCCATCATTCACATGATGATTACGTGGTTTATATCAATCTCCAACAGCCTTACGACAGATTGGTGAACAACTCTTAATCGTCCTGGGGCCTTTTAAACATCACCATCAACAGGAAAGCTACTGAATTTAACCAAACACTCAGATGCATTAAAAAAATGATGAGAAAAGAAAAGGTTTCAGAAAGTAAATTCAGCTACGTCATGCCACATCAGCGTGCCTCACAATTTTATTTATTTTTTATTTTTTTTTCATAGCGTGTCTTACGTCGACCGTGACATCTATGGCATTTTTCTGGAGCAGATGGTTTTGGTGGCAAGTCACGCGAAGACAAAGTCTTAGTGGTACAATGGTCCCTCCCGTGCAAGATTGATGTAGCTGTAGATCATCATAAAGACTAAACTAAACTGTTTTATTAACATCATATTCAAATTATCGAGTCGCTATCGGGTCTCATCGGTCCATGAATAAGAAAAGCACGATGAGGATTTGAACAGTGACATTTTGTCTAAATTTAGTAAATAATTGTAAAAAAAAAAAAGCTTAATCAAGTGCAAGTGGGTCTCACTACGAATATCCGTAAAGGCATCCCTCCGCGCCCCTCCATTTAATCCGCCGGAGTTCCTTTTCCTATTGGTGTCTTAATCAACTAACCCTCTAAAACATTAGTGAATTTTATATTGGACATTAAAATAAAGCCTATCTAATCCAGGTTTGAAGTTTCATTGGGAATATCGTTGAGTATACTTCTCGGAGGCCGAGTCATTAAGCTTCCCCTTTCCAACCAATCCACGACCCACTTTTCATTCTTGACTCTCTCTCCATTGATCTATTTGTTAATTTATTCTTTTTTTTGCAAGTGCAAATCTTTCGATTTTCAAGAGTCATGTGTACCTTAGCCATGCCTGGCCAAAGCCCTCCACTCTAGGAGGAGGAGTAGAGACCGAGACTCCACAGACATGGAATGTTTTTAATGATTGAGATGGAGTGACAACAAACACAAAAAACCATGAAACCCTTGTGGACAAAAGAATTGGTGCATGGTCTTGTTTCCATGATGAAAAGAAGATGATGCAACGAGTTTATAACTTCACCACCATTGCATGTCGACATAGTTTGTAGCTCGCGTTTATCTTTGACACAAGCTCAAAAATGAAAGAATCTACTCAAGCCATAAAAGAAATCGTCTTAATAAAAGACCCCAGAAAAAAGGACTCAATAATTAACCACTGATAGTCATATTAGACATAATCTAATTTTCCAGAAAATACAGTCAACCGGGAAAAAGCTCGTATACCCCTATTGAGTGCCCAAGATATGTTTAACATGGTTATTTTTTATTTACGAAATTAGACTGGTTAAGGTGACTTAGAAGACAACAATTTCTCTCTCTCTCTCTTTTCGTTTCCATTATACAACGTCTCTCTAGTAAGAAATTAACCGATTTGGAAAGGAAAATAAGTTGAAAAAATAAGAAAAAAAACTACAAAAGAAGCATTTAAATTTGGACAAGTATCTTCTAAGCAAAAGAAGGAAATTAAAGAAAGAAAAATGTGGACTAGCCAGTCTCATCAATTGAATGGCAGCATTTGGACTGGCAAAACGTGAGGAAGAGGTGTGTAGTGGGTGGTAAAATAAGGGAAAAGAAAGAACATAGAAACGTGGGGGGGCGGGGAGAGAGAGTCAAGTAGCTGAGACATCCCTAGTAAAATAGCCATGAATTGGCGCTAAGTGCTATGAGGGTATGGGCAGGGGTCATGTGTCGTGCTTATAAACTATATATGGGAGAGAGGAAAAAGCGGGGAGGCGTGCTCTTGGGTTTGGGGAAAGGGGGTGTGACATCTTTTTGGTTATAAGAATGCAACATGGATTAATGGAACAAGCGAAGGCAAAAAGGCAAAGATTGAATAAAGTGAAGGAGATGTTGTGGCAGAGTTTGGAGAGGGTTTGGGGGGCAAGAGATGCGAGTGCCTTGTGGCAAAGAGTGAGATGGTGGGTTTGATGATGATGATGCACGCCGGCCAGCTTTTCTTTTACTCTCTCTCTCTCTCTCTCTCTCTGTGGGCACGCCTGCTTCCACTCAATAGCTCTAGCATTCTTTCACTACAAGCAAGAACTTCTGGTGAGGAATGAGGATGTGTATTGCATAAGCTCATGCTCATGAAAATATTGTATATAGATAGACCCATTTTCTATATTAGAGCGTGCAAGTCCCAAATTGGATAAAATGTTTGTTCTATCTTGAAGCTTACCATGCGGGTGGATATTGTTTTCAATTATTAGGAATGTAGAAGGGACCTTAAATCATCCTAAACCCGAAATTTGTCGATTTCATAGGTTTAAGTTACCTTATATGATTTTTAGGATTTTTATTTATTTCTTTTTTTGTCTATATCGAACACATTTAGCATAGCAAAATATGTAATATAGTAACCTGGAAAAATTAACATAAGTCGTAAATTATAGCAACATCTTTACAACTAAAATACAAATGTTGTTCATTCCGTTGTAGTTTCATGTGTCAATAGTTGACGCATCCTATTTTATAAAGTAAAGACATAAAATCACAGTTACTGCTAGAATATTATATCTATTTGGTATTTATATTTGTGTAATAATCAATTTTACAAGTACAAGCTATGTTGTGTCTTTTGTAGGTTGTTTTGTATAGGGAACAAGTTATAACGGTACATGTGGAGATGAATCCTTGACTTAAAAGCCTACTTTATATTCATCGGTTCAAAATATTTGATATCTGAAACTCATTTGTGATTTCTACTTACCTTACAACTAATTCAACTATGTTAATTACAGGAGCCCGGCCAATTCTATCCCAAACCCATATTCCTTTTATTATTAATGCGGCGGATACTAGAAATTACTATTTAACATAGAGATGTGATTTTTTATTTGTCTAGTTTGAACTTTTAAATGTTTGTTAAAATATGATTGAGTTGATCCAAGAAAGCAATACTCATGACAAATTTAGAGAGTAACAATGCATTTACTAGATTTGTCTAATTGGTGTGGGGTTATGATTGGCCCTCGAATATGAATGAAAAATTTACTCCTAGAAGACCCGAGCCCTGTGTGAGGTATTTTCCGCGGGACTTTCATTTTTCCCATGACTAAACTAGCATCTCGTAAAGCATGGGACAAAATCAAGACGTTCGACAATAGTCGTCGACAGAAATTAGGTAAGCTCTCTCTCTCTCTCTCTCTCTCTCTCTCTCTCTCTCTCTCTCAAATTCAAAAGAGTAAAGCTAATCCACCAAAAAGCCATGCGGGAAACGCTTGCCTAAGACTAGTCTATCCCCCATCATATTTCTGAAAAAAAGTGAAGCAAATTAGCAAGAAAAGGGAACACGAATTCCCATCATTCCCTCCCTTCATTCTTTCATCGGTTACCCCAAAAGGGAGCTAAAATTTTTCACACGACACTCAGATTCCCCCCGCTCTCTCTCTCTCTCTCTCTCTCTCTCTCTCTCTCACGCGCGCGCGCGCCCCAAGCCCACTTTCTTTTGTTTTATAAGACAAGGTAAAATCCAACCTCAAGATCCTCCTCTCTTTTTTTCCAAAGGTGTTATGCTCTTCCCATCCCACTTCTCTTCTTTAACAACAAAATCGCCCATGCCTTGTGTTTCAGAACTTTGCACTAAAACTCAGAGGGAAGAGCGGTTTGATATTACACGTACAAAAGTTTCTTCTTTTCTTTAAGAGAAAAAGTTGAATATTTTGATGTGGTCATTTGGAAGAGGCTTGAATGGATACCTTGTTTAGACTAGTGAGCCTTCAATCCTCCGATCAGTCCTTCAACTCAAGCAGGACCTCAAGCAGCTCCAGATCCTCCCGACAAAACCATCACTACCATCACCAGCCAGAAGCGGACGAAGAATGCATCAACATCTTCATGGATGAAGAAGACTTCTCCTCGTCTTCTTCCAAGCACTACAATTATCCTTATCACCCCGCCACCACCAGCACCACCCCTACCACCACTAGTAGTACTCACACTCCCCACACATATGACCCTGCCGACGTATCCGTCTCGCCCGCCCGCGATCTCAACTTCGACTTCTCTAGCAAGTGGGCCTCCGACATCCTCCTCGAGACCGCCCGTGCCATCGCCGACAAGAACAGCACCCGCGTCCAGCAACTTATGTGGATGCTCAATGAGCTCTGCTCCCCTTATGGCGACATCGAGCAGAAGCTGGCCTCCTACTTCCTCCAGGCCCTGTTTAGTCGCATGACGGACTCGGGCGAGCGGAGCTACAGTGCCTGGTTGGCCGCGTCGGACAAGACCTGCTCCTTCGAGTCCACCCGGAAGATGGTGCTCAAATTCCAGGAGGTGAGCCCCTGGACCACCTTCGGGCACGTCGCGTGCAACGGCGCAATCATGGAGGCCCTTGAGGGGGAGAGCAAGTTGCACATAGTTGACATCAGCAACACGTACTGCACCCAGTGGCCAACCCTGCTCGAGGCTCTGGCAACCCGGACGGATGAGACGCCACACCTGCGGCTCACCACCGTGGTGGTGAGCAAGGCGAACGGCGGGGCAGAGACTAGCGGCGTCGCCGCCGTGCAGAAGGTCATGAAAGAAATTGGGAGCCGGATGGAGAAATTTGCGAGGCTCATGGGTGTGCCCTTCAAGTTCAGCGTCCTGTACCACAGTGGCGACCTGTCAGAGTTGAATTTGGACGAGTTGGATATCAAGGAGGACGAGGCGCTGGCCATCAACTGCGTTGGCGCGCTGCACTCGACAACGACAGTCAGCAACCGCCGGGACTTTGTGGTCTCATCTTTCCGAAGGTTGCAACCGAGGATAATCACGATTGTTGAGGAGGAAGCCGACCTCGACGTGGGCGTTGATGGGATCGAATTTGTCAGGGGTTTCCAAGAAAGCCTGAGGTATTTTAGGGTTTACTTCGAGTCGTTGGACGAGAGCTTCCCTAGAACGAGCAACGAGCGCTTGATGCTCGAGCGAGGGGCTGGGCGAGCGGTCATGGACCTGGTGGCATGCCCACCACACCACTCGGTGGAGAGGCGGGAGCCAGCAAGCCGGTGGTCGAGGCGCCTACGAGGAGGCGGGTTTAATCCTTGTTTGTTCAGCGACGAGGTATGCGACGACGTGCGTGCCTTGTTGAGGAGGTACAAGGAAGGGTGGTCGATGACGCCGTGCCCTGACGCCGGAATATTCTTGACGTGGAAGGACCAGCCGGTGGTTTGGGCTAGTGCATGGAGGGCTTGAGGATGATGAAGCTCTCTCATGAACAAAAAACAGCCAGGGGGAGTGTTTCACACGTGTGATGTGTTTTTTTTTTTCTTTTTGCTTTTGGCACGTGCAAGGAATATGGGAGATTTGTGGGTTTCTTGGGAGTGGGAGGGGGTTAGAGAGTAGGGGAATATCTGCTTGTTTTTGGATAGAATCAATGGAGTGATCAATTTTTATTGATTAGTCTTGTCATATTTGTGATAATATTTTATTCTGTGGAAAGATAAACTGGTTTTGATCATTCATCTTGAGGCAAATTGTGGTGATATATTTTCTTATTTTGTTGTTGAGGTTGCGTTAATTGATGCATGATAGACATATTTTAGTTAGTTCGGTTTTGTAGACTTAAGACACTTTAGTTATCAGAGATGCCAAATTGTGAACATATGGGAAGGGTGATGCCTCCTAAATATTCTTAAAAAAATTAAAGTCAAGGTCATTACTTATAATTAGGTCGAATTAATTGATACGACAGCGAAGACATGGCCCGCTCGATTGACACTTTGTAGATATATGGCCCCTTTCCTCACATATATATATTAGGTTGCTCAATCAAAGAAGTTGAATATTCGTAATAATTGCAATGTGACAAGGACACTCCTTATATCTATAGAAGACACCCATATAGCCTCCTTCAAAGTTATGGCATAAGGAAAGGCTCATGAAGCATCTATTGAATATTCAAATTGTGAAATTGCTCTTGATGAGTGCAGACATGTTCAAATGCGCGTGTTTATAAATTGACTACATCTTTTCCCTCATGAAATGGTAGTTGGAGAAATTTTCTTTCTCAAGTTCTTTTTGGAATTTTTATGTGGGGTTGGCTTTTTGTGTTTTCAAGCTGATATCAGGCAGTAGGTAGTAAGACTAAATTAAGGGGAAGATTTTATTCTAATTGAAAAATTGAAATTCAGTGGTTTGAAAGTAAGAAGGAGGTCTCAATCAAAGGTTGGAGGGGTCGTAGAATCTTAGGACGGCAAGTGAGTTGGGTTTATGCCTGGGGAATCTCATCGAAAGGTGTTTAGCCATTACTGGCATTCAAAGAATTTTGGTAGTGGCCAGCACGCTGAATTGACATGGTCTTCTCTCTCCCCTTTTCATCATCATCATTATTGGTTGTTGTCGTTGTTATTATTATTATTATTATTAATATTAATTTTCTTCTGCTTACAAAGTATAGGGGCATTTCTTTATTATGATGGTATATAGACATATTCTAAAATCTGAATATTTTGTGCAACCACACATAACTTGTGCCGACTGTGAAGATATACACGAATAAATCCTTGATCAGCTTATTGATCAAGAGAGAAATGGGGAAAGAAAAGAAACGGCATTGAATCCTTTCTGTAAGCTTATTGATAAGCTAAATGGTGAATTTGAATCATGTTTTTCTCCTACGTTAGAAACTGACACTCATGAACACAAAACTGCATGCCCAATTTTATCATATAGATCATATAAAAATGTCAAAAAGAGGAGTAGTACCGGCCAAGTTCCTGTTCAGACATAAGATAGGTATTGTCGAAACATTTCCTTAATTCGATTACCTCACACGTACATTTTCGTGCAGAAACTCTAAGAAACAGTGCGTTTGCAACTCTTCTAAAAACTTGTTGCTTGATACGTCCTCAGAGGAGAAAAAGTTCTCTAAAAGCGATCCTATCGATTCTTGGTGTCATGGTTGATGAGAGAACATGCAGTTACCCACCAAATCAGCCAAAGACCCGATGGAGAAGACCTATTCATGGAGTTCTTTTTCCATTCACTAGCAAAGCATGCACTTGATTTTCTTGAATTCATAAGTAAGTTTGCCACGATTTGCAGGCCTTGAAGGTTTCACCTGTCTATTCAAAAACAATCATAACATTTTCTCGGGCCTTCTTTTTCAAAGACTATATTCTATTACTATTTTATCTTGGAAACAGAGAGAGGAAAAGAGGTTTGAACCTTCACAAGGCCCCCACCACCAACTCCACGACTGGCCGAAAGCCTCTTTCATGGAGCTGTAAAATAAGGTTTAAAGGAGGGGTGGTGCTTTTGGCCCACGGAAAAGGGAAAAAGAAATATGCTTCTGGTATAGTGGGAACTCCTTTTTAGGGTTCACATCTTAATCTTTTGACGAGACTTGCCTCTCCCCACGTTAACATTACCCGCTCCCCCCCATTCCCCACCACTTTCTTTCCTTATTCTTTCATATTCTTTGGATAAAATCCATGACACGAGGGCTAAATCTCCACCATACAACAGACTTATAAATACTTTTGAAACTCGCGAATCCTTCAAATTCAAAATAATTTATATGCAATTAGTGAGATTAGAATATGTAGATCAAATTCTTAAGTTGAAAATCCGCTAACACCTTAGCTAACTATGCCAAAACATGAAAAAATATTCATTTTTTTTTTCTTAATTCCTTTTCTTTTTATTGCTTATTCATGTCTTTTTTTTTTAAGTCTCTTTTAAGGTGTTTAAATCGTCTGGTTTCCCCAGTGCCTTCTTTTGCTTTACCTGTCGGTTTTCTTTGATAGTGACCAGCCATGTTTTTCTTCCACTGGACCCCCAAAGTTCAGGTGGCACATACTACACGTTCCAGGTTCAACCTATGTTGTTTTCTTCCCCCACTTTATGTGTTCTTACTTAATAAGCTTATCAAATGTTTAATGACAGTCAATGTCGAATGGACGGGCAGAAACAGGAGAGGCTCTCCGGGTTATAAATTGGAATTCTTATCTTTAGAATAGTAATTAATGAAATTTGATATGCTAACAGTCATTTTCTTCCCAATAATGGAGCATTCTTGACCACTCAAATTTCATGGAAACCGGAAAAATAAAATCATGGAAAGCCATATATTATTCAAATACAACAATAATAGGAAATTTAGTTTTAAGTAAAGGAAAGAAATGATCCACGTGCAGCAAACACTTTAATTGACATACATACAAAACTTGTGATATCAAGGGTATATAAGATAATTTTTCTTACATCTAACTTTTCTTTCAAAATTTAAAACTTTTAAAAGATTAAGTTTTTAAAAACTATAAATACTACACATGATTCTACATGTCTATACTGTATAGTTTGAAAAGTTCCATTTTTTTTGCTAAATAGAAATCTAATTATGAAAGTCTTACACATATGTCTTGCCTTTTCTCTCCAAATAGCGTACACGTGTTTTTGTGGAAGTGGTTGTATATCTAAACTCTGTCATTGATTACATTCTAGCACTGTTTGGTACGTACAATTTTGTTCAAAGTAAAATTTGTAGTTATTTCTTGTTTACCTATGTATTTTCTATTTGGAATCACCACGTAACCCGTCTTCTCTTATAAAAATTGAATAACAACTTTCGATAAAAAAATATGGTCAAAATCGACTTCTATTTGGTATAAAATAAATATGAAACTTCTGAAACTATAGAAATATCGACGTGTAGAACCATATATTGTATTTCATGGTTTTTTTTTTAAACTTAATCTTTTAAAAGTTTTAAATTTGGAAAAAAAAGAGTTAAAATTAAGAAAAAAAAATATCTTACATAACCTTGATATTGCAAGCTCTATATGTACGTCAATTAAAATGTTTGTTGTGCGTGGATCCCTTTTTCCCTCTACTTAGAACTCGATTTCCGTTAATTGTTGCATAACAAAAATTTTATAGCAAGTGATTATTTTAATTTTTTTTTTTCTGAAAACCGGTGAAGAAAGTGGTTTGGTTTCCATGAAATGTGAGTGGTCAAGATTGCTCCGTTATTCGGAAGAAAATGATGGAGCCATTAGTATAGCATATTCCATGATTATCCATAATCTTAAATTGAGAAGCAATCATAGTAGTTTCGATACAGATTTTTTTTTTTGGTAACTACATCCTTTAAATTATATTGAGATATTGTCTCACATTAGCTTGACAATGGGTCATATATGCTCTTTATATTCTACCTAATCTCTCTCCATCTTATAGCTTAATTTTTTGGTGGAGATATTGGAGTCAATACTATCCCTTTTGTAAGTGAGTCCAATCTCCATGAGCTAAATTTTACATGCCACTCCTAATCTAGTTTGCATGTAAGAGTGATGTTGAAATAATATTCTACATCGATAGACAATGCGTCATATATGTTTTTTATATTCAAACTGTCTCCCTTTATTTAATAGTTTAAGTTTATTGCTCAAACTTTTTAATGATTTAGAAAGCATTTTCCTAAAAATGAGCATTTTTATAACTTAGAAAAATGAATGAATGAAAAATATTTTTGTCATTTATGAAAATATTTAGATATCAATTGTTGTCAATTATGATAATATTTTTTTTTGATTAATTATTTCAAGCGTTATAATAAATTATTTTTAGGAAAGTATTTTTCCAATAATTTATTTCCCATAAATCAAATGGTGTACCAACTTCTCCTTCTTCTTTAATCCTTATCGTTGTGGTTGACAGTTGAGACACAAATTTTGTTCATTTGATTAGTTTTCGATACGTTGTGTGTAGTTGAGCTCCTGTGAGCCCAAAGGATGAGTTGATTAATCACATTGTTGCTATGTGCTTTTGGGGCGATTGGCGATGGCATCAGCGGAGGCTAGAGTTTTTCACTCCAAGTGGGACGTGAAGTATGAGTTCAAGTCGCCAGACCGGTACAAGAAGCTGGCCATCACCATCAATGAAAGGAGCCCGGCCCAACCATTTTGACACAACAGTGAGACTCCATCATCGTGGGAGTTACCAAATGGTTGGTGACAGAGAATCTCGCGATACATTGGCACGGAATCTGACGGATATATAGCATAAGATCAAAACTATATTGAGAAGGTCTCGGTCAAGTGTTTGATGAAAATTACAATGAGAAGTTTATGAGACAATTTTTTTGGGGTTGGATCAAATTGCATGTTGGAAGTCCGGGGAGTGCTGCAATAGTTGTTGACCATTTTGCTCGAAGACACTTTTACCTATCATTTAGTTGTTGACCAGGATGAGTCCCTATATATATATATATATAGCACAAAAATTATCATCCACTCATGTTCACATGAGCTCTTTTGAATGATCAAATCATGTGAATTTCACATAAGAAGCCTCGTCTAATAATTTATGGGAATTGAGCTCACATAAGCCGAGTGCAGCCCAATGTTTTCGTCCCTCAAATTTGTCCACAGATATTTGTTGATATGTAGATTGTAAAGTAGATGATACACAACCGGCATGAATACACAGGCGGGATTAAATTAATATCTTGCAAGGGCAACTCTAAGACATCATAAATCATATCTTCTATCATATGAACTTGAAATTAAGATTTTTTTTCCTAGATCATGATTCGTACTCATTATTTTATAACATAATAATATTTATAAACATACTACTTGTCTTCGACATAAAACACGAGTTTTAGTTATTTTTTACAATTCTACAATTCGACCTCACTTTTTGATTCACCATTCACGATTCACAAATTTAAAATTTCAATTCACGATACTTTTCTTAGTTTAACAATTATGCTATCAATCATAGTCCAAATGGACTTCACTGATAGCACATGGGCATGCACCCATGCAACTTAGGCAGCCACACCGATACTCACCGCCCACGACACATATTGCACTATATTCTTGGCAAGCGAGAGCACATATAAATTAAAACGAAAGACACTACGAGATCTATGATAAGGAAGAAGATGTGCGTAATTCATGTAATTACAGTAATGTTCCTTGGAGAGTAAAATCAAAGAAAGCTCTTATCATATCATATAAAAGTATAATTTATCGATCATTAACTTGTTCCCATGTTCTCTTCCTCTAAACTTTCCTTTCTTTTCCTTTTTCTTGGATAATCAAGAGGGAAACCTGCTTACCCTGGCATACGTCGATTGAGGCGAGTAAGCCACCTCACAAAATAACAGGGAAGCCCTTAACTTAGTCTCCAGATAAGTTAGGATGTTGGAAATATAATTTGATATCTTAGGAGATACTGATTCTGAGTATCAATAATTGATTCAATTAATTGATAATTGGCTCAGTAAAATAGGATATAGAATCATCATGTAATCGGTGTATATTTATTTTCCCGTCTTACACTTTTCTCTAGTATTACAAATAGAGCAGTGTGCATGTACAAAGATATACACAAAATATAGAATTTCTATCATGGTATCAAAGCGTTTCATCCTGGTTTAGATTCCGCAATTGCAGAATTGCCTACGGTTCTTTTCTAGCTAGTTGTTGCAACCTTAATCCTACGAAACCAACCAGCCACCAAATAGGAATTTAAAACTCTTTTTTGATACTTGTAGAAAGCACCATCAAACCTTCGATGGAAGAAACCCCCCAAGTTTCGAACCCATCTCATCCCTAAACTTCAAGGACTGATGATCCGATTGAAGAACACGGATTATCTACCTAGCAATCTGCCGCACCTGCAACTTCTCTAGTTCAAGCCGTTGGCCTGATTCAGTGGCCTCATGTCAGCTAGTATCTAGTTCAAGGCCAATGGGCCACTGGGCCTACACACATGTGGGCTCAACAAGGCCTACCTGGAGAGGAAAATGTTCTGGGCTTTAGAGCTCGGCCCGAAGGCCTTGGGTCAGCACCATCCTCGCAGGAGAACCACCTTAATGGTGGACCGAGTTGGGGAGGACCAGGTCTAGGGTCTAGATCCATCCCACCGAGTCTAAGGACAAATCCCTATTCGGTTCCCCAACTTAGGTTTTTGCTTTACGTGCTTTCCTTCAACAACGGCCGTCCGGAGCCCGGCGATTCGCTCTACACTTTGCTGGCTGACGAACCGAAGTTGCGACTCATCAACATGTAGCTTACAAGCCTAGACAACTACAACGTGTAGAGCTAAGACTTCCGGCGAGCCCTAGTGACAAAAGACAAGGACAACTTCCTCGATGGAGCCATCCCTTTTCCGATCGACGAATGACTCCAACATCACTAGTGAAAATGCAATCAATTGGTGTGTACCTAGATCGGCAATTGTGTTGCTCTGGATGTTGCAGCTGGGCTCCCATCAACCGAGGACTCAAGGACAATCTGGGCAAGCATCCTGAGATGTACAGATGGCTCGATCGAGCAAAACTCTCGGTTACCGCTTGCTTCAATTGCCTCTTGGCCTTGTGGAATGAACTCGAGGCCGTCAAAGAATGGCTCAAGGGACCAGAGACTACTCTTCAGTAGTGTTGAGCAATAAAAGAGAGGGAGAAAGTGACTCGTTTTTTGTTGATCTAAATGAAATGTACTCACGCTTTCAATCGCAAATCTTAGAGATGTATTCGATGCCATCCCTTGGCCAAATGTACCAACTAGCCGTCCAAGAGGAAAGCTGGCGATTAGCCGCGGCTGAGCATGGAAGAATGGGAGAAGGTGTCACCCTTGCTGCTTTTCCAATCAGCCCAGTTTTTGTTGAGTCACCGCACAACATCTTTGGAGGATAGGGGACAATCGGAGTCAATGAAGCTTTCGAGCGAAGGGGAAACCTGCGAACTGCGACTGCTGCATCTGAAGGAGGAAATCCTAACTTGCAAATGGATGCCGGGATCAAACAAGAAGATTGGACGGCAATCATCACTCCCTCATCCACCCAGTCGAAGCTAACGGCCCTATCAAACAAGAGGATTGGACGATCATTACTTGCCCATCCTTTCGTAAGAATCCAACAGCTCATATTTGGCCACATCAACACTTGAGTATAGAACATTCGGCGGCCCATGAAGTGCCACGTCATCCATGAAAGCTAGCGGGAAAATTCAAAAAATAAGGGTAAATATTGTGAATATTGTAAACACCCTCATCATACTATTGACACGTGTTGGAAATTGAATGAAAAGCCAGGTGATAAGGAAAAAAAGGAAAAAGAAATTGCTACTTACCAGGTTTCAGCATGAAAGACTGATCAAATAGTTACCCAAGATCAATATTAGAATATTATGAAGGCATTGAATTAGCTAGCAACTAATGACAAGGCTGCAAGTGTCTCAGGTACTTCTCTATGCAATCTGAATTCAATATCAGTTAATGCATGGATAATTGATTTGGGTGCCAATGACCACATATAGTTTGCAATGAGTAGTTACTTTCTAATGTTTGAAAGAGGCCACACCTCAGTATATGTGTGTTTGCCTAATGGAAACGCCACTCATGTCACCAAAATTGGCACTGTTCATCTTAGTTCATTGTCCTAAAAAATGTCTTATTCATTCCCAACTTTGAGTTCAATCTCTTGTCAGTCTCAAAAGCCTGCGAAGATAATTCTTGTTGTGCCATATTCAATTCCAATAATTGCTTATTTCAAGACCTTTTGACTGGTAGACTGATCGGCTTGGGTAGTGTTGCAGAAGGGCTGTATTTTTTGACTAACTTCCAAAAGACTTTGATTCATTCAATAAAAGCATTTCTTGTAATGCCATTGCTAGTAATAAAAATGTTATTTTTCATCAACGCTTGGGTCATACTACATGTTTCCCTTATCCTAAGTGTACAATCTGTCCATTAGCAAAATAGTCTAGGACAAATTTTCCAATTAGCACATCTAGAGATACTAAGGGCCTGTTTGTTAACACTTCTTATTTCTGTTTATAAACAAAATTTTTGTTTTTTTGTTCCAGGGAATAAAAAAAGAACAGAAACGCGTTTGTTTGCGTTTTTGTTCCAAATCTATTTTTTTGTTTCCAGGAACATATTTGGAATAGAAACAAGAAACAAGAAAAAAAAATGTTTATTGTTTTTGGAACAAAATTTAAGAACATATTTTCTCTCTCCTCTTTTTTTCTTCTTTTCTTTTTCTTTTTTTTCTTTTTTTCTTTTTCTTTTTTCTTTGGCCAGTCGCTGGCCTTAGCCATGGCCGGCGATGTTGTCAAGGGCTGGCAACCTCGCCGGAGCATCGCCGGCCCCCAGCGAGGCCAAGCGTAGCCGGCCCCTGGCGAGGCTCGGCCTCGCCTTGGCTGGGCGAGCTCGGGCTCGCCGGATCTAGGCGAGCTCGGGCTCGCCGGATCTGGGCGAGCCCGACCTCACCCAGCCAAGGCGAGGCTGAGCCTCGCCGAGCGAGCTCAAGCTCACCCAGCCAAGGCGAGGCTTGGCCTCGCCGGGGGCTGGCGAGCCTCGCCGTGGCTGGGCGAGGCCGCCGGCCCTCATCGGCCGATCGCCGGCCAAAAGAAGAAAAAAAGAAAAAAGAAAAAAAGAAAATAAAAATAAGAAAATAAAATTAAAATTAAAAATATTAAAAAATTAAAAGAAACAAAAAAATAATACAAATTTACCAAACGTGCTTCTGTTCATTTTTTATTCCCGGAACAAGTTTACCAAACGCGTTTTTTTGTTCAAAAATTGTTCCCCGGAACAGAAACATTTTTTTTCTATTTTTGTTCCCTGGAACAATTTTTAAATAGAAATGTTACCAAACGCACCCTAATGTTTTTTTCTTACTTCATATGGATATTTGAGGGCCGTATCACACTCTACATCGTGATGGGTCTTGTTTTTTTCTTGACCATTGTTGATTATTATACTCGTGCTACTTGAGTTTTCCTTATGCAATCCAAGAGTCAAACATTTTCTACATTGACGAATTTTCTCTCTCATTAAAAGTCAATTCGACAAACTTGTCCTAAGGATTCACACTGACAATGGACGTGAGTTATTTTCTACGAAATGTGCCTCTTTCATATCTTCCCAGGAATTTTACATGAGAGTTCATGCACTTATACACCCGAACAAAATGGGTTTGTTGAACACAAACATCACCACCTCTTCGAAGTAGCTCGAGCCCTTATATATCAGGCCTCTATACCTAAACTTTTTTGGGGTCATCGTGTGGTCACAACGGCTTACTTGATCAATCACATGCCAACTAGTATTCTCGATGGATGGACTCCTTTTGAATTGCTTTATGGAAAGCGACCAGTAATTGATCATCTTTGAGTTTTTTGGTGTTTGTGTTATGCGACGACTCTAGGCCCTCGAGGTAAAATGGATCCTCGTGCTATTCAATGTATTTTTATTGAATACCCTCCTTTGCAGAAAGGCTATCGTGTCATGGAGATTTATATAGGGCATTTCTTTGTGAGTAAATGTGTTATTTTTCATGGAGACATTTTCCCATTTCAAGAAGCTGCTCCATCATCCTCAACCACAGAATCTGATCCGACCCTTCTAGTTAGAAGATGATTTATATGTCCAGCCTTCGTATGTACTCATTGCGCTAGAACAACATATGCTGGTAACAATGGGTGAATCAAACCACACCATTGATTCCAGCTCTCTCACCTGGGGATGATTCTTCATCAAATTACTCAGCCATTTCTTCACTGATGAGTCATAAGAGGTTATCTCTGGCAATACCTGAAGAGACAAGAAATAAGCAGCCTCGACGTTCTGGACGCTATACTCGACTTCCTACATGGACAAAAGATTATATTTGTCCTACGCTGGATTCTGCAGTGTATGGTTCGGGGGGTAATCGGCGTACTCCAATCAGTGGGAGGAATCTTTGGCTCTATCGAACATACAGGGAATTGGAGGTAGCATTCCACCGATGTTAAGTCATGGACTGGTTTCTTCAGCCCTTTTTCTATGTGTTGGTGTTCTATATGACCGACATAAGACTCGACTTGTTAGATATTACGGAGGTTCAGTGAGCACCATGCCGAATCTCTCTACCATTTCCTTCTCTTCCACTTTGGCCAATATGAGTTCACCTGGTACTAGCAGCTTTATCGGGGAATTTCCCATCTTAGTAGGAGCTTTCCAAAGAAATAGCTTAGTAGCCACAATAGCAGCCCTGTAACTTCTTATGTTTCGTTTAGTCGACTATCACCAGAACACATGTGCTGCATTAGTCGAATTTCCGAAGAACCGGAACCGTCTTCTTATTCCGAGGCGGCACGTGACCCCAAATGGTAGCGTGCTATGAAGGATGAACTGAAGGCCCTCAATGAAAATCATACTTGAGATATTGTTCCATTATCCGCAGGACGAAAACCTATTAGCTATAAATGGGTTTATAAAATTAAATTCAAGGCAGAAGGCTCCTGTGACGACCCCAACTCCATTTTCAAGGTCACGAGCAATGATGTCCCAACAGCGCCACATACTAAGCGCAAGCGGAAATTATAAGGATTGTGATTTATAATAGGACTTGTTGGTTTCAATTATCGCACTATAGCATCCAAAACTAATTGGTTAGCATGTATAACATGAATATTTTATGATCTAAAGCTTTATAACATATGATCACCCTATAATAGTCCTGTCACCTAATATTAGACAATCCAACTAAGAATATATATAAGGATCATGAGAATTTCATTAACTTTCCTTTTAAAAATCATTCAGGCTTACATACGTCAACTTGGATTACTTACAAGTTCTTCACCTATGTACAGCATATTTACATGTTCTTAACAAAAGTGTAAGTAATCAACCAAGGGAGAGGGTGAAAGGGGTTCCTAACTTCACTACCCCCACACTAGCCCACGTCCATAAAAAAAAAAACAAAAAACAAAAGACATCTTCTCCGGCTTCATCATGATCTGGGTGCCTAAGCACCTCTTGCCCCAGCTCTGGTTCCTTCAGCATCGAATTGAAGAGGGCCAAATAGCTCCCCTTCATGGTTTATGAACCAAGTAACGAACCTCATAGGAATCCAATCTACTCTGCCATCGTCCATCCAAAACGTAGTCTCATATCTCGTGTAGGTCAGCTCGATATCAGGGTCATATATGTCGTGAAAAGAAACATCAATGTATGCTATCACCCCATAACGAGCAATCGATGGTACATCCATATTAACGATCTGAAAAAATATAAAGGAATGAGTAATGCCCAGTAAAGAAATAATAAGACCCTAAATTAGACAATTCACAGTTGCCAAAGAAAACAAGAGAACACAACCAAATAGCTCAACCTACTATGGCAGGATTGTCACGGGTATAACTAAATGAATACTAAAATGTCACATGAATGATCACTCTATAACAAACATGCTAAATGCACATGTATACCTCATGCTCCTAATCTGAACTAAGATGAAATGCAATAGCAACAGGCGAACTCACACGCCAAGTGGAATTTACATTATATTGTGTATATCAAAGTCCACAATCGATCAGTTTACCCACCGGAATGCAAGCCGGCCTGATCGAGTCACTTCTGGAATCCCACATTCGAACTTCCACAATATTGTTATCATGGGCATCTCACTCCGAGGCATCCCGGTATCATACAACCGAGGCATCCCAAGATCACTTAACATGGGGCATCTCACTTCGAGGCATCCCAGTATCCCACAACCGAGGCATCCATGATCACACACAGGGGCATCTCAACTCCGAGGCATCCCGGTATCTCATTCAACTGAGGCATCCAAGATCACACAGTATGGGCATCCCACTTCCCGGGGCATCATCGGCATCTTAGTATCGATGGAAATCTCTTACTCATTCACACATTTCACATATGAAAGCTCTGAATTATATCACCTCACAGCATGCATAAGACCTCAAGAGTACACACGATCACTTCAAGTAGGACTCATGCTCTCACAACATTTCATTCATGTCGCACTCATTGCACACACATGCCACAATTGGTAACTATACAATGACCACACTTCGAATTTTGGAAGAGGCATGCTCATGCATAAACTAACCTTTATCACAAGACCACTAGACTACCTATATGTCATGAAAATCATCTATAAGAGGCACAATATCTATTGCACTATCTCGGACCAAAGCAGGATACAAACCGACACAAGCAGTTTCAATCACAGAAGTCTCATCGAAATGCTACGAAATTTTAATATGTTATAGAAGAGACATAGATTAACATTTTTTTTTTTTTTGTGAATAAACCTAAGCCTATATCTCAATGTATAAAGAGCAGTAATTTGCTGTCTTTACCCATAAATTCTGTAGCAACTTCCAGATTGAGTGCCTACAGAAAAAAGGATCATTTCATTGCCCAAATCTCAACCGTTTGTTCTCAAATTTTGATATGTTGTTCCTAAAGATGTTTCCTACAACTTTCATGAAGGGTTTAAGGTCCAATTATAGCTAGAAAATTATAGAAAATTCATAGAACTACCTAAGGTTCTACTGTTTTCTACAGATCAACTTACTGTTCTAAGGGAGAATGTTCTCGCCAACATGTTTTCGCAAGAATCTCACTACAACTAATGGTTGAAGCCAAAAATAGTTAGTACACTTTTAAGAAAATTAGTTCTTTCCTTTAACTACACCTTTAAAAGCCCAAGCAACGCATAAACTAGTAAGTTTTCCATCTCTATCTTTCCCAACCAGAACATCCCGAACCACTATCCCCATCTATAGCTCAACTAGACTATTTAGCTCATCTACAACCTCTGTTAGTACCCCGACACCTCTCCAACAGCACCCAAAAGTGACCTTAGTAGCTCTTCACCTACACATAGTAACCCACAGCTCAATTCAAGACTAGCATTCACATCTCAACTCCTCGACAGCAACATGTAACGCCTATCCATCACTCAGCAATTGTCTTCCCACCAACTTGACCAAACTCAGCTCCCTCGCACTCGATTCTTTAACCATTTGAAGCCCTATCATGACATGCAAAGACTCACAGCTTTGCTTGAGTGCTCATTTAGCCTATTTCAACTCAAAATAGAATCATCAAACCTAATCCTCCACCATTCAGCATGCTCCGCAAGTTCCCTCGACAAAACAGCGGATAATTTCTAGTTTAGGAACTCATCATTTCCTTACCGGTTGCTTGGCTTCGCTGGTGGCTCGATGATCTCCAAGAATCTTCTTTTAAACTCACGCAAGAAGAAGAAAAATGTTGCTAGAGTTGCTAGGTTTCGCTTCGGCTCGAGCCGCAAACGGAAGGAGAAGAGAGAGAGGATTTTTGGATATGATTTGGGGTGAAAGAGAGTGGCGTGAATTATGAGGAAGATGGTTGTGAGTGTGTGCAGAATTTTCATTTTAATTCCCATAGAAAGAAGTAATCATTAGCAAGATTAATCATTATGTTTCCTCTATAGCTTCGGGTTAGAGAAAACCGAAGGAAAGAAACGGGTGTTGTGGCTTCCATGCACATCTTAATTTTAATGTTCAACACCCAACGTCTGAGAATAGTTAACTTCTAATCCGTGTCGTTAGTTAGTCTATTAGTTTCTAATGTCTTCGACTTAGTTTCGTTTCGATTCCACAAAATTTGCGATCCTCTCGTAACTATACAAATCTATGAGTTTGTATGAATCAAATTGACACATTAACATCTCGGCACTAATCTACCAACAGGAATTTATCACGAGAAATTACTAAAGTTAGTGGTTGACAAAAGAATTACAATCGCTTATAAGTTTTTAATAAAATTTATAATTAAATTCTTCATAACAGTAATCTATAACTTAGTCGAAAATTAAAGTGCTCGGGCCTAATTACCAGTCTCTGGCCCACTAGGCTCATCCCACGACATTTCACGGCTCACTAGACTTAATTTACAATTTTAATGAACCTGACTCTTGGCCCGCTCCAAGCCAAGCCCAAGTCTATATCCTATCCTTTGGCCGATCAAGCCTATACTCTATAACTTTGTGTGACCCATTAACTACTTAAGCCCATACTTTCCTCATGGCCCATCAAGCTTGTCATCTGGCCCGCTTTAAAAATAATCCAAGCCCTTAACAATCTGATTACACTTATAGGGTCGGTAAAAATTTAGGATGTCACAACTCTCCCCTACTTAGAAAATTTCATCCTCGAAATTTGGAATCTTACCGCACTCATTGGAAGAGTTGAGGATACTTATGTTTGATTTCTTCTTCGCTTTCCCAAGTTGCTTCCTCTGAGTCATGGTATCGCCATAAAGCTTTAACCAAAGGTATGGTCTTGTTCCTTAGCACCTGTTCTCTTCAATCCAAAATTTGTACAGGCTCTTCCACATATCTTATTCTTTCGTCTATTTCAAGCACCTCAAAGTCCAGCACATGTGTTGGATCCGGCTCATATTTCCTTAACATAGACACATGAAAGACATTGTGTATATTGGATAGCTTCGGTGGTAAGGCTATTTGATAAGCCAATTCCCCAATCCTTTCTAGTACTTCAAAAGGTCCTATAAACCTTGGACTCAATTTTCTTTTCTTTCCAAACCTTGACACATTCTTCATAGGTGACACCTTTAGAAACACATGATCACTTACATTGAATTCCAGAGGCCTACGGGGTTTGTTTGTATAGCTCTTTTGCCGACTTTGAGCTGTCCTGAGTCGTTCTTGTACTGTCTTTATAGCTTCTAAAGTAATTTGAACTAATTCTGGCCCCGTCAACTTTTGTTCTCCAACTTCATTCCAGCAAATAGGAGTTTTGTAATTCCTACCGTATAAAGCTTCAATTGGAGCCATACCAATGCTTTGTTGGAAGCTATTGTTGTAAGCAAATTCCACTAGATGCAATTTCTCATCCTAATTTCCTTTGAAATCAATGACGTAGGCCTGTAGCATGTCTTTCAACGTTTGTATAGTCCTCTCCGATTGTCTGTCCATTTGTGGATGAAAGGCAGTACTATATTGGAGCTTGGTCCCTAAAGCAACTTGAAGGATCTTCCAAAAGTTTGACGTGAATCGCGAGTCTTGATCTGATGTTATGGTTACGAGGACACTGTGTAGCTGTACTATTTGCTTAACATACAATGTGGTATACCTCTCTAGAGAATAGTCTATCCTCACGGCCAAAAAGTGTGCTAATTTCGTCAATCGGTCTACTATTACCCAGATTGAGTCATGCCCACTTGAAGTCCTTGGTAACCCTTGTACAAAGTCCATGGTTATACGTTCCCATTTCCATTATGGGATCTCTAATGGCTTTAACATTCTTGTGGGTTTTCAATGTTCAGCTTTCACCTGTTGACATGTCAAGCATCTTGCGACGTACTTAGCAATATCAGTCTTCATCCTATTCCACCAAAAATATTGATGAAGATTCCTATACATCTTTGTACTTCTTGGGTGGATGCTATAACTACTTTGATGAGCTTCTTTTAGAATTTCCCTTTTTATCTCATCGTTATTAGGCACACAAAGACACCCATGGAACTTAACTATTCCATCGTCTGAAACTTGAAAATCCGGCCTCTTTCCTTTTAAGGTTTCATCTTGAATTTTCCATACTTCAGGGTCTGACTGTTATATGGTCTTAATTCGCTGTATAACTTCAAGTTCGATTCTGAGCGTAGCTATTTTACCAGCAGACTCACTCACCTCCACTTTGAACTCAGAATTGGAAACCACTTCTAGCAAGTTCCATTCCTTGACCATCATATTAGCTATTTTCATCGCCGATTTCCAACTAAGGGCATCCGCCACTTTGTTGGCTTTTTCTGGGTGATACAAAATTTCACAGTCATAGTCTTTAAGCAATTTCATCCATCGCCTTTGTCTCATATTCAATTCCTTCTGGGAGAATAAGTACTTTAAACTCTTGCGGTTTGTATAAATTTCAAACTTTTCTCCATATAGATAATGCCTCCAAATCTTTAAAGGAAAAATAATGGCAGCCAGTTCTAAGTAATGGGTAGGGTAATTCAACTCATATGATTTCAGTTGTCTCGATGCATATGCTATAACTTTCCCGTGTTGCATTAGGACACAACCCAATCCCTTATGGGATGCATCGCTATACACTACAAAACCTCCAAATCCTAAGGGTATTGTCAACAATGGCGTCGTTGTCAACCTCCTTTTGAGTTCTTGGAAGCTTTGCTCACATTCCTTTGACCATTTGAAACTTGAATTTTTCCGAGTCAACTGCGTTAACGGCCTTGCAATTCGAGAGAATCCTTCCACGAATCTTCGATAATATCCAACCAAACCCAGAAAACTCCGTACTTCTATCACCGTCAAAGGTCTAGGCTATTTTAGGAAACTTGTGATAGTTAGAGGAAGCGATTGCAAGAGCAATCCAATTATAACTAAGATCTCCAACAACTCTCAAATGACTAGTTAGCCATCCTTGAAGATCTCCAGTGAATTGATTGAAGATTTCTATATATAATGAGCAATGAAGCTAAGATCAGGGTTGGAGACATTGTATACTACAATGATAGTCTAAGTTAAATATTGTCTCTACTTATGTTCTAAATATCTCTCTATACTGGTTTAGCACTGTAATTATAGATAGTCAAGTGTATAAGCGTACGAACAATGGTTGTGTCTTGATAATATGATATATCATGTGAAAGGAACAACACTGGCCAATTGTAACTTGCATTATCGATTACTTGTGGAATCCATCCGTTATTAAGGCTAGTAGCAGAAAAGTAGACGTAGGCTTGGAAATAAAATCGAACCACTATAAATCATTGTGTGATCAATATTATATTTCACTATGTTTACATGTGCATCACACATGGATGCTTCTGACATTATCTTGTGTGCTGATCGTTTGATATTTCGCGAAAGTTTTTCAGTATCTTCACATAACCTACCTCTCTTCTAGGTTGTATTTTTTGCCTTATCTATTGTTGTCAAAGCTCGATTTTACATACTAGCATCACACACACCAACATGCTTCTGACACTATCCTATATGCTGATTGTTTGATATTTCCCAAAATTCAGTTTCTTCACACAAGCTAACAACCTTTCTACACAAATTTGGACTTGGGTTGACCGAATACATAGATTTCCTATTCCATGTTAAAGTTGACCGCTAAACTTCTTTTATATACATATTGGGGGTGATGTGTAGTGTCGAGAGTATGCCATGGATTCTTCCAATTAACTTCACCATGATCAAATGGAAGAGTATTGTAGAAAAATCTTGTATTAAGATCTAATGAATTCTTTTGTGAAATTGAAAGATTATTTCATAAGAAATTGCGAAAGCTAAATACTAAGTGAGTTATAAGTATAATTTGAGCCTAGGAAAGAGAACGTTTGAATGACTCACGTGTTCTTATAATTTGTGATTTATCGTATGATCTATAGTCGAGTCATGTGTTGCTCTTCTCACACCAAACAAACTACATAAATCTGGTGTTCAATTAATTTTATTTTTTAAAAAAATCGATTGTTTGTTTTTCGTGACAATAATAATCACTTCTACTGAAGCGCTGCTGTAGTTTGTGCTCAATTTGATTATCAACATCTGGTAACTAGGCGTAAGTACAGGCCAAGCCTCTAAGCATTTTTCAGCCCAATCCAAACAGATCGGATCTGGACTTTCCAAGCCCGGTCTCCCAGCCCAACCCTATTATACAAGAAAGGGCCGGACCAAACAAAATTGGTCCAACTGGGCAGGTTCGAGCCTGTCCCAAATTCTTTTTTGGAATAAAAATTGGCTTTGTTGTTATGTTCCCGCACTCAAAATAATTTTTTATATGTTTATGGCGTTTTAGTTATACATGGCGCAACTATAAGGGTTTCGATAATATATATATTATTTTTTATTATCTAAATGTAAGAATCATGCATTTATAATATTTCTCGATTATTGCAAAATTAGTTCAAGCCGATCTGGGCCATACTAAACCAGCCCGAATTTTCAGGCCTGGAATATCAGGTCAGTAGGAGCTTTCAAGCCACCCCTTTTCTTTGGTCACCCCTACTTATACCCACGAATTAAACTTCCGTATTTGATGAGAGAATCAGACCATATTCTAGCCAATAGATGCATATTTGGATAAAATAGGATCATTTTAAACTAGCAAACATGGCCAACATAAATACTCTCCTTTCCAAAGAAATGCACGTCTTTCAACATGGAAGGTTTTCTCGGTAAAAAGCGAAAACATGGTACAAACCTAGAAAGGCTTTTCTCACTTCCTGCGCAAATTGGGAACCAGACCGAGACCCACAGTGAACGAACAATTGCTTGAAGCAAAGTGACCAAACCACTAGTTCACAGTGTCGATAGTACAGCACTCCCTATGATTTTCCGTTACAAAGTAGCCCAGTCCAAAATGACAAAATCAAGGCAGCTCTTCGAAGACAACAGTGCCACGAATGCTGGTATTGTACCTTGACTGCAATAAGCTTGTCGCTATAGAACCGCTGGTGAGAATTCTTTATTCTCAAAAGGGAGATCCGTAGAATGCCGACACTTCTCCTTGAATCTTCAAAGTCTCGTGGTGTCTAAAAGCCTCTGAAAAGCCCTCACCTCAAAGGCCAAAATATTCGGCTCCGACCATATGTTTCTCAGATCAATATTGTCAGGAATGCAGATGCGATTGGGTGTGTCCAGCAGAAAAGATGAAGATTAAGGCAATACCAAGGCGAATCTTAGCATAAGGTACTGGACAGGCATACTCAACTACTATTAACACTAACTATACAAATAAATGAGTGAGCTCTACGACAGTCCTCAGCTGATATTCTTCAGCATCTGCATATTTGGCTTGAAACGAGCATATGCCGCAGGCACACCAGAGATCATCAAATCATTCAAGAAATCAAACCCAGAGAGTGAACCTAAATCAAAAGGCCTCACGTGTGATACAACGTATTTACCCCCCCAAAAAAAAGAACCTCATCGTTTTATATCACTCCATCCGCTGGGAAGTCTCCACTTCCTATGCCAATAAATTGACACTCTCGACCATGATGGAAACCCGAAATTGTATTCAAGTGGCCAATCAGCGGGGCCTCCAACTATCAGAGGCAACCAGACATACCGGGAGTCCCTCAAATCAGCTGGGTTCCATCTATCAGCCATAAAAATAAATGAAGCGGGGAGCCCCGCTAATGGGAGGACAAACGTACCCTGCGCAAAAAAAGTAGTCAGCTTAGACATTTTGCTTCCACCGATACACGGATTGCCCATTGTCTCCCAAGGCCCCATGATTGACTCTGCCGCATGGGCCAATGCCTCATTTGGGGCCCAGCCGGTGCACCCGGATGTAATCATGTAGTAAGTCTCATCATGCTTGAACAAAGCTGGAGCTTCCCTGTGTTGACCCACAAGAATTTTCTTCATGACAGGTGTAACATCGAGATAGTCCTCTGTTAGAGGACCAATATGAAGTTCACTGTTGTCCTCAGAAGAATAGACAAGGTAAGCCATGCCATCATCATCTTTGAAGATTGTCATGTCTCGGCTGTCAAACCCATGGGGCCGCTTACTGAAGACATAATCGAAGGGACCAGTGGGATAATCACTGATGGCAACACCAACTGCCGCTTTGGTATAGTTGGCATCATCGATGTGCATCCACATGACATACTTTCCAGTCTTTTCATTGTAAATCACTTTTGGCCTCTCTAGAACGTTCGACTTATGGAGATCATGCGTTTCATTTGCTTCTTTGGCTGCTAAGACTATTCCTTCATTTCTCCAAGTCCACAAATCTTTCGAAGAGTAACAGCTGACTCCTATGATGTCAACCTGGTTTCAACAAGTGCCTGATGAATATAAAGGAAGTTCACAACTAAAGGAAGTAGTTCACGAAACAATGGACAAGATACTAATGCAAGCACAAAAGGCAAGACAAGTCATTGCAAATTATGGGTTAAGTCAGATTGCGCACCAAATGTCGGAAAAACATTAAAGCAAAAGGCACAATGAAAAGTTAAGAGAGTTCTCTGATACCACGATATCTATTTAAATAAAATTGTCAGAGGCAAGCTGAGATCTCCTTGTGCCAGTATCTCCTCTTCATATCAACCCAAAAGAAAGTTGTGAAAGAGAACTACTGTCTAGACATAAATATTCTCAAGACTAAAGCAATCGCTCTGGCTAAGCCAACTCATGTAATCGGCAGCTTTATGCAAATTGAATTGGGATGGTTAGAGAAAAGAAGGAATTAATTGGCCATTGCCAGAGAGAGAGAGAGAGAGAGAGAGAGAGAGAGAGAGAGAGAGAGATCCAACATCATCAAATATCACTCCATGGCCATTTAACTGCAAGCTGAAACAGATTGTAGACTTTACAGAAGAAAGGAAGCTAAATACTAACGCAAGATCAAGAGTGTCACACCCAAAATCTCAGTACAGTAACATAAAGTACCCATGAATCTGTAAGACCATTTACAGGAAAGAGATAAACTAGTATACAAGTATCAACGTTTATATCAGTAATCATAGTCTGTGCTTTGTCTTGGCAGTGTGGCTATACACATTGAAGATGCGATACAGTGTCACATATCCAATAAGCACAAGGAAGACACGCAGTTCCCAAGGTCACGCACCTTCAGCAAACCACTTTTAATCTTAAGCATGAGAAGGACAGATAAATTTTTCTTCCCAACAGCATCATGAAAAACAGATGGAATACTGTCTTTAAAACAGTCGATGTTTATGAAAAAATAAATAAATGGATAGAGGAATGAGAAAGAAGAAATTTTCTTTCTATGGGGAATCCATTAGATCAGGAAAGTGTGTCTACACACCCCAAACAAATCAATCAAATGTTGCTTAAAAGTCAGATTAAAGACGTGTGCAATACTGGCAAAGCCATGCAGCACCGTCCTCTGTACTCTCGACCTAGCCAGTAATTTTTCAAAACAAATCATTCTGTATGAGATTAGGAAATCTATTTCCCTCTCTATCATAAAAATTTGTAGTCACAAGGCATCTGTCTTGTATTCACAGAGATGAAGAATACTTGGATCTTGAGAAATTCAATATTACCTATAATTGGTTAAAAAGAGAGAGTGCAATAACGTAATAGAAATACTAGAAACAAATATCTCCCTATTGCTGCAGTTGTCATTGTTGAGAGAATACTTCAAATAACTTGCAACGTGTAGTAAGACACATTACTGCAGAAAGCAAAAAACCAGATTTTCAAAGTAAAGCTAACAGGAGAAGTGCAATAGAATATTAAACATTTGGTCATTGGTTGACTGATCCCAAAACAACCTATTTTTCTTAATTAAGTGCTAAACTTTTAAAAGGAATTGCAATTAAAAGCAAAATCTCACAGTTGATAACATTTGGTCACTGAAAATTGCATCCTCTCAGATTTTCACGGAATTAAGTATGATTTTGACCACAATCAATATAACAAAAAACACGAACTTGTCAATCATTATATTACCCAAATCTTTTGTAAACAGAGGAAAACCAGAGTCCTATAATTTTAATTTTTTCTCGGTCTACATAAAATTCGGGTTTTATTTTTCAGTAAATTTTAACGATTAAATTAGCCACTCAATTATCGACAAAAGCCATGTATTATATTCCTTAATTGGGGTCAAAATCAGGCTTTATTTTGAGAAAAACCAACAGGTAAGATTTTCAAGTGACCAAAACAAGCAGTGATATTAGGGCCCAATTGCAACCCTTTCAAATGGTTTATGAGTCAATTCACCAAAAAAATTGTTTAGCACTCAATAGATCAAAGAAGATGTTTGCAACTCATATTGCACTTATCCCACAAAAATACAGGGTGGACATTATACAAAGACTAGGTGCAAAAGATGTGCCATAAGAATTTTTAGCCCACCAGAATGTAAGGTGCTTCTACCCTCAGAATACAATGTGAATCACCCAAAAGCTATTACTCAGTTGACGCAAAGGAGGAGACCTTCCCAGCAGTCGAGACAAAGGAGAGAGACCTGCCCAACAATGGTAATCATCTGCATACTTTTCACTCAAACCTTAGATCACGACACCTCAGATAACTATGGATTGAAGAATAACCAGAGGACATGACCAAAGCTAAGTATCAGTTGGAAAGAAATTTAAAAGTTCATCTATCCTAGGAAAAGCCAATCAGCTCAAATTTCAAAATGGGCTGCCATGTGTAGTGCAACAAACAGGGAAGGTCAACAACTAACAATAGTTATTCTCTCAGCTTACATTATAGGTACAAAGACAAAACTAGAATGTATACAGGCATACGTTAATCAGGAAGCAAAATTAACTGACAGTAGCCCCCCACAGAACACAAAAGAGACTTACAATTAAGCAGATAATTTAGACATCTGAAGGAGATAATTCTAGATCAAGCAATTAGTTGTAGACGATTAGTTTGATTAAACAACTTACTCGTGCTATTCCCTTTGTGGCAATGAAAGTGGGACCATCTTTATATTCTCCATACCAATAATACATCCTCGAATGCGGATCATACATAATACCACCTCCATGGGCCTGAATGGGATTTCCTTCAGTGTCCAACCACATCCTCCCCGGAAAGTAGTAAGAGCTATCATTGCCTGTGTCCTTGGTTGGATCTACAGCACTTCGATGATCAGGAAAAAAAACATGCCTGATTTGGGAATTCTCATCAAGAAACTCATCAATCAAGGTGGTTTTCTTTTTAGGTCTCCGTTTTGCTGCGCGAGGAGAACGCTTTCCACGAGGTGGAGGAATTTGGATATTTTCCTCCTCAACCACCTGCAGTTCTTGAAAACTAGGGTGGCTCATTTGCAACCGTGTCTCCTCCACTTTGTCAGTTTTATGGAGAGTGGAATAAAAATGAAGCAAAAGGAGGAATCCCACCAAACTCCATATCAGAGTGGGCATTGAACATCTGCTACCTGCATTCCAACCTAAAATTGTTGTTTTTCTTTGTTTGTTCCTCATCCTCATTTTCTATTCCTCTCTCTCTCCCCAGAAATTGCAATCTATATACAACCTACAGAGATATGGGAGGGAACAATCATGAGTTACCAAAAATATACAACCTATACTTCACGGCAACAACAATAGTAATGTAGATTTAAAGCAACAGAAGAAAAACAAAGTTATTGCTATATCTTAAGACAATTTTATTGAATCAAATTGCATCTTTGGTAGCTTTCTTTTTGCATATCACCTAAATGAAATAATTCCCACTGACCATGACACTAGCTCTTAAGTTTGAAGCATTTCCATTAATGAATAACTAGAGTCCAAGGCCTTTTAATTGCAACCTTCTTCCATGAATAGCGAATGAGATCCTGGTTTACCAAACAGCTACCACAATGTGGAGATCGCAGAGGCTATATATCAGTAGTAAATAACACAGACTGCAGTCTCATGATGCACCCACGAAGCTCTTCTAAGTAATAGATTTCTGGAGGAAAAATATGCCGCAAGAAATTTCACTCTAAATAGAGCATTTTCAGTGAGAGCGTGCACTGATGCTTTAGCACTGCAAAGATTCACAAAGGTCTGCTTGGGTTCAAGATATTAATAAGGATTTCTCTCATACGAACAGTCTTCTGTAATTTAGTCCCAAGCACAAGCCTTTTAATGAATGGACCTATCTCACAACAGGTTCTGACAGTATCACTTCCAGGACATATTAGGTATATTAAGTATATTTTATGTTGCCTGCCTTTCATAGTCATATATGCCAAACCTGCCTTTTCTTCTCAAAATGCAAGAATCCTATTGGTTGCAGATTTTCGGGCTAAATACCAGAATCCAACGGATCTCTGCAGAACCTGGTCTTTTCTGTCTGTAAGTCCTTTATCTCATATACTTGATTTGGACCTGACATGTACTGTGAAAATTTAACAACAAGGCAGGAATTGCTGTGCTCGATGTTTCAACTAAGAATTATTTAACCCACCTGTTGGAGGCCTTTCATCTTGAATTTACTCAGACTTTTGTTTCAACCCATGCTATACATCTTCATTTGCCAGTGTCATAGAAATATCTCCCGGTCATCTGAATAATCTGAACTGTCCTTCAAATAAATTGCAGATGTCTAGATTCAAAGGGATTCAGTGGATCGATTCCCTCAACCATCGGTAACCTTTCTAGACTTTTACTGGCTGGATCCTGCGGACAATCAGCTTACTGGATCTATCTGGTTTCGAATGGAAGCATGCCTCACCTTGATATGCTACATCACACAAAAGCACTTGTACGCGCATGTTTGCATTTCATTGTACTCGGTAACTGTGACCAGATTTCATCCTTGTTTTAATATTTTGTCCTCCATGTAGTCATTTTGGGCCAAACCAACTCTCTGTCGCGTTTCTTATAAACTTTTCAGCTCTGAGATGCATCTCACACATATGTAAGATTTGATAATGCCACGAGGACGATGCATTTGGTCTATTCATAGTTAACATGGGGTTTCTCACATCTTTCTTATCTTGACATTACTAGTTAAAGCTTCTCTCTGGGAAAGAGGAAGTGAAACAATCAAGGATGGTAATGGCCTGCTTCTACTTTGTTGTATGAGAGAAATACTAAAGATATCTTGAAGCTGATACTCTTGGAGGTGATTGATCGAGAGAAATGGACTACTGAAATAAACAGATTACAAGCAAGGGCAGTACAGAGCACAGGTGAACAAGGAACCAAATTGCTCAATGCCAATCACACTCAAACAGCAAAAACAGCTGCTGTTAAACAATGGTTAAAATAAACTGGAGCTCATGGGATTAGCTCATAGACAATGGACCCTCTGTTGAAGGAAGGAGGAAAAAATGGTCAGAAATGCCAAAGCCGGAGAATTGGAAAACAATGCTTATTTTACAATCAGAATTTGGAAAAAGAAACAGGTTCCTCACAAGTCTTAATGTGTGACAGATTTAAGTCCTACAGTCTAATTAGTCCAAAACATGCACGAATACATACAGCCAAATCGGAACAGATGCCCTTCAACCTTGCAAAACTCAATATTGCCTTAAAAATGATATATTGTCCTAATGGATGATACGAGCTCAGCTCATCTTTTCATATAAGTGACAAAAAGGATTGGGGAGAGGAAGAATCGCAAACAACCCATCATTTCTTGATAAGATTTGAGGTTCTACCACCAAAGATAAAAAGCAACCTAGAAATTATCAACCAAACGGCAAATTCCCATTTCGGAAATTAAGTTCACCCCACAAATCTCAACACCTCACGCATCGTCTTCTCATAGCGATCACCACACCAGAATCGCACTATCACAAACTAAAATTCAGAGGGCAAGTATATGTCGGGTGCTGAAGAAAGACAGCAAAAAACAAGAACGCTAACCACAAACTCGTCCGACAAGCCGCGAAACAGCCGAAATTATCATCAGATGGAGAACTTAACACCGTATCGAAACAACTGACCTGAAAACAACCCAATCGCGAGCATTGCAGAATTTGCAAACGACGAATAGCTTCGCAGCTGATACCGCTCAAACCCACAAAAGAAAAGGGCAGAATAATAGCCCTCTTCAGCTTCCGATGCGTAGTCTCAGGCAAACTCTCCCCAATTTGAGGTCACGATCAAAACCCAGTAGAGAGAGAGAGAGAAAGAGAGAGAGGGTTGGTATGGTTATCTTTGGGGATGCGCTTTGAATTTGGATCGGAAGAGGTTGATGGATTACGACTCGTGACCGAAGGAGGACCCTCTCGGGTCGCTCCCGTTGTCAATAGGGGAACTTGAAGGCGTCTCCTCCCGCAGGGTGATGGGAATGTAACGGCGATTCTTCATCCATGGTGGTTAAAACTCGCCTCTCCATTCACCTCACCCTCCCATTGACTCCATTTTCCCGTTTTCCGAGCCTGGAAAGTTACCTCGGCAAACGGAAAACAGGACATGGACATGCGAACTAGTGACGAAAGACTTTGGTATCTTCTGCGCCACGACGACCGCGAGCATTTGGGATTTGGCATGGTTCCACTTGGAGATCGTCACTTCCATCTCTGGAGGTCAAATTCATGACGTGCCATCAAATTATGACGATGGTTTGTAATCGGAGATGATTGATGACATCTGGCTTGATACTTATCTTATACTTGTTTGGACAACCATAAAAGTAAGTGAGAGTAGTTAACTATTAGAAAAATCTTTGGAAAAAATGAATGATGAAGATATTTGTCCACGATCATCACTTTTTCCGACTCATCTCAACCGTTGATCCATATAAAGATTATTTCAAATTCATGCCAATGCAATCGAATCATGACAACAGTTGTCATCGAACATGATCGTTGACACCTAGCTTGATACTTGACTTATCTTGTTTGGATAGGCCATAAAAGTTAGTGACAATGAATTAGAAAAAATACAGTGAATGTAAAAATCATTAAAAAAAAAAATCCCAATCTAAATTCTAGGTTTTCATATATATAAATAAATGGCTTTCATTTCGACATAAGTGATTGGGTGACTTTTCTCTAAATACTCAAGACTATTCTCTGATCAACTTAATTATTAGTCATGTTTCATTTTTATTTCTTCGCTATTCTTTCTCTCTATTTTTTATCCATATTCCTTAACAAACCTATCTTAAGCATAATAAATTGGCATTCTTACAGTGTACTTCGACCATATGCCATTACACATAATACAAAACTTTTGGCAATTTTGACCGAGGAGCACTTCAACTTATGCTTAGGTTCATGAACTTGTGGTAATTTGTTTACTCTGAAATCAAAAGCCAATACACGCAAGCAGAAAAGAATGTCCAATAGAATGGTGTTTTGGAGAAGATCCAAATTTTAATTTGAGTCGATTCTTTGAAAGATCATCGTATACTATTATTGTCTTGAACACTCTTTCATATCATATTATTTACCATGGAGTAACTAAAGAAGAATATATTATTTAACCTATTATCTCTTAGAATTAGATTTATTGAGCTGAGGATTGTTTGTAAAATTATCTTAATCATAATTTTAAAGAACTGAATAGTCGACTTTTATGTTCTAGATACATTCATCAGTCTATTCTCAAGTTATTGTCTTGCAACTTGCAACTCGAGGACCAAAATTAAATTTGTGAAATTTATTTTGCTCCTGATTGATTTAGCTTTGTTATTTATATTTTATGATACTGTGGCATGCTGCAGGAAACTAACCAGTATATAAATGGATACGAACGTGTGAAGAAGTGAACAAACATGGCAATGTCAAGTTGACACTAATTACATGTTCTTATGTCTTTATTTGACATGTCCAAAAATATTTTAAGGGTTAAAACCTAGGGGATAAACCCAAATATGATACATTTAGTTTTCGCATACATATAAGGTAACTCTACGAAGGAACGTACACATAAGCACTCAATTCTTATATCATTTTGTTTATCAAGATGAAAATCTATTTTATAAATCGTCCTATTCCATTCAACATAAAGCATAGGTATACAAATTTATTATTTGCTTAACTATTTAATGGTGTTAAGGGGCACATGGATAAATTTGTCAAGGAAGAAAATGGGTAGTTGTGTAAGGAAATGGTGTTAGACTAAATATAAATTAATACATTGACGATCCCGATTTCTCAATCACTGATAAATTTCATACAGAATTCGGGATCAATTTGCAAAAACATAAAGATCAACATACCTTCAGCTATTGATGAAATTTGCAAAGGTAGTAGACCCCAAAACTTCTACAGATCCACGTAGCATGATTGATCTGCAATATGGAAACACCATATATGTACGTCTTGTTCTATTAGTCAATACCCCTCAAATCCGATAGTGTGGTTTTCTATAGTTATTAGGGTTTGAACTAGACGACCTGACGTTTTTATTCCGTTGATTACATTACTGATATCTTCCATCAAGACTATTATGATAATATATTAACGGGCAAATATCACGTATTACATGTGGGTAATAAATTGTGCAATAAATCGGAATTTATTGGGAATACAATATTGGGATCATATTTAGAATAATAAAAATATATTACATATTATAACAAATGGATGAAGTGGAAAGTACCAAGAGTGATAATTTAAGAGTCTTTTCTATCTCTATTATTTATGGTAAGGATAATGAAGCCAACAAGTGAAACAAAACTCCCTTTTGTCAACAAAAACAAATGGATTTAGATGTAAACATAATTTGCATGTCCATTACTTGCATCACCAACTGTAAGGATATCAACAGTTCAATTTAGTCAGGTTTCCATGATAACTGAACCGGCATGTTTTGACCCAAACCAACTTCAGGTCGGTTCAAGCCTTTTTTTTTCACTTCTTCTTCCCTTGAGATCGTCTATCACATTCACAGCAATAGCTCCAGACAATATAACACCATGAACAGTTCTTGGGATCGCTTGTGACAAGGATGGATCTTGAGAACGCCATGAGCGCACAAGCTCCACGACGTCGTTGGCGTTCACCGGCGACAAGGCTCCTCTAGACCTAGAGATGATGAGGTTCAATGGCTGTTCAAATCTCGATGCGCAGAACCGGCAACAAATAAGAAAGACAACACCCTCTATCTTCTAATTTATGTTTCTAGCTTTATTCATGGTTATATTAGGGGTGAGCCGTTCTAAATTCCACCAGAAACCAACTAGTCATACCGATTTTTTAATTTTTCAAACTTGAAACCTACCATATACCAAGAACCTAGAACCTATCCAATACCTAAGTTTTACGTGGGGAAATTTGTCCAAAAAGCTTTAAACATATTGCACTTTTACTAATTCAATCCTAAACTTTTTATTTTTGCTAATTTAGTTCTAAACATTTTCAATTTTTTATCAATTGAGTCTATTCGGCCATTTTTACTGGAAAAATATTGATATGGATGCCAGTGGTGCCATGTGAGACCACTAGAGATAACGTTGATAATTTTTATTTGAATTTTTATTTGAATTTTTTCTTTCTTTTCTTTTTGGCTTTCACCGATGGCCAGCCATAAGCAACGACTGACCACCAGCCATGACCAGCCGACAGGACTCACCCACCGCAGGTGAGCTTGACTAGGCGAGGGTGAGCCTTGATGAGGGGAGCCCTCGCCTAAGCTAGATCCAATGAGGCCGGCCCTTGCCCAGTGTCACCGTCGCCAGATCTGGCCTTCATGAGGCCAAGCCCTAATAGGGCTTCCCTTGCCAGATTTGGCCTAGGTGAACCTTCGCCGAGCCGCACATGGGGGAAGGCTCCCCTCGTCGGGGCTTGCCCTCACCCAATTGAGCCTCGCCCATGGCAAGTGAGGCCAACTAGCTGGCCATGGCTAGCCATCATCTATGGGCGATGGTTGGCCAAAGAAAATGGAAAAGAAAAAAAGCCAAAAGGAAAAGAAATAAAAAAAAAAAAGAAATAAAAATTCAAAAAAAAAATATTAAAACTTTATTAAAAATTGTCCACGTGAATGTAGGGGGTCTTATGTGGCACCGCTTGTGTCTACGTTAGCATTTTTCCATCGAAAATTGCTTGATGGACTTAATTGATAAGAAGTGAAAATATTTTTTGGACAATTTTCTCATTTTACGTGTATTATTATTTAAACAATTATAATGAATCATCACTTTTGATGACCATCATTTGTTGTTATTTGTTGTCCACAACTCATATTTAGACAAACGAAGAATTTATAGCATTAACAAAGCAAAAGTTGAATATCACCATAAATGAAACTTCAGAGTAGTTTCAGATTACACACTCATTATTAAACGTCATGAAATACCGTAAGATTGCACAAAGATGTAAAACAAGAAAAACACAAACTTATTCTAGGTTCCAAGTTTCACCTAAAGCCTCAAATCTATCTGTCATAATAAATTCTCCAATTTTTGGAATTTAGAGCTAAACTAATTCCCACTGGTCCAATTATCAAGTTCCCGGTTTTATCGTAAAACATGCTCACTCCTAACTTATATCAAGTTATATTCTGCAGCATCGCGTCATAATCGAGCGTCTTTGAACATCTTGGGCTTCTCTCTTTCTCTCTCTCGTGGACCCTTGACAAAACCCTCACTCCATCAACAACCCGAAGGTCCGCTAGGTCAAGTTCATCCCTCCGCCCGACCATTCCCAATCAGGCCCTCCCTAACCTGATCTCCTCCGTTGTGTCTTCCTCACCTGTCGCCTCCATCTCTCCCTCCGGCAACTCCCTCTCCCTGGTCATGATCCCCTCCCTGCCACCACTCCGACAACCTCAACCTCCTCTCCTACCTCATCCCCTTCCCTAACATGCCCCTAGCTACATGGCCGCATCAGACTTCCTACCCACCATCGTTGTCTCCTCCTCGTACTCAACGGAGCTCACTAATGTAAAAGAGGTGGCGATGGCAAGCTCGACGATGACATGGCCATGTCGCTAGCCTTCTCGGTATTACCGGTATGCAAGTTGCTTGTCGTGAATTCATAAATCTGGCCCGAATCAAATCAGACCGTTAAATACCCAAGTTCCTTTACTTATTACCTGACTGAATGAGACCAAAGCCGAAAAGATTCGAGTTGGGTATTTTTGAGACCCCTATCACTAGTTTATTTTAATATTTCCTTTACATGGTTTTTTTTTTTTGGGAAATTATCTAAAAAGTCTTAAATTTATTGTGTGATGGTCAATTCAATTATAAATCTTTCAAATTATACCAATTTTGTCCTAAACCTTTTGATGATTTACCAAATCTAGTTATAAAATTTCAATTGTGTCAATTTCATCCTAAATAATTTGATTATTTGTCAATTTTATCATAATCTTTTGATGATTTTTCAATATAGTCTTTCTACCAAAATTGGTTGAAAATCGCTAATGTGATTTGTAAGGACTAGAACAATTTTTGCATTCTTTAAAAAACTCTGAATTTTTTCTCTCTCTGTTTTTTTTAAAGCTTTTCCTTTCATCTGTTGCTAGTTCTCTACCATAGCTAGCGACCACCCACAGGTGAGGTCCGAGAGACTCACCGTAGCCCTTGTTGGCCACAAGCGAAGGAAAAAAATAAAGAAAGAGACGTAAAATCAGTTTTGGTAAAAATAAAAAGTAAAAAATTATTCATGTCAACGTCGACCACGTCACATGGGATGTTGGGCATCGACGTTAGCATTTCCACTTAAGATTGGCCAGAATGACTTGTCAAAAATTTAGGACAAAATTGACAAACTGTTAAAAGTTTTATGACTAAATTAATACAATTGAAAGTTTATGACTAAATTGATCGCCGTTTGTTAAGTTAAGGAGTTTTTGGATCCTTGATTTATTTATTTTTTTGGCTGATACTGACATTATACAATTCATTAGTCAATTTTTATTTGTTTTGTATATATCTTTAGTAAGGTTGTTTGCTCCAAAGGAACTTTCATAATTCTTCTTCGGTGGCAGAACAGTAGACACAAGAGACTCAAAATCTCGTGCTGGCAAAAAGGCTTCAATTAGGATGCAAGGCAACGTCCTGTGCCGAGGTTTTCAACAATTAATTGGTGACTGATTGAGAGATTGGAAAAGCAAATTAGTGATTAGCCCTATAATATAAAATTAGTCCGAACACCCAATCCTTGTGAGGTAGTTGTCGCAACAAACATTTCCTTGTCCTAGCATGATAATAGAAGAGAAGTGGTACCCCCGATTAATTAGGCCTAATCTTCTGTATGATTGGAAATTAATTTAGATTAAATGTGGGAAGGTATGTTCGGCGCTGTCGCATAGTCACAATGACTGCCCCAAGCTCGAACGGAAAAATTGTTTGGTGCCTTTGTAAGCCTTTTGACCAATTTATAGACGTCGATGTGGATCGCCTGTTTATTTTCCTTTGTGAAGTCAGTTTCCGAGTTGGTGAGTTAGGGAGACAACTCGAGCTAGGGTCAAATTACTACGGAGCCCCGGGACCATGAATAAATTACAACTGTTGCCCTTTTGCGAGGACTATTTGGATAGACTAAGTGAGAAAATCTAAGCGCATTTGGTAATCACTCTATTTCCGGAAACAATTTCTAAAAATTTGAAGGCGTTTGTTAAATTGCCCAAAATTTTTATTCCTAGAATATAAATACATTTAGGAAAACTCTTAAAATTTTGAATCCAAACCATTTTGTTTTAATTTTTTAAAAAAGTTATTAATTTTTTCTCTTTTCTTTTTCCCTTTTCATCTTCTCCTTTCTCCGGTCGTCAGTTATGGCCAAGGCCAATGACCGGCTAAAGAAAGAAGAAGAAAAAAAGGAAAGAGAAGAAGAGGAAAGAGGAGAAAAGATGAAAAATTAGGTTTGATTCTAAGAATTATTCTTGGGAATAAGAAGTAAATTTTTTTTACTTCTTGATTTTGTTCAAATCTATTCCCGAGGAAAAAAAACTGAATTTTTGTTCCCAAAAATAAAAAAATTATTAAACAGATTTCTTTTTTGCAAAAAAAAAAAGAATCAGTCACTATTTGAAGTGTTACCAAATAGGGTTTCTTTGGATTTGCAAATTGCAATAAATGCTTGTGTGGCAGGAGGTTATTTTCATAACATTTATTTTGTAAATACCTAAAGTAATGGCCGTGAGAACAGACAAAACGTTTCAATTTTTTCCAAATTACGAGAAAATTCATAGAAAAGAGAAAGAAAAATTGGCAGATTCAGCTTCGAAAATTTTTAACGTACGGATGGGGAGGCCAAGAGCTACATGTATGATTGCGATGCGGGCAAATGGAAGATAACAATTTAAAAAGCTAAAATTAGAGAAGGTGTGCTTTTTCTGGAGTTTGGACAATTTGATAATTATACAATTTCTTAAACTTCAGCATCGGAAATAAATTAATAAACGATTTTTTTTTAGTTTAAAATAAAACTTTGGCTGTCAATTCAGCAACATGTTTTGCGATTTACAGAAAGAGAAGGGGCCGAAGAATTCATGTGGGGGGCGCACATTGAGCTATTTTCTTGCCTAAGCTAAAGGATTTCAAGGGTGGTTTGGGCCTCTAACTCATGCTCGCCCCTCTAGGCTCTTGCTACTAATATTATGAATCGAGCTAGATGCGAATTAAAGCACGAGAAAATTGCATAAAGGTGTGCTAATTTGTTCTGATAATGTGGGAAATGAATCGCCAGCATGCTCCATCCACATGCACGCGCGCACACACAGCTGGACTGTATTTAACAGTTTTTGTTGTCATGCAAATTGGTATTTATCTTTTCCAATACATGATTTTTGCAATGTTGTTTGTCCATTAATTCAAGTTTAAGAACAACATTGAATATTTTCGCACAATTCAAGGACTGTATTGAACATATACCAAAAGTTTAAAGACTATATTGAACAAATTTAAAGTTAATAGACGATATTGCATATAGGGCTAAAATTCATAGACCACATTGAATAAATTAAAAGTTTAGAAATAACATTAAACATTGAATCAAAGTTCATGAATCATCTGTATAATTGTCCTTATAAAAGATAGAAAAAATCTCTTCCCAAGTTTCATCTCAAACTCTGCACAATAAATTCAATGGAAGCCTATTTGTTTTAAGTGAATCACTATAGTGCAATATCAAACGCAATGAAAAATTGTTTAATTAATGTAAATTTGATTTCTAAGACTCTTATTATGGTTCATTAATTGCTATTAATTTACTAATATAAATTTAAAATTTGCATATCTCTTTTGGTAAGTTAAATATTTATTTCATTAAAATTTGAGTTTATTTTTCTCAATAAATCAAATCTTCAAAATTGGAATTTTAAAATTTTTCCTACTTATCCTTCCACACACGAAACATGTGCTCTTTTTCTAGTACTAATTAACGCAATACATATAATTAGAACTAAGTTTATGAATAATCATTACTGTGTTTTTGTATTATATTGAGCTTCTTAAATTTGGCTTTCACGCAACATTTTTAATTAATTGATTTTTTTGTTTGGAAATACAAATGCATATGAGTATTCAAAGCTATAGAAATTACTGTATCTTTGGAAATTATATACAAAACAGCAGCAAGAATTGCAAGTTTAATAAGAGACTTGGTATATATAGTCAAAATCAAAACTAAGAGAGTTTTGACATCTAAGGATGCCTCATGGCACTTCACTATATCTCTATGGCTGTTGTGCGGACCACATTTGATCAATAAGTTTTTAAGTAAATAATTTGTCACCTTCCAATCTCTATCTCCTATTGTGATTAAATTTTAGAATGTGGAGTAGATGAGAATTAATTGAGATTTTATCTATTGAGTTTAATCTTGAATAGGGGTCGTTAGAAAAAGTATGGATAAGGACAATGTTCATGAGCTTTAATTTTTGTTAAAGAATCAAACAACAAACAGTTTTGTGACACGACTTTTGTTTTTTTTTGTTTTTAATCTATAATTCAAACATTCAGTTAAAACTTCAAAAATATTTGAAGTGAGTACATTTCTTTAATTTATGCAAAAATGATATTATTTAGTTTTGAAAATATGACAATAGTAAAAATAAAGAAAGCCTCTTAATACAATTTTGAGAAAACTATAGCAAACCAAGGACATAAATAAGCTCTCAACAAATAAAGTTTGTTAAAAATAAATTATAACTTATTTTACTCCAATAATTAGAACAGGCACATAAAAAAAGCTTATCATGTTAAAGAAATTCATTTTAATTTTGAAAACATGGATAATGACAAAGTTCATGAGCTTGATTTTATTTAATACAACTTTTGTATTTTTGACAATAATTCAAATATTTGAGCTTAAACTTGAAAAGAAAGTGAATGCATTAAATATATGTTCTAAAATAATACTGTTTATTTTAAAAAAAAGATGAATTGTGAATTTAATCCATTTAATTAAAAATTGTGCCCTCATTGATCAATATAGGTAGTCAAGTATAGCATTACATGAAAAAATGCTTAATAAAAAATTTATTGAGTTTAAAGATTATTATTTAAAGTTTGTAGTATATATTATTTTATCACATGAATAAATTTCACATTACTTTAATTTATTTAAATCATATTAGTTATAGAAAAAGTCAACTTTTATATTTATCAAAGTGAAATAGGTAAAAATACATCTAGGTAGCTTATTTTGTTAACTAAATAAGGTCCACTTTAAATATGCAAGTTATTCATAAGTATATGATTGCTTATTAAAGTAAGATTGATTTTATTGAGTAATTGATTTAGTGTATTAATAATGTATGAGAAACAAATGGATTCACTTAGTTTGAGAAATATATGAATTTTAAGAAAACCGTAGCTGATTATAACACTGTTTACCAAATTTCTTTCTTTTAATTATGAGGAAATTAAATGGAATAAATAACTCTTCTCTCCTTAATATTCAAAAATAATAATTTTTATTGAACAATTGCAATAAAATGTTTAAAGTGAAACAAAACTAGATTACAGCTCAATTAAGAAGAAGAAGAAGAAGAAGAAGCATAGAGCAGTCGTATGTTATTAAACTCATTTTCTACTTTTTGAATACACTTAAAAGAAGGGTCAATACCATGAGAAACCTCAAGCTAGTCCCCAAACTAATTTGTTTACATAAAAAACCTCAAATTTATGTATTTGTGGCAAATTTATTCTACATTAATTTGTTGACCATCAAAAACTCCAAATCGGTATATTTATGACATATTTACTCTCCGTTACTTTATATTAAATTTGATTAATTGCAATAAAAATTATGAAATTGGTACACCTACGACAAATAGAAGGTAAAATCACAAATTGACACATATGTGAACTGTTGTATATCATCCAACCTAACAATTTGATAATGAAATTAATGGAAGGTAAATTTATTATATGTATACCAATTTGGGGGTTTTAGTAGCGAAAAAAAAATTAATTGTGGGTAAATTTAGCACAAATGCATTAAATTCTAGGTTTTTTTTGTGACATTGACCCTTAAAACAACAATAGCTTCCATCATTGTACACTAAAACTCAATCTTTTTTCTATGCTAGCTTACATGCTTAAGAAACATTCGCGACATAATCTTAGGCCACCATGAAATATGATATTCTCCCATACAATTGTAAATAATCATTAACTTTAATGTTTTCTCATGTATCATATATCATGTTTGATTTGCTAACTATTCAAAGATGTGTTGACTGACATGCCCCCACAATCTATGTAAATAGTTTTACACGAACAAAACAAACAATGGAGGTTATCCCTAGTTACATTTATTATGCAAGTCACGTTGAAGGCTCACTGAACAAAAAGGATGTGGTAAGTAAGAAAATGTTCAATTTTCAAATTGTTAATGATACGCATCACAAGAAACATTAGAATATTGAAAATTGTTAGGTCCCTTTGTCTCACTGCTTAGTAAATGCTTTGGAATACCCCATTTGATATGAGTATACAAAAATCGATTTTTCAAAGCAGTGATTACATATAATACGAGACAAACATGCATAAAAAAAGAAATATTCGAGGCGCGCGAAAGTAAGATTCGGAAAATACCATATCTCAGCAAGAGCAACCTAGAAAGGGGATAGAAAAAGGAAAGGGGGGACAGCCAATTTGGAATCATTTTCCAGACTACCGCCCAGCTGAGCTGGCCCCGCCAGCTGAACCCGTTCGCCATTAGCATATCTTGTCCGTAGCAATTAAAGCGGTTATAAGCGGCGAAGAGCGAGCGTGCTTTCCACCTGTCCACGTGGCGCCCCTTCACTGGCGCGTGTTCCGCAGACGCACCGCGGAGGAGGACCCAGAGCATCGATTTCAAAAACTCGGAAGCTCCTACAAGCTCCCCTATCTCCTCCTGCTCCTGCCTGACTGTCCCGCGGAATCTTCGTCTCTGATTGGTCGTTGTTGGCCCATGAAGCACGAGACGTGCGGTTGGCGGTGCATCCCCCAGTGCAGACGTGTCCACATCATCAAGCCGCACGCCGATTCGCAACCGTCGGATACGCGCCCGCCCATCGTCTTTTGACTCCGGGCCCCACCTCGCACTAGCAGCATCGAGCGTTTTCGCTATTGACCAACGGCAAGAAGATATGATAATCTGTTCGAAAGAATTTTAAACCTTTGCGGTGACTAACTTCCTTTATTACCGACCAAAGAAAGAAAAACTTCCTTTATTGTTCCCAATAAAAAAATAACTTGCTTAATTGCCGGCGAAAGAAATCATTGATTCGTGGCAAAAATTAAATTTAAATAATCGAAAAGTCGGCCACGCCGATTAAATGCCTTGGAACATAATCTATAAAATCACTCATTGCATTTCTCTTCAATTTAACATTTTTTTAGGTTAGGTCAATTTAAATCCACGTGGTGAAGTTGATCTACATCTTAGGAGAACGTAACATGTTAAAACTTTAAATTACGAAAACAACTCGACAGCAATCGTACTTTTATCAATTATTATCCTAATGGCACACAATTTTCAGGAGGCATACCATTTAAAAGGGTAATTTAGCGTCGAGCGTTAATCTATGGCATCGAATCCCGAACGTTGGAGTGATAAATGGAGCCAAACGACGCCGTGGCGATCTCTAAGCTCCGCCATTCATTGACTCCGGAGAGCAGCGAAGAGGAAGAAAAGAGGCTGGGGCGTCGTATTTCGTACGTATCTGCCATTCATCAGAATCAAAAGGATCGCCGTAGACATACGGTGGGAATCGCAGGCGCAGCGAGGGAAGGGGAGGGAACGAAGGTTCCTTTCCAGTTTGTTTTTTTCTTCCTTCTGCTCGAAGATCCGTCTCTTTTCAAATCCTCTCCCCCCACCTCTCTCTCTCACCCTCCCCTCTGCAATCGATGGGTCTCTGGGAGGCTTTTCTCAATTGGCTTCGCAGGTTTTCCTCTTCTTCATCGTCCCTCCTTTTTTCCTTTTTTCCTTTTTTACGCATTCGCGTTCTGGATCGATCTCGACAGCTTTTAGATTCGTGGGCCGTGGATTGACCTGTCGGAGCTGCGGACGAGGCTTTTTCCTTCCGTCGTTCGAATCCGTCCGTCCTTCGTGTTTTTTTTTAGCTTTCCCCGTGAAGAAATGCGCTGGACTTTTCAATTGTGTCGCGTGTGCTGGGAAAGAGCACCCGGGTGTTTTGTCGTCGACGTGTTGCGACAATTCTGGGTTCTTGTTTCTGCATTGGCTGCTTCGATTGTCCTTGTCCGCGTGGTAATTGCGCGTCTGCAACAGGGCCGTAGTAGTTCTTCTGGCGTTTGGCAATTAGGCGACGGGATATGATGAAGGGGGAGATGAAGGATTTTTCATTTTTATTGGAATGCCAGTATTTAGCATGTGTCTTAGGCGTGGCAACAGGTGTCGGCGTCGTCATGTTCTGCTGGTTTTTTTTTTTTTTTCATAGCTAAAGCAGCTCCGGTTTGGATCAATATGGCAAAGTTGCGGTTTTTGCACATAACATGCAAGAAAGCGTCGAGTGATATCTGTTTTGGGATTCTGGAGTTGATTATATGGAATTTTTCTCAATAGCTTTTCTCATGAAGGCTGTTGTGCTCAAGTAGTGTCGAAAGTTGTGAAATTTAGTCTTGCTAGTGTCCTCATCGCTTGACAATCTCATTGAACGATCCTCCATATGTAAGATTCATGCAGTTTTGCAGCTGTAGTAGGGTTTTGAGGGGAATGGTGACTGGGACTGTCCTTGAATCCCTTAGCTCAAAAGATGTTTTTATTGGATTACAAACAGTTTCAAATCGCATGAGCTAGTTTTTTTTTTTTTTTATCTTCCATGGTGCTCTTTCATTACCATAGACTAGATTGGACATCCTTTATCAAAGTTAAGTAATCTGCAAAGTGCTTGACCTTATTGATCGTCCATGATTCTATCATAAACTACAGACGTCTTTAAGGGAAATGAAACCTCATTTGTTAGATTAAAAAAATCCTATGGTGGTTTCTCTACAAACTGTGCCGAAAATGTGGGGGTTGTAGCTTTGTAGCTAAACCACGGTACCCTTCTTCCTTAAAACATAATTTGGGTGGTGTCTTCTGAAAGATGTGATGACCGTCTTCTATATTTGGAAGCCATGCTTCTCTTCTATCATCTATCTAGCGGTACTTGTATTTAGAGATGTGCCTGGTCGCCTTGCAATGCTAAAGTGGATTCCAATGCATAAAGCAGATAAGGAAGAGGAGTGTAACTCCTTTTATCTTAGCCCCGATAAGGCAACGCCCTGATTCTTTGGTTGACCACAGCTTGGGGGGAAAGCTCATATTGCAGAGAATGAAGACTTTACCATCTGTCGTTTGTAATATCAAAGACAATCTACTAGTCAACCTGATGACCAGGATCAGTCTCTTGAGGCTGCCAAATGCTTGTGTATTCTTGTTCTTCATGTTTCTGTTACACTCTTATTTTCTGGGTTGTACCAAATATTCTGATGTGAATAGCTGCTTCTTTTAAGGTCCATGAAGTAGATTATTATTAAAAGAGTAGTTCTGCATGATTAACACCTTTACTCATTCCAGCATCTTGTGATGGTGAATCTTATTTATGTTTTTCACAATAGGTTTATTTAGATACTGAGATTGATGGATATTTGACATGAGGAACATCCCTTTCTCTTGTTGTTTTATCTTTCACCTAAATTGTATCTTGTTGCTCAAAAATGATTCTTCAGGGTCCCAAGTAGACCTTTAGTGGTCACTCTACTTTTCGGTTTTGATGGTGGACTTGTCTGAATATTGTACCCCACAAAGCCTATGTGCAATTTCATTGGGTATTCATGGAAATGGTTGTGCTTAGTCTAGTGTGAGCATTCACCGCATAAATGCTATGAAGTTGAAATGATGCGCTTTACTTGTTATATTTTTACCTTTTCTTGTTACGGAAAAGCCCATGATCTTGTAAAACATATCAGGCATCTGCTTCCTTTTTGTTTGCAATTCTTCATGCTATTGAATTTTGTGTCTAATCCTTGCATTAGTGCTTATGCAAGTAATTTATATATATGCAGCCTCTTCTTCAAGCAGGAAATGGAGCTATCCCTTATAGGACTCCAGAATGCTGGAAAGACTTCACTTGTTAATGTTATTGCTGTGAGTAAATTAATATGTGTGCCCTGAGCGTTTCAACTTTTTTTAAGATTTGAAGTTCTAGAGCTCATTTCATTGTTTGTTGTTCTATTCTTTAGACTGGTGGATACAGCGAGGACATGATTCCCACGGTGAGTCACCTCTAAATCCTTGCCAGAATTGACATATACTTTTGACTGCTCAATTGTGCTCTTTTCTTTGTTTAGCAAGTGATAGAATCTCTAAGTTGCCTTTTCCCTCCTTCATGTTCTTTTGCAAATATGTTTTTGCTGTTTAATCTCTCTCTCTCTCTCTCTCTCTCTTTTAAATGGTTGTCGAATATGATTTTTCAGGTGGGTTTTAACATGAGGAAAGTTACTAAAGGAAATGTTACGATAAAGTTGTGGGATCTTGGAGGTCAACCTAGGTTTCGCAGCATGTGGGAGCGATACTGTCGTGCTGTTTCTGCTATTGTGTATGGAAACTCTTACCTCTTTCCTGCTCCTCTTGATTTGAAAAGCTCTTATTGTCGACTTTTCTGACATCTTTGGCTCTTTTTCCTGCATGTGTATGGCTATGCTTATAGAAGTCATTGAATTGAGTAGTGTCTAGGATTTGCATTTTGCAATACAATTTTTCACATACATAAAAGGGGTCAAGATTCATACAAATGCAAATGGAATATTAACAGTGACTCTCTTGAAATTAGGTTTTAGAGGTAAGATGTTGATTCTGTACAATTGGTATTGCAAAATGTCACAACAAAACATATTGTGAGTCCTGACATGGACATAGTTTAATTTTTAAGGGCAATGAGGTTCCATGTGTTATCCTTACTTAAGAAATGCTGATTGGCTGTGGACTTTCTGAATGAGGTAAAGCTCACTACGATGTGAGTATCTATCATCCAAGCAATTTGTTGACATTTCACCTTTAAGAAGCTTGGAGAATTATTTTCAAGTTTGGGAAATGAACCAGATTGTAAAAACTAGAATGCCCCTTCCATTTCCTCTTGTTGACTGTCATCATTCTGGATGACTAAGCTGGTTTCTTCAGTGAAAATAGGATTATCCTGACAAATGGTGTGATTTTTTATCAGTTTCTGTATCTGTCTAGTCTCAGCAGGATGTTGTATCTTGCTCAAAGTAGCGTTGATGTTGTGGTTAATATACAATGTTTGATGCTGAGTCCTTTTCTTCGTGGAAATGAAACCTGCTGACAGTTTTAATCTTTTCATATCAAAACTGGTCTCCATAATCAAGGAGAAGTCACTCAAGTGGGAATGATTGCCCCAGGCTTATAGGTGTATTGTTCTTATCAATGTTCAGAACTAGTTGTCCTGGCAACTTAAACTAGCTTTCCATGATAGACTGATACGGCAACCATAGAGGGGCATTGCTCATGTGGGAACAGGTGCCCTTGATATCAGTAAAGTTTTGATCAGCGATAAATATGATCATTTGGTGATTCCACTAACTATTGAATCTCTAATTGATCAAAGTTCTACAATTAGGTACCCTTGGATTATGTGCGACGTAAGTCATGTTTTCCTTGTAAACCATGGTCCTGGTATTTGTTTAGCTTTAGGTGAAAGCATCATAATGAAGTACTCAATATTCATGTATATAGGCCATAGTAGAAATTAGGGATTATTTTGTAACATTTGAAAAAAATTTAGTATTATCCAGAATCCCAAGATAAACTAGGAGGCAGCAGATGAAGTCCTTGAACAGTGGCCCTTACTCCCTTTGAAAAGAGCATTTTTCAAATACATCATCCCTAGACTCACACGTTAAGTTGCAGAAGAACATAGCCAAGAGGATTATCAAACTTCCATCTACTTATTCTGCCACATGTAGGCAGCTTGTTTCAGATCTCGGAGAGCAATCCAAGTGATCAAAAGTTATATTGCTCCTTCAAAGTTATTATTAAAAAAAATTTTGCATAGTGAATGGAACAATTTTCTCTGCATTCATTTTTCTGAATGTGCCTTGGGTGGGGCATTGGAAACAGATAGGTCTAACTAAATAAAATTTTGTCTATGGAGTTTTGAGAGAAAGAGCACTAAATTTTGATAAAAACTGACCATTAGATGCCCTGTGTAATGCCTTTAGGTCGTGAAATTTACATAAATAAGTTTACTTCCTTCTCCTTGAAGCTGTTCGAAATACACAGGTTGATGGAGGAGGCTGGGTGGAAGAAGAGAGCCGAATTTAGAGGGGAGCGAGACATTAGATGAGAGAAGTTCACATGTTCTTGTTTACTTTTGAGAATGTGAACTTTGAACATTTCAGAAAATAGGATTCATGACACAGAGAGAAGCATTCAAACAATCCACTAAGATGTTTTTATTTCTTGGACTATTTTTGGAAAAAAAGGAATAGAAAGGCATTTCAAGGAGTTTAATCTTTCTGGCATATTTTAGAGATGGCCGGTTTCATACCCTTCACTTTTGTATTGTAGGAGGCACAATTAACTCATACCTTTTGTTCAATAATAAATGAATATATGCGGATGACAGATGAGCATTTCGGTGTAGTTTGCACAGAGAGTTCACAGAGATGGAGTTTCTTTTCTCCTTCTGCCTTCAATAAGATTTTGGTGGTGGAGACTAGAAATTTTTCTGTTGCAGATCTGTTGATCATAAACTTCAGAAACTAATGAGAGTTATAAGATGTGTTAGACAATGGCAATGCCTTCATTATGGATGCATTTTGGTAACTGGGACCTTCAAGTGGTTAGGAGTCCTCTGCAACTGCTGTCGGTTCCCTGCTGGTGGCACAATGAAAATTCACTCTCATTCCAGTTGTTTTGTTGTCATACAGACACCTATAATATGCCATGATATACAGACACATTCACATTTATTGTTTTGGCTTTATCAAGGCCATTAGGTTGTAGGAAATTGCTTTTGCTTGTGCTCTGAATGCTTTGACAGAGCTTCCTGTATTTATTTATCATCAAAACAAGTGTTTCCTTACCAAAGGTCAGTAAAGATAATTTGAGTCTAATGAATTTAGTAACCCTGGATGTGTATCCTGCAGTTATGTTGTAGATGCTGCTGATCCTGATAATCTGAGCATTTCCAAAAGCGAGCTTCACGATTTGCTAGGCAAACCTTCTCTAAATGGTATTCCCTTGCTAGTACTGGGTAATAAGATTGACAAACCTGGAGCTCTCTCTAAACAAGCATTGATGGATCAAATGTAAGATGCCTATAACTTCCTGATATATTCCAAAGTTCCCAGTACTGTCAACTTGCTGCTGGAAGTTTTGTTGTTGGTTTCAAAAAATCTTTCTGTTTGACACTGAATATCATGCCTTACATTGTGCAGGGGACTCAAATCGATTACAGACAGAGAAGTTTGCTGTTTCATGATATCATGCAAAAATTCGACCAACATTGACTCCGTCATAGATTGGCTTGTTAAGCATTCAAAATCAAAGAACTGAGAGGAGGCTTTCCGTGAGTTGTGGTTTTCTGTGTGTAATCTCTGAACAGTAACATTCTGGATTGTTGGTGTTGGTGAGATTTTCTTTGCTAACTTGTTACCGATTATTTGATTAACTTCTGGAGCTACTGTGCATTGTATATCAAACCCATTTTTCTGATGATAACTGGAGTAAATCTTTGTTTCCCTGAAGCCTTCAATCTTCATCTCTCTTGTGAGAAGACCCTTCTTAGTATTGCTAAATGAAAGAATTCCAACATTTGCCCTCTCCTAAATTGAAAATATGGGTGCCTGATTTTTTATTTCAGCGACATGATGTGGATGCTAAAAAGCGGTCACTTATATGTCGAGTACATTACTGAAAGGATTGGTTTGTGCTGCTACATCCAAGTGAATTAGATGACGTCGCGACTTTCATGAACACTGATCTCAACCCCTGGACTTTTCAGGTGGCCTTTGACATGATGCCCTTGCAGAACTTGCGTAGGGCATAGATAGATGGTAGGAGGTGAAAACACCATGTGACTGAAGGGAAGAGAACTTGAAAATGGCGAATCTGTAAAAACCATGAAATTACCAATCCCCTGCTTTCCTCCGACGAAGCCTCAAGTTAGGAGAAGCGTCATATACACATCTCCAAATGACAATTCCTCGCCAGTAGCCACCTCCTTTATATCCCAAGATCTGCATAGAAATATTGCAAACGAGGTCATGCTGGTACTCTGTACAATTCATTATTTTTCTCCCCTGCTCAGTCTAGTTCCCGAATGTTTTTTTATTTGTGTGGAGTCCTAATGCTTTTGGAAATCAGTTCAGTCTCATCCTTCCATTGAATAGACTAATAAAAATTTTGATGCCGCGAATGGCATTGGCAACTGAACGTCAAGTGTTCCAGTTGACATCTAAACACGTATAATTGGATGGTCCATATGCTCCACGTGACACCTTCTTCCTTCTTTATCTTGAAACACAATTAATTTTGGTGTCTTCCAGCCTTAAGAAAACTCTTATTTTGTAACGCCACCGCCCATCGCCACCATCAATCTCCACGCTCAAACACCATGAACGCGAACTCCGATTGCAAAGCCTCTCGATATGTAGAGTTTTTCTCTCAAAATGTAGAGTTTAGTTCTCTGTCTTCTGGGTTTTTTCCGGTTTTAATCAAACCCTCACTTCCCTTTCTAAGCCTTCAACTTCCTTCGTTTCATCTCATCACCCAATTCCATTCTCACTTTCGTTAGATGAAGATTCCACTCTCAACATGGAAGTAGCCGTCTTCTCCGCCCGCCATCCTGGCTCGTTTTGTTTCTTGTAGTTTTCCCTCAGTGTTGATGCCCATGGTGTAATTTCCCTTGCAATTGACGAATCTCCTCTCTCGAGTTCCCAATTTCTCCCTAGGTCTCCTTGGTGGCCCATCTACTGGGATTTCTTTCTGGGTCTCCTATTCGGAACTGTGCATGTCGCATCTACTGTTCAATTTGGCATTTTCGTTATGACTCAATCCTAGAAACAGGAAGATGCCCGCCTCGCCGCACTTTGCAACAGACTTGGCCGACTCTGGTCCGAAGAAGAGGTGGATGTCTGGGATGATGCAGTACCGCCGGAGAAGCTGCAAGAATGCACCTCAATATTAGTGGGTAAAATCCTGTCTGAACCATCAATTAATTTTCAAGCCTTTCAGACTACGTTAAAGCGCGTTTGGCGCAATGATCATGTTCAAATTTCTCAACGCGAAGATGGTCTTTATGTTTTCAAATTTGATTCAGAACCAGAAAGGCAAAGAATATTAGATAATGGCCATTGGCTATTTGGCAACCATCTCGTGATTATAAAACCTTGGATGCCAAATACGCCTCTACATTGCTATGACTTCACGACTAGTGAGTTCTGGGTGCAAGTGTTGGGGCTTCCTTTGGAACGATGCATAGAGAGTATGATAGCTAGAGCAGTTCGCCACCTTGGCCAGGTACAATAGGTGAATCTCGAGCAAAAAGAAGGTTCCAACCTCAAAATAGGGAGGGCCCGAGTGGAAATAAACCTCACATAACCGCTGAAATCCGGTAAACTAATCAAATTGGAGGGAAAGAGTATTTGGATCGATTTTAAATATGAACGTCTCTCTCACTATTGTTATTCATGCGGCATCTTGGGACATTATGCAACACACTGTCCGACTATTCCTTTTGATGATGCTAAAGCAGAAGGTAAAGATAAGCTATCCTATGGTCCCTGGCTGAGGGTAGAAGTCAAAGACCATAGTCCATTCTGGACAACATTCTATGACTAGCAACTAGATAAAGCAGAGGGGGAAGAAATCATATCAGAATCTCAACAGCAATTGCCTTTATTACTTCCTGCCACACCTCCGAGCATCATGCTTCAACAACCAACAATGGAGACTGGTACAACCTATAATGTTCAGAGTTTTCCAAAGCCTGCCCTGCAGCTCTCTTCACTGGCAGAACCTACACAACAAGTACAAGTGCCCATTAACTTCACTTTAGGTGGTAATACCTCCGAGGGATCCACAACCAGCAAGAAACTAAAAGGTCCAAGATTGAGTACGAAGGCAAGTCCCCTAAAGAAAGCTAAGCGCTATAACCCTTATGGGACATGTTCTCATGTCAATGTACATCTTGATGAATCACTCCTTATGGATACCCCTATATTTCCAGCCAAAGGGGTAGAACAACGGGCCGTGGTGGCTTGCCCGAAAAAGCCACCGCTGGACAAATGAAACTTATCAGCTGGAATTGCCAGGGGCTGGGCAACCCCCTGACAATTCGAGCTTTAAAGGTCCTAGTGGCCCAAGAACGGCCCGACATTATCTTTTTTATGGAAACAAAGAATCAAGAACCTGTTATTAGGCGCGTACAGCGACAACTAAGGTACAAAAATAGTTTTGTGGTGAATCCCTAAGGCTTGGCTGGAGGGATGGTCCTTTTTGGAATGAGTTGATCACATTTATTAGCTATACTCATGACGCACACTTTATTGACACTATCTATTCTGATGACATGAGTATGACACCTATGGGCATTACTTATCTTCATGCACCAGCGGTATTTCAACAGAGACAACATCTATGGGCCAATCTGTGGCACCTTAGCCAACTACATACTCTACCTTGGGTGTGTATTGGTGATTTCAATGAAGTTTTACATCACTGGGAGAAGGTGGGAAAACGATCACCTGAACAATATCGATTGCACTCCTTTAGAGAATTATTACATGACTGTGCTTTGATGGATCTTGAGACTAAGGGATGTGCCTACACTTGGGTGAATAATAGGAGTGGTGAGGAGGCTGTTAAGGAGAGGATTGATCGAGCTTTGTGCACTATGGACTGGCGCTTAACCTATTCGGACGCTGAAGTTCATGCTCTACCTACCTTAGGGTCGGATCATTGCCCACTAATCTTAAATACACAGCTTAGATCAAGAAGGGGGAGGAAGAAGTTTACCTTTGAATCTTATTGGCTCCAAGATGCTGAATGCCACAGGGTGATTTTAGATGCTTGGTCATCTGAATTGAATAACCCCTCCACCATCTCTCAAAAGCTTCGGAAGACAATTGCTGCACTGGCCCAATGGAGCAAATAGAAGTATTTAGCTGGTCATCATCAACTCACCACCTTAAAGCAGCAACTTCAGCATCATATCAATCAACCCGTTTGTAATTACAACAAAGATCAGGTAAATTCGCTGACGGCACAAATTCAAAATATATGGCTACAGGAGGAGCACTACTGGGCGATGCGTTCTAGGATCAATTGGATACGGTGGGGGGACAAAAACACTAAATTCTTGCATGCAACTACCATACAAAGACGGAAAAGAAATACAATCAGCATGTTGAAAGATGGAAATGAGCAGTGGATACGAGAGCCAGTTTAGGTGAGAAACATGACAACTACTTTCTTTCAAAATCTGTATACCTTAGTAGAACAACAAGACTATGGACCTACTTTATCGCAATGCCCTAGAGTTGTGACAGCAACAATGAATACCCACTTAACTGCTAAGGTTACTAGAGAGGAAGTCAAGACAACGACATTTCAACTGGGTGCCACCAAAGCGCCAGGACCTGATGGCCTAAATGGTCTTTTTTATCATAGTCATTGGGATATTATATAGGATGATGTGTTTAAATTTGTGCAACTTTTTTTCACTACTGGAGTGATGCCTGCAGAGGTTAACTGAACAGAAATCTGTCTGATCCCTAAAGTACCCAGCCCGGAGAGGTTAGATCAATTTCGACCCATCAACTTATGCAATTTTATATATAAGATTATATCAAAGGTTTTGGCAAACTGATTGAAATCTTGCCTTCCTAAGTTGATTTCCACAGAGCAAAGTGCCTATGTTTCAGGGCGACAAATACAATACAATATATTGATAGTTCAAGAGGTACTACATCCATTCAGAATTCATACTAGAAAGAAGAAATTCCAGGCAATCCTAAAGTTGGATATAAAAAAAGCCTATGACAGGATCAAATGGGATTATTTGGAAGCATATCTTCGTTAAATTGATTTTTAGGATCGATGGGTGCTTTGGCTGATGCAATGTGTGACGACAACTTCTCTAAATGGCGAAGCCCTACCTTTTTTCAAACCTACATAGGGAATTAGATAGGGTGACCCTCTCTCACCTTACTTATTCATCATTGTGGCAAATATGCTATCTACTCTCATTCAACAAGCTGTCGCTATGGGCCATTTATGGGGTATAAAACTAAACAGGTGCTGTCCTACCCTATCGCATTTATTTTTTGCTGATGATGCTATTTTTTTCCTCGATGGTAGAACCTGGGAGTGTCAAAACTTAGCAAACATCCTTAATCAGTATTGTATAGGCACATGACAAGAAATTAACAGAAATAAATCAGGTCCGTTCCTTAGTAAATGCTGCCCAGACACTCTTAAGATAAACATGGCGAGTGAATTAAGGGTGCTAATTCTAGACAAAACAGGCAAGTATCTAGGCATTCCTTTTGATTGGGGCTCATCCAAGAAAGATATGTTTGCTTGGATCCTAGGACGTGTAAATGTTAAATTGGAAGGGTGGAAAGAAAATCTGATCTCGAAAGGTGGAAAGGAGATTCTTTTGAAATCGGTGGTTCAAGCTTTACCGCAGTATGCAATGTCTATCTTTAAGGTTCTTGTCTCTATATGTAAGGCTGTTGAACAAAAAATAGCTAGGTTCTGGTGGCAAAACAATGGAAATAAACATGGGATTCATTAGAAGAGCTGGGATATTCTAAAAGAGCGGAAAGATAGTGGAGGACTAGGATTCAGAGACTTACAAACTTTTAATAAAGCTCTTATGGGAAAGCAAGCTTGGCGACTCTTCCAAAACCCATTATCTTTGTGGAGTAGAGTTTTTAAAGCTTTATATTTTCAACATACAAACTTCTGGCATGCCGATAAGGGGTCTAGACCGTCATGGGGTTGGTAGAGTATTCTGTTAGGTAGAGATTCTATTATCAAGAAGCTTCGTTGGTCAGTAGGTAATGGCCAAAACATCAAAGTCAGAGAGGACAACTGGTTACCTATGGGAATTCTAGGCGGCCCTACTCCTAGAGAGGAACCTCACACAGTCGCAGGTTTTATTCTCCCAAATCAGAATGAGTGAAATATTCAACTACTCAACCTTTCTTTCGAGGAACACATTGTTAGAGAAATTTTGACAATTAAGCTGTGGCCAGCATCTACAGAGGACAAACTCTTATGGACAGGGACAAAAGATGGCCAATATACCGTTAAAAGCGCCTATAATATCATCAAGCAGACAGAATCAACACAGGCAAGTTCTCGTGCATCCTTTTCCTATCAGACACCAAGGAAACTATGGCAGTAGATATGGAAAACAAAAACAGTCCCCAAGATTCGCACCTTCCTCTGGTCAATTTGTCAAAACGCATTACCTACCAAAGCTAATCTATACCGACGAAGTATTATCCCTGACCCTCTATGTACACTCTGTTCTACACACTTACTTGAAACCACATAGCACATTTTTTTTTTTTGCCCCTGGACCCAGCACATCTAGAACCACCCCAAAGTGCAGGTTAACATCACGGATTACAACATCAACCGTATTGATTCTTGGTTTGCCGACCTACTTGCACAGAAGGTGAATGTACCTGATTTTGAGACAATTGCAGCACTCTTATGGTAGCTGTGGAAAGCCCGAAATGATTTCATCTTTCGCTACCACCATACCCACCCGAACCACCTTGTTGAAACGGCTCTCGCTTCTGCTCAACTCCATCTTCGAACTCAGCAACAACAATCCAGCCGACGTCCTTTGCTAAACCCTAACCGCACCTAGATCCTACCGCAGGAAGGTACCATCAAGATAAATATTGACGGAGCTTTTCCTATTGCCAATCAAATGGGTGCAATCGCTAGTATTGCTCGCGATCATACCGGCCGACTAATCGGAGGTTTTACCCGGAGTGTTCTTGCAACATCAGTACTTCAGACCGAAGCTCAAGCTCTGCTACTCACCCTCAAGCACCTCTCAGAACAAGGAAATACCTACTCCCATCTCTTGCTGGAAACTGACAGCCTCATCCTCGCTGAAGTAATCAACCGAGAACGTCGGCCACCATGGGAATGCCGCGCCCTCTTCGCCGAAATTAAAGACGCTCTGTCCTGTTTTAGCAACCTCACGATGCAACATTGTCGAAGAGCAGCTAATGCCCTGAAGTAATCAACCAAGAACGTCGGCCACCATGGGAATGCCGCGCCCTCTTCGCCGAAATTGAAGACGCTCTGTCCTGTTTTAGCAACCTCACGATGCAACATTGTCGAAGAGCAGCTAATGCCCTAGCCGACTGGGCTGCGAAGGCCCACGGAGACGGCTCGCTTTCACCGAATTGGGCTTCTAGAGAAGCCCACCTCAAGTTATGCTAGACTTGCTTTGTAATGAAGCCCTTCTAATGGGCTCTTCCTTTTTCCCAACTTAAATGAAATATATCCTCTTTTCCGACCAAAAAATCACCATGAATGCCACCAACCCCATTGTCCAACGGTTCTAGAATGTCTTATTATATTTAACCTTAATTTTAAACAACGTAACTTAATGAGATCTTTTAAGATACACGCGTGAGTTGTGTTAAAAAAGTCTCACATTGGATGATTGATGCGATATGGCGTGAAGTAATTAATGAATATATCTTAATTAACGATACATGTGTAAATTATTTTAAAAAGTCCCACATCGGATAATTGGTGTGGTGTGACGTGGCGTGGAGTAATTAATATATCTTAATTGGTAATAATTCATTGACTTAAACTTTTAAGTGAATGTAGATTCAATTAAATATGTTGACAGGCTTGAACTTGTGCTTCCTCATAGTGATCTTAGGTGAAGGTATCGAACTTCTATTGGGAGAGAAAGTATTGGACTTTTATTGTGTGCTCCCAATAGTTCAATTGGAAAAAAAGACAATGGACTCATGATTAGGTTAGGTTTACAGAAAAAAGACCTTGATGAAGGTGGGTGTTGGAGAAATAAACATTCTTCATGGATCTCATGGTTCAATCCTTCTTCACGGTTCTCATGGTTCAATTTGGAGGGCTCAGTTTGGAGAAAGAGACCTAGATAAGTGTGCATTGGAGATTCAATTTGAGATATCTTGGTGCAAAAGGATACATGAATTATGAGAGTGTTGAGGTATATCAAGGCAGTCCTTATGGCAGCCTGAGAATAAAGGTGGGCGTTGGAGATTCAATTTGAGATATCTTGATGTAGAAGGATACCTAAATGGATTACGGGTGCGTTTGGGAACTGCTTTTGGGAAAAGCCTTTAAGGAAATGCAAAGACCTTTAGTCTAAAGGCCTTGGGTGAAATGCAAAAACTGTTTGGTAAACTATAATTGAAAAGCGCCTTGAAAAGCAACTTTGGGAAAATGCTGTTTGGTAAACATATTTGTTGGAAGTCCTTTAGTGCAATTAATTTAAGCTTTTGTTTTTTATTTTTTAAAATTGAAAACAAAAATAGTGATTTTTATTTTATTTTATATTTTTGCACTATGATGTATATATAAAAGAGATATATTAACAAATTCAATGACTATTTTTTTTTTATATTTTTGCATTGAGATGTATATATAAAAGAGATGTATTAACAAATTCAATGAATTTTTTTTTTTAATTTTTTTTTGCACTGAGATGTATATATAAAAAAGACATATTAACAAAAAGAAATAGTAATTTCATTATAATAAACATGATTACATATGCATCAAAGAAAGAAATAGGTCTTCATTGAAAATTACAAACATCTTCCTCAAGTATTTACTAAACTCATTGCTATTTGATCACGTAAACACGTCATGTCAGAAAATAAATTGTCATTTGAAGTACCGGCCCCCTCATTTGTATTATGAAGATCAATTGAATATTCATAATTGGGATCCAAATTTGCTCTTGCAAAATGTCTATCATTGGCGGCGTTTCGTCGTATGTAATTATGCAAAGTCATTGCTACGATAACAATTTTTACTTACTTTTCAAAGGGGAAATTTGGCATATGCTTTAGGATCTCCCACTTCTTCTTCAACACACCAAAAGCTCGCTCAATTTCCGATCGCAGCGAGGAATGAGCACGATTGAATACCTCTTGATAGCCTGTAGGGATTGGACCTTGTTGAAATTTTGGCAAATGATATCTAACTTCTTTGTATGGTCCCAAATAACCCGTTGAATTTGGATATCCAACATCTACTAAATAATATTTACCTGCATAAATATAATATAAATTTGATCAACATATACCATATTTATACATATTAATATATAAAAACCATTAATTAACAAACCTGGAGGAGGATGAGGAAATTGCATATCATGTCTCCCTAAAGCTTCATAGAAAATACGAGTATCATGGGCTTGGCCCTCCCAACCGGCCTAAACATAAGTGAATTCCATATTAAAATTATACACTGCTAAGACATTTTGAGTTGTTGTACCTTTTCGACCAATAAAACGAATCTGATCTTTTACAGGTATCACTGCTGGGATATGAGTGCCATCAATAGCTCAAATACAATCCTAAAACAAAAACGCAAATATTATTATATAATCAAAATTTGCATTTAATTCTTTCTTTCTATTGAATAATCAAAACATACCTTAAAATATGGATAAAATCTTTGATTATTTTTTATCTTCTCCGGAACATCCCTAAATTGCCGATCAGCTGGTTGGATCAAATCTTTTCCCATTTCACATAGTTTGTCTAATACTAAGCTAAAGTACCTGCTTATAGTTTCCCCAGAGCGTTGAAAACGCTCTTGTGTTAACCTGTTACCCATACTATGTCCTAAAATATGAAGAAATATTCCAAGCATTTCTCTAACATCAATATTCCTAGTTCCTTCAAGACCATAGCGTGTTACTAAATCATGCATTAAATTATTAAATACAATCTTATCCATCCTAAACATTTGATAACACCTTATCGGAATAGCATCTTCGCCCATCAACTCTTCTAACCATGCATATCCTGTATATGATGATGTCCTACAAGGTTTTTTCTGACTGTATATTGCTTGATAAGCGATTGTGGCTTAAGTAATTTCCACAAGTTGATTGAATTCCTCATCCTCATTCTCATCCTCATGGATTTCTCTTTCAAGAGAATCGTTCATATATGTTTAAAGTAATAAAACAGTAAGAAAAGTGATGAATAATCATCCATCAATGGAACAATTATTTTCCATAATATATATGCAAATTCCACAAAATCAAAATAACATAAACTGAAAACACATGTCTCACATTAAAACATAATCAGAAGAAGAGTTCACAAATAGTGCAAATTAGTAACCAAAAATAAATCTCTCATTACAACATAGATTAATATGAAAGAGCTCAAAGAAATAACTAGTATCCTAATGGCGACTATCATGCTCTTCCAACTTATACTTCAGCCACTCAACTTTTTCTTCATCTTCATCCAAGTTCATAAAAATCTGCCTATTGTCTTTCTTTTCAGCAAAATGAGAGAGTGCAAAAAAGAACAACTTTCTGTCTTACTTAATCTCAGGTATGGCTTTCAATGTTTGCACAATTTCTTTGTAAGGATCAAACTCCTTTGCAACCGATGTTGCATTGCTCCTACTCTCAACAGGTGAACAAAGTCTGTCAATTTGTGATGCTAACTTATCAGGTCCAGTTAATTTTTTTCCTCTCTTTCCTCGAGCTTGCTTCGTTGAACTTTCTACCGTCCTTTTATTGCTCTTACTTTGACTTGGTTGAGCATTTGTTTCACCTGCATCACCCTCTAAAGTATCATCAGTAGATCTTGCACAATCATTAATATAAGCTTGTGTGGTCTCAACATTCTCATTATTGCATAAACCTTGTGCAGGATTCCAAGTAACACTTCCAGTAGCAACTATACCTTGGAACATTTGATCCAACAAAGCTTCAATATCTGGATGTATGCCTTTCGTTCGAAAGGCTCTAAGCTTATGATTGGCCTATTATAATAAAATATTTTTAGAAGTTATATCATAAAAGTTGAACTTACAAAACAAAAAGTAACAAAAGATTAGATAAACACCTGAATTTTTCTCTCCCACCATTCGTCACTCGCGTCAATGGTTTTCTTCCTCATATCCCATCCTAATCCAGTTTCCTTTTGAACCAATTGCTTCCATTTTTTCCATTCTTCCTTTAAATTATCCCACTTACTCTTCATTTTATTTGTATCATACATTTTTCCCCTCAGCTCCTCAAACTTGTTAATTATATCCGTCCATCCATCCATTTTGTTGCTCGCAGGACGATTACCTTTTTCAATTTGTTCAATGCATAATCGACAAAAAGTTTCTATATCTTCAGTGCTCCAATATGCTTTTTCCTTTGATGAAATTGCCCTTTCAATAAAATGAATACAAAAATATTTGAAAAATGAAAAGAGATGATGTTAACTATGAACACAAAGTAAGGGACACTACAAATAAATTAAAATGCAATTCATATAAACTCATGAAAGAGCAGACCAAGCTGGATATGTAAGTGGGGAAAAAGAACAAAAACATAAGAAATATAAGTAAAAAAACCTGGATTCAAAGTGGGACAATCAACACCTTTTGAGCGAAGAGAGGGGACACTTCGGTGAAAGAATATGAACAAGGAGTATATATATTTTGCTGTGGAAATTGAAACACACAAAAACAATAAGAATAAAATGTGTTCCTAACTCAGTAGCTGAAACAATTAAGCATGTCAACGTCAATCATGTTCACCCATTTCACTAAAATAAACCCTGCCCATACAAAAACCTCTTTTCTTTCAAAACTGTTCATAGCCCAGCTTAGAAAATACCTAAAATAAATCAAGCTATATGCAGCCACCATGCACCACCATCCACAGACAATGCCATTAACCATCTCTTCCGAGCATCGCTATGAGCCATCAAACATTTTTTTTTTAAACAAAAACCAGGCAGAACAAATACACACAAGAGCTATAAAGTGTCCATGACTAGCCACTGTTTTAGCTTCATCACAGCATGAGCTTTACCTAGCTGTAAGACCCTAAACTTTGAAGGGCCAAAAAAGAAAAGAAAAGTTTTTGCTTCATTAGGATTTGTCATCGCCAATTGGGGTTGCTACAACTACACGTTTAAAAAAAGAGGTATATGTTCGTAAATAATAAAAGGTTTCGTATGGTTTTCTTCTATTTCTTTCCTGCATTTGCTGTTGACCTTGCAATCTTTTGGCTGGTGAAGGTAAACAATATTCTTTGTTCTCTTCATGCGTTGATCCTTTGCGTTTGTCTATTGAGCAATAGAACCCAAGATTGTTAACCTCGTTTCGAAGTCTTAATATTTGGTGGTACTAAGATTATGAGTGTGAATGAATTTATTCCTTCTCGTTCTTTTCCATTTTGGGCCACTGATGTCTCATCTCAGTCGACTAATGAAAGAGGGAAGAGTCAAAGATACAATCTTATTCCATTTATCCAACTATTGCTCTAGAAGACAATTAAGAGAGTACCAAGATACCTTTGATTCCTATGGTTTATGACCAATAAAAGCCAGCAAAATGGGATTTTTCAGATCAGTTTAATAGTCCATTATTTGTTAACTTGTTAAGCCCGAGAACAACAAGGATGTTCCTCATCAGAAGGCAAACATCTTGATAATTTTACATGTTACTCTTTTTAATAGCATTCTCATAATACGGAGCAATTTTTTTTCTATCTTTATATATGTGCCGAATTCTGTCTGGACCAACAAAATGTTGGATCTAATGTAAATCTCAAAAACAAAACAACTCACGAGCAGCAAAAGCGAAGCATGCAGGGCAGAGGAAAATGGATTTTATGAATTTAAATAAAGATGAAAATTTGATAAACTTTATCAGGTAGCTACTTTTGGATATGTTGATGTAATTTCAAGTAACAGATAACTTTCACATGTCAGGACCGCAAAGGAAATTATTTTTATCCTCTTTTTTTGAATAAAAGAGGAAGGATGGATCAATTGAGAAGAGCTTCTTTGTCAAGAATGACAAGCTACTCATGGTGGCTGGAGGAGGTGTGATGTACATTCTGTAATGTCAAATTGTTCACACGGTAGGTCCAATTGTATGTGCAAAACATTCAATAATAGCGAAAGGTGCTTAAAACAGCTATGAATGAGTGAGGGTGGTCAAGGCCATTTTAGGGACAAACATGGCTGGGAAATCTTAAACCCAATGGTGAAATTGATGGTAAAACAGAGGGGAAGAAATCAAGTCTAAGGAGATGTTGGCGAAGGTTTTACACTAATCATACGACAAAAGGCTTTATATAAAAATGGAAATGAGTAGGTTAGATTTGTCAAACTAAATGAATCAAGACAAGACCAACTATGCGATTACGAAACATGTTGAACGGTTCACTCTTTCACCTACTCCAACTTAGTTTCAAACAAGAAGAGCAAAAATAACATGAGCATCAAACATAACAAAACGCTCAAACGTGCCTGTCTTAATCCTTTCTTCGGTTAACCCGAGCGGTATGAACATGATAGTGCGCGTTGCAAGAGAAAGATTGTCATATCCGGCACAGGATGGATCAACAGCTCAAATACACAGACATTCTATCTGTAGAGTACACAAGCAGAAAAGGCAGCAAAAAGATGAGTAACGAGCACGGGCAATCGCGTCCCTCGGGGCGCAGAGCTTAATGTGAAGTTAAGTAAGATTAACACATTTCCTGAAAATTACTTTAAAGATGTTCTTGACCGATAAGTACCTGAAAGGATTTAATCTGCTTAACAATTCAACACTTGATATACAGATTTATTTGCAAGAAAAGGAACTCAGTTTCATCAATCGCATGTCGCTGAGTCTCACTGAGCGCTAAACATTTGGCAAAGCATAACCAAGCAGAGATATAGGTATAACTCGTGCACAAATGCATATCACCGGATATGTTAAATCGGTGCGATGCTACATCAAAGGAGGATGGTGCATATTATATAGCAAAAACACAGGTTGAATTGTCAGTATTTGTCCCATGGATCACGCCAGAAACCCAAAACCCAACTTCAAAATGTCGACGCCAAAAACCCAAAATGGAATTGAGAACTCACCGAAGCAAAAAGAGAGTCTAGCGTTGGGTGGCTAGCGATGGTGGCCGGGGCTCCGACGGTGACGATGGTGGCGGCCGGGGCTCCAACGGTGACGATGGTGGCTGGGCTTCGACGGAGACGGTGGTGGCTGGTTTCGACGGTGACGGTTGGGGTTCGCGGTCGTGGAGTTGTGAGCGGTGGAGAAGATTGGGGAGAGAGAAGGCCTTTGGACGAGAGAACGTTGCTCTGACGGCAACGATGGTGGTTGGGCTTCGATGGAGATGGTGGTGGCTGGTTCTGACGGCGACGGTCGGGGTTGGCGGTCGTGGAGTTGAAGAGCGGTGGAGAAGAAGATCGGGGAGTCGAGAACTTGGCCTTCGGATGAGAAAAAAAGCAAGACGACGAGAGAAGGATGAAAAAATTAGGTTTTCCTTTAATGAAGTTTCAGCATGCCGAAAATGCTGAAAAGCTGCTGCCTTGGGCTTTCAGCCTTAAAAATGCTAGCTTTCAGCCCAAGTCCCTCCAAAGTTTTTTGCCAAACACCATTTTTTTTTGCCCAAAGGGCTTTGGGAAATGGTTCCCAAACGCACCTTACGTGTATGTGGAGGTGTGGCAATGCGATCTCAACAGCAACCTAAGGATGAAGGTGGATAATGGATATTCAATTTGAGATAACTTGGTGCAGAAGGATACTTGATACTCGAATTATATGGGCGTTGAGGAGTAGCAACATGGTCGCAATGTTAATCTAAGGATGAAGGTGGGCTTGGAGATTCCATTTGAGATATATCTTGGTGCAAAAGGATAATTGGTGTGTTGTGGGATATTTAATATATATCCTAATTGACTTACAAACTCATGACTTAAACTTTGAGTAAAGTTGGATCTAATTGGATATGTTGATGGAGGATTTATGTTCTCTTTTGGCGATCTCTCTAGACAAAGGTATTGATTTTCTATCACACACTTTCAACAAGATCATTGAGTAATTACAAATGTGGAACAAAAGGTAAAGATATTTTCTATTATGCAGTATTATATTGCAAGGCTTTAAAGTTTGCAACAATGTAAAGTGCAATATTATATCACTATACATTATTACATTTATCATTTTGAAATTATTAAATAGACATGGTAAATAACATATATGATTTTCAATCACCCCCACCACCACCCCTAGAGTTGACAGTTGCGATAGGGCGAGCGATCGAACAATAATATAGACAGAAAAGAAAAATAAATCGGACACCAGATTTACGTGGTTCAGTCGTAAAGACCTACGTCCACGAGGAGAGCAGCAGCGAATTTCACTATAGATCAAGCGATACAAGGAGATTACATACTCAAGTTACTCAAACACTCTCTCGGTGTTTCCCAAGCCCCAATTACAACCAATAACTCACACAGTGTTTAGCCCCGAAAATTCCTCGAAATTAATCTCTCAATCTCACGAAGAAATTACACGCAAATCTTACCACAAGATTTAATCGGCTACGAACACTAAACTTCTTGGATGTAATTCACGAGTAAGAACGACAAAGAAAATCCCTCCCAAGCACTCGACGACTAGACGGTGCTTCAAGACCAACTCTTCATGATCAACGGCGGAACACCAAGCACTCACGCGGCGCTTCAAGACAATTTGTGATCCACACTATCACCCACGGCCACAAGTCTATATATAAGTAAAACCCTTATTATTATGCCAAAAACTAATATGATTCTATTTCCTATCTGAAACGATTTTATCCAAAACATATCTCTATATATTTTAAACAAAATACAAATCCAAGTTAAAGTTAAACTTTCCTATTTCAGCGGCCGAAATCTCCAATGTAGATTCAAACTTTGGGAAGTTGATCTTCGGATATTCTTTGCTCAATTTCGAATGTCCGCAACATATCCAATTTGGAATATTCGGAATTTCACATTGAACTTAAACTCGAGACATATTTTAACAATCTCCACCTTGGCTTGACGTTTGAGCCAAGTTGCAATCGCTTCGCAAAAATTCAAACTCTGTCGCTACTTTCCCATAGCCTCCAATGGACTCAACCGCCACAGATATTATCCAAGTCCAAGCCTCGCTTGAACTTTGCCATAACCGAGGACCTCATCAGAATACCAACTCCACACGCACCTTTAACTGCTCCGCAAGGATTTTCCGACGCAACCTCCTTAACCACAGATAAAGCAAAACCATTGTTGCATCCATATATGTCAGGAGATTGAAAATGTACCTTGTCAATATCAGCAGTTATAGCAACCATTGGCTCTATAAGCTCCACCTCATTATGAGCACCATCTGTGTCGATTACTTTGCTAGTACCTGTATACGCTACCTCAGGAGTTTCTGGTCGCAACTCCACCTTAAGCTGAACATCGTTCAAATCTGTTTGAACACTGCTATAATCACTCTTAGCCAAAAGTACTGAAGACTCATCAAGGGTAACTTCTCTACTGTCAACAGATGAATTTATATTCGGGTACCACAATTGATTGCCCCACTCACCTTGTGCATAGCCATGGAATATGCACATTGCCCTCCAATCAAGCTTACCATCACTCATTTGAAAATAACACGGGCAACCAAACATTCTAAGAATAGAATAATCAGCAACGTTACCTGACCACACTTCTTCAGGAGTCTGCCATTCAATAGCAGTTGATGGAGATCTATTCACCAGGTAGCTTACCGTACTTAGCACATCAGCTAGAATTCTCCTAGCAATACCAGCACTAGAGATAATTTTACGGGCCGTCTCTAGTAATGTTCTTCTCGTCAATTCTGCAAATTGTTGTGATTTATTGGCACTAGTGCGGTGTTTCACTATGCTCTCTTTCATGCATAATTTATTTGCCAGCTCCGAGTAGAACTCCATGCTATTGTCAGTCCGCACATGCTTGATCGACTTATCAGTCTCCGTCTCGATCAAAGCTCTCAATTGTGAGATCCTGACACCAGCATCAAACTTGTGCCTTGGCACAAACACCCAGGTCTTCCTCGAGCAATCAAAAGACTCTTGAACAGATGCATCCGACGTCTCCGGGCGAAACTTGTCATTGTCTCACCTTGAAGTTTATACAGGCCTCCGTGCTTGATTCCTTTCATTATCACCAGGGCACCTCGTACAACCTTTAGAATTCCACCTTTTGAAGAATACCTGCAACCAGCTAAATCTAGGGCACCCAAGGAAATTAAGTTCATTTTCAACTCTGGAACATGCCTTACTCCAGTCAATGTCCTCACAATACAATCATGCATTCTGATTTTAACATCACCAACACCCACAACATCGCACTTAGCATTGTTCTCTAACTGGACTTTACCACTATCCGTGCACTGATAAGTGATAAAACAGTTTCTATTTGGTGTAACATGAAAAGAACAACCAGAATCCATAATCCATCCATCAAACGATGAATAATCAGTGACAAACAAGACATAATCGGCATTATCTGCTATAGCTACAACATTATCTGCAGAATGAACTATAATTCCCTTACCCTTCTCATTCTTCAGCTTAAGGCAATCCCTTCTAAGATCCCCCTCTTGTCACAGATCCAACAGACAACATTTGCAATCCTAGACTGACTACGCCTGTTTATATTAGTACTACTATTACCCACACGTGTTCTAGATCTTCCTCTATTTTCACCTACTAAAGCAGTAGATACAGGTTCGCCAGATTCTCTTCTACGAATGTCCTCACTCAGAATTAAATCTCGAACCCCATCAAATGTCAAACTTGTTGACCCAGAGGAATTACTAACAGCAGTAACAATAGTATTCCAACTATTAGGCAATGAGGATAGCATAATCAAAGCACGTACCTCATCTTCAAAATCAATCTCAACTGAACTCAATTGACTAACAATCACATTGAATTCATTGATATGATCTGCAACTGACGCACCTTCGCTCATCTTCAAATTAAACAGACGTCGCATCAAATAGACCTTGTTGATCACAGAGGGCTTCTCGTACATATCCGACAAGGCTTGCATCAAATCAGCAGTGGTCTTCTCCTTCAAGATGTTAAACGCGACGTTACGAGCCAACGTCAGCCGAATAACACCCATAGCTCGTCTATCCAGCAAATCCCAATCAGCTTGCTTCATCGTCTCTGATTTCTCCCCAGATAAGGGCAAGTGCAGTTTCATTTGATAAAGATAATCTTCAATCTGCATTTTCCAGAAACTAAAATCCTTCCCATCAAATCTGTTGATTCTCACTTTTACTTCTTCTGTCGCCATTGATTCACTTCAACTTAGCCAAGCTTGGCTCTGATACCAATTGTTGCGATAGGGCGAGCGATCGAACAATAATATAGACAGAAAAGAAAAATAAATCGGACACCAGATTTACGTGGTTCAGTCGTAAAGACCTACGTCCACGGGGAGAGCAGCAGCGAATTTCACTATAGATCAAGCGATACAAGGAGATTACATACTCAAGTCACTCAAACACTCTCTCGGTGTTTCCCAAGCCCCAATTACAACCAATAACTCACACAGTGTTTAGCCCCGAAAATTCCTCGAAATTAATCTCTCAATCTCACGAAGAAATTACACGCAAATCTTACCTCAAGATTTAATCGGCTACGAACACTAAACTTCTTGGATGTAATTCACGAGTAAGAACGACAAAGAAAATCCCTCCCAAGCACTCGACGACTAGACGGCGCTTCAAGACCAACTCTTCATGATCAACGGCGGAACACCAAGCACTCACGCGGCGCTTCAAGACAATTTGTGATCCACACTATCACCCACGGCCACAAGTCTATATATAAGTAAAACCCTTATTATTATGCCAAAAACTAATATGATTCTATTTCCTATCTGAAACGATTTTATCCAAAACATATCTCTATATATTTTAAACAAAATACAAATCCAAGTTAAAGTTAAACTTTCCTATTTCAGCGGCCGAAATCTCCAATGTAGATTCAAACTTTGGGAAGTTGATCTTCGGATATTCTTTGCTCAATTTCGAATGTCCGCAACATATCCAATTTGGAATATTCGGAATTTCACATTGAACTTAAACTCGAGACATATTTTAACAGACACCACCATTGCCTCTAGTGGGGATGGACCCACGGTGAGGTTGTGGACAATGTGGTGATGGATGCAATTGAGCATGGTGGTGATGGAGGACAAGAAGTTACGGATATGAAGTTTGTGACAAAGATGGGAAAGGAGGAAGAAGTATGAAAGCAAAAAAAAAAAAAACAGAGAGAAAAGAGAAAGAAAATGTCATTGGTTTTCTAACTTGGCAAAAGATATGATATGGTAGTACTCATCATTTTTTGGACTCATTCAATGGTTACTTGGCAGCCCTAAAAAAGAATGCACATAACATGCACCTCTCCGCTCTCTCTCTCAACATGGGTTGAGTTCTTCCTCTATCCCTCTTGGTGATAGCTGTTCCCTTTCAACAAATTCCCAAATTTAGAAACCTAAATCTGTAAATCATGGCAGATTTCAAGGTTTTCCCACCTGATTAAAACACTAGTCTCGATTTTCTTTCCCCATGGAGTTTTGCTGCTGAAGAAATTGCAGATTTGAGGGGTCTTTTTGTTTCTCCCGAACTGAAGCATTCTGTCACAAAGTGGAACACCTGATCTAGATTTCTAGCCCCATGGCGCCTCATTGCTAGTAGAAGTGCAGATCAACTGGTTATTCGTTTTCTCTAGAACCAAGCTTCCAGCTGAGTGATACTATCCCCTGCAGTTTCCTTGTTTAGAGTATAAGTCCCTTGTGTTTGCCTTTTGCTATCTTGAAGCGAACACTCGATCCATATTGCAACACAAAACCCTTGATTTGTTCACCATAATCAGAGCCCCCTTCACTCCACAATCTTTAGTTATAGTACCTGACAAACATAGAAACATGAGAGGAAAATGAATGAGAGGGAGAACAATCAACTAAGATTGGCTGCACTTTGTTGACGTATGGGAGATCTGTGGTCCGAAGAGGACATCACAGACTTAGGGGACGATATACCAGAAGAAGAAAAAAAGGAAAACGAATTAACTTTGTATGGTAAGCTGTTTTCAAAGCCCAATGTCAATTTCCAGGCTTTTACTAATACCATGAAATGAGCTTGGAAATCATATTCTATTAAGTGCGAGCAAAATGAACCAGGTTTTTTCTCATTCATGTTCTAAACGAGCGAAGAGAAACGGAGGATACTAGAAACGGGACCGTGGTCCTTTGCGAGCAATTTATTAGTACTCAGAGAAGGTGACCAAAACATACCTGAACATTGTTATGAATTCACACACTATGCATTTTGGGTACACTTTAAAGGCCTTCCACGAGCTCGTATCACTGAAGATGCCATTCGCCTTATAGCTTCCAGATTGGGGGAGGTTGTGGAGATAAAAATTTGAGGCAAGAAGCAACAACTCTAGGAAAAACGGTAAGGCTAAAGTGCTGCTCAACCTATCCAACCCGCTTAAAACAGGATCTATGATTAATTGTGGAAACAAAAAGTGGTGGATAGATTACAAGTATGAAAGACTTCCTCACTTTTGCTATTCTTGTGGAAGAATTGGGCATTACGGCAACTATTGTGCCGAAATACCTTATGAAGAAACTGGACTTGCTCAAGATCAACCAGGTCGATTTGGCTCGTGGCTAAAGGCGGAAGTCCGTGAAGTCAACCCTTATTGGAAGTGCTTTTTATGGCCAACTTGAACTCTCTACATCCGATGAAGAAGTGATGATGGAAACTCAAACTGAGGTGACTAAAACTCCACTGAGAACATCTGAAGATGAACCAAATACAATGGCAATTGTTCCTGTACAACATGAAGAGGCAGAGAAAATGAGTAAAATCAAGGGGAAGAACTCAGAGCAGCACCTATTACTACTTCCTCCTATGATAGGGAATGAGATACAATCACAGAAAACCAAGAAAGGCAAGGCAATCTATAAAACTCCTGTGGCAAAAAAGCAAAAGCGGGTTAGTTCCTATGAAAAGAAAACTATATAGGAGTTTGTGGTGGATGAGAACCAACTTTTGGATGCCCCAAATCAGTCTTGGGAAGGGGTAGGGACATGGGCTAAGGTGGCTGGCCCTAATAAGCCACCATAGGATACATGAAAATACTAAGCTGGAATTGTCAAGGGTTGGGCACCCCCTTGACAGTTCAACACCTAAGAGTCTTAGTGGCTCAAGAAATGCCCAATTTGGTTTTTCTAATGGAGACAAAAAACAAAAACAATGTTCTAGAGAGAGTGAGGAAAATGATTCAATTCCAATCTATGTTTACTATCGAGACTGTTGGTATAGCAGGAGGTCTGGCAATAATGTGGGATGAGGAGGTCAAGGTGGAAGTGGAAGGAAGCTCTGGGGAACTCATTAATGTAAAATGCACGGATCTCCATAGAGGAGACCTAATGCGGATATCTTTTTTGCATGCATCTACAAAATTTCAAGAGCGACTGAGGCTTTGGCGAGATGTAAAAGACATCAACTATCTCAGTCCACTCCCATGGTTATGCATAGGGGATTTCAATGAAATATTATATCGTTGGGAAAAGGTAGGATGTAGAGAGGTGGACCGTTACAGAATTGCAGCATTCCAGGGATTTATAGATAATTGTTCCTTGATGGAGATTGAAAGTAAGGGCTGCGCTTATACTTGGGAAAATAATAGAGAATGAAGCGCATTAGTAAAGAAGAGATTAGACAGGGCATTATGTAATATGGAGTGGAGAGTATTATATCCAAATGTGATGGCCTTTGCCCTACCGGCGATCGGTTCAGATCATAGCCCAATTATTCTATCCCTACACCAAAAGGAGAAGAAAAGCAAGAAAATGTTTAGATTTGAACCGGTTTGGCTCGAAGACCCTGAGTGTGAGGAGGTGATAAAGAAGGTTTGGCTTACAAATAAATCTACTAAAAGAAGCCTTACAAATAAAATAAGCTTGATTGTCGAGGAACTACACAAGTGGAGTAGAAAGAAGTTTCAAAATGCCCAAAAACATATCACTCCCCTTAAATTCAGACTTGTGGAGTTAACAAACACAACAAATGGGGACCAAAGCATACAGGAAATCAGCAATATTGTTGGGAAAATCGAAGAGTTGTGGAGGCAAGAAGAGATGTACTGGTGTATGAAGTCTAGCATTGATTGGTTGAAGTGGGGGGGGGGGGTCAAAACACAAAGTATTTTCATGCAACAACAATCCAAAGAAGACAAAGAAATAAAATATCTATGTTGCGAATTGATGATCATACCTGGTGCAAGGATCCTCAGACTCTTAATCATCATATTTGCAGCTTTTATCAATCTTTGTTCACCTTAGTGGGAACTTGGAACTATCAACCTATATTAGAGCAATGCACATCAATGATTACTGAAGAGATGAATGCAGAATTGACCAAACCAGTAACAAAAGAGGAAGTAAAAACAGTTGTATTTTCTTTGGGGGCAACTAAGGCACCGGGACCGAATGGTTTAAATGGCTTATTTTATCAAAACCATTGGCCTATTATCAGTGATGACATATTTAGCATGATGCAATCTTTTTTCAGCCAAGGTACATTTGAGTTAGAGCTTAATAGATACCACATAACTCTTGTCCCAAAAGTAACGAACCCCGAGAACATCACCCAATTCAAACCTATAAGCCTTTGCAATTTTAGTTACAAGATTATTGCTAAGGTGTTGGCTAATAGGTTGAAACCATAGCTGCCAAATATAGTCTCTGAGGAGCAAACTGCTTTTATCAATAATCGGCAAATCCAAGACAATATCTTTATAGTCCAAGAGGTTATTCATCAATTAAGGGTGAGAAGGAGGAAGCGCAAGTTTCAAGCCATTTTAAAATTAGACATGCAAAAAGTGTATGATAGAGTGGAATGGGACTTTCTCTGTGACTACATGCTGAAGTTGGGATTCCATGAGATATGAGTCAAATGGATAAAACATTGTATTTCATCGGTGTCTTTCAGCATACTAATCAATGGTGAACCTTTAGCTGACTTTAGGCCCACTAGAGGTATTCGGCAAGGAGATCCACTTTCCTCCTATTTATTCATAATCATGGCCAACTCCCTCTCGACTCTCATGTGGAAAGCTGTACAAGATGGAAGTATTAAGGGCATTTGCCTAAACCCTACATGCCCTACCCTCTCTCATCTCCTCTTTGCTGATAATGCAATATTTTTCCTAAATGGAACGATACTAGAAGCCCAGAATGTTGCAAATATCATGAACCAGTATTGTTTTATGTCAGGACAAGCCATAAACCTTAATAAATCAGGTCTTCTTTGTGGAAGAGATTGCCCTCAGAATCTTAAAAGAAATATAGTTGCTGAATTGAGAGTCCCTATTTCTAAAAATCTAGGGAAATATCTGGGAATTCCATCCAATTGGGGCCAAACAAAAAAAACAAGTGTTTGCTTGGATACTTGCTAGAGTTGAGAGGAAACTTGAAGGGTGGAAAGAAAGGTTGATTTCCAAGGCAGGTAAAGAAGTCCTCATTAAAACTGTCATTCAAGCTATACCTCAATACGCTATGTCTATTTTCAAGATTCCAACTTCTATTTGTCAAGCTATGGAGAAGAGAATAGCCTCTTTTTGGTGGAAACAAAATTCTAATAGAAGAGGAGTCCATTGGAAGAAATGGGAAGACTTGAAAATGAGGAAGGACTATGGTGGCCTAGGTTTTAAAGACTTGGTGGACTTCAATAAAGCTATGTTGGGGAAGCAAGCTTGGAGAATGATCCAACTACCGAATGCCTTATAGTGCAAAGTTCTCAAAAGTATCTATTACCTGAGAGACGATCTCTGGTCGGCAAAGACAGGTAACCAGCCTTCATGGGGATGGCAAAGCCTATAAGTGGGGAGAGACACAATCGAAATAGCCACTAAATGAGAGGTTGGTGATGGACAGTCAATAAGAATCAGAGAAGATGTTTGGCTTCCCTCTGGGAGACTTATAGGCCCAGCTAATAGGAATGATCCAAGAATGGTGGCTGATTTAATTGATCTCGAAGCCAAGGTTTGGAATGAAAATAGAGTAACTGAACTATTTGATGAAAATGTTGTGAAAGAGATTCTTGCGCAACCTCTTAGCCTGCATCCCAACTCAAATAAGATTGTATGGACAGCAAATAGGTCGGGTTCCTACACCGTTAAAAGCAGCTACAACAGACTACACAACAAAGACTATCTATCCACCAAAAACATTCCATCCTCCTCTTACCAGGTTCCAAAAGCACTATGGAGTGAGATATGGAAACTACCGATTTCCCAAAAAAATCGGTTCCTTCTATGGCAGATTAGCAGCAACTCCCTCCCAACAAAAGAAAACTTAAACAAATGGCAAATAATACTTGACCCAACTTGCCAAATCTGTGGCCGAGCACCTATTTCTCCTATGTGAATGGACAAAAAGGCTATGGTCAGACCTTGAGCTCAAAGCCGATATTTCTCCAGCAACGATAACCCGTATGGACAAATGGGTCTTCGAACAGCTTATCTCAAGGGTTGATCCGTACGAAAAGACCTTTTTCGCAGGAATACTTTGGCATATTTGGAAGGCTCGCAATGCAGCGGTCTTTCAAGGAAGGAAGCCCAACCAGTGTACCACCAAATCAGAAGCTTGAACGGCTGTTGAACTCTACACGAAAAGGGCAAACAAAGGAGTAAGCCGAAGAAGACAGTTGCAACCCGATTTAGAGATCCCGACGAAATGGGTCTCACCTGGCCCGCAGGAGCTGAAGTGGAACATCGACGCCTCCTGGTGTAGATCCTCGCTGGCGGGAGCTGTAGCCAGAGTTTTCAGAAATGTAGCTGGTGTTCTTGTTGACGGATTTGCAAAGAAAATCCATGCCTCGACAATTGCGATGGCCGAATCCCTAGCTCTGAGAGAAGTCCTACTGTGTTTAAGGGAAAGTAGATCTGAAAGTATTGCTCGTGTGGGAGTCTATCCACAAGTCTTCAAGGAAAGTGATCTGAACATGTGTATATCATCTGACAGCCTTACTTTGGTGGAGTGCGTATTAGGCCGAGCTAAGTCTTCTTGGTCGGCACAATCAATAGTAGATGACTGCAAAAGAATTTTGGCCCAGCTAAGTGAAGTTTCGGTCTTATACGAACCGAGGGATAACAACAAAGCCGCGGATTGGGTCACCAAAGCCCACCGAGCCAACTCTCTTCCTACCAATTGGGTTTTATTTCCTTCTCAACCTCTAATTTCTATCTTATGTATAGAATTTCCATCTAATGGAGCCCCTTTTATGGGCTAGTAATGAAATTATTCTCCTTCGGCAAAAAAAAAAAAAAAGACTTGATGGAAGGGTTGTGTTGAATTGATTTTAAAGTATATAAACTACATTGAAAAAAAAAATCAAGAACTATATCAAACAACAAGAAAATGCTAAGAATCGAAAACTGTCCAAACCACTCAGAATTGAACCAAACCGACTCAGATTCTACGGTTCCTATGGAGACTGGTTCTTGGTTCCAATTTGAGTACCAATCCAGTTCTCAATTCCAGGTGAGGAACCGCTACTTGAATTGGACCAATGTGTGTACATCTATATATATATATGGTAGATATATGGTAGAAAGAAATATATGAATCTTCTACCATAATAGCTGTTATTCTTATTGTAATTTACTTCGCTAGCTTGCACCTTATACCTTATAAACCTGAAATTGTATAGTTTTGGACGAAAAGAGGGTATTAAAAAAAAAAGAGGAAAGAAAAGAACATTTATTCATTTCTTTCTCCCTCTTCGACCACGATGCAAAAAATCTAGACTCAGAAAAGAGAAGCGCCGGCGGTGGGCATTTAGGAAAGTCAAGCTGATTGGGTGTCTTCTTCATTCAAGCGACGATACAAAAGACGAATGAAATGAAGTGAGAGGTTGGGGGATAGGGAAAAGAGTGAAGTCGATCAGGCTTTGGCAAAAGCTCTTGAATTAGCATAGGGCCAAATCAGCGGTAGGAGAACTGTACTAACCTGCTTCAGTGACTTTCTTAGGGTTCCACGGGATAAGAAAGAAGGTCCAGGTTCCATTTCTAATGAAGTGAAGGTTCCCCCAACTCCCTATTCTCTCTTAAAGCATTCTAAAGCTCGGCGAAAAAGGGTTGGTTAAGAACTATTAATCGTAAACCATAATAGTTACAGCCACTCTATGGAAATGTTCACCTTTGGAATGAAGATAGATGAGCAGGTACTTGAGCCTGGAACTGGTGAAATTCGGGAGAAGATGAAATGGTCATTATACTGGCGGGAAGGGGGCCAAGACATGGCCACGACTTAAGATTCAAGTACCTTTGAAAAGACTAAAGGAATGGGGGGAATGACTACCTAGTTGAAAGCATAGGCTAATACGAGTCGAATAGAAGAATGAAGGCTTAGATTACAAGATCCTAGACACAATCTTCCTAGAGATGGAAAGCCCCTTGCCTCGCCTTTTTTAGCATCTCCTTCTTGCTTGCTTACCTAGCTCTTGTCTTAGTGACTCTTCCTCTTTCATTTTCTATTTTTTTTTCCGAGTGTTAAAAAAAGAGTAGATTTTTCATTTGCTGATGAATTTGATCGGTCCTGATTCGATCAATAATGGGATTCTTGGCTAGAGAAAGGTTCGGTGACATGGACGCCTAGCCCAACTGGGTTAAAACATCGTGCGACTCGGAGGACATAAGACTTCTTGGTCAAGCCCAATTGCTGACAGGATGCTCCTACCCCACCATGCCTGGACTTTCCTTAAGAAGAAAGAGGGGGGTATGAAGGGTGGAAAAGACTGCCATAAGTGTATGAGAAAAAGATAACCTTAAGTGTTGGAGTGGTGACAAAACTCTTGATTGATCAACGTAAGTGAATTGTGCTTAGATGCTATGTCAAACTGCACCGATCTACGAGAGGAGTTGATGGATGAGTAGGCTTCCCCTTTTGATTCACGGAATGTGATCTAGGACATGATGGGAATTTGCGTGCCTTGGTAGGAAAGAGATCACCAGAGTATAGCACAAGATCGCCTTTTCTTGCTACCATGGGGTTAACCTGTGAACAAGGTAAACCCAATGGGAACCAAAAAGCGGAAGGGTAACGCATTGGGCAGAAGACGATCCACAAAGCGAAGGCTCACCCAACTGAAGGAAGGAGCTTTGGAAGCTAACCAACAACTTAGAGCTAATAGAAAGGAGGTAAGATATGCAATAGGTAGCTTGCTTCTTCATTCCTGTAGCTCGAGGTTAAGAGGAAAGAGAATATAGGAGTGAAGCAAGAGGGATGTGTTCAGTCTATTTTAAAAATAAAGAAGATTTTTGGAATGGTAACAAGATCATACTAGTGCCTTAATTGAATATGAATAAAATAGAATATGTCCCATTACCAACATAAACTTGATCCTTGCTTCCAAATGAAGTAGCTTTGAGTGGTGTGGTTAAGAAGTGCAACAACTTCATCAATTTGAGAACGAGCAAGGAGGGATTAAACACCTCTAATTTCCTTCTTCATTAATAACTATATGTGGACGCGTAGATCAGAGGGTTTCTAGCTTCTATAACATAACAAAGGGAATAAGAATCCAGATGATTTACAACTCATTGAGTGTGCAAGTCAAGAGTTTTGAATTGATTTCAGATCAATTCTTCATTGCAATCGCTTCAATCGACCCCCTCGGTGAAAAATCGTAACATGCCTTGAAGAATTCCTACCAGTAGACTTCCCTGTACTCAAAGTGAATTGTCTAAGTGCTCTCCCTTGTCTCATTCTCAATCTCGAAATCATTTGATTCCATCCGAATTAGCTCCTTCTCCTACTCCTTCTTTTCCTTCACTGTCATTTGTGGTGTTTCCTCTTCTTCTTGCGAGTAGTCGATATGCCTACAAGCCTCGCGAGTGGTGTTAGTTTAGGGAGGACTTGTTCCCGGTTCGTGCGATTGAGAAGCCTCAAGCTCTACCCCCGTTACTCAACCTCTATAAAAGAAGCCAAGCCAATTCCCATTTTTATAATAAGTTGGTAAGCTCCATGGTCTAGGCAAGCTGTGTGCTATCTAGGTAGAAGATCTCTAATCATTAACCTCTGGTTCACGGCTTAAATATGCAATAGATTAAGTGTTATTAAATCAATCTTGTTGTCATGAATGGACGTTGGTTTGTGAAAGTCAGCAGGACATGAACATTAGATTTGAGTGTCGGTCAATCATGAATGTTGATTGCTCCAGATTTGCGACCACAACAATCAAAAGCTGGACCATAAAGTAGTTCGTGCTGTTCTGCTTTGCCACAAGATGCAAGAGAACTACCTTCAGATCCTGGAAAAACAAGCTAGATATGTCTAGAGGATTAGTAGGCATGACAAATGAGATGGATGGATGGATATATAATTCTACCAAAACTAGTCCTTTCATTGGGTAGGAACCATTCCAAAATCAATCTTGAATTAGCACATGGTTGTAGGTTACGCTAGTAGGATTGGTTCTATGGACCTACCCAGGTGGTCGGATCTTGGATGGGTTTGTAGAACCATTTGGCATTTCTCGATTCCCACTTTATGGTATCAATCCTTAGTGGGTGGTTCTTAGTCCCAACCTGGAATTGGGAACCACCCACTCTAAAACCGATCACCTTTAGTTCGGGTATCCATAGGATTATTGTTTTGTGGATAAAAGAATGTGATTCATCTAGTCTATGTTATTACATGGGCAATCTTTAAGGCTGCGTTCGACAATTAGGATAAAATTCATAATATAATAAAATTTATCTTATTATATATATAGTATTTGCTCAAGATAGGATAAAGTCGAATATAAGAAGAATTAGACCAAATAAAATTATTCCATAAGGGAGGTGGAATAAATGTGAATTGGATTTCTAGTATCCATAATTGAAAAGTTATTTTTTTCGAATAACAAATTTCTTAAATTAACAAAATAAAAATTATATTTCAATATAATTAATATTTGAATTCGAATATAAGAAATTCAAAATAAAAATAATAATGTCTTATTTTAATTTAATCTTATATTTATATATTCGAATTTAATTCTATTTTATAATATAAGTTCAATATATAAATATAGATAAATATATATTTATATTTAGAGTTACTGCCCTGAAAAATCTCAAACTGATATACCCGTGACAAATTTATCCAAAACTAATTTTTTGATCACAAAAAACCTCAAATTAGTACACATTTGATAAATTTATTCAAAACTGATATAGTTGTGACAAATTTATCCTTTGTTAATTTCCGTTAAATTTTACTGTCAAATTATTAAGTTAAATGACACGTGACATTTGATTGGTATACCGGTTTGGGATTTTACTCTCTGTTTCTTACAGTTATATAATTTTTGTAAATTTTTATGGTATTAATTCAATTTAACGCAATGCATATTTGTCACAAATGTACAGATTTAGGGTCTTTGGTGGTCGAATAAATTAGTTTGGGATAAATTTGTCACAAGCATATTTGTTTGGGATCTTTTATTGTCAGTTGAGATAAATTTATCACAGATATATCAGTTTGGAGTTTTTCATGATTAAAAAATTAATTTATGGTAAATTTGTCATATGTGTACCAGTTTAGAGTTTTCAGGATATTAACTCTTATATTTATTACATAGTTTAGGTATTTTAGATATATTAGTATAATTTACTATTTAATAAAATTTTGTTAGAAAATGATGGAAGGGGAATAAAGAAATAAAAAATAAATTAATTAAAAAAGAAGAAATAAAATAAAAAATAAAATACAAATAGTGTAAGTAAGAGTGTCCCAAGAAATCTTTAACATATTCATTTAATTTTTGGTTTCTTTATACTAATATGTTGTTATACTTTATATCAAACAATGTACAATGATGTGAATTTATCTGACTTTATCATTACAATTACTAAACAGTGAATATGACATAACAAAATCCCTAAATTTCATATCTTATTCTATCCAATCCAATCATATCCTAATAAAAAATCCGGACGACTAAATGTAGCTTAAGAGGACGATAACAAGATAAATTCTTGCCGACGAAGTGATCCAAAGCAATTCATCTCCAGTTGTATGGACTCCACAGTCTACCCAATCCTCTAGAACATCAAGCTATTGAAAAGCACGTATTAAAATTTTGTGAACATACTCTTGCATGTTAGAGCGAGTTTGTCATTCGTCAATAAAGGCACAAAGGCACACGCACGAGTTAGACTTCCAGAAATTAAAAGGTTTGAGATCGCTTTCTCAGGCGAGCTATTGCCTATAGCACCGGCGGATTGCGCACAAAATGATTCTCTTTAAGCGCTGAAGCGATGTTTAAGGAGACCGTGTTTAAAATTTATCATGAGTCGCCTTGATGAATCATCTTGTTGGGAGAGCGAATAATTTGTCATCAAACACTTAGGACTTCTGACTGTGCTCGAAATCTCGATCTCTTGACCACAATGATCCGGCCTTCGGCACATGTTAGGCAAGCGACCTCATGTAGGAAAGACAGATCAAATTATATTTACATCGGCACATGTATTATTCGGCTGAACAGTCACGTTTATCTTAGTTAGTCATGACTTGATTGTGAATCCGTGATGAGAGTCAAACGTGTTTTCATGGGGAGCTGAAGACGCTCAAACCGATTTTATAAAATTGAGTCTCGGGTACAATAGTATTATTTATCATAACTGCTTTTTATCCTTAACCGGTACATAAAATGTTCAGCACATGTGTATTCACTGGTTGCACAAATTAGATGTCAATACTACACATTTACCTTAAAACCATGCTTTGTTTGCTGTACCAATTCATTTTTAATGCTCATCTATTTCTATTAAGGTTAATACAAAGAAAAATCTCAATCCAACATCCTATAATACACTTATGCCAAAGTAATTTGTCATCAAATCTTTAGGATTTCGACTAAATTCGAAATCTTGACCTCTTGACCACAAGGATCAAGCCTTCGGGAAGTGTTAGGAGAGCGACTAGATTGTGATGGAGAGATTCATGTAGGAAAGACATATCAAATTGTATTTACATCGGCACAAGTATTCTCTAGCCACACAGTCATGTTTACTTTAAATGGTTATGACCTAAATGCATGACGAGAGTCCAATATGTTTTTATGGGGAAATTGAAGACGCTTAAAATTAATGTCATAAAATTGAGTCTTGGGTATAGTAGTATTATTTATCATAGCTCCTTCGTATCCTTAACTGATACATAAAAAGTTCAACACACATGTACTCGTTGTTGCACGGCTTAGATGTCAATACTTCACATTCACCTTAAAACTATGCTTTGTTTAGTGTTTATCTATTTCTATTAAATTTAATACAATTAAAAATCTCAATCTAGTGTCTTATGATATATTTATCCCAAAGTAATTTTCATGAGATCAAAATTAATTTGAAGTTGATTTGTCTCAGGGTACAAATTTGAAAAGTTTTCATGGACAATGAATTGTAGGAAGCTAATTTAGCTTGTATATCAATTTTCAACATCAGATCCTAAGATAATCGCCTGTATATTTTAAAGTAATTTATCAATAAAAAATATTTTTAGCACAAATCATAATTTGTGTTAAAATGTTTTGGTGGACGATGAAATGCCTTTTAGTTCATTCATTTTTTTTTTTTGTAATCGACATAAGCATCACTTCTAGAGCAATAATTTTGGGATTATTAATTTTTCACAAAGCAAATGAGTAATAAATGACTGAAAAGCTATTGTAGGAAGCTATTTTAACATTAATGAACGACATCTTCGGGAATTTTTTATTTTTTTTCTAATCAGCTTATATTTCATTTTCTTTTAAAATAGGGAGACTTTTATTTCTCTCGAAGAACGGAAGCCTCACTGTTATAAGAGAGAGAGAGAGACAGAGAGAGACCGATGAATCGAATACGGACGGGCGAAGAACATTGTCGACGCTGAAAATGGCGAGGTCTCTGCAACGCTTCTCGAGCCGAGCTCTCGCGCTCCGTCCGTCGCTGCTGGCGGCGTCGCGGCCTTTCTCCGCCGACGCCGACGCGCTGGTGGAAATCAAAGCCGGCGAGATTGGCATGGTCTCCGGTATTCCCGAAGATCACCTTCGGAGGCGGGTACGAACTCCTTTCCCCAAAATTAGATCTTTGCGTTTAGTGCTTTTCGCTCTCACTGCAAGTATTAGGGTTAATATGGTTGCAATACGATCGAATCTGGTTCTTCGGGATATTGCTTCCCCGGGGACTCTATCGATTTTATGTACCTGCAAGTTGCTGCTTTGTGGATCGTCTCCACGTCGGATTTTGGGAACCAGAGTCGCAGTTCGGTTTGGGGTTTTCGGGGTTTCTTGTTGTGCTTCGGTTTTCATGATTTTTTACCAGTAGTGGTTGTATAGGTATTGCGAAGATGGGGATTTGTGGCATTGAAAGTCATCACATTGGAGTTATAGCTGTCTCTTCTCTTTCCAGTTTCCCATTCCTTGATATTCCCCACTTCTGTTGCAGGTTGTGATATATTCACCTGCAAGAACCGCGACTCAGCAAGGATCAGGGAAAGTGGGGAGGTGGAAAATTAACTTTTTGTCAACACAAAAGTATGTAGTGCAATCTGGTTGGGCTCTTCAGTTTGGAAAATCTTGGGCTATTTTATGTTGTGCATCTGAATTGGGTTTAACTTTAGTGCTTCCATATGGTGGGTATGCGGCTACTTCCCAATCTTTGGATTACTGCAAACATAGCACATCTTTCCTCTGTCGAACATGCTGTGCTTCAGCTTATTACTCACATCTACACATGAAGGTGTCCTGTTAATTTAATCAATCATGAGTAAACATGCGATGCTTCAGTAACTGTTGAACTTTAAAATTTCTGTTATTTGTTTTTGGTATTATGAGTGTATATTCCTCTCTCCCTGTATAATATCCTCGAGACACTCACATGTGTGAGCAAAATATGAATGCATGTATCTCTCTTCAAATTAGGTACCTAGAAGTTCATCACGTCCAATCAATTTGCATTTTCATAAAAGTTTTTGGTTAGATTTTTGATTGGTTGCTGCTTTACAATCTACTCACATTTTCATATATATATCTTTTTTTTATGTGATCATGAAAACTTTTGATTTCTCCTTATGAAATTACAAATTGCAACTAATAATGATGATAACTAGAACTCTCACCAACTAATTTGTGATGATGTTCTAATGTTTATAGGCTTAAATTTGGAGATTGAGGCCGAACCACTTTGAATATCCTAGACGATTTTCTATCCCAACTCTTCCTTATACTTGATTTCTTGTTAATTATCTTTTGGAACCCAATTCACCCTTCTTGTGTTGTGACCATTATCCAAGCCAACTACTGAATACTCATCTCTTGAGTATCCTATCTTATTTTTAATTGGGATACGTCTGCAGGTGGGAAAATCCATTGATGGGTTGGACATCCACTGGGGACCCATATGCTAATGTTGGTGATGCTGGATTTAATTTCGATAGTGAAGAAGCTGCGAGGTCATTTGCTGAGAGACATGGTTGGGAGTACGTGGTACGTGTAGAACACTGAATTTGTCTTTACTCTCTTGTATCCCTGTTCTGCAGATGCTTTCGGTCACATGTTTGCTTGGTTTACTGGTAATCCCCTCAGAGAGTTGAGTGTGCATTCATCCGTATGCTCAAGTATACATATAGACTGGATTGGTTTGGGTTTGTGCATGTTCTTGTGCATCCCTTTTATGGCTAAAATAAGTTTTCCTACAGATGTCTAAGCATGTAATGAGGATAACGGCTTACTTTTTATGCATTTCTCCTCAATTAGGATTTTAGGTCATGCACATTATTGCTGGCTTAGTACGAACCTTTGTGCAGCTGTATGGTCGCTCCATTGTTACCTGAAAGTCATTGGCTGGCTGTATATTAGATTCTTCTCCAACCTTGAAATGGCATGACCCTTCTGCATTCTGGATGTCTTTTTCCCCCCTTATTGTTGGAAGCCTGAACGAGGGGGAAAGTAGAATGAGACTGTTTCCTTCTCCCTTATCTGAGTACAACCTTTGTATCTATGTTGTTAGTTTTGTGCATGCTGGTTTTCAGTTACCATATCAAGTTCATGATCATCAGGGGCCAAGTACTTGCATTTTGCGTCGTGTGGACTTCTCCAGTTTAATGTTGACTTGGCTAAAGCATCTATGATTCATGCTTGCGAGAATCGTTGCTTTGCCTGAGATTTTCTAGGTATTAAATTTGGGGTATTTATAGGGACTTATGCTTGTAGATTAATGGAGTTAAATGATCTTGAAATTTCATGTTACAGTTGTAAGACAACTGTGACTGACAGTCATTGTTTAGCTGCATATCATTTGAATATTAGCTGGAACTATAAGGGCCTTTATATTTTTTTTTTGGTGCTTGGGCATTTTCCAGGATTTGAAAGATTAGGAGAAATCTTGTAACTTTTGCCAACTTGGCCTTATCAGCTCTTTTCCAAAATGAAATTTTGAGAAATACTTCTGTCCCATACAAGACAAGGAAGATCTTGTTCCAATTTTAGTTGCAATAGCTTGTTTCTATGTACTTGCTTCTCATGTGGTCTTTTAGTTCTTAATTTCAGATTGCAAGAGATTTAGTCATGAATGTTTTAAACATATTCGTATATATGTGTACACGGGTCCAAATGAACTTGAGCCTGTGTTCCAAATTGAAACGTGAAAATGGCAAGTTGGATGAATAGCAAATTGGCCACTGATGAAAGCTTTGTTTGTGTACTTATTTAAAGTATACAGACAGATAAGTTGAAAAGGCTTTCTTTTATAAACGTTAGGTATCTTCAGGGCTGGATGAGTTGGTTGGGTCAAAGGGGAGGGTTATTTCTATTGATAGGATTAGGAGTACAATACCAACCCAATTGGAAATCACTTGGATGCTCCACATCCCAATTTGTATTGGCAAACATCATACAAGATAGAATGGGAGAAAATTAATCTGTCCATTTCCTTGTTCCTGCTGATTATTTAAATGGATATTGACACCATATTCACCTAAGTGTGCTTCAACTTGTTGATGTGCTACCTTTGCAAATTATTAAGACGACTTGCTATATCAACTGTGTCATCTTAAAGTTTATGTATCATCCATGATCTCAGTTGTTATCTCCAAAAAGCCACGATTGACCACGCATATATTATTTCTGCAGGTTAAGAAGCATCACACCCCTTTATTGAAGGTATGAGTTCTTCCTTTTATGTGTGCTGTCTGCTGTGTGAGAGCCTACATAACACAATGTTAATCTGGTGGGAAAAGATGTGGTTCTGGCTGTACATATTGTTCTGGTCTTTTTTCTTATTAACAAAGACTGATGGTACCATGTCATGTTGCTTGGTAGTATTTTTCAGGCTATTGATTGTACTAGTGGTCTTGATAGCTTTCAGGGATCTAATACTCCATGGCAATAGGGCGAGACTTATTATAGACATTCTTTTAGAAAAGCTCATGTACTCTCTGGAGTCCAGAACTTTGACCAGTAGGTTTTAGTTACCTTTTTCTTTCCTTCTCATTTGTTCTCTTCAATGTGCATCATCAGGACCTTGGGCAGTCTTTATAACTTTTTTTTTTTTTTTGGCCTTTCCTCATTGTCATTCTTCTACCTTTTAATTTATCTTTTGATTTTGGGGATTTTTTAATTAATTTGCTTTAAAGGGGGCAATCCTACCCCCTGTATGATGGAGGCCATTAACAATGATGATGATGATCATAGCTGTCAATCACATCCGACTGATCTTGAAAGGAATGACTGGAAAAAACAGAATGTCGTATTAATAGAGAATTCTGAAAATATTTTCTTTTTACTGTTGTAATTATAAATATTTATCTCTGTGAAAATCAAAACATTTATGCAATCACTTTCTAAGATGTCTTTAGTTGCCAATTAAAAGATATAGCTGTCCAGCACTATAAAGAGAAGTGGCAGCAAGTAGGCTTATGGCAGATTGCAGAACTGATAGCTATGTGATCGGCTCCCTGTAGTGCAGTATTTCCTCTTCCCTTATGGTACATTGCTCATTTTCTAGGGTGTCATCTGGCTAAGCGCATGAGACATGGACTTGGTTCCCGTGAAAATTGTTTAGATCAATTTTCGTAATCCTCATTTAGCTTCCTTAGTGTTTTGCAAAGGTGTGGATGGCAACCATGTTAGGCCTCTGATGGCAGATTGCACTGAAGAAGAGATTGGATTGTGTGTTTTCCATTCATGATGTAAACGAGAATAAATCTTTATGTATTTGATAGAGCAATAGAAGAAGAAAATAAAAACACAGTGACCTATATTTCCCTGGCCTAGGAAATTTCTGCTGCTGGTTTTCAATAATTTCTTTTCTTGGTAACTGCAGCCAAAGGCTTATTCTGACAACTTCAAGTGGAAGGGCCCGGCGCCAAACTGAGGAACATTGATCTTTCAGTTTGCCCCTACTTTGGTTCATATTGAAGAGAGGTTCCATCACAAGCTGTCATCTTCTTTGTTGTGTCTGGGACATAGTCCAGACTTCAAACTCCATTGTTCTTTGTCGTGTACCGGATGTATTGTTGCTCCATGGTGATAGCTCAGTGGTTATAATAATTGGCTAGAGAATGGTTCTTTTTTGCCTTCCTACTATCTCAATGATGAGATTATGTTTTGTTCACAAATTTAATTAAGGCCACACTCTATATTTCTGTTCATAAAGCTGTAGAAAAGCTGCAAAATTCCTGTAATTAGTGAAACCATTCTTGATGCATGTCAGCACAACTGCTATAGACATAGATGACTCTAGATGCTTGAAGAGCATGAAGTGTGAAGCGACAAGATTGTGGAGGCCATGAAAAGAGGTTTTCTGGTATAAGTACGCACCGTCAGAAGCCGAACTATTGTCTATTTGATAAGGAATTGGCTTTGCTGTGAATTTGGAGTGGACTTTTCACGAGATCACAGTATTAACAAATGGAAAAGGAAAAAGATCACCAAAAATCTCAAACTTTGTCCAAAGTGATATATTTATTAAATTTTCTTTTTGTGATATGAAAAATCCCAAACTTTGCAAATTGTGACTCATTTTACCCCATCAAGGACATTTTCGTCTTTTTTTTTAAATGTTTTTCCTTTTTCTTTTCTTTTTCTTTTTTTCTTCTCTCTTCCCTCTGTCGGCTATGGTAGAGCCGGTGGAGGGAAGCTGGTGTCCGGCGAGGGCTGCCCTTGTCGGCATTGGGCGAGGGTCGCCCTCGACTGGGCTGGCTAGGGAGGCTAGGGCCACTCTTGCCAGCATCAGGCAAGGACTTCCCTTGCCAAATCTGGGAGGGCACCCCTCTCCCAATGCTGATGAGGGCTTGGTGAGGGGTGCCCTCGCCCGACCCAACTGAGGGCCGCCTCCCCAACGTCGGCGAGGGTGGCCCTAGCCAGCCTAGGCGAAGGCGATCTCACCTGATGCCGGCGAGGGTAGCCCTCGCTGAATGCTGCTTCCCTCCGTCAGGAGAGAAGAAGAAAAAAAAAAGTAAAAAGATCAAAATATCTTATAATTTAGGATAAATGTGTCACACAGATAGACATTCAAGATTTTTTGTGTAACGAAAAAAAGTTCGGGGTAAATGTGTCATGGTTGGCAAACTTTAGGATTTTTCATGTTACAAAAATAAGTTTTGAGTAAATTTGTCACTCTGGGCAAAGTTTGAGTTTTTTCCCAATGGTAAAAGAGGGCACATTTGATGTCTTTTGGGACCTTGTTAATGGAACGACGGTTAACTTTTGTTCTTATTTGAATAGCCTGAGTAGCTTAGATTTGTGACACTAGTTAATTAAAATTGCGTATAGACCTCTTGCATTTTCACCTGTTTAACTCTGCCTCCTATATTCTTAGACTCGCTTTGCCTCTTAGAACAAATTTGCATGAGCAGGACTAATTGAAACTTCATTTAGAAAAGGTACCCGTGAAACTTTAAGCTCAGATTACTCACAGAGCTCGATTCGAAACCCTAACCTCTCCCTACCAGCACCTGCCACTGCGAGAATCCATTCCTAGTGCCACCAAAGTTGTCGGAGTAGGTGCAAAATCGCCATCGTCTCCTTGCTCCTCTCCCTTTTCTATCTCTTGATTGAGGTTCGTGACACAAATGTCCAGATTGGGGTTGCTTGTCTTCAATTTGGATCATATGGCAGGTTCCAATCATTGCTAAACTCCAATCTGCCTACAATGGTTAACGGCCTCCCCAATTTTGGCGACAGTCTGTAGAAAGGAGAAAGAGAGAGAGTGATAAGTTTCGGGTGGTTAAGGCAGACGGTTGGTGGCTTCGTCATTGCCATAGTTTGGGACGAGATTTGGGGAAGAGATTGCTCATACTTACTAGATAATAGATGATTTCTACCCTATAAAAGATATAAAAGAAGACAGACCACAACTCAGGATATCTAAATTTAAGTGAAGTATTCAAACTTCATACTAGAGAAAATTTAGTTGTTTTGAGGATTACGTTTTTTATAATGTCATGTACAATATTCCCATTGGCATGTCTTACTATATTCTGATGGGAAAAGTACCAAAAAAGTCATAAACCTATTGCATTGATACGAATTTAATTCTAAACTTTTCAATTGGACAAATTTAGTCCTAAACCTTTTAATATTGGTACCAATTCAGTCCATCCGGCTAATTTTGGCCGGCCGGCGCTGACATGGACATCAGCCGGTAGCTGGACGCTAACGTGGCAATTTTAAAGATTTTATTTATTTTTTTATTAATTTTTTATTTTCCTTTTCTTTTCCGGCGGTGGCCGGCGAGGACCGCGAAGCCCTTGTCGGCCGCTGTCGAAAAAGAAAAGGAAAAAGTAAAAAAAATCAAAAAAATTAATAAAAAAATCAAAAAAATATTAAAAAAACATTAAAAATTGCCACGTTAGTGTCCGGCCACCAACCAACGTCCACGTCAGCTTCGGCTGGCCAAAATTGGCCGAATGAATTGAATTTGTACTAATATTAAAATGTTTAGGACTAAATTGGTCTAATTGAAAAATTTAGGATTAAATTGGTATAATTTTATGATTTTTTTTATACTTTTTCCATATTTTGATAGAATATTTTACTTTGGTGAATTTGTCCATCGTTTTACTTTTTCAATGACTTACATAAGTCGACATTGTTCGAGATCTCACCCTAGTAAATTTCTGCCTCTGTCACTGAATGAAGTGGACATCTTATGGAATCTTCCATCATGTCAGCGTCAACTTGTGAGTTATCAAATCCAAGTAATTGTCATAATTTGCTTGTGAATTCAACTGAATCATACCATCTGAAGCCTCGTCACCAGTACCCATTTATCGCGAGCCACAATATCCAAGGGCGACTTTAAAACTGATAGGTTGACCTTGTGTCGACCGTATAAAAAGAGGGTATCCATTATCTTTCTCTCTCTCTCTCTACTTCAATTCTATTTGTCTATTTTTCTCATTTTTAATGCAGCTTTATTTTTTTCTGTTAACATTATTACTTTAATTTCTTTGAAAAATTAAAGATGTAAACGCACGATAGAATACACTAATACCTCATTTAGACCTTACTGTAAGGATCCCACAATTGTTACAAAATATGGATGAGCGTGGTTTTAGGGTAAAACTTGGAACTGAAGAATCGGAACGTCCAGTTCCAAGTTCCAAAATATGCGAAGTAGGTTTCATGTTCCAAAAGTTGTGAATCTATTTTGACGGATAGATTCCGAATTCTAGTTAGGTGGAACCTAAAATCTTAAACAAGTTTTTTGTATTTGTTATTTATTTATGTTTTCGCGTTATCCTACGTATTTTATGTTGTTCAATGATAAGTGTATAATTTGGAATCACTAGTTTGAGTTTTCATTTTATGAGCGAGACTTCGACTTTGTTAATATCTCATATTCTTTGCGTGTCTAAATATAAGTTAAGGTCAGTAGATTGTAACAGTAAGTGATGGTTGTTAAATATGATGATTCATTGATGTTGTTCATTTGATAATACATGTGGAACTTGGATAGAACTTGGAATTGACTCAACAACAGATAGGGGATAAGTTTTAGCCGGTAGATTTCAAATTTCACTTGAAACCTATATCGCTCATCCTCACAACAAAATATTCAATTTAAGCCATGATTACTTAGTGATAGAGGTGACAAAATGGGTCTTAGACCCATTGAGTTAGAGTAAGAGAGTAAAAACAAAAATTGTAGAGGCGGATTTGATTTAAATAAGTCATGAAACCATTTAACACCCATATTATCTTGGGTTTTATCATTCTAAGTTCATTTATCGACCAAAAAAAAAAATTAAAATTCATTTATGACTGGTTTACTAAATATAACCAACATATATAACTGTTCAACCCATCAAATATGGCTTAAAAAATGTATCACAGACTCATTTTGACAGCCATAGCTCAAATTTTGCAATCTCATGAAGTACATTTTAACCCATCCACCAATGAGCCACAATGCACAACAACGGCGACATGGTCACATAGTCAATGTAGCCCCAATATTAACAAGGTTGAACAATCTCAAGCATAATCCCACTAAAAATTACGAAAGCTTGCTTGAAGTAGATCTAATTGATAATAGATTTGCATTCAGCTTTCCTGTTTAAGCTGAAATGGACCAGCTTCCTGTATCGTTCTATGTTTTGACATATAATTGTATGCTGTTGAATCGGATCAGCTCGATAAGTTTGCTAAGTACTGGAATATATTTAATAGGCAATAATCACTTACGAATTCTTCAATATCTTTTCTGTTTTTACCTTTCCAGTAATTCAAATGACTATTCCAATGCAAATGAACTTCGTCAAGAGAGAACGTGGTGGATATATTGCTTTCATCATAGTACTGAATGCACAGGTTAACCACCGGTAGTGATCAGCAAACCCGAATTCAAAGTGAAATTATAATGAATAAAATTTAATTAATTACTAATTAAGTTGTGCAATTGCTAATTACATTTACTGCCTAATAAGCTCCATTACAAGTGGAGAAAAATAGCTACAGGAGGATATAAGGACTCCGGTTTTGCCTCACAGCTGAAACATTTTGCTAATGGTGGAAACATAGCGATTTGAAAGGCTACATACCGGCTGAGCATCTTCATCCTATTACTACAGTAGACCTCCAGCAAGACAATATTCATTTAAGAACTGTAATTCCGCTCGTGTTGGGCGACAGCTTCTTCATGTAGTACTTAGAGTTGCGAGACAGATTGATCCTTTTCCTTCTCTTCTCCGGTATCTGATCAATGGAGCACTGCGAGAAGCCACGCCTCACAAACCTACGCATTGACAAGGACAAGTAGTTGCAATTAAATGAATAGTCAAAGCGCACCATTGGCTGGCAACTGTGGTTGACCAATGTGCACAAGTGTTTCCGCTGCAAGAGGTAAACATATTCATGTTTATGAGAACCGGGATTAGGAAATATACCAATCTGCAGTACGGGTTGTGAGCAAGAAAAGCCTCTCCAACCCAAGAGAGGATGCTTTCTTTTCAACATAATCTGCAAATGACGAACCATAATCAGTTGATACAGCAATCAATTAAATGGAGCAACAAAGAATCACCAAAAAACCAGTAGCACTTTATTTTTATGCAATTGACTTTCAATAACGAAGTTGAACACAATCAGCTTTTTCTACAGGCAAAAGAAAGGGCAATAGCACTGTCTTAAGTCTCTATTTTTGCTGGACATCAGATGTAACAGCAAGATGCAAAAATATATCATTGTATGCCATATATGCCAGACTTCATAAAATAGAAAATAGGAAGGATTTCAAAGTCTCAAACTTCAGTATAAGTGGGATATTCAGAAGGTTACATGCATTTTTAAGAGAAAAAAAACCTGTAAATGACCAATTTCTTCCCACGTATCAATTTTATACTAGTAATGGTCGTTTGTACCTTTCATCCTTGAGAATGAGGGTAAGGATTGAAATACAGCAACCCCAGTTATGTAATCTTGGTATATGGAAACATGTGTAGTATCTAATCTTGGTATTCACATTAGTCCATCCTAATGTTTGGAACTTTGGCTTCAAAATGGATTTATTATTGCTAACTCAAAATTATTCTTTCTGTAGACAAATTAATAACTAAATACTGAACTTAAAAAGGAGCAGATCCCAAAAGGACACTCTTATTTGGAAGGCATCTAATTGCAAGTTCAACCCAATAGATTGCATTCTTAGATCGAGATTCTTAAGTTATTAACACCCAGGGCATGCAACTAAAATCAACTTGCAGACCACGATCAAAGATATGGAACAACAAATAATGCTGGAGCCATATGGTCAGAAGCAACTTCTTACCAAGTAATTTATCTCCCTGTCCTTGTCCACGACAGTCAGGAGAAACTGCAATTGCGGCAACCTCCCCACACTTCTCTTCAAAGAAAGGGAAAAGAGCAGCGCAAGCTATGATCTGACCCTCTCTCTCTACCACAATGAATGAATCCAATGCTTCAAGTAGCTATCCAAAATGTAAAGACCAGAAGGATATACTGTCAACTTCATATAGTAAAGTAAATAATTTAAAAGATTTATTCTCTTCCAAAAAGCATGTAGTGAAAAATCTCAACAGACAGCATGGAGGAAAATTGCAAGATTCAGCGACCAGAAGCCCAAAAAGGGAGGAGGCATAACCTCTTGATCAGTCCTCTTAACCAATGTGCCAGAGTCTTCCAAAGGTTTTATTATCTGTCTTATTCCAGAAAGGTCTGTTTCCCTTGCCATTCTGGTACCCTCATACAGATCACTGGAAAATAGATTAACAAAATTAGCAACAAATGAGACGGCGTCAAGTATAAATTATGTCCCTTGCAATGGTACAAGAAAACGTGTGATTTTCTCTTTCAGCAGAATTAGGGAAGCATTCAATTACATTGATTACAGCCACATCGATCTATCATCCCAATGGTATCCATTAAAAGGCTATACAAGGATACACTCTCATGTAACAAGATAGTAAAGGAGGAACGCAGAATGTGTGACGGTAGAATACCTAAACATTCACAAACTAACTTTTGATGATCAAACAGATGCCAATTGAGTAATTTCACTACTGTCACAATCAGGATCTACAAACAAGGGATGCCCAGGGCAAAAAGTCAAGTCAATAACTCAGTAGCATGGATGATCATGCGCTCAGAGGCCAACCGTTATGCATCACTAACTTATTGACGGTACAACCTAAGCCCTTGCCCTAGTAAGGATGAGGACAAGGGGATTTTAACCTTCACCTACTGCTGGTGGAATAAAAATTTCGACCCCAGAAAATTAAATATGCAGGTATGAGGAGTATGAGCATAGTTCCATCATAGCGCCATGATAAGCAGAAGTAAAACACTGCTTCAACCTATTGAACAGCATATATACATCAACTATTGGGACAGTAATTTCACACCTACCTTCTGTTCTTGTGTTTTTAGACATGGCACTTTGTATACTCCAAAAACTTAACGTTAGCAAAGAAAAAGAGTTCAATAAAAGCTAGGATGGATTGGGGGGGGGGGGAGCAACAATGGGGAAGAGACACTTTTACCTTCCTTGCCATCAATGAGAGCACCTTTTACATAACAAAGAGAAAAGCTAAATCCCACTACAGACATGTTCAACTTTGAGATTACAAAAACACCAATCACAGAGAACTGTTGTAGAGATTTGTTTTGATGTTTTTGAGAACAGCAGTAAAGATATCCAGTTTCCTCACTGGTAATTGAAGTCTGGGGATCCAAAAGATCCCATAGTTTCTTTCCCAAGGCAAGGAAGAAAACGAGGAGAAAGAAGATTGGCAGAATTACTTCAGTGTAGAATTGTATTATTTTCACCTCTCGGCTCTTTTTTAAACAACAATGGAAGTTTTCCTCATTCACTGTTGCACTTACATCTTTCACGTCATTGCATAACCTAAATCACACGCCATTTGAAAAGTTCAATGGTTAACCATTCTATAAAGCAACCTCACCCATCTCTTGATCAGAATTTTAGAAAACTATGACATGTCAAGATTTCACAGAGCCGATATATTTTGTAGTAAATTCTCTCCTCACAAAGCTACTATTAAACTGATAAGTGCAAAATTCTGGAGCTTACTGAAACAAAGAACTATTGAAGGAGAGAATCCATACCTAGCCACCATAGTACCAATTCCATCTCTCTGAAAGAGTTCCAGCAGCAAAGCTCCATCTAAGGTGCCATCCACCAAATGAACCCTCTGAACTCCACGCTGATTGAAAAGCGGGAAATAGAATCAATAGCAATAATGAGGAAATTATTGATACAGTTCTTATATTTTTTCAAACATTAGCATAAGCATGCAGGAAGAAGCAGTTCCAGGACCTGGTGGTTTGAAGATTAATCACTGAGACAAGTGCTGAAAGTGCACTGATCTGTATCAAATAAGTTCTACTGCATTATGTTAACAGAAATGGACAATATATGTGGCAGCAGCAAATGATGGTTAAGTTGCACACTACCCAACAAGATGACCTTTGTCTTGTTCCTCCATCTGAACTACAATTTCTGATGATAGTATAATGCATTCTATAATTGATCAAAGATTCAATTTCGGCAGAATATGGTGGATACTTGAGCAGCCATTCAGCAACCACTAATTTGTTCTGTTAGTCTTCACACGATTCTCCAGGAAAAACTGAATAGAAACCAAATGAACTGCTAAATGCATAGACACAAACTTACAATGACAAAATTTATTGGTCTTCATGACTCACGAGTTCAAAGATTCCTGCATTACTACTCTTTTTTCTGCAGAACTAGTCTACAGCTCCTTCACCCAATATACAGTAGGTGAAAGTGAGTCCCACCCCAAGGTTGCAAGCCCCAGTTGACAACTTAACTGAGCTCACATAAAAGTGATCAAAACCTGCCAACAGAAGCTGTGGTGGGACATGTCCCAAACATGATAATGTCGTGCATGGCACCCATGTGATAGAACTGTGCCACAAATATATGATGGGACATGTCCAAACATGATTTTCTAGTTACGACAGTTAATTACTAGATAGAAAAAGTAAGAAGTTACCCTGCAAACCAAAGCAGCAACAACCAACTCTGCCAGGTAATCGAACCGACTTTGACGTTCCAAACCTCCAATAGCAAAACCTTGTTCACCTTCCCAAAGTCCATTTCCGTTGTCAAAACCAACACCGTTTTGAAAGGTAGCATTCCCTTTCTCAAGGAAACCCTTTCCATTATGTGAAGGAGTGAAACTACTTCCATTATACGGAGGAGCTGCTCCATTGCAGTTCTTGCCTCCAAGACAGGTGCCAAATGCATCACCATGACTGACAGCTTCCACATAGTTAGCTGCTGTTTCACTTTGCTTAGCTCGTTTTCTGATCAACGTGTCTGCTTCATCAAGGGTTAAAAATCTGATAAGGCGTCCATTTTCATCGAGGATTTGACCATCTATGATACAAATAAGTTTTTCTGCACCAATAGCTAGAGCACAAGCTGTAGCGACTTCATAAGTGCTGCATCGATTTAACAGGAGTTCATCAAACGACATTATAAAATAAAGGTATTAGAGATATGGACCACATATTAAGCACCTTATACATTAGTCTCCTTGTTTGTGAGAGTCAGGGAGATCCTATGTCTAAAGCATAATTCTTGAGATATTACAATGAATGTTCAGTCAGTATATGAATAAAACATTCAGCACACACTTACAATCTGTAGAAAGCTCCCTTAGCTTTGCTACACCGAGAAACAGGAAGAAGATAAGGATATGACCCAACTTTCCCCATAAGTTGCTAATCAGTTTAAAAATTAGTTCTACACGTTTTCTGTCAACAAGATGACTAAATGCTTGAATCTATGAAATTAACATTTCCATTCTCCAAGTCATCCCTGCAATAACTGTTTAATCAGTTTATCAACTTTACAGAGGAAGAAACACATGGGTGTTGGAGACACCCAAAGCTGTGAAGTCTCATCTGTAGTAGGCCATAAATAAAATCTAAACAGAACAAATTTGAATAGAAAGTTACGTCCACAACAGTACATCTTAAACGTCACCTTCATTTTGAAGACAACTGAAAGGGTACGGCAAGACGATCGCATAAGCAAAACAAGCTTTTAAGATGGGATAGGCATCAAAATCAATAATCCATACTTGCAATTCAGAACTTCTCCAGAGCTGGAATAGCCCAGGTTGCTTAATACAACTATACATCCACCATCAAGCCTCTCACGAATACGAGAAACATCCACCTTCTTTACTTCACCCGTTGCCCCAAAATCAACACCTTCAATAACTCCTCTTCGCTACAAATAAAATAATCAACATTACTATAGCTGCCAAAGCAGAACGATGACAGGAGAAATGTGAACTGTTCGTTCAACTAATTCGAGATATCGACCAAGAGAGTAAGCATGTAAACCGTTACCTTGGCTGCAAGAAAGTTACCACTTGCGACACTTACACCAACTTCATGCAAACGGCTACTATGCCCATGACGGTGCATACCAGAAATTGGGGGTCCAGGAGATAGTTTAGCCTCTATCATTAAACGAGTACCTCCAGCTGCTTCCATAGCTGCTTCCAGAGCTTTAGTGTCTGTTATTCTGTATCTTCCAACATATTTAGGCTCATGTCCTACGAAGACATGCTTAGTATCAGCAATTAAAGGTCCATTGTTGAAAATTCATTTTATAGAAACAAAAGCAGGCCACACAAACAAGACCTAGCCACTTCTGAAATTGAGATCCAACCTGTGCAACAGACATAAAAACAAATGCTCAGTTGCACCTCATGCAAACATTAGCAGAACATATTCTTTCTTTGCCCTTTTTTTGGATAAATAAAAGTAAGTCAGCTACAAGGCATGAAGGGTGTTCAAACTCCTTTACAAAAAAAGGGCTCAATTTCAAGATAAAGCATTTGTACTATCGACCAACAAATTTTACATCCACGTGCATATGTTTCCACTATACTCAAAGTGTAAAACTTTGGCTGATTTTCGGAACAAACAATACGGATGGGGATATCTTTAAAGTTGATATTCCTGCACATGCATTTCAATATAGGGTGGCTGAAGGAACCACCTTAAAGAGAGCATCATAATCTCAGGCAGGCACTAATCACTTCAAAAGCATGTGATGCACAATCAAGGGGGAAAAGATTACAGATACCATCCCAGATACTGACAGTATAAGTTTTGGTTGACAGGGAAGTTTTCAGTGTGCAAGCCATAGTTGTGGACACGTAACGCTGTTCTGATTATATATCAGCTATGTCTGATACAGTTGATATTGCTAGCATACCAAGCGCAAAAAAGGATGAATTTTGAAGGACTCACAGCACACACATTTCACTAACCTCTCTCCTTCAGGAGTTTATCAATCTGCACGTGTGTCCCTGGAACAAGAACAAACCTAATCCCCAAGCCATGAAGGAGCGCAATATCCTGCACAAAGAAGTGTATCTAGTTGTAATTACCAAAAGCCAACAATCAAGCACCCAAACCCCATAGAGATATTATGCAATATGCATCCAAATTCAGCAGGTAAAATCGTGCAACCGCAGTTTTATTGTGATTCCAAGAAAAAATTAATCCATTGAAGCCTGAAGAACGCGAATTTAATCACTTGGAGCATTCCACAACAGAACGGGTCCGCGCTTTTGTTCTTCCTCACAGCATTAACATGCAGCCAAACCACAAATCAGAAACGAAACAGAAGAAGCGAGGAAAAACCGACGCGTGCCTTGAGAACCGGATCCAAGTGCCGACCAGCGACGATTTCGCCGGAGACGACGACGACGAAAGCGCCGCCCCTATGAGCTCTGAAATATGGCCACGCCTCGTGAAACCAGCGCACGAACTGCTCGTTCTTCTCCGAGCCGCCGCCGCCGCCGCCGCTGCCCTCGTCGCCCCCGCTCTCCTCCGGATCGCCGAAGGCGTGGCGCCTGAACCGGAGCCCCCTCGCGGCCTTAACCCCGAGCGCTCCGTCCTCCGCCGCCGCCAGAGGCGAGGGGCTCGAGAGCCGTGCCTTCGCCGTGGGATTGACGCCGCCGCGCGAGGAGGTGGAGGAGGGGAGGCTGCGGCGATTGGAACGCGAACGGAAGAGCCTGTTCTGCGGAGGGATTACGGGGAAAGAAGAGGAACAGGCCATGATCAGGACTCAGGAGCATTTGAAGCGGCGAAGCAATCTTCAGGCACGTTGGAGAAGGAGGTGTAAGTAAGAGCGAGGGAGGAAGAGAGAGAATTGAGTAGTACATTCTTAGGAGTACGTGGCGGCGCGAATGGGCTGAAGAAGAGAACCAGCCACGTTAAGGAGGGGGCGACAACCATTCGTTTCAGAAACAGAAATAGATTTTTGTATTTTAGAAGAGTTTTTAAAAAACAATTACCGTTTAATAACGATACGAAATTTCTACTTTAAAAATAGAAATTCGTTTGATATCGACACAAAATTTCTTCTTTTCGGACGGTGGTGGCGACGACGACCGGCAACTTTTAACAAAAAAAATAAAAATAAAAATAATTTATTAACAAAAAAAATAAAGAAAATAAAAATAGAAATATCCTTAAAAATAAATTTATTTTATTTATTCTATTATTTTATTTTACGAATAAATTTATTTGGCAAAACATTCAAGACAAATAAAAATAATTTATTTTTATTTATCATACATAAATTATTTTTAATAAATTTTATAAATTAATTTTAATAAACTCAAAATAAAATGATAAATAAAAATAATTTATTTATTTTAATAAATTTACTTTTAATTTATTTTTAATAAATTTATTTTAATTTGTTTATTTTTAATAAATTTATTTTAATTTATTTATTTTTAATAAATTTATTTTTATTTTCAAATGAATAAAATGAATATTTTTATTTTTATTTATTTTTATTTATTTTTTTTTTTAATAAAATGATATTTAATTAAATTTATTTCGATTAAATTTATTTAGTTTATTTATTTATTAAAAATAAAAATAATTTTTATAATAAAAACTAAAAATTAAAAATTAAAATGTTTATTTTTACAAATAAAATGATATTTATTTATTTTTAAGGATTTTTTTAATTTATTCGTAAAAATAAAAATAAAAATCATTTTATTTATTCGAATATTTTCATTTTAAAATGATATTTATAAAAATAATTTATTTGGCGACCGGCGGCGACGGTGGCGAGCGACCGACGGACGGTGGTCGGTGGCGACGAATGAATGACCAATTGACGAACGATGAGAAGAATTTTTATTTCTAATTTTTATTCCAAAAATAGAGAAGTATAAAATTTTAACTTCTGATTTCTCTTCCAAACCTATTTCTGGAATAGAAATTTATTCCAGAAATAGAAAAACTGAATAGGTTTATCAAACGAATTTCTCTTCTAGAAACAGGTCTGGAACAAAAAAACTATTTCTGAAACATAAATTTTTGTTATCATAGCGGCTGCATTTGTTAACGGGAAAATCCCACCCAAAACTCCAAAATTAAGTCCTGTACAATCTCAATATTTCCAAAACCCTTTTTTTTTTAAGGGAAAAACCCCTCTTTTTTTTTTAATAACCCAGGAAACCTATAAGCCTGTAGCCGGCGAGTAAACTCTAAGGAGCAACTGCAGGATCCACCACTATAGTACTCCAAATAAGAATCCCTAATGCCGCCTCTGAGATTTTAACTTCTAATCTTTTTTTTTTTTTTTATGCCTTCATAATTCTAAAATGATATTGATGATCCAAAAATATCTCTACATGTGGTCTATTTGAATGCCATTATAAAGGTAAGTCACCATTTTGATTTTTTAGTGGTCACATTGAACAGAACTATGATGAAATTTAATTTTTGATCACTGGATACAAGTCTATGTGTACTTAAGACATGATAAATTGTTTGGACATTAGTGTTAGATTAAGCAAAGTTTAGACTTTTTGGTGCTATGTCCTAAGCTCGATCAAATTCAAGTCAATTTCATTTACCTACCTTGTCCATGCAAGCTGTCGCATGAGATTTGTAATGGCCATCTTGGAGGGAAATATGACAGAAGATATGTTTGGGTTATTAATAAATTTGAGAGTTTTAATTACACAAAAAAATGTTTCCTATATTGGTACTACAGTGAGCGTAATTTAATTTACTAGAAGTATTTTCCCTTTATTTACCTGTTGTAGAAAAAATGATATATGAAATAACTTGTTTCATGAACTGGGTTTGATTAGCAATACACAATGACTCATTTTCTTTTGGAATAAATGCATTGCAAATCCTAAAACTTATCAAGAAAGTGTAATTGGATTCTATAATTTACAAAATAGTGTAATCAAATATTAAAACTTGTCAAATTTGTGCAATCAAATTCTTACATTAACTCTGTCTAATTTGGCTAACAAAAAATGTTGATGTTACTTTTTTAAAATTATTTTCTCTCTCATGCATAGTGCTAACATGGCAAAAAAAATGTCATTTGATCCAAACATAATTTTATAAATCTAAATATCATTTAAATTAAATTAAAAAATATATTGAAAACAAAAAAAAAAAATAATGAAGAAGGCAAAGTAGGGATCCTTGTCGCCGTTGCTGCCAACCCACCAACATTGAAAAGGGTTGGCGATGGTGGGCATTGGCAGGTGACTCTTAGGCCCTGTTTGCTTCGACTTTGCAAATGGGCTTTATGACTCTAAAGTCCCTTGGCCAAATGCAAACTCGTTTGGTTTGTTTTTTTGCGCGACTTTGGCGAGATGCAATTGCATCTCCAAAGGAGTCTAAAGGCCTTTAGCCCAATAGAGCTCTTGAGGTGCATTGGCAAGTTGCATCCTGGGGATGTAAGTTGGTACTGTTCATCTTCTCCAAGCCATCGCCGATTGGAGGCCAACGACTGTCGGCCAAAGGGTCGCGCGCGTCGGTGACACGCCGGCGACCGCCGCCTAAGGGTCGCCCGACCCCAGCGACGCTTGGGTTGCGCGATTCAGGCCACTAATGGCCTGAATCGCGTGACCTTGGCAGCCGTCACTTAGGGTTGCGCGACCTAGGCGGCCATTGCCTGGGTTAACGACCGCCTGGGTTCGTGCAACCCAGGCGGCCGTCACCTAGGTACGCTCGACTCCGGCAACTGTCCGGAAGCTAGATCCGGCCATGCGGCCGCCAGATCCAGCGGTCCGATGTCCGGGCTTAAAAAAAAAATATATAAATATATTTTTGCTTTTTTAATTTAATAAAAGTCAAATACAAATGTAAATTTTACCAAACGGTATTTTGGCCAAAGTTGTTTCACAATGCAAATTTTACCAAACGATATTTACATTTCAAAAAACCCCATTCACTCAAAAGTATTTGCATTTTCGCAAATGCATTCCCCAAAAACCGAACCAAACATGCCCTCAGTGGTCACCTCAGTGACCATTGGTGAGTGCCTACATGCTCTCGACCCAAGTTAGTGCAATCAAATTTTAAAGTTTATAAGTATTTTCTAGTTTGTCAAGTTAGACACAATTAATTGAATAACTTGATTGAATCAACTTCATAAGTTTTAGGACTTGATCGCACATTTTGAAAATTGTAAGACTTAATTGTATTTTCGCGATAAGTTTTAAGAATTTGTTGTGTTTTTTTTAACATTTTAGAAATTACTTGTACTTTCATAATAAATTTTAAGGTTTTTAGTATGCTTATTCTAAAAACATAAAACCAGAAAATCAGAAGAAAGGATAGTCGCAAGGTGACTTTAACACATAAAAAGAAAACCAAAAGTTGTCATGGTGTATAAGTACAGCCGGATATGCCCAAAAATTTACAAATAACGATCTTATCGAAGTGAGGGTTAAAAATCAAGACCACAATTACTTTAGCTTTATATACAAGGAACTTTTTTTTACAGCATTCCTCCTGTCTTTATTTTTTATTTTTTTATTTTCTATAGTTTTAAAAAGGGAAAATGTCACGAACGATCCCTAAACTTCCACTTAATGTGTAATCTCATCCTTAAACTTTTAATTTGGCCCCTGAATTATCGATAAATGTCTGATCTAGTCCCTGATTATTTGAAAATTGACCAATTTTGTCCATGAGCTTTCGATTTGCTCAATTTGATCCCTGAACTATTAACAAATGTTCCATTTAGTCATTCCGTTTGTTCAAACCGTTAAGTGATGACGTGGAGCATTAATTGATGACGTGTAACTAAGTTGGATTACTAGAATTATGAGTCAATATATATCTTAAAAAAGGAAAACAAATTATGGGTTAGCTAGAGATGAGAGCACTGATCACAAAAGCAGAGAAAATAAGTGGTTATGTATTTTTTTTTTTTAGACAGTGGCCACAATTTGACCTGTTTTAAAGGTAATTTCCATGTGGATATTCCACATGTCCTTTTTTATTTTATATTTAAGAGACTAAAAAGCCATAGAAGCCAATTTCGTTAACTTTAACTAACATAATGAAGAAATTGGTCAATTTTCAAATAGTCAAGAACTAGATCAGACATTTATCGATAATTTAGGGACCAAATTGAACAAATTAAAAGTCTGAGGACGAGATTGCACATTAAGTGGTAGTTCAGAGATCAAATTGAGAAAATCAAAAACTCAATGGGATTAATTTTCAATCCAAAAAATTGGAGACTATTACTGTGTGGTTAGTTCCTGAGTTAGGTGCTGGACCGGCCCAATCTGAACTAGTCCAGACCATGCTCAGCCCTACTAATATCCATCATTAAATGATCTTCGGTTTATTAGACTCATGAAATGATTTATTTTGTAACCTCTACTTGTCACTACTCTCCACCACTTGCCCACTGGGGCCCGCCCTCCCTCGCCTCGCCTCGCTTCGCTTTCCACCATGCTTTTTTCCTCTGTCCATCTCCCCCGTCATAGACCACCTCAGTCTAGGTTGTGCCCCATGGCGGGGCCAACCTCGAATTGACCATGGACGACCTTGATTGAGGTGGTCCGCTATGGCCAGCCCATGTGACTCACGACCTCCACCTTTTTTTTTGGTCAGTACAACCTCCACCTTCCATTGGGCTCTTGTGTCGCACGAGGTTGTCCATGGCCGTCCTGCACATATCCTTTGCAAGTGTAGAGAGAGAGAGAGAGAGAGATGTCGACGATCGGATGTAGAGGCAGGACAGCATTGACAGTGGCGGGAGATACGTTGGTTGAAGGTGGAGAGGTGACGGTCGGCGACTGCCGTTGGTCGTGGTGGGTTTTGGTTTTTTTCCCCCCGGGGAGGAGGGGGTTGGCGGCTAGGGTTTATGGTTGGGTGGATTTAAGGGTTTGCGGGGGTAATTGGGAGATTAGTAGGGGTAGTTTGGTCTTTTTATTGATTTTTTTGGTCAATAAAAAAAAGATGTGTTTCTGAACATGGAGGAGGGGCACGTGCAACATGTGTGGAGGGTACTATGTAAATGTTCATCATTTAATATATAGATTTGGTAAATTAATTAAAGTGCACCTACCGTATCGATAATATACAGATGCACGCGTTATAAAAATCTATGAAATCGGCACTTATTTCCCTAAAGTCACCAAAATATCACCCTGCTGACATGATAAACTTAGAAAAACTAATTTACTTGTGGTCAAATGCATTTTTTTCATTGGAAAATCTAAAATTATTATACAAAGTGTAATAGGACATGTCCGCAAAAGAGTGATCACTTGTAAATTATAAACTATATAAAACTTATAACTTACTTACTGTCAATAATTCTTCACTGATGTATTAAGTTATTCTAGGCTTTGTTTATTTATGATAATATTTTTTTAAAGCTCTGAAAATTTACTAAATGCCAAACGGCAGTTGTCCTCATATTGATCACAAAGGCATATACCTTTTTTTTTTGTCGTAACAAAGGCATATACTGGAGTGCAACAAGGAACCAATCTCTTTCGAGAAAATTATATAAAGAAAAAGAAAATTTAATGATGGAGGATTAAAATCATTTTGTTTTAATTTCTAAATATTTCTTTTTGTGTAACTTTCATCATCATTTAGAACAATCATTGTACTCATCCATTGGAAATGGTCTTCGAAGATGTTGCTTTTGAGAGAGGCGGCAGATGAGAACTGACCTTGAGGATGGAGTCCAAGCAAGGCCCGGCGACGATCTCGCCGGAGAGGACGACGATGAAGGTCCTCCCTCTGTGGGCGTGAATGTAAGGCTGCGCCTCCCGGATGTCGTCCACGAACTCCCTCTGCTCCTCCGTAGTTCTTCTATATCTGTACCAATTGCCCCCGCTGTCGTCCCACCGGCACCCACACGGTGCCGCCGCCGCCGCCGCCCCCTTCTTCCTCCCCCCAACTCTCAGCCCAACCCCACCGGGGATCTTCAACAGCCTCGCTTTCCGTCCAGATAATTCGCCGCCCGAGCGGTGGTGTGTCTGTTGGCAGCTCCGCCTCTGATCGGCCGGACAGTGTTCTTCGTGGTGGCTGCGCGTGCAAATCCATGGTCTCGAATTGGAAGTGGCCATGGTCTCTCTACTTCGAGAGAGAGAGAGAGAGAGAGGGTCGTCAAATGATTCTAGACAGAGAAAATGAAGCCGGCCCGCCCAAAAAGGCGAGAGAAGTTTTTTGTAACGCGGCCAAACGAAGGAGAGTAAGAGAGGGAGATGGCCAGGACCAGATGACGACGACAGGAGGAAAGCTGCGTGGATTAACACGTGGGAGACTGTTATGTCTGCATTTTAGACGGATGGAGTCGGGAGCTTGGGCCTTCTCTTTGGGGAAAGAAGCGCCCCCTCTTGGAGGAATTATTTGGAACTTAATTAAGTAAACTAAACATGACAATAAACACTTTTCAAGATATTATAAAAGTTTATTTCATCTAATAAATTTTAAAAATTTCAAAGCACATTTAGTAAGATTTAATAAGCGTCTAAGGGAACATGTTAAATTAATTAAATATTAAATTAAACCTCTATGTTAAATTTTAAGTTTTCAAAATAGTTGATAGTGATTTGATATAATTTCATAATATATTTTAACATTTCTCTTTTCTTAATGTCCTGAAAAAATATAATATGATTTATTAATTATATAAATAACATTCATCATACTGATGGTGTGATTCTCATGGTGGAATCCATAAGGTTAATGGTTAAGATGATATTAGTCTAAATTGTTCACAGAACATGCAATAACTTCTTGAAAGTCACTTCAACTTATGGGGATCAACAATCAAAAGTCTGCCCGCAAATAAAAAGAAATTTGTTGGCACCCTTAAAAAGAAAATTATGATGTCAAAGAGTTATGGTTAATGCGAATTGATGCCATCAAATGAACACAAACAATGGTTTTGAGTATGATATAACTTCGGGCAATTATTGATGAGAAAGTGCTAAACCCTTGAGGGAAAAAGAAATTCCTTATATTGGGCCGTAGTAATAAAGCAGAATCATCGACTACGAAGTCACGTTGGCTATGAGGATCGACTAATTAATAAAACACGTTGGTGTCAACAAGAATAAACAATATATTGGCCAACACTTAAGATATGGTATTGACTGTGAATATATTAGACGATCAATACTAGCATTGACCATGAAAAAGCAATAGAACTAAGTTAACATGCCAGTAATAGTTTTCTTCCATCATAATAATAGCAAGTCGATGTCAATCAATTCAATCTTAGTCGAATTAAGAAGCACTGATGTCAACTCACACAGTTTGGCTAAAATCAAATCAGCTGCAAGGATACACTTATTAGAAAGAGTTAATACACTAAAACTCTTAGGTGGCAACAATTATCAAAGATGTCGATTTATAATTGAAGTCAAGTGGTCATCGCCTGAGTATGATAAAAGGAGCACATCTATAGAGCACTATTAATGTAATCGACCTCCTAAGGAAGGAACTATTACACCATCAAATATGGGTTCGAAATGTGGATTTGATAAGTGAGAACAATGGTTGAGAGAGGTCAATCGCCCATGTACGATAGAAGGAGCGCATCTGAAGAGCACTAGACACGCTCAAACATCCGAAAAACAATTTAATTCCCTTGCAAATTATTTCCACTCATCTCCAAGCGATTTATATCTGGTCATTGCAGTTGATTATTTCTGTTTGGCAAATCAAACGCAGGCTCTTGTTCTTTCGTGGTATCATTAATTTGATTCATTTCATCAATTTTGGAACCCGATGTTAGGTTCTCATTCCTTTCGATGCATAATCGTCTGTCAATTCAAAGTACCAGGGCTCCTATATTTGATCAGGATCGTTCATAAGCGCTACAATCCTAACTTCGAATCGGTAATCCAATGGAGCAATCGATTAGGTAGTAGTGGGTCCTGTACCTGCCTGCCTAGACATCTTTCTCTTTACTTTCTCGATTCTCTTCCTCAAAAGATGATCGGTCTTGTTTTGTCTCTTGCGTGGCAGAGCAACTCGCCCTCGTGAATTCTCCCGCATATTCCAGGAAGATTCATGCCGGTGCGATTTCTGATGGCAACTTGTCGCAATTGCTTCAGCACATGATGGATTTGTCGCCAAAAAATGGCCAAGTTCATCTTTGATTCCTCATGGAGCCATCCATTTGGCTCAGTTAGACGTGTGATCGAGTAATTCTACGGCTATCAACAGAACAACATGCGATCCTATCCAACATCAACAGGGGGCAACCTATGGGTATGTCGATACGAAATGATTTTGCCTCCTTCGAGAAAAAAAATGTTTTGTAAAATGACTGAAACGTCCCGCTCTTTTTGGAAACTACAAAAATCACTCGTACCCAAGTTTTAATCTCTGCCCCTCTCTCCCTCCCTCTCTCTGAATGAAGATTTGAGTCATGGTAATCGCGACCCAATGACCGAAAAAGTCACCACCACCACGACACTTGGCCTCACCTAAGCCTAAGGTTGGCGAAATCAGATTTGATCTCATGGTCTCGAATGTCGCATTGCAAGCCCAAATTTGAGGCGAGAAGGTGAAGCTAGAGCCTAGAGGGGGTTTAGGCGGCATGGCTAAGGGCATCGGCAACTTGAACGAAGGCTGGTAAGGATGACGGGCGGTGACGGCTGAGAAGCTATATTGAAATACAATTATTATAGGAAATTGTGCAGTGTCTAATGCACTGACTTTTCTTGTATCATGCACGATTAATCTTTTAAAAATTGCTTGTTTATTTCGCTTTCGCTTTAAATATGTTTGACACAATCCTAATTCAAAGGGTCCCAATTCAAATCGTTATATATTTCAAATATGAAGAGATGGTCCACCACATCGCTAGATTAGATTTTGCGTAGCTTTTCTAGATTGCACACATGTCTCTTATTGTGCTGAACATCAATTTTAATGCATAGTTTGCTCGTGGACATCCTAGATATTAACCTCTTTTTTTTTTCTTTTTTCTTTTTTTTGACAATTATCCTAGACACCAACTTGACTGATATGACTGAATTAAAAAGGCATTCATATATATCTTGTCGTGATCCTAGAACAGGCCAAAGTGGTGGGGTGGGTAGGTAATATTCTTTGAGTTCATAATTGTAGGGCATAATTGGGAGGTGCTTTTCACCATTGGGATCTTCATCATTCTTCTGGAGAAGTTCATGGGAGACGATGCTGACTCCTCCACGAAATGGAAGGTTGAGAGGTCACAGTCCGAGCCAAACTTGCTTTGCCGTTCTAATGCAATTTTCAGGAAACTGACATTAAAGTGCTTACTCTCATGTCAAAACCTTTTACCACATCTTGTTCTTAAACTAGTATTTGCGCTTTCATCTTGCAAGGTAAAATTGTCACATCATGGCTTCTTGAAGAATCCAATCCACACTCACTCAAGAGTTGCCATGACCAAATCTTGATGAATAGAACTGCATCACTAGTCTTGAGAATGAAGTAAAGCCAGCCCTTAATGTACGGAAACAACTTACCAAGCGTTTTGATATGCTCCAAGCTCGTCTCACTCCACCTCCCGCAGTTGCACACCAACAGTTTGATGTTGATCTGGAATATAAAGGCAAGGGCGTATTTATCGATGGTTCGTTCACTGCTAGTGATGTGGCAAATGCTATGGTTAATGATGGAACACAAGTTACGGCAAGTGATGGGGCAAGCGATGGGGCGCAAGTTTCGCCCTTGGCCACACGAAGGACTGATGAGGACAAACAAATCTCTAAGCTTGAAGAGAAGCTCGGACAACTCCAGGGCCACGAGGATCAAGTATTGAGAGTCGTATCTCATTTTGTTCAGCTAAAAGTGTCCTAGAAGTTTTCCCTATAATCGTGTAAAAAAGCAAGTGTGCCAATTGATAGCAACACCTAATTCTTGATAGTGTGCTATATCATCTGAAAGAAAATGTGTGTGCTGAGTGCAATTGGTTTAGCAAATTACTAGTGCTCTTTAGCCTAACTTGTGCTATTAGTGGTGAAAGTGCACATAGACTTGGAGATAAAGTTGAACCATTATATATTATTGTGTGTTATTGTTTCTCCTTCATTTACCTGCATAAGCACACAATTTGCTTACAATCTTTGAAATATGAAATTGATCTAATCTTTACTTAGCATTTGCTAATTTCAGCAAAAGATTGTCAAAATTTTTAAAACAACTTATTCACCTCTCTCTAATTCATGTTGTTAGCCCTAACATAATAAATGCAAATTAGAACATAAAAGTGCACAAGAAGCTTCTTCTCTTTACCAAAGAAATATCTTTAAGGTTAAACTTCCAATTCGAAAAATCTAGACTAATGTGATTGTATTCATCTTCATTTTTCAGGTAGCAAGTGGCTTCTTCCCATCACCAAAGAAATATCTTTAAGGTTAAACTTCCAATTTGGAAAATCTAATCTAATCTCATTGTATTCATTTTCATTTTTTCAGGTAGCAAGAGCCAAAGGTCCTTAATTGGATGTGACTAAACAAAGCTTGCTTGTACTATCATCTACAAACTATCGAGGGAAAAAAACACTACAAGCATCATAATTTTTATATAGTGCTCATTTCAGTGCCGTAACCTTTTGTTTTTGTTACTTGATTGCCATAATTGTTTTTCCCAATTACTTGTGTGTTTCACTTTTCAATTGATTACTTAAGGTGTCGTAACTTTTTTATAATGTTCACAACAAGTGCTATGCATGTTTTTTGAAGTTATGATACTTGAAAGGTTGAAAAAAATTATAACATTTTAGTGAGCAACACAAAAGTTGTGACATTTGTGATGCCTTTATCCTATCTATTAATATTCAATATTCTCTTCTATTTGATTAGACATGTAGGTGTCTTCACTTAATTAGCCCAAGGACCATAGTGGAAGCCTCCTTGAAATGCACATACTCATTAAAGATTGCTATATTTGTGTGAAAACTAGTCCAATTTAAGCTTGTTCGTGGAGAAGATGTTCTCATTAAAGAGGAAAATTGTTAAAAAAATTCTTAAATTTTTTGTATTTGTGCCTATTTAATCATAAACCTTTTTTTTATGCCAATTTAGTCATTTCCGACTAATTTTGGCTAGTTTTGCTGATTGGGTGCCAGCCGACTGTAGCACGATTGTTACTAATGTGAATAACTTTTAATAATATTTTAAAGTTACTATTATTATTTTTTTTTTCTTTTTTCCTTCTCCTTCCTCTAGCTAGTCGTCGAACCTCAGCGAACGGCCAGAGGCGATGGTAGAGAGGTCGAGCCTCGCCTATGGCCGGCGAGGCTTGACCCTAGCTAGATCCAGCGATTTGCGTCGGGCTAGCAAGGGTCAAGCCTCACCGGCCATGGGCGAGGTTGTTCTCGCCAGATCGAGCAAGGTTGGACCCTTACCAGCCCAGCACAAGGCCGCCCTCGTGACCACTGGTGAGGGCTTGAGCCTCGCCAATGGCTAGCGAGCCTTGCCGCCCAATACGAGGTTGCCCTCACTGGCCATCGCCTCTGGTTGGTTGTCAAAGTCTGATGACCAACTGGAGGAAGGTCGGCAACCGGCTGGAGGAAGGAGGAGGAGAAGGAAAAGAGAAAAAAGGAAAAGAAAAAGAAAATAAAAAATATTAAAATATTATTAAAAGTTATCAACGTCACCACCGATCGTACCACATCAACCAGCCGACGCCCAGTCAGTAAAATCCGACCAAAATTAGCCATAAAGGATTGAATTGGCAATAAGTAAAAATGTTTAGAATTAAATTGGTACAAAAAAAAATTATGACTAAATTGGCATAAATACAAAAGGTTTAAGACTTTTGTAACACTTTTCCCCTCATTAAAGTGCTCTGCTTTTTTTTTTTTTTTAACCACTGGAATTCGCCCTAGTGGCCACCCTTCCAACATGGAAGGGGGAGGCGAGGGGTTCAAATCCCCACCTTCTCAGGGGGGATGGGGTGGAGACGCGTAAGTTTCAAGGGTGGGTTTTGACTCCCACGCCCTGCAAGAGGCAGGGCAAAAGTCTGAGAGCGAGTGTAGCATAGGAATAGAGTAGGACTGACCCAAAAAAAAAAAGTGCCATGCTTTTGATTCAACTCACTTGTCAATCTTGTCGAGGGTTTCATGTAGCTCAAATACATATAGTTAAGACCGACCTTAAAAAGATTTGTAGTTTAACTTCTAGTAAGATACACACCTCAATAGCTCATTAAACTTTTGGTAGTGGAAAACCTTTAAAAAGTTTCCCGGCAAAAGCAAGACAGCGGATAACCTTGGCACTTATATACCATGACCTGTTCCATGTGTTGCCAGTTATGTAACCATTTTTACAGGCACTAGCACCACGTGAATCATATAGCTCTCATCATCGAGTTCAAGTTGAGGGCAAAGGCCTTATATGATACACTTTTTTTCTTTCAATGTGGCGTGGGTAGTTATAGGTTATGTGGCTTTTTTTTTTTTTTTTTCCATTATTTCGAGATGGAAAAAGATGTGTCCAAAGGTGAAGATATAATTGATAGATAACAGATTAAGGCAAAGGTCGCTTCTTATGGATATAGACATGCATGCATGACTCGATCCAAGATGATGGTCAAGATTATTGAGCGACCTGATGATCGCTCCTCCAAGGACTGTTTATGCGAGCTTACGTGAATTTTGAGTGATGTTACAACGTGTTGACACCTTAATGTTGACCCTCAATCTTGTCGTCCATCCCATGAAAATTAGGATAAAGTTCATTGATAACATAAAATTTGACATTTAAATAAACAATATCAAGCATTCTTATTCTTTAATTAATTCCTCTGCTTTTTTATTTTTGTCGATTCTACGCTAATCCTATTCTAACACTTACTATCAGACTTTTGCCCTGCCTCCTTGCAGGGCGTGGGAGTCGAAACCCACTCCTAAAATGAAATCGTCCCCACCCCAATCCCTCCCGAGAATGTGGGGATTTGAACCCCCAACCTCCCCCTTCCAAGATGGAAGGGTGGTCACTAGGGCGAACCCCAGTGGTTAATTCCTCCGCTTTTAGAAATTAGAGATGAATATGAAATTTATTAAGGTAGAGTGATTGGTGGTCTATCGGAGAAATCTTGGGAAATGATACGTCAAAAATTGAAGCATTAAGAATCTCGTCAAAGAAAGAAAACCAAGAGAGATTGCAGCAACTAAAAATTTCCTTGGTTGCTCTTTCTTGTTATAAGAGAAGATTTACTTTAGGCAATGAACAAGACCACCGTTAATGCAGTATCTTCACTCACTTGGAAGGAGATAACAGGATTTGTTGATGTTTGATAGTCGAGATAAAATTCATAATATGATAAAATTTATCATATCCCGGGTTTGATGTTTACTTAGGACTGGATAAAATCGAATATAAAAAGATATAGTATAGATAAAATTATACCATAAAGGAGGTGGGATAAAAGTATTAAGATTTTATAAAAATTAGTTTTCTCGAATAAAAAACTTCTTAAATTAATAAAATTAAAATAATATTTGAATATAAATAACAAATGAATTCTAATATTAAAAAAAATAAAAAAAAAATTATCCATATTTTATTTACATTTCATTCTTTCTATCTTATAATTATATATTTATTACATATTTTAGTATTTTAGGTATATTAGTATAGTTTACTATTTAACAAAATTTTATGAGAAAATGATGTAAGGGAAAAATAAAATAAAAAAGAGACGGAAAATAATTAAAAATAAGCAAATAAAAATGAAGTTGGCAAGAGTGTCATGAGAGATTTTTACCGTCTTTATTTATGCAATTTTTATATTTATTTATATTAATATGCTGTTTATACCAAGTAATGGATATCATAGGATGTAAATATATATGGTTTTATTACCGTGATTTACCAAACGGTGGATATGATATATCAAATTTCCTAAATTTCATATCATATTCTATTTAGTACTATCCTATCTAGAAATTAAGACAACCAAACATAATTTTCTTACTCTAAACAACATAGAGATGTTGAGTTTTAATTTGTAGCCAAAAATTTAAGTAAAAATAGCAATTTAGGTAGTTTTTATTAAAAATAGTGAAAAAGCCACAAAAACCCTAAACTATGCATGTTGTAATATATTTACCCTATAATTTTCTATGACATCAAAAATCACATATCGTGCTCATTGTGATACATTTACCTAAACTCTAATTTTGTACCTATATGACATATTTACTATTCGGTAAGGTTCCATTAGATAATTATTTAGCCAAAACGACCTCATTTTTAATTCACTTTAGTCATGTGGGTGTCATATCAACTCGGTATGCTTTCCAGAGTCTATGTTAGTTTTTTTTTTTTATGGTGCTCATTGATAGAACCTTAACGGAGGTAAATGTGTCACACAAGTATGAGTTTGAGATTCTTTTTTTGTGTCATAGAAAAAAAGTTTTGAGCACGTGTTACGGTGGATGTAATTTGGGATTTTTGGTGGTTTTTTCCTTTAAAAATACTAATAAATAAAACCAAAATGCAAAATACAAAAAAAATAAAAAATAAAATAAAGGGCTTAAATTCATCAAATGATTGGAAAGGATGTTAATTATATGCACTGGGCTCGATCCAATTCGTCCAAGCCAAGCCCCTGGCCCATGCACTTTGATGAAGTCTATCTGTTAAGTCCAACTTGCATTACAAAGACCCCATGAAAGCCCAGAAACCAGACTATGTCTAGCCCTCAGTTTGTTCATTATATCCTCGTACCAGAAACCAGCCCCATCAAATTGGCTAGAACACTCAACCAACCCAGCCCTAATTCTCGTTCTTGACCCTGCGATTCGAGGGAACGAGGGGAAAGCGAAGCAACCGTGGGAGAGCGCAAAAAACGTGAGGAAAAAATCGGTAAAAAATCCTAGGATTGCTGTGCCATGGTTTTTGCAAAATAATCGATTTCTCATCACGTAGACGCAAGGCTGACAAAGCGAAACAAGAAAAGAAGGTGGTGAAGAGGACTTAATCGGCATATATACTGCGCTAGCGAGCATTGGTTTATAGCGTAAGTTAACCTTACTGTGAGAAAATTAGCCATTAGAAAGGGGCATATATAAATCAAAAGAGCTCAGAAAAAGGCACATGTCTCATAATCCGTGAGTAAGAAAAGTAACAATAGTCTCCAGTTATATACATCAACGATTCAACAGAGATCGTTCAATAAGTAAAGACATCACAGCCGAATCATCCTGATAGTTCCCGACACTAACTCCAGCCGTCCAACCAGCAGAGATGGAAACCAGAACGATCTTTTCCCTAAATCCGCGCCGTTGCCTCGAGCGCATCTTAGAAAACCGCATCCAGCAGACAGCAACAGCAAAGTGCCGCTAAGCTGCAAAAAAGCCGAGATGGAACACACGCGCGTTCATGAGTTCAGGAGCCGAGCAAGGAAAATACGCACGCCCATAACAACAAGCTGCTGGAAACCGACTGGCTCAAAGACAAAGTAGATTTAAACAAGAAACTAAAAGATTCACACTTGATTTGATTATATTATACTTTTTGACAAGCAAATTTAGTCGCGTGCATTACCATCCTTCAAGAAAGCCGGTGTCCTTCCGGCGGCGCTGCTCCTCGTAGTAGGGCTGGGGCGGCTGGCCATATCCTTGCTGCGGAGGATATCCCTGTGGAGGATACCCCGGTGCCGCGTAACCCTGCGCCGGATACCCTGGAGGAGGATAGCCTTCGACTTTCGGGTACCCTGCAAGTAAATTTTTTTTGTTTTACGATACCAAGAAAGACCCGCAAAAATCAGAAACGAACATACTACAGATGATGAATTTGAGAAATAGCAGAAAAGCATGGCGAATCCAAGAGAACAAGGTTACCTTGCGGGGGAGGGGCGCCGACCGGCGGATGATTCTGGTTGTAGTAAGTGCTCATCTCTCTCTCTCTCTCTTTTCTCCTCTCTTCTCTTGCAAGCGTTTCAGAGCGGGCGAAGACGAAGGTGAGAGAGACGAGGGAGGAGAGGTGGATTTATATAGAGAGAAAGACCGGGACGTGAGATGTGCGGTTGAGGGAGCACCCAAGAATTTTCTTCTTCTGGAGAGAGGAAAAAACCGACTAGCCATGGCGGTTGACGAACGCGGTATCTTGCCTTAAGGCTTCGTCCAATTCACATGGCAAAGTAAGCTTACGTGCGCCGACCCCGAAGGTTCGCTGTTGTGTCGTCGTCCAGGTTGGAAAGGAGAGAGTTTTTGGAGACGGCCGCTCTGAAACGGCAATCTTCGTCTTTCTCCTCCTATTTTGAAACGAGCTATCCAGATATTCACGCGGTGCGAGATACTAATTTTTGTGACTAAAAATATTGCTCAAAAGTATATGACCCATGACGTGGGACCCACATAATGTAACGACACATACACATCGAATTCACATAAGGTCGTGTAATAATTGCTCATAGAAGTCTATTTATTTATACGTGGGAATAAATAAATAAAAATGATATTTTTTTGGACTATAACATAAAATAGTCGCTTTTATGTTACTTTGGACCTTTGGTTCATTTCACTGCTTTTTCCGTTCTATTTTGAAAATTTCGTAAGTGGAAAGTACCTTGCTATTGCTATGTAGACATCTAGTTTTTCATTTAAGAATTTTCCAACGTGATTAGGGTTTCAGGAGCTTAATCAAAGAGCGTAATTAGATGATGCTCGTTAGGATCTTTCTCACAAAGTCTACTCCCATCTCTCATATGAATTCTCTTTTTATGTGTAAATATCTTATTTATTGACATCTAAATTTTTGCCAAAAGATTCTTTTTGGGATAAGACTACATCAGTGCCTAACTATTGTACGGTACTTTTTAGGTGCCAAAATATTTCAAAAATTCATTTATTTATTTTTTTGGTTATTAATACAGCAACTTTTCAAAAGCAATTACATAAGCGGCTCTAGCTACCCGTGCTTTTAGAAAATCCAGCTTGGCATTTTTTTTATAAAAGAAAGGCTTGCCTGAGACAATTATATAGTCAGATTTTACGGAAAAAAAATTGCACTATAGTGATCCTCCATCAAGTTTTGGTACTAAATTGATGATAGCAAAGTTTTGGCACAACACATGATTTGAGTTGTGCAGTGCGCCAATCATGTCAAACAACATCTTTGAATACATTTCTTTTTCATAAACTGAAGAATTGGGATTGAATTGGTCCCGAACATGCTCTGTCATTGCTGTCCATACTCACAAGGTCTGAAGCTTTCGTCTTTCAATCTCAAGAGGGAGCAAAGTCAAAGAAGAAGCAAATGCAAGGCTAAAGAGGAGAGATGAAGAATATTTTGTTCAGTTCCTCCTTTTTCTTATTAGAGGAAAGTAAATAGATTGTGATTTTAAATGAAATTATTTGTAAAAGAGAGGGTGGGCGTGTGTTTGTGCGTCGGCGTTTGCTTATGAGTCTAAAAATGCATAGAATATTGGTGGCAAACGTAGAATTTTTATTTTGTGATTTTTCTTTGAAACCAGGACATCATTTTCTCAAATTTCTAATTGCATCAAGTTTTTAGACCCAAAAAAAAATTTGCATAAAGTTTAGCACAAAAACTTTACAAACAATCAGTTTATGCCAAAACTTTAGAAACTCTCTATGTAAATTACTCTAGTGAGTTTTTTGTTTAAAATAACTGCATGTTGGATTTTCCGGTAAATTAAGTTACAGAGTCATTTAAATGATCGTTTGAAAAGTTTAGTATCAAAGCAGCTGCTGAAACGATAGTTTTGGCCCTGCTAAAACCCTTTTTGTTGTAAAATATGGCGTTGTGAATATATAATAAAGAGAATAAAGAGATTGAGTATAGAAAACAAGTGAACACCAGAGATAGTAGAGAAAGCCAGAGAAGAATGTGTGACTGTTTATTCTAATAGTTATTCACAGTAGTGATTGTACATCAAAACTAAACTCCTATTTATAGGAGAACGAGAATGTACTTAACATTAATATCAATGTATCGAATGATACATGTACTGGATAAGGGAGATGAACGTTCATTGTATAGGGAGATGTACTTAGAAAGTATGATACAAATGTATCATAATAAGTACATTAGATAAGATGAATATAATGAATATTCATTCATGTATTTCATTGATTCATGTATTTTATAACACTCCCCCTTGAATATTCATTGTATTCATTATGATTGTGCATCAAATGATACTGCCTCATTAAAAACCTTAAGCCGGAAAAACCCAGTGGGATAAAAACCGGATAAAAGGGAAAAAGAGTGCAGAGCACAAATGTTATGATATCTCCCTTTTATGGATGCATTAATTGCCTCGTTAAAAACTTTCAGCCGGAAAAACCCTGTGGGAAAAAACCGGACAAAAAGAAAAAAGAGTGCAATGTATATATAGCCACTGCTGGGGCTGATCAATTTTGCATCTTGTGAACTCGTCGCATATCAATGTTGTAATGCATAGTTCATAATATCTCCCCTCAATTGAGCCATATAGCCACTTCTGGGGCTAATCAATCTTGCATCTTATGAACTCGCCGCATACCAATGCCATATACTAATTTCTCAAAAGTTGATGTTGGCAATGATTTGGTAAAAAGATCTGCAAGATTATTTATGGATCGAATCTATTTAACATCAATTTGTCGACTTTCTTGGAGTTCATGAGTATAGAAAAACTTCGGCGAGATATGCTTGGTCCTATCACATTTGATATATCCTCCCCTGACTTGTTCAACACAAGCAGCATTATCTTCATAAATTATAGAGGGAGAATTTGTAACCGGTAATAAACAACAAGAATTATGAATATGCGTTATAACGGATCTTAACCAAACACACTCTCTTCCAGCTTCATATAAAGCAATAATCTCAGAGTGGTTAGAAGATGTAGCTACTAGCGATTGCTTAGTAGAACGCCAAGAAATAGCGGTGCTGTTATAACAAAATAAATACCTGGTTTGAGAGCGAGCCTTATGTGGATCGGATCTATATCCAGCATCGGCATATCCAACTAAACCAGAGTTAGTGGAATCTTTGGAATAATATAATCCCAAATCTATGGTTCCTCGGAGATAACGGAAAATATGTTTAATTCCATTCCAATGTCTCCGAGTTGGCTCAGAACTAAATCGTGCCAATAAATTTACCGCAAAAGCGATATCTGGTCTCGTACATTGTGCCAAGTACATCAAAGCCCCAATTGCATTGAGATATGGTACTTCAGGACCAAGTATCTCTTCATTTGATTCTCTAGGACGAAATGGGTCCTTTTGGGGATCTAGAGACCTTACAACCATAGGGGTGCTCAATGGGTGAGCTTTGTCCACGTTGAAGCGTTTAAGCAATCTTTCAACGTATGCTGATTGATAGACGATTATTCCATTTGCTTTATGCTCAAGCTCTAGACCAAGACAAAGTTTGGTTTTACCCAAATCTTTAACTTCAAACTCCCTTTTCAAATATTCAGCAGTTTCAGCTAACTCTTCTGGAGTTCCAATTAAATTTATATCGTCGACATAAACTGCTACAATAGCAAATCCGGTTTCTGATTTCTTAATAAACACGCATGGGTAGATAGGATCATTCTTGTACCTTTCCTTAATTAGGTACTCACTTAGGCGTTGATACCACATGCGACCGGATTGCTTTAACCCGTACAAGGATCTTTGCAATTTTATTGAGAATAAATTGCGGGGAGTGCATGCTTCAGGCATTTTGAATCCCTCGGGAATTTTCATATAAATATCAGAATCTAATGAGCCATATAAATATGCCGTCACAACGTCCATAAGACGCATTTCCAATCTTTCAAAGATTACTAGGCTAATGAGAAAACGAAATGTAATCATATCCATCACAAGTGAATATGTCTCATTATAATCAATCCCAGGTCTCTGAGAGAATCCTTGGGCAACGAGTCGGGCTTTATACCTGACAACCTCGTTTTTCTCATTTCGTTTTCGGATAAATACCCATTTATATCCAACGGGCTTTACATTATCGGGGATACGAGTTACAGGTCCAAAAACCTCTCGTTTAGTTAGGGAAGCTAATTCAGCCTTAATTGCTTCCTCGCACTTAGGCCAATATTGCCTTTGACGACATTCAATAATAGATTGCGGCTCACAATCATCATCCATAATTTTATGGGCAACTGAGAATGCAAAAGCATCATCAATGATTATTTCATTTCGATCCCAAATTTCATTATAATATGTAATGGAATTCTCAGTATTCCCGGGATTGATGTTCCTTTCATGGGTTTGCGCCTCTTCAGGGGCAATAAGCTCTTCAGGAGCAAGCACAACGCTAGGCTCTTCTGGAGCGGATTCCTGATTCTTTCCTCTTCGTTTTCGAGGAGCGGTATCTTTTGATCCTATCGGTCTACCACACTTCAAGTGCGGGGGATTTTGATCCATTTTAGCCTGTCTTTCGGGAACAGCTATCCTAGCTGGAGCATTTGCAGCTAGAATATGATAATAATGCAAATAAACCTGCAAATGTGTCATTACGTGTAAATAATAGGCAAACATGGGACCATCTACAGGATGCGTCCACTAGTACCATAAAATATCGAAATGATCCATTTAGTGGTTGTATTGGTCCACAAATATCACCCTGAATTCTTTGTAAGAATAAAGGGGATTCAAGATTAACCTTTATTATCGAAGGTTTGATAATGAGCTTTCCTTGTGAGCAAGCCTCACAATTGTAATCTTTGGACAACAATACCTTTATATCATTTAAAGGGTGCCCTTTTGTATTTTGAATTATCCTACGCATCATTGAAGCGCCAGGATGACCAAGGCGATCATGCCACAGTCCAAATTGATCAGGGCTTACCAATCTTCATGATGTGGTGGCGTAGGTTTCAACAGCCTTAATCATGACACAATACAAACCCATAGAAGAAGCTTCTAGCTTCTCATGGATGGTTTTCAGGCCCATCTTATAAGAGGAAATGCCAATGTATTCCTTATCTTGCTCATAAATAGTCTCAATATGGTACCCATTACGGCGTACATCTTTGAAACTGAGCAGATTCCATTTGGATCTAATGCTTAGAAACTCATTTTCAATATGCAGGATGGTGCCATTTGGCAAAATAATTGTGGCATTTCCAAAACCATCAATAATCGGAACAAGACCAAATATTGTATAGATTTGTGCCTTACGCAATGTCATACTCGAGAAAAAGTATCTATTACGAAATGTAGTATGTGTTGTTGCACTATCAAGCAAACAAACATCTCCATTTTTCTCGATATTTTCCATTTGCATTTATGTTGACAACTTCAGGTGTCAAGTATCATAAAATTTGAAGTTTGAATCATCATCCACCAATCTAATGCCTCATCAAAGTAATCAGAGGTCCTCAAAAAAATCAGAGACATCCAATGATGCATTTTCTACTTCAGGAGCAAGAGGAGTCCCACCAATGGAAATATTATTGGTCTTAATAATGGTTATGACAGTAGGATTGATTTTAATGGCATTAAATTCACCACGCTTGCCCGTATTATTTGAAGATGCTTGATATAGGTCAACAAAGTGCCTTGGCGTACGACAGGTACGTGACCAATGCCTAGTCATGCCACAGTGATGACAAATACTTTCATTAATCACCTTCTTTGGCTTATTTTCTTTGCCATGATTCAGGCCAAAGTTTGATTTCATAGGGCAGTTAATTTTCCTGCCATTCCTTCTAGGATTATGTTCTTACCTGCACTTATAGCCCTTAAAATGGCCAGTATTTTTCTCAAAGTTAGCATGTGCTTCAGGCAATGCTTTTGAGCCAACAAGTCTAAGATCATGATTTTTGAGCAACAATTTATTAGTTTGCTCAGCAGTGAGAAGCACATAAATTAATTCATAATATGTGGCAAACTAACGTTGCCAATATTGCTATTGCAATACAATATTCGAAGCATAGAAGGTGGAGAAAGTTTTCTCTAATAATTCTGCATCAGCGAGTTTGATACCGCATTACTCAAGCCGAGAAATAAAGCGGAATTATAGTCAGACACTGATTTAAATCTTGTAATCTGAGATTTTGTCAATTATATTGTGCTTGAGGAAGGATAACAATCTTGGTATGATCATACCTATCCTTCAACCTCCTTCACAGGATCTGAGGGTCTCAAACGGATAAATATTGAGTCTACAGGCTCTCATGCAAATGACGGTGAATAAAAATCAGCGCATTTGCTTTATCCTTTTCATTTGAGGTTCTATCCTCTATAATTGCATTAGCGAGATCTTGCCATTGGAGGTGCATTTCCATGTCAAGGCACCAAGATAAATAATTCTTTCCACTCACTTCCAGGATGTGGAATTTGGGCTTTTCAATATTTGCCATAATCCTTGCAAAAGTAAATCCTTAAATTAATTAGAAGGATTTCTAAATATCCATCGCCACTTCAGGAGCAAAAGGATATTTTTAGATTTGAAATTTGGCTTCGGGCCAGGAAAAATAAAGATGAAGAATTGATAGAAAAAGATGAAGTATAGGATGATTAATAAAATGAATACCCACCTTGCAAAAATTACTTACTCACGATAGATCTTCGTGCTTGCAAAAAATACTTACTCAGTCGATAGATTTTCGTGCTTGCAGAAATTACTTACTCAGTTGGTAGATCCTCGTGCTTGCAAAAATTACTTACTCAGTCGGTAGATCCTCGTGCTGATAACGTGTTGTAAAATATGGCGTTGTGAATATATAATAAAGAGAATAAAGAGATTGAGTAGAGAAAACAAGTGAACACCAGAGATAGTAGAGAAAGCCAGAGAAGAAGGTGTGACTGTTTATTCTAATAGTTGTTCACAGTAGTGATTGTACATCAAAACTAAACTCTTATTTATAGGAGAACAAGAATGTACTTAACATTAATATCAATGTATCGAATGATACATGTACTGGATAAGGGAGATGAACGTTCATTGTATAGAGAGATGTACTTAGAAAGTATGATACAAATGTATCATAATAAGTACATTAGATAAGATGAATATAATGAATATTCACAATAATGTACTTAACATTAATATCAATGTATCGAATGATACATGTACTGGATAAGGAAGATGAACGTTCATTGTATAGGGAGATGTACTTAGAAAGTATGATACAAATGTATCATAATAAGTACATTAGATAAGATGAATATAATGAATATTCATTCATGTATTTCATTGATTCATGTATTTTATAACACTTTTAACATTTATTTAAAGATTAAGATTTTTGGCACTGAGTCGTTTAACATTCATTTTTGTATTAGGTTTGTACTAATTCTATCAAAAAGAAAACACACCACATGAAACTTCACGGGAGCTCTTCGTCTCAATTTTTTTTTTTAATTGCTAACGGACCATGCCAGAGGCAGCTTCACCTTCGTGGAGATTCACGAGCAACTTCCAAAATACATTGAGCAATTTCATCACCAATTATCCGCTCATGTTCATCATCTCATTTTCCTCAACGCCAACATCTAAAATCTACGAAGACCCAATCGTCTTTTGACCTGCCATTGCTCGTATTGAGCCCTGACCTTTATGGGGAGAATTACCATAAAAGTCTTAAACTTATTACAATTATGCCAATTCAGTCCTAAACTCTTTTTTTTTGTCAATTTAGTCATAAACCTTTTACAATTGTGTTAATTCAGTCCATTTGGCCAAAATTGGCCGACCAGTGCTAACGTGAACGCCGGCCGAGGATAGCTGGCCGGCGAACAATTTTTAAATTTTTAAATTTTTCGAATTTTTAAATTTTTAATTTTTTTTTCTTTTGTTTTCCCTACCTTCTTCTTCCTCTGGCCGGTGCCAACCAGCCAGAGGTGAGGACCGGCGAGGTCAGCCTCATCGGCCACTGGCGAAGGCGAGCCTCGCCCAGTGACGGCGAGGCCGTCGTCGCCAGGCGAGGCTCGACTTTGCCATGGCTGGGCGAGGCTCACCTTTGCCAATGGCCGTGGGGGCGAGCCTCACCAGCCCTCGCCTCACGCCGGCTAGAGGAAGAAGAAGGTGGAAAATAAAATAAAAATAAAATTCAAAAAAATTCAAAAATTCAAAAAATCATTTGCCGGCCAACGTCCATGTCAGTGTCGGCTGGCCAATTTTTGCCGGATAGACTGAATTGGCACAATTGTAAAAGGTTTAGGACCAAATTGGCAAAAAAAAAAAATTAAGACTAAATTGACACACTTATAATAGATTTAAGACTTTTTTGGTAATTCTCCCGACCTTTATGCATAGCTGTTGTGACATCCTAGAAATTAAGGGCATGTCCTAAGGTGCCCTAGAGCTTTTTAAATAGGTAATGAATTTACCTATTTATTTGTGTTTTAGCCTTAATTCCTTCTTAAGGCTTTGTGCTTTGCGCCTTGTTTGTTTCTAATTTAAATTAAGCTATAAGGTATTTATTAAAGATAAAATATGGTGATGCCATGTATGTTATGATTTTTAATTAGGTGAAATTAATTGTTTGTTTTAATTAATTTAGAGAAGGGAGTTGGGTTGGGCCTTAGGCCCAATAGCATGGACTTAGGCCCATGGTTGGAGGGCCTAAGGGTGGACCATGAGGGCCAAGCCCATAAGGCCCAATGGGCCTTGTGGGCGTGCGAAAAAGGGGGGGAGGGTTTCAAATGCATGCCCCTCCCCAAGTGTCCTAGTGTGTATGCCACTTGGCATACATGCTTAAGGTCTTCTTAGAAATGATTAGGGGAGGAGAAGAAAAGAGAAAAGAAAGGGAGAGGAAGAGAGAGAGAGTGTCGTGCGAGAAGGGAGAGAGAGGGAGAGAGGGAAAGAGAGAAAGAGAGAAAGGAGAAGGAGGAAGGGGCTTGTCGCGCGAGAAGGGGGGGGGGGAGAACCGCCGTCCGTCCGCCGCACGCCGCCGTCCACCGCCGTTCGTCGTTGTTTTTCTTGGCTAGAGGCAAGTTAGGATCCATCTTCTCTCTTTGCATGTGTGTTTTGTGTGGATGTTTGATTTGTTTGGGTGTTTGGAAGCTAGAAAACCGAAGCTAGGATGCTTGGTTGTTGAAAATGCATGCTGTTTTCGCATGATCCAGTGAAGTCAGAAACTTGTGAGGGCTTGCATGTGTGCTTGGAGTTCGATTTTGGCTTGGATCTCTTCATGGAAGTTGTATCTAACACCTTGAACTATAACATACTGAAATTTCGTGAAAAATGATGGAGATTTAAGGGGTCAAAGCCTCATGTTTCGGAGACCCTAGATCTGGAGTTGTTTTTCTGACCTTGTGGTGGATTTATGGTTTGCATGTTGGTTTTTACTAAGAATATCTCTTTGACTTCTTCATGAAACTTGTAGATCACATCTTAAGGATGAACATACTAAAATTTGAAGTAAAATGAACAAGTTTAGGCTAGGAAACCAACCTGATTTTGAAGAAGATGAAACTGGAGTCGTGAGGTGTGACACCCGAGACTTCGTGTTACCTTTTGGAGGTCTTCCTTTGGTTTTTTGGCCTAAGTCCCTTCATGAAAGTTGTAGGGGATCCTTGGAAGTATAACATATCCAAATTTCAGAGAAAACGAAGAAGTGTAGGTAGGTCGAACCTCCATATTTCGGACATAGTGCCCTGTGAATTTCGGTAACTTAACCAGAAGCTTCGTGGATCTGTAATAATTTACCTATAATGATTTTGGCTTAGGTTCCTTCATGAAAAGTCTAGTTTAATGTCTTAAATATAACCTGGTAAACTTTCATAATTTTCTGAGGTCATTTGGGTATTTTAATTTAATTACCAAGAAAACTGTGCGTTCTGCCCTTGTCCGAAAATGTATACGAAATTGTGAAAATGTTGTTTTTGTGCAGAAATTTGATTGGCTATGCTTTTCTGTGGTAAAATCACTGTTTTATGGCATTACAATATTATGCGTTTGATTTCATGAATTAGTGATTTTTGTGATTTATTAATTGATTATTTAATTAATTAATTGCAAGGTATAAATTAAATTAGAATTTAAATAAATTCTAAATGCAATTGGCAAGTACATTGTTTTGAGTGGCATGTGGACCTAATTGCTATGGGGGATGCATCTATTACATGTATGTGAAATTATTTGATGATACATGTATAAGAAAGATTATCTTGTCTTGCCATTGCATCATGTGCATGATGAATTGAGACCTAAATTGGCAAACATGTGTAATGTTAAATGGGAAAGTTGTTCGTGGCGGATGATTATGCCCTGAAGTGTCAGGATGCCTGGAATGAGATGGGTGCCGGATGCCCGGAATTGTATAGAGATACATGACCGGATGTCCCTGGGAGTGTCAGGATGCCTGGAATGAGATGGGTGCCGGAAGCCTCGGAGGTCTTTGCCCGAGGGGATACCTCGTGATGCCAGTTGGGATGCGAGATGCCTGGAGCGTGGGGGGTGCCGGATGCCTGGTGGCCATGATTGGCATAATTCCAGAGGTTCTTCTCGTGAGACCCGAATGAGGGTGCGAGTGTAAAGTATGGGATGGATGATCCCGAGAAAGGGTGATGTGTTGATCAATTGAGAACTAAAGTGAAAATTAAATCATGCATATATGTGATGCGATGTGATGATAACCACTTTTGATATAGTGACATGATGGTATGATGATGACATGCATGTGTACTATGATATGATGATGGCATGTATGGATCATATGATATGATGACGACATGCATGTGTACTATGATATGATGATGGCATGTATGGATCATATGATATGATGATGACATGCATGTGTACTATGATATGATGATGGCATGTATGGATCATATGATATGATGATGACATGCATGTGTACTATGGTAAGATGATGACATGTATGTGTACTAAGATGACATGATGACATGTATGGATCATATGGTATGATGATGATGATCATTTGTGATTGATGCTATATATATACTATGATTGTGATGATGAGGTATGATGGCACGTACATGGCTTCGAGGTAAGTACATTACAATGTATGAATGACATGTGTATTGGAACTGATGTATTGTTTAATGCATTGAGTGATGATTGGATCTCTTTACTTGTTGAGTGGTTGTACTCACCCCTTTGGGGACCAACATTTCAGATTAGTGCGATGCCTATCCCTGTCGTTCCACGGGGAGTGTTCTATGGACTTCCATATGATGTGGAGGTCGAGGTGACCGAGATAGATTGTCCCACCCTGCCGGGATTGACCTTTTTGCGTGTTCGCGCGATCGTGTCGTATGACGTGGGCTTATCTGGAGGCCCAGTCATCCAGGAGTACGTCTCCGTCCATATCCGCCGCGACGGTGTTCCGATGGGGATGCTGCCACCTCCACCGCCTGACGCACCGGGTTGGGTGTGATGGCCTGCGCGCATGGAGTGGGGGTTAGCAACTTTTTGGATTGGCCGCCACGAGTAGTCCGAAGGGAGATCGTTACACGTTGCATTTTTTAGGGTCGTGTGTCTTTTTTTTTAGGTTGAAGGCCGAGCATTAGATGAGTCTTGGCCTACCCTTTTGTACCGACCCGTGTTGCCCTTCGTTATTTATATGTAAATAAAAGTAGTTCGGCCTCGTGCTTTCATTAAATCAAAGGTAGTTGGTGTGTATTGTGTTGTCGTGAGGGAAGCAAGTGTTGGTGAGACTCGCCTCTTAATTTCCGCTGAGCTGCGCAAAATCCTTAAAACCTTTTTAAAGGAAAAGAAAAGAAAATTTTTTACGCCTAATCGTTGGCTTGAATATTTCTTTTATCGTTGTAAAATTTGTTTTCGTTATGTTTTCTTTCGCTTGCGGTTTTATTTCTGTGGCGACCCTACCGGGTGTTGGGGGTGCCACAGCGGGTGGTATCAGAGCATAAGGTTTATGCTTGGAGTGATAAGGAGACCTCATTTAGAAAAAAAATGAGGGAAGTTGACAATGCACACCATAGGATAATTGAATAACGGGTGATGAATATTCGCCCGTAGATCCTTAGTAGTTGTTTTAGGTTGCTAGTAACATGTGTATGTTACTTTAGTAGTGGAGGCAGTGAGTCTCAGATTGTTCCTGAGGCAAATGCTTGGAACTGCATGAAAGCTATGGTATGGTTTGGAAGTCAACGTCCACAGAGGGCTGAAGCCTCTGCTTCAAGGGCTGAACCCCGAATGGAGGATATCCTGCAAGCATTGGCCAACATTGGAAATCTGATGGAAAGGCAAGCGCAGAAACAACCTGGAGCTGAACGCCGTACTCAGGGACTTGTGGAACAGTTTCTGAAGCTGAAGCCATCCAAGTTCAGTGGCATGGGAAGTCCTGAGGAGGCGGAGCATTGGATTGATGGTATGGAGAGAATTTTCCGGTTGTTGGACTGCACTGATGCGGAGAAAATAACTTTAGCAGAGTATCAGCTGGAGTGAAATGCAAAGTTTTGGTGGAGAGCTTCGAGGGATACGATCTTTCCACCAGGTATTGATATAAACTGGGATGAGTTTGTCAGGGCTTTCAATAGAAAGCATTTTTCTAACTGTACCAAGGATAAGAAAATCACAGAATTTGTTCAGCTAGAACAAAAGGAGCGGACAGTGGACTAGTATGAGGCTAGATTTTCTGAACTATCTAGATATGCTCCTAGACTGATTGAGGATCAGGAGGAAAAAGCTAAGAGATTTCTGAAAGGGTTGAGAACTGACATTAGAAAGCAACTAGTGCCTTTGAATATGAGGGATTACAATGAGATCTATGAAAGGGCACAGTTGGTGGAGCAGGAGCTGATAAGAGAGCGGTCTGAGTTTAAGAAACCGTGGGTTTCCGATGATGTGAGAAGGGGTAAGAGACCCTATTCTGGTCAAGGTCAAACTTGGGATGCTAGGAAGAAAAGTAATTTTGGAAACTCTGGAGGAGCAAGGAGTGGTCTGAATATAGGGAAAGCGCCCTATCAACCTGGTGTTTGTCAAAGGTGCAATGGACGGCATGGCTCAGGACCTTGTACTGGGCAGCCAAAGTGCTTTGGTTGTGGACAAGTGGGCCATCTTAGGAGAAATTGCCCACGAGAAAGGTCGCAGGTGAGTGCTGGCTCAGTGCGACAGGGATATCAGAGTGCTGTCAAGACAAATTCACAAGGAAATTCTCGGAGACCACCAGCTCAAGGAAGGGTGTATGCGGTCACTCAAGAGGAAGCGAAAGCTTCCAACAACGTCATCTCAGGTACAATCTACATAAATGGCAAGAAGGCTTATGCATTGTTTGATACGGGTGCCACGCATTCTTTCATATCTGACAGATATAGGTTGTTGAGTGAAATTGAAACGACTTTTCTTGGATTTCCTCTTTGTGTTTCTACGCCTTTAGAGGATGCGGTGCTGTCTACGTTGGTGTGTGAGAATTGTAAGATAACTGTAGGAGAAAGGGACACAGAAATAGACTTAGTTGTGATGGCCATGTATGACTTTGATGTTATCCTAGGAATGGATTGGCTTTGTAAGTATCGGGCTAGAATGGATTGTTATAGAAGAGTAATCCAATTCGTTTACCCGACCAGACCAGTTGTGAATTTTTAGGTGGTCAGACCCACCTATCAGTAGCACTTATTTCTGCGATAGAGGCAAATGTGTTACTTAGTAAGGGATGTCAAGGGTATCTAGCAATGGTTAAAGATTGTGCCAAGGAAGAGCTGAGACTTGATGAAATTAGTGTAGTAAACGAGTTTTCAGATGTATTTCCCGAGGAATTGCCTGGATTACCCCCGGAAAGAGAAGTTGAGTTTGAAATTGAACTGATGCCTGGAACAGGACCAATATCGAAAGCCCCATACAGAATGGCCCTAGTGGAATTAAAAGAGTTGAAAGTACAACTGCAGGAGTTGCTTGACAAAGGATTCATTAGGCCAAGTGCTTCACCCTGGGGTGCACCAGTTCTGTTTGTGAAAAAGAAGGATGGGTCGATGCGCTTATGCATTGACTATAGGCAATTAAATCAAGTGACTGTTAAAAACAAGTATCCTCTGCCTAGAATTGATGATCTGTTTGACCAACTTCAGGGAAGTTCGGTTTTCTCTAAGATTGACTTAAGATTAGGATACCATCAGTTGAGAATTAAGAAGGAAGATATTCCTAAGACTGCATTTAGGACTCGTTATGGACATTACGAGTTCCTTGTTATGCCTTTTGGATTGACAAATGCACCTACAGCGTTCATGGATTTAATGAACATGGTATTTAAGTCCTATTTGGATCAGTTTGTGATTGTTTTTATCGACGATATCTTGGTGTATTCGAAAGGACCAAAAGAACATGAGCAACACTTGAGGATAGTTTTGCAAACTTTGAGGGACCATCGATTATATGCCAAATTCAGCAAGTGTGAATTTTGGTTGGATCAGATAACATTTTTAGGACATGTGGTGTCAGGAGGAGGAATTGCAGTGGATCCGGCAAAAGTGGAAATGGTAATAAATTGGCCGAGACCGACCACACCTACAGAGATACGAAGTTTCTTAGGATTGGCCGGTTATTACCGAAGGTTCATTGAAGGATTTTCCAAATTGGCAGGACCGTTAACTAAGTTAACTCGAAAGAATGCAAAATATGAATGGAGTGGGGATTGTGAAAGGAGCTTTCAAGAACTTAAAAGGAAGTTAACCACAGCTCCAGTTTTAACCATACCCTCTGGACCGGATGGTTTTACTATATACAGTGATGCATCTCACAAAGGATTGGGATGTGTTTTGATGCAACATGGTAAGGTCATAGCCTATGCATCTAGACAGCTGAAACCCCATGAGTTAAATTACCCCACACATGATTTGGAATTGGCAGCTATAGTGTTTGCTTTGAAGATATGGAGGCATTACCTATATGGGGAAAAGTTTGAAATTTATACGGTCCACAAGAGCTTGAAATATCTATTTTCGCAAAAAGAGTTGAACATGAGACAAAGAAGGTGGATGGAATTGTTAAAAGATTATGATTGTGAGATACGATATCATCCAGGGAAGGCGAATAGGGTAGCAGATGCCCTTAGTCGTAAGTCAGCCATGGAAATGGCCAGTTTAAGAATAGCAGAGTGGAGTTTATTAAAATCTGTAGCAGATTCAGAGTTTAAGTTGAAGGTGGATAATCTTACTGGTATGCTTAAAGCCTTAAGGATTGAGCCAGAAATTATCCAGAGAATCAAGACCTTGCAAAAGTCTGATCCGGAGATTTTGAAAGTGAAGGAAGCGATGTCCCTAGGAAAGAGACCAGAGTTTCAAATTTCTGAAGATGGGACAATAATATGCCAAGGACGACTTTGTGTGCCCGACGACGAAGAAGTAAAGAAAGAAATTTTGTCAAAGGCACATAAGAGCAAGTATAGTATCCACCCAGGAAGCACGACAATGTACAGAAATTTGCGTCAACAATTTTGGTGGAATGGTATGAAAATGGATACAGCCAAGTATGTTTCTCAATGTTTAACGTGCCAGCAAGTAAAAGCAGAACATCGTAAGCCAGCAGGACTTTTGAGACCATTAGAGATACCAGAGTGGAAGTGGGAGCATGTGACAATGGATTTTGTGCAAGGATTGCCAAGAACATCAAGTGGTCACGATTCAATTTGGGTAATAGTGGACCGTTTAACTAAGTCTGCCCATTTCTTAGCTGTCCATAAGAACTATTCAATGAGTAGACTCGCCGAAATCTATGTAAGTCAGATAGTGCGTTTGCATGGTATCCCTGTATCAATCACCTCGGATAGAGACTCTAGATTTACTTCGAATTTTTGGAGAGGTTTGCAAAGTGCTTTGGGAACGAAACTTCAATTTAGTACAACTTATCACCCTCAGACAGATGGACAAACAGAAAGAGTGATACAAACTCTAGAGGATATGCTGAGAGCCTGTGTCATCGACTTTAAAGGAAGATGGGATGAGAACCTGCATTTGGTAGAATTTGCCTATAATAATAGTTTTCAGAAAAGTATAGGCATGGCCCCATATGAAGCATTATATGGGAGGAGGTGTAGAACCCCTATCTGTTGGGACGAGATAGGTGAAAGGAGATTGACATGACCTGAATTGGTACAAGATACCACAGAAGCTGTTGAGATTATCAGGAAAAGACTAAAGACAGCCCAGAGTAGACAAAAGGGTTATGCGGATAAGCGTAGGAGACCCTTGGAATTCAGAATAGGAGATCATGTATTTCTTAAGGTATCTCCGTTAAAAGGAGTATCTCGTTTTGGAGTAAAAGGAAAGTTGAGTCCTAGATTCGTTGGACCTTTTGAGATACTCGAGAGAATAGGAGATGCGGCTTATCGATTGGCGCTACCTCCAAATTTGGGAAATTTGCATGATGTGTTTCATGTGTCGATGCTAAGAAAGTATCAGCCAGACCCCAGTCACATACTCGATCATGAAGCCATCAAAGTAGATGAGAAAGTGAGATATATCGAAGTACCTGTGCAAATACTGGATCGGAAGGAACAAATTCTCAGGAATAAAAAGATTCCTTTGGTGAAAGTTTTGTGGCGACATCACGATGTGGAGGAAGCCACTTGGGAAAGTGAAGATCAGATGAAGGGGAAGTACCCCTACCTGTTTGAGGACGTGAGTAATGTTTAATTTCGAGGACGAAATTCTCTAAGGAGGGGAGAGTTGTGGCATCCTAGAAATTAAGGGCATGTCCTAAGGTGCCCTAGAGCTTTCTAAATAGGTAATGAATTTACCTATTTGTTTGTGTTTTAGCCTTAATTCCTTCTTAAGGCTTTGTGCTTTGCGCCTTGTTTGTTTCTAATTTAAATTAAGCTATAAGGTATTTATTAAAGATAAAATCTTGTGATGCCATGTTTGTTATGATTTTTTTTATTAGGTGAAATTAATTGTTTGTTTTAATTAATTTAGAGAAGGGAGTTGGATTGGGCCTTAGGCCCAATAGCATGGACTTAGGCCCATGGTTGGAGGGCCTAAGGGTGGGCCATGAGGGCCAAGCCCATAAGGCCCATTGGGCCTTGTGGCCATGCGAAGAGGAGAGGGGGAGGGTTTGCATGCCCCTCCTCAAGTGTCCTAATGCATGGGCCACTTGGCAACCATGCATTAGAGTCCCCAAGGCAATCATTGCCTTTGGGGAAAGAGAAGAGAAAAGAGAGAGAGAGGAGGGGGGGGGGGTGTCGTGCAAGAGAAGGAGAGAGGGAAAGAGAGAAAGAGAGAAAGAGAGAAAGGAGAAGAAGGAGGAGGCTCGCGTGAGAGGGAGAGGGAGAGCCGCCGTCCGCCGCACGCCGCCGTCCACCGCCGCCATTCGTCGTCGTTTTTACTTGTGTGAGGCAAGTTTAGGTTCCATCCTACTCATGCATGTGTGTCTTGTATGGATGTTTGATCTTTTGGGTGTTTGGAAGCTAGAAAACCGAAGCTAGGATGCTTGGTTGTTGAAAATGCATGCTGTTTTCGCATGATCCAGTGAAGTCAAAAACTTGTGAGGGCTTGCATGTGTGCTTGGAGTTCGATTTTGGCTTGTATATCTTCATGGAAGTTGTATCTAACACCTTGAACTATAACATACTGAAATTTCGTGAAAAATGATGGAGATTTAAGGGGTCAAAGCCTCATGTTTCGGAGACCCTAGATCTGGAGTTGTTTTTCTGACCTTGTGGTGGATTTATGGTTTGCATGTTGGTTTTTACTAAGAATCTCTCTTTGACTTCTTCATGAAACTTGTATATCACATCTTAAGGATGAACATACTAAAATTTGAAGTAAAATGAACAATTTTAGGCTAGGAAACCAACCTGATTTTGAAGACGATGAAACTGGAGTCGTGAGGTGTGACACCCGAGACTTCGTGGTACCTTTTGGAGGTCTTCCTTTGGTTTTTGGCCTAAGTTCCTTGATGAAAGTTGCAGAGGATCCTTAGGAGTATAACATATCCAAATTGCAGAGAAAACGAAGAATTGTAGGTAGGTCAAATCCCCATATTTCGGACATAGTGCCCTGTGAATTTCGGTAACTTAACCAGAAATTTCGTGGATCTGTAATAATTTATCTATAATGATTTTGGCTTAGGTTCCTTCATGAAAAGTCTAGTTTAATGTCTTAAATATAACCTGGTAAAATTTCATAATTTTCTGAAGTCATTTGGGTATTTTAATTTAATTACCAAGAAAACTGTGCATTCTGCCCTTGTCCGAAAATTATGCTTGAAATTGTGGAAATATTGGTTTTCGTGTAGAAATGGTTTGGCCATGTGTTTTCTGCAGAAATTTCTATTTTATGGCATTAATTTATTATATGCTTTGATTTCATGAATTTTGGATTTATGTGATTAATTAATTTAATTAATTGTAAAGTGGAATAAATTGGAATTTAAATAATTTCTAAATGCATTTGGTAAGTGCATTGTTTTTAGTTGCATATAATTCCATAAGAATTTAATTACTATGGGTGTTTAAAATTGCTCTATGTATGCAAATGTTTGATGATGCACGTGCAAGAACAAAGGTGAGCTTGTTTTGTCATTGCATCATGTGTATGGAATATTGAGACCTAAATTGGCAAACATGTGTAATGTTAAATGGGAAAGTTGTTCGTGGCGGATGATTATGCCCTGAAGTGTCAGGATGCCCGGGATGAGATGGGTGCCAGATGCCCGGAAATGTATAGAGATACATGACCGGATGTCCCTGGGAGTGTCAGGATGCCTGGAATGAGATGGGTGCCGGAAGCCTCGGAGGTCTTTGCCCGAGGGGATACCTCGTGATGCCAGTTGGGATGCGAGATGCCTGGAGCGTTGGGGGTGCCGGATGCCTGGTGGCCATGATTGGCATAATTCCAGAGGTTCTTCTCGTGAGACCCGAATGAGGGTGTGAGGGTAAAGTGTGGGATGGATGATCCCGAGAAAGGGTGATGTGTTGATCAATTGAGAACTAAAGTGGAAATTTAAATCATGCATATATGTGATGCGATGTGATGATAACCACTTTTGATATAGTGACATGATGGTATGATGATGACATGCATGTGTACTATGATATGATGATGGCATGTATGGATCATATGATATGATGACGACATGCATGTGTACTATGATATGATGATGGCATGTATGGATCATATGATATGATGATGACATGCATGTGTACTATGATATGATGATGGCATGTATGGATCATATGATATGATGATGACATGCATGTGTACTATGGTAAGATGATGACATGTATGTGTACTAAGATGACATGATGACATGTATGGATCATATGGTATGATGATGATGATCATTTGTGATTGATGCTATATATATACTATGATTGTGATGATGAGGTATGATGGCACGTACATGGCTTCGAGGTAAGTACATTACAATGTATGAATGACATGTGTATTGGAACTGATGTATTGTTTAATGCATTGAGTGATGATTGGATCTCTTTACTTGTTGAGTGGTTGTACTCACCCCTTTGGGGACCAACATTTCAGATTAGTGCGATGCCTATCCCTGTCGTTCCACGGGGAGTGTTCTATGGACTTACATATGATGTGGAGGTCGAGGTGACCGAGATAGATTGTCCCACCCTGCCGGGATTGACCTTTTTGCGTGTTCGCGCGATCGTGTCGTATGACGTGGGCTTATCTGGAGGCCCAGTCATCCAGGAGTACGTCTCCGTCCATATCCGCCGCGACGGTGTTCCGATGGGGATGCTGCCACCTCCACCGCCTGACGCACCGGGTTGGGTGTGATGGCCTGCGCGCATGGAGTGGGGGTTAGCAACTTTTTGGATTGGCCGCCACGAGTAGTCCGAAGGGAGATCGTTACACGTTGCATTTTTTAGGGTCGTGTGTCTTTTTTTTTAGGCTGAAGGCCGAGCATTAGATGAGTCTTGGCCTACCCTTTTGTACCGACCCGTGTTGCCCTTCGTTATTTATATGTAAATAAAAGTGGTTCGGCCTCGTGCTTTCATTAAATCAAAGGTAGTTGGTGTGTATTGTGTTGTCGTGAGGGAAGCAAGTGTTGGTGAGACTCGCCTCTTAATTTCCACTGAGCTGCGCAAAATCCTTAAAACCTTTTTAAAGGAAAAGAAAAGAAAATTTTTTACGCCTAATCGTTGGCTTGAATCTTTCTTTTATCGTTGTAAAATTTGTTTTCGTTATGTTTTCTTTCGCTTGCGGTTTTATTTCTGTGGCGACCCTACCGGGTGTTGGGGGTGCCACAGCTGTCCTGCTTTGCCGCGTAAGAGGCCGACCGCCTTTTGTAGGGAAAATCACCAATGTGATGATTGTTGAGAAAATTCCCTACGTTATTTTGAAGGTGAAAAAGATAAATTAAAGATTACTAATGTGTTAATTGATTGAGTTTTGCTAGGTAATATATGTACAAGTTGAAATGCATATGTTGTCATAACAACACCAAGAAATTCTACTATGAGAAGTGATTTGCCACTGCCAAGAGTGCTCTGCTGATATTGAGGGATTATTGCCGATATCTAAGGTGAATAAGATATTGGGCGTTGAAGATGTTCACAAGCAAAAAGGATCTTTAGATACGATGAACGTCTAAAAGGACCTTATCAAGAGTGAACAAGTCAGGAACAACTAAATTGTTCATAATGATTTTGAGGTATAAAGATCGGATGAAGAGTTGGATGGACTTAGCAATAGTGAACAAGCCTAGAATGAGAATGTTTGGTAAAACTTGAAAAGACCATGAAGATGAATAGCTTGGTAGATACGAAATTGTCAATAAGCTTGGAAGGATCAGAAAGATCAGCATCATTATTAGGGGCAGTGAATTGTTATTGGGGCAGCAAATTGTTGGCAAAGAGTAGTTGCTTTATACATATGAGGTTAAAGACTGTGATGATATCGATGACTTATGTGAGTTTAGTGAAGACTAGGTATAAGGATGAGAATCTTGATAGGGAGGGGAAAAGATGATGAGGTGTTCATATTGACTTGGAGGTATCATGGTCAATCTTTCATCAAGGTAACATCTTTGGAAGCTAAAATACTCAAGAGGATCATTTGGTGATTGATTGCAAGTCGTCCATATGGTTTTTCAGTGGACAACATCAACTGATTAGTAAAAATTCTCACATCCTAATTATGGGTAACAAATCGTGTTGATATTTAGTCTTGAAAGATGCCAATCACTTGATCACCCGATTAGAACATTAATCAAGATGGAAATAGCCATCGCAAAGGTTTGAAATCTGGAGAAAGATCACCAGATTTCTTTAGGAGCAGTTTTGACAATAATGAGTAAGTTTGACAAAAGTATACTAATACAGTTTTGGGAAATTGCCACTATCAAAAAGACATTGTTGATGTCAAAGAGTCGCTATGATGATTTCTAGAGACATCCTGCTACCAACAATGGTAGAACCAATGGCTACTTGAAGACTTCGATGGGAAATGATCATCTTAGAATGGATGGTTATATATTAAGTTCAAGAGAAGTAATTAGGTTGGGCGGAAACGAATAAAATGAGTCATTTGCTCTCTGTTTGTTTATAATTGTTGCGTATCCTAATGTTAATATTTGGGTCGTGCTAATATTTGTAATCAGTTATACAAGCAAGTGTACAAGAGTGATAATAGTACATGATTCCTTATAATGTGATCTATTGAAAAAGTGATATTTGTTGATTCTAACTTGTCTTAAAGATTACTAGTGGATTCTAGCTTTGTTATGGCCGTTAGTGTTAAAAATAGATAGAGGCTTGGAGATAAAGTCGGACCACTACATATTTGCTTACAATATATTATATCTTCAATATTAGCATTACCTGTTTGTAATAGTCAACATTTGTTAAATAGTAGCATGCACATCTAATTTCTACAATCTATTTTGTTAATGTTTGAAATTGAACTTGTTCTATTCCGCAAATGATTTTTATGGTTCTTAGGCTACCTATTCACCCCTTCACTTGGTCAATTAGCAACTTCTACTCACCACATGCTGCCACATTAGCCGATCCATAGGTGTCGTGACTGTCTCGAAGGTGAACCACCAAGGAAGCCAATGGATTAGTAAGCGAACATATATTACACACTCCCAAGTCAATACCAATTACAACTTTGGGGCTTTAGTTTAATCAATTAAACATGGGGAAAATCACCAAAAAAGTCTTAAACTTATTTCAATTGTATCAATTCAATCATAAACTTTTTTTTACCAATCAAGTCATAAATCTTTTGTATTTGTGTCAATTCATTATATTAAGCCAATTTTGACTGAAAATCACTTACATGGATGCTGGCTATTTTATGTGGCATAGGCGATGCTGACATGGATAATTTCTTAACAATATTATAATATTTTTGGATTAATTTTTTTTTTATTCTTTTCTTTTTCTTTGTTCTTTCTTTGTTTTTTCCCCTTCCTTTCTTCCTCTAGCTTGGCAACTGACCAAAGGCAAGGGCCGACAAGGTCAACCTCACTAGCCATTAACAATGGAATGGGGAGCCTCGCCGAGCCATGGCGAGACTAATCTTGTCATCATTAGGCAAGGTCAAGGCTGGCCCTCACTTGCCTGCAAGTCTTGACCTCACTATCACTAGGAAAGGTTGGCCTCACCAATGGCTAAGTGTGGCTTGACCTCACTAGTCTAGTGAGTTCTAGCCATGACGAGGCTGACCTCACTTGGCGACAAGTGAGGCTTGGCATTGGTAGTGGCAGGCAAAGTCAATCTCATCAGCCCTCACCTCTGGCTAGTTGTTGAGGTCTGACGATCGGCTAGAGAAAGAAGGGAAGGGGAAAAAAAACAAATAAATAATAAATAATTGGAAAAAAAATGTCAAAATATTATTACAAATTGTCTATGTTAGCGTTAGGAGCACATGTAGAATGGTTAGCGTTCACATCAGTGATTTTGGTTAAAATTGGATGGATATACTAAATTGGTATAAATACAAAAGGTTTAGGATTGAATTAGTACAAATGCAAAAGTTTTAGAACTGAATCGGCACGGTTATAATAAGTTTAGTTTTTTTTTTTTTTTTGGTGTAATTCTCATAGTAAACATGCAAATCAATTTATATTGGAGTCATCATAATCTATTATAGGCCTCTTAGAAACCGAAATTAAATGTGGAAGAGCATCCTACTTACTAAAGATTTCTTAAATATAGGGATTTAATTACGTTAAGATAAATTTAACACTCTTTCAATTCCTTTGCTCTTTATTTCAAAAATGTTTTGTAAGAAAACTTGGTCAATTTTAATTCTCAACCACTAGCATATAATGGATGATCATGCGAGTATGTAGACAATAATTTAACTCTCAATAATCAAAGCGATGAATAAATTACTTATGACCAAAAAAACAAAACAAAAAACTCGATGTGCTGAGTAATAGTAAAGCTTCATTATGTCCAACACATCAAGTGTTTTACAAAATGTTAACTTCGAACCAAATAATGCATGCATGACCTAAAAAAGAATCTAAATGCAATGTCAATTAATTCTTTTTGGGTACTTCATTTTATACAAAATTTAAATGTATGTGATGTGTCCAATGCATGAGATGCAATCTATATACATGATGTGATCTTCATTAAAGTATTTGTTGGAGAAACATCTCCAAGTAATTCTGATAATGTCCAAACTATTCTTAGCCATTGTGACAGTGAATGCACATAGTAGCAGAATTAAAGTAATAATAGTAATCAACAAGCTAGGTAGTCTAATAGGTCTATTAGAATCTATGACGAAAGGATAGCAACCGATGCTATTTTTGGGTAACCTACCAATATTCAGGAAAAGAACTATATGGACAATTCTATCTTTGTGCAGTAGCATCAATGGTAACTCTAATTACACTTTGCTTATCAAATCCACCTCTAACAAATGGATTGAAGATGGTTATAAAAGAGAAGATCTCAGAAGCCAAATGTTAGAGAGCGACACATGTTAAAGTTTGAAAACTTGCTATACGTCCTATTCTAAGCGAAACGCTTTCCATAGATTGTTTCTCTAAGTATTGTGTTTGTGTTGTTTTAGTAATTATGCTAAAGATTAAGTGTATAAGAGTAAGAGCAAATGAGTCTTGATGGTGTGATCTATCCTGTAATAAGATCAATGCTTGCCAATTGTAACCTTCTAAGTAGATTATTAATACAATCCACCTCGACTTGTGACTATTAGTCTAAAGAGTAGATGTAAGTTTGAGGATAAATCCGGACCGCTAGTGTATTACTTCCACAAGCACACATTATAATCACGAGTTTTGAAACATCACGTTGACCATATCTTTACTTAGCATAAACTATTTTCCACAATATATATCAAGTTTTCTAAAACAAACTATTCACCTCCTCTAGGTTGTATTGTTAACCTCCAACAATATTAACATAAAGTTATGTGACTCACTAAATGACAGTAATATATGACATTTATAATATGAGAACTGATCAATTAATCTACAATTGAATGAATTTTATATGCGATATGGATGCAATATTTTTTAGATTTTCTTTTTGAATTAAAAAGGGAAACTATCTAAATTTATATGATGATTTTTACTAATTAGGTTATAATATATATTAAATCCTAAGCATGCGCTAAAACAAAGTTTATGCTTTCCTAAATACTACATAATTCCTAATGCACCTGAGAAGTATCCATAAGAGAGCAAGCAAATGATTCAAAAATCACTCGAAAACCTTATCACATAATTGAGTAACACTAAGTTAAGTCGCACGTCAAACTTTCGTCAAGTTAAACATTTTCAATAAGAGTTTCATCTTTACCAATGTTAACGACGGCAACAACTTTTTCTTTTGAGTTTGCCACCACAAGTCTCATGTCCTCCAATTATTTTCTTCAAATAATCGAATGAACTTGCGTTTCCAGCATATGTCTTGAGTAATCACTATGGTACCACTTGTGCATTTTGAATTGGTCTCAGGACATACCTACAGAGAGCACATTTAAGCATTGAATCTTGGTACTCAAGTTGCATCGGACACATGATAGTTAGGGCATACTTGGTAACCGGCAAATTCTTAGCTTTCGTTTCTTTATTCTTCGAAAAAAAAATTATATATATATATAAATCCGTTTGCTAATATCAGCTAACTTTTCTACTCCCGCGAATAAATTTGTTCCAGGGAATAAATTTGGAATGAAATCAAGAAGTATAAAAAAGTCACTTTTTATTCTTGAGAACAAGTCTAGAATTAAATTAATTTCTTTTTTTCTCTTTTCTTTTCTTCTTCTTCCTCCTCTAGTTGGTCACCGGCCTCAGGGATGGTTAGTGACTAGCTAGATGAGGTCCAACAACCTCGCTAAAGCCTTGCTAGCTCTCGGCAAGGCTTGCCTTGCGGTGTCTGGGTGAGGCTTGACCTCACCATGGCTAGGCATGGTAGCTAAGCAAGGTCGAGCCTTGCCAAGGGCCGGTGAAGCTCTCTTGAGACCAGCGACTGGCTAGAGGAGAAAGAAGACGAAAAACAAAAAAAGAAAAAAAAATTCATAAAATTATTAAAAAATTGAAAGAAATTCTATAGCATAAAAAAATTTGAGGATCATAGAATTTATGTTCTTTTTCTATTCCTGTAATAGAAATTTGGTGCGATTACCAAATACTTTCGAATGTGTAGAAACTCTTCTAGGGAATATAATTAGAAGAAACTTTTTTTAAGTAGAAATTGTTTTCGAGAATGGAATGATTATCAACGGCCGTTAATTGCCAAAGTACACTTAGGCAAGACAAAATATCCATTGATCTCATTCTACCACATCAACCGTTGATATGGCGCATAATTTTTACTCACGTCCACTCATAATTGATATGTATCTATTGCTGCCGAATTAAATAGAATAAAATCCTATACATCCATGGAAACTTCTTTTCTTCATCGACCTCAGCACCTCCCCTCACTATGGGGATCGGTGGAGTCGCAGCGCCATGTCTTGCGCATCCGAGGGGAGCTAGTCCTTCTGGTGTTGCTCGTAGTCAAACCGAGCCACCGTCACCTGGCTCGGTCCAACTATGAGCGACACCCCTTCTCCATTGTCACCTGCGGTTGGCTCACGGTCAGACCCATAAATGGACAAGCCACCCTTTCATCTAACAGCTCAGAGTTGTTTCTCGTCCAAATCTGGTTCTAGTGTCATGCCACCAAATCCGATGTCACCCATGGCCACAAGCCTTGCTCGTTCATGACTCGAAAGGCGGATTGTCCACAAAACTGGTGACCATGGCTCATCCATGGCCACATGTCTTGACGGTGAGCTTGAGATCCCAACGGCCATGGACTGCGAGCTCAAACAACAAAAGAAAAGTACGGGAAAATAGAGAAATAAAGGTCAGGGAAACGGGGGCCTGAAGGCGGGAGCCATGGACGAGCAACGCCAACGATGCTGTGGATGGAGGACAAGGAAGAAAGAAACGAAAAACTGGGCAGATTTTTTGTCTTATTTGATTCCACATCAATTGCTATTGTGGATTTGTGGACACTTGTCCATTTATGAGTGAATGTGAGTAGAAAATTATTTGCCACATTGGCTGCTTTTGTGGTATTGAACCACTGAATATCCTCTACTTAGGTACCAATCCTTTTCTCACTCTTCTAGCGACACCGTTTCTCAAAAAGCAATTGTGAGCATAGTGTCCATATTTACGACAAGAAGTCGCATGGGATTGATGCATGAGAAGCTTTAACAAATATGGTACGAGTTCCTTTCCTATTTTGAAAAAGTTAGTATTTACGACCATTTTCTAGAAGAGGAAATATTTGTTTTTCAAGCATCGTGTTCAAGGTCTTAGATCCCTCTATAGACTTCTACCCAATAGCATTTGGATCATGATTTTTTGTTTCACTTGTGTCATTATTCAAAGCCATGTTTTCGTTTTCAAGACCACCGCCCTTCCTGGTCAAAGACTATTAAGATGTGGAGATTTGGAGTGCCAAAACTTGATATGGATGGACATTTGAGTGCCAAAAGTTCGGAAAGGTGCACTTAAATGCCAAAATCGAAACAAAGTGGATCAATTAAGTGCCAACAGCGAGAAAATCTAGCCAAAATGCTAATGTAGTATTTTTTCGTGAGATAAGTGTAAAATAACGTCGTTTTGCACGCTGACGTAGCTAGATAAGCTTAAAATAACATCATTTTTGCACACTAACGTGGAAAGAAATGTAAACAACGACATCATCTTGCCTTGGATTTAAATTTTAATATAAATATTAATTAAATTAAATTTAAAAATATATATAATAAATGTATATATTAGAAAATGAAGATGAAGAAGATTGTAGAAGGTGAGGGTTGTGTAAGCTCTCGTTGCCGCCTCCCCACCTTCACCAGGATCTAGCGACCCTAGCTAATCGGTTGCGACCCCCAACAGGCAGTGGCCCTTGGTCCAACTAGGTGAGGGCTAGTGACCCTCGCCAAATCTAGGGATGGGATGTGACTCTCGCCCCATATTTGGGCAAGGGCTTGCAAGCCCATGTTGCCAGTCTAACCCTGCCCAGAGCTTGGCGACCTCAACCAACCCTGCCCCTACCCTTCCTGGCGATGGTGGTATCGAGGGCTCAGCCCTCATCGTTTTGCAATCTCTTCCCCCACTTTTTTAAATTTGATTTTAAATTTAATTTAATTAATATATATATATATATATATATATATATATATATATATATATTAAAATACGACATTATTTTGGATTCAACGAGCCACGTAGATGAGTTATATTATTAGAAAAATATCATTTAAGATTTTTGACACCCTTCGCTAGACTTGACACTTAAATGTCATATTTTTTTTTAAAGAAAATGACACTTATGTATATCTTTTATAACTTTTGGCACTCAAATGTCTCGCCATGCCAAATTTTGGTACTTGTACCATACTTTTGCCAAAACTATTTTGTCTTTCCATCTCTTGTTTACATCAATGAGAGAATCATTGGATTTCTTTAACAATCTTGTTCTTATTAATCTTTTGAAAATCCACCACAAGATCATCAAACGCATTTTGACGTTCTTCAAAAGTCTAGACAGAAGTACGTTCATTTACCTCGTTTTCACACTCGCTAAGAGTCATGAGACATGATGTGGCAACCTCTTTATCACTAAAGGAATCCTCGACCTCGCTTTCGCTTTCGCTCCATGTAGATGTACCAATGCCTTCTTCTTTCCTGCGCCACTGATTAGAGAGGAGCAAAAGTCTGATCTGGGACTGTCCTCATCACTATCTTCTATTGGCTCGTTTTATCTGAAGTAGAAGCCTCATAAGCCATTGAGTCCTGCTTTAAATCTTCTTTCAATCGAGCCGTCAACTTGATTTGAAAAACCTTCCCAGGAAGCTCATCAATTGCCGACACTTAAGGCTCCCAAATATTGGCAATGTTCATAATAGCTTTTCTTGAGGATCAACCTTGCCTAGTGATCTCAATCTACAAATAATGACAGTCAACCGAGTACACATAAATCAGCAATTCACTCACCCTCGTTTGTATGGTGCTCACTTGAGTGCAATGACTTTTTTTCCGCTCGCTTGAGTGCCATAAATTTGAAAAATTGATCACTTGAATGCCATTGACGATTTGCCTTGTCGTAAAATCCGATGTGGATGCCAGTCATCATTCATGACTTCATTGGTGCTGTCATTGACAATTTTTTTATAATTATTTTATTTTTTGAATTTTTTTCTTTTTCTTTTTCTTTTCCCCTTTTCAAGTCTAGCAAGAATCGTCCGGTTTCATAGCAAGTAAGGGTAGCTAGTAACCATCGCCAACCCTGAGAAAAGGGCAAAAAAAGGAAAATAAAAAATAAAAAATCCACCTCATATGAGAAATTAATAAAAAAAAATTTCAAATTGGATGATTTGCTGGATAGTACTCAAAGGATCAATTTTACTCCGATATGATACTTAAGTAAGTGAGAAAAAAGTTATGGCACTCAAGTGCCGTACAAAAGTCATGGCATTTGTGTTGTTCTTTTCTCAATGGGTGAGCATATTAATTCTAGACTTTCTAACTTGACTTGTCCCTTCAAGCGGCACTTTAAGTTTTTCCCATATTTCTTTAGCACCAGAAAATGTCGAGATGCAATTACATTCATTAGCATCTAGAGCACGATATGATAGATTCGTTGCCTTATCATTCATTTGAACTTGTTTGATATCATTAGCGCTCTATTCTTTTTCATTCTTACGAACGATTGTTTCTAAGTTCAATCCTACTAGGCATATGAGGACGTGATATTCTTGAAATTGGATAGAAATTTTTAGGGAAAAGTATCAAAAAAGTCATAAACATATTACATTGGTACCAATTTAGTCCTAAACTTTTCAATTGACCCAATTTAGTCCTAAACTTTTCAATTGACCCAATTTAGTCCTAAACCTTTTAATATTGGTACCAATTCAGTCCATCCGGCCAATTTTGGCCGGCCGGCAATGATGTGGACGTCGGCCAGTGGCCGGACGCTGACGTGGCAATTTTAAAGATTTTTTATTATTATTTTTTCAAAATTTTTATTAATTTTTTATTTTTCCTTTTCTTTTCCGACGGTGGCCGGCCAACCTCTAGTGAGGCTCGCCGGCCATTGGGTGAGGGCCGCAAAGCCCTCGCCTACCGCCGGTGAAACGGCTTCGCTCGGATATGGGTGAGGTCGGCCTCTCCTAGGGCTTGCCGCAAGCAAAGGGGGCCTCGCCCGTGGCTAGCGAGGCCATGGCGGCCATCGCTAGGGCGAAGGTGAGGGCCAAGGGCTGCAACCCTCGCCAGCCACCGGTGAGGCCGCCTTCGCTTGCGGCAAGGCCTAGGCGAGGCCAGCCTCGCCCAAATTCGAGCGAAGCCGCCTCGCCGGCTGCCTGGGAGAGGCCGAGTGAGGGCCACGACCCTCGCCGGCAGTAGGCAAGGGCTTCATGGCCCTCACCCAATGGCTGGTGAGGCTCGCCGGAAAAGAAAAGGAAAAAGAAAAAAAAATTAATAAAAAATTCCTAAAAATTGCCACGGCAGCATCCGGCCATCGGCTAACATCCACGTCAACTCCGGCCGGCCAAAATTGGCCGGATGAACTGAATTTGTACCAATATTAAAAGGTTTAGGACTAAATTGGTCCAATTAAAAAATTTAGGACTGAATTGGTACAAATGCAATAGGTTTATGACTTTTTTGGTACTTTTCCAAAAATTTTATACGAGCCTTCCGAGAGTTGTAATCCATTTCAAGAAATAGAGATGGCCTAACAATAGAATGACTTTCGGCTAGAGAACTACCAGCAACGTGTCATGCCATGATCTATAGCTCAAGAAATTTGATAAGAACAAACAATGTCAAGCAAGAATCAATCGAGCACCCGCTCTCATACAAACTGTTGTCGGACATATATGGAAAATTCACCACAATATCAAAATATGTATGCAAAAATCCGAGTCAGGCAAATTCAAACACGTGGCATGCACATAAATTGAAACAGTAGGGATAAAGAAATGCTCAACTTGACTTATAATGGTTAGGCTCTAAGTCGTTGCCTCCTCCCCTCCCTGAGATTGTTCGAGAGTTACGCTCAATCTAATATACTCGAACATCATACTAAGGTTGGCTTATGATGGAGCTAACTCTCATTTACAAATGGGGTGAACTCTTTTACAAAATATCTCTCTCACAAATTCAATCTCGCAAGAGTTTTTATTGCAAAGTGTGTGCAAGAGTTCTTAGCAAGTGTATGTAGCGTGCCTCCCTAATGCCTACGGCAATGGGCAACCAAATTCATAGAAAAACAAGCTCAGAAGTCATTACAAACATTTCAAGTGGCTAGAAGTCCGTTGAGGCTTTCAGATGTCCGACCAAATATGTCCACTCAATAAAGGCATGGACACCCACTGGATTAGGCAAATAAATCCAAAATTCAAAACTCTAGGAGCCAGGTATTCGGAGGTGAACTTGCCGAGTATTTGCATAGCCCGGGGTCTGACCTGTTTTTCAAGCGGGACGGTCTTTTTTGCTCCTCCGAAATCCCAAAAATAAAATATCAAAATTCCAAATAATCTATATCAAATTTTTAATTAGGGTCAACATGGGGTTTCTCTCCAGTTCCTTCGAAGGGAGCTACCTCATAAATGCGAGTTTTATTGAGAAAGTTCTAGGTACATTTCCTCGAGCACAAGTCAGAAGAATTGGTTGGAAGCATTTAAGAAAGAAGATCAACTTTTTTAAGAGCCGGCAATTAGCGGTACCTGTCAGTTCTACGCAATTCTTGATTCCAAAAATTAAGAATCAATAATAGCCGGTATGGCTCAAACCATCTAGACCGGCGGATTGGACCAATATGCTTTTTTTTTTAATAATAATTCTTATTCTCTTAAAGAGTAAATATTCAATCTTTTGGGCTCTCCATTTTGTAATCCGTCACATCACCCTTCACTTGCTTACTTATAGAAGAACTACCTTGACTAAAGATGTGTAATTAGCGCCCTTAATTGACACTACTTATGTTCAAGTTGATCGAGTCTACAATCCAAAGCAACGTGGGGCCCAACTGTAGACGTGGTCTCCCATTTCTTTTGCTACTGAAGGAAATCTTTGATTTGGCTCTCCCATCTTGCCTAATTCATAAAGTTAACAAGTTTGATTACAAAAATGCCATTAAGTGGATGGAAAAGGGCAATTTACAAATCATCATAGCTGGTTCCTAGATCAGCCCGGACCAGTCGGTCTTATCCGGGACCACTTGGGCCAGTTCTTGGTTTCACAAATCGAGAATCGACCCTATCCAATTCAGTTTTAGGTTCTAGGGTTAGAACAATTCATCCTGGATCCGACCACCCCTATCAATAATAATATGGAGTTCTAGGGTAACAAGCTTATAAAGTTATGCCAAAATGGAGGGATAAAGTGACAATGCACTATCCTTGGGACACCACAATAAGGAGAGTGGCACAATGGTAACAAAAGTCTTCTTTAGAGAGCTTGGTGTATGCTCTCACGTGCCAGTTTGGGCAAGGAATTCAAGGCAGAGACAGTGAACATGCCTAAGAACCTGACAAATCAATCTCGGTAAACTTCTATTGAGTGTGAGACTCATGAAGTAGTTGATTGGGGAAACTTGTTCATTATTCTTGATTTCAAGTATCGAGATATTCTAGATGGTGGTACACTTTAGCCGGGAGCAAATGAGTAAATTTTTTTAGATTATGCACATATGACAAAACTTACCGACTGTGGTGCACCGATTCTAAATCATTTGGTTTCATGATTAGCCGACACTCTACTTCCGACAAGACTATCGTGCTTCCACCAAGGAGTGGCGAGGCGAAGAAGGCAGACAAAGATCATGATGTTAGGGAACCGTTGTAGGCCCCTGTAACTTTGGACGTGATAGAGAAATACACTTTAGAATCGGGCCTCAGGCCCATCATATATTTGCTTGGACATAAACGCAATTTCTTGGATGTAACGAATATAATAATGGACACCGCACGTGACCGACTTGTCCATGTCTACCGACTTCTCCTGCACGAATCTGCAAAACTGTCATCTTTGATTCGCACGATGCTGATCTTTTGTTGTTTCTTTCAAGTCATGGATACCTAGAGGGCCGTTGACCGGTTAAATCCTCCTCTAGTTTAGGCATATGTGAATATTATTAATCACCGGATTATCCGGTTATCGGGATAAGTTCCATAAAAATGTCATCATAGTGATCGCATATGCGATTCATCTAAATAGAATACAAATACATCAATTCATTGCATTGACAAAATTATCATGCAATTGATTACTATCACGATAATGCAACGAGTGTTATCTTTTACTTTTGAAGTTTTCAAAATGATTTTTTTTCAGGATTTAAATATGAAAAGGGGATTTTCGAATGCTTGTTATATTGCTCTATTTTTTAGATTGAACAAGAGCCTTGTAAAAATAAACGACAATCCTAGGGCACGTTTGGGGGGCATTTAATCCTAATTTCTTAATCCGGGAAAATCGATGCATTTGACAATTTTGCTTGGAACATAAATGGTGCCATATAATTTTTTTTTAAAAAAAGTATAGTGCCAAAGCATTAGGAACGATAGACTTAATGTCAAAACTTTTAAAAAGTGTGTGCATAAGTGATTTTCGTGAGCTTTACTTATTAAAGTAACACATTACATTTTCTGGCAAGTTAAGTCATTGAAATCATTTAAGTAATTACTTTTATAAAAGTTGTGAAACTTAAATAATCATTTGAAAGGATTTTTTTGCCAAAATAGGCTCGGTACAATGATTTTTGGCAATGATAATGTCCGTGTCCATCATTTGATTTTTGTTTCAATGTGAAACTAAAATTTACCAAGCAAGAGAGATCACGGTTTAGTAAAACTTCAGGAATATTCCAGAAAAAAGATTCACCTAAAATATGAGGGGCCTTGAAATTGAAGATGGATATCCCGTCACTTTTTTAAAAAAATAGCTATCGCTAGATAAATAGGTATAATAAAAATCTTCCGTGCCTGAAATGACAAGGTGGAAACTCGAAATAGTTCCCATTAGTTGGTCCGACTTATCAGGCCAATATTCCCGATTATAAAAAAACGTGGCGTGACTCGTCGAAGTCGACGTACCATGCGATTTCAAAACGGGGCGTGCGACCTTAATAGCCCTTCGACGCAAACAAGGGTCCCACGAAAGGCAAAATATCTTTCCTGGCCATTAATCGAAATAAAGCTTTTTACTTTAAAACTTAATTTCTCCTCGAGCGAGCCGTGCTGTGCCCGGAACCTCTGAGAATCGCCGAAAACAATTCCTCGGCATCTCCGCATCTTTTCTGATGCTCTCGCGGCCCCTCTGTCGATTCCTCTCTTATATCTCTGTCGATTCCTCAGCGGTTCGGGCCCCCCCGCTACCTTGAAAGTCTGTATTTTTTTGGGCCGGCGTTATATGCGCGCCAGTCGCAGCCCTCGATCCGCCGAGAAAAGATCTGCACATTTGTTGTCGTCGCCATTGACGCTAGAGCTTGGTGGCTTTGGAACTTTTCGAGCCCCTTCGGATCGTTCGAAGCTCCGGTTTTCTCCGCCCCTCCAAGGGACCTTCCAATAGGGGACCGATTTTGAGGGAATTCCTCATCTGGGTCTTGTGCCTCAGCTGGTGGTTCTTCTGTATTTGAGGTACCCATGACGTTTTCTTTTGTCCTTTTGTTAATTGTAATTTCCTCTTCTGGGTCTTTCTTGATAGTTCTAGCAATTCTGTTGAGTGATCGTTTGGTATTTCACCTGAAAAAAGCTGATAGTTCCCCATTACTGCTCTGTGATCGTGTTCTTTCGCTGAAAGATAATTTATACAAATTGAGCATTTGGTAATGTCTTATGTGGGATTGGAAAGAGAAATGGGCTCTGATCATGTGCCTGCGTCTTAATTGGTGTCCTCTGAGATTGCCGTCTCTTCTTTGTTCCAACCCAACAGAGATTATTAAGAATTCTTGCGCAGTAGGATGGCAAGAAGAAAGATCCAGAAATCGGAATCGTCTTCTGAAACGATGGAGAGCCATCAGCAGCAACTGTCCACGAATGAAGGAACAGGGAAGAGTTTGTGGAAGAAGGTGAAGTATCAGCTTGTGGAATACCACTGTTTGCCCGCGTATTTGAGGGACAATGAGTACATTGTCGGACATTACCGAGCCGAGTGGCCTTTGAAGCAAACTCTGCTCAGCATCTTCACCATTCACAATGAGACGCTGAACGTTTGGACGTAAGCTTTTGATATTTGCAGTATTTCGAATTTTAGTAGCTCCCTTTTCAAATTGCTTGCGGGCTTTTTGTTGGGTTGTTTGATTGCCTCGTACTTACTTACTGTCAAAAGGTTGGTTCAGCACACTGCTTGTTTTGATCAAATCACAGACACCTTGCATTCTGGTGGGTGCTTATTCAGTTCTCAACATGAACAGCCAAAGAACGATGGATTAGCTCCTATGATATTTCGGTCAAATCTACTGTACTGCAAATTGTGTTTTATAAGTTTTATTCTCCGCAGCTGCATTGTTGGGTTCCTCTGAATTTTAATATTGAAATTATAGGTTTGGGGAACATTACTATGGCCAATTTGCTCCAATTATCCATTGAAGATTCAACTTTATTTATTAGCATAGATGAGTATTATTTTTAAAATGGTTTGAGTTGTTCTAAGGAGAAACCAAATATGCCGACTCAATCTTTCAGGAATTTGTCATCTTAAGATTAAGATCTTGAGGTTGTTATCGGGTGAAGTAAGGATCTAGTAGAATACTCGGTTGTAAAGCCAATCCAAGGATCTGGCTAGCTTTTCCAACTTTTAGAGCTATAAGCACAACAAGTGCATACCTGAAGCTTAAAATTTGCAAATTGTCATTGTAAGAATTGCTGGGAGTTAGTACCTTGTCTTAGTGCTTGTTAATCCTTGGATCATTAGTCCCTTTGCCCTGTATAGTATATTTATAGTGCCTTGAATTGGGTTACTTTGACCAGATGATTCCTTGAAAATGCTTGTGCTCTTCTAAATCTCAATAGTGTGGTTGTTGACTTGTCTATGCTGTTTCAATGCCTTCATTGTAATCATCTAACACATCAATTTTCCCTCTTCTTTCTTTTTTCTCTAATTAGTTGTTTGGATGCTATATGGGCAGATGTTAGTCAAATGCATCAAAGAATTTTGTATTTTCTTTGGTTAAATGGACTAGAATGGCAGTGCAACATATTTTGAATATGTGATTGGTTCCTGCTGTGTTCAGATCCTTCACTATTATTTTCCTCAGGCTCTATTGAAATGGTTGCATCTATAAAAGTATTTCTCTGGTAGTTTATAGGAAAGCACATACATTTGTACTAGTGGAAGCTCTAATCCACAAAATATATATACTCCTATTGTCAAGATCATATATTGCCTTGTCATTGAAGTCATTTACTAGCAGCTAGTTCTGATTGATTTCTGATGCATCAAGTCCAGCTTTCACGCGTTTGTCCAAATGTCAAAGACATTTTCCTTGTGATTATTGTTTGTGTGACTACACAGTGGTGAAACTTTAATATCAGTGGCTTGAAGTTCAAAATGTCCTGCATAAATAATACAGTCTCTCTGATTCTTTTTGCTCTTGCTTGACTGTAAAGCGAGATCTCATTTTGGCTCTTGCTTTTGGAAACGTATGTGAATATAGATCTCATGGTCAGAAATTATTAAGGAAGTAGTTCAGCAGCTTAGTGGAAAATAAGATGTGCTCTGTTTTTTCAGTTATGTTTCTCTTTTTAATATAGGAAGCTACGGTTTAAATGCCTCATGTATATGATATGTAGTTGGCCATGTCTCCCCAAGAACCGCAACATTGTTTGATTCTCCATTATAATATTCGAATAGCATTTTGCTGGTCGACATCTATATTTGATATCTAAGTATGTCTCATCTTATTTTGCAGCCATCTGATTGGATTCTTCGTATTTCTTGCCCTCACCATATATACTGCTTCTAAGATTCCGAATGGTGTGGATATCCACTCCATTCATCTCCCTGATGTACTGAGGAAGGCTGATCTACATAGAATTCAAGCAGAACTGATGACATCCCTCCCTTCCTTGCCTAATATGCCTGATCTACACAGACTTAGGGAAGAGTTGAGGACTTCCTTGCCTTCCATGGATTTGTTGCCATCGTTATCTGGCTGGCATGTGGTGGAACTTCTGTATAATTGTTTGCCCGAGCGGTTCTCCCATGATCACACTGATGTTTGTGTTCTGGTAGTGCTCCTCCTTTATAAAGTCTCCTCGTTGTTAAGTTCTTCGTTTTATCTCATTCCGTTGAAACTTTAATTGAATGGTGTGTACGCGCACGTGCGCATGTGGAGGTTCATTAAATCTTTCAGATAGTTTGGAAGGAAAATCAATGGCATAATGGTGTTCTCATCATATTGTGTCTTTCTGATGTCTTTCTCATACTTTGTGTTGGTTGCCAAGAAATTGTGTTTTAGATGTTTGTTTCAGTAATTTTTGTTTCTTTCTGAGGAGTCAGGTAAAAGTTACTTGGGGTCGTCTTTGGTCTCTGTAGGTTTTAACTATGCAAAATTTCATCAGTACAGAAAATTTTCTTTCGAGAAATTTTTTATAAGAATCTCAATCCCCTGCATCTCCAGCCTTGATTGTTGTTTATATGTGTCTTGCTAAGCAATTGATGCCCTAGTTTACATGTAGGCTTGCAGGAATTAGATGTATAGCAGCTGCTTCATCTTCTAAAGAGAGTTTTGTGTTAATATGCATCTTGAAGCAAACTAACCAGGCATCGCTATGATGTTGTTATTCCAAGATGGTTAAAAAGAAATTTGTGGCCCAGCCAAGTTTCTTCTGTTCTGTGCAATCTGTGCTTATGTAATGTCTCTTTTAAATACGTTTAGAATTTGGAGACATAAACTACTATTGAAATTGATTTATGGTGTTACACAGCTGCTAGAAGTTATATCCTAATATGGACTTACTATGCTGTTGATATTTGCATCTTAAGTCTTCAACGATCTTCATCTAGAAAAGTATATTGCTTGTGGCTCATGACGAGAAATGGTACTTCATTTGTATATCACTGCATACAATCTGTCCATCTTTCAGTTAGTGGGCATCTTCTGCAGCACAGGAATGAAGTGCTGCTTCCAATAGTGTTCAAATAATGATTGCAGTTTGTATGCTATCAGCAATGTCTTTTGCTTCTTAATCAGCTAAGTTTCGTCAAGTATATAGCTATGCAATTTCTAAAATGATCATGTAACCTTGCAACCTGGCATGAACTCCCTGTTTTACTACTTGCAATGATGTTCTTATATATTTGTTTATGTTCCATGTTGAACTAATCTGTTTTATGCTTTAATTGCTTTCAGCGGAGTATGAAGGAGGATGTGCTGAACATGATAGCTCCACTTGTGACCAGACCCATTACACGCTGGCCCTTTTTCGTGTTTATGGGCGGGGCGATGTTCTGTTTGCTGGCCAGCAGCACATGCCACCTCCTATCATGCCATTCTGAGCGCTTTTCATACATCATGCTCAGACTCGATTATGCCGGAATCGCAGCTCTTATAGCCACTTCATTTTACCCGCCCGTATATTATTCGTTCATGTGCGATCCCTTCTTCTGCAATCTTTACATGGGATTCATAACCATTTTGGGTATAGCCACCGTCTTGTTTTCCCTCTTGCCAGTCTTCCAGAACCCTGAGTTCCGCACAATACGGGCTTCGCTGTTCTTTGGGATGGGATTCTCCGGAGTAGCCCCTATCCTGCACAAGCTCTTCTTGTTCTGGAACCACCCTGAGGCTCTCCACACTACTGGGTACGAGATTCTGATGGGAGCATTCTATGGCATGGGAGCTCTTGTTTACGCCATGAGGGTACCAGAGAGGTGGATGCCCGGAAAATTCGACATTGCAGGACATAGTCATCAACTCTTCCATTTGTTGGTGCTGGCAGGCGCGTACACACACTATCGTGCAGGTTTGGTTTATCTTAGATGGCGGGATCTGCAAGGATGTTAAGCCAGGGATGGTGCGTTAGTAAAAGAGGGGAGCTCCGTATATATTTTACTTCTGTCGACGATTTCTCCGTAAAACTACGCAAAACTAAGTGAACATGTAACCGGGAGTTCCTCTGTTTCAAGCAAGTACGCCCAAAAAAAAAAAGGAAAAAAGTAAGCACAAGTAGAGTCTTCCATTCTGAATTTGGTTTTATGTCTCCAAGTGAATGTGGCTGTTCTGTTTAGCATGAAATTGTACTTCTTCACTATGTCAAGCATTATTTTCTTCCGTGTGAACAAGAATTTCTCTCTTTTCACCAAAAAAAAATTCTCTCTCTCTCTTTACCGTCTATGTGCGCACTTGCACGTAGTTGGCTGGATTAGCAACGCATGGCACTGATACTCCAGTGATGTGAACGGCCCAGATGTTGTGTTACTTTTACATGCAGTGACTGAAAATTTAATCGACACTGGTGGTAATTTTTCTGATCTGATGATATTGGCATCTCTTCCTCACTTTATTTTTCGAGTTAATATTACAAAAAACTCAAACTGATATTATTATGATAACTTATCTCAAACTAATTTTTTTATCACAAAATTTTTTAAATTGGTATATTTGTGATAAATTTATTTAGAACTAATTTTTTCACTATCAAAAACTTCAAATCGATACATTTATGATAAATTTACCTCCCGTTAGTTTCAATTAAATTATATTAATATCATGAAAAATTAAAAAAATGGTACTATATATGACAAATAGAGGGTAAAATCTTAAATTAGTATATCAATAATTGTTACGTGTCATTCAATTTAGCAATTTGATAGTAAAATTTGAGGGAAATTAATAGAGGATAACTTTGTTCAGTTTGATATTTATAGTAATAAAAAATCTGTTTGAGATAAATTTATCACAAATATATTAATTTTAAATTTTTGGTGATATTAACCCATAAATATCCTATAATTTTTCTTGCTTAGCTTGGTGGGCTTGTCTTTTAGGAGCGTCGAGTTGAAACGAGAAGCATTTTTCCAAATTCTAGATTGAAGTGGTCGAATGGAAGGAAAGACAAACTGATGGTCCTCCAGTGCGCGACAACCTATAGGCTATATAACTGATAGTGATTTGTCTGCCGGTCTGAAGTAAGTACTGGCTTGTGTCCGGCTAATGTAGGCAATTGTCGTGTCAGTTAGGCATGTGGGTCTCTTTCACCTCTCGCTATCGGTTGTACAGTTTTTTATTTTCCTCTTATTTATGGGAACTTCTTGCTGACGGTCGATGGCATGATCTCAATCGTTGATAATACGGGCGTCGGGATCCCTTGATTTCATCCGATGGCTGTTATCATTCCATGCAAGCGTCTCTCCTTTTTCTCATCGAAAAGCTGCATCAGATGTGTTTCTAATCTAGTTTGAGGAGGTTTTCTATTGTTTTCCATGTGTGGATAAGCGGTGTCCTATGGGACAGTTGAAATCCATATATCTATCTTGATCAACCCTTTCAATTCAGTCCACATTGTAGGGTTTGTGAATAGTTTCTGGAGAAGATACTTGTACAAGTTAGCTATTACAGCTAATACTATCGCATTGAGGGAGTGAATAGGTGATTATAAATAATTAAACCAAAATTTAAAACAACCAAGTTCAATATCACGAAAATTAGAGTTTGATGAAAAATTTTATAGTAATCAAATCTTTTAAATTTTGGTTCAGGACAATCCGATTACTTCTAGGTTGCTAAGAATAGAGTCTTATTTGATTTTGTTGCCCATACAACAAAGACAAGGTTTCCACAAATTGATTACTTTGGTTGGAAAGTGCGTCTCATCTCCAATGATTGTCACATGGATAACAAATCTTAAACAAAGAAAGATTATGTGGATGTTCATCCCTTCCTAGACAATCAATATAAATAGAAAGAAATCCAAACCAAATTACTAGTCGTTGCGCTTCACATGGTCTAAATTGATTGCGAAGATTTGAGATCTTCTCATAACATTTGATTATGTGTATTGTCTTAACAATCCCCGTACAAATTATACAGTTATCCTTGATTATCATGACATAGGACAATCTTTATCATAGACAACCAACCTTGATAAGTTTCTAAGTCTAATAAGTAACGTCTGATGATACATAATAGAGTTTCCACTTGTAAAAACTTACTATCATAATCATTAAATACTTGTGGAAATATTTTGTCAATCTTCAAAATCATTTTAGAAAATTGGCCATCGTACTAAAATTGGCCAATTTAGTAAATTATCAAAATGTTTAAAATTAAATTGACATAATTAGAAAGTATATAATAAAATTGGCCATTGTACTATAAGTTGAGGATTTTTTGAATAATTTTTCCTATCAACATGGGTTATAAGAGATATATCACCGAGGAAGAAGTCCCAAGAGATGATAAAAGTAAGAGGCGGACGCCAAAGTTGAATTTCGCGGCCGGACCGGTGCTTTAGGGTGGAGAAAGACCTGAGGACAATTTACAATCTTCCAATCGAGACGAAATGAAGTTACGAGAGGATCAACCAGCAAGAGTAGTAGGAGAAAAGTCCACAAGAGAAGAGGCTAAGGTAATAATTTTTGCTTCATGTGTACTAATATATAACTTTTTTACTAGTTGAACTTGTAAGATATATCTAGAAAGCATTGGAAAAGCTAGAGATAGAGATCGATTAAGGAGGGTTACTTTTTGGAAATAATAAATCATGAAACAGGGAAGAACTAAAGAAATTTAAACGTATCATTTCTACACAAAAAGATTAGGGAAGAACTAATTTGTGCAAAATAAAATAGGCAAATTAGGAAAGGAGAGTTTGACTGGAGTAAAACGTCAAATTAAATACATTTCCTTTCGACTAATTATGTTCCCTTAATCTCTAATTGGAAAAATTATTATAAATGAGTTACAAACATGTTCGACATTCACATGCAAATCTAACTCCATCTTGGCCTGTCTTTCATTTCCTCTCGAGACTAAAATGCTCCTATCATTGTGATTTTCCATTATTTATCTACATTTTTATTTCGATCGTGAAGAAGAAAAGGACATTTTCGGTCATCATTAAGTATTTCCTATTTTCTCGACGTCATTTGCCTCCAGTGGTTATCAACGCAAATAATGAAAAAAATATTGCAAATGTCTTTCTTTTAATATATCTCTTCTTTATCTTCGTTTGCCCATTTCCTCGATGAAATTACCAAATATGTACTAGGGAATTGAAGCAGTGTGAGAACCCAAGGAAGTGTGATTCCAATATAAAAATAGGATATCGAGTGAGATGTTGTCAATGAAGAAATCACGGAGCTGTGGTTGCAATTGCAACAGGTGAGATCATCCTTTTGAACAAGAAGGAAAAATGAAATCAATGCAGCAATTAAGTGCTTACGTTGCACAAGAGAACTTAGAGAAACCTATGGTGCTGGCGTGATTGGGTTGGTCTCAGGATAGCTAGTAGATGTTGTGAGGTAGGTTTTGGATTCCAAAATTTCAGATCCAGTCCTAGGGTATGGGTTCAAGCCCATCCTATACCATACATGATATATTTTTTTGCAAAGTACCTTGCACAAAGAAAGTACATGGTATCATCTTCATGATTTTCAAAGAAAATATGTATACTTAACTATTTATAAGTATCTTTTCCTTGCGAACCACGATTAAATGTGTAAAATGTTAGGAAGAAGCGGATTCCTATTCTGTATTAAACATAAGGTGTTATTTTGTCTACGTGTTATTATTACCCGACATGAACATGCACTTACAATACGCTTGTATTGAATGTTGACCGTGTTAATACTTAAAATCATGGCCCTTTTTGGTTGATAAAGGATATCCTACAAACATGGTGATTATAAGAATTTATAGGGTAAGTTCGGGTTTTAAAAGCTTGGAACTGAGTCTATATGATAGATTATGCCGTAGACAAGTACCCTATCCACCCTAAAACGTACACATCTATTTTAATTGCTAATTGACTGTGCCATGACATGGTATCGAAACTACATAGAACAGAGCTAGGAACAAAATTTACTTAAAAATATTAAAAGAGCAGAATGATAATTCGAAGTTAGTGATTAGCGCTAGACAAATTGCAAAAGGTACAACTTTTCGTATGGTAACTGGTAGGCCACTAATCAGTGCACAAGAAAGGTACGACATTTCTCAAATGTGGTGCCTGTTGCTACTTAGCTTTTCTTGTCTTATCAACAAACATGATCCCCTTTTTTTACTTGAAATAAATAATAATTTTTTTATTCCATGGTTGGCCACTTCTTTCTGGTTTTTTCTGGTTTTTGTTTTTTTTTTCCTGCCATGTAAGCAAAACATTAGGACAAAGAATGTAATTAAATTTTGATGCTTCTCATGTCAATTGCCCATATGGTCTCCACTCCTAAAGCAATCCCACGTGTACAGAAAGCTGGACTTCACATGCCGTTCGTCTTTTGGGAGTGTTTTATATAGATAGAGATGCAGATTTTCCCCAATTCGTAGGTAGATCTTTCTCTTTAATCTTTGGAAAAATTGCACGAGAATTCTTAAATCTTGTGTATGAAATACAATTGAGCCCTAAATTCATTTAATTTATTAAGTTAAATTCTCAACTTTTATCAAAAAATGCAATGAAGTCCTAATAGTACTTTACAAAGTGCAATTCAAAGACTCCATATAAGCACTTTTTAAGTGATAGTAGGCAATTTCAAGTATTATTCATCGAAATGACTTGAATGCACCTTTTGAGGAGGCTTTGAATTTAATTAAACTAATTGAAAAGTTTATAATTTAATTATACTTTTTAATTAAAGGTTAATACTCGATTGAACCAAATGAAATGTTTAGGACTCAACAACATTACATACATAAGATTTAAGACTTGTCATGCAATTTTCTCCTAATTTTTCTACTTCTTCTGTTAATAATGACCCCACTTGTGATTAGGCCGAGAATCACTATATTATGGTCATGCTTTGCATGTTACATGTGGGTGCAGTAGCTATGCCATTATATACAAAAGCGGAAGTTTGAGTAAATGATCATGTGATGACCTAAGCTGAGAATGCATGTTAGCTAAAGTATTTTCAAGAAGTGCTCGATGACCTAAGTTCAATTTCATTCCGCGACGTACTTGGGATGTTAGAGACTAGCTGAGTCGGTATCTGTCATCTTGAGAGCAGAAGTTATGACAAGTCACGCGCATGACAGACCTTGGACTGACCGCCTTGGCGGGGCAGTCTCGAGGCACCACGTCATCGGATCGACACACTACGTATTGTGTCTTCCACGCGGCGAAAGTCCATGTTGCGTTATCATCCAATGAGGATTAGTTTCAAACCCATTCTAATTAAGATTCCATTTATTTCAGAAAAAATACTTTTCGATATAATATTTTCTTTATTTTTTGACGTTTGGATCACTTACAAAAATAAATTAATTAAAAAGATTTTTCCAGTCAATAAAAAAATTATACTTAAATTTAGGAAAATGATTTCAATCGAAAATTATTTTTCAAAATGCGACTCTATAGGCTATTGAACCATAAATCCTGTCCTAGAAACCCTCATCCTTGTTCTTGGGTCTCCAACGTCCATGGTTGGGTCCTTAGTGCCTGGCCTCGGGTTCATTAAGCTCAAGCTCGAGACCCCAATGCTAGTGGCCAAGCCCATCAAGGCCCTGATGTCCATGCCAAATGCCTTAGCACTCAGGTCCGGATCCATAAAGGCCAAGCATTGGACCCCTATACCTATGCCCAAAACCATGCACTAACCCGTGTCCCCGACATCAAGGCCCAAGTCCACAAAGGCCATGCTTAAGTCGCCGACACTGCTTGTGGTCCCTAGTACCTATGCCCAAATTCCCAACGCCCAAGTCTACAAAGGCCTCGGCCTTGGACCCTAGTTCCCATTCTTGGGACCATGTGCCATTGCTCAAGTCTCTAGCACTTGTGCCTAAGTCCATTGGGGCCAAGCACAAGAACTTAGTGCCCATGCCTGTGCTTGGATCCCTCGCAGCCGAGTGACGGTCCATGAAGGCTGAGCCCTAGGCCCCCCTTGCTTAAGTCCATCAAGGCTAATCCCAAGATCCTAGGCCTATGCTTGGATCCTTCACGCTTGGCCTTGGGTCCCTCAAGGCCTAAGCTTGGGTGCCACGAATCTAGGCACAAGCACATGCAGACTCGAATGCTGCAAATTTGGGCACGAGAATTTGGGTCTCGAGCCAGAGCATTGGGGACCCGAGCCTGAGTGTAGAAGACCCAGGCTTGAGTGTCTTAGGGCTAGCCACAATGAACTAGGGCTCGAGTATCAGGGACCCAGCCTGAGCACTAGGTTCCCAACCTAGCCTCTATGCACCTTGGCTTAGTCTTGAGCACCAAGGCTAGTGCCATGGATTTGGGCATGGGCATTGAGTCCTCATGCTTGGCATATGTGGACTTGGGATCAATGTCTATGCTCTTACTTAAGAGCCAAGTGTTCGAGCCTGGGCCCTAGCACTAGAGTCGAGGTCCATTGAGGATTGACTCAGAATCTTGGTGATTGTGCCTAGTTCGCCATTATGCTTGAGTAAGTTACTAGTGCTCGAATAGTGTATGTGTATTAATTCACAAATGATATCAAATTTTCAATCTTAAAATACTAGCATTTTTTTTAAAGAAAAGGTAGAGAGGATATACAAATCCCAAGTGGACAGGTGTAAAGATATTGAAGAAGCTTTTCAAAACACATTTAACAAAATTTAACAAATGTCCCATGAGGACGCCTCAACATTTTCCACATGGATGATTTTTCATTATCACAAAGATTACTTACCTTATTCAGGAAAGCCAATTAATATAGCGACAATACAGCAAGGATTTATTGTCTATATTTCCTTCGGTTGGTTAATATGCCCTTTGGTCCTACACACTTAGTTTTAGTCAATTTAGCTACGAAAGAAAAGGCCAAATTGAAAAACTAAGATAGGTCCAATCCCCTTAAAAAACCTCAAAATTTTGAGTCCAATTCTAGCTCTTCCCCAACCTTTTTTTGTCTAAAAAAACAACTTTAGGTCTAGTCTAAGGGCCTATTTGGTAACACTCCCAGAAACAACTGATTTTTTTTTTTTAATTTTGTTTCAGGAACAAAAATCTGTTTGGTAAATTTTTTGTTTTCGAGAACAAAAATTCAATTTTGTTTTTGTTTCTGGGAATAGATTTGGAACAAAATTAAGAAGTAAAAAAAAATTGCTTCTTATTCCAATGAATGATTCCTAGAATTAAGTCAATTTTTTTTTTCTTTTCTCCTCTTTTCTTCTCTTTCCTTTTCTTCTTCTTCCTTTTGGCCGATCGCCAACCTCGGCCATGGCCGGCGACCGGCCAAACAAGGGCCGATGACCTTGCTTGAGCACCGACTCATGGCGAGACCAAACCTCACCAAGCCACTACAAGGCTCATCGGTCTAGGCGAGGCTCGCCAGACCTCGCCCAGTTGGTCGCCAGCCACTAACGTGGCCGACAACTGGCCACAAAGAAGGAGGAAGAATAAGAGAAAAGGAAAAAGAAAAATAAGAAAAATATAATAAAAGTATTAAAAAATTAATAGAAACAAAAAAAAAATTAAGAATCCTACTAAACACATTTCTATCCTAGGAATAGAAATTTTGGATAACTATCAAATGCTTTCAAAAACTTAGAAATTGTTTCCAGGAACTGAATAAAAAAAAAATCATTTTTGAGCAAAAATTATTCTCGAGAACAAAATGATTACCAAACGCATTATAAGTCTAGCCCAAACTTATTTTTTCTAAAAAAGAAAAAGCCCCAACATAAGGTTCAATTCTAAATCTACCTGAACTTTTTTTTTCTAAAGAAAATACCAACTTTAACTCTAGTCTTAAATTTTCCTTCGTAAGCCCTACATCCAAAAATCAACATGAATAATTCCTAATTTCCCTAATTTTTTTTTATCAAAGAATGATTTCTTTTTGGATATAATTTTACATGTCATCTTGCTAATGTGGATTTATTACTGACATGAAAATGCCATGCCAAACAATTAATGGTGAGTTTTCCTAGTGTGACAAAAAAGAGAGAGCATGAAATACATACGTTACACGTATAACTAAAATTAAATAAAGATATATGTACAGGCCGCTCATTAGTGATGGGACCAAAAGACATGAGGGAGCAAAGAATCTCCATCCCACATGCGGTTTGTCATCACTTACCTACTTAAAAACGAAAGGATGGTCACACTTTTTGCATTTCGTTGCGCATAAACATTGACGAACTTCATTAGCAGAGGAATGATTTGCATGCATTGAAGAAGCTTTTATTTTGTTTGATGTTTTATGGGCCACGGGAAGCCTTAGTTTATTGCACAGGCAGATTGGGTCAAAAACTCATGATTAATGTGGAAGCATTATCAATGAAAAATTAGCCAACGGTTATAAATTTATTGTAAGAATGACAATTGAATACCAAACTTTTCTTTTAAGCTAATTTAGTTCTAAATTTTTGCATGAAATTTCAATATAATTACTTTAGTCAGTTTTCAACCAAAATTGTTGATGTGGCGATCCAACTATCGCCAGTTGTTCAATGTGTAATTCCCCTTAATTTTTCTATGTCTCCTTTTAACTATGACCCCCTCATGATTAGGCCCAGATTCACCATATTATGGTCATGCTTTACACGTTGCACTTGGGCGCAGCAGCTATCCCATTATATTTAATAGGAGAAGTACAAAAACACGATGATGGAATGACCTAGTATCAATGTTAGCTAAGTACATTAAAGAAGTAGTCATGACCTCAGGGTGCATTTGTTTGGGGAAAATTTCCACGATAAATAAAAATACTTCTTGAGAAATTATTTTTTAGAAAGATAGATAGTTTTATTTTGTTTGGTGATATTTGACAAAAAATATTTTTACGATGTTTAGATTTCATTTGGAAAATAATTTCAATCTTATGACTTTATTTCAAGCAAAAATATATATATATATATTTTCCCTCTTCCTCTACTGGTCATCAAGCCTTGACAACGATTAGTGACAAGCCATAAGTGAGGCTCGACCTTGTCAAGATCTAGCGAGGTCAAGCCTCGCTAGCTGCATTTGTGGCTTGTTGGTCATCGTTGAGGCCCGACAACTAGTAGAGAGAGAGAGTGTGAAAAAAATAAAGAAAAAAATAAAGAAAAATTATATATAATAAAAAAATTATATAACTTGAAAGGAGCAATTCCGGAAGTGTCTTCACTTCTTTCTATTTAGAAATTCACTTTTCTAATATTATGCATAAATATATATGTTGATCAGAAAATGTTTTCGGATGAGTAGTTATTTTCAACGAACTTAATGGGTGAAGAACTAATTTCCGAAAAACACTTCCGGTCAAATAAACATACCCTTAAATTCACTTCCGTATCATGATGAACATGGACCCCATGCCTTGATGCCATAGTCTCGAAGCACCACTTCACCGGATCGACACACTGTGCGTGTCGCGTGGCCTCCGTGGAGGCCACGTGGTGATATAATTTGGTATAAAGTTAATCTATTCCTAAATGAGTATTCAAGTGGTCAATTTTGTGGGGCCAATCTCCACATGCTTACGAGTTCACCAATTCTCACATTCCGTTGCACGAGGGACTTGGAACAAAGGAAAAAACGGGGAATGTACGCGTCAGAAAAGAAGAAAAATTAAGTTCCAGCGCTCTCATACTTAACGCGAGTACCATTTGAGTGTGTCTCCTTATAGGAATGGAATTATTACTAGATAAGATGAGAAGAATCCAAAAAATTGATCTGTTTGGTGATGTGGCAAATTGCTCAAGTTGACAATCATTTAGATAAATTAGTCTCAATATGCTGTAATCAATCGATATACTCAATTACGTGGAGATTGGATGTCGATATGTTAGTTGACGTAGCAAATTACATAAGTTGACATTTAAATATATTGACCATATAAAGCACTCAATAAGAATGTCAAATCATTTTGTATAACATTTCATATATTAGTCTCAATTTGCCATAACCACAAATTGAGGGACATTTATCTAAAAAAAGTCTTCAACCTTCCAATTGTGTTATTTTTTTTTTCCAATTTTGCTAATTTAGTCCTAAACCTATTAACAATTTGTCAATTTACTCATTCCGAACAATTTTAGCTGGAAATTGCTGATAAAAGTCGGCTAGCTTGCGCTGCATGACAAGTGCCAACGTGTACAATTTTTGGAATTTTTTAATTTTCTAAATTTTTTCTTTTCTTTCTGGCCAAGGAACCTTGCTCTATTGGTTGCTGATTCCTAGAGCTAGGTGCGGGAAAAGAAGGTGAATGTCGCCCCAGAACTTTGTTTTTAAGACATATTCTATTTTTTATAATTGCATCATCCCTTTCTTTTTGCTAGTGGCAGGTCTTTGGCAAGGGCGAGGGCCAACCATTGCTTGAGACGGGCCACTAGTGAAAAAAAAAAAGGAAAAAAGAGGAAATAAGTAAAAGGAAAAAAAGAAGGAACAAAAAAGTTTTAAAAAATCCAAAAATCATCCACATTACGCCGGTCGACATTCACGTAAATGATTTTCAATCAAAATTGACCGGAAGGACTACACTCGCAAATCAAAAAGGTTTAGGAGTAAATTGACATAATTGAAATGTTTCATACTAAATTGGCCATCATACAATAGGATATTAGGCACTCAATAAAAATGTCAAATAATTTATTATATGATTTTAGAAGCGAGTATCAATTTGCCAAAAACCAATCGATATTCTTAGTATGTGAAGATTGGATGTCGATATTTAAATAAGTAAGTCATATTCAACGTCAAGTAAGAGTATCATCACATCATTTAAGATATTCATTTTGTAAATCAATCTCAGAATATACTAGCATTTTCCAAAAGCTAGATTGACTCTTGTTAACCACCAAAATTATGATAATGCACTGCGTGATATAGCGCCCAAGTTTGGGAAAAGTACCAAAAAAGTCATAAACCTATTGCATTTATATCAATTCAATCCTAAACTTTTCAATTGGACCAATTTAATCATACACCTTCTAATATTGGTACCAATTCAGTCCATCCGACCAATTTTTGGCTAGTTGGCAATGACGTGGACGTCGGCCAGTGGTCAGATGCTGATGTGGCAATTTTTATGATTTTTTATGATTTTTTTCGAAATTTTTATTAATTCTTTTTCTTTTTCCTTTTCCTTTCTCTTCTTCCTCCTTGGACTGTTCCCGCGATGGCCAGTGAGGCTTTGGGAAGTGAGTATATTGGGCAAGAGGGCATATTCGGCAAGTGAGCATACTTGACAAGTGGATATGATTGACAAATAGGTATACTTGGTAAGTGGATATAATCGGAAAATGGGTATAAGCAATAAGTGAGTATAACTGACAATTGTATATAAGAGGAAAGTGAGTATGACCAACAAGTGGATATAATTACGTAAATAATATTTTCAAGTCCAGTTTCATCATTTTCACACTTTTCACATCTAGCATGCTACCAAACTTCATGGAAAATCAACCAAACACATCTTATGCATGTAAGAACCCATCAATACAAGTCAAATTATCTCAACAGGTGTTCAAACCCAAAAGCTACAAGTGGCTTGGTGTGAGTAGCCAAAAGAAGATGCATGAATGAGGACTCAAAGTTATCAAGAGCATTAATGAGTTAAATAGATGTTTAAGTAGAAAAGTTACAAGTTGCATGACCATGTGACTACATCCAATGGTATGGCCAAGGTAAATGAACTTAGAAAACCAAGACTTAGCAAGAGATAAAAATGAATAACCAATGTCAAAAGTGATGATGGCTTGAAGCTAAAAACACTTGGTTGAAATTGAGTGGGAAGTGTTCAAATTAGAAAGTGACAAATGGCTCATTATATAGTTTTCAAAGTAGATATTTTGATAAGTTATCAAAAAACCTAGTAAATCAGTACGTAAACAAGGAAATCAATGTTCATTCTAAACATTAGTAAATCATAAAAATATTTTGAATCCACTAAATCATTAGTGAAATATAACGAATGTTAGAAAAATCTAAACTCAGTAAATTTTAAAACTTGAAAACCATCCAATACATATTTCAAAGCATATCAATATCCGTTTGTGTATACTATGGTGGTAAGTCAACTATCGTCACTTTACATTATCAACGTACATGTTATTATCTATCAATTTAATCTTAATGCATTGGACTTCAAACAATTACGGTTACAAAAAATCTTCCTTTGCATCTTTTGTACCTCACAAAATTAATGACCCATTAGAGATTCCATAAGTGTCATCCAAAATTCTAAACTACTTAATTTTATATCTTACATATTATTGTCGATCATAGAAAATTCTAGATATCATATTACGCAAAAAAATAAAACCCAAAAGCACTATCTTATAGTCTCTTTGAAGAAAAAAACTCACTATAAAAACTCATAATGAGAAAAACCTTTAACACTTTATTTGTGAGGAAATTACCAAGAAAATTCTAAATCTATTACACATGTACTAATTCAATCATAAGTCTTTGAATTTGACCAATTGAATCATATACCTTTTAATAATATATCAATGAAGTCCACCCAATCAATTTTGATCTAAAATCATTAACATGGACATAAGCTATCATACATGACATGATTGGCCTAGTGTTAATAATTTTTATACTTTTTAAATAATTTTTCTGATTTTTTTTTCCTTTCTTTTTGCTAGTGGCCATTCACAAGCCACTGACCATGGGTAATGTCTAGGGAGGGTTGGCCTCGCTTGGTGACGATCACCATGCTTGCCACAAGGGAGGGTTAGCCTCCCTAGTTGTCACCCAGGTGAGGGCAAGGCTCATCTAGCCTCTCCTAAGTGAGGGTGAGCACCATGAGAGCCCCCCCTCGACAGCGAGACTAAGCACTACTACAAACGTCTCTATCACTCTGAAACTTGAGCTTAGCCATGGAGATTGCAGAGTTCATGGAGATCACCGAGCTTGTGTGACTCAAATGTATAATTGCGCAAGGGGGGAGACCTCCATCGAAGCAAACCAACAGAGCTCGCGATCTTTGGGCATGGTAACAGAGAGAGAGAGAGAGAGAGAGAGAGGAGAGAGAGAGAGAGAGAGAGGGTGATGACTCAAGCGGGCAAGGGGCTGGTTTTGACGACAGATGGAGGCATAATGGCGAGGCCTCGTGGTGGCAACGGATGGGTGACCATGTAGTAGATGGTGATTAGCAAATCTATGTGGCCACAATTGGGGAGGGAAAGAGAGGAAATAATTATTCACATCAATTTCAATTATGCCATATATGATGCTAGCGTCTAGGTCAATAATTTTCTGTCAAAATTGATCAGATAGACTTCATTGACAAAATATGAAAATATTTAAGATTAAATTGGTAAATCGACAAAGTTTGGAATTAAATTAACATAAATGCAATAGGTTAAGGACTTTATAGTTAATTTCTCCATTAATTATATCTATACTATAATTTATTTAAACAAAAAATCTTTTTAAAAAAATCTATTCAAATTAGAAAATTCATAGGAATGAGTTTTTTTTCGAGTTAAAATCGAGACACATTTTTGACAGTAATGGTTGTTGATATGTATTTAAAGTTTCTAAATGCTTAACATTGAACTCATCTCATCATCTGAACAAAAAGAAAAAGACGAACAAGAAGAACTAATCTCATCAAAGTCAGTCTCCGCTTGGTCCACCGTAATTAGTGGAGTCTCAGCCGAAGTAAAACTCGGAGACCCGACAAAACACGGGAATTTTGCGCGCGGCTCCGAAAGAGATGTTAAAGCACCGCAAGTTAGCAAAAATCATCCCTCCGTCCCTCCCCCCAAACGGTGCCGTGTCGGTTGATCTCCCACGTGTAACGACCACAAAATCCATCCAACCCCACCAGCACACAAACGCATGTCTGTTGGGTCCCATCATATGCGCTCTCTCGAGCAATCCTCCCGCGCGGACCGGTATACATGAGCCCAGTTAAGGAGGACCGCTGGATGAAGTGGGCCCAATGAGGAGCTCGCACAATGAACGGTAGAGATCTACTGAGCTCATGTGTTCCTGGGGGGAAGCGATTATCTCTCCCCAAAGCGGAAAACCCACCAGCAGGCGCAGTTTAGACGGACCGGCGCACCGAACCGACGCTTTCCCGTTCCACTCTCCTTCAGAAAACGTTCAAAAGCTGGGCTTGTCTCCTTCCTCCGGAAATCCTTATCAAAAGGGAAGCAAAATCGACCGCGATTTGCTTCCTTAATTGGCTTCCGCCTCCATCAACGCAAGCACCCTGGGCCAATTCCCCCCCTTCAATTCCCTCTCTCCAGTTTACACATGGCGGCCCCTCTGCGCAAGACGACGGCATAGTCACGGTCCAGTCCCCGCCCCCCCGAGCAAGACCCGTCAGAGCAGGAGCTTAAATGCGACCCCAGTCGAAGGCCGATGCGTGATTAGTGGTCGAGAATGGTGTCTCCCGAGTCTCAGGCACAATACCCGTCCTCGACGATGGCTAAGCACGCCCTCCTCCGCAACAGGGCCTCCCTCTGCTTCAGCGACGGCTGCCTCTTCCTCGGCGGCGTCCTCATGGCCCTCCTCCTCGTCTGGTCCTTCTCCTCCTTCGCCTACCCACCGAGCCCCTCGCAGACCCTAGCCGCCTCCTCCTCCTCCGCCGCCGCCGCCGCCGAGGCCCCGCCGGAATGCGCCTCCGCCTTCGCCGCCGCGCCGCCTCGCGACTCGGAGGAGAGCGGCAACTTCTACGACGACCCCGAGATGAGCTACTCGATGGAGGGGCCGGTGCGGGGCTGGGACGAGAAGCGGCGGGAGTGGCTGCGGCAGCACCCGTCGCTGGCCTCCGGCGAGGGCGGCCGCGAGCGGGTCGTGCTGGTGACGGGGTCGCAGCCGTCGCCGTGCAAGAACAAGATCGGCGACCACCTCCTCCTCCGCTTCTTCAAGAACAAGGTCGACTACTGCCGCCTCCACGGCTGCGACGTCTTCTACAACAACGTCCTCCTGCAGCCCCAGATGTTCTCCTACTGGGCCAAGTACCCCGTCGTCCGCGCCGCCATGCTCGCCCACCCGGAGGCCGAGTGGATCTGGTGGATCGACTCCGATGCCCTCTTCACCGACATGGACTTCGAGCTCCCGCTTGAGCGGTACAAGGGCCACAACCTCGTCGTCCACGGTTGGACAAACCTGATCTACGAGAAGAAGAGCTGGACGAGCATCAACGCCGGCGTGTTCCTCATCCGGAACTGCCAGTGGTCGATGGACTTCATGGACGTGTGGGCCGGAACGGGCCCGCAGAGCCCGGAGTACGAGCGGTGGGGCCACGTCCTCCGCTCCACCTTCGCCGACAAGTTATTCCCGGAGTCCGACGACCAGTCGGCTCTGATCTACTTGCTTTTAACGCAGAAGGATCGGTACGGCGACAAGATCTACGTCGAGAACGAGTACTTCTTCGAGGGATACTGGGAGGAGATCGTGGGCGCGTTGCCTAACATCACCCGAGAGTACGAAGACATGGACCGGCAAGGCCCCCCGGCGCTGCGGCGGAGGCACGCGGAGAAGGCGAGCAGATACTACGCGGCGCGGCGGGCGGAGGCGGCGGCGGGCGCGGCACAGAAGAGGCCGTTCGTGACCCACTTCACCGGGTGCCAGCCGTGCAGCGGGGACCACAACCAGATGTACTCCGGCGAGTCGTGCTGGAACGGGATGGTGAAGGCGCTGAACTTCGCCGACAACCAGGTCCTCCGCCGGTACGGGTACGTCCGCCCGGATCTGATGGACTCCGCCGTCGTGAAGCCCATCCCGTTCGATTACCCGGAGGGCGGCGGCGAGGGAGCGAGATAAAGCAACAAAAAAAAATGAAAAAGATAGAACAGTACAAATAGGTAAAAAAAATAATAATAACGAAAAGAAGCAGGGAAGTATCTTTGTTGGGACTGAGCTCTGGGGAAAGTGTATTTGTCGATATTGGTTGTTGATTAATCTAAGGTTTGCTCTCTTCTAGAAATCAGTTTCGCCTAATATTTAATTATTTTCTCCCTTATTCTTTTCTTTTTTGGTTGGGATAGGTAATTTGCTAATTTAGTACGTCTTCCCCGTTTGATTCCCGACGCAGACTTCTTATTTTTAAAATTTCATTGTCACTGGACAGAGTTAAAAACCATTAAAAATTTCAAATTGGTACAACACCTCCACCTCAAATTAATTTTCGCCTCACCAAAAATATCAAACCGTTACTTACTTCTTACATAAAATCTCGAATCGATAAACGTATTGCTGACTGAAATCTATTTTCCATAAAATATATCTTTACAAAACACTTTAATTTTTCACGTTAGATCAATTATTCTCTATGTCAAATCCGTCTTCTTTGCTATGTGTATTGACACATGACGCATATTAACAGGATCTTGAATGGAATGTTACCAAAATGTAGATTTTGGTCAAGAGTGGTAGTTTGATTTTTTTATGAGATGAAAATTAATTTGGAATAAATATGGTCATAGGTTGCAAGTTAGGAACTTTTAATGGCGTTAGTCCTTCTTGAATATCATGTTCTCATGTTGTAGGCTAGGTAGAGCCGGTATCGGTTCGGCCTACTCTTTTTTTCATTTTGTCTTTGTATACCAGCATGCGACCTAGGTGAGCGTTTGCCAATGAAGCATATATTATGCTCCCTTAGATGGAAAAATTGTCCGCTTTTGGATTTGGCAAATTGGGATGTAAATATTATGTAATAATGGAAGCTTTGCTGTTCTTGCCTCCATAGACAAGTCTAATAATGGAGCCTTTTGTTGGTCCAATGAAGATGTTATTAATTATTGGAACTCCAAGACAAAAAGAAACGAAGGGGCGGTTTGGAATTCACAGCCCATGCAAGCTAAGCTCGATTTTGCATCAAGAAACATGGTACTCCTGGCAAAGTGTGTAGCATAATTGGTCCAGCTTTTAGTCTCCTAACTCAAGCTGATTATATAGTGAAACTTTATTGTAATTATGCACAAATTTTAGTCCAACCCAAGAAAAGCACAAATTTTCGTACCCGAATCCCTATAGTAATTAATTAATTAAGTCATTACTCGTGCATTTTTTTATAACATTATAGATTTCCATACTTGATTAAAGTGGACACCCAACTTCAATATAGAGGTCCATCATTCTCCTACTTTCAATTTTTTAATTCAAAGACAAATGAATCTCTTTTGACTGCTTTTCATGATAATCCTTTGTTCCATTGACTGCTCCTTTTCCTCCCTTTGCGCACCAAAGGCAAAGATACTTCACCCCTTTTCCCTCACAAATTAAGTGCATGATTGGTGGATGATCCCTCGCTTTCAAGAGTCCGCTCCATAAAAAAACATCATGATGTTGGCGAAATTGGCGTTACGTTTGATTTTCCAATATTTTGTACGACTCTGATTATTCTTTTTCTACTCTTTTTTTAATCATAATCATTACCTAATTAAATGGGCTTTCTTCCAGATAGCATGATTAAAGTGGCCCAGAATCAGATTCTCGAATTTGCGTGTTTACGTATAGCGAAGGTAAAATTAGACAGACTGGCTAATTAGCGAAACCTTTTTTATTTTCATTTCTTTTTTGCTTCATAGGATTTTAAATGAATGTTAGTTATGACTGGTCGCTTTCTTATTACTTGCGACAAGACTAAGAATGATGATTTGAAGTCTCACTTTGGCGTATAAGAGATATGGTCAGATCCTCCTGGTGATTATGATCCCCAACCTTTCAATTTATTTTATTTTTTAGGATCAATTACTAATACATTTATGACAAATTTATCTCAAAACTAATTTTTTGACTACTGAAAATCTCATACTGGAATACCGTGATAAATTTACCAAAAACTAAATTTTCGATTATCAAAAACCCCATACCAGTACATTTTTAACAAATTTACCTCCATTAGTTTAAGCTAAGTTAGATTAATATCACGAAAAATCACAAATCGATACAACCGTGATAAACAAAGAGTAATAAAACCCTCAATTGGTACACTTGTCAATTGCAACATGTCATTCGGTTCAATAATTTGACGGTAAAATTTAATGAAAACTAATAAAAAGTAAATTTATTATAAATATACTAATTTAGGATTTTTGGTGATAAAAAAAATTAATTTTGAATGAATTTGTCATATGTATACAAATTTGGAATTTTGGTGATATTACCCTATTTTCCTGTTTAAATTTCACAAGTATAATTACAACATTAGAATGTACATATGTTTGGTTCTCTTGGTAACTCTTTTGCTTCTTATAGTCATACCCATATAATATTTAAACTGACGATGGATTAGTTAACAAGACAATTATTTTTTTAATCTTCGTTTATTTCATGAAAAATGAATAATTTGAAAAATATTTTTCTAAGATTGATAGTTTGTTTCTATAAAAATAATTAGTCAATGAAACTTTTTTATTATTAAAGTATATTTTATTGATTCATTATTGTAAGCGAGATTCTTTTTATGAAATTTTTAAATCATTAATTTTCCATAAAATAAATGTATTCTAGGCCTGCAAGTGCTGACCTGTGTTTATTACTTACCGTGGCTATAAGATTTATTTATTTTTATTCTCCTAATTAATACCTAGCCAAAAAAGCCGCATGATCTGTGTTTCCATTGGCAGTAGTAAAGTGTCAAACGCGAGCCCTTTATCTCCTCGGGTCTGGTCCCGCTTTTAGGCCTGCAACTGCAAGTGCCAACATTCGATGAGCATGTGGTATTCTGTGGACTGGGCCACTTGGATATGCTTAATTTGGGGCCTACTTGTTCGGCATTGATCAAAAGTAAAAAAAATATAGATATGTCATATAAGTCCATATTTGAGATTGGGGCTACACTATAAATATATAGATATTTGACCTTCCAAATGCCACTTCAATGGATATGGATAGATGACCAACGGGCCATTGCCTGCCCTTCTTTCCCAGCTCAAGTAGTAAAGACTTGCAATGATAGGTCACACAATCGCAAGTAAACTTTACCTTATTATTGTAGTTCCTTCGTAGCCGATCAAGCTTTTTGGGCTATTCTATTCCTTTTCATTAGTTTCTTATCTCATCAAGCCAAATAAGTAAATTAAGAAGGAAGGCTTCTGGTTTAAATGAGAAAATTTCTAAGGGCTACAAGGGGCAGTCATTCCAATTCCACGTACTTTGTTGTAAAACAAATTCAATTAGCACATAACATTTGATTTGCTAAGACAACACATGCTGAGACAAAACACGACAAGAGATAAGCGACAAAAAAAAAAAGAACATTAAGGTTATGCAATTGGACCAATGTACTCAAGAACTGGATCACCTGGAAAACCGATCCAATTCCAGGTCTAGTTCCCAATTTTGAGTGAAGAACCACTCAAGAATTGGACCAAGCTGACCGAATTTGAAACCGGTTTCATAAAGCCTAAAATTTCGTTTTTCTCGTGGCACCTTTTTCTCTATCTCTTAATTTGTTTTCTCCAACTCTACTTAAGACACTTCACGACTCTCTCTCTCTCCCTCCCCCTCTTTCTCCCTTACTCAGGCTCCCTGCTCACCCTTGTTGATCTGTTACTTTGAACTTTTCTTTTACTCATATTATTTAGCTGTAATAAATGAAACCAAAAGAAAGAGCAAAAGAAAATTGGTTCTTGAGTAAACTCTGTAGTTGAACCAAAAAACAAGATAGGCTCCAGAGTTGGTTCCATGGCAAAAATGGTAACTTTCAAGTTCAAAAAAATTAAGAATTGGTTCTAACAGGGAACCTATCAACTAAAACCAATCACCCCTAAAGAACCTCACTTTGGAGGTGAACGGACCAGTTCACTTCCAGAAATCAAGACAACTACAAGCTGCTATGCCTACAGTCCAAGCGTTGCCCACACTTGGATCTGACCGAGATTGAAAAGGTAAAATCGTCAAGCAACATAGGCTCAAAACCATCTTCAGAAATAACATACTTGAATCCACTGTGCAATTAGCGTGGATTTCAAAGGCAGAATCATTTTGTGCATGAGCAGAACATGTTAATAGTCAGACTGCAAGTCCACCAGGTCCTGATTAAGAACAGAGAGGGTCTTGTAAGAATCCTATCAACCAAACCATCCAGTGCATCAAGTTAAAACCAAACACAAGGAAAGAAGCTTCTTTCAACCCAAGAAAATAATGTAGCTTTAGAAAGGAAATGCAGTATGAGGCATATCAGAACAAAATGAGGTTTCATGAGCTGATAAAAAATAGTGCACGACCTTTTTAAACTCAGAATAGGGTCAAAAATAGCTCGAATTAGGTAGCAATTAGCATCAACAACATTTCAGATAGAAGCTTGGAATCAAATCAAGCAAAAAATTTACCCAGGAGGCTCTGAGGTTTGCATGAGAATTCTGAATATTGATAGTAGATAAGGACGGATGATTAAGAAGCTTGGAATTCTAAGAGAAGCAACAAAGTGCCAACACGGTAGAAGGATATGTTCCACTTTATGGTGAAATGAGGTTTCTAATATCTGCCAACATTCCCTGTCTAGTGGCTTTGAGAAGTTCTCTTCAGAACCCCAGATCAGGTGTTGTAGCAAAGAGGAACGTTTCTCCTTTTTGTCCCTTTTGTAACTCCTCCCTTCACAAGGATAGAAGACCAGGTCGTTAATGTTTTTCTTCTTGACCTAATCTCACGAGTTATGACCAAAAGGGCTCATTTAACTTTACAACAATAAAAGATCATGCAAACATTACAACTCCCGAATCTCCAAAGCTACAGCAAATTTTGGACTATAAAAAAAGAGAACTACCATAGTTTTCAAGCAGGTCAATATTTGTGAAAACAAGAACTTACATCATTACAGATAAAGGACTACCTCAGGAAATCATCACATTGGCTTCATCTTCCTCAGCATTACCAAATTCACTGAACATGTACTGGCTTTGATACTCCATCAAGTACTGTGTCGATCTCTTCACATCCAAAAAGAGATTGTAGACTCGCGTGATGTCCTCCAACTCCACAACTTTCCCCTTCCGCTTCTGGCATGACAAAGCAGCAGCCGTAATGAGATTGATAGCATACCTCAAGGATGTATCCACTCCAATCTTTGTCAACAAGAGTTTTGCCTCTTCAGACATTTCGACATCCTCCTCTTGGCACCTAATGTCTATAATCTTGCGAATTTCATCTTCAGTATAGGGCTGAGTAGTGATGATGAGAAGACGGTCCAGAAGGTCAATGGGAATTCCATGCGGGGATTTGTAGTTTGTGCCTCGAATGGTGGTGATCCCTCTGTTGGTAGCGACAACCAATATAGGAGCCATCTCATTCTCCAGAGCACGATTTAAGAAAGAGAAACACTCTATATCAAGCATGTGCACTTCATCAATGAAGAGCACTCCTGGCACTATCTCAGCTTTTCCTTCCTCCCTCCACTCTGCCACTTTGGTGTCTATCTGCTCCCTCACTTCTGCACGGATTTCACCAGTATCACCAGTGAACAGAGCCAGAAATCCCTGTGTCCTGAAATCAAGGGAGTTATTCTGAGAGAGTATATAAGGAATAGATCATTTGATGGATACATAAGCTCTACTATGCAAAAATTGAGTAGTAAAGAAGGATTTTTCAGGGGAAAAGTAGTCAAACTACTGCCTGAAATCCTAGACTGTAGTTGAATTACCGCCTGCAATCCTAGACCGGCATGAAAAACAAGCTGAACTATAAAGCCAGAGCAAACATCGCTTCATAAACACAATGTCTGCATATGCAACGCCACTTCATGAAATTCGTCTTAGTTGCCACACAATGTATTACCTTACTTTCGATATTAAATGGGTAGAGACAAGCCAAACTACATAGCCTGATCGGACTGCAAATGAACTAGAAGCAGTTCATCATTGGCCAAATGCTCTAATTTAGGAAATGTTAGCATTGGCCACAAGTAAGAAAAGCTCCTCAGCTCAGTTAAAGATAAATCTGATGCAGCTCATCTAGGGGTAGAACTTTTGTTCCCAAATACAAAATCTAGAGATAGGACCAATAAATAAATGAAACGAATCTGCAGCAACTCATCCAGGGAAAAATTGAACGAAAATATGGAAAGAGATTGCAATATTTTCAGCAATATGGTACAGAGAACCATAAACAAAAAGCAGAAAAAGATTGTATGAAAATATGGAAAGGAGATAATAATATTTTCAGCAACATGGTGGAGAGGACGATAAACTATGAACAAACAAAAAGCAGAAAAACTTGTGCTCGCAAGGATCTAAAGACAACCCACTACCCAATACTTGAAAACCCAAACACTGTTTTGGAGAAGTATAATGTGATCGTTAAACAGCCAAGAAGTGGAATTACAAACACAAGTAAAGATTATCCTATCAGTGACAAGACACCATTTTGACTAATTCCACAGGTTCCATCTCATAAACTCGCAAATGCATCAAGGAGTTTCTAGATATCAATCAGACAATAAAAGCTCTACATAATAGATACATAACACCAACAAGACAATCCCGAATTGCCCAATCATCAAATAAACTACTTCTGAAAACTAAAATCCTTAATTGAAATGCTTTAAAAGTACCCATAAACAACACGAAACCATGAGGAACAAGAAAGCAGTGAGCTCTTTACATACCTGCTATTGATAACATCAATCTCATGGAGAGTGACACAATGCACCACCTCCTTCCGTTTCTGTAACTCGCCATCTGGGCACTGCACGAACTTCGTATGCGGCCCCATCGCATCATAGTCCCTCGACCGTGAGAACGACCTCCCAAGCTTCGTGATCTTCCCCGACGCCTTATCGATTGCAATAACATCCCCACTCTGCACCTTCTCCTTCCCCAGCGCCTCGATCATCTTTGCCCCCAAATCGTACACTGTCTCCATCTCTGTAGTCTTAAGCGTCAGCTTCCCCGTCTTCGAAGCAGCCCCCGCCACGGCAGGGCGGTCAATTTGGACCTCAACAACCTCGCCTTCAATCACTTCAGCTTCCTCTTTGATTCTCACCCCGATTGCCTTTCGAAATGCCTGCATGAGGGCCTCGGTCTTGGACATCTCGAGGGAGAAGAGCTCGCTGCCCGCGAGCATGGCGAAGGGGGTCTCGAGGCCGAGGGACTTGGCCATGCCCATGGCGATGGCAGTCTTGCCGGTGCCGGGTTGGCCCGCGAGGAGCACGGCGCGTCCGGCGATCTTGCCGTCCTTGATCATCTGGAGGATGACGCCGGCGGCTTTGCGGGCGGCGGTCTGGCCGACCATGCCCTCGGAGACGACGCGGGCCTCGAGGGAGGAGTCGAGGCCGAGGCCGCGGATGTGGGAGTGGGCGCCTATGCGCTCGATTCGGGTCAAGTCCCGGCTTTCTGACAGCTTCAGCTCCGCCATGGCGAGAGAGAGAGAGGGAGAGGGAGAGGGAGAGCGAGTCGGAGAGAGACGAGGGAGAGCGAGAAGAGTTTTCGAAGATCAGGGTTTTAGGGTTTTGAGAGGGAAAGGAAAGTTCGGGTGCTCCGGGACGACGGAAAATTCCAAATACAAGCAGGAAATATCTTTATTTTTTTATATAAAGATTTGAAGTTGATATTATTTTATATAAAGTCTCGAAATGCTTTCAATTTTTTTTTTAAATAAAGTATGATATATTTCAAATAAGGGTTTGAAGTAATCATATTCATCTCAAATAAGGATATAAACTCCATGTTTAGTGAAAGGCAATTTCGCCTTTTAAATTTCTTACTTTTTTTTTTCTATTTTTCTTTCCAAACTCAAAAAAAAAAAAAAAAACACACATGGTGGGGCAATGGCTATAGGTGGGGAGAGCCCTCCCGCCTCTTTTTCTGTTTTTGTTTTTCAATCTTAAATCTAATTTAATTTAAATTTAAATTATATTCAAAATATTCTTGATCGATGGAAACTTTTTGCTTACAAATAAGGCTAGATCCTTATTTGAAATAGTTATAATTGATATGATTATTCCATGCCCTTATTTAAAAGGGTTAATACCTTGAAAAACTCCAAACTTGTACATTTGTGATAAATTTACCCAAAACTATTTTTTTGACCATGAAAAACCCCAAACCGGTATACTTGTGACAAATTTACCTTGATTGACTATAAAAAACCCTAAACTTGTACATTTATGACAAATTTACCCAAAACTAATTTATTCAACTGCAAAAAACCCCAAAATTGGTAAATTTGTGACAAATATACCATCCGCTAAATTGGATTAATGCCACAAAAAAATCAGTAAAAGTTGTTAACTGTGACAAACGAAGCGTAAAATTATATCAGTCAACTGTCACGTGTCATTTAACTTAATAATTTGACAATAAAAATTTAACGAAAACTAACAGAGGGTAAATTTGTCACAAGTGTATCAGTTTGTGGTAAATTTGTCAAATGTATACAAATTTATGGTTTTTTATGGTCAAAAAATAATTTGGGGTAAAATTATCACAAGTGTACCAGTTTGGGATTTTTCAGGGTATTAACCCTATTTAAAAAAAAGGTTCATTTCATGTCGCTATTTAAGAAAATGGGGATATTTCGAGCTCTTATTTGAGAAAACAATAATAGTTTATACTCTTATTTGGAATTTTCTCCTTGAAATGATGATTTTTTAAAAATTTTGGGCAAAAATAAGGCGCCGACCTATATTTTTTGAAAATGGTTTAATTTCATAATAAAAAATTCAACTTTCAGTATAAAAATTTCAACTTTCAATTCAATTCTAAATTTATTTCAAAGCTTTTGTTATGTAACGAAAAGATCACAAACTTCCATTGAGTTCCCATATGTTTCCACAGTTAGGATTCCATCTTTCTTTCTTTTCTTTTTTGTCTAATCAAAATAAATCCCTTTAATTTAATTAGCAAAATGGGTGGAGCAACCACGAGTAATGTCAAAACATAAAAAATGTCGAAAGTGTTGGGTGCTTAGGAAGCCAATTAAGAGAGAAGTACCTTAATTGATAAACCTTCGCGATCCAATCGGCATGGCAATTTGCTGCTCATGGAGAATGGACAACTTTGACCCCTTTAAGGTGGGTTAAAAGGCCCTTGCACTCTTTCATAAGGTTTTGGAGGGCCCAAGAACTATGGGCTTCACTTGATAAGAGCTGTACCATTGATAAGTTGTCACATGAAGTTCATGTGACAACTTGCTTCGTGAAGCTAACGACGAATTACCACTGAGGCCATAGTTTGCTCGAACTTGCTTCGTGAAGCTAACGACGAGCACTCCAATCGGAATATGCCGGAGATTGAGGCCTTCACTGAGCTGTCTACCCATGAGTCGTCAATGTTTAGCTTCCAAGAGCCTTGGTTCGGCGGCCTTAACTTCTCATGTAGGAAAAGCCCCTCCTTTGCTGCTTGTTTTGATCCCGGAGACCAAATAATCATCAAGCTTCTGTTCATTGTGAGAGTGTCGTCCATGATCGATTAAGGGTTAAGCTTGCGCGCTTGAAAGATGCGAGCTTCCCACATCAACCAAAGTATGCCCGTGACTAAATCTCTCACAAGATTGCTGGAAACTCCGGTCAATATTTCAAAATCCAATTTCTCCGTTCTGGTAATTTTTTTGTGGAGAGGAGTCAATGTTTTTTCTTTTTGGTAAATAAGAGTCAATGTTTGTCCTCAAGTACGATCAAATAACTTTGGTCAAAGGTGCGTTTGGAGAGGCTTTTGGAAAAAGCTTTTAAGGAAATGTAAAAGTCTTTAGTGAAAAGAATTTTAATGAAATGCAAAGACTATTTGGTAAACATATATTTGGAAAGTCTTTTGGCGTGACCAAATTAAGCTCTTTTTTTTTTTAATTTTAAATAGAAAATAAAAACAATGACTGTTTTTTATATTTTCGCGATGAGATGTAATGTAAAAGAGATATATCAACAAATTCATAAATAAAAAAATCATATCAAGGAATTATCATATGCATCGAGGAAAGAAATAAGCTATTATTAAAAATTACAAGTATTTTTAAGTATTTACTAAACTCATTGCTACTTGATTACGTAAACATTTTATGTTAGAAAATAATTTATCAGTTGAAGTGTTAGCCTCCTCATTCCTATCATCGAGGTTAATTGAATATCCATAATTGTGATCCAAATATGCTATTGCAAAATATCTATATTAATAGCGTTTTGTCGTATATAATTATGCAAAGTCATTACTGTTATAGCAATTGTTACTTGCTTTTTAAAAGGAAATCTTGACATATACTTTAGAACCTTCCACTTCTTCTTCAATACACTAAATGCTTGCTCAATTTCCGATTGCAGCAAGAAATGAGCACGATTAAATACCTCCAGATAACATACTGTAGGTGTAGGATCATGTTGAAATTCTAGCAAATGATATCTAATTTTTTTGTATAGTGCCAAATAATCCGTTGGAATTGAATATCCGATATCTACTAAATAATATTTACCTATACAAATAAAATGTAAATTTAATCGACATAAACTATATTAATACATATTAATGTACAAAAATCATTAAGTAACGAACCTAGAGGAGGATGAGGAAATTACACTTCATGTTTCCCTAGGTCTTCATAGAAAATAAAAGTATCGTGGGCTTGTCCCTCCCAACCAACCCAAACATAAATGAATTCCATGTTAAACTTATGCACTACTAAGACATTTTGAGTCGGTGTACCTTTTCAACCAATAAAACAAATATGATCTTTTGTAGGTATCACTGCTGGGATATGTGTATCATCAATAGCTCCAATATAATCCTAAAACAAAAGGAAAAAATATTATTATATAATCGAAATTTATATTTAGGTCTTTCTTTCTAATGTATAATTGAAACGTACCTTAAAATATGGATAAAATTCTCAATTATTCTTGATTTTCTCTCGAACATCCTTAAATTGCTGATTAGCTGGTTAGATCAAATCATTTCCCATTCCACATACTTTACCTAATACAAAGCTAAAGTATCTACTTGTGATTTCCCTAGAGTGTTGAAAGCTTTCTTATGTTAACCTATTATCTATACCATGTCCTAAAGTGTGAATAATTATTCCAAGCATTTCTATAACATTAATATTCCTATTTTCTTCAAGACCATAACGTGTTACTAAATCGTGTATCAAACTATTAAATACAATCTTATCCATTCTAAATATTTGATAACACTTTATCGAATTAACATATTCACCCATCAACTCTCTTAATCATGCATTTCCTGTATATGATAATGCCATACAAGGTATTTTGTAATTGTATATTACCTAATAAGCGATTATGAATTAAGCAACTCCCATAAGTTGTTATCATTACCCCTTATTTTCTCTCCCTATTTCTTCCCCAGGCATCTCTCTCCTCTCATTCTCTTCCATTTTTCTCTCCCTTCCTCCCTCGTCTACTCCACCCTTTCCTTTCTCTTCTCCTTCTTATTTTCTTCTTTTTCTTCGTCTTCTTCGAGTTTTCTCACCTGACGCCCTCTTCCTCCTTGGTACCTTCACCCAGAAGCACCACCGTCACCATTCTTCACTCCAGTGGCACTTTCTTTTTCTCAAAAGCTCGAGGCATGCGACGAGGAGCTTCGAGAAGCTCAGCCCAACTCCTCCATCTTCTTCCTCAGGTCCTTACCACTTCAAAAACCATTGTTGAGGCAAGTCGAGGTTCTGTCACCCTCTACTACCCGATAACCCCCTTGCATGTTGAATTTGATATTTCGAGATGCTTGTAATACTGGTTTTGTGGTCGTTGCGAGTCGTTTTGAGTCATGTTGCTGTGTTGACCATTGGAGCCGTGGCAAAGGGGAGCCGTGAGCTTGGTTGGTTGGTTTGGGTCCATTCACAAGTCGGAGAGGTTGCGAGTGAAGGAAACCATGAGTTTGATGAGTAAGCATGGTTCTAAGTGAGCGTAGGTGAGGTCATGAGCGAGATCGAGAGTGAGAGTGAGAGTGAGCGAGCGAGTGGGCTGTTATGGTGGAGAAGTCGTGCGGGTTGGTGGAATTGTGGCGAGAGAAATTTGCGGACCGATTTTAGGGATTTCGTCACACGGGTTAGGAGACCACGGTGAAAAGGAAGCCACAAGCTTGGCTCGCTACTACCTCACTCAAGGATTCCCACATGCATGTTGAAATTTTGTCCTTGATGTGCTTAGTTACTAGAAAGTGATGTTGTTTTGCTGGATTTTAGTTGAGTCTTTGTGTATGGGTTCGTGTGTGTGTTGGTGAGGCCAAGAGTTTGATCGATAGGACTGTGTGTTTGGTGAGTCTAGGGAGCTTGATCGGTGAGGTTGTGAGTTTGGTACGGTCGTGAAGTTTATCCAAGGTCGTGAGGGTTGTGATTTTTGGTGGGGCCATGTGGTGAGTACTTAAGAGGAGATTAATACAACTCAGTGAAGACTAGGAGTACAAGAGAGCCACGAGCTTGGGTAATTCTAGAGTGAGTTGTGAGTTCGGGAAGCGTCGCGAGAACTAGGCGAGAATCGAGAGTGGGACTAAAGAAATCGTGAGCCCGAAAATGATAATTCTGTGAGACCAATGAAGTCGTGTGAGTTGCACGTCTCATTAGGAAAGCACCTCGTGAACTATAAGGGTAGTGAGGTGTCTCTTGCATTTTGTTAGTTCATATTTTGTGCTTGGCTTTGTTGTGTGTTAGTATGATGCTAATGTCACGGGCCGATTGAAGGCCGATCCAAGAGGTTCCCCGAGCACGACCCTGACTCGTCCGTGGTCAAGTTCCTATGCTTGCTCGGATTCCCAACGAGCCTTCTCCCTGAAGCTTCTAGAAGTCCTTAGTCTCATTTATGTCGGTAGCCAGTAGTTGATAGGTTGTCATAAGTGTCGGTGGTTAGTAGCCGCCATTAGTGTCGGTAGATAAAGCGGTGCGATCTCGTCCGCCGGTTAAGTTCTAGATCTATGGTTGTAATCCGAGGCCCTCGACTATAAGAATGGGTGTCCTCTTTCATTTGTAAGCATCCACTACTTCCGCAATACAAAGCTATCTTCTTTCCAGAGCTTCTCTCTCTAGATTATTTCTCTCTCTACGATCCGGGTAAGCGAGCGAGTGAGCGTTCGATCGAGCAAGGCTTGGCTTAGGTGCTTCGGCGATCCAATCCGATCCTAAAGTGCCCGAGTTGCCGCGCGGTCACGATCCCAATCGATCGGCCCGTGACACTAAGCTACATGTATCATCATAGCTATCGCGTTCAAAGTTAGATGAATTTTGGTTTGGTTTTCTAGTTGTCTTACGAATTTTAATGTGAGAGTCAAGTCACTCGACTGGGAGAAAGTTGAGTAAGGTTGGCTTATGCGTCCCGTATTGGACCATGAGTTCAGCTCCATAAGCTTGCTTGGATCAGACAAGCGATGCTTTGAAAAACTGGTCTTTTGTTATCTATTTGTGTGACTAATGAGAAGATCACATGTGTTAGTGACTGCCTATTTAAGACACGACTAAATACCATCGGTACGTGTACCAATGATGCCCCGAGCAGCTTGTCAGGAATTGCGGGATGCCCGGGGATAATGTGAACTGGATGCCTAGGACCAGTGTGTCCTGGATACCTCGAGAGTGTGAACAGGCCAAGGTTTGCTCGACTAAAGTTCAACGTGAGGCAAGGTCACCTACGGCCACAAGGCCTTGGATCAGCATTAAAGCATACCGGTTCCAAGTCTCGTTGGGTGCATGGATTGCCCAAGGTCACAAGGTCATGGATCAGCATTGAGGCGCGCTGGTTGTAAGTCTTGATCGGTACGGGGATCACCTAAACCCACTAGGTCTTGATAAGATACCAAAGCATGCTAGTTATATGTTTTGATTAGTACGGAGACTTTGTGTTTGGCATTTGAATTAAGCCACGAACCAAAGGTCATTCACAACATAAAATATGTTTATGCCTGGTCGAGACCAAGGTCTATTGAGCTTAGGATATTCACGAAAGCAAGGTGTACCTAAATCTCAAGGTCTTGAATCGGCATTGAGGTGTGCCATTTCCAAGCCTTATCTAGTGTGAGGATTGGCACTAAGTGATTGATTTAAGTCACAGACTTAGGGTCGATCCCAACATGTTCATTAGCGTAGTACAATAATTCATGTCACATACGTATGTATGAGCATGCCTTCAAGCCATGCATTTGTTGGTTAAGAAAAAAATAAGAGCCAGCTTTTATGATGCACTTATGTGTGTGCACTTAAAGAGTAAAAAGTGTCTATTGTCGCATAGCATGGTGGCAATGCCTCATTCATTGAATAGGATGCGCTAATTTGAGCTAGGATGCTTAGGTCTTGAGCTTGGAAGCCTCAGGAAGCTAGCCCCAAAAAGTCTCGGTCGAGTCGAGATGCCTTAGTCGAGTTAGGAAGTTTAGCAAAAAGTTGGAAGCCCCGGTCGAACGAGGCCCTCCCGATCGAGCCAAGACGATGGTAAATGAATTTGCAGAGTGTCAATTATGCATAAGCATGATATATTGATGAGTTCATTATTAAGCCGAAGGTATTTTACATCGACATTATATATTTAGTCAAGACATGACAAGTAATTTACTATTGATCTATCATCGACACTACTTGTTAGGCTTTGATGATGAGATACTTTTCTAATAGAGAATTAGGAATTTTACTTACTGAGTTCCCAAGACTCACTCCCTCATCTTTCAGTCTTGTAAGCATGGAAGTCTCACATCAGTTTTGGAAGCTGTAGTCATGCTAAAGGAGATAGGAATTCTCATGGCCTAGGTAGAAACTTGTATCATGATGTAAAAAGAGGGCCCACAGAGAAAGGGCTTGTAAAAATACTGTTATAATATAGACCAATGTGTTTTATGTGATGTATATCCCAGTCTTCTAGCCGTTGTTTGTCTAGAGAGTTGATTGTTCACGTTTCTACATGTGCACGATAATAAGATAAAAAGAATCAAAATGGTGTTGCTTAAATAACCCCTGTAGCTCAAGACCCTAGAGATGGAGTTGGGGTCGTTACAGATTTAGTCCTAAACATTTTAATTCTAACATTTTCACATTGATATCATTGAGTCCATTCGATCAATTTAGACTAGAAATTACGAACATGGATGTCGATTGCTCGACGTGGCATAGTTGATTCTACTGGGAAAATTTTACAAATTTTATAAATACTTTTTTCGAACTTTTAATCAATTTATTTCTTTTTTTTTTTTCCTATTTTTCCTTCCTCTCCCTTTTTTTTTGGGCCCTCCACCAGCCTTTGTGATGGTTGATGGAGGTCGCTAGCCATTAGTGAGAGCAAGGGCAAGGACGCCATCACTGGCCATAGGCATCATGAAGGCTAGTGGAGGAAAAAGATAAAAAATGAGAGGAAAAAAAAGGAAAGAAAAAAGAAAAGAAGGAAAAGAAAAAAATTAAATTTAAAATTCGAAAAACTTATTAAAAAATTATAAAATTGTCCACGCCAGCACTGTTGTGCCATATAAGATGACCAGTGTCTATGTAAGTAATTTTCAACCCAGATTCATTAGATTGACTCAATTAATATTAATGTGAAAAGATTTAGAATTAAATTTGTTAAATTGAAAGGTTTATCACTTTTTTAGTACTTTTCCCCCGACATTATTCCTTTCTTTTTTAGCTTGAGGTAAAACGAAAAGGAAATCGATGAGCAAGCTTTAAAAGATGAAACACATGGAGTTTTTATCCTTAGAAAGCATATTTATCCCTAAAAGAGTTAGTATTTTCAACTTGAGGCTGCTTGTGAAAAATATTGTAATATTAACTCTACAAAAAATATGTTCAAAAGAAAAAAAAGAGTGTCTTAGAGTACTTTTAAGCCGTTCTAAACTTTTGTCCATTATTCAATCATTCGTTAAAGTTTGTTGTATTTAATTGATCCATGAACTAATTGTGCATCATGCCAATTTCGTTAGACATAATCAAATAATCACCTTCTTTTTGCAATAAGATGGTGTGGACTTCTAGATAGCATCTAAATCACAATGAACATATAGGGTTCGTTCGTTTCGCGGAAAATGAGCCATTTCCGAAAAATATTTTCCCAGAAGTCATTTTTCAGGAAAATGACAATATTTTTTGGTGTTCGGCTAAAACTTGAAAATGTTTCGGAAAATATTTTTCGGTGTTTGGTAAAGAAAAAATTTTCTACTCACCAGATTGGCGAACGTGAGTGTCAAGCTCAAGGCTCACCAGATCGACGAGTGCGAGTTTGAGATTGATGAGCTTGAGGTTCACTTGGTCTAACGACTAGCCAAGAAAGAAGAAGATGGGAAACAAAAAAAAAAAAGGAAAGAAAAAAGAAATTAAAAATATTCGAATTAAAAAAAAAGAAAATTTAAAAATATTTCGAATGAAAAAAGAAAAGAAGAAAAAAAAAGGGGAGGAGAAAGTCAGGATTTGTAGAGGTGTGAGATAAAAGAGATCAAGTAAGGAACGCTAGAAAATCTGAAAAACGTTTTCCCAAAAATTATTTTCTGTGAAACGAATGGACCCATAGAGAGTATGATTTCTTTCTCCCACAAAAGAGAGGAAACGCTATAAGTCAGGATACAATACCGTAAATGACCAGCCTAACGCAAAAGAATCAATGAAGAGAATCATTATAACGTCACACTAGCATCCAATGCCGTTTGTGCCATAAAATAGCATCATCTCTCACTTGTATCCCAGTAGCATTTTTCTTCACGGTAAGTTTCTCGCAATCAGTTGCAATCTTTCAATATATCTGGTAATCGTTTATATTATCTTATAATCATTTATATTAAATTTATATATCAATCACGTTGTACATGATGTTCCTATAGACAGTTCAAATGCTGCTGGGAGTTCGCCGTTGACCTTTGGCGAGATGGCGTCTTAGGAAGAGAAACTTGTCACAAAATTCGTCACGAATGGCCAAGCGGTCCACCATGAAGTACGAACAAAAACCAGGAGAACTGATCAATTTCAGTATGGTCTGCTTAAGACCGGAGAGCGTAATAGTTACAAAAAAGTCTTGGACAGTCAAGTATTTAGTCAGTGAAACACAATATTCCATAGTTACATCTGTAGCATAGTCATCCTGGCATGACGGGCATTAATATGACACCATTAGAGCATGGTACGATTGCACGGTCCACCTTCGTCACATCCTCTCAGCAATTTCATAGCATCACCTCCAAAACAATGGCTTGCTTAGGGACTCTTAGGGAAACAAAATAAGAGATTTTGCTGGGATACCTTTAAGCGGTGGCACACGTTTTCCATGTCTATTTCGTAGAATACCTTGTGCCACAAGAATGCTTGCCTACAGGTCCTTTCTTCGCATGCTATTTCTCAGTCTTGAGGGCAGAACGTGCCATGTTACTGAACTTAATGGCGACTCTCACATTAACCATTGCATATGCTGTCCGATTCATGCTGAAACGCCAAATAAGGGTTGCGCATGAGATGTTCTAATCACCTCAATTACTGTTCTGTTCGATCAGATAATTTCAACCTGTCTTTGGCTAGCTTTTTTGCTGCCCTCCTTTGCTTGAGTCTCTTCTGGTTGATAAAGGCAGCTGACCCCTCTGCAAAAACAACAATTCACAAATTCAAACCATAATGCATCACAATGTCCATGAATTTTTGGTCGGACCGAGTAACTGTGCAATTTCCTACATATCCAAAAAAGGGAACTGACGAATTCCTACTAGAATTAGGGAAATTGAAGAGGGATACGAAAGTTCTACACTGAGATACTGTTGCATAACCCAGAAATTTTCACTGACCACATCATGTACTACAATCTCAAAGCAATCGATCTATTTGAAAATGTCACATAAGGATTCTGTTCACTGCAATTACTGCAGCTGACTGAAAATTGGGTAAACTACTTTCCTAGATGTGGTCAATGGACTGATTCATGCAAGATTACTGGATAGTGTGCATAAAGCTTGATAGTCTCAGAGCTTGAATGTCGCACGCTACTCTGATTGTCCCCACTGGTGATCCTATTTGTTAGTTGGAAATATTGCATTTTGGTAGAATGATGCAAAAGTATCAGCACTAACTCGCTTGGTTGTTTAGCTGTGACACTACTGAAAAGTTCTGATTTGTAACTAGTGCTTTTTAACCATTTGAATAGACAGTACAAGCATCCCTGCCTTTAATTTCACAAGGTTTGATTGCATTATGTTCCTCAGATGCCTATCTTATTTATTACTCAGAAGAATCGCACAAAGAAACTACGAGCTTAATCATGCTAATAGACAAGGAAGAAAATTTTGTGACAAACTGAATGAATGTGAAATGGAGAATCTTAGGGCCGTCAATTCATGAATATGTTTCAATTTTCCTTTTTCAGTGAAAATGAAAATGAAAGTGATTTTCTGGTTTTTGTGACAAACTGAATTTAAAAACCTGTTTAGTTGTGTTTCTTTCAAAGTTAAGAAGTATGTTTCATGCAAAATAATAGCAGATTATGTCCTTGTCCGGTGTGAGAAATTTGAAAACTTAATTTCTTTTTGTTCCAGTTTTGTACTTAGAGAAAGAGAGAGCATATCTCCTTATTTTCACTTGAGAACAATTTTCAGTACTTGTCCAGACACGTTTTCAAGCTCCCATAGAGTTTTGACTTCCTGGGAGTTCCAAAGTGGAATTTGGGTTTTCCAGACTCTTGTTGGATTCTGTCTACTGTGTATTGATCACATCTAGATCGTCTTCTCAAATAGCATATATAACTGCCCCCATTGTCCTTGTGTTTGAGAACAAAGTGGTGAAGAAAAATCTAGTCCACACCCTGCTCTCCAAAATTCAAGAGAACTCTCTAGGTGTCTATCATGTTGGAAAATTAATAGCTAATTCCTACTGTTGTTGAACTCGCATGAAATGTGACGTATGCTGTTAAGCACATTGATTTAGAATTCAGCAAAAGAACTTGTACTCGTGTTTCTACTTGATCCCTGGCAATCTCTGGCCTCCAATTAACCAAAAAGCTAAACATGATCATCAGCTAAACCAACCAATTGTCTCTGATTTTCGCCAAGAACATCCAACCCTTCATCTCATTCTGGTAAACTTTAACATGACCCATGGGCATGATCAGCTAAAAGCCGACCTCTCATTTGCACCAAGAAAATCTAACTCTTCATCTAATTGTAACGAAAATAACGTAACCAAAGGTAAAAAAAGAGTACTTTGATAAGCAAGAAAAAGCAATACCACGCTCGTGAGGCACATCGTCAGATCCCAGCTCGGCATTTCGTCGAACACCTGGCGGCTCTTCCTCTTCAAGGCCACCGTGGCCGTCCTCTTTCGTGCTGCATCCGCCATTGCCGCTAGAAGGCAACAAGGGGCCGACGATTTTCCCGCGGCGGGCGATCTCCTCTTTGAGCTTCTTCTTGCGAGTCCTCTTCCTCTGAGCTCTAGTCAGTTTCTGCTCCCCACATTCGCCTTCATCGCCATCACGATCGACATCACTTGCCGAGGAACCACCGACCCCGTCTCCCACCTCATCTGCGGTCCAAGAAACATCAAACACAATCGAACTATATAGCTCGACTCCATGATTAAGCACATTCGAAGATGACCCAATAACATCACAAATCGGCATGGGCGCGAGTCCTCGAACCTGGAAATCCGTCCCCTCGAAGTCCTCCTCCGGATGCAGCGCCGTGCGCCCCATCTCCATCCTCCGTCTGTCATTGCGGATTCAACATGTGAGAGAGAGAGAGAGAGAGAGAGAGAGAGAGAGGGAGGGAGGGGTTGTGCCTGAGGACTAGGAGGAGAAGGTGGGGGAGGGTAAAGCATGTTGAGGACGGCTTCGTGGAACTTGCGCTTCTTCTCCTCCCGGCGCATGATGGTGCCCTTTCCTGGTTCGAGTGTGCAGAACCGGACTCCGACGGATTCGTCGGAGCGCGCTTTTTGTGCCTGGACTCTCACCCGGTTCTGCTCATTCCAGTTCGTATTCAAGGCTTTATAGCACTTATAGCACGAAAAACTCCCAACTATCGATGCAGTGGCAAATTTATTATAAATTATTTTTTTATCATCAAAAATCTTAAAATAATACATACAAATTTATCTTCTTTTAATTTTCATTAAATTTTATTATCAAATCGTTAAATTGGATAACAAATGACTTCTTAGGTATATCGATTTATGATTTTTTATAATATTAGTATAATAAAATGAAAAGTAACAAAATGTACATTTATTACAAATGTAGTAATTTGAAGTTTATTGTAATTAAAAAATTAGTTTGGAGGTAAATTTGTCGTGAATGTACTAATTTCGAATTTTTTATAGTCATAAAACCAATTAGGGGTAATTTTATCATAAGTGTACTAATTTGGAGTTCTTAGGACACTAACTTTTCAATATATATATATATATTTAAGGAAGTTAATTGCATGATCTTAATCAATTGGCTACCTGACGAAGAGTTAGCGAGACTCTTGCCATTCCATCCATTTAAATCTGACTTTCCCAAGACATAAGTCAACCCCTAAAATCATCGGTTCATTAGTCGAAAGAACAAGAATGCTCTCACTACGAGTCAATTCCAAGGCAAGAAAACCTCGACTGAATTGATTTCGCTCCAAAAAAAGAGCCAATATCGCATTCAATTATTCACATGTTGCACGTGAGATCAACTCATCTACGACATGCTTAAGCATGTTTAAATTTATAGGTCAACACATAGTCATTCCTAATACCCTTAAAAATCTTAAACTTAACTCTTGTCCTAATTTTGCCTTTTGTCTCATAAAAAATCCACATTTTAGGTCATATCCCGGTCCTACCATAAAATTTTTCTTTGTTCCATAAAAGACTCAAACTTTAAGTCCAATCTTAATTCTACACTAAACTTTTTTTATCTCATAAAAAACCCTCAACTTTAGATTTATTACCAATTCTACCATAAACTTTTTCTTTTGTCTCATAAAAAAGTCTTAGCCTTAGTTCTAGTTTCAATTTCACTCTAATTTCTTTTGTCTCATAAAAAGACCATCAATTTTTACTTGAGTTTCAAATCTACAGTTCATTAATCTCTCGTCAAAATCGCTCTTAGGGATTTTGTGCTCATTGATCTCTCATGCTTAAGATGTTCCATCTCTCGTAGTCATAGAGCTTGCATTTAGGATACTTGAACAGCTCATGCATGAGAATTTTCTATCTCTTGGTTGTTAACAAGAAATTTTGGACTAAAGGTTAATAGGGGCAGATTTATGACTCAAGTAAAAATTTGTGATTTTTTTTATGAGACTATAAAAATTTCAGAGGACAAGACCTAAGATTTGGGATTTTTTATATGATGCAGAATTGAGACTTAACCTAAAGTTTGAGGTTTTTTATGAGATAAAAAATAAGATTGGGATAAAAGTTAAAATCGGAGGTTTTTTAAGGATATTTGACCGGTAATCGTGTCACCATGACATTTGAACTAGTCCAGGGAGGCCCATAAAATGGGCAGATTTGGTTAAATATTTTAGGCCCGCTCGGGCTTAGTCAATGGGTAGACTGGGCTTAGGCAAAGGGCTTGGAGGCCTGGCCTGCTCATAGATTTAGAGTCTGTCTAGAGTGACTTTTAAAAAATTTCACGGTGTAAGCACTTTTGACCTTTTTTCGATGCAAAATAACTGAAACCTTTAAAACCAGACCTATAAGGCTATAATGACAAGTAGATTTATATATAGTTTCCTCATATTTACATTTTTTAAGATTTCAATAATATTTGAATTCCCCGGAAAATGAAAAAAAAACTACTTCTAACATTTTAGAAGGGGGGACAAACAAACACTTACTAAAAAGTAGGAATATAAAATATATACATTATATTTTTGCCTTCTTATGTATAATTTGCAAACATCGGAAGAAAAAAATTGGCTAAAACTCATATAAAAAAAAGGAATGCATATAATAACACATCTAAAATTAAACACCATAAAACGAGAACAATTTCTTTCTATTTATTCTCCATGCACAATGATTCACTAGGAGTGTCACCATAAATCCAAACACGGGCAGAGCAGATAAACCCCCGGCGTTCTGGTCTTGTTCTCCAACCGCGTTTTGATTCAAGATGAATCTTTTAGTTCATGTACATAGCTACAATGGCTCTCGATGGATCCATCTTTTGTACATTGCAAAGCACTCCTCAGGCAGGTACTCTGGAGCCGTGTGGCCTCCTCCCTGCAAATTGCCATTTCTTCACATTCCATTTGAACCTGCTTCCTGCTTCGGTAAACGACCGATCCCAGGTTTTCAGATGCTCACCTTCACCGTCGCAAAAGTAAGGCCGTTCGAGTATTCCCTCGTAAATCTGCTCATGCAGTACGAAACGACACCAGTCAGGAACAATAGAAAGAAAATGCTATAGAACCATCCGAGAATATGCGCCTATTCAGAATGTACCCGGCAACTTGATCACCGACCATCCATGGCCGCCAATCGTCGATGGTGGATAGATTAAGAGTCTTGATCCAGGACTGTGTACCCAAGTATGGGATTACCATGTCCTGATCACCACTGCAGAATATGCACTCACTCCCGTCAGAACACGTGAGAGAAACGGATCGGGGTCTTGCTTGGTTGTTTCGAGTCTCGGCCATATTCTCAATTAATCACATTTGACCGACATGCTTGAACCTTTTCAGTTCCCTACTCCTTACCTATTCATTGCTCGCTTTGTTGTCTGATCTGATGAAACATCATTTTGAAAGAAGACAGTACAGCTGAAGTAATACTAAGGAAAAAACAAAGAGCGTGGGACAAAGAAACCTGTATATTAGGGAGCGGCATCCTCTACTATTCAAATACAGGTGATGGCTCACAGCGCTGCGGACATCGTGGGCGTAAGCTAAGCTTCTGTTGCATCGCACCCAGCACCTTAGTATACCCTGACCATCGTCGCAAAATGAGGTTACCACTAAGGCCATGGTATGATCTCATCCTAACATTATCATCTTTTCTTTTCTGAAGTAAACAGCGTCTTGCACCTGTCTAATGTGAAGGGCCTCTTGAACGGCTGGATTGTTTGCCCAAATGTCGCATAACAGGTCGTAATATTCCTGTTCTGGGGATGAAATCATTGCCATAATATGTATACTTTACATTAAAGAGCAGGCTTAAGCCTTAAGTAGTTACCCGACAATGGAATTCCGGGATTTCTGGTGGCACGCGCCAAGACTCTTCATGTATCTCTGCCATGTACCTTCGACTTTCGAGAAGTTTATGCGATGGCTTATAGATATCACATTTTGGCTCGAGAATGTGTCCCACATTCACTCTACTAGTGCACTGCAAGAGCCGAAAAAAAATGGAAGACTACATCCAGTAACAGAAACACAACCTAGAAATGAAAAGCTCACAGTTTAAACGAAAGATCAGCAAGTGTTTACTTCTAAGATAGTTTGAAGATCCTCTGCACACTCAAGATGAGTTCGGTTGAATCGAACATATTCTCCTCGGCAGTTCCTCTTAGCTGACTGATATGCAAATATTAGAAAAACAAAGATGATTCGTAACAAGTTCTGGAAACAATACAATGGAGCAAATACAGTGGAAGGGAATCACCTTGTAAAGCTCTTTTGGTATTAACGCTTTATGGTATGCAAAGGGAATTCTTGAACCTTCGTCAAATATTGAGTCTGTTGCAGGATTTCCTAGCAGATAACCCTGAAAGAGATAACCCGGTAGAGACAAATGCAATGAAATTTAACCAAGAGACTCAAACTTATAGTGCCAAGATACTTTTACTTTGAGATTTATCAGGGGTCTCTGCAAAATGTTGTTACTGGCTGCATTATATAACCAGAAGATGTCATTAGCCTGAATGAAAAAAAATAAAATTGAAAAGGAACAGGGCCGAGTTAAGGCAACGAAAATGGAGTATACCTTCTAATATTTGTCGAGCAATCAAAGGAACGACCTTGCCTGAATAAGAGTCGCCGGCAATATATACATCGTTTTCAATGAAACTCGGATGACTAAGCAACCACTGTCACATGCCAAAAATATTACAAAAATCAGTCGTTTGCCAATATTTAACTAACAAATTCAATTTGGTCTATCCATCCATGAAACTTCATCTTATGTGATTGCAATGTTCTCAGCCCAAATCCCACACAGTACCTCTCCACCATTTAATTATGCCCAATATCAGTTTCTGAATGTGGTAAAGTATTGAGGTTTTTTCACCTTTTCCAGAAAAATACGACTCTGGTAAGCATGGACTTTGTCGCCAGTATGGTAACCTTCCGCAATCGTTGAATAAGAGAAACCTGTGCCAACGGGCGCGTCTAGAAAGATTATGCTGGAGACCTGGAAATTCATCACAGGCATAAGTGAAACATGAAAAAGAAACTTTAAACAAAAGAAACCCCAAAATGCATAAAATAAAGAAAACTTAATTCGTCGAAAATTTTGCGGTCCAAGAATTTGATGGACCTTGGTCCAAGAGTAAGGATTCAGCATTAAAGATGGTAATCTGCCGTCATACTGGGTCTTGTTAAAACGTAGAGGGCCTACACCAGAACAAACCATAGATCAGAATGGCTGATGCAAGGCCATTTTACTTTCACTTGACAAGCAGATGTTGAAAAGCAGATGTGCAGGAAATTGAAAATATTTATTATCAATCCACAGAAGTCATTTGGGCCATCAGGGAAATGATTGTCATTTGGCAGCAAATAAAGCTTGGTTAATATCTCTCAAAATTGTCCGACACGATGAAAGATCGGTGGAGTGTGGCAGTGTTTAGGTAGCAAATATAGATGTTGATTGCACTTCTAGTTTCCTGATCCTAAAATGGCTCAAAAGGTTAATGAAGTATTGATCACCTATCTCGTAAACAAGTCCAGAGAGAGCGGAGCAACCAGGGCCACCGGTGAGCCAGAGCACCAGGGGATCGTCTTGCGGGTCGCCTTCTGATGGGACGAAGTAGTAGAAGAGCTGCACATCATCTTTCTCATCCACTCCTAGGTATCTACAACCACGAAAAGTAACAGGAGTCTCACTCGGTGAACGAGGCCTGCTCGTTTAATGGTCCTCTTGCAAGCTAATACATCACTTATATTTTAGCTCCTGTAGTAAGGCAAAGAAATTCTTGCCATGACAAGAACCTTTTCACCAACTAACCAATAATCTATGCTGCAAACCTTGGGAGTTTATGACAAATACAAACTACTACCCTGCTCGTGTCATGTCACATAAATCATAGAACCTACTCGATCATCTAACTACAGATTGCAAGTTCATAACCTCAGTCAGCATTGCTCACCCTGTTTCTAGTTTGAATGGAAGAGGTCCGAACCCAGGCAGAGACTTGACAGCCGACGGGGAGATTTCAGAAGAAAGCAGGAGCCGCTCAAGAATGATCAGGGAAACACCCAGCCGCTTGAAAAATTCACTCTGAAGCATGGTTATCGATTGTAATGTGCCTCTGTTCTTCTCGACCGGTCTCTGTGAGCCTCTTATGAATGATTCCCCAGGGTGGAGAGCCTGTGAATAAGAAAGGGCAATGAAAGGACAGATCTTGCATGCTCCGAAGCGGTGCTTGGCCATGTCCACATGTGGAACGCCCGCATGGCATACAACTGTAGGTCTGCCCAAAGGACTTAGGCTTCAATGCCCCTTAGACTCATCAAATCGGATCGAAAATTATTCAAACTAAATTGACTCATTTATCCATTTTGATCAATTTCCATGCAATATAAAAATATGATTCATAGTTAACCCGATCTATATTACTAAAACACTTCCATAACTAATAAAATCTTAGAAAATTTATACCCAAATTAAGGTGAGAGTGCGGAGTGAGCGAGCGCGAGATTAAGTGAGGGTGAGAGAAAGTGAAGACAGAATCATAATGGTGACCCATATCCAATCCAATTTAAGTCATTCAATCTGTTTTAACCTTTTCCATGCAATGAATATAGTGACATATACCCGACCTATACTACTAAAGCACTTATATATTTAACTAAATATAAGAAAATTCATACTTGAACTGAGATGAGAGTGCGACCGAGCAAGTGCGAGATTGAGTAATGGAGAGATAAAGAGTGAAGAAAGCATCATAGAGGTGGGTTGGGTCTAAGGTTGCATTTGGTTTGGTTTTGGCAAAATGCCAATGTTGGAAGCTTTATTATGTTTGTTAAAAATTTCTTTGCAAAGCAATTTTGGGTCAAACAGTATTTGGCAAAAAAAAAAAATATTACAAAAGGCTTTAACTGCATTATTTGGTTCATTTTCATTAAAAAAAATACCGAAACCCTTCGTTCGAGATGCGCAAAGAGCTTAGGCCGTTGGTGAGTTAGATTTGGCATTGTCAGTCGTCGTCTGAGGTTGCCTGACCTCTAGCGACCCTTAGCGGGGGTTGCACAACCCAAATGAGGGCCATCAGAGGTGGCATGACCTTGGTTGACCATTGGCAAGGGCAAGGGTTGCGTGACCTAGGTGACCGCCGCACAAAGTGGCATCACCTTGGTGACCATCAATGAGAGTTGTGCGACCTCAACGAGGGTGGTCTGCGTTGTGACCTCGTGAGGGCCACCTAAGGTCACAAGACCTAAGCAATTGCTGCCTAGGTTATGGGAAACCAGCGGCCATGGCATGGTTAAGGGCAAAATCGAAAAAAGAAAAAGAATTAGTGAGGGTAGTTTTGAAAGAAAAAATCATTTAACCTTAGAAATGACCCTCCACAAATTTTGAAAACTAAAGCAGGTCTACACCTGCGTTGGGCTTTCAGAATTGCCAAGACCAACAATTGGCCAAATCCTAAACCAAAAGTTGAACTACAGGCCTCATTTTTTTTCCCAAAGGGCTTTAAAGGTTAAAAAAACCTCTTGATAAAATTAAACCAAACGCTCTTTTAAGTGTATTGCGAACCCATTTAACACTAATATTATTTGGAGTTTTACCATTTTATATCTATTTATGATTTATTTACTGAATATAATTAATTCATATAATAATTTTACCTATCAAATATGAGTTAAGAAATGGATTCATGACCCATTTTGACATGCCTATTTGTCTTATACACTTGTCCAACAACTGCGTGGAAGTTGACAGGCCGATTAATCTCTATTGGAAGTGGCAATATCCCGGGAATGAAAAGTAATTATGAAGTACCTATGTCTAGGTTGTGATATAACAGCCTAAAAAGAAATGCGAGTGATCGATGGTGGGCTATGAGTCGCCACCAAGTTAAATAGTTAACCTCATGGAGATAAATACATCAGGTTTAGTAAAAGTGAGACCTCACCATAACGCAAAAACCTTTGTTTCTCCGACGGTGGCACTTCCTTAAAAGCAGCCAAAAAGCAGAACCGAGTTCCTTCTTGATTAATTTTAAGAAGCACCAGTAAATTGAAATGTAGTGAGGCCAAATCGAGAACTCTAGAGGTTTCCATTCCCCGTCAAGTCAACTTACTCACCATCGTCGTGGGGTCGGTTTTTCACCAGTGGTGGTGGTGGGTCTTTCAGTAGTCGAATTCGCAAGCCACAAACCCCACTTGCCACTAGTTACAATTTGTCTGTCGCCCCTCCCCCATCGCTTCCATCTACTTCCATCGGATTTCTCTTTGCTTTTGCATGATCATCTGCAGTGACGAAGAAGGCACGCGAGTCCCAGATTTCTCCAAACCAAAGCTCGCCAGGCTTCAAACCTTTGACAAAAATGGATTGGCGAGGGTGGCGTTCCCTTCTCTCATCAAGTGGCAGCCTGTCCTGCCTTGACTAATGCCACAATTTTTTTTTTTTTTAATATTACATATAGTTCTCTTTTAATATTTTGTATAGCAATCAGCAGGTTCGCTCCACCTACCAAGTGGCCCCCCAAAGGGAAAAAAGAAAAATCCTTCTTCTTCCACTGAGCTTCCTTATATTTTTCAAGAAACCTGGTTCCTACCACTCTATGATAATGAAAGGAGAACTCGTGGTGGCGGTCAACTAATTTCGTAGTAAACTAATCTCACAAATCTTGCAAATATAGATACGGGCATTCGCACAAGAAACAGATTATTTAATTTCCGCAGTCTCGGAGCCAATCATCTCCTGAGCTAGAAGCGACGAAAATTTGTACAGGAGTCTTTTCTCGCTGGACATCATGCTTCCGCTCGAAATCATTGGGTGTTTGGGATCAAACCAATTCTCTTGAATTTGAGAAGGATGGACATCTGTAATGCATTGTATGTCCCATAATAGGTCCCATTGTTCTACCCTTTCCCAGGAGTCGATGATTATTCATAGCTTTTACCTTGACACCAACATTGTTTACCTCAACCAACGTGAAAAAAGGGGCATGCTAATTAGACTCTAGTGAATTTGAGTTGATCATGTAAGTTCATATTCTAAAATCTGATGATGCCATTGAATGATCGAAACAAAGTTCAATCAAGAGCGGAAACGGTCCACATCTGTTGGCAACGAAAAGCAGAGAGGGAAGAAAGAGAGCTTGCGAGCATCATGTTTTTGAACTGGAATGTATAACCACGTCACTCTAGACTTTCCTCAAACGATCAACAGAACATTGGCCTTGCACGAAGAAGCAACAAGTCAGTGATGATATCAGCTTCCTTTAGGACTGCCTTTGGATCAAACACACCCCCCCCCAAAAAAAAAAAAAAACGAAAGAAAATTGAAAGGAAAATAGAAAACCTCCTCCAAAGTTTTACATGGAAAGTAAACAAATTGAAGCCGCCCCATTTTCGCCTTCTTCAATGTCTCCCGGGTCTCAAATCAACCCAGGAGTCCTCTTCGCAGGCACGTAGCTGCGGCTTCTGGTGTACACATCGGCCTTCACCATCACTTCCTCCCCGAATTCACACGGCTTGTCTTCATCGATCCTCCCGATTCCGGTGCTGAAACTCCTCGGCATCTTATTATTCGTTGCGGTCATCGGGGACTGCGCAGCAACATGCTGTGTCCTCGTGAGGTCCGACCTGACTTTGCTGCTCAGGCTCCTAAGGGAGGCCAGCCTCACAAGCTCCCGGTAGTCCTCGCCCGCGTTGGCACTGCCCGACTTGCTCGAGCTGACGCTGAAGCTCCGGGGCAGGGTGTTGATCTGGCCTGTCGGGCAGCCCATGACGTTGCCATACCCGATGTGGCCCGAGCAGTCGGTCAGGCTCCGCACGTAGAAGTCTCTGGCCTTGATAAGAATCCTAATGGGTGCCTTCAGTAATTTGCTCAACTTGGTGGCTTCCTTGCAAGCATTTTTCTTGGTTTTAGGCATGGTGCTGATGAAAGATTTTGTGAGATTGATTCGCTAGTTGCAAGGATTGTGTAGGAATGTAAGCTGGGGGAAGTTGGTCAAGTGGGAAGTGATAGGGGATAAAGAAATGACGTCAATTGTGCTAATGAAATCGGAGAGATTTCTTTATGGAGTTGGCCTGGCTAGTTTTAGGTGACAGGCCACAGCACGGATTGCAAAAAGTGAAAGTGATGGGGTTCAGATTTAAATGTTCTATATAATCATAAAGATTGGTGGATTTATATGTGGACGGCGTCAAAGCTAAGAAAGCAATGTGAAAGGGGAACTTTAGAAACTTTAGAAACAGAAAAAAAAAAGAAGAAAAAAAAAAAGAGAGAGAGACAGAAAATAAATCCAACTTTGAGATCATAAAATCACCATGGAGAATATAATCCTTCCCCAAAAGCATCTTAATAGGATTTCAGTCAACCACAAATTCAATATAATAGAATTATGTATAAAATATACTTTGCTTAAATCCAACTGAGAGATGGATCCAGTCAATTATGAGGCTTTAGATGGAAAAATATTGCTTGGGCTTGTTCTATATCAAGCTGACATTGACGGGACACCCATTTTCGTCCTAAATTTTGTCCACTACAACAAGTAATGTTTTATATTTCAACGCTAAACACACAAGTAGTTTTATATAGGGGGTGAGCATGGTTTTAGGATTAAACTTGAAACCTAAGAATCAAAGTTCAAGGTTTCAAGGTATGCAGAGTAAGTTCGAGATTCTAAAAAAAATGAGAAATCTATTTAGATGGGTAGGTTCAGGATTCTTAGTTAGAGGAATTTGGAACCTAAGATCTCGAACCTAAAACAACTTTTAATGTTTTTCTTTGTCTATGTTTCCGTGTGATCCTCCAATATTCTATGCCGTTCGATGATGATTATATAATCTAGAAGCACTAGTACACGTTTTCATTTTATGACTAAGATTTATTTTGTTAATGTTCATACTTTTTGTGTGTCTAAATATAAATTATGGTTAGTGAATTATAATCATTTAAATAATAATATAGGCGGAACCTTAGTAAAACCTAAAATCAACCCTAGAACCTATAACAGGGTAAGTTTCAAGTTTTAGGGTATACAAGATAAGTTCCAAATTCCAAAAATGAGGAACTTGTTCTAATAGGTATGTTCTAGGTTTTAGGTGGAACTTGTACAAAACCTAAAACTGCTCATCCCTAATTTTTATAGAATAAAACCCAAGAATATGCTAATGGAAAAAGGCCAATTAAGTGTCTTCAGGTTCATGCATGAGTCAACAGTACAATCTCAGGAATCCTTGCTATGCTCCTATTTTGGTTTTCTTAATTTACACAAACGAACGAAGTAGAAGCGAGTATTGTCATACTACCGCACTAGATAAAGTCAATCAGCTAATTAGGCTGATTGGAGATCTTAACTATATATGATCAAGACAGATTAATACATGACTCTGCACGGTCTAAGAAGTTGTGATATCACAGTAACTCCTGTGATTTTCTTAAATAATCCATTCGAATCACGGTCAAACCGAATGCAATGCTAAAGTCATTTTATTGCACAAAACTGGTTTCTATCGCTGCCAGTTTTATCGGCCCTACAGTTCAATTAAAGCATCAATCAGCGTCGACACAGACGACTGAATTGATATTTATTATCCTGACAAACATAAGAGACAATTTCCAACTCTATAATAACCAAAAACAGAAAAATCCAGTAGGATTGTGTTCTATATTTTGTTTTTTATTTCCTCGATACCGGATAACTTTCACGACATGAATTTTACTGGATGCGAAACCCTTGAAACATTTGAAATTGTTTCAATATTAACATATAAACGATTAACAGTTTTTCTTATATTTTCGAAGTTGAAATAACATTTTTTAGGGTTTCAACGGGAAAGTTAACAAGTAAGTTTTTACGTTAAAAAAAAAAAAAAGGCCGAAACATGCACGTCCACTTGTCACAAAGGATGAGACGAGAGATGAACCTTGATCGTAGTTTTCAATGATTTAATTTTGGTGGTTTAGCGGTTAACTTGAGAATAAGGAAAAATCACCGTTAAGAATCAATGCTGTTTTAGGAAATCGGTCCAATGACATCCCTTGACATCAAAGATAATGGTATTTTAATTCGCTTTGATTCGAAGTGTTCAAAGGTATACAATATCGCTCGCCCAGATGTCATTAAAATCAATACTTTAATCTTTAAATTCATCCTCCCGGATTGCATGATTTCTGGACCTGAAAAGGACATGTTGAGTATTACTTAAGCTCTTGCTCTTGCCCACGATCATGATAAATTCAAATTTCTACTAAATAAGACTTTTCTGCAACAAAAATAATTATCCAATTATTGCAATCAATATCAGCATGATCAGCGTTAGCTTTTGTTTAAGGTTGGTAGAATCGTAGTCTATTACCTTCAGATTAATCTACAAACAGTATTGAGTAGGACCCACAAGTTTGTTTAATTAATTTTCTTGACAAGTAAATACCCACGACGGTGTATTAATATAATCGAAGTCGATCTATCACGTTGGCCTCCGTTCAATTTCATGAATCTCAATTTTTAAAGTGAAAGGGACAGCTAATGCTGGATTATATACAAAGATGGGAGCCAGTGCTGCAATGTGGACAAATTTTAACATACTCACGTTGTAGTATATTATATGATACTACTTGCATAACCAATTCTTATGTAGGATACTCCTATCATAATTTAAGGATGATCAATTTCATCGTAAATTGATGTCAGACCGAGAATCTATGACTTATCTTGTCAAAGTTGGTTACTGTTTGGACTAGGGGTGATTAACACAAACCGACCAAACCAGCCAATTTCGTCCATCCCCAAGAGTGTTAGTCTAGTTCTCAGTTCCAAGTGGAGAACTAGATCGCTTGGACTAATTCACGCACACCACATCTCCTCTTTCAGTCTTTCTTTTTGTCTTATGATGCTCATGCCTACTCTTCTCTTTCGGTCTTTTCCTCTCTCTAGGCCTCCTTCACCTCTCATGGAGTTCAAGTCATTTTCTCTTTTGAATTTGACCGGTTCCACTAGACCGCCTGAGAACTGATTACCCCTAATTCGGATTAGGACTAAAATAGCTAGTTCTAGGCCAGTTCCAAGGTTGGTCTGAGAATCGAGCCTAACTTTAAGTGATGTAACTATTATTTTATAAAAACATACTATGTTAAAATCTGTAGCCACTTTATTAAGGTATTGATGGATTTCCTTAGTTTCTTGATGCCAAACTCATCTATCTTTTTTTTTTTTTAAACAAAGTAAATAATAAAAAATGGATATGTGAATTACAAGTCTTAAAACTTATTGCGAAAGTGTAACTGAATCCTAAAATTTTCAAAAATTACAATGAAATTCTAAAACTTATCAAATTGATACAATCTAGTCTTTCCGTTAACGCCATTAATTTGTCTAATGGAAAATATTGACTTAGAATTTTTAAAGTGAATTATTTCCCCTATGTGGCATTATTATTATTATTATTATTATTATTTTTACCTCCCAATCTTTTTCAAATAATATTAAAAAAAGCTAAAATAACTAAAACAAAAAAGCAAAACTGGAAAAAAGAGATAAAAAAGGACAACAACTTGTGTTGGGCGTTGCCACCGTTGCCCATTGTCGAAGGTGCTGGATAGGGTCGCTTGCCCTAGGCAGCGGTAAGGAGTGGGGGCGAAGGCGACCCTTGCTGGCAAGGCTCATGCAGACTTGGTGCCCAAACTAGGTTGAGAGTAGCTAGATCTAGGCGATGCTAACCCTCCCTAGGGGCTGGCAACCATCGCCCGCATCATATGAGGTGTGGTTGACATTTGTGTGGGGCTAGTGAGGTTCGCCCAGATTTGGGCTGTGCCTCAACAGCCCATGGCTAGGGCTAGCACGGCTCACCCAAATCAGGGCGATGCTAGCTCTTGCCGACCCCTTCAGCGATGGGCGACGATGGCAATGGCGGCCACCAATGAGTCCCTACCCTTTTTTTTCCCCTTTTTTTCAGTTTTGTTTTTTCAAATTAGTCTAGCTCTTTTTCTAGTTTTTTAATATTTTTAATTGAGATTTAAAGGAAAAAGTAATTAAAAAATACCACATCAATATCTTCCATTAGACAAATTAACGTTGTTAATGGAATGACTTGATCACACCAATTTGACCGGTTTTATGATTTAATTGCATTTTTTTGAAAGTTTTAAAATTCAATTGTACTTTTACAACACTTTTTGAAACTTGTAGTGCAGAAGAATCAACAATTCATGATGTCATATCAAGAACCAAACTAGTTAAAGGCAGCTCCCCAATTTTCCCTTAGTGACCTTCCCATCCCCCCATGTGAACATATCTAAAACAACGTTAAGGTTTCCTCTCTTTTCCCTAGAAGCCGCCACCTCTTGGTAGTGCTGCCCTTAAGGGAGAGAGAGTCTCTCCTTCCCTCTCTATCTCACTCTTCCCTCTTTTGAAACTTTCCATTTTTTTTTCTCTCTCCCAATTAGTTCTAGGAGTTTGTGTGTATGAATAAATTTCTATAATTGATCTTGGTTGAACGTGGAGACATAGTTCGGCCATTCATCCAGTCGATAGCCATCGTGGAGGACGTTAGTAATGTGGCTTCACAACCTCTTCGAGATTAGGTTGGTCTCCTCTCCCGACTTAGATTTAGGTCAAGTTTTGGATTTTACTCTGTTAAACTAGATTTGAATATAGATCTAGGAGCTCTTTATAGGTATACGATATGTGTTTATTCAACATTTTGATATTGACATCTCTATAAGACAATGGTGATGAGGACGTTGAACCTAGACACGCACTATAAGCCGTTGTAAATGTAGTGAGACATCTCGGCATATGCTCATCACTAAATCTAATGATCAGCCACCGATCATTTACAGTGTTGGTTCTGTTTTTGAGGATGAGAGTGTGCTTCAAACTCCAAACTATGCTTTATTATATGCTTTTTGACTATTAATCTAATTTGCCATTATTTGGAATTTGCTAGGCTTGAAAGCCTTCTACATACCTCTCGAGTATTATTCTAATATATGAATGGTGTCTTTCTTTTGATAAAAAAATATAAAAAGAAGAACCGACCTAAAACTGGTTCGGTTAGGGCGGTTCAATTCCGTTTGATATCGAATTGAAGCGGCTTAATTACTCACTCGTGTCATGAGTTTGTCTTTACCTTTATCTTCCGAAGAATTATTACCATGATAATGAACTTTTTGACAGGTTGATGGAAGTACTGTTCTCGTTTCTCGAGATATTATTGGGTGCATGTGGATGAATTATTTGGTTGAGATGTGCCTAGTGTACATAGATGCTCGGGTGCATCTTAGAATTTCATTATTCAACCTAAATGACCAGCAACTCTACAAAAGACTTAATTTATGTTTGAAAGTGTAATTTAATTATTTATGTTACATGCTTATCATGGCGAAGATTACATAGAGAGTGCTGAACCTAATGTACAGAATGTGATTGAATCCAAAATCTTTCAATTGATTCCATCAAATGTTAAACCTTCTTTCAAAAAAGTAATCGAGTTCTTTGGATAAACAGTTTTAAAATTTCCTATGTGTTATTCAAAAAGTGCTCATGTTGGATCCTCAAATTGCACTCTTTTTTATATGATTTTTGGACTTAATTGCATTTTCTGATAAAGGCTGAGGACTTAATTGAATCAATTTAGGACTTGATTACACTTTTTGACAAAGGTTTAGAACTTGACTGAACCAACTAAAAGATTTATACTAAATTGCATTCCGAACATAAACTTTAGGAGTTAGCGATGCAATTTTCCTCCCTGTGATGTGTGTATCCTTTACAAACACTTCTACGGAAACTAAATTTTAAGAGGTGCTCATAATATTTGGAGAAATGTTCGTGTGTTCGTGGATCGCAACTCCTGATTGCATCTCTTGAAAAGCATCTCTTTGTACAAATCTTATTTATACAAGGAGCTCCATGACATGAGCTATTAACAAATAAGTTCTTCATATCATATCAAATCATTTGAAGCGTAAGAAATAGTGATATCCCACTTTTGTGATGAGAGTGGATAAAGGTCCTTGCCCTAATTAATAGTAACATTATATATGATCAAGATGAGCTTACGTGATCTCCAACTATGGGCAAGTGCCAATCAGCATATGGAAGAATGAGAATAAGATATTGACAAAGATATTTTCTTTTCAATTCTTTCGCTATTAAAAAGTACATTAGAAGTTCCAAATCTTTTCGTACAGTGCTCAATTTAGTGCTGCAAATTTTTAATAGCTCGTTTAAATTCCTTAGCTTTCAAATTTCATTTATCTAAGTTATTCCAGAAAATTTCGATCGCCGAAAGTGGTGATCATTTTCAGTTGGGACGACTAGCTTCAGTCTGAATTCCATCATCCTTCACCCGTTACATAACATATGGAATTATTTAATTGATAAAAACGTTTCTACATGCTTTTTCTAGAAAATCCCAGGTTAGATTTTTTGCCGAGTAAGTGGTCGATATAACATGAACGAGATTTTTTTAAAGATAAGAAACTCAAATAAGCGATCGAAAATTTGTGACACCAAACTAATCGCCTCAAAATTTACTTCCCGCTTTTGTTTTTGTCGCCTTCGTGAGGCCAACATCAGCCATAGATTCTTTAAGTAAATGCAATGAAGTTTGGTCATTAAAAAAATGTAATCTTTCGAAAAGTAACTGGAATAATAATTGCGTTTAACATGTGATTTCGATAAGTATCATTTTGTGAGAAAGACTGTATTAGCACCTACCCACAATCTATGTCCAAATAACTAGGTATATGTCTACACTACGGTAAAGTTTATGGACGAAAAACTCCTCTTTTTTTTTAAGTTTAGGGGCTAAACTATAATAACCGCTAAGTTTCAGGACCAACGGGTGCAATTTGTTCAGAAGTCGTGCAACACCACTCTTTCACTAGTTTTTTATTGTCTACATTTGTTGTACTCTGCATTATTTACTCAATAGTGGTCCTCTGTTTCGGACAACATTGTCATAAGAATAATTTTATTTAGATGGGAATCTATACGCATGCAAAATTGCTGGTATTCACGCATACAAATTTAGAAATGATATCTTTTCATCCTCAAATAATGAACCGAACGATGTGTTGGCTTAGATAGGGAGTCTACTCCTCTCCCCGTGGCCATGAGTTAAAGTCTTGGGGGATGTTGACTCTTAAAGTTGGCCATACCATGACGTGCCGATCACAAAGATTGGAGGTATAATAATTAGGCGAAATCACATGAATATTACAAGAAGGGCATTGACATATGATTAATTATTGATAAGCCTAAGGATAAAGACTCAGCAGTCGACAGCAAAGCAAGAAGCCGCCATGTGTTAAACTATTAAAATACAATGTTTAGTGGCCGCTCAAGTGATGTCGAGGGAAAATTTTGGATAGAAACATTTGAAATATTGAGGAAAGTGCCAGAGGTGTGCACGATTAAGGAGCAGTTGATATCTAAAAACCCGGTCTTGAGATTGTTGTCGATAAGGTAGGAAACACCGGGGCACGATCATGGCAGCTACAAAAAGAACGGGCAAGTTAACCGCAAAGAAAGAGGAACGTGCATGAGGTTTGAAGCGGTTATTGGAAGATGAATAACTACTAGTCTGTTCGTTTCGCGGAAAATGAGCTATTTTCGGAAAATATTTTCCCAGAAGTCATTTTCCAGGAAAATGACAATATTTTCTAGTGTTCAGCTAAAACCTGAAAATGTTTCGGAAAATATTTTCCAGCGTTCCATAAGGAAAATATTTTCCGCTCTCCAGATTGGCGAGCGTGAGCGTCAAGCTCAAGACTCGCCAGATCGACGAGCGCAAGTTTGAGATCAACGAGCTTGAGGTTCACTTGGTCTGACGATTAGCCAAGAAAGAAGAAGATGGGAAAAAAAAAACAAAAAAAAAAAGAAAAAGAAGAAAAAGAAGAAAAAGATAAAAAGAAAATGAAAAATGAAAGAAAAAGGAAATTAAAAATAATTCAAATTAAAAAAAAAAGAAAATTAAAAAATAATTCGAATGAAAAAAGAAAAGAAGAAAAAGAAAGGGGAAGAGGAAGTCAGGATTTGTAGAGGTGTGAGATAAGAGAGATCAAGTGAGGAAAATGTTTTTCACTTTTCAAAATTGGAAAACATTTTCCTCTACTTTAGAAGACTTTTTTCCTTTGATGGAAAACATTTCCCTCAAGGAATTCATTTTCTGTGAAACGAACGCCGAAAAATCCGAAAAACGTTTTCCCAGATTTTATTTTTCGCGAAATAAACAGATCCCAAATATCAAATCTAAGCTTTGGTAGATTCGGAAAATGTTTTCCTATCCTTTCAAATGGGAAATCATTTTCCTGAATTTAAGCTTTGTTAGGAAAACGTTTTCTGTTGACTAGGAAAATGTTTTCCGTTGACTCATTTTTCTGAGTGAACTAAACGCCGGAAAATGAGAAAAATGTTTTCCCCGAAAGTGTATTCCGCGAAACAAACACACCCTTAGAATTCAAACCCAATTCCATATTTTCAAGGTATTCTTGCATTTTTTTTTTACTTCTGTACCCAAAATACATCTTAATAACCTTTTTCCTCTCTGAATGGGATTGCTTATAAAAGTAATATACATGAGATGGCATATACCATACAAATTTTAAAATCTAAAAAGAGAGAAAAAGACGATAACGAGAACAGACAGAGTATTAACTTGATCTTGAATTTGTAATAATAGGACAAGGCTGTGAAATTTTTTAGACCTTTCAAAAGTCATATTGCATTTGCAGCACTGGAAAAAGGGTGGGTAAGTTTTTTAGACGTTTAACGGTTGATGTTAAATTTCCAACAATGGAAAAATGTTGTGTATTTTATTTTATTTTTGTTAAATGGCCTCATTACTTGTGGGCGAAAACTTTTGAAATAATACTAAAGTAGTTTTGTTCAAAAAGATTTTTGTTATTTAGAATTCGAGTTTTGGGAGGCACAACAAAAATTCAATGCATTCAACTTGGAGATATCGCCAAAAGGGAGTTCGAATTTGAACTTGTTAATATATCGAGCAAGATATATTTTCACTCAAAAGTTTAGGATATATAAGTATTCCATACCAATACCGTATCATACCAAATCTCCAACTTGGGATCTCACTAATTACGAATTTTGAAACATACCTTAAATCTCAAGAACAAGATTACTCAACGTAATGCTTGTATTATTAATGCTCATTGTAAGAGTAATCACGTACTCAGGAAAGCGCTTGTGCTTCCACATCCAGTCCCTCTAATCTTTCCAATGCTTGCAATTTACTTCGGAGAATCTTTGTTTCTCCTGTTCAAACACTACAATCACACGGGCACCATGTGTGCATGCTTTTGAAGTCTTTTTTTTGTTTGTTTGTCTTTTTAACTGTTCCCTCCGGGGAAAATAGTATTATTTCCGTTCAGGTCAGGGATTAAAAACATGTCCAACTATTGGGGTCGGTTTGGGTTTTGCTGATACCCGACCTGGACCGGCTGATTGATAGTTGCCACATAGGTGATAATTTTTAGCGGTCCTTTCTTAACCCAAATAAAAACAAAAATCCACTAGACACTCTTTATCTCTCTCACTTAGCCCAATCCACCCTTTCATGTCCCATGTCATCCCCTCTGCTCATCACCGTCGACAACATTATCTGTGGCCAACCCCCATTGCCACGGAATTGGCTCCTCTTTAGATAGAGAGAGAGAGAGAGATATATATATATATATATATATATATATATATATATATATATATATATATATATATATATATATATATATATATATTAGGTATGTGTTGATTATGGCTCCAGTTTAATTCCATTTGATTTGGAATCGGCATGAGTTTCATATTTTAGGGACGGTGACAGCGTTTGCGGGATCTTAGAGATTTAGTCGGACAGCCGGAGGACAAAAGAAGACACCCCGCCTTGCGTCTGGATAAGCCATGCCGCTAGGTAGGCACTCGGCCAAAGATCGAATGGATATTCGGTAAACCTTTAGAGCCAAAATGCAGTGTCTGGCATAGTGTCCAGGTGTTCAGACCTATAGCTGGCCCCCACGTGGACTCAATATGGATGTATTTTAAATCCTATTTTTGATGTTTATTTATGCATAACTTGTGATAACCGTAAAAAGCTTTCGAGTGCCATCATCTAAGAGAGTTGAGGATTCGGCATTATTTAGGAATAACTTCTGATTTTTTTTTTATGGGATTCGGCATTATTTAGGATTTGGAAGCACTAGAGAGATGAGTGATTGAGATTTTAATAGTTTTTTTTTTGCTGGTCATAGTGGAACCATCTCTTCGATCTATCTCTTGAAATAGGCACATCGCCGAACTATGTAAAATTGGCATGTTCGGGTTATTTTTTCTTGTTTGATTCATTTCTTTTGTTTACATTTTGCATTTTGCCATGCCTTCCATGTGGATAGCTCGTAGTGCTTTAAGATACACATTGTTGGAGGCACAATATAGGTTTTCACATTGGAGGGAGACAATAAATTTCCGAGAGAAGTGCCAAAAAAGTCCTAAACCTTTTGCCTTTGTGCCGAATTAGTCCTGAACTTTTTTTTGGTGCCGATTCAGTCCTAAACCTTTTTACGTTGTGCCAATTCAGTCATTTCCAGCCAATTTTGGCCGGATTTTGCTGACTGGACGCCACGGATGACGTGGCTTGATCGGCACTGACGAGGTCTGGCGACCGGCTAGAGCTGAAGGCCGATGAGGGCTAGGCTGACCTCGCCGGCAAGGCCGACCTCGTCGGCCACCTCGCGGGCGAGGCCCTCGCCCATGGCCGGATCTGGCAAGGTCGAGCCTCGCCGGCCATGAGCGAGGCTCGCCTTGTCAGATCCGGCGAGGCTCGACCTCGCCAGATCCGGCCATGGGTGAGGCTTGCCCTCGCTGGCCATGGGCGAGGCTCCCCCTCGCTGGAGGCTCCCCCTCGCTGGATCTGATGAGGCGAGCCTCGCCCTGACGAGGGGAGCCTCGCCCATGGCCGGCGAGGCTCGACCTCACTAGATCTGGTGAGGGGGAGCCTCGCCCATGGCCGGATCTGGCGAGGTCGAGCCTTGCCGGTCATGGGCGAGGCTCGCCTCGTTAGATCCGGCAAGGGTGAGCCTCGCCCGCGAGGTGGCCGGCGAGGTCGGCCTCGCCCTCGCTAGCCTTCGGCTCTAGCCAATTGCCGGACCTCGGTGACCGGCTGGAGGAAAAAGACAAAAAAATAAAATAAAAAATTCAAAAATTCAAAAATAAAAAATTCAAAAATATTAAAATAATATTAAAAATTGTCCACGTCAGCGCCGATCAGGCCACGTCAGCCAGCCGGCGTCCAGTCAACAAAATCCGGCCAAAATTGGCCGGAAATGACTGAATTGGCACAACGTAAAAAGGTTTAGGACTGAATCGGCACCAAAAAAAGGTTTAGAACTAATTCGGCACAAAGGCAAAAGGTTTAGGACTTTTTTGGCACTTCTCCCATAAATTTCCTAAGGGTATGAAAGCGGAAATCTTTTTAACATTTTGAACAAGCATGGGGATATAATTTTGTTGAATTTAGGAGATGTTGTTTTGGTTGAAGTTGTTGGGATTTGTTTTGAAAATAATAACACGTACATAGATAAAATTAAATCAAAATGATTCATAACGGAAGCGAAAATACCAATACACGTATCTCTTTAATATTATTCATGCAATTTGATAAGAAGCGCATATAAGTGAAAAGAGGCTAATCACACTACCCTTGTAGTGTGCTCCAAAATTTTGGTTCTAATGTTCTTCATAATTGGACCACGTGTTGGGTTCCATGAATCATGTATAGGTAAAATTTAACAAAAGTACTTAGCGGAAACAAATATGATATATATTTTACATGATTCTCCAAAGACATTGTTTGTGTGTTTTAATAAAAAATCTGAATGTAAAAGAGAGTTAAACAAATTATCTCTCGAAGCGCGCTTTATACAAATTGGTTCGGATGTTCTACAGTTCGAGCCCTACAAACGTTGGACCTCTAGTTTAGAAGACACACCAACAACGAACGTTGAACGGAAGAGAGAACTTTTGGATATTCACCACTATGATCGTGCTAGCAATCTCGTGGAGATAATCCGTCATCACCTTGATGTATTATAGTCACGGCCCAAATGAGAGAGAATTCATTTTCATTTTCGCGTCTCTTAGACACAAAACACATGCACTTTCTCTCTATTTCAGCAACGAGCACTTTTTTCCCCTTGCAACCTTTTGCGGCAATTTTTTTTAATAACTTCACGAATCAGCAACGGTTGCCGGACCGTTGCTGATTCGTGCACGATCATGCACGATTGCTTCGTGCATTGCACGTTTGCTTCGTGCATGTGCACGATTATCAACCGTGCATGTGCACGATTATTAGTGCCAAATGGTCAGCAAGAATTGCTGACCATTTCAACTTTAATTAATTAATTAATTAAATTAAATTAATTAATTAATAAATAATCAATCCCCTTAAAAATAAAAAGAACATAATCTTTATATGTACAATTAGGGTACATTAACATATATCCACTTCGGGCATGCGTGTGCATCATATGCAAGTAGGCTCGTGACTATAATACAAATTAAATTAAATCTCATTTAATTTAATTTCGAATCAACTCAATTCGATTGCAGTAATTGCAAACACATTTGCAATAATATTTCTCTCTTGTTCCATGTTATCCTAATTGTTTATGGTGTGTGACATCCCTAGGTTCATCACTAAGCTGGTAGTAAAACTTGTACTAACACATTAGTACTCCCAAAAAAATTAATTGTCCCGATTAATCTTTTAGTTCCTACAAGCCATGATTGACATCTAGCAATATGTCATGGCTACCCAGATAGTGTGAATATTTTAAAAACATAATGAACCTTTCAGCTTTGGCTACAGTGTAATTCAATCCCTCTGTCTTACTATGTCCCAATCAAACAAAGACCATGGAATATTTGTCAAGTCATTAATTTGATCATATGCACAAATCTAATTGACATGCATTTTATCTGAGACATAAACAATTTTATTCTCGGTTACAACCCCGGCCGAAAATTTCAATGCAGTGTCATAATTAGATCGCATAGGACATCATTATTATACCTTACATGTAACAAGGAGATAGATTCCATATTGCGCACACGTGCAACTTCGTATATGAACAAACTATGACTATCAAGTATAAAGACGAATCAATGACTCGGTATTATGTGCACCCGTGAACCATAATTGTTCGACACACAAGTTAATACTGTGCATCAGGTCTAAGGATTATTTACTCAAGACCAAAGCATGAACAATTAGACATTGACCATGCTAAAAGCTTCCATGTCACTAATCATTCCATATGCGTCACGTTCAGTGAACTTGTCTAATACAAACACTTGTATTTTTAACTTAGGCATCACAATACCTAATGACTTGTGACTCATCATTCCCTTAGGTATCCAATATTTAATGGGGAAGTTATGAACACACCGGTCTCAACAGGATTATTAATATCCACTCAATAATCTATCGGCCGAGAACAGTTTAAGAATTCAGCCTAACTATGAACCCATCACATATATTCTTGACGTCTCAAGAATAGGTCTAGTTGTAACTGATCTTATGGAATCATTCATAAACATAAAATATGTGGCACCCCCAAACCCGCTAAGGTCGCCACAGATACCTCTCGTTCTACCTATTGAATATTAGTTACTTGTCCTTAAAAATGGGCTTTAAGGAAACCCGGGGTTTTGTAGGCATACAATTTTTTTTTTTTTTGAAAAGAGTTTAGCGCAGCTCATAGTGAAAATTAAAGACGAGTCTCACCATCCCTCTACTCTCTTAGCGGTTTATACAATGCACACCAACTACACATTGAAGGAAAACATAAAGCCGAGCCATTTTTATTTACATTTTCAGGATGGACATCTTGGGTCGGTACAAGCAAAAGTGCCAAGGCTTTTTCACTAACTTGGCAACAACTCAAAAAGAGATCATCAACCCCCTATATCGATCGTGTAAAACCTTCCATCTACAAGTGTCGGCTATTCTCCCAAAAAGTGTCAGCTCCCTCTCCTCACGCAGGCCATCACACCCATCCAGGTGCATCAGGCGGTGGCGACGGCAACATCCCCAGCATCACTCCGTCACGACGCACATGGACGGACAAAAACTCTTGGATGACTGGGCCCCCAGCTAGGCCCACGTCATACATCACCAGCACCCTAACTCGTATGAACACCAACCCAGGGATGGTGACGCATACGTGCTCCATGCACTCAACCTCCATGTCAGATGGAAGGCCGTAAAAAGTGCCACGCGCGACCAGAGGGAGAGGCATCTCTCTAATCTGAAATGTTAGTCTCCAAAGGGGTGAGTACAACCACTCAGCAGGTAAAAGATCCATTAAACTACTCAATGCATCAAATCGAGCAATCATATTATCATAGAGTACACATAGATTCATACATGTCAATCATGTCTCACCTTTTGGTCATGCACATTACATCATACAGTCATGTGTAAATATAGGTCACCATATCACGTGCATAAACTACCAATGCACTAGTACATAGATCATGTAGTCATGCATTCATGTCATCATACCATGTGCACACATCACCATGCACTTATACGTATTACATCATACAATCATGCATACATGTCACCACATTATGCATGATCCAATTTCAACTCATGTTTTTCAATTTAATCGCCACATTTCTCTTTCCCGGGACCAGTAATTGCATCACACATTTCTATTGCTCGCACCCAACCTGGCATCGCGATGAACCTCCGGCACACACCTTCGGGCATCTCAAAACTCCCGAGGACATCCGGCACACACCTTCGGACATCCGGCACACACACTCCGGGCATCCCGACACTCCCAGGGCATCGTCGGCTCACACCTTCGACGGTATCCTCATTTCAATGCATGTTCTCATATATCTCATTTTCAATTTCACATTTGATGTAACAATACCAATGATTGAAATCAGCCTTTTTGAAATCACGGAATATGCATTGGGAAAAGTATCATAAGATGCAATGGTTTTAAAAAAAGACCACTTTCTTTGAGTTCATGAAAGTTCATCAATCTTTTAATGTCATATGAAATGTATAAATGTCATCACATCATTGCACGAGTAATAATCCAAAATATCATGATTCACACAACAATTTCAATAACCAATAAATAACACAATTTCCAGCTAAATCAGAATATGTACGGTCCGTATATCACAAGAAAAGGATTTTTAGCCTTACTCATGCATAGTGTTTGAAACATTTTCGATTAAATACTTAAATGACCTTCAAAATTTATGAAATTTGAACATGTGGTAGTTAAGACATAGAAGAAGATACTTCATGAAGAACACTTCACCAAGAGATCCTCACATAATTCAATACAGACCACGCATCAAGCATTATTAATTCTGTCCATTCATCTTGCACAGTTTTTGAAACATTTATAGTTAAATACCCAAATAATCTTCAAAAATTATGAAATTTAACTATGTTGTGAAAAATACATAAATAATGATATTTCGTGAAGAACACTTTCCCAAAAGAGATTTGTACAGAATAATATAGCCCATGCATTTCAACATCACCAAGTCCGAGTAGTCAGATTGCACTGTTTTCAAACCACATTCGATTAAATAGGCAAATGACCTTCAAAAATCACGAAATTTAACTAGGTTGTAGAAAATAAATAGATAAAGATATCTCATGAAGAACACTTTTCCAAAAGAGATTTTTACAGAATAGTATAGACCATGCATTTCAACATCACCAAGTCCGAGTAGTCAAATTGCACTGTTTTCAAAACACCTTCGATTAAAAAGGAAAATGACCTTAAAAAATCACGAAATTTAACTATATTGTAGAAAAGACATAGATAAAGATATCTCATGAAGACATCAAAGTCAGATTCGCTCTAGATAATTAGTTACAAACGGTTAAAACTTATGTTCCTAGTACCAAAATTTCCAGATCTTACCTTTTCAAAGAACGACAGTTTCACCTACTTGTGATTGTTTGTTTTGTCTCAAATTTGAGTATGTTATACTCCAAATAGTCCTATACAACTTTCATTTAGAGGTTGAAGCCAAATTTCAAGTAGAACATAACATGCAAGTTCCTAGAACATCCTAGATCAAGCTATTTTCTCAAGAACAGCCCATTGTACTAGAGTGTTACACTCAGCACCTCCATATTTCGCATTCCATGACTCCGAAAAATCAATCACAAGCCAACACATACACCAAACACAACATGCAAGAGTAGATCACGGATCCCACTTGCCTCTAGACCGAGCAACGGCGAGCACACGGCGGGACACGGCGGCAACAGACTCCTCCTCTTTCTTCCTCCTCGAGAACGGGCTGCCATCCTCTCTTCTCCCTCTCTCGAAATCTCTCTCTCTCTCTCTCTCTCCCTCTTACGGATGGCAGCCCCTCTCCTTCTCTAATTTTTTTCTTCCCTACAATGATTAGCTTGTAATCATTGCTAAGCATGCAAAGTGACACTTGGTAAGTCCCCTAAGCCACTTGTAAAATGGCATGCAAAAGAAAGGGGCCTCTCATGGGCCGGCCCCTCCTTCCATTCCCCTTGGTCGATGGCCCATTGGGCCTCGTGGGCCGGGCCTTCGCAGGTCAATGGGCGGGGGAAATTGTGGGCTGGTTTGGCCCAAAAATCAGCCCACTCCCTCCCCTTAAAATACTAATAAAGCTTTGCAACATTTATCCAAAATTTAAATCCATAAAATGTATAATCAAGAACAAAATTCTCATTATTAAATTATCCAATAACAGCTTGGCCATAATCTCATTGCAATCATGGATCAAAAGGTTATAAAAATATCATAACGACGCATCCATCATCTATTCATAACTCATGGCATTCTTAGGGGTTTTTATGAAAATCTAGGATGCCACAAAATAATTGGATAAATGAATGAATACATCATTGCCATTAATTAAATAATAATAATGAAAGTACAATTGAAATCCCTAATATGTAACTATTACATAGTAGCTTTAGGGGATACATCCAACACCACGAACGTCTGACATCCTCATAGCATTGATTCTGACGTTCTTTAGATTCTGACTATGAACGTCTGGTTTTCTCGTAACTTTGGTTGGTCCTACATTGTTTTGATCTATTCAAATCCAAACCACAGACACCTGGTATTTCGTAGTGCTGGTTCTAACATTCTTCATATTCTGATTGCAAATGTTTGATCTCCTCGTGACACTAGTTCTGACGTAATCCAATTCTAATGCTAATCAGTTTCAACCCCACAAATGTCAGGCCTCTAGTTCAAACATACCACCAACTCGCGTCGAATAGTAAAGAGAAAATCGAGAGAGCTCACCACAATAATTATGCTAGCGACTGCTCTCGTGTGTGACTATTTGATTGACCACTATCATCTCAAGTGATCATCTATCATCTCGTGATCTATTCTCTCAATCGCCTTCTATATCCAATCCCAAATCGCATTTAATTCGGCTCATAAATTCTAAAACTGTTTCAGAGAATTAATTCGGCCGTAACTTCTAAGCTTGTTTTAGGCTTTGAATCTAGATGTAACTTTTGAAACTATTTCAGACGGGCATTAATTTTGTAACCGTTATAGAGCATTATTCCAAGCATTAATTTTCAATCGTTAGAAGACTTTATTCTGGATGATAATGTTGTAACTGTTACAAATATTTAATTTGACCGTTAAATCTAAAATTGTTTCAGAATATTAATTTGGTCATTTGAATTTAAAACCGTTTCAGATTATTAAACTGCCTATTGATTCCAAAACCATTTCGGATCATTAATGTGATCGTCAAATCTAAAACGTTTCAAATCTTTAATTTAACTGTTAAGTCTAAAACCATTTTAGATCATTAATGTAATTGTTAAATATGAAATCGTTCATCTTTAATTTAGCCGTTAAGTTTGAAACAATTTCAAATCATTAAGTTTACTATAGATTATGAACTCACTTTGGATCATTAATGATGTCATTGATTCTGAGCTCATTTCAAATCATTAATGTGGCTATTAATTCTAAATTCATATCATTAATGCGGTTATTAATTCTGAACTCATTTCCGATTATTAATTTAGTCGTTGAATTTGAACCCGCTTCAGATATTTGATTCGGTCATAAAGTCTGAAACCCCTTTCAGATCTTTCTTCTTCTATTTTTTCCAGCTTGATTCAATTTGATTGCCTCAAGTGCAAATACATTTGTAATATTGTCTCTCCTATTCAAACGTCATTTTCAATTGGTTAGGATTTGTGCTAACACATTAGTACAATCAAGAGAACTGAACGTCCTGACCAATTTCTAGTTCCTAAAAATCATGAGTGACATTTAGCAATATGTCATAACTGCTTAGACAATGTGAAATGTTTTAAAAACATAATGAACCTATCAGTTTTGGCGACCATGTAATTCAATCTACTATCTTACTATGCTCCGATCGAACAAAGGCCATGGAATTATTTGTCAAGCCATCAATTCGATCATATGTCTCAATCATTCTATGAGACATGCCTAGCCGATTATTTCAATACAATATCACAATTAGATCACATAAGATATCAATCTTCTATCTTGTGTGTGTATGTGTACGCGTGCGCACATGTATAGCAAGAAGACAAATTTCATATGTGCATGCATGTGTCTTTGTTTACGAACAAACTATGACCATCAAATATAGAAATGGTTCGACGAAGCATCAATATGTGTACTTGTGAACCACAACTATCCAACTTACAAGTCAATATCGTGCCTCAGGTCTAAGGATCTTACACAAGACCAAAGCACGAATTATTAGTCACTTTTTTTTTGGTCGATCCTACGCTAATTCTACTCTAACACTCACTCTCAGACTTTTGCCCTGCCACCTTGCAGGGCGTGGGAGTCGAAAACCCACTCCTGAAATGAAATCGTCCCCACCCCAATCCCCCCTGAGAAGGTGGGGATTTAAACCCCCAACCTCCTCCTTCCAAGATGGAAGGGTGGCCACTGGGGCGAACCCCCAGTGGTTTGAATTATTAGTCATTGACCTCGCTAAAATTTCTCCAGGTTACTAATCGTTCTATCTATGTCACGTTCAGAAAACTTGTCCGAGACAAGCACTTGTATTCTAACTCGAATATTACAATACCGAAATGACTTGTGACTCATCATCCCTTGAAGTATCTTAGGTCTCAATAGGATCATCAATATTCTCTCAATGATCCATCAACTAAAAAATGTTTAAAGACTCATTATAACTATAAACCTGTTACACATATTCTTAACATCTTAAGAATAGGTTCAGTCACAACTGATCTTATGGACTCATTCATGGGACAATGAATGAATATTTCTTTGGCATTAAATAATGCAACTTAAATCCCTAACTAAAGTGGCATATGAGACAAGTGCAGCTACAACTTAGGTAGTACTTGAATCTCCATGGATGAGAAGGATTACAATTAACGGCAAGCCATAATGTATCTTTGTTTTTTGCCCAATTCTTATAAGTATTTTCATGATTCTTTAATGAGAATGACTAAGACCATATCTATAGAAAAAGTATCCAAAAAGTCCTAAACTAGTTGTATGGTAGTCAATTCATTTATAAATCTTTCAATTTTACCAATTTAGTTCTAACTATTTTTATTGTGCCTTTAGTCCTAAAACTTTTGAAGATTTGTCATTTAGTTCTAAACCTTTTAATGATTTGTTAATTTAGTCAATTTTGCCAACTTTGATTGGAAAACATTGATGCGGAAATTTTTTTGCAATTTTTTGAATCTTAGGAATTTTTCTTCTTTATCTTTCTTTTCTTTCATTTTCATTTTCTTTTTCCCTCTACCAGCCATCCCTAGGCCTCGTCGATGGTCAACGGAGGTCGCTGGCCTTAGGCAAAGGCCACCCTCACCGACCTCAGACAAGGGATGTATGGACCAAGGCTAGTGGGGCATCCCTTGCCCAAGGCCTTGCGATGGCCAACAAAGGGAAAAAAGGACAAGAAACAAAAAAGAAAAGGATAAAAAATAAAAAAATAAAAAAATTATTCACATAAAGGCTGGCTATGCCACGTAAGATGGTTAGCGCTAATGAGACTACCATATCAACAATTTCCAGCCTTAATTGGCAACTAAATTAACAAATCATCAAAATGTTTAGAACTAGATTAACACAATTGAAAGGTTTAGAACTAGTTTGACAAGTTGGCAAAAGGTTTGGGACTAAATTGGCGAATTGAAAAGATTTTTAGGACTGAATTGATCGTCATATAATATGTTTAGGACTTTTTAGATAGTTTTCCCTAGTCAAGTGTGCACTATTCTTGTTAGAATGACAGAAGAAATTGAAGGGCGACATAAGAGAAGTGGCACCGAGGGTCTAATGGTCATATTTAGGAACTTGGAAAGGTGTTTTAGGAGCAGAGGCAAATCTAGATCAAAACTTAGAGCGAGGAGAAAGCCATTTAGATGTTGCAAGTGTCTGAAAAAGGGTGACATTGCCAGAACCTTCCCAAAGCAAAAGAAGAAAAAAGCGAAGAGATTCAAGAGCGACACGAATGTTGCATGTGCTAGAAGGGAAAAATCGGACTACGGCTTGGTTTGGGAACAACTTTGCAAAGTCCTTTGGACCTTTAAATCCCTTGGGCAAATGCAAGTGTGTTTGGCATTTATTTTTGGGAGCTCATTTCCCAAATGCTAGCATTTCTAAGGCTTTGTAAAGGCCATTAAATCAAGCCCCCTCTCCCTTGCTTTGGCTTTCTGGCATTCTCGGCATGCAACAATACCTCAATTAATGAATTTTTTGAATTTTCAATCTTACCCCATTCATTAACCATAATTCCACATTTACCCATTTTTAACATAAAAACCTTGATCTGTCGCCTCTCTCTTCCCTCGCCTCTCTTCACTCGAGCACTTGTCTAACAAAACACAACCCTCTCGCCTCTCTTATTTGCTGCACAAACGTCGATCAACCAGTGACATTGCTCGCCTAGTTGCCTCCGGTCACCTGATCGATGGTCGTCGCCGATCGCCTAGTCGATGATTGCATCGTCTCCTAGATCTGCTGTTGTGAGGCTTGCCGAGGTCACGGGAGCTTGGCGTCACCACATTTGAGGTCTAATGACCTCGGAACCCTCGCTTGGGCTCCAAGAGTGATGAAATGATCAGCTGGTCAAACCCCCCATCTCTCTCTCTAGTGCGTCGTCGATCGAGTTGGAGTCGCAAATTACAACAGGAGTTCCCTCTCTCTTTGATCGCTCACAGGTTAAACTCTCTCACCACCAAGCATTCCAAGTTTTCCCATTTTCCTTTTCAATTAGGCTCATGTGCTTTCAAATTCTTGAAAATTTTGGAGAAAATTTTGGACCAAGCTTGCTAATTAGAGCGTATTCGAGTCGGAGCGTTCGCGGGATCCATATAGGAAAAGTACAGTGGAATGGTTTGGCTCAAAGCTCGGGGTGGCTGTTGGGGTTTCATGAATCATGTATAGGTAAAATTAAAAAAAAAAAAATACAGCGGAAACAAAGAAGATAAATTTTATACATGATTCTCCGAAGGCGTTGTTCGTGCGTTTTAATAAAAAAATTGAATATAAAAAGGGAGTTAAACGAATTACCTCTCGAAGCGCGCTTTAAACAAATTGGTTCGGATGTTCTTTAGTTCGAGTCTCACAAACGTCGGACCTCTAGTTTAGACACACCAACAACGGACGTTAAATGGAAGAGAGAACTTTCGGATAATCACCACTATGATCGTGCTAGCAATCTCGTGGAGACAATATACCGTATCCTTGATGTTTTTAGTCACGGCCCGAATGAGAGAGAATCCCTCTTCTCTTTCTCGCGTCTCGAAATACACAAGAACATGCACGCTTTTATTCTATTTTCAGCAACACATTTTTATGTCCTCAACCCAACATTTTAAATAAAAATATATACTTGAATTAGCCACGGTTGCTGATCGAGGGACGATCAGCAACCGTTGTTGTTCGTTCTTAGGGTTCGAATTTCAAAATGGTTTCTTCACAAAAGTTGTTTATCATAGCTTCTAGTTTAAGAAAGTCAAATTTCATATCAAATTGGCATGTATTGGACCTCGAACAAAATCGATTTCGGAAAACAGGCTTTCTAAAAACAGACCAAGTTTTGGTGCTGGATTGAACGATTTACTGGGCCGAATCTAGAAGGATATGGGTTAAGGTGTCTTGATAAAAAAATGTTCGTTTATGTGTCTATTACAACATATTCAAATTTGGGAATTTTCTAAACTTTTTGTATTAGATTTCTGGATTTAAACTTGGAGACATGCGAATGGACATATTCTGCAGGTTAGAGCCGGTTATGAGTTTGTGATGGTTCTTGAGACTTTGATTGCTAGAAATTGCACCTCTGATATATGGTTGGTTTGTGACAAGCTCTAAAATTTATCTGGAGTAGTTTGGTAATTTTTTAGGCTCGTCTCGGCTTCCACCTAAGTTGGATTTATTGCATTTCTTTAATATTTTCCGTAATTATATAATTAATTATTTATTTTTCGAAAATTCAACCGGGATGGCCGGTGACTGGAATTTTATGCTGAGTTCAGTGGTGCTTTATGTTTATTTAATTAAGCACTAGATTGTGATAATTGAGTGAAATTGGTGATGATGAGGATTTATCCCAAAAATTGGATAATGTGGGTATAAATCTAAGAATTGTCGAGTAGGGCCGTAATACCACTAAATCTCACCAAATCTAAGAATTGCCAAGTGGGGCCGTGATGCCACTAAATATCGAAAATTGCCGAGTGGGGCCATGATGCCACTTCATATTAAAGAAATTGCCAAGTGGGGCCGTGACGCCACTAAATCTAGAAAAATTGCCAGGTGGAGCCGTGATAACCACCAGATATAGAAAAGTTGCCAGTGGGGCCATGATGACCACTTAATCTAGGTTGTGCCTGTTTGGCCGAAATCAAGAGTTGAAATTGATTATTTGAAATGACATGTGATGATCTTGATGACATGTAATCGACTGGGTCGATTGATCGATGAGTCGATCTGTCTGATGAGATGATGTGATTGTCAATATTTATGAATTGACTAACTTGCAGGAAGGAACTGAGGCCAAGGTAAGTCCTCTAACTCGTGTTGTGCTTAGGTAGCCTTTAGGGCGTAATTGGCTTCCTAATCGAGTCTTAGGGGGTAGAACTTGCTGAGACATTGTCTCACTGGTTATTGAATAACCATTTCAAATCCTTAAGTGGTGTTGGCAAAGGACTGGAAGCCTCGGAGTTTAAGAGGCGAAGCCCAAAGAATTGGCGATCTTGTCCAGCTAGCTAGTCGTAGGACAATTCTCTTTTGTAAGGAGCCGATTCCTTTTGTGAACCTTTGTATATAGACCTGTGTGTTTATAAAAAGGTATTTTGTGAAAAATTGGTCCTACTTTCCTATCCCATTAGTTTACTGTCTGGGGATTATTTATATGCTTCTGCATGCGTATTAAAATGAATGGGTTGGCGATGCGTCTTAGGACATCGCTATTATATCGACCAATGAGGGATGGGTGCATGCCCGAGGATCGGGGCGTGACATACGCCATGCAAGCCAAGGGGATCGAGGATCGTTTGCTACGGATCAAAGCTCGGTTTCGTGACAAAACTAAGTTCGGATATCTCGTTGAGGCAAATGAAATTCCAATTCTCTATGCTATGTTGATTTGCTTGGCATGCGAATTGACAAATCTTGTCTTTGATATGCTGGGTCATTGCTGTGTGCAATTTTGGCTTGATCGGTGTTGATTTGGGTCGGATTGAGCTATATCCGTGGGTTGATTGAAGTGTAGGTTGCATGCAATGCTCGAATGACATCGAGGGATCGCTAGAATTACAATTTGGTCGACTTAAACTTGGTTGTGGCTTTGCATGTGGCCGTTGGTCTTGGTGTGTGGTCTAGTGGCTGTGAGGCAAGCCGTGAGGGTTGGTGTCAAAGTTTTGTTGCATGCTTAGTTCGGAAAGGCTATACGGGATGGCATTGGATTTTTGGTATACGATGGGTTCGGTTGGTGTTGGTCAGGGTCAATTCCTTGGTGTATGTTTGTCCGAGTTGAGTTTATTTTCATGGATAGGTCCTTAGTGAAGGTTTAGTTAGTGCTTGTAGGGTGGGGTCGTTGATAACATGAGCAGTTCAGTTAGTTGGTGTCGAGTCTTTGACTACATGATCAGTTCTACTAATGTCAGTTGGTGTCGAGTCTTTAATTGCATGATTGGTTCTACTAATGTCAGTTGGTGTCGAGTTTTTTAGGCTTGATGTTTCAACTTGTGATTAGTAGATGTCGAGTTCTTGGATGCATGGCAGAACAAGTCCCTGTGAATAAGTGTCGTGTTTTTTTGTTTGCATGCTTAAGCCAAGATAATCGTGCATGAATGCTTAAGATACCATGTAATGAATACCGTCAGACAACGAACCGACAATGCCTCATGGAGTTGAAGAGAAATTTGGGATACCTAGGGACAACGAATCCTAGATGTCCCAGAGTAGGGAGGCCATTGTCAATAGACCATGAAGCTTGCACGGGCCGAACAGTGAACCGGCATACAACGTAGCAGACCGGAATTTCGCTAGACGAAAGTAATCCTCTTTGCATGGTTTGGCAAGCGCATTGACCATGTGTCTTGGAGTGGAAACAAAAAGTGAAAACTAAAACATGTGAATGGTGTCCACGTGCGTGATTACATTGTTCAAGAAGGACGATAGGCCTTTATGTTGTGAGTCTAGTTGTGAGTCTAGATTATATTTAGGTCATGTCGTTATAGTAATTTGTCCTTAACATAATTTTGTACAGTCCTGTCTAGGGATGAATGAGTCGCATATCTTAGGCAAATTTTTCGTTCATGTGAGGGGAGGATCATATGATATAGTGTATTAGATATTTCATTTGATGGGCATTAGCTCAGTTGTTGTTCACATTTTTCGAATCCATATACATGGTTGTGATTCTTGCTACCATTGTCTTAAACTATGGCACCCTAGTAGATCTTGAGGGGTAGCTGTACGAGTTCACAGTTCCATATTTTCCTTTTGTGACTTTTGTACACTACACATCTGCACTCTAGATAGATGCAGGTCCATTGAGTAGCCATATCGCCTACCGCTTAGTGGCACTCTACACAAAGATCGAAGGATATCTCGGTGGTCCTCTGCCATACCTGGAGTATAGTAGCAGCAACGATGACAAGGATGGTGCCAATGGGGAGCCCTAGGCGGGGGAGATGAGTGGTGGTAGGGATCCATTTTTGAGATACGGTTTTGACAATTTTTGAGATCGAACCTACGGATGGTTAGTAGGTTGTGGATAGTTTGAAGGCATAGATTATGACTGAGTGGACAGCCTGTACAAGTAGTATATCCTTTTGACCTCCCAGTGTAGCCCTATTATTGCCCATGTTAAAAAATGAATACAAGAAATGGAAGCTATTGCTTGATCTTCTCTTGTGTTCATCCGCTAATGTTGATGGTTGCTTGATGTTTTAATTTCGACTTCTGCTTATTCTAAAAAGTGAAAGATTAATATCTCACATTAGTAAGGTGGTGGACTAGGATGCTACAGTTGTGGATAAAGAGATGCAGCTGATTGAAAACCCTATTTATAATCGCAAATTTCCCAAGAAATCACATGAGATAACATGTGAAGAGCACCCACTTCAATCAAATTGCAGCTGCGTTTGGTTGGACCTTTAGGAGAAGGTTTTGAAAAAATGCAAATTGTGTATGTTAAATTATAATCTAAAAGTCTATTGTGAAGTACCTTTGAGTAAAATAGTGTTTGGAAAAATTCTATTTATAAAGGACTTTTGTTATTAAGAGAAAAAATAAAAAACAACTGGCACTTCGCCAACCAAGGGTAATCGGCCACTAGCGATCCATATTTGTTGTCAGCAGCCGTTGTTTGAGATGGCAAGATCACGGCAACCCCCAAAGACCACCGACGAGGATTGCCTAGAGTCCGATGACCCCCCTCACCTAGGTCACTCGACCCTAGCAAGGGTCACCTAGGTCACACGACCCTTGCGACCCCCGAGGACCTTCTAGATCAAATGACCTCGCGAGGGTCACATGACCCAAACGGCACTCGCCAAGGTTGCGTGAGCCCCCGGTGATGGTCGTCTAGGTCGCTTCCACCACCTCGGCCTCTCTTTAACCTATTGTTGGCCCCTCCCAGCCATGTGCAACCACGTCGACCGACCTCAATGGAAAAGAAGATGAACAATCATAAACGAGACAAAATCGGAAAATCAAAAAATTAATGAGGATAATTTTAGAAAAAAAATATTTTACTAACCCTAGCTTTCTTGCACGTCGAGAAAGCCAAAAACCCAAGGTAACCTTGGGGTTTCAGCCTTCTCACAACTAACTTTTGCTGAATGAGTTTTGAAAACACTTTCCAAACATCTACAATTTGGCCCAAGGGGGTTCAGACGTCCAAAAGTCCTTGGGAAAGTCTTTCCCAAATGCAGCCTGCATCTATAGAAGCCAACCGAGGGAGAGAAAATTCAACCCTCGAGAATTGAGTTTCCCGAGAAAATCAATCATTTTCAGTGTATGCTTTCTCTATTTAAGAGAACTACAAGCCCATTAGATCCATGAAGCTGATCATCGCCCTTTGCTTTCCATCGTCAATGCATTTCTCATCATCGTCTCCTTCATCGCCGTGCTGCTTGTGTCTTGCTCGCTCAGGCTATGGTTGCAGTGGACAAGCCGCCGCTACGAGTAAAGTGTGCCCTGCATTGCCGGTGAGATCCGCGCGGTTCCTCGAACGAGAAGCTCCAGAAGCATCTAATGGCTAACCAAATCAGTAGCAAAACATTAAAAAAAGAAAAAAAGAAAAAAGGTTGTTAAACACCTTAGCAAGGGACAAGGTGGGAGATCTTTGAAGAGGTTTAACGTGTAATTTGACCAAAATACACTACATACAAATGCAATCTAAATTCATCTAGATCTAAATGATGTATCCTTCTCCATAGCTGTACTTATAAGATGTTGCAAGTTTGTTTGTAAAAACAAACTAAGTGCATTTTCATTTGTGTACTTAAAGGAATGATTAGGTATGGGCTAGACCCCACCATACCCGCGTCCGGGTGCACAATTAGCACTTTGCACACCCGCGGTTTAATTAGCACTAATCCCTTTGTTATTTTATTTTTATTTTTTATTTCGTACGGTTACCTTATTAACTTTAATCAATTCAAAGGTTTTTTTTGTTTATTGAGAATTTTCGGAAATTAAAAAAATTAATAAATAAAAATTTCGAAATTTTATTTATTAAATAATAATAATTTTTTATTCCGAATTTTTGTTTGTGTCTTTTCAAAACAACCTTTGAAAAAGATACTTGTTCAATTTGCAACCTTTCCCGAAAGGTTGCATTTGTTCGTTTTTTAACTTTTTATGAATGGACTCCTTTGTTTTTTTTTGGTAAAGGTTTTTTTTTTTTTTTTGGTAAAGAAATGGACTCCTTTGTTCATCTTGGCAATTTTCGAAAGGATACATTTGTTTGCTTTGCAACCTTTTACAAAGAGTTGTCTACGTTTTAAGAATATTTTATATATACATGTCAGTTTTCAAAAGAAAATAGTGATCATTTTAGAGACTTCTCACTGAAAAAAGAACTACAGCCATCTTTTCAATTGTTTCCTAGAGAGATCTTGAAGAAATACTAAAATTGCTATGGGAAAATGTCACAAATGGTCCCTATACTTTTACTTAATGTGCAATTTCGTCATTGAACTTTCAATTTACTCAATTTGGTCTCTGAACTATTGATAAATGTCTGATCTAGTCCCTGAACTTTCGATCGGCTCAATTTTTTTTTTTTTTATACCCAGAGAACCCTATACGGGCGGTAGCTGGCGAGTAAACCCTGGAGTGACGCTAGCGGAGGACCCACCACCCCGGCGCCACACTTAAGACACCAAATGTCTCTACTAGGTTTTGAACCCCTCACTTTTGGGGAATGATCAACGGAGCTCTTATCCAGCGAAGCCACCACGGCCGGTGGTATCGATCAACTCAATTTGGTCCCTGAACTATTGATAAATGTTCGATCTAGTCTTTCGTTATTATTTTTCCTTTTTTTTTTCTTGCTTCTTCTCTCTTCCCTCCGCCGGCTTCAGCGAGGCTGATCCTCGCCAGCATCGAGTGAGGGCCATCCTCGCCGAACACAAGCAAGGGCGGCCCTCACCTCGCCTGACGCCGGCGAGGGCGACCCATGCAGAACGCCGGCTTCCCTCCACCGGAGCCAGCAAAGGGAAGAGAGAAGAAGCAAAAAAAAAAAGAAAAAGGAAAAACGGTAATGAATGACTAGATCAAACGTTTTTCAATAGTTCATGGACTAGATCGGACATTTATCAATAGTTTATGGACCAAATTGAGCAAATTGAAAGTTCAGAGACGAAAATTGCACATTAAGTAAAAGTATATGGACCATTTGTGACATTTTCCCAATTGCTATCTAGTACTCTTATTTGAGACTTTGTTATATCTTGGAGGAAATTTGCCGGTAACCATTAGCAATTTTGTTGGGCAAATAAATCCTTAAAGAAAGTGATTTCACGCCTCAAAGTCCGACTTAAGTACTCTAAAGATCCATCTTCATTGTTCTACCCAATTTGAAGCCATATTTTCCCAACATAAGATACTTAGAATTCATAAAAATTTGTTTACTAGCAAAAATGATTTGGCAAAACTACTTTATATGCCCAAATAAATGAGATTCATGTCAAGTGGTTGGCTTCTAAAATAATCTTGTAAAATCACTAAATTTAAAATTCGTTATAATGTTGTAGCGTCTTTAACATCTATGTTTGTACTATCGGGCAAGAGTTAACAAATTTATAACCACGTTAAAGCAATTATTTAACATCTATGTGGTACTACTCCCGAGCATCATGTTTTTGAACTGGAATTTATAACCATGTCACTCAAGACTTTCCTCAAATGATCAACAGAACATCGGCTTTGCACCAAGCACCAAGCACCAAGTTAGTAATGCTATCAGCTTCATATGGGACTGCCTTTGGATCAAAAAACCAAAAAAGAAAATTAAAGGAAAAGTAGAAAAACCTCCTCCAAACTTTTACATGGATAATAGACAAATTGAAGCCGCCCCATTTTCGCCTTCTTCAATGTCTCCTGGGCCTCAAATCAACCCAGAAGTTCTCTTCGCAGGCACGTAGCTGCGGCTTCTCGCGTACACATCGGCCTTCACCATCGCGTCCTCCCCGAATTCACATGGCTTGTCTTCATCGATCCTTCCAATTCCAGTGCTGAAACTCCTCGGCATCTTATTATTCGTTGCGGCCATGGGGGACTGTCCGGCAACATGCTGTGTTCTCGTGACGTCTAACCCGACTCTGCTGCTCAGGCTCCTAAGGGAGGCGAGCCTCACAAGCTCCCGGTAGTCCTCGTCCGCGTTGGCACTGCCCGACTTGCTCGAGCTGACGCTGAAGCTCCGGGGCAGGGTGTTGATCTGGCCTGTCGGGCAGCCCATGACGCTGCCATACCCGATGTGGCCCGAGCAGTCGGTCAGGCTCCGCACGTAGAAGTCTCTGGCCTTGATAAGAATCCTAATGGGCGCCTTCAGTAATTTGCTCAATTTGGTGGCTTCCATGCTAGCATTTTTCTTGGAGTTAGGCATGGTGTTGATGAAAGATTTGTGAGATTGATTCGCTAATTGCAAGGCTTGTGAACTTGTGTAGGAACGTGAGTTGGGGGTCGGTCAAATGGGGAGTGATAGATCTTTTTAAGGGGATAAGGAAATGACGCCAGTTGTGCTAATGAAATCGGAGAGCTTTCTTTATGGGGCTGGCCTGGCTAGTTTTAGGCGACCGGCCATAGCACAAATTGCCAAAAGCGAAAGTGACAAGGTTCAGATATAAGTGTTCTATATGATCATTTATATGTGGACGGCGTCATTGCTAAGGAAAGCAAAGTGAAAGGGGACTTTAGAAATAGGAAAAAAGAAAGAAAAAGAAATCTAATCCAACTTTGAGACGATAAATCACAGTAGAGAATATAATCCTTCCGCAATAGCATTTCAATAGCATTTCAGTTAACCACAAATTCAATATAATAGAATTATTTATAAAATATACTTTGCTTAAATGTAACTGAGAGATGGATCGTGTCAATTATGAGGTTTTAGACCATCTAAGTTCTTTGGATGGAAAAATATTGCTTGGGCTTGTTCTAAATCAAGCTGACATTGACGGGATACCCACTTTCGGCCTAAATTTTGTCCACTACAACAATGAAAGTTTTATATTGAGCTAAACACGCAAGTAGTTTTATATTGAAGAAAACCCTAGAATCTGCTAATGGGAAAGGCCAACTAGGTGTCGACTGGTTCATGCATGAGTCAACAGTACAATATGAGGAATCCTTGCAAGACTCCTATTTTGGTTTTCTTAATTTTAAAAAAATTATCAAAACAATCCTAAACCTATTGCAATTTTTCTAATTCACTCTTAAATCTTTTACATTCATATCTATTCAGTCCATCCGATCAATTTTAACCGATCGATGCAAACTTGGATGCATGCCGATCAATGCTGACGTGTCCATTTTCTAAAAAAAAAATGAGAAAGAAAAAAATTTTAAAAAAAATTGACATGTCGACGTTGGCCAACGTCCATGTCAACGCCGGTTGGCTAAAATTGGCCAGATGGACTGATTTGACATAAATGTAAAAGGTTTATGATTGAATTGGTTAAACAAATAAAGTTTAGGACTTAATTGGAAAAATTGCAATATATTTAGGATTATTTTGGTAATTTTCCCCTATAAATGAAGTAGAAGTGAGTATTAACATACAACCACACCATATAAACGTCAATTAGCTGATTAGGCCAATCCGAGATGTTAAATATATTTGATCAAGAAAGATCAATACATGACCATGCATGGTCTAAAGCATAGTGGCTCCGTTTAATTCCCTAAATCATTCATTCGAATCACGGATCAAACCTAATGATGCTGAAGTCATTTTATTGCACAAAACTGATTTCTATAGCCACCGGTTTTTCCAGCCCTACAGTTCAATCAAAGCATCAATCAGCATTGGATCAAAAGGCTTATTGTTTAGTTTTTCTACAAACATAGTGGATAATTTCCAATTTTAGGATAACAAAAAACAGAAAAATCCAGTATGGTTGTTTTCTACATTTTATTTTTATTTCTCGATACCGGACAACATTTACGACGAGAATTTTACTCGATGTGAAGCCCTCGAAACATTTGAAATTGTATAAATATTAACATATAAACGATTTACAATTTTTCTTAAATTTTCGAAGTTGAAATAAAAGTAAGTTTTTACTTTAAATAAAAAGTCAAAACATGCATGTCCACTTGTCACAAAGGATGGGACGACAGATAAACCTCGATCGTAGTTTTCAATGAAAAATTTTGATGGTTTAACGGTTAACTTTAAGAATAAGTAAAAATGACCGCTTAGCATCAATGCTGTTTTAGTAATCAGTCCAATTGCATCGTTTGGTATCAAAGATAATGATATTTTAATTCGCTTTGATTTTAGGTAAAAAAAAAAATCGCTTTAATTTGAAGTGTTCAAAGGGATACGATTTCGGTCACCCAATTGTCATTAAAATTATTACTTTAAATCTTTAAATCACTTTCACGTGGCGCATGATTTCTGAACCTGAAAAGGACATGTGGAGTATTACTTAAGCTCTCTCGCTCTGGCATCCATGATAATCAGAATCACTATCTTTAACCCAAGATCATGAGAAATTCAAATTCCTATAAAGTAAGATTTTGCTGCAATAGAAATAATTATCCAATTATTGCAATCAATATCAGCATGATCGGCATTAGCTTTTTTTAAGGTAGATAGAATCATAGCCTATTACCTTCAGATTAATCTGCAAACAGTACTGAATAGGCATTAGTTTTTTTTTAAGGTCGATAGAATCATAATCTATTACAGATTAATCTACAAACAGAATTGAATAGGACCCACAATTTTGTTTAATTAATTTTCTTGATGAATAAATGCCCCCAAGGCGCATTCATATAATCGATGCGGATCTATCACGTTGGCCTTGGTTTAATTTGAAGAATCTCATATTATAAAGTGAAAGGGACAGATAATGCTGGACTATATATAAAGATGGGAGCCATTGATGCAATGTGGGTAAATGTTAAGATACTCATGTTATAGTATATTATATGATACCACTTGCATAACCAATTCTTATGTACAATACTCCTATCATGATTTAGGGATGATCAATTATATGGGGAATTGATTTCAGACCAAAAATCTGAAACTTACTCTGTCAAAGTTGGTTCTTGTCCGGAGTAGAACTGAACCGGCTAGTTCTAGGCCGGTTCCAAGAATGGTCCAAGAACTGAGCCTAATTTTAAGTGATGTAACTGTTATTTTAGGGGGGGAAATTGTGTGACTAATGTATAGCCACGTTGTTAAGGAATTGATGGATTTCCTAATTTTTAGTCCAAAACTCATTTATCGTTTCCTACAGCATAGTAAACAAACAAACAAAAAGAAGCTAAGTGTAGGTTCAAGATCTGTTCTAGATAGAACCAACTCGGGTAGAATTGAAATGGCTCGATTACTAACTCCTGTTGTAAGTTTGTCTTTTAACTTATCTTCCGACGAATTATTACCATGAAAACGAATTTTTGACGGGTAACTTTTCTCATTTCTCGAAAAATTATTGGGTGCATGAGGATGAATAATTTGGCATGAGATTCCCCACATTCGAGGACCGAGATGTGCCTAGTGTACATAGATGCTGGGATGCATCTTAGAATTTCATCATTCAACCAAAATGACTAGCAACTCTACCAAAGACTTAATTTATGTTTGGAAGTGTGATTTAACTTTTTATGTTTGCATACCTGTGATGGCAAAGATTGCATAAAGAGTGCTCCATGTTGGGAAAATCCCTATGTTTTGAATATGATAAAGATAATCAAATGCTACTAACGTGTGTATTGGTTGAGCAAGTGCCAATTAATATATGCACAAACCGAAATGCATATGATGTCATAAATAGCACTAGAACATTCTGATACAAGGAGTGCTTTGCTACTATCAAAATTAATCTACCAATATCTATAGTGAATTAGGTATTGAGCGATGAAGATGTCTACAAGCTAGAACGATTTTCAAATAAGGTAAACATCTTGAAGAACCTTGATTAAGGGTTAACAAGCTGAGAAGAACGAGACCATTCATGATGGCTTGGAGGTACCAAGATCGGGTGAACAGTTGGATTCACCTAGTGATGGTGAACAAGCATACAATTGGAATGTTTGGTAAAGCTTGGTAGGACATGAAGACGAATAGCTTGATAGAGTCAAAATTGCCAATATGGTTAGAAGTACCAAAAAGATCAGCATTGTTATCAGATGCAACAAATTGTTATCAGAGCAGCAAATTGTTGGCAAAGAGAAGCTGCCCATATGAAGTGGAAGATTATGACAATACCAGTTATCCTTTTGAGTTCAGTGAAGATGAGGAACCAATGTGTGTACATGTGTCCTTGGAATCTTTGGAAGTTGACTCAGTCAAATGAGTGAAATTGGCGAGAATGTTGATATCCTTGAAGATTATTGTAAACAAATATAATTAATTAGTGAAGATGAGAAATTAATGGGGATGCCGATGTCCTTGGGAGTCTTTATATGCTAAAGAAGTCAAGAAAGTCATTGGATAATTTATTGCAAGTCATTTCACACAGTTTATCAGGGGATGGCATTGTCGAGAGCTAAACCTCTAGGCTGCCGATCCCAAGGATTACATTTAGAAGCATTTGTTTATAAAGTCAATATGAATGAGACGTACGAATGAAAATATCAAATAAAACACCATTCAGCCCCGCAAACAGATATATAATTCTAATTGTACATACGAATGACAGTTTCAAATGAGTTCCCCAATTTGTTAATATTGCAAATGGATTGTCAATTATAAACTTGAGTGCTCTCAAACTCATGCTGTGTGATAGTGGTTCATTTTAAGTTTTAGATAGCCTAAAAATATTATCTAGGAGTCACCGCTAGCTTCTTTGTTTGGGGTTGGCTAGAAACACAATCAAGGTTTGAGACCCTTGATTTCTACGAAACCAGAGATTTCATGGGTTTGGGGACTTGGTGCGCTAAAGATTTCTATTAACACCCTTTCAGAACCTATGAGTATGGTTGTTATCTAAGGTGGCCGAGTAGTTTTTTTACATTTTCGTGCAAATTTGAATCTTAAAGCTAAGCAACCACACATGGATGATTCATTCGTGTGATTCTAAGGAAAAACCAATCAAGTAAATTGAAACTGCATTGCGGAAAATAGATGCTTAACACAACAAAATAAAGGAAATAACAAAAAGAATCAATTCAAGAAAAATAGACCCACAACTCATTAAGTATTTATACAACACAAAAGGAAAGCCTGAGATAAATATCGGGAAATTAACTGGTACAAATTGTTAAAGTTGAATTGGGCATCGGTTATCTCACCATCTTCAAGTCTTTGTAATCGCTTCTCCAAGGGTTGCCTTTGGAACTATTCTAATCCTAATTAGTGCTAAAACAACAATTAAGGATGCATCCAAGTACAACCAAACAAATACAAACATTTCAAAGCAATTCAAAACACAAAGTATGGCATTGGGACCTTTGCTGTTCATGCGTTTCAAACCATCCTATAACCACTAATCGATTGTTTTTAACCATCAATATCTGACCATTGCCTATATTCATAAGCAATGGACAAAACTAAATGACTTTTAGAATATGAGTCTAGGTGTGTCCCTTTGGTTTACCCTTTGTACATGCACCAATCCTAAATCATTCATCTAGAAAACACATGCAAAATGAATATAAACTCATGCACCTAAGTCATACGACTTTAGTTCTCAATCAATCAATAAATGAAACTGAATCAAAATGGGTCATTTGCACAATCAAGGCACATGTGATCATTCCAATATGCATCCAATAAGATCTTAAAGAAAGAAAACTAAAAGATTCAACTTCTCAAAAATTGGCAATCGAAAACACAAGCTTATAAAATTGCAATCAAGGACATAAGTTTGGAGAAATCACAATCAAGTCCTTAAAAGAAAATTTTTAAGTTACAAGTGATACCAAACAAGGATAGTAAGTTTGTTGGAATTTTGAAATAAGTTTGATGTCCTTGGGGAATGAATTCCAGAATCCAGATGCGGATAATATCGGCACACTGATCAGATCCCTTGAACCATAGAACATGACTCGATTCTGACAAACTTGATATCAAAGGAAAGCTTAGATCGTCATCTAAAAATTTCGGATTTTGAAAATTTTAAGAAAAATTCATCAACTTCATTAAAGTCATGAAATACTTTCGGAAATTTAATGAGAACTTGGGTGCAAAATTAATGGCACACTGATCAAACTCTCTTTAAATACCCTAAAAAAATTCAAATTTAACGAAACTAATGCCAAATAAAAGATTGAAAAATATTTCAAAACTTTCATGTGCATGAATTAAAATATTTAGACTATATGATTTTATAAAACTCAAATAATGCATACAAATCAGTTTTGTAAAACAAATTGCAGCAAGCCTTGCAACTTTGAGAGGGTTGGAAAAAATAGCAAATTGTGTTTTTATTTTCTGAAAATTTTTTAAATAAATTTCAGCATGTCCCAAACAAATCTCATGTAGACACTATCAACCAATCATCAACTTATGAATTTACAAAAACCAGTGAACAAGCATTAGTCATTCGTCAAATCTAGCAACATCAAAGTAAACCAATTCAGTTCTAAGCATACTTCACTATTCTAAAGTAGCTCATTCAATATGATATCTTTCCACAACATTTATCAGGAAGTGCTTTTCAACTTCCATGGAGACATCATGTCCAAATTCAAAAAATATGAATTTACAAAAACTATCAATGGCATGCATACCAGTCTAAACAACCAATTTCTAGTAACAAGCAAGTTCGGTTTAAGCTTGATTGACCTAAACTAATCATGTCCAATTAGTATGAAAATTTTATATATTGTAGACAAAGAGGTAATGAACTTTAACCATAAATTTTGAATGTATGATTTTACAAAAATCGGGGAATGCAAACAGATCAATCTGCAACACAAAATTACAGTAACCTGCATAGATGTTCCAAATGCAATCTGCCTAAGTAAATGTATTTCAATCATCATGGAAATTTTATATTACGTAGACCTGAACCTAATAAACAACTCCAATGTGTTGTCTCCAACTTAAGAATCTATGCACACAAAAATCATGTAAAGTTGGCAAATAGTGCATTGAAACAAAACACGTCGATTTTCCAAATTTGACTTCAATTTTTGTAAAAATCATTTGACCTATCAAATGGTGGCCAAATCTAAAAAATGAGATGTCCACAAGAACCTCTTGAAGTCCTCAACAACTCGTTATAAGCATAAAAAACAATTGAGATCCTCTACAAGCTCAATCAAAGATGTTAAGCAAACCAGTCCAATTTGCCATACGAATTTCCAAAATCAAACCATGATATTCTAATGATCTTTTGACAAGGAAAATGTTACTCAATCGGATCTAGTTTAAATCTCATGAAGGCACTAAAGTTGAAAAACTTCATCTAACAACTTGTTTTAGGTCATTAATCAAGTCGATCAGATTAGAATTTTGATTTTCCAGAAACATCAACAAAGGATCATTGAGCCCTCGTATCATCACCAAACCTCACCATACCACCAAAAATCATCATCAACCATTTATAAATTTCATATAAATATATATCACAACCTAAGTACAAATTCTATCCCTGGTTGCCTACTGCAAACTTGCTTTATCGGATTCATGACTTGATGAGGTTTACCTTGTTGCGATTGTTCTTCGAGCTTGAATGAGATAGGCCGGCCTCCTATGAACTTCGAGGATTGATCGGAATAGCTCATTGGAGATCTAGATTACACAATTGAACTTCAAGTTAGATCTAAGTGTGAAATCGTGAAAATAGAATCAATTAAAAGAGTTTAAAGGTTTGGGAAGAGATCGTTGAAGATCCGAGTAAACTCCGACTATTGACACTTCAACGACATGCCTAGATCATAATCAGACTAATCAAATGGGCTGGGATCATCATCGGATTGCTGGTTCGAGCTCGAGAATTGCTGGATGCACCACCGACGAGTGTCATGTCTTTTGCGGCCGTAAGGAAGAAAAAGCCAATCAAGGTTATTCTAGTGGTGGCTTAGCTGATCGATAGTTGCTAAGAGTTCGAGGATGAGCTATTGATCATCTTTGCAAGTGGCAGAGGAGCTATCACAATCGTTATATCGTCAATTGGAGCTGTAGAAATGGTCAAGATCTTCATAGGCAATGAAACCGACTTTGCACCCAAGGTGAAGATGCCGCTAGAAAAAAGGACTCCGATGAGAATCTTGAATAGTGGAACATACAACCAGCGAGAGGACACCGCAAGGGAGCTGATGGTGGTGAGGGATCGCCAAACCGATGCCGGCAAGCGGCGGTGAGGGACAGTTAAAGTGAATCAGCTGGGGGGGAGATTGAAGAGAGAACTAATCTGAAAAATGTCTAGCCCCCCTCATTTTGGAGGGAAAAATTAACTTATACCTCCTCTCAAGATCAAATGGGGGCCCTTAGATTGATCCAAGGGCTCACATTAGTCATCCTTAATGAAGGGTTAATCTTATTGGTTTAAAGTTGATTTAATGGATCAATGACATGTCAAGAGGAATGGTTAGGATTAATCATCAATGAATGGCTGAGATTTAATGCTTAATCACAAAGCATGTCTCTTAATTGGCCTAACCCTAATGACTAGGACTAGTGACATGGTACTTAAGAGCAATTTGTTAGAACTAGTACGAGCACCTAGAGGGGGGTGAATAGGTGACTAAGATGATTTTTATAAATTTAACCGAATGTATAGACAATTTCTTTGATGAGAGACTAAGGATTTAAAAACAATAATCGCTGCAAATGAAAGTAATGAAAAGTAAAATGATTAGGGATAGAGAATCAAGACTCCAAATTTATAGTGGTTCGGCTTAGACCAATCCTATGTCCACTCTCCCGCACGGACAGCCCTCTGGCTGGATTTCACTAAGAATCAAAAAGAGAATTTACAATCTCACGCCCTTGATTCCACAGTGTAGAGAGTCTACTATACTTCCTTAAGGTCTCACCACACTTCGGTCTCTCTTTTGATTACAAGTATAGCTCGAAGAATAGAATCACAAAATAACAAGGAGATTCAGACTTTGAAATTCTTCTATCTGGCACCCTTCAACAACTTGAGCGTCTTCTTTAAATACTTCTCCATGCCTTCATTACCGTTGGCACCTTCCAAAGAAGTTCTTCCAATCAACCCATTGGACAAAATCAATTTAGAGAGATCTCGAGCTCTTTAAGGCAAGTGTTGATAGTCCATCAATTATGTTCGCCCATACAATCAGGATCTTGGTTTCCATAAGTAGAACCTTCCAAATATAAGTTGCGAATCTAGAGAATTTAGATTATTCGAATACAAATATAAGATCTTGTAGTGCTAATTCCAGTCGAGAGATATTCCTTAACCGTTGGAGTCAAAAACATACTAGATTGAATCAGAATAGAAGTTTTAACTTTGTCGGTCTGGAAACTATCCATAAGAGTAGACTTTGAAACTTGAGTTTTGATATCTTCAGACTTTGGTCTTCAGACTTTTGCCAGTAGAGTCTGCAAGTCTTCAGACTAGACTGATGGAAATGTTTTGTCAACTTCAAAATACCTTAAGAGAATTTTTCCAACACAATTTAGTAATTTTACTAAGGGTAATTCCTTAATTTCTGTACAAGAGGGGCATGGGGAAGTCGGCTGAGTCTTAGGCCAGTCAAGAGTGGTTGCCGGCCATTGGAGCACTGTTGAGAAATGGTCGAATCCATCGGAAGCTAATTAGGCCAGTTAAACTGGTCCAAACCAGTTCTAGTCAATTTGATCGGTTTAAGCTAGTTTTGGTTGAATCTTTCAAAAAATTTATGCAATTAGAAGGACCTAACTGTAAAGAATTCCTATCCAATTAGAATGAAAATGGGTTAATTTGAAGAGAAATGGTCCAAAATTGTTAAAACTAAGCCTATCAAAACTTTCAAAATCATCTCAATTGATTTTAATTCAATTAATCACCCCCAAGAATATTGAAAATCATGCTTAGACTCAATAGGTATGCGAATTTGGAATTTTTAGCCGATTAGCATAATTTGTGCAAATCCTATCCCTAAAAACCAAATTAATCGAAATTGACTTTAATTGATACAACAATATATCAATTAGTTCAATTATCCATGTTTCCGGTGGCCTAATGTATTCAAATTGACAATATAATGATGGCACTAACTTTATGTCAAAATTCATTTGAGGGTTGTTAATAAAATCGAACCTCAACTCGTCAAAATAAACCTTAGTCTAGAATTGGTCAACTTAAATTACAGTAATTGAAGTTCATTAGCCTAACTTTTAGAGTTCAAGTAAGCTAAATCCAACAAATTGGATATTCCAATGTGAATATGCCAAAATTGACCCTAGATTTGGATTTAGTTTGAGAAAATGAGTTGATTTTTAAACCATGAAGACCGATTGGGACCCTCGATTAGGGCTAAAAATGGCAATTTTTGCCTAAGTATGCCAAATCATTGAAATAAATTCATGAATGATCTTGAAATGGCCTTTAGATCAAATGTTTTAAAAAAAATTAAATCAAAATACAACTTGAAAGAAAGTAATTTTGTTTTTGGTTGACTTTAAACTTGGGATGCAATTTTTCTCCCTGTGGTGTGTGTATCCTTGACAAACACTTCTATAGAAACTAAATTTTTAGAGGCACTCATAATATTTGGAGAAATGTTTGTGTTCATGGGTTGCAATGCCTCTCGTCTACTTAACCAATGTACTCCCATTTATCCATTCAATTGATCGGAGTCTAGGATTCTTGATTACATCTATTGAAAAGTATTAGGATATTTAAATAATAAATCATGACTTCATCTAATAACGTAAACTTTTCGAACATTTTGTAATGATTCTATAGGATCTCACATGCTATAAGAGTTGAAGGACCTAAGTTCAATTAAATTTCCACCCTTAGTATAGGCAAAAAAAAAAAAATAGACTAAGTGTGAAGATGAGTGTTATAATTTTACATAATACATCAAAATATTTAAATACTAAACCACGCTTCATCTAAAACTAAAGTTTTTAGAATAGTCAATAGTGATCTTACAAAAAACATCTTTTGTACAAATATTATCTTCTTTAAGAAGGGGTTCCACAAAATCTCACAAAAAACATATTTTATACAAATCTTATCCTCTTTCAGAGGAGAATGAGAAAGTAAAAATATCATCTCTCAAAGTAATCAATACGAGAAGGTCCATGACATGAGCTTTCAACAAGTAAATTTTTCATAACAAACAAATCATTTAAAGCGTGAGAAATAGTGATCTCCTACTTTTGTGACGAAAGTGGATAAAGATGATTGCCCTAATTAATAGCAACATTATATATGATCAAGATGAGCTTCCGCTATCTTCAACTATGAGCAATTGCCAATCAGCATATGGAAGAATGAGAATAAGATGTTTACATAAATAGTTTATTTTCTATTATTTTTTCCACTATTTTTTCATACAATGCTCAATTTAGTACCGTGATTGTTAATAACTCAATCAAGTTCCTTAGCTTTCAATAAAGCCAGCAAATTTCGATCACTAAACTTGCGGGAAAAGTACCAAAAAAGTCCTAAACCTATTGCATTGGTATCAATTCAGTCCTAAACTTATTAATTTGGATCAATTCAATCCTAAACCTTTTAATATTGGTACCAATTTAATCCATCCAACCAATTTTGGCCGGCCGACACTAATGTGGCAATTCTTATGATTCTTTTTTTTCGAATTTTTTATTAATTTTTTTCTTTTTTCTTTTCTAATTCCTTTTTTTTTCTACCTTCTTCTTGGCGATGGCCGCGAAGCCCTCGCCTGCCGCCAATGAGGGTTGCGGCCCTCGCCCAGCCTCTCCTAAGGCCGCCGGTGAGGCAACTTTGCCCGAATATGGGCAAGGCTGGCCTCGCCCGCGGCCCTCGCTCGACCTCGCCCAAGGCCGCGAGCGAGGTGGCTTAACCTAGATCTAGGCAAGGCCAGCCTCGCCTGCGGCTAGCGAGGGCCATGTTTTGGCCTCACCGATTGCGAGCAAGGCTGCCTTTGCCCGCAGCAAGGCCAGGGCGAGGTTGGCCTTGCCCAAATTTGGGCTAAGCCGCCTCGCCCAGGGCCGCGGGTGAGGCTGGCCTCACCTAGATTTGGGCGAAGCCGCCTCGCCAGCGGCCATAGGAGAGGCCGGGCGAGGGCCGCAGCCCTCGTCGGCCACCGCTAGGAAGAAGGTAGAAAAAGAAAAGAAAAAATAAAAAAATTAATAAAAAAATCATAAAAATTGCCACGTCAGCGTCCGGCCAACACATCAGTGTCCGGTCAACGTCCACGTCAGCGTCAGCCGGCCAAAATTGGCCGGATGGACTGAATTGGTCCAATTGAAAAGTTTATGACTGAATTAGTACCAATGCAGTAGATTTAGGATTTTTTTGGTACTTTTTCCCTAAAATTACGATCATTTTGAGTTGGGACAAGCTTCGGTTTGAATTCCGTTGTCCTTCACCAGTTGCATAGCATATGGCATTATTTTATTATTAAAGATGTCTCTAAATGTTTTTTTTTTATATAAAATTCCACATTAGCTTTTCTAGCGAGGAAGTGATTGATGTAACTTAAATGAACAAGATTTTTTCAAAGATAAGAAACTCAAATGAGTGATTGAAATATTGTGGCACTAAATTAATCGCCTCACACAATATTTTGAATTTTTAGTGTACTTTTCCACTTTTGTTTGTCTCGTTTTTGAGGCCAACATCAATGCAATGAAGACCAGTTATTAAAAAATGTGACCATTCAAAGTTTGGTCATTAACATGTGATTTTTTTTTTTTTTTGGTCAGTCCTACTCTAACGCTCACTCTCAGACTTTTGTCTTATCTCGTTGCAGGGTGTGGGAGTCGAAACCCACTCCTGAAACTAATTCGCCCCCACCCCAACCCCCTTGAGAATGTGGGAATTCAAACCCCCTGCCTCCCCCTTCCAAGATGGAAGGGTGGCCACTGGGGCAAACCCCAGTGGTTAGTAACATGTGACTTCGATTAGTATCATTTTGTGACAAATACTAATTAGTAACTATTCATAATATATATCCAAATAACTATGTATAAGCTACACAATGCTGAAGTTTATTTATGAAAAACTTCTGCTTTTAAATTTTAGGGAACTAAACTGCAATAACTGCCAAGCTTCAGGACCAATGGGTGCAATTTCTTCAGAAGTCGTGCAACACTCTCTTTCACTAGTTTTTATTATCTACATTTGTTGCACTTCTGCATTATTTACTCAATAGTGCTTCGTTGTTTTGGATTATGTCAGACAACATCGTCATAACAATAATCTTATTTCAATTGGAGTCTCTACGCATGCAAAATTGCTAGTATTCACACACGCAAATTTAGAAATGATATATTTAATTCTAAATAATGAACCGAGCAAGGTTTGGCCTAGATAGTGAGGGAGCTTACTCATTTTCTTGTGGCCATGAGCTCAAGCCTTACGGGAACACTCGGAGTAAAATTATAATTATCGACATGGGTCTTTTCCACATAAAAGGAGAATCTTTTGTGCTTTGGCTGGGTCACGGCTCGTTTGAACAAAGTTGCAATTCCCTCGCACTTACAATAGGAGATGAAGTTTAGAATTCAGATCCAATTCCATATTTTGCAGGTATTCTTGCTTTTTGACTTTTGTATCTGAAATATATCTTAATAACTTGTTCTTATCTAAATGGAATTGCTTATAAAAGCAGCATACATGAGATGGCATATACCATGCAAATTTTAAATCCAGAGAGAGAGAGAGAGAGAGAGAGAGAGAGAGAGAGAGAGAGAGAGAGAGAGAGAGAATAGACGGAATATTAACTTGATGTTAAATTTGTACTAATAGGACAAGGTTGTGTAATTCTTTAGACTTTTCCAAAGTCATATTGAATTTGAGCACTTGAAAAAAGGTAGTGCGAGTCTTTTAACGTTCAGCGGTTGGTGTTAAATTTCCAAAAAAGGGAAAATGTTGTGTATTATTTTGTTAATTGGCCTCATTACTTGTCGGTGCAAACTTTTGGAATAATATAAAAGTAGCTTTGTTTGAAAGATTTGTGTTATTTAGACTAGTTTTGGGAGGCGCAGCAGAAATTCAATGCATTCAAGTAGAAGATATTGTCAAAAAGGAGTTCAAATCCGAAACTATTAACATTTCGAGGAAGACTCATTTTTATTCAAAAATTTATAATAATGTGTTATCGATTAATTAGGATATATAAGTGCTCCATACCATATCATATTAAATATCAGATTTGGGACAACTCTAATTACGAATTTTGCTAGAAACATACCTTAAATCCAAAGAACAAAATTACTCCATATGATACTTGTATTGTGGATGCCAATTGTAAGAGTAATCACGTACTCAGAAAAACACTTGTGCTTCCACATCCAATATGCCTTCTAATCTTTCAAATGCTTGCAATTTACATTGGAGAATCTTGGTTTCTCTTGATCAAACCCCACAATCACACGGGCACCATGTGTACATGTTTTAGAAGAGAAGTTTTTTTTGAATTTTTAACTGTTCCCTCCGAGGAACATTTAAAGATTATGGTGGGTTTGGGTAAAGCCATCATAGACGGCCCAAATTCAAAACCCAATATCTAACACACCTCTAGTCACACTTGCACAATCAATCATTTTAAGGAACAAAAACAAACGGAATAATCTCAAGAGAAAAATAAATGTTTTTCTAGTATATCTTATTACATTGATAATACAAAACCTACACTTCAAATTATATGGAGTATTATCTCTCAAAAAATAAATGAACAAAAAATCTTTTCATCATTTACGAAAATGTTTAAACATAAATTGTCGCGAGTAATAAGATGGCTCTAACAAGATGGAGTATTACATTTTCTAGGTGTGTAATAAGATAATTCCTACACTCCATGTTAAGGAATTATCTTATTACAAGATGGCTCTAACACACCTCTAGTATATCTTATTACATTGATAATACTCCATTTTGAAGTGTAGGTTTTGTTCATTACCTGAATAAAGGAATTATCTAAGGCAATGCCGTCGACGCTGATGATCGGTGGGGATGACATAGGCAACGGATGGATGGATTGGGCCGAACAAGAGAAAGAGTGGGTTAGTTAGCTTTTCGTTTCTAGTTGGGTTGACGTGTGCTGAAATCACCTTTGCGTTACACAAAGGACCTCTGAAGTTCCTCAACCTTTGTAGCAACTGCGAAGATGTGTTTCTCTCTACCTTGAGACTAAAACCCGACCCTAAAAGTACGGCTCGATTCGGTTCGGCTCGTTAAGGGATTTGTTTCTTCCTCTTCTTGGTTTTTTTTTCCTTTGTTTGCTTATAAATTTTCAAAGAGAACATAGTCCGGCTCCTCACATTAGATTTATGCAATGTTTGCGTCACACTCCAATCTCTCTGCTTTTTCTTTTTGCTCTGGGAAGTTCCTAGCAATGTGCCCCTCTTTCAGAAAGTTGTGACATCTCAACGGCTTTCTCCACACTCTAAATTTTGATCTAGACTTGCCTCTGCTGCTAAAACACCTTTCTAAGTTCCGAACGATGACCATCAGATCCCAGTGCCACTTCTGTTGTCGTTGCCCTACAATTTCTTCTGTCATTATTTCAAGAACAGTGCAGACTTTATTACCTCTATAGATATCGTCTCGGTCCTTCTCATTAGGGAATCACAAAAGTACTCATAAGAATTGGGCAAAGAACAAAGCTGCATTATAGCCTGCCATTGATCATAATCCTTCTCATCCATAGAGATTCAAGTATCGCCTAAGCTGCAGCTGCCCTCGTCTCGTACGCCACTTCAACCAAAACATCGTCTCCTAAATTCAACAGAATTATACTCCTATGCTTTTTCAAAATATTAAGAAGATTTCCGCTTTCACACCCTCGGGAAATTCATCACCTCCCTCCATTGTTAAAGCCATCTTGTGCCTCCAACAATTGTTTTTACCTGTCAATTTCTCCACGTGGAAGGCATAGCGATAATTATAGACGGACAGAATAACTAGTCAACAAGAACCCCAGGCTCTAACACTAGTTTTCTACGACTAAAGCGAAAATGCGAACAAACGAGATGAATCAAACAATAAAAAATAACCTGAACATGACCGATATTCATGATTTAGCGATTTATCTATTTCATGAGGAGAGATCGATGAGATGGTTCCACTATATCCAACAAAGAAAATAATAAAATCATTCAAATACTCAACTCTCAAGTGCTTTCAAGTCCTAAATAATATCTGATCCCGTAAAAATCAATCTCAAAAGATGACTATTCTCACGCTCTCAAATCTCTTAGATGATGACCCTCAGAAGCTCTCTTCAGTTATCACAAGTTACACATAAATAATCATCAAAAATAGGTTTTAAAACACACATAGATCAAGTCCTCACCATGGGCCCTATATCCCAGCTATAGTAGGTCTGAACACTCGGACACTATGCTAGTCACCACATTTTGGCTCTAAATGTTTACCAAATATCCGTTCGACTTTTGGCCGGGTGCCTACCTAGTAGCATGGCTTGTCTAAGTTTAAAACAATGGTGTCTTCTCTCGTCCTTCGATTGTTCATCTAAATCTCTAAGCTCCCGCAAACACTCCAAGTGTCTCAAAAACATGAAACTCATGCTGATTTTAAATCAAACGGAATTAAACTCGGCCCATAATCAGCACATACACAAAATCTCTCTCTCTCTATATGTAAAATATGGGTTTGACCCAGTCAAAAAGGAAAGAAAAAAGTAGAAGCTACAGCACAAAGAGAGAGGGACCGAGAGTTTTCGGGAGAGGGGGAAAAGAGAAGAGAGAGAGAGAGGAAGAAAATAAAAGAAAAGAAAAGGTGGTGGGACCCACTTTAAATAAAGAAAGAAAACAGAAGACAGAAAAAGGGGGAAGAGATAAAAGGGAAAGAAAGCCCACGTTCGGGCAGAAAGAAAAGAAGAAGAAGAAGAAGAAGAAGAAAGAAGAAGAAGAAGAGAAAGGGGAAAAAAAGGAAAAGGGTTTTGGCACGTGCACGCCACGGATGCCTCGCCAAGCCGACTTTACTCTATAACACGGCACCCAGTAAGAGATTAGGCCCATCGTTCGTCTAATTGAAGTTATTTTTGGGTTTAGGGCTCAAATTCGAAATTGTTGGAAAATCAAGTGGCGAAGTCCGATTTTGGAGTCGTTGAGCCGTGTATTTTTGTAGGAATGACAGTTTAGGGTGTTGTGAAGCCGTGGGATTTTACGGATCGTGATTTGAGCTTGTGGTTTGTCCGAAACAGAATTTCAAAGTTTCCCGCGCGCAGTGAACAATACGCGTCCAGCAGCTTCGGGCTTGTATTTTGTCACCTTTCGGCTTGATTTTGGGACAGTGAAGTTGGGATTCTTGTATTATGTGTCAAGGTCTCTCTATGGACTATAAATTCGTTTGGATCGGGGTTCGGAGGAGGAAGTTAGGGCGTGAACAAGTTTTGCCTTTAACTCCGTGTTGCATTTTGTTAGCGCGTAGAAGTCCTTTTGTTATAGTTAAGGCGTAATTTAGTCGTTTCGTAGTTAAGATAAGAGTTTTATTAGATTTTAACATTATTCCTCGGTTATTTGATAGGGCCGTGAGTTCGACGATACGAGTATCGTTCGTCGTTTGGTCTTAGACGACGAGGTGAGTGGTACTATATCTTCTTTGGTTTTGAAAAATTCATGTCTTGAAGTATATATGTATATATTGAATCAAGAAGAGCATTTTTATTGCATAAAAGTCGGATCGAGCATTTACTACCTTTTGGTTGATTATGAATGTTTGAAAAGCATGTTATACAAAGTAAGTGGAGAGAGAGAGATATATATATATATATATATATATATGAAATTGCTTTGCGATTGATTTATGGGAAGGTTTATAATGATTTGAGAAATTGATATGAAATGGATGATGGGCTATGTTGCAAATGTTATTTGTTTGGTTTAAGATATTGATTTATGGATTGAATTTCTGGTATTTGATGATGGTTATTTATGCTCAATATGACTGTGAACCCAATGAGGGGTTTTTGGGGTATGCATACCAGGTTTAGGATATCCTTCTGGGCCCAGCCATCGACTTTGTAGGTGGAGACCTTGCCAAGGGGAAAAGCTTGGTCGCCTTGTCACAAGGCGTTGTGTCGTGACCATGGTGGAATATTGAGCAATAGATTAATCAGTGGATGGACCATTGATATGTGATATTTGATGGAGAGATTATTCAATGGACTTGACCATTGATACTTGACTTTTGATGATGATTTAAATGAGTTTTCTATATTAGTATAAAGCTTTGATGGTATTAAATAACTCTTTTATGATTCAATATGTGTTTTATATATTGAATTGGCATTATGAAGTTTGGTATTGCTTTGTATACATGCATAGTGGTTGTTCGATCTGCTTAGAAGATATGTACTACTCACTAAGCTGTTGTTGCTCATTCCACTCTTCCTTTAATCTTTTCAGGTTCCTCGGTTAGCGGCGAATAGAGTGAGTGCGCCGTCGGTGGGAAACTTTTTGGGGAGTTCCATTTTGGGTATGGCCAAAGGAAGTGGTGCACTTTCCTTACTAGTGTTTGGTTTGTCTGAGTTCTATTTGTATATTTCTTTTTGGTGGATTATAGAAACTCTGATGTTGCAACCAATCTGTTGGTCTATCTGATATGTATATATGGTTTGATATATATATATATATATATAAGTTGATATCAGGTTGTTGGTTGTGTTTGAGGCTGCGTCCTTCGTGTGGAAGGACGGCCATGTCATCCCTATTCTTTGTAGTTTTGGGGTGTGACACTATATACACACACACACACACACACACACACAGAGAGAAGAGCCAATTCCGTCACAATGTGGTTGGGCGTAGATATTGTTATCAACGGTAGAGAGCTTTTGAGCCGAATGAGAAGTAGGATCTTTTTTGGTTTGGAACGGAGCTTTGTTTTGTCAAATATTTGGGTTATAACTTGTGCTAAAAGTTATCCTTACCAATACCCTTGCACTTAGACTTTAGGGGGAAAAAAACGCTTGCGCGACATAAAGGGCCTCTAAGGCCCTGTTTGTTAATACTTCTTTTTTCTGTTTATAAACAAATTTTGTGTTTTTTTTGTTACAGGGAACAAAAAAAGAACAGAAACGCGTTTGTTTGCGTTTTTGTTCAAAATCTATTTTTTTGTTCTCGGGAACACTTTTGGAACAGAAACAAGAAACAAGAAAAACTTGTTTCTTGTTTCTGAAACAAAAATTAAAAACACATTTTCTCTCTCCTCTCTTTTTCTTCTCTTTTTTTTTTTTTGGCCGGCGACCGGCCAAAGAGGGCCGGTGACCTTGCCGGGGCGTTGCCGGCCCCAGGCGAGGCCGAGCTTCGCCGGCCCCTGACGAGGCTCGGCCTCGCCTTGGCTGGGCGAGCTCGAGCTCGCCCAGATCCGGCGAGCCCGAGCTCGCCCAGCCACCGGTGAGGCTTGACCGGCCAAAAGAAGAAAAAAATAAAAAAGAAAGAAAATAAAAATAAAAATATTAAAAAATTAAAAGAAATAAAAAAAGAATACAAATTTACCAAACGTGTTTCTGTTCATTTTTTATTCCCGGGACAAGTTTACCAAACGCGTTTTTTTGTTCAAAAATTGTTCCCCGGAACAAAAATATTTTTTTTCTATTTCTGTTCCCTAGAACAATTTTTAAACAGAAATGTTACCAAACGCACCCTAAAATTTCTCGCCTATGTGGCAACTGTCAATGGGTTTGCTCAGCCAGGTATCAGCAAAACCCAAACCAACCACAAACAGTTTGACGTGGGTTTATGTCTGACCCGAACCGAAATAAATCCGACCATAAAGTGTGGTTCGGCTAGGGTTAAGGGGTTTGCTTCTTCCTCTTCTTTGTTTCTTCTTCTGTTGTTTGCTGGTCGATTTTCATGTCATTTTGAGATTCACCGATCAGTATACATCATGCACCTTCACTTCGAGCTGAAAGATGTGACCTTGCCGATCAACAAACACAAATCAAATCCACCAAAAAACTTTCAATCAAGATTGCAATCATTCCAAACAATTAACAGAAATGATCCCATCACTTCAACCCCATGCATAACCGGAGAACTCCATTTCTTGTCTCTTTCGTATCCCCCGGCGACCCAACATGGCCAAGTCCTACGGCGCTTCAACTTCTCCCCCGTGGCCTCTCGATTTCTTGCCCAATTTGCCGCCAGAGCCCTCTCTTTCACTCGATCGCCACAGGTGTTGTGCCGAGGCCCCAAGAGTACTCGGAGAGTAGCTCCATATGGCGGAGAGTAACAGCGAGAGAAACCATAGCAAATTGTCGATCAACTTGCCTTTGTTCATCAATTGAGAGAGAGAGAGAGGAACTCACGAATGAAGACAATCGTGACCACAAAGACGAGGAAGTTGAGGACGACGCTTGTGCAATCAACAATGAGAGGAGGGTTTTATTTTGCTCGCGAGGTGTGTTTTTTCAGTGACTTCTCCTTTTCAGCTTGGTGCTATTCGGCCTTATAAGCCGAACCTTGAACCAAAACACATAGGCTATGTTTGGTTGTCGGGATAATAATCAGGATAAGATAGGATAAAGTAGGATATTAAATCCTTTGGATGATAAAGGCGGACATATCTAATCCTATCAAGTGTTTGGCACACTTCAGGATAAGATTAAAAAATAAATATGATATTCATTTAAATTAAAAAATAGAAAATTCAATTAATTAAAGGCCATGGAAAAAGCCTAGATCTAGCAATTGTGGCCACCTTCGCAGTGGCCACCATTGAAAACAGCAAGCACCAACATCATCATGCAACGGCGACACAAATCGGTAAATCTTAGACTACGACAGAGAGGGTGGGTGGGGGAATTTTAGGTGACCACCAGAGTAGTCTTTGCATTGCCTCAAATGAATCAACGGCCCAAGTTGTCAACGATACCAAAGATTTACAATTGCTTCATCACCATCACCATTTTCCCATCTTCCCTGGAGACGTCCAACGTACTTTATAAGGATTTTAGCATTGTCAATGAAGTGGTGCAAGTGGAGCCAAAGTTTCAGCCACCGATGTTTGAGGTGGCACAAGCAATACTTGAATTAGTTCCACATATGCCTATGAGAAAACTTTTGCCCTATTCGTCTCAAAAAGCAACTCTTGGTCATTAGATTCAGCAAGTCCATGATCCAAAGGAAGGGGCACCCAATTGCTGGCGTACAAGAAGCGAAGATGGGAGAAGAAGTGGAAGAAGAGGGCTGACAATGAATCGAAGAGGCGGAGGCATCCATTCGACATAGATGCTTATGATATACTCTTTTTGTTAAATTCTTTCTTTCCTTAAAAAAAAAAAAAAAATTCTTATCCAATCCGAGCTTATCCCACCCCCTCCCCCGGATTTTTTATCTGCCGATTTATCCAGATGTATCCGAGTTTGTCTGATCCGGTAGACATTCCCAAACATCATATAGGATAACAAATTATCCTATCCGGACTCAAATCCGGATTACCAAACGCAGCCATAAGGTTCATGGTTTCTCTCGGCACCTAAATCAAACCAAATCAACTTAATTATTTCAGTTCAAATATTGGTCCAAATATGTAAAATGTTTGCTGGCACAGATGACGAAGCCTGATCATTATATTATGAGCCCAACCTAGTTTTAATAGATTTTGAGGTAAAATACAATACGATTTCAAAAATCGAATTTTCACTTATTAAATGAACTATGTTTTCGTATTTTGCACATTAAGGGTCGGGACATCATTTTGAAATTTTAGTGGGGGTGTCCACTTGTCGGGCCACATAAATCGGGCCCATCCCATCGTCTCCTTAATGAGCCCGACCGAGACAAGACGGGCTTCCAATGTGTCGTATGAATACGATGTTGTGCTTGGCAGTCCATCGATATGCTTTTGAGACCCCATTTTGGATGCGAATTGTAATTTGACCCGTCTGTCGTGAGCCCACCTGCTTCGGCCATCAAGTCGATTGCTTGAAGTCTAGTTTTGATCATTCTTATATAGGACTACAAAACATTTTACTTCACTGATTATATTTTTAAAAAGTGCACTTCAAATTGAATGCTTCTTTTTCTTTACCGAATTGCGAGGAGATCTGTTTCATTAAAATAAGATGAAAAACATATAGTTAAGTCATTTTTAGAAGCATCAAAAAGGTTAATTTATTAATTGACTGGATAAGTTGATATTCATTCCATGTCGACCCTTTAAAGGATGTACCAAATAATTGAATCAATGTTCCATTGCCAACGTAAAAGTTTGAGCTATCCAACCAAGAAAAGCCCATTCAAAGAAATTGGGCCTCTTGGCCCTGCTTTTATCAAAAAGTACAGATTTAATCCCTAAATTTCGATATTTATGGGATTTGGTTCTCTAATTTTCATTTTCTTCGACCAAGTCCTCTTTCTTGATTGTTACAATTAAGTCCTCTAAGTTTGGTTTAATTAAGTCATCTAACTTTCTCTATTTGTGCAATCAAGTCCTTCAGTCAGCTGCTCTCCTAAATCGTCAAATTAATCAATGAACGTGGCGTTTAATGTAGCAGAAAAATGGCACACAATACTAATGTGATGCCAAATTAGCGAAGAATAAAGTGGGGAAAAGGAGAAAAATAAAAAGAAACCCTAACTTGACAGTTAGTTAAACCTAGTAAGGAAGCATAGGATTCCAGAAATCCAAAAACTGGGAGAATGTGGTTGAAGAAAAGAAAAGTTAGAGGAGTGCATCACACGAAAAGAAAGATGAAGGAGTTGATTGCATAAACTAAAAATGAAAGGACCAATCCCATGAACTTTGAACCTTGTAGGGCGGAAGCTGTACTTAACCCCCAAAAAGATAATTGAAGAAAATAATTTCAACATGATTGGCTTATATTCCTCATAGCATGTTTTGCTGCAAATGCGCAAACTTGACACATTCTTAAGATCGAAACTCGATTAAGTTGAGAAGGTTGGATATGAGATGAGCAAACTTGACACATTCTTAAGATCGACATCTATAAATTTTAAATCAACTTGTGGAGTCCATTTCAAACATGAAACAATTTATCATTGCTGAATCGAGGTCAATAAAATTGAATTCAGTCTTGTATCTTATGTATCTTCAAAAATCGTGCAGATGATGGAAATAGAAGGGAACACGGTAATCTGTTTGAAATTTGAAATCGACAAGTCTGCTTGAGGAGGCAACGACCAAACCAACCACTTGACAGGGGCGAGCCAAGGTGAGAATTCATCTTCTTCTTGGAAAATTAGACTCCTTTTGTTTCATGAAAAATCTTTGCACGTCCAGTTTTTACTCTACATACCAAGGTCGCATGATCTACAAAACTAGAATTTCACTTTCGAGAGTACCTTGTCCAATTGCCAAATTATTGAAAAAATTGTCCACGAAATCCTAAACTTACGATGTGATAGTCAATTCAGTTCTAAACTTTTTTATTTGACTAATTTGATCCTAAACATTTTAAAGATTTTTTTAATGCAGTCATTTGGATCAATATTATTGATGTGGATGTCAGTTATCTTACGTGATAAGCCGTACTATATGGTATGGGTGACGCACAATTATTGAAATTTTTCTAAGTTTTTTTGAATTTTTTTATAAATTTTTTTGACTTCTATTCTTTCCCACTATGGCTCAGCAAGGGCGTGTAGGCCCTCACCTATGCCCGACGAATCCTGGCTATTTCAAGAAGATGAACAATGGGAGAGAAAAAAGAAAAAAAAATCAAGAAAATTATAGAAAAAAATTAAAAAAATTAAATAGAAAGCGCAAAATTATTATCATCAACATCAATCGTACTGACCAGCCTCTACATCAACAATTTTTGGCCAAAATAGGTTGGAATGATTATGTTAGAAATTCATCAAAAGGTTTAAAATAAATCTAGCCAATACGAAATATTCGAAACTAAATTGACCATCATACAATAAATATAATTTTTTTTTGGATCAACTCAAGTGAAGATCTAAAAGCAAACGAGCTTTGTGCATGCAGAGATGCAGGTGATTGAAACCCCATTTATAATCAAATGAGAGAGCATGTGAAAATCACACAATTCAATCACATTGCATCTATAGAAGCCAACCAAGGGAAAGAAAATTCGAACCTCGAGAACTTATTTTCCCGAGAAAATCAATCATATTCAGTGCATGCTTTCTCTATCAAAGAGAACTACTTCCCCATTCGATCCACGAAGTCATCACAAGCCAAAATAATAATAATAATAATAATAATAATAATAATAATAATAGATCAAAAAGATAAAAGTTGATAAACACCTTAGCAAGGGACAAGGTGGGAGATCTTTGAAGAGGTTTAGTGTGTAATTTGACCAAAATACAAGGCATGCAAATGTAATATAAATTCACCCAAATCTAAATACCATGACCTCTCTACAGTGGCAGTTATAACATACTTAGAATTCATAAAAATTTACTGGCGAAAATGATTTGGCAAACCAAATCTTTTAAATTCACTAAATATAAAATTTGTTATAATGTTGTAGTGTCTTTAACATTTACATTGGTATTAACGTGCAAGGGCTAATAAATAGATTGGATTGTTGCTCAAATTATCTTGCGGAGATATATATCCAATGATAATATTATGCCAGTATTGATGGATTAGAACCTATCAGAACTCCAAACTTGGGCGAGCATAATATTGAGATGGATGATCTGCTGGGAAGTCCTTCTATTGCACCCCTCCTTTCGGCCCTCCCACATGTTACTCTACTAGCCCATTGTTCTAGGCTGTCTAATTTGGTTGTAGATTGCATCGCTAAGGTTCAGAGATCACATAACCTTCCTCATAATAGGCGTTATGCTAGCCCCATCCCCTTTAGACTCTACTATGTCAAGATGCCCCTCTCATGGGCTCTTTGACAAAAAAGAAAAAGAAAAAAAGGTACACGAACGTGGAATGATTAGACAAACAAATAGTTAAAGAACACCACCATAATTGGAGAATTTAAAGCTTAAGTTCAACTATCAACAGCAGTGCATATTTGTTGCGATGCAGGCATGGGGACGATGACCTTCATGACCGCCCTTCACGGCATCAATCTAGAAGCCGTGGCGGCCGTGGGTGGTGGCAGCAGCAGTGGGCTGCGTCGGAGGCCTACCATTGATGGCTAGGTCATTTGAGTGGGAGTTCTAAGATTTGCCTAGGGAGGGTAATTTAGACCTTTCATCGTGCGATTCTGATTAGAGGTAAATCAAATAATAATTTTGAGAAAATAGGGGAACATAAGTAATATCCCCCGAGGATATTCCCCCTTATATTCTCCCTTTCTGAAGCGAAAATCGGCACGGCAATTGAGTGCTGTGGCGTGTGTGCGTGCAAGCGAAAGCCAAAGGAGAGTCGCTCGAAAATCCCTTCCTTTTTAGTCTTTTTCTTTGAGCGAGCGAGAGATAGGGAGCGAGGAGAGACAAGGACGGATCTTGTCCTAAAAAAATCTGCCCTCAAAAGACTGAACTTCACTACCGAAAAGTACGCACCACCACGACGATCAAGAAGGTCTCCATCTCAAATAGTCATACCCACTCACCACCCCGGCAACAGACCCCCGCCAGATACAGCGAAACTGAACTCGCTCAGTTACGCACACGCCAATCGGATTCTCTCTCATCTAATCTGCGACGGCACGCATTCAAGACCTCGCACGTGCAGCAAGACGAAGCCGAAGCCGAAGCAAACCCTCGTTTCCGTGGTCAGAGAAAACATTCGATTCATCATCAAGAATCAACATGTACAGCAGCTAAGACTGAGAAAGTTGCAGATAGGGAGATGCGGGAATTTGAATTGGTTAAATTTTCATTATACACATTGAATAAGGACATCAGGCAGCTGGACGAGGAAGGAAGCCATTGGCGACTCCTATCTGTCTCTCTCCACACTTGTGAAGAAGAAGGTCGAAAAGCCTAAAAACCCTCCCGAAGAAAAATGGAGACAGCATGAACAAAGATCTTAAGGGGAAAAAAATTATGAGACAGGAGGAAAGCTGAAAAGATTGAGAGCAAACCCACTTGACAGTGTTCCACAATTTGCAAATTTAAGCTCTCCAATCAGCCAACCAACCAAAGCAAAACTATCATCTATCCTCCCTCCAGAACAAGCAATTTCCTTCCTTCCGAAAAATAAAGCAGCAGCATACTTTCTCACAGATGACCCCCACCCCTGCTATTAGTTTACATCCCAGAGCGAGCGGATCCGCTGCTCTTCATGACTGGGGTTTATTAAGAAACAATGGTGCGTGGCGGCGATCTTTGAATTTTTATGAACCTTCAACTTCCATCAAATCAAACTGTGGGTATAGATGACACCCTGGATATTTACAGGCGATGTTCACGTTCGTTTCTCCCTCCAAATAAACCCCGATTACCTTGGAAGTCCACTAGAAGTAGGTCGAACGTGCCCAACCCTTTACACCTCTCGCCCCTGAAAATCTCGTCGTGTCGATCATCACATCAAGGAAACAATTTTCTCCCCAATCTTCTGGTTATTGAATCGTTCTCGTGAGCTTACACTTGGAAATGAAGATCGTGTCCGAATAATTCAGACTACAGAGCTTCAAAAGTTCGGACGATCGTTGCTTTAGGACGGGATCACACCCGCTCTGGATCACAAGGAGGAGCTTTGCAGCAAGGCCCGCGTCGACAGCAACGGACGAGCATTCTTGGGGAGCGAGGCTGCACACAGCCCACAGGATCGACAGTGCATACTGCGTACACATCTCGGAGACTCTCATTAGCAATCTGACCATACTTGGGATCGTGCTTTGGCAATCCTTAAGGGCCAATTGTCCTTCGGGCAATGAGGACAGCGTTTCCAATATGAAAAGAGCTAATTCCAAGCATTCGGAATCCAAATTGGGCAGCAAATGGACCAATTGGGGCACAGCCCCAACACTCACAAACAAGCTCCGCACTTGCTTGTGCAAGCATATGGTCCTGAGGAGTTTAAGCCCAGGCAAAGTTCCGTTGGCATACCTCTTATCCTTCACCAGTCTCATTAAACCCACCAACAAACTATGGCTTGAGACGATTTCTGATCGAAAATCCTTCTCCTCCATCAGCGTTTCGATCAATCGGGTACAGTTGATCTTCGTCTCCATCGACCCCTCATTTAGCATGTCCACCACCAATGAGATCTTCGCGGGCTGCATAAGGTTCGTTCTCGATTCCGAATCAAGAGACAAGTTGACAAGAATCGCAATAGCTTCGGAACCCACCGCGTGGGAAGTGAACCGGCCCAAAAGGCCGGAGACCACTGCCACCCCACCCCCGTCCACGACGGCCTTCCTGGCCGTGGCATGAGACGCCACCACTTGTCTGAGCTCCTTCAGGGCCTGGACTCTGGCTTGACCCTTCACCTTCTTCAAGGTCTCGACTAGCTCCGACGCACGACCCTGCACATCCTCGGATCTCTTCTTCATGAGCACGTACTTATGGGAAAACCAGGTGTATATCAGATGGTAAAGGGTCTTATTCGGAGTGACGGAATCGTCCCACAGCTCTTGCATTGTGGTGGGGCAAGTGAGGTGCCCCAGGCTGAACCATTTGAGGATGTTGGACCTCTCGTAGGTTTGGCCAGTGCACAGGGTCACCGGGTCTTGCATCGGCTCGAGCGAAATCGGGCAAATGAACACGGAAGGCACTTCAGACAAATCCAGCTCCTCAATCATTTTCTTCAGATCCAGTTTCTCCCCGGCTCCGCCCGCGGGGACTCCGCCGCTGCCCAAACCGCCCAAAACCCCATCTTTGACCGCAGTATCTAGATCTAGAACCTGCCCATCTTCATATCCAGCAAGCCCCTCCCGTTTCGAGGGCTGGAACATAGGCATTTCGAAACCCTCTCCAAGGAAACCCAACCAAAAACAAGAAACCCACCAAAGCCCCGTCAGAATCACAGTAACCGCAACCACCCCAGGGGCCACATTGCATCCAGGTCGCAAATCAGATATGAAGAGCGAGAGGAAGCGAGAAAATGGAAGCCCCCTAGTTCCTCTCCACTCATTGACTACCACCACAAGCAACAACCAAAAGGGAAGGAGGAGGAGAAAAAAAGAAATACTCTCTTTGTCGTGTAAACCCCTCTGCACTTCGCTTTTTTTTCCAACTGCTTTATCTACTCAATCTCTTTCTGCGGTCAAAAGACTCATTCCCATCATAATACGCATCAAAAAACAAGCAATCAATTCCCTTTCACTTCCTCCACAAGCTTCAAAAGGGTCAAATCATCAACCCCAAGACCATAAAAAACAAAGCAGGGAAAATGACCAAGAAGAAGATGATGAAGATGAAGAAGAGGATGCAAGAGACCACCCCTCAAGACAACTCCCACGAGATCCCTCAACAATCTAGCGATTAGCCTCAATAATTGAGCAAGGAAACGGGGACCCAAGATTAGAAAGGAGCGATGCTATGAAGAATTGGGAAGAGCTAAAGAGGGTAAATCAAGGAAACACCATACCGACCTAGGAGAGAGAAAGGGCAAAAGAGGAGCAAGGAGGATAAAAGAAGCAGCCATCCCTCTCCCTGTAAAAGGCTCTTCTCCCCCACTCTCTCTACTGCTGCTGCTCTCCTCTTTTTGGGTCAGTCCCGGTCGTTTACTAAGAGAAAAAATAAAAATACCGCCCTCCTCCACTTTAAATCTTTTTAATTTTCATCACGGAAATAGAGGAAGCTGAAAAAAAAAATGAAAAAAAAAATTTTGGATTTTTTTCTTTTTTTTTTGGGTGTCTGGGGTGTTTTCAGATTCCGGGTGACCGGGAACCACGGGCTGTAGCCAGTCATTAGACCCCCCTCGGCCAGCGAACCACACGTGCAGTCAAATCACCTGTTTGCCGTAATCTCCCTGCTTTCACTGTTTACCATCACTGTTATTATTACTTTATTAACACCCCCCGCCCTCCCCCAAATTCATGATTAAATTAAGTTAATTATATGTTAAACACAAAAAAAAAAAGGCAAGCTCGGACCAAACACCTTGGATCTTTTCGCATATGACTCCAATTCCCACTTTCGATTGCTGTTGAGCGTGCCTTGGATCTCAGCATTCGAAAAAGCATTATATTAAAGGCGTTTTCGATTCGATTGGGGGTTGAGTTGGTGGTGCCGAGGAGGGGGAAAAGAGGGCATTATGCGGTCAATCAACTATGGAATCAATTGAGTTAGATGGCCAGAAACATAAACAAAAAAATTTGATGAGGTTAGATGGCTTTTGTTCATTTGCCAACCGCAAAGACTTGTTTAATCATTTGGCCTATGATCACATTAACAATTTGCTTTTCAAAATGCTAGTCAAATACGTTTGAAGTATACTTTATACATATTCGGAAAAAAAGAGTTAGTATGTTAACAACTGCAATATGCCTTTATTCGGTTATTTAATAAGTGCCTTGAAGATACACTTTAATAATATGTATAAATTTTATTTTGCACAACTATCGGCAAAAAGTAAACGAGGCATAATTAGCGAGACATCGATTTCGATAATTCAAATTTAGTAAGACTCACCACTCTTCATTTTATGTATTCATCTTGTTTGTTCAAAATTCGTTTATATGGTGCTGAATTCTTGTCGGCATGACCGGAATAATAACATATATAGTTGTTTAAATCAAATCATCAATAATTAAAAAGTTATAAGATATCTTGTTGGTAAACCAATAGAGAGGAGGAAAAGAACTACACAAGTAAAGAATATTTTTTCATATTGTAACTTGTTTTGTTAAAAAAAATTATTCACAAGAGTGCATCGCTCACTTGAAAACATTATCCGATTCTTTTGTTATCTTCTTTAGGAATATTATGTAGTACGTTATACTTTCTAAAGAAAGTTTGCCATGCCTTATTTTTTAATTGGAAACTTACAAGCCAACGTAGCCCGTAAGCTACTTTCCATAAAGAGATAACTGTCAACTCACTTGAAAAGTATACATAAATCACTTGAAAGACATCATATTAGCATAAGATCGACCGGCATAAGTAAAATATACTAGAGAGAGTAATTGTGGGGTTGGCAATGTTAAAACATGAATTACTGAGAGAAAATCCGAATACGATATGACCTGATACAATATACTAATTTTATATGTCGACATAAATTGACATGAATTAACTCGTTTTTGTCATAATTAAATTATTTGGCATGTAGAATTAAAATAAAAATGTTTCAGCACTGACATCAGTTTAAATCTTCAATGAATTTTCCGATAGCCGGATATTCGTGTCTTTACCCGAGATTATCAAAGCGCTAAAAAGCGTTCAAACGCAGCCCGTCTGCTCATAAAGTCCCGACTTGTATTCAAACCATCCTCGGTCAAAGCAAAGAAACCCTAAAAAGCCTTACGCCTAACGAAAAAGATAGAAGAGAGAGAGACACAGAGGACAAACTCGTCTTTTGATGGAACTGCAAATTTTAAAAAGATGGGGGGCCATAGAAAAAAGGTTTTTATTATACCCGCACGAAGCAAGAATGGGCCAAAGAAAAAAAGAAAAGAAAAAGGAAAATTGCAGAAAAGGACAGTCCAAGCTTTGCTAAAGTCCATCGGAGACCCCCACGGGGACGAGGCCGATGGGGAAAACTTTCGTTATTTTTTTATCGTCGTTAAAATCGATGTTAATTATAATCGTCCTAATTATTTATTAATCGATTCAGTATTTCAAATTCCAAGAGCCCTCCCCCCTCCCCACCCCCCTTTATTTTTTTCTCCCTTTTCGGATTAATCGAGAAAAGGTAAATAAAATAATTATTAGTCATCCTCCCCTTCCCGTCCGCACGTGGGACCCACCTGCTTTTCCCCCGCTTTATTTAATTGATTTAATTTATTTTTTAAAAAATTCGGGGGCTTGATTAATTTTCGAGGGCTAAAAAGTGCCAGCGAAGCAAAGGTTTGACCGTGACAGGGGTGTTTTTTTGTTTGCTTTGACTGTACGCCTCGGGTGGTGGTGGGGCTTATCCGGTCTTTGCTTTGACTGCTTTTTTCGCTCTCCTCCCCTCCCCCACCACCCACTCGTTCACCGACACGTGGCGGTGGGGAACCGCGACCGTCTCTCTGGCTCTGCCTCCTCCTTTTTTTTATATCTCGAGTTTTTCTGTGCAAATTATTCTTTTATTTTTTTTCTTTTTGTGTGGATATATAATCTGGCTTGTGCATGTTGGCATTGGAATTGAGAGAAGTGGGGAGCGAAGATCTAGAAAATAAAATATTCTCCCTCTCTCTCTCTCTCTCTCTCTCTCTATCTCTGCAATTTCTTTTTCTTTTTCTTTTTTTAATTTTTGAATTGGGAAATTTAATAATGTTTGTTGAAGGTTGGACTGGGAAAGAGTGTGTGCAACTGAAGTGGGGCGTTGTCTGTGATTAGGGTATCAAATCGGGGGTTGGGGACTTCGTTGTTCAAAGAGGGAGATGGGGTCATGGACCCATTTTTCAGTTTTATAGATTGCCAGCTAAATTTCTCTCTCTGTTTTTTTCTTTTATATATTTTTCTGGGGTTGTCTATGCTATGGGTTGGAAATTCACATAGCTTCCAGACTGGACTCGTAGGGTTTTTAGATTGGATTTTCTTAACAAGCGCAGGTGTCACAAGACTCATTGCCCTCACTTGATGATCCATGTGAAGGATGATGGCTTCTTGCGGTGAATTTTATATTAACTTTATTGATAAGTGCTTCGTGAACAGTTTATTAACATGTCAATTAATGTATACTATTATGACGGGTTTGGCCTTTTAAGATGAGAGCCTGCTTGTAATTACATATTATACTCTTTTGATTTCTACATTTTCTTTTTTTTACCGATCTTTGGGGATTTGCTTTGTTTAAAAAAAATTTATGTTCCTCTAATGTTTAATGTTTGATTATTTGAAATAAATGAAATTTTGTTTTGACAGATAAAAGGACTATTATTATGTCATGCATAATCATCGTCTCGACAAATTGGGTCTTTTTATAAATACAATATAATTCACTAGTATTCCGGAGGCACTCGATAACAAGTCCCAATTTGATATTGATCGATAATCCTTTGGTATTGTTAAAGCTTGTTGGAAGGAAGTTAAAGATGGATGTGAGACCGTTGCTAATTTTGCCCATTTTAAGTGGTTTTTGTAAGAGAAATCAGCTTGGGCTCATAGAGTTGATTGGGATTGGAAAGTTTTCTTCCAACAACCAAAAAGGTGCATCCCCTCACGGTTTTTTTATTAGACCTAATCAATGGTTGAGTCTTGAAAGATCGGGCCAAGCTTACTATTGGGCCAAAAATTACTTCTCAAGCTTGTCCATTTGGGCTCAAGAACGGAACTTCTTGCCCAAATATGCATATTTTGCCTGTCGGATCGAGTTGACTTGGGTTAGCTTAGTGAGATCATTTCTTCATGTGTAATTAGCGCTGGAGCTGAGAGTGAAAAATAAACAAAGATAAAACCGTTTGTTTTGCGAAAAATGTAGCATTTCTAAAAAATATCTTTCAAGAAGCTATTTTTTAGGAAAATAATGATATTTTCTAGTATTCGGTTAAAATTTGAAAATGAAATGGAATATATTTTCTTTACCACGGACAAGAAAATATTTTTCTCCATGCACTCATTTTCAATAATTTTTTAAAAAAAAAATAATTCTTAATTTTTTTCTCTCTTTATTTCTCCTTCTTTCTTGGATGATTGCCAGCCATGGTGAAGGCCAGTGACTGCGCACAAGTGAGTTGGAGCCTCACCTGAGGTTGTTAGAGCTTTGCCAACCTTTGGAGCAAGCTTGGGTGAGGCTTGACCTTGTTGGAATTTGGCGAGCTCAAGCCTTGCCAAGCCTATGGGAAGGCTAGAGTTTACTCGTGGTTGGTCGCCAACCACGGCGCAATCGATGACTGGCCAAAGAAGCAGGGAAAAAAAAGAAAAAAAGAAACGGAGAAAAGAAAAGAAAAGTAAAGAATTTTTAAAAAAATTAAAATTTTATTTTAAAAAAATAAAAATAAAAGGAAATGTTGTTTGGTGAAAATAGTTTCTGCTTTAGAAGCGAAAGAGAGAGAATGGAAAAGCGAAAAACATTTTCCTCTATTTTTAAAGATTTTTTTTCCTTTGATGGAAAATGTTTTCCCTCGCCAATTCATTTTATGTGAAATGAGAAAATCCGAATAACGTTTTCCTTGTAAAATGAATGGAGCCAAAATATCCTCAATATATATTGTATCTATTTAATTTGAAATTAAGTGAAAGAGAAATATATCTTATTATATGAGCAATACTCATATTTCGAATTATAGCTTTTGTTAATCACATGGATAAATGCATTATTTTTTCATTTAATTTAAAATTAAATTAAATTAATTTGGATGAATTTCACTTTTCCACTAAATTTAAACATTAGGACAAAAGAATAAATATCGCACCTTGGTTCTTTTAAAATGCACTTGTTTTAAATAAAGCTTACCTCCTTTGAAGCAAATTTGTTTAGCAACAAATGAAAATAATTGTTTCCCATGAAATTGAGATGGTGTAAGAAAAAAATTCACATAAGATTAGTACACCGTTTTTAATTTATTAATTTATTAATTAACAATTAGTCAATTACATAAATTAAATTCACATTTATCCATATAAAAAAAAGTATAGACACCTAGTTTTTTTAGTAGGATTTGAACAAATTTTGACTAAAAGTCAACCTCATCAAAATTTCAACGGAAGAGTACAATTGGATCATGCTCTACGTGAAATTTACAACTATATTTGATTTGTGCAAATTAGATAGTCATATAGTCAGAAATCACGACTTCTAATTGTAATTGTTTGATCTTAAAGGTGATGGGAAAATCATAATTATGGCATATCGGTTGATGAGATCTCAAAGATTTGGTCTAGTATTTAGGTCTCTTGAGAGTTATTTTGATTGAAGTTTTCTCAAGTGAGATATTATAACTTTTTGTCTTTGCTGTCCATTTGGTCATTTCATAAAAATTTACAGTCCCATCAGTTTTCATAAAATTGGATTGCATTTTTTTAAAAAGTTCGGGTTGCAAACTTTCTAAGCATGTGAAGATTGGGTCGACTGGACACATGATGAAATGGGTGATTGAAGTTAGGTCAAAAACCTTTTTATAATGTGTTGCCATGTGTCAATTATACGAGCAGTCCACCCTTGTACCAACACCATACTTAAGATGTCGGAAAGTTTATTATTTGGATCAATTGATTAATTCACCTTAAAAATCAATATATAGACCTTTCAGCACCATAAGAATAAAAACAATGTAATAAAGAAAATATAGTTCATTATCCCAACCACTAGTTTGGCCTGATTTTGAGAAATGTGTTATCCCAACACTTTTTTAAAAATCGAGCCGTATATTTGGAAAATTGGGGTCATGAGCTTTTTGTAGGCGTAAAAAAGTGGAGGAAACGGATATTCGATGAAAAAATTATATATAGTAAAAGTTTAGTCAAATTTAGATATAAATATATATATACATATCATTTTTCAAAATTAATAAAAAAAACAAACCGAGGACTTTCAGTCAGGCCAACCCACGCTGCCACGTGGCAATACTGAGGGTTGCCTAGCCCTGCATCAGTGCCATGCTGGACGTGCGTCGCGCCCTGCGCAGGCTGGGCTGGCCCTTTGCAAGGCCCATATAGCCTTTTTACAAGATTATTTGAGCCTTTTGCGAGGTCCTTTTAACCTTTTTCAAGGAACCTTGCGCGTGGTAGTCCCACAAGCCCAAAATTTCCTTTAAATGGCGGTTGATTTGCATATTTTTCTTAAGGTAAACTCTCCATATTTCTTCTCTCTTTCAATCATAATTTCTCAAGTTCTCAACACTAGTAACTTGTTCTTATTTTGTTAATGAACTCTGGTGCAATTAAAGCTCGAAGATTCGGCGATCCTAGGCATATACGAATCGATGAAAACTAATGTGTCATCGAGTAAGGGCTTTAGATCCCTTAAAGAAAATTAGTATCGTCATAATACTAGATTTAGGTTAGGAAATTAAATAATCTAGTTCTTACTGCATTGGGTTAAATTGGACTAGCAAAAAAATTGGTTGTCATAATGTCAAAATTAACCTTTGAAATATGAAAAAAGAATACTTTTATTACCTCACTCCACTTAAATAAATCTAGAAACTTCTATACTACTCTAGACTATTATTATACTTGTTAATCTACATTTCCCATTTTCTAAAAAACTTTGGAAAATTATAGTTATTTTTCCTAAAATGCTTTCAACTTTGAAAATCAGGATTGTATATGGCGAGAAATGGAAAATACTGAAGTCTAAGCATACCAAATAATAACATGGCTTCGTCAATTTTAATACTAAATATGCATCATAAAATAAAATTTCATTTAGTTAATTGCACATGCATACTTGGGCTCTCCTATGTCTGTACCAATTCGTAATTGATGATTCAAGTTCTTAACATGCAAGATCATTTTCATTTAGAGTCCCTACAAATCTAATTTTAATGGGTCGATTAGAAATCCAAGTAAAGTATCAGGAAATAATGAGACAAGAACTTGGTTAGTTAGATTATTCTAGCGCCCTTTTGGTACTTTTTTTTTTATTTAAAAAATATTTTGCAAGCAGCTTGAATTCATCTTAACTTATTCACCAACATTGGCATTGATAACGCGTGTGACATCCCTAAATTAACTCACTCGAGCTATTATTTGCTTTAGTCAGTCACATATTAAGCCTCACGGCTTTGTCCTTTGGCATACAGGCATTGATTTTCTTAGGAGATCACTCATCCTAGTAGTGCTTGAGCTTTTGGAGTTTTAAAGCAAAGCTTGCTATTATGTCAAAAGGTGCATTCGTGGGTTAATTCCAGTTTACACCCCCCCTCACAACACAAAACATAATCATTCTTCTCCTATTTGGTGCGTAGTTTGGATTAATTCTACCATCTTTGTCATTCTAGAAGCTTGCTAAAAGCTGCTCCTTATCCAAACCCTCCGACCTTGACGACCACTCCATGTTCTTATCAAACCGGGTCGTTATAATGCAGGTGTGCAACCATTTATGAAATACTCAATAATCAAAGCAATAAATAAATTGCAATGGTAGGAAAGAAATACTTATCTTGAAACAATGCAAACCGCTGCAATGTTATTTAGAAAAAAAACATATGTTCCTCATAAATGTGGTTTCTAACTACCACACAATTGCAATCGATTAACTTTTGGGTTTTCACTTATTTAAATGAAACCTAAACTATATGTAATGCTAGCTTAATCTAAATGCAATGACATAAAAAATATTATCTATTCTATCATGACATGTTATTTAACTCCGACCTAATCTTAATGGTGGGCACAAATTAATGCAATTATTTTGGCATGACCTATATTTCTAATTAAATGGCCCTAAACATCAACCACTAAATGATATGTATATATGACATGGCATTATAACATAAGGATAACAATCCGTTTTGAATATCTCAGACGATGCCCAAATATTATTCAAAACACCCTTTTATTTATTTATTAATCTTTAGGTGCCTTAGACAATATCGAATCATCTATCAATCATTCCTCTTTGAATGGCTTCGACGAAATCCAGGCAATTTAAAGGGTTTCAAGAAATCAATAGACAATATCTGTGGGGTGAAGAATAGACACTTGTCAAGTGGTTTGGAGTTGGATTCATGCCTCAGATTACTTTATCTCTCCCACAAGGTAGGTAATGTCAAGTACGTTTTTGTCATTTGGACTAGCATGCATCATGACGTATTGCATTTAAAAATGGGACTCATAATCCCGGTGAAAATACCAGTCATTTTATTTGCATGGTCAAAATTTAGGTAACAATGTGTCTTTATATGCAATCTCTTCGAGCCTGCCTTTGAAAAGGGATAGTTGTTGACACTAAAATTTTGGCCAACCATATAAAATTAATTGCATAGACAATTGGGGAATAATCTTTAGCCCATAAATAAAAATATTATAGTTGAATTGCATAGCATATATTTTTTAGGAGCATTTAGCATTTAATTTAGTTCGTTAATTGCGTTGGCATTGGATTGGCAGTAATGAATGGACCTAAATTAGTCGCGTGGATTAGAGCCAATACTTAGTAAAATTTGGCCAACACAAGGGAAGCAAGAGGTGAAAATTCCAAGCCTAAAATCAGAATACTTAAGCTTTAATTGAGTTGAGTTTAGCCCGTTAAAGTTAAAGACTTTGAGTTTAATCGGACTAAGTCCTAAAGATCAAGCCTGTTGTCAATTAAGCCCACAATTGGAGAAATTTGGCCAACCCATTGCACACATGCTTGGTCAAAATTCATGGAGGGAGAGGGTGCCTAAGTGAGTTTAGTTTAATTAATTTCAGCCCATTCAAGTTTAATTAGACTTAGGCCTTATTAATTAAGGTCCATTATTCAAATTAAGGCCGAAATTAAAGAGCTCTTTTAAAAAGCTCGTGAAAGACCTAGGTCTACACTATATCTAGGTCTTCGTTATCGATTAAGTGGGGGGGGAGGGAATATGAGAGAGAGAGAGAGAGAGAGGTGAACGCTTGGCCAAGACTCGCCTCAGCGGGTTGGTAATCCTGGCCGTCCCAACCTCCCACGACCTTGTCCCTGCTTCCCGTGTCGGGTTGCCACCCAGCCGAGCCCTACTCTTGGTTGAGCCCGTAATTGAGACTTTGGTCCACTGAGCCCGTGATTGAGACTTTGCTCGACGACACGGCTGTTTCTTGCTCGTGCTAATCCGTCACTACCCCAACTCCAACTCGTTTTCAGTCACACCCCCTGCATCATCGTTGTCCAGATCCCAACATCTCGCGCTACTTCCTTTCCTACTGATCCCTGGCTGTTGTTCCGAGCTCCTGGTTGCGTCCCTTGTCCTTGCCATCGTGATCGAGCCATGCACCGTGCTCACTATACTAGCCCAAGCTGTGTCGTGAACCCCATCGACGAGCCATTCTTGACCTGTGAAGCTCGCAATTCACGAGGTTCAACGCTGCTCTACTCCATTACCACAACGACGAGCTACCCCGTCTTGTCTCGACGAACGTCCTCATTCCGGTCGTGCCCAACACTGCAGAAGTGATCTTCATCGAACAAGCAACTTTGTTTTCCTTGATCTTGTAGGTTTTCTAGCCCGAACTATGATCCGCCAGCCCTAGCTTGTGAGCCAACAGCTGGTCACGCACTAAGACGATCCTCGCCGTCGTTGCAGGAGCCGAGTCGCGGACGACCATCAAGTCCGCAAGCCTCATAGCCACCGTTCTTCAAATCAGAAACGAACTTTTAAATTAGGTAATTTGGTCCGAAATCAATTAAAATATTGTATTACCTAATTTGAATAGATTGCGATCTAATTGAACATTTTAAAGTTGTAGGCATTATAGCCAATTAGGATTATTTCTTAATTTGATAACATGACCATAGTTGACAATATGATCTCAAGCTTGAGATATGATTATCAACCACATGGAAAATCAGCCAATCATGTCCTCAAGCCGTTGGATACAACTATCGGTTTTATTTGTCACAAAATTTAGGTTGATTGATATATTTGATTATATTTCACTTGATTTGGTGCCCATCTTTTGTTATGAATGGTTATCTACGCTTGATTTATTTCCCATAAAAAATACCAAAAAAATTATCTCTAGATTTTAAATATATTAGATAGAGATTGCATGATAGAATTATGATATATCTTAGATAATCTTTTCTTAATAGATTAGAATAGATTTATCTAGACAATCCTGCATGTTTAGGATAGACTCTAGATTAGATTGTCCTGATGAGTTAGGATAGTTCTAGGTAAGATGCATATTTAAATAGATTTTAGAAGATTGAGATAATTTTTCGGTTTAATCGAGGATTGTCTTACTAATTTAAATTATATATTATCTTGCTCTAGATAATTGATTTTTAGTAAATTTATAATTACGAAATTAAAAAAAAAATACAAACGAATCATCTTTGAATAGATTAGAACCCTTTCCTATATAAGATTGCATGTTTTCATTAATGAAATTTATTTATTCCAAATTTTAATAGAAAATCCAAAAATATAATATGTATGTTATTAGGGTAAGCATTGTCCGGGTGGGGCGATTCCCACCTTGCAATCGAGAGCCACTCACTGAGGATTGATTCCGAAAAATGTGAATGGGGACTTGTCCGTTGGTTCCATGGATCCAATTGGGAATCGGACCACCAGCGCAGTCCGGTCCGATTCCCAAATGGATCCATGGAATTGGTCTCCAATCCCTACAAAATTGCATTCATCAATTAATATTATGGTGAATCTATTTTTTATTTAGAGCACCAGAGCTTATTCGGCCTTATATTCGTATTGAATTGCGAGCCATTGATTTTGATTAAGGGTTGAAAACTATAGCACGAAGAATAGATTATACTCGTTAGCTAAAAACTTAATTTATTTGAAGGTTATGATGTGGTCCTTTTAGGGTTTTCCAACATCGGAAACAGGTGGAGACTTAGGCTGCGTTTGGTAACATTTCTGTTTAAAAATTGTTTCAGGGAACAGAAATAGAAAAAATTATTTCTGTTCTGGGGAACAATTTTTGAACAAAAAAAAGGGGTTTGGTAAACTTGTTCCGGGAATAAAAAATGAACAGAAACAAATTTGGTAAATTTGTATTTTTTTTTTAATTTTTTAATTTTTTAATTTTATTTTCTTTATTTTTTTTTCTTCTTTTGGCCGGCGGCCTCGCCCAGCCACCGGCCAGGCGAGGCTGGCTTGGAGGTGGGCTCTTCGCCGGCTGCGGCCGCTCGCCCCGCAAGGCGAGGCCGAGCCTCGCCGGCATGCTCGGCTCTCGACGGCGTCGCCGACCCTCGACGGCCGGTCGTGGGCCATGGCCGAGGCCGGCGACCGGCCAAAGAAAAAAGAAAGAAAAAGGAAGAAGAAAAGAAGAAGAAAAAGAGAGAAATGTTTCTGAATTTTGTTCCAGAAACAAGAAACAATTTTTTTTTTTTTTTTGTTTCTTGTTTCTGTTCCAGATGTGTTTCTAGGAACAAAAAAACAATTTTGGAACAAAAATGCACCCAAACGCGTTTCTGTTCCTTTTTTGTTTCCAGGAACAAAAAAACAGAAAAATTGTTCAAAAACAGAAAAAAGAAATAAAAACAAACGGGCCCTTAGACTCCACCTTAAAAGTCCTAATCTCTACGGATGTTAAAATATTAATTGCTTGATTCATCTTTTTCCAACATTAACCTAATTTAATCATGGGAATTGTTAAGAAGAGACCTAATTATACTCATGAAACAACTCGTTGGCTCTTAATTTCGTATCATAATGACAAAGGGTCACAACATTTATAGACATCTCCAATCTGTTCTCTCCTTCCTCTTTGTTTGTTCATTTTTTTGGTTGAAAAAAACAAGTAAATGGATTATTTTAATTAAAAAGAAAAGCAAGGGTACTCTTATTACATATCCAAGAGACAAAATTAGTCAATAATATCCAATAACTACAAATATACATTTATCTACATATATATGGTCAAAAAATTACAAAATAGTTAAGTAATTAAGATGTTTTTTAATATATATATATATACACACACACACTGATCGGTCTAGGTGGGTGGCTAGCGGGCAATTTTACACCTAGAACTAGGAACATGACCAAAGCTCACAGGTTCCACTAAATTGGAATCTTGAATCGAATTGGACCGCCGCTTCTGGTCTAGTCTAGTTCGGTTCTGGGCCGTCCAAGCGGTTTCTAGTTCTTTTGCATACCCCTATATGTTATATATTTTGCATATTTTGTTCATTTAATTAAAATCACATGCATATAATATAGGTTAGTTTTCATTTAAATATGAGAAAACCCAAAAAGAATTAACTAAATTTATTTAGAATTCATGTTAGTCCAGGCATAGCATTTTTAATAAGTACTTTGTGATTGTTAGGGGGTCAATTTGCTTGCATTGAGATATGTAAATTTCTTTCCTATCTGAACTATATATTTATTGTTTTGCTTTCTTGAGTATTACATTAATTGTTGCGCACTTATATGATCACTTTACATGTTAGTGCTTAGGTTAACATCAACTTAAGATGCCTGCAAAACATTTTTTTTAAGAGAAAAGATATGAAAGGGTGTGAGAGTAATTTAGTGTAATCAAATTCCAGAATCCATAATCTTTGATTTGTAGGAGTAAAGTAAATCTCTTAATACTTTATTTAGGCTTCTAATCGACCTATCAAAAAATAGATTAGTGAATAGCCTTAATTGAAATGAGTTTACATTTTAAATAACATGAACTATAATTTGCGAATTTGTATGGGCTTGGAGAGGCGAGTAGGTGTAAGGTTAAGGCACACATGATAACTATTTAATTTCTGATCAGAAATATATATTTTTTTTTTGTTTTAGAACAAGTTTGTAATGAAAATCCATTTGATAACTCAATTTTATTTTTCTATTTCTAGAATAAAATTTTAATCCAAAAATAGGTTTGTAATAGAAATAAGAAGTAAAAATTAATACTTTTCTATTTTTGGAGCAAAAATGAGAAATAAAATCTCTTTTCATCCCTTGCCCTCGCTACTAACCTATCGCCTATGTTGCATAGACACGTTACACGTGCTTTCGTGTCGTGTTCGACACGTGTCGGAGCATGTCGGACACGTCGACACGCTCGGATATGCTCAGACACGCGTTGACCGTGTGTCAGATTTGTTAACACGTGGTCAACTTTTGTCGACACGTTTTGACACGCGTGTCCAAAAGACAATGGAGGGTGGAGGTGAGGGCAAGGGAGTAGAGATGAGGCCGCGAGTGAAGGCGAGCCCGCGATAGCGAGAGAAGGCTAGAGAAAGAGGCGAGGGCTGTGAGGAGGAACTTCACGAGGGAGGTGCGCGTGGGGGAGGGCGACATCGTCGAGTGGGGCGGCGGCGACGGCAGGGGGGAGGAGGAGGAGGAGGAGTTCGCGGTGGTGTACAGCCTCTAGGCGCACAGGGACCGCGTGTTCCGCCTTCTTTTCCGATCCCTTTTCACTGAAATTTTTTCTAGGTTACTCCCTTTTCCGCTCCTTCGGCGAATACTGGTGCTTTTCTTGATCGAGTCTTCAATGCTTTCAGAGATAGGCGTTGTGCGGCAACGAGGAGGAGAAGAAGGGGTTGCTAGGGTTTTGAGAAGGAAAATATGAGAAGGAAAATAAAAGAATAAAAAAGAAGGGACTTGGTTGGCGTGTTGGAGGGAGGGGGAAGTGATGGGCTGTCAAGTGGTGGGGAGGGAAAAAAAGTGAAAAAAATTTGGGGGTGGGGAAAGAGACGAGGGAAGTTTGGGCAGGGGGGGTTGGGGGTGGATTTTGAAAAATAAAAGTAAATTTGGGACAATGAAATAAATACAAAAAAACCTTTGTAAATTCATAATAGGTTCTTTTTTTAATTAATTAATTAATTAAAAATTAGATTAAAATTAATTAAAAATAAAAATATTCATTTAATACATAACGTGTCCCAACATGTCGGAATTTTTAATTTTTGAGAAATAATGTGTCGATGTGTTGTGTCGTGTCGAGTGTCCATGTTGCGTGTCCGTGCAACCTAACCTATCGCCCATTCGCCAGTGCTTGTCGCTAGCCCCCTTGTCGCTACCGTTGTTTGAGAGAGAGCATTTTTGTGTTGTTATCAAATGAATTTCTAGTTCGGGAATGGAAATGTTGTATCGTTATTAAACACGTATTTTTGTTAAGAAACTCATTCAAGAATAAAAATTAGAAAAATCAATTTTCGTTTCATAAATCAATTTTTTGTTAGAATGGTTATTATTCGCACCCTTAGTATTCCATTAACTACCCCAGATGATTCCCTTTTGGGAGGGTCGCGACAATACTATGATGGGATCATGAGGGATAAGGCAGTAAATTTAGTGTGATGAGAATACCTATAGCTAAATTTGGAGTGGAAAAAGCGTGAGTTGTATACAAAGTTGGTGGTTTTTAGTATCCAGATTAGTGGTGGATGTGATATCCTGATTTTCAGGTTCTGTTTTCAATTGAATGAGTCGGGCTTTTCATCGACGCGCCTATGGCATTTTTCTCTGAGTTGGCCACTCATGAGATAACTAGCCTATCGGGTGAAGCCGTTAAGGAATATAAATGCAATAGACTTAAGAATTCGACCGGGAATCGACTGCTCGACCGTGCTAATCTACAAGGGTCATTACGACACAGTTAAAAATCGATTAGAGGCTGGAGATAGGTCGATTCGACAGATGTGTGTGATTAAGTGTGAGTGATTCCACCTAATTGAAAAATTCTCGTCGAATGGCACTACACCGATTTTTCTGTCATTTATGTATCCTGTGCCCATATTTGAAACCTAGAAATTTTCATGATAACCGAGAGTTGCCAATGAGTCGAAGATGCACAATATGGATCGAAAATAATCGACAACGGGTCAATTGCACTAGAAATTCCTAAAAGTTACCCGGTAGATTAGGTCACGCTAAAATTGCGCCATATTGAAATTAACTGCGAATTTAAACCCGATCACGATTCATTTTAGGAACGTCAACTCATCCTCCGAAGATTTTTTTTCAAACCGAGATTTTTGGCTAAAAGTCAAAGTAGGGCCGTTTTTTACCGGGAAAATTAGAGGACCGTTTTTTACCGCATTTTTGGGATTCAAGTTGGACAAATCGATGAGGAAAAACCCTAAGAGGGACGATGGCATCTTCGCTTAATTTATGAGAGTCAATTTGAGCTCAAATGGAGAAGGATTAAAGTGAAATGGGAAGGGGAATTGAATGAAATGGGATGGCCAATGATCCAAATTCATAGGCCAAGGGGGAGACAACCTTTGGGAAGCTTGGCTGCTGCAAATTGGCTGAGGAAGACAGCCATGCATGGTGGGGCATAGAATTCAAGTGTTTTGGATATTTTGTGGCCCCTCCTTATCTTCAACAGCCTCCTTCTTCCTCCTTGCTCCTCTTTTATCCATTGTTGAGACTTTTGAAGCTCCAAAAATTGTAGATAAACCAGCCCTCACTTCACTCTCTCTCTCCCTCTTCAGCCCCAAGAAGTTGCAGCCCTTTTCTCCCTTGTTTTCCTTCTCTGCCCGTTTCTGCTCCAGTTGACATTCATGTGAAAAACCGAGTTAAAAGTTGTCTTCCCATGATAATCAGCCTTCGTGCCACCCACCACTGTGCTCAGGACATCCAGTATGTACAGAAGGACCTCACTGCTCACCGAAAAGAGCCGTCGGTTGATCCGCCCATCGGCCGGAAGCCGCCGCTTGCCGGTCCATCGGTCCGCCTGGCAGCTTGCACTGTTTTGCGTTTTCAATCATTTTTCTCCCATTTTGACCCTTTCTCCACCCATCCCAGCCACCAGCAATTCCCCCTTGACCGCCAGGTGCCGCCGATTGCCGACCATCCCCTCGTCGGAGCTTCGATAAACCGCCCAACTCCGTTTCTCCTCTAACAGTCCAATTTTTTGGAGTTTCAGTGAGAGTCCAAGTTGTTGTTGTTCTGAGCTTGGGACCGCCTTGGATTGTAGTGGTTGAGGTTCCTGAGCATAGCCTCTGTCGTTGCCACCGCGTCCGTGTCTCCGGCCCATTTAATGGGTGAGTTTAGCTCCTAATTTTTTAATTAGTGCCTAAACTTGCTTATGATGTTAATTATGCTTAAGGGTTGATTAGATTAGCTTAAGTATGGGTTAGTGATAATATATAATGTTTAGATTAGCCTTAGAATGGATTAGTGTTAATCTAATTAGTGAGATTAGCACATTTGAAGATGGTTTAATCCAATTCAGTGGACTTTCTGTGGTTCTGATCTCTAGACCCTCGTTGTTCGCCATTTTTTTAGATCGAAATGGGTTGCGAATTTGAAGTCAATGGCTTCTTGAGAAATGTTTTAGACATATTTATCTACAATATATATTTTAGTCAAGATTTTTAGAGATTTAAAAGTATGAGATTTCAACTTGCGCGAGTGGACTGTTTCTGTCGGTTAGGACCGGTAGTAGTTCGTGATTGTTCTTGATGCTTTGCTTGCTTTAATTAGTGTTTAAATGAATTTTGGATTTAATTTATTATTTATTAAATTCTGAAAGTTTACTGTTCACGAATATTCACGCGCACTATTCACGTGCACTATTCACCCAAGAATGAAAAGTTGTCCAATTTCATGTGTTTTGATCTTATGAGGTGATTTGAGTGTATAAATGATTGGGCATCCGCATGAATCGAGTGATTTTTACAAAAAAGGAAAATATGCCTAGTTCGAGGGACGTTTTGGAAGAAAATGATTTGAAAGTGTTTATGCAAGCATGTATGCATTGGCTAAGTGCCAAAGATAAAAAGGGAGTTGTGATGGTGTGCTTGCGTGATCATCAAGTCGAATCCGTCCCCCGCTGTGTGTCGGGTAGATCGTGCCTGTGTGGCTGTAATCAGATAGTGCCTATGTGGTGTAAGATCGTGCCTATGTGGCGTAATATTGTGCTTGTGTGGCGGTAATTAGATCGTGCCTATGTGGCGGTAATCAATTGGAGCGTATGATAGGTAGTGCTTGTGTGGACGTATTGCTGTGTATCGGATGTGTGGCCATAATCAATTGGATCACATATTTTATGGCACGCACGCATGAATTGATAATGTGCAGGGTGTGGCAATGGCCAGGTAAGATTGCTTGTGACAGGACTCGTATGTGATTGATGAATTGCATCATCTAATGGCCATGTGCATTGCATGTATTGTGTTGAGATTTAACGTGCAGAGTATGGCATATTGGGTAAGGTTGCATGTGAATCGATTTGTTGATTGTTGGTTGTTAGTTGTGGCTTGTTTGTGGAGTGGTTTTGAAGAGATACCCTGAGTTGATTTGGTGTCCTAACTGGGGGCTTAAGGGAAGGACTCACTAAGATTTATATCTCACTAGTTATTGTATAACCATTTTCAGGTCCCTAGTGTAAAGAACCAAGAGCTTGAGAAGGAAGGGTTAGGAGCAGAGATGGCCTAGAGGTTCTTTTTGAAATGGACCCCCCTGTACATAGAACTTAGGGTTGGCATCTGTGTATAAACCATATTGTTTGTAAAAGCATGTTTGGTTTGTAATTGGTTGTCCTGCTTTTCTATCCCATGTTTGTTGTTGTTAGGGGATTAGTTAATCCATTTCCGCATTTGTAATAAAATGAATGGGTCGGCGACGCGTCCTGGGAACATCGCAAATTTCTATTGACCAAGGAAGGGGTTGTTGCGTGCTCAGGGTTCGGGGCGTGATAGTGGAGACCCATGACCGTTTTGATAAGAATATCCAGCTTGTGGGCCCATTTGACGCTGGCGTGGACTCATTTAAGTCACCTTTTGTTTCTTTCAGCCATCAAAGCGTTAAGCCGAGGCTCGAGGTAATTTGAACCGGAGATAAAGGGGCAAAGGTCGTGCCCTTTGCCTTGCCCAAAAGACAATACTTCGAATGGAATTTCAAGCAAATTTATTCAATTCGAGCAACAAAACTTTGACTAAATATATCCATACTCAAAAATTTTAAATTGATAGATGGAGGGAGACACGGTCTCAAGTAAAACTAAATAATATTTTAACACTCTCTTTTATGTGTAAGCTGGATTAAGAATGACACATGGAATTTGAGCAATGGGAAGTTGACGCAAATACACAAAAGGAATAATAGTATGTCTAATACAATAATAGAGAATTCAACCCAAAAGATCAAACTTATAAGTGGAGGGAGACTTTGTTGTCAAATGACATTGGACAACATTTTAATGAACTTTACACTAGAAGATTTCAAGTTCAAAGTCCCGCGGAAATCAAAGTTGATTGGCCTAACCATCCACAACAATTACGTGACTACACTATATAATCTCTCCCCAAGTTTGGAACTTTGAAAATGAATCCTCTTACTTCCTAGGAAGTTACTCTTTGCTTCGATAAACATGTTATTATCTCATGTTCGACAATCCCAAGTTTTGACTATGCTAATTCCATAGTCGTCATTAGTATCATCATTATCTCGCTTGAGTGTCCATGCCTTGAATTTTAAGGATGCGTTTGTTTTGCTAAAAATAAGTGATTTATAAAATATTTTTCTAAAAATGATCCCTTAAATCGTTCACAAAAATGAATCAATGAAACATATTTTCATTATATATTAAAATGTTTAGACATAAATCATTAATGATAATGAAAACAAATATCATTAACTAATTATTTCAGGCAATACAAACGACTTTTAAAAAAAAAATTTCAAATTATTCATTTTCTATGAAACAAGCATGGCCTTGGATACAGGTTATGTGGTCTCCGGTCTGTCTCTCTCTTGGCCAATAAACTGAAGTCCCAATCCTTGCATTCTCTTCTTAAAAATGGAACTTGTCACTGGGATTGATACTTAGCCTGTCGGCAATCATGCCAAGTTATTTTCTTCGCAGGGTGCAATTAAACTATGTATGAGCCAATAGAACAGCTTCATTAATCCTGCTCCTGACGCCCGTGCTTAGCAGATTTAGACATCCTTTTCGAATCGTCATCTTTAATCTAGTAAATAAATGCTTGTGTTGTCTCGACGTAGAAAACGTCCCACGCCATTAACAGTTTTCGTCCATCATGACGCATGTGCTTACACGAGGATTTGGACCATTTGGAAGAAGAACATTGGACGTGAGGAGTGCGCGGGCGAGAGACAGATTCTTTCTGTGGCGGTGGGGCAAGACGGAGTCCGAAGTCTCCATTCACCTGAAGAAAAAGAGAGACCTTTCTCACCGTCCATCTCGGGTTCTTTATCTGCCTCCACTTTGAATGGGTCCAAATGGAGTAAATTTCTAAATCTGTATTAACGGGGTCAACAGGTAGACCAGTTTCCGCCCATAGTTTTGCTTCGTTTGACGGTAACATCCGTCCTTCTTGGTAATCGATACCTGTAATCCCCAAACTTTATCCCAATATATAATATTATCTCTAAATTTTTTAATTTATTTAATGTGATCCTTAAACTTTATTAAATGAGTAAAATTGTCTCTTAACTTTTTATTTATTCATTGTGGTCTTTGAACTATTCGTCTTTGAACTTTTCATACACGTTCGATTTAATCTATGAACTAGAGAATCTAGGGACTAGATTGAATCCATGGATATAATAATTTAGAGACCAGATTGAACATTTATCAAAAGTTCAAAAATCACATTACACATTGGGGTAAAGTCTAGGGATCATTTGTATTATATTCCTTCTTCATTTTTTGCATAGTCTATGTAACATGTCGTTTGCACAGATTATACCTTACTTCACATTCGTTTCAAGAAGGACGACATGTCACATTGGATTCAACTACATATAAATGGCATGCATTCAAACAACGTAAATTGCTAATGTGGCGATCTAGTCATCGTTGACTGTTTTACGTGGCACATTGCTATTAGCAATTTCTGATGAAACTTGAGCAGAAGGATTATATTAGAATTTTACGAAAATGTTTGTAACTAAATTGACATAAAATTAAAAGTTCATAATTGAATTGACATCCATACATTAAGTTTAGGATTGATTGGACATTTTTTCTTATAAAAGCCCTTGAAATAATTGCCGGTAAAGACGTGGGAGGAATAAAGAAAGGGCACAAGTTGTGAAAATATACAAAAGTACGTTATCAAATCCCTCGAAATAATTTCACGCTGATTCAGTTAGATATGCTTATCGGTAAAGGATATGCAATCTTCTTTTAAACGAGCAATTAATTGATTATCCATGTGGAATTATGAAGGCTAATAATGTTGCGAGACCATAAATCACAGGGTGCTCCATCATCAAAGAATCATGTTACAAAGTGGTTTCGGGGCACTAATTAACCATACCTATTAAGAAAATAGTTTGATTTCCAACACACAGATTACACATTAAGGATGTAAGGACAAGTGCCCTTGGAGATCCTCCGGGAGAGCAGATCTGCATGTATCCGGTAATTACTTGATGCGTGTAGGATAAAGGGACTGTCACATCCAATTTAATTATTTCGGTTCTCAAAGATTTTCGGACACCCCACTTGCTAGAAAAGTGATTTTATTTATCTCTAATTTTAGATTAGTGGAGAGAAACTTTAGAGCGAGAAAGCCGCTGGCCTCTTTTATTTAAGAAAAACGTGCACTTTCTTCTTTTTCATAAAATAAATGGTTATGATTCCTTAAAACTACCTTCAATATCCCTAAGAAGGAAAAAGCTGTGTTAGGGGTACCATTTTTTTTAATTCAAAGTTAGTCATCTAAGTGATAGATTATGTAATTACCAAAATATACTAATCCATCTATCAAATTAACAAAGCATAAAATTCCCATTCTCAGCTAGCGCCGCCACGCCAGTGCTTTTTTGTCCGAGCTCGTCCTTGCGTGATGACCTCTACCCCCATCATGCACAGCACCTCCCACCTCTCTCGCTTCTCCTAGCGCTCGGGTTCCTCACTCCAGGTGCCCTCGGAGCTCGCCATGGCTACAAGCTCGCGTGGCTGAGCTCTTCACAGAGCTCGATCTCTCGACCAGAGGTCGTCATGATCGCGAGCTCATTAAAAGCTCACACTCATGCACGCAAGAGAGTGGGTGATGGGCGGCGGCGGTCAGCCTCGTGCTGGTTGACACTTCGACGACGCACGCGCATCAGTTAATGGCGGGCAGCAGAGGACGAAATGACAAATTAAATCTTAGATCGCGCGACTAATCATCACGATGATAGCATAAGATACAAAATACATCTAATCATAATGATTAGGGATAGCTCAAATATCCAAACACACACGTGCATCCACCTGTGTAGGATATGTACGCATACGTATCCATCTATCTCCATATGAGGTTCTTTTTCTTTTTCGACAGCTCATCTATCTCCTTATGGGTAGTTCGAGGGCTTTCTTTAATTTTGTTTCCTAGCCAAAGCTACTTTTGTCGAAACTTATTTCACGACGAGGAAGGTAAGTTCCATCTCAATGACGATAGAAAAGACAGATGGCGTGCTCCATTTCGGAGGTTGAAAGATTCTTGTGAAAGCGAAAGAAATTGGTTGCCCTCCCCGTGTGATTACAGGAAACCGGAGGCTAGCCGGTAATCTTATTATATAACTTAAGACTAATTCTACCTGTACAGTGTACATGAAGCCAACCACTAAATTAATAACCTTTGACGTCATATGATGGCTCAGTTCCCTAAAAAACCTCTCATTTAGATTGAATCTCAAATTTTTCTCACTCTTTTTGTCAAAATAGAAATCACAAACTTTCACCATAATCTCAAATCTACCAATTACATCTAAAAATTATTACTAATTTCTTCAAAATTTTCAACATTTGAGCGGGTTAGAGATTCACTATAAAAAATCGTGTAATTATCAACGTCCTTACTTTTATATGGAACAATAATGAGAAAATTATCAAAAAAGTCATAAATTTATTGTATTTTTGCTAATTCAATACTAAACCTTTTAATTTGTACCCATTTAGTCTTCAACATTTTTCACGTTTTGTCAATTAAGTCCATTTGGCTTCGTTGACGTGAGTCTTACTAATAATATTTTAATATATTTTGAATCATATATATTTTCTTTTTCCTTCTTTATTTATTTATTTTTTTATCGTTAAGGGCTGACAATGGTCATTGTCTGCTGGCCACCAATCGAGGCTTGGCAACCCCCATTGGCCACTAGGTGAAAGACACGAAGCTCATGCCAATAGCTGGTGAGGCCCTTGCTCATAGCTAGGCAAGGGCTGCAAGCCCTCCCCTAGTGGCCGACAAGGTTTGTGGCCCTTGCTTATAGCTCTTGACTTCCGTCTAGTGGCCTTATGATATTGATAGTTTTAAAAAAATTAGTGGCGATTTTTGGATGCGAAGTAAATTTGGGATTCAATTGAAAGTTGGTGATATTTTTTGGACCAAAAAAAGATTTGGGTAGATAAAGATTGAACCTATAATTAAAGTTTTTTTTAAAGGGAAATAGATTGTGTATGATTGATTAGGTCTAATAAGATGAATTCACAAGGCAACCTCTCCTTTCCCTTTTTGAGATGTGCACATCAAAGTACGAGGAAAATATTCCCTATGGATTGTCGATAAGTGCACACTTGAAATTATTTATTGATCGGTAGATCTGTCAGTTAGCTAGTTTCACCTCATAATCTAGTCACAGGACTAGGAACAATTTTAATATAATGGCAATGCAGTCTTCTTTGATTTTCTCATGCTAATGGCATTTGTTGACCCACTTAAATAACAACATTAGCGTCGGCTTAGGAGAAAATTAAATTTATGGATATAAATTATTGCTATTATAATCTAATTTATGTCATACTTTTTTTTCCTGCTAAAACTAATCTATCTATGTCATATTAGGGGCGTGCATGATAATTTCTACTTCTTTATTTCTCTATTTCTCTATTCCCTGGAATAGGTTTGGAATAGAAATCTGTTTGGTAATGCAATTTGATTTTTCTATTTCTGAAATAGATTTCTATTCCAGAAATAGATTTGAAGAAGAAATTAGAAGCTAACATTTTTAACTTCTCAATTTCTGGCCAAAAATCAATTTCCGTTCCAGAATTTTTGTCATGCACACCCTAATAGACAATTACAGTGACTTTCTATTTTTTATATAGTAGCTTTCAAGTTTTTCCTGAAATATTTTGATATAGCAATAATTTTGAAAGGTCGACTAGGTATACCTAATTAAGCTATATTTCTTTTTTCTCTTTCAAAAAAAAAAATGTAGACACGGTAACCATCATCAAGTCTCCCTATTGATTTTTCTTATATAATGTAGAAAATATCGATTTTGATGATCAAGTACAACAAACCCTTCAACCATTTTAATTTAGTTTGCATATCATGTGCAACTTTAGAGAAACCAATTCTAATTAATTTATAAAGGAAATATTACTTGTTGTATGAAGTGATCTCTCTTTCGTTCATTTTTCACCTAATGACCCTAAATCACCAATTCTTCAAATTATAAAATCACGGTATTGACAAACAACTAAAACGATGGAGTTCACATGAGAGTGGACAAATTCTTAAGCTTTACATAACTAATGACCTGCTCCGTAACTTCTATTTCCCTCTAAATCTTCCAACTCTCCAATTTAGTCTCTTATATTATATGTAATAAGCTCATTTTTCAAGAATTGAATGAATCATAGATGAACTTTTCTTCCTGAAATGCAAAAGAAATGTGATTTGTGTCACCATATAATGATTGAGATCTCACAAAGTCGGACGAACCGCATTTAATATTGATTGTACTATCTTCTATCAACGAAATAGGGTGGTTGCTTTTTGGTTGAGTCAAAAATAGAACAGTTATTGCCTTCTTGTTTATGTTAAATTAACTTCTAACGTATGTGGAAAATCCGTGCTTCGCAAGTGGAAGCGGCGGCTGGCCATGAATGTCACGTGCACGTCATTGTATCTTTAACCCGGGGTACTGAATGGTAAGTTGGTTAAAGATACTGTACGATGCACAGTGGTGCAAGTTCCAACAACAATTTACCAGTGGTGGTTCGATAATCCGGTGTCCAGCTTTGGATGCCAATCCTTTTCAACGTGCAATCGCCCGCACTACCTGCCTCTCCAATCCCTTGTCAATTTTTTCTTTCCAGTGAGGTGGGAATGAGGTGGGAATACGAGAGGTGACATTAGGGAGTTTCGCCCTCGGGGTTCTTCCCCTTGTTTCTTTTTCCTTGAATCTTTTAAAAACCTGCTCATGTCTAAAATTAACTTTTACTGCATGTGGAAAATCCAAGCTTTGCAAGTGGATGCGGCGGCTGGCCATTAATCTCACGCACATGTGTCTAGTTAGTCTAAATCTTCCATTGACTCAATTTTGGAGAACTTTGTGATGTCATGAGTGATCTTAAGCACTTCCTTGCAACTACAGCTTCATTGTTCTTGTTCTGGCCAAAGAAACAAACATTTAGGGTACTCATAAATAACCATAGTCGTTACATACATGTATAACTGTGATTTTGCACAAATAAAGCAGCCACACTAGTACCACTATAATTCGAAGAATTAAAAGCACCAATCGCGTAGTGTCTCGCTTGTTTCCTGCTCTCAATAACACCCCTAGCGATTCCCAAAATGCAATCTCACATTCTCTCGTAGCTCTCTCCAGGAAATATCAAGGAATTTATCTTAGCTGCTGTAAGCTAGATAAAATAGGCATGAAATAAGCTTGAAAGTCCTAAGTTTGCAATAAGCTGGCTAACCATTATCGGAGCGCCCGCCCAGGCATGTGTTTCTAGGCCGGTCGCCCAACAACTAATGTTGAGCACCGTTTTGACTCGGACCTTTCACTCTTCGACTCGATGTTTCAAACCAAACATATTGATCTGGCAACAACTTGAGACATTAAAACAACTCCTGGTCTTCTCTTCTAACGCTAGCAGCAGCAGGGGATAAACTCGATATTAAGTATATCATGAGAACGTACAACTTCCCTGCCACAGCAGCAGATCCTGCCCTAATTGGACCCTAGTGAAGCTGCAACGTCTCTCTAGCACATTACCCTCATTTGTGCTTATAATAGAAAGACTCCTTAGATTTACATGAATAAAAACACTGTTAATACACTCACCATCGCTCTCTAGAAAGTTGTAAATACAAGCAATATACTAAACTATGCATGATTGCACAACCTAGTACATGCATAGTGATAGAGATAGTGCCCTGACTTTAAAGTAACGGTAGGTTACATCCGGTATTTCAATATGGCATTTGATAGTCTCACATTGCCACTCATCATGTAAAACTGTATGTAAGGATAACTAGTAAATTAAGGGGCGGCAAATTCTTTTTCGTGGATTGACAAAAGGCAAATTTACAAAAATAAAAATCTTGACAAACCCTAAAGTAATGTGAATTCAAGTGAATTGTAGCATGTTTAACCAATGTACAACTCTTGTTAACGCAAGTACAATCCTTCCACGTTAATCAATTTTTCGGGTTTAAGCTCATATCATTCTTGGTTTTATAAAGTAATAAAAAAGAGTAGTGTTTTATTGATCTTGAACGACCTACCTAAAGATAGGTTTCTTTGTTTAAAAAAAAAAGGAGCTAAAATAGGATGTGATCTAAGATTACAAAACCCAACTCTCTAGTCTTTAAGTCGGATTATGTAGATGCTAACATATTTTCTCTATCATTTCGTACGGAAGAAGGTATATGAGTATCTTGTAACATCCAACTAATTTGAAATGTGGTAGGCTGGTAGCTTCTTGTCGAATAATGTATATTGTAGCAAAATGACCTTAATTTATGGTAATTTGATGGAACTCATCTCCTTCGAATCCCATTTCCTCAACAAGATAGAATATTGGCACCCGGCAGGTTAAGTTCTTTTTAGTACCATAATCTTGTGTGCACAATAATAAGCACATTATCAATCGGTTGACTGAGTAAAACATGAACAAGATTGCCATATACGCAAGACTAGCTAGTAAGAAAACTCTATTTTACACGGAAGAAAGAGAAGGTTAACGTTCGTGAAGGTTGAAAATGTCCATCCTACAACTTCTAGGGACTCGATTGCAAGCGTCAGTTCACGAGCGCCGACGACAAACGACAATTTAAGATTTTGACGTTTAATCATTCGTCTCTTCTTTACGCAATAGTCCGCTGCGCATGGTTGTCTCCGGCAGGCCGTCGAGCCAGTCACATTTCCGAATAAAAAAAGGCAAAGGAGCAGCCTCATTTTCACTTTTTGTTTACGGGTTCACACGTCTCGAAATAAAGGATAACTACACCTAATCCCGAAAAATGAAGTGACCAAACTACCCTTGAGACTTTGCTGATAAATTTACCTAAAGTCTAAAACATCCTAAAACAGTGCTCTATCTCTCCTGTTCCTGACTTCCCTCCCTCCGTGTATATCTCACCGGGGTTACACCGCTCCGCCACCGTTGTTACACCCTTGTTGAGAAGGCTAGGGAGCTCGTACCCGCAACCGTCATGTGAATGGCCACTCTGGCCTCAAATGACGCCAAATTTCGTGAGGTCTGAGGCTGAGGACCTTAGATATGAAGTCATGACCCCTTGTGGTGGACATCCGATCATAATCGTAATAAGAAAGCACAAGGGAATGTACCATTCACAAATACAATTTATTCAAGAAGTACTTACTCAAATCGCCGAAGATTGTTTGAGAAACAAACATACTTAACAAAGACCTGCCGACTTGTGTAATAATATCTTTACACAGACTATTTATGCAATATAATTACACGAATACTTCACACATGTAATCCTACCACAAAGGACAAAATCAGCATTACAATCATTGTCTAATGCCCACATTGGTGCCAAAACAATTCTGACAATCTTATTAGTGTCACAACTTTTAAAAGCGACCACTTAAGTAAATCTAATAATTCAGTTTACCAAAATTCTGACATGACTAGCCAAAGTTACTTAAATGCCATTATAACGATTGTCCATAAAGTTTAGACACACGATTGATAATTTGCAATTTTTTGCTTAAAATTTATAGATTTAGAAAATTTGAAAGAATGACCTCATGACCCAAAAGCAAAAGGATATATGTGTTAGTTGTATTAAAGAAGTCCCATATTAGAGAATTAGTGTGGTGTTAGGCAGTTAATATCTAAGTAGCACCAATATCGACACGTGACACGCAACACGACACGACACGATATGCCGACATGTCGTTTCTAAAAAAATAAATAATTCCGACACGTAAGGACACGTTGTATATTAATGTATATTTTATATATAAATAATAAATTATTATTAATCTGATTCAAATTCATAATAAATAAATAATAAAAAAATCCTATAATAAATTTATACTAAAAATATTAATCCACAATTTATTAATATCATTCATTGTTTCAATTTGACAAATTCAACTCCATTTCAATAAATCTATAAAACTTGGAAAGGAAAAAAAATAGTTCATATTCTAGACTTGCATGTCAAACGTGTCGAACAAAAAAAGAAAAAAACTTGAGGGTAAATTGTATATCATGGAAAGTGAGAGTCAAACGATAAGAGAAGAAAATATTAGGTTTTTCTTTTTTCCTAATTTGTTATTTTTATTATTGATTTTTATTTTTTTCACATATATATTTTGACCATTCATTTATTGAAATTTTTTAAAATTGACCTCGCATGTCGGAATCGTATGTTAGAAACTTGCATGTTGGAATTCCGACTTGAGTGTCAAAGAGTATCGAAAAAATTAACTAGGTGTCGAATTTTCCGACACGTGTTGATCGAATGTTGGAGATTATTTGACACGTGTCGAAGTGTCTGACACAACATAAAAGCTCCTGGAGAGTGTGTGCTTTCTAGGTTAATATATCATAATTGACTCATAAGTCAATGACTTAAGTTTTTGAATGAAGGTGAATTCAATTAAATATATTAACGGACTTGAATTTGAGTTATTAGTACATATTTGACTTTTGCTAAGTTCTCTCAATAAAAATCCCAAACCGAATTCTAGCTTTGCTCCTATTTCTTTTTCATAGGAAACTACGAGGAAACTACGAGCAAAATAATATTAATAAAAAACGCACTTTTCATTAACGCTTGAATAGTACTGGCTGAATATTATATTTATTGTACAGATACTCTTTTAAAAAAAAAAATAGATCCTTCAAAAGTGGAGGCCTTAAAAACCATTATATAAACCAGCACTCTCGTGCTCCAATTTCTAAGCTCTCCTCCCGAAAGAACTCCCACTCTAAGCCCAAAGCTCTCCTGAAAAATCAATGGAAGCCCACCCGCTCGACTCTCCTCCTCATTCCTCAAACTCACTCACCGAGAATAATGCAAAACAGGGACGAAGACCCTCTTCTTCCCACATCAGCTCCATCTACTCACTTCGCAAGAAGATGAATGCCATGGCACCGAAGCGTCCTTGCGAGAAGATGCCCATAGCGCCGATGCCACCGGTCCCGAAGCAGGTGTACACGGTGGACTACGCTGACTTCAAGGCCGTCGTCCAGGAGCTGACCGGCGCACCCACAACAGTGGCGGCACCGGCACCGGCACCGGCCTCTCTCTGCATACTTCCTGATGCTGGCCGCCGTCTTGCCGTGGGGGCCACCATTACAATCGATGAAGATGACGACGTGAGCTGGCCTTTTTCTGCTGGGAATCCGGGTTTGAAGTCCAAAGCATGGATGGATCACGCAAGTGAAGATTCTCAAGAAGCATCGACAGATCAGAGCTCCGTGGCGGCTGATAGCGATCCGTTTGGGTTGAGCGTTGTGGCTTCTAGTCAGGGTTGGTGTTCGGCTGATTACCAGGTTCAGAGTCCCGGGACCATGGCGAGTTTGGAGCCAATCAACTCAATCCTCTACAATTAGTTATTTGCAGGGTCATTCTCTGTAGTTCTTATGTTTTTATATATATCTTACCTGATGTTGAAATATGGTTATGCAGTCTTAAATAAATCTTTTCTCACGTGGGAAAATAATATAATGACCTTTCTTCTTTTAAACGCAATCGCCCTTTGATGAGTTCAAAGGAAGATGCATCGGAGGCTTCGGAGGCCGAAGGAGGCGAAATGTCTAGTCTCCCTTCTTCCTCGGAAAGTAACTAGTACATCTGGTGCAGTTAGCTCGATACATATGAATCGTTAGATTTGTCATGTCAGATCCACATGCTATAATGGTTTATATGCTATCAGTCTATGTGATTTAGGTGCATCCAATAATTTCCCCCTCTCTTAGGTGACAATGGGTTGTTAAATCATCTTCACCTATGCAAATCTCATTGAGACGTTATCGGTCACTCTTACAGTAAGATTCAACATACCTCATTGGCCATAGACTATGGCTCTGTGTGTGTATAATTATAGTTTTATGATCTATACTCTCTAAAATGGGTTCTTGGGTATCATAATCTATAAACAAAGAGCTTAAGACCATGTTTGGTAGTCTTGATTTAAGTCCGAATAAGATAACAAAATATCCTATCCAATGCCTGGTGATGTCCTTGGATCAGACAAAAAGGCTAGATAAGAGATCTAGGTTAGAGAGTGAGATAAATCGGGATTGAATAAAGAAAATTGAAAAAAACTTAACAATTTTTTTCCAACAATGGAGTGACACATCCAGTTTCACTTGCCACCACACAAGGACCACCTCTATGACAACCAATCATCATCACTTCCAACCACTGTGTAAGCGCCATCGCTTATGACCGCCACCGATTGTCATCACCATCAAGCCGATCGTGCTCTGATTACTTAGGGTGAAATGGAGAAGTCACACATCATGGCCATCACCATGGAAGAACTCAAATCCTTTCATGAGTGTGCTAGATCCTTTGAGTTTGTTGTCTACAATAGAGGCGTGTCCGCCCTTATTACTTGCTGCCCCATTGCCATCCACTAGTGGACCTCTGTACACCTCTTCTTCGATGTCAAGTGGCACCTGAGCTTTGCGGACGGTGTCCAACACCCTATTGCCACACTTACATCAGCCGTTATTACCTTATCTACTAGATCATTGTGGTTGCTCGGCAACTCTGATATGGTGAACGTAAGTGAGGACTACGGTTTGGAGGTGGATTTAGCGAAACTAGCAGGAGAAAAAATGGAGGGAGTTGAAGAGAGCAGGTTTGAGATGCTAGTGAGAGAATTCAAGCAGTGAGGTGTGGATATCGTGGGAGATTGTGTTGGGCAAGTGAAATTTTCAAAGATTTTTAATCTTATCTTACACTGTACCAAACATAGCATAGAAGTGATAGAAGTGCTTGTGTTTTAGTGGAGATATCTACTAGCTTCGAATACCAATAGCATGTGCTACTATCTATAACCTCCTGTAGTGGATTCAACTCCATTCTTAAATGTTAGTTCCTAAGAGTGGATGTAAGCTTAGTTATAAGTTGAATAATCATATATCTACCGGTAAAGTCTCTTATCTCTTTATATCATTCTTCTACGTATTTGATAGAATCATAAATACTAATTCAATCGTCTCTGCTTCTACTGAAGTATTAAGTATTCCACAAAAAGGTTTTCAATTTTATTTAAAAATATCAAATTCACCCCTCTTTAGATTGTTGTGTGAGCCCTAACATGCCGGACTTTCTCAGACATATGGTTTTAGCTCGCATCTTCCTCCCTAGGAGGATCAAGAATTGGCGATGCAATGCGATGCGAGGTAGGTGGGTCGTAGGTGTTCAAAGTTCTCCTAGTCCTAGCGAAGGGACATGGCTTTTTGCTAGTTCCAATGAACGGGATAGCTATTAACACACTACCTTCCTCGTGTGGATTTCAAGTCCAACAAGCTCGTAGCTCGATCAGTGCTGAACATCACAAACCAGAAAAGTCCCCTTAGGTTCGATTTTCGGGAACCATTGGACCTTCGAGTCGATATGAGCTTAAAAAAAGACGAAGGAAAGTAATAGAGTAACGGCTAATCGGTGCATTTTCTGGATTATCTATACTTACGTTGATAACCAACCTAAGGTTCTCCAATTTCCCGGAGTCGTAGAATTGTGGGGTGATCTCTTTCGGATGTGGGTGTCACATTTCCCTTTCGGATCGAGCTGGGCCTTCGGTTTATGAATCAGCCATCTTCACTTCATGGCCATTTCAAACGAACCAGGTCGATGGGCTCAATTTTGAATGTTGTTGGGTTTTGCGCAAAATCGGTGCTGTCACCGTTGATTAGTGGATATGTTAGACAGATAAGTGATTAGAAGATAGATAATAATTTTCCAGGATAATTAGGCAAGTGGTTTATAAACTTTTGCTCAACGTGTAATGTAATGTTTATATTTTTAATTTGTTCAATATGGTTTCTAAACTTTAGCCGATTTATAATATAGTCACTAAATTTTTGATACATATTCGAGTTAATCTTTAAATTATATGAAGATTGCTTAATGTTGTCTTTCTACTAATTCAAATTCATCGATAATATTGAATATTTTCATATAGTCTAATAATTAGATTAAATATGTATTAAAAGTTTAAGGATTACATTAAATAAATTACAAATTTATAGACGACATTACACATTGGACTAAAGTTAATGAATTTTATTAAATAAATCGAAAGTTTATAGATTATATTTTATATCGAGTTAAAGTTTAGGGATCATATATGTGATTTTCCCTAATTTTACATGCCGCTTGACGTGGATTTTGTTATCGCAATCTCCGGATACGAACGATGCACGAAATCGGGAACATGAAGGGTGCGTTTGTTTGTGTTTCTATTCTTTTTTTGTTCTAGGGAACAAAAATAGAAAAAATTATTTTTGTTCCGGGGAACAGTTTTTGAACAAAAGAACGCATTTGGTAAACTCGTTCTTGAAATAAAAAAAAGAATAGAAACATATTTGTTAAATTTGTGTTCTTTTTTTTGTTTCTTTTAATTTTTAATATTTTTTTTTTCATTTTTTCTTTCTTTTTCTTCCTTGTGGTCGGTCGTCGGCCTCGGCCATGGTTAGCGACTAATTGATGAGGGCCGACGGCCTCGCCCAGCCACGGCGAGGCTCGCTGGCCCCCGACGAGGCCGGTGACGCTCGGCCTCGTCGGGGGCCGATGACGCTTCGGCAAGGTTGTCAGCCCTCGACAGTCAATTGCCGGCCATGGTCGAGGTTGGCGACCGGCCAAAGAAAAAAGAAGAAGAAAAGAAGAAGAAAAAAAAGAAAAGAAAAGAGAGGAGAGAGAAAAGTTGTTCTTAAAAATTGTTTCAGAAATAAGAAATAATTTTTTTTTGTTTCTTATTTCTATTCTTTTTTATTCCCGAGAACAAAAAAACAGAATTTTTGTCCTTAAACAGAAATAAAGAACATAAACAAACACTCCCGAAAAATCACACCCGAAGGCGGCGTCGTTTTAGAGGAACCATCATGATATCATCATCCAATGTCAAACTCCAAGCTGAAACCCACAAGTCATGGTTTGCTGAGTCCGCAACTCGGTGAAACCAAGGGCTCAAGCTCAATCGTCGTCGTCGTCGCCGACTCATCCCCAACTCGCCGCCATGTCGTGGCTGGCTCGATCCATCGCCAATTCGCTCAAGCTCGACGACGACGACGGCGACGAAGAATCCGATCGGAACCCTCGCGCCACCAGCCCCGATCCCTCTCCGCCACCGAAGTCGGCCGTCGGGCCGTCGGAGTCGCCGTCCTCCCCGTCCAGTGAGTCCCCTAGAGGCGTCAAAGAAGACCTCTCCGAGCTCAAGAAGACCCTAACCCGGCAACTCTGGGGCGTCGCCTCCTTCCTCGCGCCTCCGCCCGATAATTCCCCGCCCCCTCCGGCACGGCAGGCCGGAGGTCCCGATCCAAGCTCCCCGCCGCCGCCCGGTGGGCCGCCTCCGCCCCAGGAGCCGTCCGATGGGGAGGATCCCGACGATGAGGCGCTGATCGCCGGGATACGAAGCGATTTCGCGGAGATTAGCGGCAAGTTCAGGAGCGGGATCTCCAAATTGTCGAACAACAAGACCGTATGGGAGTTCACTAAGATCGCTTCCAATTTACTACAGCTGGCGCCGGAGGGGGATTCCGTGGATGGGGATTTGGTTGGAAATGCAGTTGGAGTGACGGAGGAGGTCTTGGCTTTTGCGAGGAACATTGCGATGCATCCCGAGACCTGGCTTGATTTCCCTCTACCGGATCATGAAGATGCTTATTCTGATGGTATAGTTGCTGTTTGATTCAATGGAGTTAATTTGTTATTGTGGGTCACGTAATTGGCCGTTCCTGTATCAGTGCTGTATTGCTGTTTGATGGGCATGACTTGCTCTCAATTCAAATCGAATTAGTGTAGATTGATTTAGGTATCGGACTGTGTTGTCATTTATGTTTGTCGCGTTGGCTCTATCTTCATTTGTGGGGTTTTGCTGGAGTTTATGTTTCTGTCGATTTTATGGCTGTTTTGCATTTTCCTAGTGAAAAGGTAGTAGATACTGAGTTTGTTGTCATGACTAGGATGAGTTGGGCCCTGTCTGGACTCCAGAACATTGTAGGGTCGACGGCAATTTGTTCTTCAGCATAAGAAAAAGAGCATTTATGTTTTTTAAAGTTCACTGTCTATAAGTTGATACCAGGAAAGAGTACTGGAAGTCACAAAGCATTATAATGGAATCGGTTTCCTATCGTTTTGTAGCCCAGACATCTTTTGACAACCCATTTAGCTAGTACTGGGAGATGATTGATGCCAATGATAGCGTGCATTAGTATGCACTAACTCCTACCTTGGGAGCACTCCAGATGAAAGTAGTTTTACAAGATTTTCAAAACTGTGTTTTTGAAGTGTTTGTTTAAATTAGAAGCGCTTTGTTGGAGGATTGATGAGGATCATCTTATTTTGTGGGTAATCATGAGAACATGATTAACTCTTTTCTTGCTTTGGTTATAATCAATTGAGGTAGGCCTTGAGGAGACACAAACATGTGGCAAGTAATGGGGTAACCATTATTTTCGGTCTGATTTCTTATTTTCATTATGCTTGTCATATTGTGGCTCTATCTCTGTTGCAGTTGTGAATTGTTTCAATCTGCTGTACTTGTTGTCTTCATTCTTTTGCCAGATTTCTAATTTCTGCATATGGTCATGTTGAGGCTTTATTGTAGATTGATTTAGTTTGGAATCACTAGCCTCCTTGGCCCTCTTTACTTATGATGGACATAACATTCTGTTGATGCAGCCACGTTTCTTTGACAGTAACTGGTTTGATATAGGCAGAGTCCGCGGGAAATTCTCCCTTCTTGCTCTCTCTCTCTCTCTCTCCCCCCCGTCTCTCTCTCAAATGTGCCCGTGCGCACACACGTTTCCTAGAATAATTTGTTTGGTTTATAATTTGATGTGCTTAGTTTATACCACCTAAATATGTTATTCTCTCCATTCGAATTAGATATATATACATTTTTTTCAAAGAAGCTTATATTTAGGAGTTCTGCTTTAATGAAACTACCTAAATTGCTCCTGTAGAATTTGAACTGTCTGATGCGCAAGAAGAGCACGCTTTAGCTATTGAACGGCTTGCACCAAGATTAGCTGCTCTTAGGATGGAACTATGCTCAGAGTACATGAGTGACGGTTGTTTCTGGAAGATTTACTTTGTTCTTTTGCATCCCAGACTCAACAAACAAGAAGCCGAACTACTTTCAACACCACAAGTGAGTAGTTTCAAGCATTGAAGTATTTTGTTAAGTACATAACACTTATTGATTGATGGTTCTCTCCTATGAAGAAAGAGAGTTATGCATGATCTCTTGTGGAAATGTTCACCCACTCTGCCACAGAGGTTGCTTTTTGTGAGCATCTATTTATATCTGCAATCATGATCTGGCTTTCTTAGGGAAATATCTCACCACTTTTATGTATTGGTTGCCATGCTGTATGGCATTGTTGGTCCCAAATTTTTGTATATATAGTTTCTCTATTACATGATAATTGTGATTGTTCATTGACATTACGACAATGTCTATTTATTATAGGTGCATGTGATGCTTCCTGGATTGGGTAGTCATGAAAATGCATGTCAACCTGGTCCTAGTAGCTAATTCACGTTAAATGATAACTAATATAGGTCATTATTGTTGAGCACGTGCTATGGGTGTGTGCAGTCGAATAGATATGTAAGAAAAAAATAGATTGATAGTTGCCTTAGAAAAGAAAAAGGGTAGTTTTTCTTTGAGTGGAGAAATTTGGTGAGGATTATTATTTATTGTTGCTTGGGTGGTGGATGGGATTTAATTGTTAGTCTTTCTTATCATATCATGAAGAGTAATTTTGGAAGAATAACAAGTGTTGTGAGATAGAGTGTGTTTTAACTTAAATATAGAGATGGTTCATATTTTTGTGGCCTCAATTCCTTTAATTTTAGATGTTACTCTTCATATGGTCTTCCAGCCAGAATTAGTTATTTAGACATTCTAGTTCTCCACAGATTTACAGCATTCACATCCTTTTTGTACTTCCGTTCATGTTTTTTGTTACCCAAGTTATATTCTTTAAAGGCTCAATGGGATGTGGCAGGAAAAGCTCTACAACATCGTGTACATCTTTTCTTTAACAAAATGCCTGTTGATCAAATTTAAACTATGACGATATGGAAATTTTGTGCAAGAGACACGACTTCCTCTGACTGTATGCATATACTTGGATTTGATACGTTTGTAGAAAGAGCAAGTTGCTGGCTAAATTTTGCTAAAACAAGTGGTTGTTTGGTTGGGCATTTCTTTTTGCTCTAGTTGTGTGATTTCTTTTTGCATTAATCACTTAAGATCGTTTAACACATATGGACATAGGCATTTGAAATCACCCCACTAACAATTGACAATTGGACATTGTTCAAACGTTATATATGAACAATGTCCAAACGGAATTCAAAATAACCCCACTAACCTCATGGACCAAGTAAGATGCAGACTATTCAATATGTGCCATTGAACCATAGGTCCTGGATTTCAGTTTTGCAAATTATTTTCCATCAATCTTATATTTTCCTATTGAGTGTGAGATGCCGTGTGTCACCTTCCTTGGTTGCAGATATTGGAAGCAAGAGCGATGCTGATGCATGAGTTACAGAACCAGGGCAATGCAAATGTTGAATCAGGTTGGTCTGGAAGAGATTTAAGAACAGACTCTGTGGATTCATCACATGAAGAACATTTATCCGTGCCTTCAGGTGCTCAATCTGAATCTGCACCTTCTCTACTCTCTGTTGCTGGAGCAACTGAACCCGCAGCAGTGGCTATCACTGAGACGGAGAAACATCCGGTGGAGGCCACTGAAATACAAATTATTGACAAACCTGTTGTTGAGGAAAAAATGATGTATCAGAAAGAGTATCAGCATTCACATTCTGGATCCTCTTCAAGGGTCTTGGATGAAAAGTCTGAAGACGATGCCGATGATTGGTTGAAGGAGGAGGAGACTTTGGAAGGAGCTGATGTAAGAGGAACCACTGTCCATATAGAGAATGACGAAGACGTGTCATTTAGTGATCTCGAGGATGATGATGGAGACATGCCCACGACTTATAAGAAAGTTGCCTATGGGTCTGATTCTTCCACAAAAGATTCGAGAGACTGGGTTCAGTTAGGTGGAAGCTCTGATGACTCTTGCAAAGAGGTGAATCTTGGTGATAAGAAAGGTGCTAAATCTGAGAAGGTGACTGATCGCGATCTGGAGATTAAGGAATCAAATGATTGGCTCAATGTTGATGACATCGACGAGGTATGATTATACAATTGTACACTTCCAAGATGCATATGTTCGTACATTTCTTTCAAGTTGCCTGTTCTATCGTCAAATACTTCTGTTATGGTTTTCTCAGTCTAATTTAGGCTCTGGAAACTGATGGTTGTACATAATTTCACGTCTGAAATCTATCATTATGTATGGAATGTCCCAAGTCCAATTGTTGCAATTCAGTGCAGCTAGCCCATAGTTTGTTTGCCAAACTTTGGTCATATGAAAATAAGAAAAAGTCATTGAAGGCCTGATGACGTTGGGACAATGTTCAAATAGCTGTAAAGACAGTATCTGAAAGAGAGGCCAGATCCTTGGGCAGACTTAGGTCATCGGCAGAAATCCACTCTTAAAGATTAAAGACACGAGAAATGCAAACCACTCTATTTATTGTAAATAACTGATGCATTTCCCGAGTTGCAGAGGTGTCATCAGTTCTAGTTCGCAGTTCATGTAATCCTGACTGAAACAGGTTGTTGCGGTTTTATCATCTTGTTTAAGAGATTTCATGTCATGTAAATCGGCTACTGGTGATCATGGATTGCTGTTAAGGATGCAGACAATGCCTTCAGGAGAAAACTTGCCTCTTTTTATCACTTGAGTGAGAAATTCTAGTGCAACTTGGTTAGGTATTAGGCTTAATATGAGGATGATACTGCAGCAGAATTGATGATTCCTATTATGCCATGCACGTGTTTTACCGTAGACGATCTTGGGACTGGAGAAACTTGCCAATGTCGTCGCTATGATCCACTAGTAGCAGAAGGGACCGTGGAATTGGGTTTGGAATATTTATATGCATGATATAATTTAGATGGACTATATTTTCCTCATTTCCTAGTCGGACATCATCCACATGCAAACCTAACTAAAATGTAACGTGGGTGATGTTCAAGTATGTAATTCATCAATTTGGAATTAATTGGGGATGGAGGAAGATATGGACCAATTTCAAAGTGAGCCCATTCATTGTGTTGAAGCTAATGGGCATGAAGCAATATCTCTGTTTTTCTTCTAATCCAGATAATAAATGATATTAGAGACCACAGCTCCAAATCTTCATGCATTAAAATTCCACATTACGTTATGTATGGATCCAAACAAATGATGTTTACGTGGATGAATCATCTAAAATGAATGGGCTTACCTTCAAATGCGTTGGACATCAAATCTATAAGTTTTCGATACACCTAAGCTCTCGTTGGTAAATTTGGGTGGCCATCTTCGTCGATTTGGCAGATACATACAGCTGATGCGACGTTCAGCTGAAGCTTTATTGCCTAAACGTCGACAAACGAAACGAAAGGAAAAGGAAAAAACATACATAGAATTTGCGAGGCAGCCACTCCTATCGTGTCTCCCTTTGACCTATCTCAAGTTTTACAGAGATCGATCCGAGTGGGAATTCGTGTGCTATTATCATATATTTGCGTCGGTTATTATTGTCGTTTCGTGTCTTCACGTGAATGGTGCAATGTAATTGCACAGTGACTTTGATTTTAAAAATGGGTGTAAGTACAACAGTTTGTCAATTCAAGTTAGATGTATGGTATCATGTTTGGGCATCTCTAAAATATTCAAATGATATTTGACATGTGTTATCCCATCTTGTTTGGAAATTGCTATTCAGTGAAATATGATTTCAATTTATGGATTAACCTAGTTCTAACATTTCATCAAGTTACCATACCTGGGAAGGGAATTGCCAACCAAAAACTTTTCTCTGTGTCCTAATTGAATGTGCTTTGAAGGATAAAATAATAGATTTAGCTGGTCAATGAAACTTTTTCCCAACTTTTCCAGGGAATTGGTCCCTATCTCTTATGACCAAGTTAGATACGCGTTGGTGCTATGCGAGGAAATTTAATTTTAAATAGGAGGTGTTTATGCACATTTGAAATAGTTGAATTGAAAACTGGTTCGAACACCGCATACCAATACTGTGCTCGGCAAGAAACTGAACTTTGTCACTCACCCTTAGTGTGGAGAGCAAGCTTCCAATCCAGAGTTGGGCCTGACCCCTTTGCCTTTAGGACGAAATGAACCAAAAGAGAAAACTTTCGATTGTGGGACTTCTCATCAACAACCCAGTCAATTGTGACATGACCTAGCATTATCTTTTTAGTTCAGCCATGAACTAGCTCCAACTTAAACAACACAACCAACTCCTCCTATAGATGCTGCTGGTTGCTTCAAAAGTCTTATGCATTTGGCGCGGCTTTGGACTTTGGGCCTTTAAAATCTCAGAAATTCCCTTGAATTAGTTAGGGTGAAATTGGACTACTTTGAATGAAAGCTAGCATTGGGAAAACCTAAAATCTAAGGCAGCTCCTCCCTTTGCTTTGGCTTTGCAGTAGAAAACCCTTTTTGAGGATTAATGAATATTGTCAATTGCCTTTGTTGCTATTAAAAACTCACTAAATTCCGTTTTTACCACCAAATGTCCCACTGGGTACTGCAAACTTGAGCAGTTGTGTGCAGAATCATACCAATGGCCTCAAGTCTAGTTTCTGACGTTGCTATGACTGCCCAAGGGGCAGTTGACTTGGCCGCCAAAGTTGCTGAGGGTTGCATTGTTAGCTATATGCCCTAAAGCAATCATGTTATAGTTACTTGTTAGGGATTATTTAATGGCAAATAATTTTTTCATTCATCGTCCAATTTATGACTGAAGTCCACCAGTTACGACTGAACTTATTCTTAAGGTGTTAAGAATATGTGTGACAGATTTACAATTATGTTGAATCTTTAAACAGTTCCCGATCGATGGATTATTGAGAGGATATTGATGATCCTGTTGAGACCAATGTGTTCTCAAGCTTCACTATTTAGTATCGGATACTTGAGGGGATGATGAGTCACAAGTCATTGGGTATTGTGATATTCGAGCTAAAACACAGGTACTTGTCTTAGACAAGTTCACTGAATGTGACATACATAGAATGGTTGATGACATGGAAGCTTTTAACAGGGTCAAGTGCTTTGGTCAGGTGTAAGATCATGATGCTGACTTGTATGTTGGATGGCTATGGTTCACAACTATGCATATTAACGTTTCATCGAACCGTCTCTATACTTGATGGTCATAATTTATTCACATACGAAGGTACATGCATGCGCAATATGGAATCTGTCTTCTTGTCACACACACACACACACACACACACACACACACACACACACACACACACACAAGATTGATGTCCTATGCGATCTAATCATGGTATTGTATTGAAATCCTCGGCCGGGGTTGTAATCGAGGATGAATGGTTCATATCTCGAAGAAATACATGTCAATTAGATTTGAGCATATGATCGAATTGGTGGCTTGACCAATAATTCCATTGCCTTTGTTCGATCGGGACATGGTAGGATAGAAGGATCGAATTACACAATCACCAACGTTGACAGGTTCATTATGTTTTGAAAACATTTCACACTGTCTGGATAGCCATGATATATTACTAGATGTCACTTATGATTTGCAAGAATAGGTGATTGATCTGGACAATCAGTTCTCTTGTTTGTGCTAATGTGTTAGGACAAATTCTACTGCTAGCTCAGTGATGAACCTAGGGATGTCATACACCATAACCAATTAGAATGACGTTTGAATGAGAGAGAGAATATTGCAAATGTGTTTGCAATTAAGTCAATCAGATTGAGTCAGGCTAGAAATGAAAGTTCTAATGAAGGGGTTTCAGAGTTTATAAAGTCTGAAGCAGGTTTTAGACTCTACAGCTGAATCAAAGATTTGAAGTAAGTTCAGATTCAGTGACCGAATTAATGATCTAAAGTGAGTTCAGAGTTAATAGCCGTGTTAATGATCTGAAGCGAGTTTAGAATTAATTGTATCATTAATGATTTGAAGTGATTTCAGAATCAATAGCTAAATTAATGATTTGAAAATGTTTCAAACTTAATAGCTAAATTAAAGATCTGAAACCGTTTTAGATTTAACGGTAACATTAAGTTCTGAAACGATTTTAGAACTTAACGGTCACATTAATGATCTGAAATGGTTTTAGAATAAATGGACAGTTTAATGATCTGAAATGGTTTCAAATTTAAATGACCAATTAATGTTCTAAAACAGTTTTAGAAGTAACGGTCAAATTAAATATTTGTGGTAGTTACAGAGTTAATGCCTAGAATAAAAACTTGTAACAGTTACAAATAAATGTATGGAATAATGCTCTGTAACAGTTAGAGTTAATGCTCGAAGTAGTGTCTGAAACGATATCAAAACTTAGTTCGTTAGGAGTTATGGCCAAATTAATTCTAAAATAGTTTAGAATTAATGTGCCGATTTAAATGTGATTTACACTGGCTATAAAAGGTAATACAGAGAGCAGATCATCGATGATCGACGATCGATAATTGGCAATCAACTATTGAGAGTGTTGATAGTGATCAACCAGATCATTCACACACAAGAGCAATTGCTAGCACAAAATTGTAATTGTGAGATCTCTCAATTTCTCTCTTCCATTCAACATGATGGTGGTGTGTCTGAACTAAAGGCTCGACACTTGTGGGGTTGGATTTGAAGAACATTAGAGTTTGCGAAGAGATCAAATGTTTTGTATCTGAAGAACGTCAGAACCAATATTATTGGAAGGCATTAGATGTTCGTGGTCAAGAATTCAAGAATGTCAGAATTGTAGTTACCAGAAGATGTCAGATATTTGTGGTCAGAGTCTGAAGAACGTCGGAACTGCTACTTTGAGGACATCAAATGTTCGTGCTTAGAACTGGAAGAAACTTTTGAATCAAATTTGGAGCACGGTACAAGGTTAATATGATTAGCCCCTTTAGCTCTTCTATGATTTTTATTTAAAATGCGCGAAAATGCTTTTGAAACATGTGTATAAGCGTTTTTACTTCCGTTGCAATCAGACTTTTGATTTTAATTTACTTATGCATGTATGCTTGTTTATCAAAACAATCACCAACACGCGCATGATCTAGTTGCTGAGGGTCAACCAGTTAAGGTCAAGATCTGGTGTGACTAGGGTCAACCAATTGAGGGTCGACCAATGGAGATGTGGTGCGACGAGGCTTGATCAACGCGAAATCTGATCATTGAGGGTTGACCATCCGAGGCCGAGATCTGGTGCAACTAGGGTCGATTAGCTGAGAGTTGATCGGTGGAGATATGGTGTGATGAGGGTTGACTAGCGCAAGATTTAGTCATTGCAGGTCGAATGGGTAAGTGTCGACCAGAGTTACCTGTTGATTGTCACCTAGCCGATAATCACATTTGGTCTCCATCGATGCTTGCCTCTAGTTGTTGTCGAAGCTCGCCTAGTATCCTTGCCCTCTGGGCCGACACTCCCCTAGTTGCTTGTCCTCTCTTTTTTCTTATTTCCTTTTTCTTTTTTTTTGTTAACTTCAAAGTTACTTTACAAGATATACACCAAAAGTTAATCAACTAAAAGCTTTTTGCCTTGCAAATACACCTTCGGTCAATGATCTTGGGGGAAATGGCTTTCCATTTCCCAAAGTGCTCCCAAACACACCTTTGACTCTATGTACTAACTTGGGGGTTATGGTTTCCTCCATAGCTTAGGTTGTACTCCCGTTCTCCAAAAACACAGCTACATAGGTTGGGGGAAGGGGGCCAGCAAGTTGTAAGTCGGCGTCAAAGCCGTGAGGTTTTGTTCACATTATTGCAAAGAAGCCTGGCATGTCTCTTCCATGTCGAGTACAAAAAGTAGTAGAGCATTTACTATTAAGAGGTTTCCCAAATGTCACCGAACCATGTCACAAAATGGAGAGAAAGTGGAGGGAGTTTTGTATTGTATTGTCTTGTGTACAAAATATATTGCCCTATTTATAGTGTTTGGACAAAATGAAAAATAGGAAAAAATATTTAAGAATTACAATTTTCTTATTTTCTAAACTAGCCATGGATTGATTGAATCAATAGATATCATAATCAAGATCAATGCTAGAATCGAGATCATTAATAATATCCGATAATAGCTACAACACTCCTCAAACTGCTGGCCTATATATGTTGAGGACACCTAGCCTGCTCAGTATGTACATATGTTATTTTTGGCATAGTGGCTTATGAAAATTGTCCATAGGCTACTTCGCAATTCCATTTCAATTTGTTAGAAGGACTCATTCTTTGATTTATCCTGAGTGAAATGACAATCAACTTTTATATGTTCCGTTCTCTCGTGAAAAACTGGACTTGTTGCTAGTTTGAGTGCAGCATCATTGTCACAAAATAACTCACTTGGTCGATTAACTTGTATTCCGAGGTCTAAGAGTAGTCTTTGTATCCAAATTATTTAGTGGGTAGTTTTTGCTATGGCTTGATACTCTAATTCAATTAGTGAGAGTGATATAGTTGACTGTTTCTTCGTCTTCCATGAGATTATTGATCTTTCCAATTTGATGCAAAAACCAGTGATAGATCTCCTAATCATTAGGCAAGTAGCATAATATGTGTCGCGGTAAGCCGTCTTCTTCATATCGCAGTCACGAGACAAGAATATACCAAGTCTTAAACAACTATTCAAATATTTTACGACCTTCAAGGTTGCGTTCATATAAGATTGTTTTGGGCTATGCATGAACTGGCTAAGTATTTGTGCTGCATAACAAATGTCAAGTCTTGTCATGGTAAGATATATTAACTTCCCGACAAGTCATTAATATCCTGATGGATTTTTAAGCAATGAATCTTCAATAGGTGAAGGAAAATCCATATCATACTTGTGGGTCGTTAGCTTGGCATTTTGTTCAATTGGTGTGGCAATTGGTTTTGCAACCTGACAATCCTGATTTAGAAATAATTTCTAGGATGAATTTCCTCATACTAAGACTGCTTCCTTTATCACATCGAGCAATTTCAATATCAAGGAAGTATTTGGGTGGTCCCAAGTCCTTGATGTGAAAAGAGAGGAAATATTATTTGAACTTTACAACATAAGAGTCATTATTGCTCATAATAAGCATATCATCAACATATACTGGTATATAAATTGATGAAGTACCTGCAGTCCATGTAAATAAAAATAATTGTGTTTAGGATGCTGAAAACCTGCATTGGTTAGAGCAGCAATGCACTTGACATACCATTGTCTGGACGATTGTTTCATCCATATAGGGATTTATGTAGACGGCGTGCTCGAGACTCTCCCTGTCTTTGTAAACCTTGTGGAAGCTCCATATAAACTTCTTCATCGAGATCATCATGAAGAAAAGCATTATGGATATCCATATGATGTAGAGACCAATTTCCAATAATAGCAACAGATAAGAAAGAACAAACGACGACTTCTTTGGCAATTGGAGAAAAAAGTTTCATAATAGTTAAAACCTTTTCGTGGCATGAATCGTTTGGCAATTAATTGAGCATTGTATCATTCAATGGAGCCGTCTACTTTGAATTTCATTTTTTACACCCATTTGCAGCCAGTCAACTTTCGATTTGGAGGTAGTGGAACAATATCCCTGGTGTGGTTCTCAATGAGTGTATTAAGTTCATCCTCCATTGCTTCTTTCCATTGATCATCACTAATTGCTATGTCATATGAAGATGGCTCTTGTTCCTCTGAAATGCAACTACTACGACACATGTTTTGGGGATAGTCGATAGACACATGAGGATATAGGGTATCATGTACTTGGAGATTTTAAAGAATAGCATATGCAATCCTTTGGCCACGTGGGGCGATGAATAGGGCGCCAAGAACGTTGCAGCTGTTCGTTGGTTTTCGTTTAGGCACTAGCGAAAAGGATTTTTAAGGAAGTTGTCATGGAGATGAAGTAGGGATGGACAATGTAGGCGAATAAACATCCTCAGATAATGCAGGAGATTCATCTTGTCGGATCAAAGGATCCTTAAAGACCAACATAGAATGCTCCGATGCAACAAGAACATATTGATGAGTCATGGATAAATCTTCTTAAGAAAAAAATTGATGGTAGATTGTGATGGTGCATATGATTGAGAAGAAGAAGCCATCTTCCGGAATGGAAATATATCTTCATGAAATATAACATCTCTACTTATAAAAAAAAATGCCCTATAGAAATCTCCATAACTCTATATCCCTTCTGAAGAGTAGGGTATCCCAAGAAAATACACTTGGTGGAATGGGGATCCATTTTATCCTGAGGGGTCACGGTCATTGCATAACATAAACACCCAAATACCCTAAGATGATTAATTTTTGTTGTTTTCCATAAAGCATTTCAATAGGGGTCTTGCCATTGAGAATTCGAGATGGCATGCGTTTAATTAAATAGGCTACTGTGACCATACAATCTCCCCAAAGATCTTCAGGAATGGAAGCTTGGTATTTGAGTGCACTAGCAACTTTTAAAAGATGTCAATGTTTACGCTCAACAATAACAATTTGTTGGGGAGCATAGGTGCAAGAACTTTCATAAAGTATCCCATGAGGCTGCGTTTGGTGTTGAAGGGTGTATCCAAAAGATTATTTCAAGGGAACGGAAAAGATTATTACGATGTGTAATCATGAAATTGGATGAGAATATGTTAATTTGAAAAATATATATTGTTTTGGATGATTTTGTGAATATTAAACCTGCAAATTTGTACTTGCCTAATGTTATTGTTTTTAAAATATATGAATTTAAATCCGTAGTTCACCAAACGATAGATTGGATAAGATATGAGGATATCCAATTTTAAATTCATAGTTCACCAAACAATTGATGGGATATGAAGAAATCCATGAATTTTTTTATCCTATCCTATCCAGTCCTATCCCGTTTAGAAATCCGGACAATTAAACGCAGCTTGAGAAGCTAGAAATGATTTGCATCATTAGTAAAGAATTCTTTCCCATTATTAGTACGAATTCATTTTACGGATTTGTCAAATTGATTCCTAATTAAGGAAAGAAAACTCGATAGACGGAAAATGTTTGACCTTTGGACTGCATAAGGAAAACCCACTAGCCCGGGTATACTCATAAACAATTGTGAGAAAGAAATGATATCCGTCATGATGAGGGTTATAATAAGGGCCCCAGATGTCCATATGGTAAAGGAAAATGCATTTTCGGCATGAGATGAGCTTATTAGGAAAGATGCACGAGATTGTTTAGCCAAGGGACATAATGGACATTTAGGATGAGGGAACACACACTATGACCCAAATGTCAATAAAAAAGGAGACTTTTATTGCTAGTAGTTGCATTACATTAAATACTTTTATTCAAAGAATCTAAATCTCCTGGGCAATTAATCCGGAAATATAATCCTTGAGTAACTTTATCCAAATCCATCGATTTGCCATTTGTCCCTGAAACAAACAAGTCTTGAAATTGAATATGGCATGATAAGAATTATCTTCACATACTTTTAAGAAAGAAAGGAGATTGAATTCAAAATCAAAGATACATAGGACATTTTTTAGGATGAAATTTGGACCAAGATGGACAGTGCCAATATTAGTAACATAGATGATATTTCCATTAGGAAGACGTGTTGACACGAAGGATTGTGGTCCTTTATCAATATGGGAAAAAAGATTCTCATTGTAAATTATGTGGTTATTGATGCCTGAATCAATTATCCATGCATCAACTGAAATTAAAATCTCATTGTGAAGGAAAGTACTTGAGAAACTTGCATTCTTGTCGCTAGTCCGTAATTGGCTCAGAATTTTTAGAATACTTTGGTAGTGATCTTGAGTGATTGTTTGATGCACCACATCATTTCTTTGTGCGGAAACCTTCCCTAATGACATTGGTGCTTCGTGAGCCATATGATGCCTTATAAGTTGGTGCCGACGTGGCTTGATGTGAGCCATAGGATTCAGCTAGGGGGCTAGGGTGATGATTGAATGATGGCCATTGGATCTTGGTTGTTAATCCCAGCCGTCTATCCAAGAGAAAGAACTAGGGTTTCCTTCATTTTCCTTTGGTCTAGTTGCTATTTGTCGTCCTTCAGAACTCCCAAGGTGAAATTCACCCACGATGGTACGAGAAGGAAAAACACCGGCGGTTGGTGTAAGACCAGCCGTGAAGGCGGTGAGCCCATTGCGTTGATTCATTGACTTTCTTCTTGCACTGCTAGTTGGTAGATATCTAAGAAATGACGGCGGCTCCATCGCAAGAATTTGCAACCAAAAGGGTGAGTAATTATTGCTTAAGATCAGCATGAACCGAGTTGCTTTCTCTCTTTCTCACATCACTCAATATTGCCGGACAGTCTTGTTCGGCCCTTCGAGATTTTGCTTGGCTGCCTTGAGCTCGTTCCATAGAGATGAGAGTCGGTTGAAGCATGTGATAACCTATTGATTCCGTTGCTTAAACTTTGACAAGGCTTGGGTGAACGAGAAGATCTTGACTCGATTGAGCTTTCCGTACATCTCATGGATATTGTTCCAAATCGTCTTGTTGTCTTCGATTGGAGGGAGTCTAGCGGAGACCTCAGGAGCCAAACAATTTCCGATCCATTTGCGCATGAGCTGGTTGCACTTGTGCCAGTGACATTGCAGGCGATTGTTGGACGGGAAGGAAATGGTTCCATCTAGGAATTATTCTCCTTTGTGACTAAGGCCCGCCGGAAATCCTGAGCCCAGTTGCTAGAGTTCTTTGGTTTGGTAAGCTGTAGGAAGATGAGACACAATTTAGGGCTGCCAGCCTCTAGACGGCCGCTACTGATTGGGACGAAACCTGGTGCCATGTTCAGGTAGCAGAACAGATCTGGGTCTCGGGCTCAAGCCCGTCCAGCCCATTTCAGGCCTTGCATTGAAGAGTGCGGGCCCTCCTCCAATGGGCTGAAATCTAGAATCTGCTTCTTCTCCAGTTGTGCCGTATGGGGTCCGTGATTGGTGGCCATTGGACCTAGCCGGAAACATGCACTGGAGCAAGGGCTAGATCGGCAGTGTGTTGAGCAGATTGCTCATCTTTGCTTGGATCGATTTGATCCGAATCCTTATTCTGAGGCAAATTTGGAATGTCCTCCACTTAAGGATTTTCTCCAGTAAGTGTGCTCGTCTTTGGCCATCGTATGTCTGAACGTGAATTCCTACCAAGTGCCGATTTGTTTTGCAAGGCTTTATTTGCAATAGTAAATCGGGAAGAGACGAAGGCAATTTGTGGACTTGCAGAAGCTACGTCGGAAAGGGTGGCTTTGATACCATGTCACAAAATGGAGAGAGAGTGGAAGGAATTTTGTATTGTATTATCTTGTGTACAAATACATTACCCTATTTATAGTGTAAAGACAAAATGAAAAATAAGAAAAAATATACAAGAATTACAATTTTCCTATTTTCTAAACTCGCCCCTCATTGATTGACTGAATCAATCGATATCATAATCAAGATCAACACCAGAATCAGTATCTTCAATAATATTCGATCGTATCTCCAACAAGCTGAGATGCAACAGAATATCCTGAGGCATCACCATCTTCACTCCCTAATCCTCAGGTATGTACTGCGTTCACTACTCACCATAGAATCGTTCAACTTGAGTCTTCTTTATTAATTCATGCTCAATAATCTTGGGCGAGGGAGCGGCCCCAGCAACGATTTCTTAGTGGCCATGAGAAGCCTCGCTTGGAACAGTCAGGGTTGTGGATAGGGGTGTCAATGGGTCGGGTCGGGTCGGGTTTTGTTGTTTCCCGACCCGACCTGACCCGAAACACATTAGACCATCTAATGTGTTTCGGGTCGGTTCGGGTCAGGTTGTTGGGTTTCCTCTCCTTTTTTTTTTTTTTTTTTGGGTTTCCCATTACATTCTCCTACTGCTACTGTGTATGTAGAATGTCTTTTATCTGTTTCTTTCATTGTGGAAGCACATTAATCGTACATTAAGCAGAGGGGAAGTGGTATTCTTGACTAGCGTGCGTGGCGATATTCATAAACTTCCATTGTTTCCTATAGGCGGCTCTCTTCTGTGGATTTCTGTGCTATTTTGATGCATGATCTAGCAGGATGTTTCAATTAGCTTGCCTGTCCTATTATCAGCAAGATCAAAGTCAGTAAATGTTGCTGAACCGATCTACGACGCACCCAAGGAACCTGAACTGAGGACGGAACGAGAGGGGAACCCAGCGCGTGCAGATGAATAATTGATGACACCATAGAAGACAGAAACTAAACAGAGAGCCAGAACCTGCATACGGAAATAGATCAAATTCAAAAGCACATGACAGACAACATCATGGGTAGTCGAGGTAAGAAGAAATATTCGATGGCGACGCAAAGAAAGATTGAGATGTGAAACCAAAACACATCTAGATCGTCAAGGTGAGAACTTTGCCAAAAAGCAGAGGCTGAACTGGAAGCACGAAAAATGAAGCAGAGAATTTTTTTAGAAGAAAGGAACAAGATGGACACAACAAGACACGTGCAAGAGGCGAAAAAAGACATTTTTTCCCCCTGTTAATGGCAGAACAAGGTGCTGAAACCGGTCAAATGCAGAAATCAGAGAAGAACGATCCAAACCCATTCCGAAAATCCCAAGAACTCACATCTCATTGTCAATGCCGAGGTTGAGCAGAGCGTAGAGCGAAGCAATCTGCGAATCGAGATCCGAAGAATCGAGCATTCCCACCAACGGCGGGATGGCCCCGAGCATCGCGAGCGTCGTCCTCGCCTCGGAGTCCTCCTTCGCGAGCAGCCTCACTTGTCCAATCTCCCACAACTCGAACCCTTAACGTCAAAATTTCAGCTCGACCCTCAACATGGGAATGGGAAGGGGAGGGGTTTTCGGCGACGATCGACTGATCCGGCGGCAGCTAGGGTTCTGGCGTTGAGATGAGGGGTGGCGACGGCGAGGGCGAGGGAGAGGCAGAGGCGCGTCGTTTAGAAATGGAACTTGTTTGGGGGGTAAAGATCAGAACGTGTTTGGGTTAGTTAACTTGTTTGGAATTTGGAACTAACGTGTTTAGGGTCGAACAATGTTCAAACCCTGACCCGATCCGAAACATATTTCTTTCCTTGTTTCATATCTGTTACCTGAACAATTTTAAGACCCGAAACACATACTCAACTTGTTTCGTGTTCGGGTCGGGTCGGGTCGGGTCGGGTCGGGTCGGGTCGGGTTTCTTTGACACCCCTAGTTGTGGGCGTGCCTTGACAGTTCAATACCTACAAGACCTTCTAGATGACACAACCAGAATTGGTTTTTATTTCAGATGTGGTTTTCCCAACTGGTACGTCAGGCGGTCTGTTCCTCGAATGGCGTAAAATTGGCGCTGTGCGAGTAGTTTTCACCTGTCAGTACCTATGTAGCACGGACACTCTCTGGAAGCCTTCGTGTCGTGTCCGACACTCCGACACGTGTCCGACACGCTCCGACACGTCCCGACACGCTCCGACACGCGGTCAACGAGTGTCGAAAAATCCGACACGTGGTCAACTCTCTCCGACACGCTCCGACACGCGAGTCCAGAATTCCGACACGTGATTCCGACACGCATGGGGTCAATTTTAAAAATTTCTAATACTTGTGGGGTCAAAATATAAATATACACAAAAGAAGTAATAAAAGAAGTAATAAAAATGCTTTAACTATACACGCATGGGGTCAATTTTTTTTTTTCAGTTTTGTTTTTTTAGAATTGTTTTAGTTTTTTAAAAATTCTTTTACTATGAAAGAAGTAATAAAAAAAATGCTATATATGATAAATAAATAAATTTGAAAATATCATTTCAGCATTTTTCTTTAAACAATGTTTTTTCCTCTAAGTTTTATGTATTATTGTGTAAATTAATTCTAGGTTATTATTATCATTATTATTATTATTTTTATGTATTTATATATAAAAATATATTTAATATATAACGTGTCGGAACGTGTCGAAATTCTCTATTTTTAAGAAATAACGTGTCGGCGTGTCGTGTCGTGTCGTGTCGCGTGTCGCGTGTCCGTGTCGGTGCTACATAGGTCAGTACCCGATACTCGTAGATTATGGAGCCGTGAAATTGTTGTGAACTGGCACTACACGACAGACATTTTGTAATACCATGTTGGAAACTCGAAAGGTCATCACGCAACATGGGGCCGTAAACTTATCGATCATACTTGCTGTCGGTTTCAATCCTGGACGGGTCAGTATTTGACGCCAGCAAATAAGTTGATCCTTATCAATCCAGTGGCACAAGCTATTCCTTATTAGATCGGTGGCACAAGCTTGGGGAGTTATTAGAAACTTTTGATGAGGCCATGATTACCATAGCGATCGGCTTCATTATATTCGGTGGAGGATGATCAAGCACCCGAACTAAGGGGGGGTTTAGGTATATGCCGGATGCATCAATTTGATCAGTCTTTTGTTTGCCAAACAAGGTGGTATGTAGAGAAATAGGAATTCGTGTTATCAAAAGATTTTCTGTGATTATTTCCAATAAAAAGAAAATCGAGGATTAAATTGAATTTTTTCTGAGACGTCTTTAGAAACCAATGGAACAACCGAAACATAAAATAAGTAAGTGGAAAATAGAAAACAAAGGATTATTCGGCTTCATAGGATTTTTCTGTCCAGGTGCAAGTAGTCCGCATCTTTATAGATATGTCTATTTCATCGAATTTCTCTCCGAGCTTTTGCCGTTGGTGTTCTTTCCGATCTCTATGTATTTCACCGCTCCACTAGAAAGTCCCTTTGCCCCTACCGTCTTATGGGCAGACATGACGTGCAAAATGTATCTTCACCAAACATCCTTGCTAGCAACTATTCATCTGGTTCACGAGTACGGACGGACTTGATATGAATAAAAAGTGCCATTCTACAACGTGGCCAATGGGAAAAGGCCCCAGTGGGCGATGGCAAAGATACTGATCTTCGGTTTGATCTGTGATTGCGACTGGGAAAACCATTAATGCCACTGAGATGGTGCCGAACGATAGCAAACACGTTTCTAACAGAACAATACCATCGAGAGGTCATGAATTGTCGATGTTATTTTAGATCGAGGCCTATGTGATTTGATCTGACTCCGACGTACAGTATCCCTTTGCATCCCACGCCTAATATTGCAGAATGGCGTTTTTCCCGGAAGCATCATTTCCGTCTCTTGAGTTGGACCAACGATGCTTTATCCTAAAATGCATAAATATATGGTTTTATCTGGCCGGAGCACTATCAAGTCTATTTTAGCAAAGTGGAGCCGTCCATTATCGAGCTGCATCTTCTATTTACTTTGGAAGAAAGAAAATGTTCGTGCTGTGGCACCTTGAATCTTGCAGATCGGGGTTCGCTAGATAGTAGCGCCGGTCCCTACGACTGCCCAAAATCCTAGGTTTGGGCAATTTGCAGAATCAACTTATAATCATGGACTCAAATAACATATTAGAGTTGCCACTAATTAATTTAGATAAACTCAAGTCGATTGGATACCCACAAGGTTTGGATGGTGATGGAAAAGTCAACTATCTTGGTGCATGTGAGAAGGAATAGGTCAAACGAAAACCTGAGATCTTAAGTTTGGGGGTTTTGTTATGCGTGCACAGATTAGCATCCATGACGCCCTTTTGGTACCATGACCTTATTTCTAGTTAAGTCCTAAAGCATTCATCAAACAATTATTGTTTTAAACTCCAGAAATGTCGGCCATACACTTATTTAAAACAAATTAATGTAATCATTTCTCATGTGTAATGACGTGATTCTATTTGAGTGTTAAAAAGTGTGTATGTAGATGCCAATCGAGATGCAAAGTTCAATCATGACATGTAAAAAAGACATGACTTAACAATAATTACATAAAATGAAAAGTGACAAATCGGATGCAAGACAAAATGATGAAATGACATAACATTGCAATAATGACATATAGCATGACTTTGGCAAATAAGATGAAAGAAATGACTACAAAGTGATAGGACATGATAATAATCACATGCAGCATGACATGGCAATAAAACGACATCACATGTTTTAAATTACACAATTTATAATATGGCAAATAAGATGGTTCATGGCAATCAAACGACATGATATGGTAATAATTAGATAGAGCATCACACGACAAATCAAATACAATAAATGACAGTGAGATGAAAAGGCATGACATAGCACATTGGATACAAGACATGAAATGGCATTGTCCCATTTAACATGACATGTCAAATTTGATGCAAGACATGACAATAAGAATGCATGACTTGACAATAGTCACATGCAACATATCATGACAAATCATATGCCAGATACGACAATGGGAATTGATGGGAAGACTACACTAAGGCGCCATTCATTTGATTTATGGCTATACCTGGACATGGTGACGTTTATGCAACAATGCACCCGTTCCCTTTGGCCAAGTCAAAATGAAATCATTTTTCAAATCAAAATCATGAAATAAATAATTGAATGCGCAAGCCTAGTTTATAGGTTTGAATAGCAACGACAATTAACTTTTGACTTCTGGCTGTATTGTCATAGCCCATCCTACAATCGAGCCCAATCTCTTTAGCATATGGCTTATGGGTTGGCTTCAAGATAAACTGGTACTCTATCGCAACACTTTAATATATCTACAACCTTATATCCCCTCCAAATTACAAAGTTCATATTTACAAAAACAACAACAACATTCATTATATCGTATTTCCATTAGAGTTAGCATCGTAATGCTCTATTTCAAGATCTAAATAGTCATTATGATGGCCTACCAACATGAATACATTCTAGTGACATTTCGACAGTAGATCGACATATAGCATGAGGGATATCCCAAGTTTTCAAGATTTCATTTGAGTATTATAGTAGCCTAAAAATATGTGATTTTCAACTATTCAAACGGATAGAATAACTATGAACAAAAATAAAAAGGATAGAATAACCTAAAAAGAAAAAGAAAAGAAGAAGTGCGGATAGAATAAGGATATATTGTAGATTCTATGATTCAAAATAGACATTATGACGTCCTAACATGCATTTCAATATGTAAAAACGAGGGAGTTGAGACTTACCTTCAAAAGGCAAAGGGTTTCGCTACACAAACAGAAAAGCACACGAAAGCAAGATAATGTGAGTACCAAGCTCAATTTGAGAGAAGTTTTAAGTGCAAAAGGATAAGGGACAGGCTCAACATCTCTGAAAAAGGAGCGGGAAGGGGGTTTTCAACGGCAAATCGGGACATGTACGTGTCTTAGCTCAAGGCACACGCGCCTCGAGTGGAGGCTTGCTCTTTTCAGGCCTTTTATCTATTCCATTGGACTTTCGATTCACGTTATTTTTGCGTCGTGGGAATGCTTTGGTCGATAGCTTTTGCACAAGCCCAATACTGCTAGGTGAAATCACGAAATCACGGACTCAATATTTCAATCGATATGGGGGCCTAAGACTTGGGTCTATGAATCGGCCGCTGTTTTGTGGACTTATCATATTAAAAAATCGTCATTTTCCGCAGCTTGGAGAACTACAAAGTTTCATTCGATTCTGAGACCTCTAAAAACGATTTTGGGCTTTAGGACCTTTCTTCGAGTTTTCCAAAGGTTTGACTGAAATTTGATAGGCAATTTCCTTCTTATCTGACATCCATTTAATCAAATTTTAATTGCGTGGGAATGCTTGGATGAAAAATTGATCGACATATTCGGATGGTAACCTAGGTGTCCAAAGACTGGTCTTTGCTAGTGGAACCTATCTTTGAGGCCTCAAATTTGTTCGGACCTTGTGTCCCACTGATGAACCTTTAGTCAACACTTGATCCAAATCGCGGCGAGATTTGAGGTACAGCATGGCACGCAAGAGTAACAATCGAACAACTTCATGCTCTGCCAATGGGTTGGCAGGTAGAGTTAGATGGAGCAGCCACTGTTTAGAGGATGGTGTCGGCAGAGTCTACGGGGTTGGGATCCATTTTGATTAGACCGGTAGAGCATGGTAGCCGTTGCAATTGACTCGAGAACGAGGGTGATCCTAGGAGCGCAATGGGCTCTCCCACTTTTGAGTTTAAAGCCCGATAAAGCTTATCAAATAAACTCTCGCGGTAGACTGACCAAAAAAAAAAAAAAAAAACTCTCGCGGTCATGTTCAATATAATTGTTTCATCGAAATGGGCAAAATACCTTTTAAAGTATGGACTGACATTCTTATATAGGAGATGTAAATGACGAGAAACCTAAAGGTATAAATACTGGGGACAATCGTTACCAGCATTGTAAAGGTATTGGAAATGTAAAGATAAGCTGAATGTAAAGATGAACAAAGTGTTTTCTTTAATTGATCATTTGCAAAATTACAATTAAGGAATTTGTACCCACGATCGGCAGTTACATAAACAATTACTAAGATTTTACACATGCTGTAAGTGACTTTTATTGTCTAGGGGAAAATGTCACAAATAGTCTCTGTACTTTTATCTAATGTTTAATTTCATCCACGAGCTTTCAATTTGCTCAATTTGGTCCCTGAACTACCACTTAATGTGCAATCTCGTCCCTAGACTTTTAATTTGTTCAATTTGGTCCCTGAATTATCGATAAATGTCCGATTTAGTCCCTAACTATTTGAAAATTAACCAATTTCATGCTCCCGCTAGTTAAAGTTAACAAAATTGGCTTCCATGGCTTTTAGTCTCTTAAATATAAAATAAAAAAGGACATGTGGAATATCCACATGGAAATTACCTTTAAAATAGGTCAAATTGTGGCCACCGTAAAAAAAGAAGAAGATATATAACCACTTATTATCTCTGCTTTTGTGATCAGTGCTTTCATCTCTAGCTGACCCCTAATTTGTTTTCCTTTTTAAAGATATATATTAACTCATAATTCTAGTAATCCAACTTAGTTCCACGTTATCAATTAATACTCCACATCATCACTTAATGGTTTGAACAAACGAAAAGACTAGATGGAACATTTGTTAATAGTTCAGGGACCAAATTGAGCAAATCGAAAGCTTAGGGATGAAATTGGTCAATTTTCAAATAGTCAGGGACTAGATCGGACATTTATCGATAATTCATGAACCAAATTGAACAAATTAAAAGTTTAGGGATGAGATTGTACATTAAGTGGAAGTTTAGGGACTACGTTTGTCTGTAGACGGTTATAAAATCAGAGATTGTCGACTCCGCATTATGACGGTTAGGTTCTGTGCTTCTCCTCAATTGATCAACACTTGGTTTCCATCTGTCGACTCTTCATTCCAGCACTTAAGCCATTCTCTTATACCATCGTCGATTGACATTGGTTCTTCCCGTTGACTAACCATATTTGTCGACTAATTGCTCCAACACATAGCGATTTTCTGCCTCTATCGCTCTCTTCACTGGCTTCTGCCGATCGAGCTGTTGATTGACCACTTAGAAATTTTTTTATGTCGACAATAATTATGTGTCCAGGTCTTAACTTATCTTTTTTTTATTTTTTTTTTTTTATTTTTTTTTTTTATTTATGACCGAGGAACCGTCAGAGATCATCCTTCGGGGATCACACGATTTTCCGATGCTCGGTAGCATCGTCAGGCCTTGTCACAAGCCGCAGGTCTTAACTTATCTGTTGTTCATAAGCGAGTAGATTGCACTTGACTGGAGGGTGGACTATTGACATTTACGTAAGAGTCTACAGGTTGCAGATACAGGCGACAATATTTTGTAATTTTCACTGCTCGTGTAATAAGCAACATATTACCAAAAAGAAAAAAAGAGCACAAAATAGCACGGCCATCCATTTTTCTAATTGCACTTAACATTATATCATTATTAACTTTCTTTAAATAAAATAAAATCTACTGTCAGTTCCTTTCGTATATGATAGCTGGCCTTATGTCTTTCGGAATCACAAAACTTCACTCAATAAATCTAAAATATCGACATGCCGCTAATATAAACCTAACTTGGCATGTACATCATCATCATCATCATCATCATCATCATCATCATCATTTTTACATTGGAAAAACAGCATAAATCCCTGAACTTTGATTCGGTGTGCAATATCCCTAGATTCTTACTTTATTAAATGAGGTTTTTGAAGTATTGGTAAATGTTCAATTTAGTCCATAAACTATACGAAAATGTTCAATGTCGTTATTCCATTACATCAAATTAAATGGAATATGCTAATGTGGCTTCCAATCTGTCAAATTTGAACGGCTGATATAAAAAAAATTTTACATATGCATTATCCATTTACGATATTCATCTTAATGCAAAATACAATCCAAGTCATTAAATAATGATGGGGAAATTTTAAATAAGGGCCCGGAATGATCTCATTTTCTCAAATAAGGACTTGAAGTGGACATTGTTTCAAATAATGACTTGAAGTGTTCTCATTTTTTAAATAAGTGTATGGAGTGGATATTCTTTCAAAAAAGGCCCTAAAGTGGCAATATCAATTTCAAATAAGGGCTTGAATTCATCGGCTGTGAAGGGTAATTTTGTCTTTTTTCATTAAATAAATAAATAAAAATAAAATTCTAAAAAAATAGAAAGGGGGAAAACACAGTTATGGCCGTTGCCCCATCATTGGTGGGGTGGCAGCAAGGGCCGACGACCCCCATCGACTAGAGGCAAGGGCTTGCTGGCCCTCGCTAGAGATAGGAAAGGGATAGGAGAGGGTGGCAACCTTCTCCCATATCTGGGCGAGGAACACCTGCCCTCGCTCTCGTTTGGGTGAGGGTCATCGACCTTCGTGGAGGCTTGGCTGCCTAGTGCCCCTAGATGACAGCAAGGTCCAAGGGCCCTAGGCGAGGGCTGGCGACCCTTGCCCAGACGAGGGCGAGGGCGAGGGCAAGCAATCCTCGCCAACATTTGGGAAAAAGGGTTGACTTCCTCTCTCGTCTAGCCCTTACCTCTGGTCAGCGGGGGTAGCTAGCCCTTGCTACTGCCTTACTGGCGATGAGGTAGCCTTATGTTTTCCCCCTTTTTTCATTTTTTCATTTTAAGTTTTAATATAATTAAATTTAAATTTAAATTTTGTTTGGATCAAAATATCCTTGATCTGTGGGAATTTTTTGTTGACTAGCAAGCTGATGACAATAGGCCATTATTTGAAATAGTCATAACCACTTCAGGCTCTTTTTTGAGATTGATATGGCCATTTTAAGTTTTTATTTGAAACTAAGACCACTTTAGATCCTTATTTGAGAAAATGAGAGTATTTCCAGTCCTTATTTGGAATTTTCTCAATAATAATGGACATCTTAACGCACGGATTTTTTTTCTTTTATGAAATAAATGGGTAAAAGGATGGACATATTGACTGATCATTTTTATAAATTCAACTTCGCAAATGATAATTTATGCCATCAAATAACTTATGATTTGTCAAAGGATTATATTAATATTTATCAATCATTTAGGGATCATATTTGACAAATTAAAAGTATGGAGATTATATCGCACATTGAATCAAAGTTTATAAATCATGTATGTCATTTAACTATTTACATATGGTGTTGGACCTCATAAAATAGACTACAATGGTGCCCTTGTGTTACCACGTAATATTATTAGGGTTGGAGGCCCCCGGGACAACGTCTAAGAGAATTGCTTTTCTCGAAATTGGAGCTTACGCTCTTACTTTCTAGATTGTTTGTCTAGTGTAGCTTTTTGAACTCGGCATCTTTCTCAAGGTACGGGGTTTATACTTCATTAATTGATTTTTTTATTATATGTTTTCATCTTATTGAATTCTTGCGGTTTTCTAGAAAGACGTAAAGTAAGTTGGCAATGCACTAGCATGAAAAGAAAGGCACTAAGGTAGAAAAAGGTCATGCCGCATTCACTAAGTTATTCCGGATGCTTACAAGAAAGAAGAAAGATGTAAAGTTGACTCGCCAAGTCGACGCAATTGTCTTGGTACAGAAGTATTCTTCCAGGGGAGAATTTGAACTTTGATAAAAGTTTCACCATATGACCATCATCACTGTCACTCAGCACTAGATGGTGGCAATGTCTCCTCAGGTCAATTCGGAATATCAACTTACAAGCTAGCTTGTCGTTTTCACTACGTTCTGTCCGCACGCGTATTCATCGAGTTCTTTTATACACGAGTAGGGGATACAAACACAAAGGCTTGATTGTCTGGAGACTCATTTAACACCCCTTGAGCCTTGCCAACTAATTGAGTCACGGTCTTTTATTTGTGGAGGGTTAGCACGACCTATAGCAGTTTGCACACATTTTGAGTTTTGAACTGGTGGCCTTCAATACATGAGTTAATAGTTCTTCATACCTAGCCAACTAGGGGTTTGGATGCATCTTGTTACTCTCTATAAACTTAATATATTATCATTATATTCTTTTAGAATGGCACATACTAATCTCTTAATCCATGCTTTAGCACGTAGAAATTATAAATTTGATTCCTCGCCTGAGATATTTACAAAATGCTAACTATGGGAGTGTTTGCCGGGTCGAAACTGTAGACTATCAAATGATCTTGAGTTTAACAACCAAAGGTCAAGTTATTAGAATGCCTTCGCCTTAGAGTTAGGGAGGTTCTCCATGACCAACAGAAACGTTGGGATGTGACGCTCTGCCGTGTCCTTCATTTTTCTTAGGTTGCATTTGTTTGGGGAAAAATTCTATGATAAAGGAAAGCACTTTTGAGGAAATCATTTTCTTGAAAAATGGATAGTTTTATTTTATTTGGTTATATATAACTGAAAATATTTTCTAGTGTTTGGATCTTCTTTGGAAAATGATTTTAATCTTATGACTTTATCTAAAAAAAATCAAATTTTAAATATTTATTTATTTATTTTTCTTTCTTTTTTTTCATTTTTCCTTCTCCCTCCCAAATGTCTCTCCACTTCACCCACCGCTCCTTCCTCCCCTCCACCATCATCTCCGTCACCATCTCCAATGACCTCGCTTGCCTCTATGCTGACTTCATCCCCCAAAGCTCAGCCGATCTCGAAGCTCAAAGCTTGGCCAAGCTCGAAGCGTCGGCAGGCTTGACCTCACTAGCACAAGGACAAGGTTTGCTAGCTGTGCATGAGGTCTAGGCTTGCCAGATCTTGACGAGCCTCGACCTTGCCAAGATTTGGGGAGGTAGAGCGTTGCTAGCTTGTGCCTGTGGTTGGTTGCCAAACGTCGCTAAGGCTTGGCGAATGGCCAAGGGAGAAATAAAAAGAAAAAGAACAGAAAAAGAAAAGAAGAAAAGAAAAGAAGAAAAGAAAAAGACAAAATTCGAGAGGAACAATTCCAAAAAGTGTTTTCATCTCTTTAGATTTAGGAATTCACTTTCCTAAATTTATGTATGAATATTTGGAGAGTATTTTCGGCTGATTAGTCGTTTTTTGCAAATAAAATGGGTGAAAATTCATTCACGAAAATCTTTTCCCCAAACAAACGCACCCTTCCCATTCTAGCAATTGATTAACCTTTGAACGTGTGGTCAAACCTCTGTCTAACATACCTTTCCTTCCCCCATAATCATGTGCTGTCTCCATGATTCAAAGTTAATAACCAAAAAAAGACGAGAATCCCCAAAATGGAAGACCAATTCACAACATGTCTTGCCTCTTATTGCGCGTCTCTCCCAACAAACAATAGGTGGGAAATGCACAATCTCAACATAACATCAAGCACCAATTCTCTTTCTGTAGAATAATCCTCTCTCTCTCTCTCTCTCTAGAGTGACGTGCAGAACAAACTCTCACGCCGTACTAAATGGGCATCTCATGGAAAAACCCTTGTTGGGTTTGGCTCTTCTCGATTAAATTCCTGTGGTCGCCTAAGTCAGCCATTAATTTTCTTTTCGGGCCACGAGTATCTTCCCTGGCCGTCTTGATTTCACACCCGTAAACCAGTCGTCTCTGCTTCTTCTTTATTGGCCTATATATACCCCCACATGCATAGTTTCGCTTCTGTGATTCTCTCAACTCTTCCCCACAATCGAAATTAAAAACATCCCACGCCCAGAAATTTAATATGGCGAAGATGGTTACTCTGTTCTTGGTGATCTCTCTCCTCCTCTGCTCAATTTCAGCATATGGCGGGCGGCCTGAACCGGCCTTTCCTCGAGAAAACACCATGACATCTCACCATGAGGTTAGTTAATTTTGTTCAGAAGCTTTCATATGAGAATTGAACGGAACATATGGACCGAGTGATGTTCATATTTGGTGTTTTTTTGTTCCTTCTTGTTTCCAGAGGTTTGAGGCAGAGCACGTTGAGGGGGTTGAAGAGAGCTGCGAAGGAGTTGGCGAGGAGGAGTGCTTGACGAGGAGGACTCTCGCTGCTCACCTCGATTATATTTACACTCAAAAGAAGAAACCTTGAAAACAATAGTTGGATTTATGTGGAATATATGTAATACGTTGGTACATATTAAGAAAATCACTGTCTTCATCAAGTAATTGGCCCCTGTTTAGCTGAAATCTTTGTGTTGCTCTTCTTCAGTGATCTTCTCGTGTTTCGTTGTGTTTGGTGCAATTATGGGATCAGTTCTATGAATTTAGCGTTCGACTTCTGCTCTTTTGTTCTCTCTGGGCCTTCTCTGGACGAAGCTACCGAGGCTTGCCTGTTTGATTGATTATATAAATGTTTGATAAGCTTTCGAACTGAAATTTCTCAAAAAGTAACGTCTGAAGCAGCTTCTGATTTGAAGTTTCGAACTCCTATATGGCTTATTTCTCGTTCTGTAACACAGTTTACATGTGACGAGAGGATGTCAAGATTTTTGTGCATCACTGATCATCTATCCCTGAAATTTAAGCTTTCGGGGTGGTATTAAATTAATTGTCCTCGAAGCTTCAGAAGAAAAATTATATTCCATGTGCACCAAGGATAGCAATGAAATTTAGCTAAAAGTTTCGAACTCCTATATGGCTTATTTCTCGTTCTGTAACACAGTTTACATGTGACGAGAGGATGTCAAGATTTTTGTGCATCACTGATCATCTATCCCTGAAATTTAAGCTTTCGGGGTGGTATTAAATTAATTGTCCTCGAAGCTTCAGAAGAAAAATTATATTCCATGTGCACCAAGGATAGCAATGAAATTTAGCTAAAACTGGCTAATGCTCTATAGCCAGCATGTGACCGAAATATACTGGATTTCAAAGAGACGCGTACAAGCCACCAAAAGCGCGGTCACGAAACATGCAGCTTCATCACATCACATCACACCAACCAACTCATCCTCTGCTCAATAGTTATTGACCTTGGAATAAAGTCTACGAACAGAACCAAAAGGGGGTCGATGGACTTCGATCCTTTTTGTGGGTTTCATGCTGCTTCATCTGTTTCCATACGTTCCGAATTGAATGTAAGCAACCACTTAGCTTGATTCTAGTTGAAGAAGCTAATGAAGTCGCAGGGAAAGACGGTTGACGGTTGTGTGTGAACGTTATTTCTGGCCCTGATTGTGTGGTAATGTGGCGTGTTCCCGCGTGCGTGAGAGCCGTCGACATAAATGTAGAGAAAGAGAACTCTTTGAAATTGTTATGTTGTCAGGAACAAGACATAAGATCTTCACGTGCTCAGATGGGTATGTAAGCAATTTGAAGAGACATAACAAATGGAGTAATCCAAGAAAATGTACGGTTGAGAATAAGATGAAAAAAAACCCTAGTTTTACGTGTAAGAAAATAGCATCCTTAAAAAGGGTCCACGCCATATATATAGAATATCATTTTCTTTAATTCAGGGGCCATGGGTGCTAAGACAAAGTACCATTGCGATGGTGTTACAGAAAGTTGAGACGTTGATAATATAAAATGCTTATTCGATCCTCTTCTTCCGATTCATGCAATCGAGTTCTTTTAATCACTTATCTATCACTAGTACCATAAGAACCGATATATATACACACTATAGAGAGACCTCATGCAACCTCATAATAGACATATCTACCTCTCTAGTAATAGATATCGCTCCTACTCTCTCTCTCTCTCTCTCTCTCTCTCTCTCTCTCTCTCTCTCTCTCTCTCTCTTATGTGATCATATCTCAATTTAACTAGTCCCCCTTAGATGCAATAACATTTACTTGCAGGTCTTTTAAAGTGCACTAAATCTTACACGAAGTCAGGGGGTCACCATGCTTTTTTACATGACATAACGCATCTCATGTATGCACGTTTATATTTGCGATTAAATCTTTAACGGTAGTAAGATGGGTAATGATAGAATAGAACAGAGCGACCGAAAGCAGAATAAAGACAGCTAAAGGGCTTTGACAAAAATAGAAGTGTCCTCTAGATACTAGGGATTTGCTTTCTTCACAAGAGTGTTTTCTCCCTGATTACTTACCTAAAATTTCTTTTAACTTTTTTCTCATTTCCGTTGCTTCCTTGCTATACTGATAACTATGGAGTGGGTCCAAACCCCAAAGATAAAGACTTGCCCCTGACGATCAGTTCCTTTCTAGTTTCTACAATGCCCCAAGAGTCAAGCCTTGTACATTATTGTTGTCTATACATGTTAAGAGTGGACCCATCAAATATTTCAAATAATCGTTATGTCTATTGACTGATGTGACCTCAATGCATGTGAACCATTAGAATCTTACAAAGGTTCACATATCGCGATGGCCCCCATTCATTGGGTGCACAAATTTAGGCAATGCAATTTCAACCAATCCCTAGTTATAGTAGCAAGAAATGAGAGAAAAAGATGCCATATGCATTGATGAACAATTTTCTCGCCTGAATAATTGAGAGTAAATTATACTTTATGTCCATAGAAATACCGAAATTACACATATATCTCGATTTCTAGCACTTACTCACCCAAAGTTCTATATCGAAAAGCCCTCATTAGTGGACCCTTGTGCGTGCTCGCCTTCTTTGATTAAAGATTCACACACACCAAAAAAAGTGGCACGCAATTAAAAGAGAGTAATTCAAAGAAACAGAAAGAAAGCGGCCACTTGCTCTAACAGCGTTCTAAAAAGAGAGTTTGGAATCTCACTCCGGCGTTTTTGGATCGTACCATTAGTAGTCAAACATCGATCCTTTAGAGCAAATCTTTCGAACATCAAGAAAACTACATACACAGATTTTTAGTATTATGACTTGGCTTTTTATCTATACGTGGCATGTGGATACCCCTTGCAAGGTTTAACAATTGATGTTCATTAACCAATGTTTGAGTGCTTGACCATTACTGTCTCCAACCATGAGATGGCGAACCTTATCTCTTTCAAACCCTCACATCACAATTATGTAATGGCTCGGGAGAGTCTGCATCATCTTTTTCGTGGATAGCCGTTTTCTTTTCTTTTTTTTATTTTTTAAATTTAGCAAGTGATGGTTTTTTTTTTTTTTTTTGGTGATTAGTGGTCTCTAGTGGTTGAAGGTACTGCAGGAAATGCTACATTAAGTAATTATTAGTAGTGGATCAGCCTTTTGGAGAGTGCACTTGAGGTGTCCTTATTGGAAGTGCATCCTGATAATGACTCTTTAAGAGCACTAATTATCATACATAAAAACTCTGAGAGAGAGAGAGAGAGGATACTTGTGTTTAGACAGTGTTCTTGTCCTAGAGTAGTTGATATGTAGTCCTTAATGCATTCGCCCATCTCATTGTGTCATGAGGTGAAGGACGCAAACTCAAATTAGGTCCAAGAGTCAATTTCAAGGCCCAAACCATTTAGATATCTAAGAGAACTCTACAGAACTTAAAGAATCTATGGACCGGCCTGGAAACTAACTACTAAAGGTAGGTCTCAAAGGGACCCCGGGGGTGTGGGGAGGGTGTTGATGCTTTGTTTCAAAGAATTCCTACAAAGAAGTGAGGAAAGTTGTCAAATGTTTTCAAGCAAAGCGGAAATTTGAAGTTGGGGAATTGGTGTAAAACTAGGAAGGGAGTATTCCGTTCCACAAGTTTTAGCAAAAGTTTCCTTTATATGTGACTTTCAATAACGCATTTGCTATATACAGGAAATCTGAAGAGTAGTAGTCGTCGACACCCCCTGTTCTAGGCAAACTCGAATTTGACTGGTCATGCCAGGTATTAATTGTACTGGTTTCTGCATGTGCCACATGCCTTGACTTTTCACTTACCATAAGTTTACAAGTAAAGCTAGTCCTACTGTTTGCTCGCTGTTTGTGTCAAATAATTTTGGAATCATTGCATGTAGTATCTTTGAGATGGCAGCGCTCTTTTTTTCGTCAATATTATTCTGCTGCTCGCACAAATTTGTTTACAGGTGACACTACAATTAATGCGCGCTTCTCTTAGCTGTAATGACTCTGTGATATAGTATTTCTCGCATTGCATCTCCTCACCTGAACAGGATTGAACTGATTACACTTCTAGGTTATTCTGTCCTTGCCTGCATTGGTCGTAGTGTTTCTATTGCATCTTTGGGGTTAACCGTGTTCTCTAACAGTAATGCTCGTGTTAAAAGCACCAGCAGTAACATAAATACTGATTATAGCTCACATAGCCCTCATTGATTTTGTTTTTCATGACGTTGCATTTCTTGAACTTTGAGATCACGATAACAGTCCTAGAAAATAGAGATTGGAGAAAAGGGGGTTGTAACCTCACTTTCCTCACATTTTCTGAACAGGTGGAGAGCCTTGACATCCGTCTAGGAAGGAATGTTCTTTCATTAGAGTGAAATATCTTTTAAAAAATTGAGATGTTAATCGCTCGAACCTATGATGCGTTTCGACCAAAGTCGTGAAATCTGGAAAATGGTTCATTGGTGATGTGTTCTGGGGGAAGAAACCTTTAAGATAGTCTAATGACGTTTAGGATGAGACGAGACATTTCATTTCTCTATCCCAACACAACGGTACTATTTTGCTTAACCCTTTGAGCTGGTTCATCCCTAAAATTTTAGCTTTACAGGAATTGCCGTCCCCCCTAGGATTTTGAGCAATGACGATTTGATTGAAATCACTTGGAAAAACACAAGTCAAGAAAGACGAGTGTGACATCCTCAATCCAACCTCGATTTTCAGCATGGAATTATAATGACGACCAATCTTTGGATGGGATTTCAATGAGGATTGTCAGACCACGAAAATGTCAAGAGGTCATTATAGGGTAAAAACTCGAATTCTCATCAATAGATTGCAGAAATTCCGAATGTTAGGAGCGGGCCACGAACGAGGACTCGGGTGGGCCAAGCTCACATTGGATGGCCGAATGGGCCCAAGCCCATGGAGGAAGGCCCAAATGGGCCCACGCCCACATTGGGTGGCACAAGGGCCACACGTCCAAGGAATGGGTGGCCAAGGGGGGGCTATGGATCCTTCAAGTCCATCAAACCATCATTACAAGATCTCGGCATTAATTGCACTCAGGTACACGAAAAGTGCGTGAAGAGTGCGCAATCTTGGTGAAATGACCAAATTGCTAACTAAGGACAAAAGGGCAAGATGGGAAAGAAGCAAGAGGGGGGGGGGGGGCTACATGGATGAGGAAGGAGAAAATGATGTCATCCCCTAGCTTAGTCTAAGCCTACCCTAAACCTATTCACTGAAGTATATATCTCTTCATTAATGGCTTGAATTTTTCTTCTTCAAGAAGCTTTCATTTGCTTGGTGGAGAGGAATCCTAGGAGGTTTGATGGGATGGACATTTATTTTAGCTAGATCTCATTGCCTCTCTCCTTTCTCTTTCCCCCTAAAACCCACGGTTTCCCCCTCTCTCTTTCTTCTCTCATTTGTTCACTTTGGCTCTCACTCTCATCTTTCTATCTCCTTGCCATAATTGACCACCCCTCTCCTCCATTTCCATTTCCACCATAAAAATTTTTCCTGTCATTTTCCTCTCTAGATTCATCGGTAACCGACCACCTCAATCACATAAACCATCCTTCGTGTAAGTGCTAGTATGAACACTTAGAGGGGGGGGGTGAATAGGTGTGAAAATAATTTTCGCAAAGAGTAATAAAAATATTTTGCTTTTGAAATTGAGTCTAAAGAACAAAAGACTTTGAGCGAGTTCGGACTTTAACTATAAACAGAACTACGAACAAAGTAAAGGAGTTTAAGGAAGAGAATAAGAACATATAATTTATAGTGGTTTAGCTTAGATTATTAAGCTTTTGTCTACTTTCCCACGCTGACAGTCTCCTGGTTGGTTTCTACTAAGAATCAAAAGAGAATTTACAATCTGTGATCTCAATTTCACAGTGAAGAGTCTCTACTGCTCTCTCAAGAAGTCACATATAAATCTCTCTCTTTTGAGTACAACTTTGAGCTCAGTGTAAGAAGTAACAAGAGAATGGGAAGCTTTAGACTTTGGAATTTCTCTTTCACGCACTCTATCGAACAACTGGAAAGTCCTCCTTAAATACTCCTTCATACCTTTTCGATAGTTGGCACTTTCCAAAGGAATTCTTCCAATCTTCCCATTGGACAGAGTCAATCAAGGAGATCTTGAGCCGTTTAAAGATTGGGATGAAAGCTCGTCAATCCTGTTTGCCTATACAATCAGGATCTTGGTTTCCATAAGTAGATTCTTTCCAAATTTACTTGCATTCCAAAAAGATTTGATGTATCTAAATTGATTCCAATAAAGATAATCAATATTGTAGGTGATATTTCTAACCAGAAGACCATATATAATTCATACGAACCAAACTCTTGAAGAAAGAAAGATAATCCTGCGTCTAGATAAGTCTTCATTCTTCAATTGTATTCAGTCTGAAATTTGTCAGAGTGGACAGACTTCTGATGTAAAATAGACTTTGACACAAAAGTCTAGGAGTCTTCAGACTTTAACATAAAAGTCTAGAAATCTTCAGAATAGAATGTAAATAAGTTTTGTCAGCTTCAAAACATCAAAGGAGTTTTCTTTAACAATCTCCCCCTTTTTGATGATGACAAAACTTTTCTGCAGATTTAAAGATTTATAACTTGTAAAACAACTCTTAGCAGTACATGATATCTTATAAAAACAATTAGTAAATGATCTGGATAGAATCAATTCTGCAACCACAAAAAACATGTTAATCTTGAAAAAATTAGACACACATCAAGATTTAAACATCCACATCCATAAACTACCATAATGCATAATATAAGTGTTCAAAACATCAAACAAACTCAAATCAAATCTACAAAAAGTTAAGTTCAAAGGTTCAAGTTATAAATGTTCAAATCTGCACTCATTCTCCCACTTTTTGTCAACAGCAAAAAAGTGGAGAAAGTTAAAAGAGATAAATGGAATTAAGGTTGTCGAGGGACTCAAACTAGTTGGAAATCCCCCATAGACTGCATTGCCTTCTCAATCTTCTGGCACTAGCGATGAACATTCTCAACTTGAGTCTGAATAGTCTTGAGAATCTGAACAGTCTAATCATTCTTGGCCACAGTCTGAGAGACTTGTTGATTCAAAGTCTGTACTTGGGTGTCTAAAGATTGTATCTTTCCAGTGTGAAAATTAGAAGAGGATCTTAAGGTAGTGTGAAGTTTCTGAATCTCAATCTCCATGGCGTATTGTTGAGCTTTAACCTCCAAGAGGAGTTCTATCATCCTTGGATAGTCATCATTCATTTTAATTTGAGCACTAGCTTCAGCGAATTGAATTCGAGGAGAATTGAGAGATGAGGGAACATCAACTTGTCTAGCATCGTGACTCGGAGTAGATTCTTCAATGTCAGTTTCAGGAAATTGAGAAGCATAAACATCTTCTGGGTCTGCAGGAGATCGACTTATGCTATCACTCGCAAAAAGAGGAGAAGAAGTCCCTGTTTTCTCAACAGCCCCCCTGTTTCTGTGCCTACAGGTGGTGAAGGGATTCCTTCTTCTTGTGTCTTCTCGTTTTCAAAACGAGAGTGATGTTCTTTCTCTGTACGTACTCCTACTGGTCCACTCCTAGTTGCTTTTGAATCCTTAGATAAAGATATTGCAATTGTCTCTTCATAAGAGTCATCCTCTCCCTTCTTTTCAGAATGACCTTCTTTTTCTTGTTCATCTCTTGCTTCTTCTTCTCTTTTTGCTTCTTCCTTCTCCATTTCTACTTCTTCTTCTTGTTATGTTTCTTCTCTGTCTCTTTCTTCTCTTTCCATTGGTTTCTCAGAACCAACAAAACCTTGAAGATTCTTTAAGGCAATGGTAGAAATTGTAAGGTCATCTTCATCCTTTTCATCCTATAGGATAAATGATCTCCTCTTCTTTATAGGTTCATGCACAACTTCCTTGCCTTTCCTCTTTCTTCCAGCAGAATCTTCCTTAGTTTTGCTTGATGACTCCTTCTTCAAGTGCTCAATAGCCTTGTTTCAGACCATTCAACCTAATCTTTGAAATCATCTTTAGTCTTATTACCATAGGAGCAACAATTCGAGAGCAAAGTGAGAAAGGAAACTCGATCTGAAAATGTCTAAACAACTTTGTAACCAGTGTAGAATAAGACAATTGTCCTTTGTCCTTCATAATTGTCATGTATATGTGCATCATAATAGTATGAGTTAGTGAAAATCTCATCCCATTGCAGATGGCAAACATGAGTTTTGCTTCGAATATGGAAACATATGTTTTTGATGCAGCCTTTGGTCTGATGCAACTAATGACAATTTTGTGCGACAGAACATTTGAGGCTGGCAGTCTAGAATATGTGATGCCTCATTATGGAAATCTGTCCTTTATAAGAAATCTGGTGGCTTGTCCTACAAAGACATTGATCGGTTGAAAACCACTCCTTTCTACCCCAAGAATGTTTGCCAGAATGTCAACATCCACCACATAGTCTTTATTACTCATAATAAACTTGATTCGATTCTAGCCAAGAAAAGACATATTCGAATAGAAAAATGCTGTCAATTCTGGATATGCAATAGTTGTCTTAGAATAGAAATTCTCGAGTTGCAATAAGGCTAACTTTTCCCTCAAGTTAACCTCGATCGAGTCTAAGAAGTCAAAATTGACAGTTCGAGGGTTCATTACTCATCTCTTCAGCATTTGGGTGTAAACTCTTTTGTGCTCCTTAGAACGAAACAATCTCGTTCTCTCTCCAGGAACATCAGCAGCAACACCCATTTTGGGTTTGAAATTTGAATAAAATCGCTCATCATCATCCTTGTTTTCAAGATGCTCAGAACTAAACCTAGGGTCTGAAGGAAAATAAAGAAAGGCTTTGTCTGCTGATCCTTTTGGCGCTATATCTAACCGTTCTATCGTTCTTAAGAACACAGTCTCGTTTTTATGCCCGTGTCCTCTTAGAAAATTAGTGATAAAAGTCATCGGAGTACCACCCTGTTTCAAATAACCATAATGTTTATAAAGAACCCGGGGGGTTAATGTCTTGAGAGGAACATTGTCTTGCTCAACTTCCTCTTCCAGAGGTTGGCATGGAGGATTCTGCGGATAATGTTGCAGAGAGTTCTGCGAAAGATTCTGTGGAGAGTCTTCTTCAGTGAGATCGAAATGCACTGGTCCTTCTGGCATGCTTCTCGGACCTTGACTAGCAATCCGAGAGGATTTCCTTTGGTAAGACATGGATGCAGGCTTGGAGGATTTCACAGACAGGTTCGAGTGAAGAAAAGATGGAAATTTGGAGAACAAACTTGAGAGTAAAAGATGAGAAAGAAGAGAGTCTGTATTTTAGGGTTTGAAACAATGTGCTTGAAAGAAATACAAAAGGGTATATAAAGAGAGTGAAATGGGGTATTTGAAACGTCACAAGAGAAATGCCTTTTTAGAACAGATTTTAAAAAATGTAACTTCCAAAAATTTAAAAACTGAAAATTATTAATGAAATAATAATTTCTAAAAATAAATTAGGCAAGCGACAATTCAGATAATCATACCTTTTTATTCCAAAAATTAAAATACCTGGATTCGAGACATTCTCTTACTGAAGTAGCTTCTTTAAATTCTGAGTTTGACCAGCTTCAGAATTTATTCCAAAAGAGAAATAATATTTAGCTTGCTGCGAATAGACTCAAATAAAATTTTCTCCAGAGGCTTTGTAAAGATGTTTGCCAGCTGATTTTTCGAATCAATGAATTGAATCAAAATCTCCCCATTTTGGACATGATCCCTTATGAAATGATGTCAAATCTCTATATGCTTCGCCCTTGAATGAAGAATTGGATTCTTTGAGAGATTAATAATACAGGTGTTGTCGCATCTAATCTCGGTGCATGATTCTTCAATCCCAAAGTCTCTTAGTTGTTGTCTTATCCATAGGATTTGAGAGCAACAATTCCCAAGAGCAACATACTCTGCTTTTGCTGTTGATAATGCTATAGTACTTTGCTTCCTTGAGAACCAAGATACCAACATATTTCCTAGCAGTTGACAAGTGCCAAATGTGCTCTTTCTATTGACTTTACAACCTACTAAATCAGCGTATGAGTATCTAAGTAGAGTAAAGTCTTATTCTTTTGGATACCATAGACCCAACTTTGGACAAGTCACAACATATTTAATGATGCATTTTACAGCACTTAGATGAGATTCTCTAGGATCAGACTGAAATCTTGTACACATGCACACACTGAATAGAATATCAGGTCTAGATGTAGTAAGGTAGAGAAGAGAACCGATCATGCTTCTGTGTAGCTTATGATCTACTTTTTTCCCTTCTTCATCATTGTCCAGTTTCGAAGAACTTGACATTGGTGTCTCTGTCTTCTTGCAATTTTCCAACCTAAATTTCTTGATGAGATCTTTGGTATATTTTTTTTGGTGAATAAATATGCCTTTCTTCAATTGTTTGACTTGCAATCCTAGAAAGAAAGTTAACTCACCCTTCATGCTCATCTTGAATTTATCCTACATAGATCTTGAAACTTTATCGTAGAGATTTTGTTAGGAGAACAAAAAATAACATCATCTACATAAATTTGTACCAGTAGAAAATCTTTTTCTTCTCTCTTTATAAACAAAGTAGTATCGACTTTTCACTTTTCAAAATCATTATGAGTTAGAAACTTACTCAACCTTTCATACTAGGCTAGAGGTGCTTGCTTCAGTCCATACAAGGTCTTTTTCAGTCTGTAGACTGAGTTTGGGTTTCTTGGATCTTCAAATCTTGGTGGTTGTTCCACATAGACTTCTTCTTGTATGAATCCATTCAGGAATGCACTTTTGACATCCATCTAGAATAACCTAAAATTTTTATAACACGCAAAAGTAAGTAATAATCTAATTGCTTCTAACCTCGCTACTGGTGCATAGGTCTCATCATAGTCTATCCCTTCTTTCTGTGTATATTTTTTTGCCACGAGTCTTGCTTTGTTTCTGACCACTTTTCCATTCTCATTCATCTTGTTCCTAAAAACCCATTTCGTTCCAATAATAGATTTGCCTTTGGGTTTTGGAATTAGCTCCCATACATTGTTGATGTTGAATTGTCTGAGTTCTTCCTGCATAGCTTCTATCCAGCTTTCATCAGACAAGGCTTCGTCTACTCCTTTTGGTTCTATCTCATAAACAAGTGCTAGAGCACCGAACTATTCTCTTCCTTTGGATTTGGTGTGAACTCCTTCCTTCATCAATGTTGTCAATGATGAGTTCTTTGGGATAACTTGACTTGTGCTTCCAGTTGTTGTTTGGTCTGAGAGTTTGTTGATCCTCTACTTCGTTTAAATCTTCTCATTCTGCTTGTAGCTGTTCTCCAGAAGTTTGAACCTCTTTGAGGGAAGTAGACTTTTAAAGTCTGGAACGGGTTCGGACTCTTCAAGTTGAGTTTGATATGGTAGATTCTCCACATTATCCTAAAACTTGACATTCATAGATTCTTCCACGGATTGAGTCTTCTTGTTAAAGACTCTGTAAGCTTTGCTTGAAGTCGAATAGCCAAGGAAGATTTATTCATCTGATTTCTCATCGAACTTTCCAGATCGATCATTTGCATTCTTCAGAATAAAACATTTACACATAAAGACATGAAAGTAGGAAACATTCGGCTTTTTTTCCTTTATATACTTCATAAGGAGTTTTCTCTAGAATAAGTCTCAAGAATACTCTGTTGATAATATAACAAGCAGGAGAAACTGCTTCTGCCCAAAATCGAGAGGATATTTTGCTCTCTATTAAGAGAGTTCTGGCCATCTCTTGTAAGGATTTGTTGTTCTTTCCCACAACCCCATTCTATTCTAGAGTGTATGGAGAAGAGAAAACATGCTGAAAACCAGATTCATCACAGAATCTCGCAAAGTCCTGATTTTCAAACTCACCTCCATGTAATAGCATCACCCTTTTCATTCCGAACCTTCTTAGCAAACTTTGAGATATAAGAGAAGCTTTTAGACTTACTTTCCAGAAAGTAAACTCAAGTGAAGTGAGAGTAATTATCCATGATTACTAGACAATATTTCTTTCCACTAATACTTTGAGTTATGGTTGGACCAAAAAGGTCCATATGAAGAAGCTGCAGAGCTCGACTTGTAGAAACTTGATTCATAGGTTTAAAAGAGCTTCTGACATGTTTTCCCAAGACACAGGGAGTGCACAACTCATTGTTCTAGTAAGCCAGATTAGGAAGGCCTCGAACAAGCTTCTTTGAAGAAATCTTGGCAATTTGCTTCATGTTAACATGACCAAGCTTCCAATGCTAGAGACTTGCTTCATCTTGAATAGAGATAAGGCACTAAGAACTTTCTGGGTTTACATCTAGAAGGTATATGCCTTCAACCAGTAAAAGATTGAGAGAAGTCTTGACTCGTTCCAGAACAAACACATTCTTGAAAGTTTATTTTGAAACCGGTATCACAAAGCTGACTTATGCTAAGTAGATTGTCGTTCAATCCTTCTACCAAGGAAATATTGTTGATAGTCAGGCTTCCAATCTTCACAGTTCCACATCCTACAATCTTTCCTTTACTGTTTCCTCCAAAAGAAACTTTTCCTCCATTCAGTCTGACAAGCTTTATAAAGCATCTTGAGTCTTCTGTCATATGCCTTGAACAACCACTATCCAAATACCATTTGATCTTCCTTTTGATAATAACCTATGATCAAAAGAAATACTCAAACTTTCTTTGGTACCCAGATTTTCTTGGGTCAATGAGTGTTAGTATTAAAGACAATCTTTGCCTAGTCCTTTTTAATTGGTCTCTAAACCTTGGGATATTCTTTCTTGAAATGTTCTGAGTTGTTACACTTCAAACATCTGAGTGCACTTCGGCCAACAGTTTTTACAAAAACATTTTGAAAGTGATTTTTAAAATGCCCTTGCAGGTCTTTATTTAATTCTTTCCTTTACTTTGGGAAAATCAATTAATGGAATAATTTATGAAGTCATACCCAAACAAATTTGTTAAAGTAAGGTATTTGAGCCGAAAGAATTTTCTTCAGTTTTTCGAATCCTTTTAAAATTTCTTTTGTAATATTTGAAATATCTCTTTTCAAAATATCATTTTCTTTTGAAAGAGAATATGAATTTTCTTTCAAATTATCAAAACTTGTATTTAGACTTTCAATCTTTTCTTTCCAATAAACTTCCTGTTGCCTGAGCTTAGAATTTTCCCTTTTTAGTTTTGTAATCCTTTTAAGAGAGGTTTAAGACCGAGACAAAGTTCATCTATGTACTTACATATTTTGATAGGAATTTTAAATTACTAACCTCAATTTCTTTGTTAGAGTTTGAATTAGAGTATGTTTCTGATTCTGAGTCTGATTTGGAATGAGCCATCAGACATATGTTTGCATATTCTCCTTTGCTTTCCTCACACTCGGTGTCACTCCAAGTTTAAGCTTTGAGAGCATTTTTGTACTTCTCAGTTTTTCCTTTCTTCTTCTTCAACAGTGGATAGTTTGGTCTGATATGCCATTTTTTCTTGCATTCGAAGCATATTACATCTTTACTGGTTTCATTGTCCTCTGTTGGTCTCTTCTGGAAATTTTGAGTGCTTTGCTTTTTCCAGTTGAATCTTCTTCCTTTTCTATTCATCTTTCTAAATTTCTTAATCATAAGTGCTAGCTCCTCATCGTCCATATCATCATCTGAATCTGTATCATCATAATCAATATTAGACTTTAAAGCAATTTACTTCTTACTTTTAGGATCTTCTTCATCATTTATCTGCTCCACTTCGTATGACTGAAGCGTGCCTATCAGTTCGTCAACTAATAAAGGCATGATCCGTTGAGTTTCTCTAATTGAAGTTTTCACATGATTCCAATCTTTCGAAAGCCCACGCAGCACTTTGTTGACTTTCGTTGGTCTTGAGATTGGTTGACCTTGATAAGCTATGCCATTTACAATCTCTGTGAAGCGACTAAACATATCAATTATAGATTCTCTAGGTTTCATTCTGAAGGCTTCCTATTGTCCGAGCAAAATGTTTATTTTGGTTTCCCTCACACGGTCAGTCCCTTCGTAGGTAACATGTAATCTGTCCTAAACTTCTTTTGCTGTTTCACAAGAAGAAATTCAGTTATATTCAGTGGGAGATAAGGTACAATATAAAGAGTAGATAGTTTTTGCATCAAGAGCTTGTCTCTTGTTAATTTCAGCTTGTGTTGCCTCATTAGCATCAACAACTTCTTTCCCTCTGTCTGAAGCTAATGTTCTTTAGGGTTGATCCATTTTTCTTCAACATCCCACTTCAAAGGATCTCTGGTTCTGAGAAATGCCTTCATCTTGTTCTTCCACACATTGTACTCCTTTCCATCGAAGTAAGGAGGTCTAGTGTTGCTCTGATCTTCAACCAAACTTGGAGCCAAAATACTAGCCATAGAGGATCTTTAGCTTAGAAATAAAACACTTCAATAATTAAGCGCACAAGCTCTGATACCAATTGTAAGTGTTAGTATGAACACTTAGATGGGGGTGAATAGGTGTGAAGGCAATTTTCGCAAAGAGTAATAAAAATATTTTGCTTTTGAAACTGAGTATGAAGAACAACTGACTTTGAGCGAGTTCAGACTTTAACTATAAACAGAACTACGAACAAAGTAAAAGAGTTTAGGGAAAAGAATAAGAACACAAAATTTATAGTGGTTCGCCTTAGATCAAGCCTACGTCTACTCTCCCACGCTAATAACCTCCTGGCTAGTTTCCACTAAGAATCAAAAGAGAATTTACAATCTGTGATCTCAACTTCACAATGAAGAGTCTCTACTGCTCTCTCATGAAGTCTCTCTCTTTTGAGTACAACTTTGAGCTCAATGTAAGAAGTAACAAGAGAATAGGAAGCTTCAGACTTCGGAATTTCTCTTTCACACACTTTATCGAACAACTAGAGAGTCCTCCTTAAATACTCCTTCATGCCTTCTCGACTGTTGGCACTTTCCAAAGGAATTCTTCCAATCATCCCGTTGGACAGAATCAATCAAGGAGATCTCGAGTCGTTTGAAGATTGTGATGAAAGCCCGTCAATCTTGTTTGCCCATACAATCAGGATCTTGGTTTCCATAAGTAGATTCTTTTCAAATTTACTTGCCTTCCAAAAAGATTTGATGTATCTAAATTGATTCCAATAAAGATAATCAATCTCATAGGTGATATTTCCAACCAAAAGACCATATATAATCCATACAAACCGAACCCTTGAAGAAAGAAAGATAACCCCACTTCTGGATAAGTCTTCATTCTTCACTTGTGTTCAGTCTAGAATTTGTCAGAGTGGGCAGACTTCTAATGTAAAATAGACTTTGACACAAAAGTCTAGGAGTCTTCAGACTTTGACATAAAAGTCTGGAAATCTTCAAAATAGTAAGTAGATAAGTTTGTTAGCTTCAAAACATCAAGGGAGTTGTCTCCAACACTTCACACCGTTGTTCCTGTCGCCATGTAAGAGTTTTGGAGGTGAGGAGGTTGCTGTCTAACTCCTTACAATGGCCCCCCCTCTCTCTCTCTCTCTCTCTCTCCCTCTCTCTCTTTCTCTCTCTTTGTTGGTGGTTTGGATACCGTTGGCCTAGGGGAGGCCACCCGTTACCGAGCCGCCATCAAGCCACCGCCATGCCGCCGCCCAATACATCATCTAGCCCACCCACGTGAGTTGTGGGGGCGTGACCAACAACCCTAGCTACTGTCTGCTCTTGTTGCTCTTCCCTCGACGTTTTTTAAAGCTTGGACTTGGGTGTGAGTGGCTTTCTAGGCCTTGAATATGGTTATTATTGCACTTAGGAGTTAGTTTAGGGCTAGATTAAGGTTAAATGATGTTTTGATGATGTGATAAGTGGGTCTTAAATGATAGGTTATCATGTTTTACTGCTAAGTTATCATGATAGGTTATCGAGTTTTGCCAATAGGTTATCGCGATAGGTTATCAAGTTTGGATGATAGGTTATCATGTTTTAGCGATAGGTTATCACGATAGGTTATCAAGTTTTGTTGATACGTTATCAATATGTGATAAGTAATTATATGATAAATTGTTAAGATATGATAAATGAAGTGTGGTGCATGTTAATTTGATGTGCTATATTAGAGTGATAAACTATTATGTGGTAATATGTGTTATACAACATGATATGAGGTACAAGTATGGCATGATGGCATGTGGCTAAGGTTGTTGCATATTGCATGTGCATCAGACTTGATTAGTGAGAAAGAAAGAAAATGAAAATCTTGTGGTGTTATTGGATGTGCTTGTCCTAGGTAATGCTGTTTACTATCAATGGCAATGTATTATTTACGTTCATTAAAAATAGTTGCTATACATGTGTTATGTTCCTTGTTCATGGTCGATGTGTGAGATCATCCCGAGCCTCTGAGATAAGATATACGATGGTTCTTGGATGTGCAAGGAAGTACGTCAAGACAAGTCTCTTTCTTGGTCTCAGTGCGATATTGAGACATGTTGTTCCCAAATCAAGTTTGGTACTAGATATGTGATTATGTCACGGCGGGTCGGTCTTTTCTTGGTGTCGGTGTAGTATTGAGACATATCGTTCTCGAACTAAGTTCGGTACTAGACCGGTGATCATGTCACGATGGGTCAATACTTTCTTGGTCTCGGTGCAATATTGAGCCATCATTTTTTATCCGAATTGGACTTAGGCTGGTGCTCAACTTAACGAGTCAAACCATGGATTCTCGTTTCATGCTCGGCATATTTTATTGAGGTACTTTCGATAGATCATGAGGCACACTTTGCTTGACACACCATTTGTTAGGGAAATCCCTTATGATGTTTTGAAGATGACAAAATGAATTAAAGGCTACTAACATGTTTAATGGTTGAGTAATAGACTATGCAGATGATAGAACTTGTAAATGATATTATCAAAGTCTATATTTGGAAGAACCAGAAGACAAACTCTATGTTGAAACTGAAATGTGTCCAGACCTTAAGGGTAAATTTGTTCAAAAGCAAATTATGTTCAGACTTACGTTCATATTGTAAAGTCCATTATGAAGATTTCTAGACTTTGTGTCAAAGTTTGAAGATTCCCAGACTTTATGTCAAAGTCTATTCTCTTTGACAAATTCCAGATTGAACACAAGTGAAGAAGGAAGACTCTCAGACTTTACATCCAAAACGAGATACATGTTCAGAACGTAACAGAATCATAACGAAGCATGTCCAGAACAAAACAACTTGATAGAACGTAACACAAGCCCCAAACATATAACGGCTAGTGATTTGGTTTGGATTCTACATCAAGATAGATTTGATTGACTCAATCTAATTGATTGACTATTGGATCTTGAAGACAAGAACTTTCTAGGTGAAGAAGCTCTACTTATGGAAACCAATATTATGTTTGTATGGGCGATCATAATCAATTTGGGATTCTACTTTTATCACTCAACGGCTACCAAATCTTTTAGATAAAGATCTGTCCAATGGGTAGATTGGAAGACGGTCCTCTAGATATTGTCCAACGGCTAGTTTGGAAGTGGAGGAGTATTTAAGAAGATCAAGGACTGATAAGCAAGTAAGAAACGGGCGTATAATTTATAATTCCAAAGTCCGAGCGACCTTTAATCATACACTTGTCTCTGTGAGCTTAAACGTTTGTGATCATGAGAGAAATACCAAAAGAGTGACTTAGTGAGATAATGTGATCTACCACCAAGTGTTTGCATTCAAAGTTGTAATCTCTTGTTGATTGCATAGTGGAATCTATCCAGAAGGCTGTTAGTGTGAGAGAGTGGACGTAAGCTTGATCTAAGCTGAACCATTATAAATTTTGTGTTCTTATTCTCTTCCCTGAACTTCTTTATTTCATTCGTAGTTCTATTTAACTGCTAAAGTCTGAATTCGCTCAAAGTTTGTTGTTCTTCAGACTCAGTTTCGAAAGTAAAATATTTCTACTGTTCTTTGCGAAAAATTATCTTTACACCTATTCACCCCCTCTAGGTGTTAGTACTAGCACTTTCAATTTGTATCAGAGCCAAGTGCTCGTTTTATTAAGGTGTTATTACTTTTGAGCTAAAGATCTTTTATGGCTAGTATCTTGGCACCAGGACTTATGGAAGGGCAAAGCAACACCATGCCACCCTATTTCGATGGAAAGGAATACAACATTTGGAAAAAAAAAATGAAGGCATTCCTACGATCTAGAGATCCCTTGCAATGAGATGTTGTGGAAAAATGAATCAATCCCACTACTGTGTCTACATCAAATAAGAATGGCAAAGACAAAGAAACCAAACCCCCTGCTCCTATGTCTCGGACAGAGATGTCCAAAAGAGAAGCTTTTGATGCAAAAGCTATTTATTCTTTATATTGTGTCTTGTTTCCTGCTGAAAATAACATAATTTCTTCATGTGAAACAACTAAGGAAGTCTGGGATAGACTTCACGTCACTTATGAGGGAACTGATTGTGTAAAGGAGACAAAAATAAACTTCCTGCTTGGCCAATATGAATCCTTCAAGATGAAGCTAGGAGAGTCGATTGGAGATATGTTCAGTCGTTTTACAGAAATTGTAAACGGTTTGGCGTATCAAGGTCATCCAATTTCTTCCCCAATGAAGGTCAACAAACTTCTACGAGGTCTATTTAAGAATGGAACCATGTTAAGACCTCAATTCGAGAGACTCAAAGGATTATGCCACTTTCCGTTGATGAACTCATTGGCACTCTTCAATCCTACGAAGTGGAACAAATCAATGATGAAGATCCCGAAGGTAAGAAGTCCATTGCACTTAAATCTAACGCTGATTCTAATGATACAGATTCAACAAATGACATGGACAACAAAGAACTTGCTTTTATGATCAAGAAATTCAAAAGGCTGAGTAGAAAATGAAGGAATTTCAGTGGAAGAAGACAATACAAGCAGAATGGGCTGAAAAGAACCATGAAAGAAGATGACAAGCAAAGAGATATATGTTTGATGGCACATTCAGACTCATATTCAAATTCAAAATCAAAATTAGACTCAGAATAAGAGTTTGACTTAGACACAAACTCAGAATCCGATGAGGAAATCGAGGTAAGTCATTTGGAAATTCCTATTAAAGTTCTTAAGCATATAAATGAGCTTTGCTTAAATCTTAAATCTTCTCTTAAAAGGATCTCCAAACTAAAAAAAGGAGAATTCATGGTTTAAGCAACAGGATATTTCTCGAAAAGAAAAGTTTGAAATTTTGCAAAATGATTTTCTACAAACAAAAGAAAGTTGAGATTTACTTATCAAAGAAAATGATTCTTTAAAGAAAGAATTTTCAAATATTTCGACAAAATTTTCAAAGGGTTCAAAAAAATTAGAGCATATCCTTTCCATACAAGTACCTTACTATAACAAGTCGGGACTTGGTTTCAATAAGGAAAGTGATTCTCTAATAGATTTTCCTAAAGTCAAGGAGAGGATTAGACAAAGACCTTTAAAGGCATTTTACAAAAATCATTTTCAAAAAGTGTTTGTAAAACCTGTTGGTCGAAATGCCCTCAAGTGTTCAAGTTGTGGAGATTCAGAACACTTTGAGAAAGAATGTCCTAAAGTCTGGAGATCTGTTAAGAAAGATTGGGTAAAAATAGCATACTCTACCAACTCTCATGGACCAAAGAAAATATGGGTACCAAAGAAAAGATGAGTTGTTTTTGCAGAAAATATAGGAAAAGAAGAAAGAGAATTTGGTAAGGAAGGTTGAATTCGAGACAAGCTTGATTAAAGAAAATAAATTTTTGCCTTGAATTTCAAAATGCAAGTGATTGTTGTGGATATTGTTGCTACGGAGGAAATAATGGAAAAATATTCTACTCAACGTGCACAAGCCATAATTAGTGCTATTCGCAAATATTGTCATGATGATAGGGGGATAAAGCAAATCCAAGAGAAAGGAAAGAATCGTGATCACCTCAAAAAGACAACAAATTGAGGGGGAGCATTGATCAATTATGGAAAAATCTTTTTGAATCAATCGTGATCTTGATTATTATGGAAGGAAGGAAAAGGTAAATGTGACAGAACTTGTCAAGCTCTACAAAATCCGGTTAGTGCATCTTTTATTACCTTTTATCATTAACAAATCTTTTATTGATATTATCATGACAAAAAGGGTAAGTAAATTTTATAATGCATCCGTGATTTTTATTGGATATTTGCTGATATATATGATCAATGTGATATATATTACATATCCTTGATATTCGATTTACTTTATAAAAGTAGATTTTTTGGAAATTGTGTTTCATGCAAGATATTTGTTATTATTTTATATTCTCTACGTGATACTTTTTTCATTGTTATCGCTTTTTGATTATGACAAAAAGGGGGAGAGAATATAAATATGCATATGTGTTGATATTAGTTATTGAGTTGTGATTATCTTCTTTCTATATATTATGCTCAATCTATTTACTATCTTTGATTTAAGTTACATTATTGCTCTGATTTATTAATATTTTTAGGAAGTGTGATTACATATATTCATATTCAGAGATTGTTTTGTCATCATTAAAAATGGGGAGATTGTTAGGGAAATCCCTTATGATGTTTTGAAGATGACAAAATAAATGAAAGGCTACTAACGTGTTTGATGGTTGAGTAATAGACTTTGCGGATGATAGAACTTGTAAATGATATTATCAAAGTCTATATTTAGAAGAACCAGAAGACAGACTCTATGCTGAAGCTGAACTGTGTCCAGACCTTAAGGGTAAATCTATTCAGAATCAGATTATGTTCAGACTTATGTTTAGACTGTAAGCCCATTATGAAGATTTCCAGACTTTTGTGTCAAAGTCTGAAGACTCCCAGATTTTGTGTCAAAGTCTGTTCTCTCTAACAAATTTCAGACTGAACGCAAGTGAAGAAGGAAGACTCTCAGACTTTACATCCAGAATGGGACACATGTTTAGAACGTAACCGAATCAGAACGAAGCATGTCCAGAATGAAACAACTTGATAGAACGTAACACAAGCCCCAAACATATAACGGCTAGTGATCTAGTTTGGATTCTACATCAAGATAGATTTGATTGACTCAATCTAATTGATTGACTATTGGATCTTGAAGACAAGAACTTTCTATACGAAGAAGCTCTACTTATGGAAACCAAGATTATGTTTGTATGGGTGATCAGAATTAATTAGGGATTCTACTTCTATCACTCAACAGCTACCAAATCTTCTAGATACAGATCTGTCTAATGAATAGATTGGAAGACGATCCTCTAGATATTGGCCAACGGCAAGTTTGGAAGTGGAGAAGTATTTAAGAATACCAAGGACTGATAAGCAAGTAAGAGACGGAGCGTAGAATTTATAATTCCAAAGTCTGAGCGACCTTTAATCATACACTTGTTTCTGTGAGCTTAAACATTTGTGATCATGAGAGAAATACCAAAAGAGTGACTTAGTGAGATAGTGTGATCTACCACTATGTGTTTGCACTCAAAGTTGTAATCTCTTGTTGATTGCATAGTGGAATCTAGCCAGAAGGCTGTTAGTGTGGGAGAGTGGACGTAGGCTTAATCTAAGCTGAACCACTATAAATTCTGTGTTCTTATTCTTCTCCCCGAATTCTTTATTTTGTTCGTAGTTCTATTTAACTGCTAAAGTTTTGAATTCGCTCAAAGTTTGTTATTTTTCAGACTCAGTTTCAAAAGTAAAATATTTCTACTATTCTTTGCGAAAAATTGTCTTCACACCTATTCATCCCCCTTTAGGTGTTAGTACTAGCACTTTCACCATTGAGGTATTCATACTTAGCTAATGAGAAAGATAACAAAGGGCGTGAGTGATGATGTGCTTGTGTGATCACATAATGACTTTGATGCATTTATGCAGGGTAATGGTTTCGTTCTTATGTGTTTACATGGGACGATGTCTGATCAAGTTCGGATGCCCCCAAGTCAATAGGATGCCATTCGCGGATGGATTTCAGAACGGAACTCCTTACATGAATACCGTCTTGATGCTTTTACGCGGGACGATGCCGTGCTCGATGGGGCGAGACAATGCTCTGTTATCCAGGAAGACCATCGACCTTCATGTTGGCATTGGCCCAGAGCGGTTGTAATAATATGAAATCATGGTCTCGAGGGTACCATGGTAGTATAGGATGCCATGCAATTCTCGAGATGCCACATGTGCGAAGTGCATGAGTACTAATGCATGTTCTAAGAATGATCATATGACTTGCACCTATGTGGCACGGAGATATAGGGGTTACATGAGAATGATATTTGATTATGTTTGAATTATTAAAATGACATTTGTTCGCAAGTATGAGACATTGCACGTTCTTACTTTTGCCTCATAAGTATGTGAATTATAGTGAGATTTGTATATATGCTTATGTTATGAGGGCTTCAGAAGGTGAGATAACCGTTCTTGTTTATAGTTAAGGTAAAACAGGAGTTGCTTTGCTATTGATCTGCCGTTGATAGATAACTTATACATTTAAGGCGACTTTGAGATTGAATTACCTCCCTACGTGAGGACTAGGGAGCTTACTTGCTAAGTTTTATCTTGCTGTGGTGGTTTAAATGTTTTACAAGCCTTAAGCATGTTTGAGCCGTACCGTTACGTTCATTTTGGGGTACCTATGGATTAGGACACCGGGTGACCCCCTATTCGACTGAGGGCACGAACACTATATAAGAGAAGTATGTGACCACCGTTTGGGTGGATGAAGGGTTGCTTAACCTTGTGCCCTATAGGTTCGAAGCTCAGAATTTTTGGTTTAGAGGGGAGTTAGGGCATTCTCCAGGGATTTGGTGGACCGTCAAGTGAGGGATCCAGGGGTGCTAGTTGGGGCCTTCTCTGAGGATAGGGATACCCTCGACGGTGATGTCATTAACCCTGAGGTGGATCTAGATTCGGAGTTGCACACTGGGCCAAAGCCAGGGCTTTATAACCTAGACGCGTAGGGGATACTACTCTTTTGAAGCCGCCTCATAGCATAGAGGTGCTAGGTCAATCCTCAAATCCTTTTTGGAAGCGTGTGTATGGCTAAACTTCGGGGGTGTGATTAAAGTTAATTTGTATTGGCTAATGGAAGCTTTTAGCGAGGTCAATGACTAATTGTTTGTGCTTTGGTCTTGTATAAGATCCATAGACCTGAGGCACAATGTTGACTTGTATGTTGGATCACTGTGGTTCACAAGTGCACATATTGATGCCTCATCAAACCATCTCTGTACTTGATGGTCACAATTTATGCACATATGAGGTACATGCATGCGTAATATGGAATCCGTTTTCTTGTTATATATATATATATATATAAGTATACAAGATAAAAGATTGACGTGACATCCTGATTTTCAAGTTCTAATTTTGATCGAATAAGTTGGGCTTTTCATTGATGCACCTATAGTGCTTTTCTTTGAGATGGCCACTCATGAGATAACTAGCCTATCCAAGCGATTAAGGGATTTTAACGCAATAGACTCGAGAATTCGACTAGGAATCGATTGCTCGACCATGCTAGTCTGTAAGGGTCATTATGGCACAATTTAAAATCTATCAAAGATTGGAGATAGGTCAATTCGACTGAGATGTGTGATCAAAGTGTGGGTGATTCCTCTTGATTGCAAAATTCTCGTCGATTGGCATTAGACCGATTTTTTGTCGTTTTGGGTATCCTGTGTCCATATTTGAAATCTTGAGATTTTCACGACCACCAAGAGTCGCCAATGTGTCGAAGAGGTACGTGTGACTCGAAGAAAATCGACCACGGGTCAATTGCACCAAAAATTCCTAAAAGCTACCCAGTAGGCTAGGTCACGCTAAAATCGCGCCAGATTGAAATTAACCGAGAATTTGAATTCGATTTCAAAAATCGAAAATTCTGTAATGTCACGAATTATTTTAAGAACGTAACTCATCTTTCGAGAAATTTTTGGCGAGTTCGGAAAATCGATTCGGACAATTCGAAAAACAAACGGAAATTCGGATTGGTCAATTTGAGGAGATTTTGGCCTTTAGTGTGAGCTACTTGGTGAAAGGAAATTTTGTGGGCTTTTCTTCAACAAAAATTGGGCCTCAATCGGAGAAGTTTGTTAAGAAATCGGATTCCGAGAAAAATGAAACATAATTCTGAATTGAAGGAAATGGCTATTTTGCTACCCAAGACTTGTTATTTGGGGTAAATTTTGGTGCAAGAAAGCAAGTGAGGATAAAATATTTTAGCATAGGGATTTTTTTGGGGACCAAATTGGATTGTGTGAAAGCTAGTGGGACATTTTCATGTGGAATTAGGAAGTTTAATTTTTTATTTTAATCTCTCTCCCTCCCCTCCTATTTCTGCACATGATTTCCTTGCTGTGCACGTTTGAACGTTCCTCCCCCCTTCCCCATTTCGATCTCTCTCTCTCTCTCTCTCTCTCTCTCTCTCTCTCGCATGTTCTTTTTCCTTTCCCCCTCTCAGCCGACAACCTCTGTCTTCTTATCCCTTAATTGTTTTGTTCCTTGGCTGGTCTTCTGCTGGACCACGCAGCTTCGTCGTCATCCCCTCTCCTGACTGCTCCTCTTTCCACCTCGTTTCACGAGTCAACCTAACGAACCTTCTCCTTTGGCATTGACTCCGGAAGCCACGACCCCCACTCACTAAGCGGCCCAACACTCCGCGAGCTCCTTCCTTTGCCGCATCCTTCATGGCCAGTCCATCTCTAGCCCACTGAAGCAGCAAGCCCTGCAGCTTAGCCTCAGTTCATGGCCGTTCCAGTCACGGCTCGCACCCCATCCGCGATCGCCGAATCTAGCCTCAAGCCGTGCTCGAACTAGCCGCCGTTGCAGCTCATTGGGCCCAAGTATTGAAACCCAAACCAGCAGGGTTTTGGGCATTAAGGCCCGTTTTCGAGCCTGTCTCGGCCCTGCTTGGTGGTCTAGCTTTGAAGTTTGTCGAGCCCCTTCGTGTCCTCGTCGTTTTGATCCGAGCGGATTATTAATCAAGTGAGTTTAACTCACTAATCCCTGATTAGTAAGTTAATGACGATTAAGGGTTGATTAGTTTAAGTTAAGCTTGGATTAGGTGGTTAGTTAGAATGGATTAGTGAATTAGTTAGTCGATATTGCATGTTAGGTAGATAGAGTAATGTAATTAGCAAGTAGATAGATCGTAGTATTTAATTAACGAGTCTCGAAATTTTTCCGGGTTCATTTCGGTGTTTAATTAGGCTTTACGAGCTTAAGTGAGTATTTTTGGTATTTATTAATTATTTTCTAGAAATTAGATCGAGATAACTGGTGACTGAAATTTTATACTGATTGCAGTGGTGTGATTGAATCATTTATTTGACTGTTATTTTATGCAAATTGAGTTATGTTTGTGATTTTGGGAATTATCCCAAAATTTATTTAATTTCAATAATTAACTGGAAAATCACCGGACGTCTGTGGCATCCTAGAATTTAAGGGCATGTCCTAAAGTGCCCTAGAGCTTTTTAAATAGGTAATGAATTTACCTATTTAGTTGTGTTTCTAATTTTTGTTCTCTCTTGAGGCCTTGTGCCTTGTGCCTTGTTTGTCTTTAATTTAATTTGAAGCTTTAAGATAATTATTAAAGATAAAATTCTGTGTTGCCATGCTTGTTATGGATTGTTTGTTATAGATTTAATATTATAGAATTTTAATTAGGTGAAATTAATGGTTAGTTTTAAGTTTAATTTAGAAAAGGGAGTGGATTGGGCCTTAGGCCCAATAGCATGGACTTAGGCCCATGGTTGGAGGGCCTAAGGGTGAGCCGTGTGGGCCAAGCCCATAAGGCCTAATGGGCCTTGTGTGGTGCCGTGCGAAGAGGAGGAGGGAGAGGGTTTGCATGCCTCTCCCCAAGTGTCCTAGTGTGTATGCCACTTGGCATACATGCTTAGGGTCTTCCTTGTGATGATTAGGGGAGAAGAAGAAAAGAGAAAAGAAAGGGAGAGGAAGAGAGAGAGAGTGCCGTGCGAGAGAAAGGAAAGAGAGGGAGAGAAAGAGAGAAAGAGAGAAAGGAGAAGGAGGAGGCTCGCGTGAGAGGGGGAAGGAGGAACCGCCGTCCGACCGCCGCACGCCGCCGTCCACCGCCGCCGTCCGTCGCTGTTTTCTTGGCTAGAGGCAAGTTAGGATCCATCTCCTTTCCTTGCTTGTGTGTTTGCATGTTGGATTTTGTTGGTTTAAAGCTACGAAAATGGAGTGAGAATGCTTGGATGTTGAGAGTGTGTGCTGTTTTCGCATGAACCAGTGAAGTCAGAAACTTGTGAGGGCTTGCATGTGTGTTGGGAGTTCGATTTTGGCTTGGATCTCTTCATGAAAGTTGTAGCTAACATCTTGAACTATAATATACTGAAATTTCGTGAAAAATGATGGAGATTTGAGGGGTCTAAACCTCATATTTCGGAGACCCCAGATCTAGAACTGTTTTTCTGACCTTGAGGTGAGTTCGTGGTTTTCATGTTGGTTTTTACTAAGAATCTCTCTTCGACTTATTAATGAAACTTGTAGAGAACATCTTAAGGATGAACATACTCAAATTTGAAGCAAAAATAACAAGTGTAGGCTAGGTAACCAACCTGACCTTGAAGACGATGAAACTGGAGTTGCGATGTGGGTGACCAGAGACTTTGTGGGACCATTTGAAGGTATTCCTTTGGTATTTTGGCTTAAGTCTCTTCACGAAAGTTTCAGAAGATCCTTAGGAGTATAACATATCCAAAAATCAGAGAAAACGAAGAAATGTAAGTAGGTCAAATCTGCATATTTCGGACATAGTGTTCTGTGTATTTCGGTGACTTAACCAGGAGCTTCGTGGGTCTGTAGAAAATTATATAAAACGAACTTGACTTGGTTTCCTTGATGAAAAGTATAGTTTAATGTCTTAACTACATCCTGGTAAAATTTTATAATTTTCTGAGGTCATATGAGTATTTTAATTGACTTACCAAGAAAATTGTACGTTCTGCCCTTATCCGAAAACATGCATAGAAATGGTGGAAAAGTGGTTTACTATGTGGAAATTGTTTTGCCATGTGTTTTTCTGCATAGTTTTCCATTTTATTATATTTGGATATTATATGCCTTAATTTCATGATTTTAGGATTTATGTGATTATTTAATTAATTTCAATTTGGAATAAATTGGATTTTTATATAATTCAAAATGCATGTGGTAAGTAAAAATCCCACAAGGATTTAATCTATATTAGCAATTGCACCTATTGCATGTATGTGTAGATGCTTAATTTATGCATGCACAAGTACTAAGGTAATCCTGTTTTGTAATGACATCATGTGCATGATAAATTGAAAAGTAATTGGCAATGTGATCCATGGTAATGGTTGGAGGGGGGAAGCGTTGGCCGGAATGTATAGAGAGATACATGGCCGGATACCCTGGGAGTGTCAGGATGCCTGGAATGAGATGGGTGCCGGAAGCCTCGGAGGTCTTTGCCCGAGGGGATACCTCGTGATGCCAGTTGGGATGCGAGATGCCTGGAGCGTTGGGGTTGCCGGATGTTCGGTGGCCATGATTGGCATAATTCCGGAAGGTTTTTCTCGTGAGACCCGAGTGAGGGTGCGAGTGTATAATATGGGATGGATGATCCCGAGGAAGGAAGATGTGATGATCAATTGGGATTTTCAAAGTGGAAATTGACATGCATGATGTGGCATGATGTGGCATGATGATGACATGCATGTGTATACATGATATGACATGTGTATGTATGATATGACATGGTGATGACATGTGCATACATGATATGACATAGTGATGACATGTGTATGTATGATATGACATAGTGATGACATGTGCATACATGATATGACATGGTGATGACATGTGTATACATGATATGACATGAAAATACGATGATATGTATGAATTATATGATATGATGATGTATGTTGGCATGTGCCTGGCTTTGAGGTAAGTATATTGGATTGCATATGTGGCATGTATAATGTGATTGTTTAAATGCATCGATTGGTGTTTGGATTCCTTTACTTGTTGAGTGGTTGTACTCACCCCTTCGGGGACCTAACATTTCAGATTAGTGCAATGCCTCTCCCTGTTGTTACACGGGGAGTGTTCTACGGCCTACCATCTGATGTGGAGGTCGAAGTGACCGAGATCGACTGTCCCACCCTGCCGGGACTAACCTTTTTGCGTGTTCGCGCGATCACATCGTATGACGTGGGCTTATCTGGAGGCCCAGTCATCCAGGAGTACATCTCTGTCCACATCCGCCGCAACGGTGTGATGATGGGGATGCTGCCACCTCCACCGCCCGACGCACCGGGTTGGGTGTGACGGCCTGCACACGTGGAGTGGGGGTTAGCAACTTTTTGGATGGCCGCCACTAGTAAATCGAAGGGAGATCGTTACACGTCGCACTCTTAGGGTCGTGTGTCTCTTTTTGAGGAGTGAAGGCCGAGCAAGGATGAGTCTTGGCCTATCCTTTTTGTACCGACCTGTGTAGCCCTTCGAAATTATAAGTGTAAATAAAAAGTGGTTCGGCCTCGTGCTTTCATTAAATCAAAGATAGTCGGTGTGTATTGTGTTGGCGTGAGGGAAGCGAAGTGTTGGTGAGACTCGCCTCTTAATTTCCGCTGAGTTGCGCAAAATCCTTAAAACCTTTTTAAAGGAAAAGAAAAGAAAAAAATTTTACGCCTAAGCGTTGGCTTGAATCTTTCTTTTATCGTTGTATAATTTGTTTCAGTTTTGGTTTCTTTCGCTTGCGGTTTCATTTCTGTGGCGACCCTACCGGGTGTCGGGGGTGCCACAACGTCGGTTTATAATGCCAAAAATGAATTTATGGACAGTTGAAATAAGTGGGATTTTAAAAAGAGGAAAATATTGTATTTTGGTTAAGGCCGACCGTATACCCACACACGATTTTTTTTATTGGGAATGATAAAAATGGTGAAAATGTTTGATGATCAAGATGGTATACTATATCAATCTACGGGCTCTGATATGTCAGCTTGGGGTGAGCAGTATACGGGTATACTATATCAACCTACGGGCTCTGATATATTAGTTTAGTTCGAGCAATATACCTGGCAGCTTCTGGTGAGTATTATTAGTATACTATATCAGTATACCTTGTAGCTTCTAGTGAGCATTATTAGTATACTATATCAGTATATCTAGCAGCTTTTGGTGAACTATACTATCTATTATTAGCTTAGAGCGAGCAGTCCTGATTATGATTGGACTTTATAGATGGTATTGATTGAAATGACCGGGGGATGGTCTTGTTGACATGAAATCGACTGAGTCAATTGATTGATGACTTGATCCGATGTATTGATTTGATTTGATGTGATTATGTGAATTGCATGTTATATTGATTTGCAAGAAGGAATTGAGGCCAAGGTAAGTCCTTTGACTCGTGTTTGTGCTTAGGCAACCCTCAGGGCGTATTTTCTTCCTAGTCGGGTCTTAGAGGGTGAACTTACTGAGATGTCATCTCATCCCATTGTGGGATAACATTTTTAGGTTCGCAGATGTTGATTCCCCCTGGGTGTCATGGTCGTCCCATGAGAGTTATAGAGTGAGTTTCTAGTTTCCCTGACCCCAGAGGTTTTTAGGTTTATGAGCTAGTTGTAACCACAGTCTAGGTCGAAGAGCTTCCACACCAGGAGATACCTAATCGATTCACAGCTTGGTTCCGCACTGCCCCCTATGGTGTTAGGCTAGGTCCCCTTAGTTATTTTGATGTTCCTGCTGCGGTGATTGATATTACTCTGGATGAGGATCCAGCTGACCCTCCGAATGGTGCAGTGGAGAATCCGCCATCTTGCCTGGATCTTATGGACACTGAAGAATCGGCGAACGAGTCGGACTAGTTGGTCATAGGACAACTTGTTTTGGAGAGTTGACTTTTTTGTAGACCCTGTAAATATCGGCTAGTAATGTATATGAATTAATTTGATATGTATAAAGGTGTGAATTGGTTTTGAAAAATTATGGCCCTACTTTTCTGTCCCATCTTGTTGTTGTCTGGGGATTATTTATTTGCTTCCACACTCTCGCAGTTAGAAGTCTTTTCAGAAGCATGTGCATTAAAATGAAATGGGTCGGCAATGCATCCTGGGATGTCGCTATTTAATCGATCATTAAGGGATGGTAACGCGCTCGGAGGATCGGGGCGTGACAATTGATGTCTTATACGATCTAATGGTGACATTGTATTGGAATCTTGGCCAGGGCTGTGATCGAAAATGAATGGTTCATGTCTCGAAGCATACATGTCAATTAGATTTGGGCTATGGTCAAATTATCGACTTGACAAATAATTCCATGGCCTTTATTTGATCGGGGCATGGTGAGATAGAAGGATCAAATTACACAACTGCCAAAGCTGACAAGTTCATTATGTTCTTACAACATTTCACATTGTCTAAGTAGTCATGACATATTGCTAGATGTCACTTATGTTGGTGACTAATAATAAAACCTAAAGATGGGATGAATATGCTGTTTTCGAAATTGGACGATCTTTTGCAGAAATTAGCTAATCACTAAGTAAAGATCAAGTCAACGTAATGTTTAAAAAAGCGATGAAGCAACTGCAAGCTAATATGAGTAAACAGATAAAAATAGCGGCACATAGAAAATCATAATTGTTCGGCTTTATCCATAAGCCTACATCCACTCTCCAGACTAACAGCCTCAATGCGGGCTAGATTCCACTATTAATATGCTTAAAAAGTTACAATTGGCTTGTACTTATCATTTGCAAGATAGATATCGTTATCAGGACTTAGTTGTAGCTTTTACTCTTGTACACTGAATCCTTTGTGGAATTACTAAACAGCACAAATATTAAAACAGTACAGCAGAGCGCATATAGCCAAGAAAAATAGCAGGACGTAAGCTTCTTGATATTTAAAGTATCACTCTCTCTCTTATGGCTTCTGAGGTCTTCCCTTTTACAGCCACCTTCAATCTATCTGTTGAAGATGGATTGGAGAAGCATATAGTCATTTGAGAGTTTCTATTGAGTTGTTGTTCATGGATGGAACTGCCCATACAATTGTTTTCCTTGAACTTTTGCAGATTACCAAAAATGGCAACTGTAGTTGTTTTCTCGCTGTAGTCTCTAACAGATCTACCCGATGACCTAGCTTTTTTGCTACATGTTTTATTTGGATTATGCTATTGTGCGAATTCAAGACCACAACGGCTACTTAGTTGACCTAACAGACATCATCAGATGTACTTGGTTGTTATAACACAATCGACCCGATCTTTATAACTTCGATACAAACATTATTGATTGTTGATCTTTTAGATTGACTGATACTTTTTGCCATATGAAGACATTTTGTGAACTTCTTTCCAATGAATCATATAATGGATATTGCACAGTCTTTTGGTCCAACATTTCTATAAACCATACTAAATATTATACTAAAGATAGTTTGGACATCATCAAAATCACTTCAAGAGGTTTTTTCAATAATCTCCCCATTTTTTATGATGACAAAACCGTCTCACAGATTTGAAAAAATAGTAAGTATTGTTTGAAAGAATTTGTAGAAACTAAATGAGGTCTCCTCAAAATGTTTTGCAATAAATTTGGAGATATGCATTTAGTTGATCTTTATGAAATGGAAGATTGTAGCACAAATATTTTCTAGCCAGAGTGTGTCATCGAATATATGGAATTCCAAATATGACAGTTGAATGCTCCCCTGTTTTGATGATACACTCGAATGCTCCCCTTATTTTGAAGAGCAATTGCTACTGACATATCATACTTGCTGTTGGTGAGATTTGTCAAGAATGAACAAGCAAATATTTATGCCAAGTTATCATGAGCAAACATTATGAGTAGATACTATCAATAAATATTAGCAGATTAGCAGATTATTAGCGGGAGCAAACATTATGAGCATATATTATTAGATATTTCACATCAAGTCAACTCTCCCTCCTTTTGTCATCAATCAAAAAGATATGAAGAAAATTCAGTTTCATTGATGGCAAATGATAGGTCAATACATAAGATCATTAAATATGATTGTGACCTAAACAGTAAAAAGCAAAATAGTAGCATACAAAGATTTGAAAATATTTAGGTGCGAGGGCATTTGCATTATTATGAGGAAAGGGAGTTCAGGTTTTGTGGTCTCAAGGTCTGAATGGACAGGGTTGTAGCAATCCAAGCTTAGGAGAGTGTGCTTGATCTTCACCATATATGGTGGTTTTGATCTCCTGAACATCTACTTGAAGTTGATTAAGGCTGACAAGAGAGGTAGAGATGTCCACAGTCGGAGATGGTGATCTTTCTGGCCTTGGTGGACGAAGAACCTTGGGTGGTGCTGGTGCCTCAACGTGCTTCTTCTTTTTTGTTTGGTCAGTTCAGTGAGTCTCTCTTTGATCTTTGCTACATCTTTGCTATCATCTCCTTGTCCAATGGGGATGATTTCTGCTCTATGGTTGACCCATCCTTCTAGAGTCATTCTCAACATCATTTTGTTCAAGGTCTTCTTCCCGATCTCAAAGTTCAGCATGTCAAGTGGTGCAGCATCATAAAAATCAATCTTCAGGTGTTTGAAGATGCGTATGACGAGAGCACTATAAGGCTGTTCACCGATCTTTCTCTTTGTCATTTGATACATGTGGATAAAGATCATGCACAAGAAGGAGAACTCATCGAATTTTTTAAGAATCACCCAAATAACTCTTACCTCATAATGAGATACGTCGTTGGTAGAAGATCTTTTAGGACGGAGGCATAGAGTCAAGATCTTTTGAATAAAAATTCATTTTGAGAAGGAGAGGCTTAGCAGCACAATTTCTCTAGAACTTCGAGAGAAATTGGGAGTTTCCAACACAAAGTTGTAGGCCTCATCAGGCTCTATAGGATTTTTCTTGAAAACATTGTATTCAGCATGAATGATCTCAGCAAGTTCATCCAAAGTCACAACATAATTTGTTTTTTTTTTTCGAAAAGTGAAGATGAATGAGTCTCTGTTTGAAAGTGCATGTTTGAGTAGCACATTACCACTAGGGTAGGACGAACCTCTTCTTTCATAGAACAAAAGATTTTGAGTTTAAGGGTTTTAAAAAGCTTAGATAGAAAAATGCCATAATTGTCAAGAAAGTCAAAATCAACAAAGCAGTGGGGAATAATTCCTCGTTCGCCAAAGGCATTGTTGGCATTTAGAAAAAAAAATTAATCCTTTTCAAAATTGATAGTGGGTTCGAAATTTTGAAATACCCGGTCATTATCATCTCCATGAAGTTTGTCTCCTTGGGCTTCCTCAGTTTTTTTTTTTTGGCTTCACTTCCTTCATGCTGAGTGATGGTCGGTTTAGGGATTACTTCGGGTTCTTCAAAGACTTGTTTGCCTTTGTCCTATGCAATGCAGGCTTTGAAGTTCCTTCTTTTTGGTTGAAGATTTTTGAGGAGAGGGCTGAGCAGCTAATTGAGATGGTTCAGTAGTTGTTCGTTCTTGGGTAGTCACTAGTTGTTCAACTTGTAGGGCTGGTGAACTAGCGGCTTCAAACTTGAGTAGTTTCTTTAGTTTGAATCCATGGGTTTCCATGGGAGCGGCTAACCTTTTCAGTAGGTCTTCAGGAAGAGATTAAGCAGGGGCTGATGGAGATGGAGCAACTACAATCAAAGGTGTCATTGGTGGTACACCTGTTGTATCCTTTTCTGCTGACAATCTTGATTCTGACATTTTTCCTATTGGAGTCACTTTTTCAATTGATGAGGGCAATGTGATGCTTATAGTAGTCGATCTGCCAGCTTAAGCAATACTCTGACTTTGAGTGGCTTCAAGCGATCCTTCTTGTCGAGAGACCTCCTCCTTTGAGATTTTGGTTGTTCGTCCAGTGGCATGAGTGGATTTTCGTACAGTCTTAGAGGCAGGGTGAGTTTTTGGTGCCATGGTTTTTGAGTGTAAGAGAGTGAGAGTCTAAGTAAATATTTTGGGAGATATGAGGGAGTATGAGTGAATTGTTTTGGTGAGGAAAGATGTGAACATTGTCTCTCCATAATTTTGCTTGAAGTTTGTTTTGAACAAACACAAATTAAATGAACAACAAAATTAGAATCAACAATCTTGTCGCAATAGTTGTAACAACCAGAGATGCGGTTTACCACATGTTAGAACAGTAAAATGAGAGAGAAATACATTGTAATGGTAACATTTAAAAAAAAAACAATAGGCGCTACCTTTATTTTTGTAGCATAGATGATCTTTTAATCAATGTCAAGTAAATGAAACATTGTCTAGAAGGTATTCTTCAATTGCATTGCAAATCCCTAGTTCACCACAAATATACTCAAAGATCGGCTTGTCCAGCAGCTTGGTAAAGATATTTGCTAGCTGATGTTTTGATTCTACAAACTGTATACAAACATTACAATTGCTAACATGATCTCTAATAAAATGATGTCTTACCTCGATATCTTTAGCCCTTGAATGTAGTATTGGATTTTTGTGGGATTTATAGCACTTGTGTTGTACATATTAGGAATACATTCCTCATTTTTTCCATAGTCGCTTAACGGTTGTTTCATCCAAATGAGTTGTGCACATCAACTTCTGAGAGGATATATTCGGCTTCAATAGTTGAAAGAGCAAATGAACTTTGTTTATTTGAGAACCAAGAGATTAGCATACTTCCTAACATTTGGCAAGTACGTGATGTATTATTTCTATCAATTTTACAATTTGCAAATTCAGCGTCCGAGTATCCAAACAACGTAAGATCTGTATTCTTAGGATATCAGATTCTTAGTTTTAGAGATGATCTAATGTTTCAAATGATCTTCTGGACAACAAATAAATGGGATTCTTTTGGATCAGATTGAAAGTGAGCACATAAACAAGTGCTAAATAAAATATCAGGTCTTGATGTTGTTAAGTATAACAATGATTTTATTATGCTTCTATAGAGTTTGGAGTCATGGACTTACTTTTCTCATCCTTGTCTAGCTTGATAGAGCATGACATTGGCGTCTCAATTTTCTTGCATCCTTTTAGACCAAATTTCTTTAATATTTCCTTTGCATACTTCTCTTGATGTATGAAGGTGTCTTCACAAGTTTGCTTGATTTGAAGTTTGAGAAAGAAATTTAGTTCTTCGATCAAGCTCATTTTGAACTCACTTTTCATCATGTTTGCAAAGTTCTTGCATAGGGCAAAAGTACAACAGAAGTGCCAAAGCTTGGCAATGTGGTACACTTAAGTATCAAAAGTTATGACAGGTACACATAAGTGACATTTTTTTTATGACAAAAGTTGGGACATATGAGTGCCAAGTTCTGCAAAGGCTCTTGGAAATCCTATGTGGCATTTGTTTTTTAATAATATAACTCACCTACGTGACTCGTTGGAGAGTTGAGAGAGAAAGCAATAAAAATCCAAACTGATGTTGTTTTGCCTCTTCTTTGAATTTTAATATAAATACTAATTAAATTAAATTTAAAACTAAATTATTTTTTAAAAAAGGAGATTGTAGAACAGCGAGGGCTTACACAGCCCTAGCCTAATGCCTTCTGCAACTTCTTCTTCTTCATTTTTTTAAAAATAATAATAATTTAGTTGTAAATTTAATTTAATTAATATTTATATTAAAATTCAAATCTAAGGCAAAATGACGTCATTTTTGGTTTATCTAATCATGCCAACATGTAAAACGACATCATTTTCGGCTTATCTAGCCATGTCAACATGCAAAATGACATCGTTTTGCACTTGTCTTATTGGAAAAATGTCATATCAATATTTTGCTAGATTTTTTTGTCGTTGGTATTTAATTGATTAATTTTGTTCCAATTTTAGTACTTAAGTGTACGTTTCCTAACTTTTGACATATAAATATCCTCTCGTGCCAAGTTTTGGTATTCCAGGTGTCCACATCTCTCTTACATAATATGTCATCAATAGCTCCAATAATTATGTCATCAATGTATATTTGAACAGTGAGTAAATATTTACCTTTCTTTTTGATGAAAATGATAGTGTCTACCTTACGTTTTTCAAAGTCATGATCAGTTAAGAAATTACTCAATCTTTTATATGCTGCTCGTGGTGCTTGTTTTAGTCTATGGACCGCCTTTTTGAGTTGAGAGATACCACCTGATTTTCCTAGTTCTTCAAAACCTAGAGGTTGCTCAACATACACTTTGTCTTTGGTATATTCATTTGGAAACACACTTTTGACATCCATTTTATATAATATGAAATTGTGGAAACATGCCTATGCTAGTAACAAATGTATAGCCTCTAATCTAGCAACATGAGCATAAGTTTCAACAAAATAAATATATTCTTCCTATATATATCCTTTAGCAACTAACCTTGCTATGTTGCGAATTATCTTGCCTTTCTCATCGAGTTTGTTTCGAAATACTCACTTGATTCCTATTATTGTTTGATCTTTCGGTCTAGCGACTGATTCCCAAACGTCATTGACCTTGATGGCATCTTTTATGACATCCTGAAATTCCAGTTCTGTTTTCAATTAAATGAAGTAGGCCTTTCATTGTTGCGCTATAGTGCTATTCTCTGAGTTGATCACAAATGAGATAACTAGATTATCTAGGGAAGCCATTAAGGGATTTTAACGTAATAGACTTGAGAATTCAATCAACTCAACTATGCTTGTCTGCAGAGATCATTACGGCACAGTTAAAAATCGATCAAGGATTAGAGATAAGTCAGTTTGACTGAGATAGGTGATCAAAGTGTGGGTGATTCCACCAAATTGCAAAATTCTTGTTGACCGGCACTAGACCGATTTTTCTATAGTTTTGGTATGTTGTGTCTGTATTTGAAATCTCGAGATTCTCACGACCACTGAGAGTTGCCAATGTGTTGAAGATGTACATTATGACTCAAAATAAATCGATCATGGGTCAATTGCACCAAAAATTTCTAAGAGCTACCTGGTAGGCTAGGTTACGCTAAAATCGTGCCAGATTGAAATTAACTGCAAATTTGAATCCGATTTCAGAAATTGAAAGTTCTGTCATGTCACGAGTCATTTTAGGGATGCTGATTCATCCTCTAAAGATTTTTCTGCAAACCAAGATTTTTTGTGGAATTTCAATGTAGGGCCGTTTTCGATCGGAAAATTCAGGGGACCGTTTTTTATCGCGTTTTTAGGATGCAAGTTGGTTCTATTGGCAAGGAAAAATGTCAATTTGATCGTGGATACCTTGGTGGAATTTATAGGACCGAAATTGGCTTCAATTGAAGGAGAATTGGTTCAATTTGGGGGGAAATGCTTCAAAATTCGTAGCCCCCTTGGTCCTCAACCTTTAGACCACTTCCTTGGCTTCTAAGGGAAGCCTTGTGGTGTACAAATGGTTGAGGAAGCCAACAAGCCAAGGTAAAGCCTCTCCAAGGGGATAAAGGGATAGAAAGAAGCTTGGAGGGACCCTCAAAGCTAGAGCTGTCTCCTTTCTTCTTCCTTTAGCTTGTTTTCTCCATTTTAGAAGCCTTTGAAGCTTTGAAAGTGCAGAAAAATTGAGCCCTAGGCCCCCTAGCTGCCGGACTGTTCGCCTGAAGCCATTGCTTGTCGTTCGCCCGTGTCGCACCCTCGCGCGAGCCGCGCTCGTACCATGCGCCGTTTCGCCTCCTTCCACATCCAGCCTATCCCTCGAGCTTGTCTAGCCACTGTCATAAGCCGTACTAGCTGTCTGAGCCACTGTACATCGCCGTCCGCCTTCACCAAGCGCCGCTGCAGCGGTCCGCCAGCCTGCCTTGGCCGATCTAGGTCACCCGTCGCCCATTTCTGTCCCTCGGCCAACCATCCAAAAACCGAACCCAACAAGCCTTTGTGGGCTTTGAGGCCCACTTTGGACCATTTTTGGGCCTTGTTAGGTGCCGCCGCTTCGGAGTTTATTGCCCGTCTCCGCCTTGCCATCATCGTGGACTCATCGGATTTCAAAACCGGTGAGTTTACTCACTAAACTCTACTTAGGGAGTTAATTATGCTTAAGGGTTGATTAGTTTAGGCTAAGTATGGTTTAGGTGGTTAGTTAGAATAGATTAGTGATTTAATTACTCGTTTATGCATGTTAAGTGGTTAGAATGGCTTAATTAGCAACTAGATAGACTGTATTATTTATCCAGTTAGGTTCGGGATTTTTCTGGGACCGTTTTGGTATTTAATTAGGATTTTCCAACCTAATTTTGCATTTATGGCATTTAAATGTATTTATTTAATTAATTTTGGTATTTATTTAATTTTTTTTTCGAAAATTATATGGGGATAGCTAGGGACCGGAATTTCGTGTTGATTGCAATGGTGTGGTTGGTTTATTTAATTGAGTGTTGATTTGTGCAAATTGAGTGAGATTTGTAATTTTGGGTATTTATCCCAAAATTAAGTAATTTCGGTATTTAATTAGAAAATATTGGGCGTCGGTTTACAACGCCAAAAAAGTGTTTCTCAACTATATTAAATAGTGGGATTTTATAAAAGAAAGGTATTGTGTTTTTGGCTCAGGCTGATCGTGTACCTACATGATTATTTTTATCGGGTACTTTTAACTAAGTATATTATCAGCTTGTGAGAGCATATATGCATGTTAGCTTGCGTGAGCATATTTATCGTAAGCTTTTGGGACCTTTTGCATGTCAGCTTGTGAGAGCAGTATACTATATCAGCCTATAAGTGATATGTCAGCTTGTGAGAGTAGTATACTTATTTATTCGCTTTTGGGCCCCTTTGCACGTTAGCTTGTAAGAGCAGTATATTGTATCAGCCTGCGGGCTTTGATATATCAGCTTGTGAGAGCAGTATACATTAGTAGCTTGTGAGAGCACGATTTATATTATCAACTTGTGCGAGCTACTATCTATCTATATCAGCTTGTGAGAGCTATGACCATATATTGTAGCTTGTGAGAGCATTGAATGATTACTTAAGCTTGTGTGAGCATTGGTCATATTAAATTGGTAGATAGTACTGTTGGTATGGAATTGAACTGATTGGCTGATTGATCGATGAATTGAATGGGATTGATTGATTGAGATCATGAATTATACTGACCTGCAGGAAGGAACTAAGGCAAAGGTAAGTCCTCTGTCTTGTGTGTGCATAGATAGCCTTTGTGTATTTCTTTCTTAGTCGGAGTTTAAGGGGTGAACTTGCTGAAACGTCGTCTCACCCCGTTGTGGGATAACATTTTCAGGTCATTAGATGGAGGCTCCTCCTGAGCATTTTTGGCTAGCCGAAGAAGGTCATTGAACAAGTCTCTTATATTCCGCTTCATGGGGACGTAAGGGGATAGGTCTACGAACTCATAAGATCCATTGTTTGGGTTGATGCGGGTCTATCTTGGATGGTACCCCATCAATACAGATTGTGGTATTGTCGTGAGTGAAATGGACCCAGAGAAAGTTCCCTACCAGAATCTAAGGTCCTTATGTCGGTGTTGGAGGTTGCTTTTGGAAAGGGTACGGCTGACCCTCCTGGTGGAGTAGTAGTAGACCCGAAGTCCTTGGAGCCAGACTCCCCGGAGTCTTCTGTTGAGGGTTCAAATGTTTAGAGGATTTGTAGCCCTCTACACCCCCCTTTTACAGACTTGTATATATTTATATAGACTAGTGTTGTATATATGACTTAGTCTAATGTGTATAAAAGTGTGTTGTGGCTTTCAAAAGTTTGGCCCTGCTTTATTATCCCATCTTTATGTTGTCTGGGGATTTATTTATTTGCTTTCGCGTGTGCATTAAAATGAATGGGTCGGCGACGCGTCCTGAGACATTGAAATTTAATCAACCACCGAGGGATGGGCACGCGCTTAAGGATCGGAGCGTGACATCTTCAATTCCTTTAGGTTCCAATTAAGAGCTAAGGAATTCAACATGTTTTTGAGAGATGACCTGATTTTGATTCCTTCATGTACTTTCCCAATAATTTGTTCTTTGGGATGCTCGGATTTGAATCTCTAGTCTTTAGAACTTTGTCTCTGATTTGAAAGATTTGCTAATGGTTGCATTTGCTGCTGTTTGTATTTGATTGGTGTAGATATTTGTATGGTGTCTTTGCAGTCATCAGCTTGCATTCCCTTTTGATCATCTTTCAACTTCAAATTTATGGACTCTTCTATTGCCTTTGAATCTTTGTTGAAAACACGACAAGTTTTGCTAGTAGTTGAGCATCCAAGGAAAATGCCTTTACTTGCTTTTGCATCGAATTTCCCAATGTCATCGTTTGCATTATTGAGAATGAAACATTTGCATCAAAATACATAGATGTAATGCATAGTAGGCTTTCTTCCTTAAAAAATTTCATATGGAGTTTTTTCACCATGGGTTTTAGCAATACTTTATTGAGTGTGTAATATGTGGTGGCAACAACTTCAACCTAGAAATAAGTGGGAACTCCACTTTCAATCATTATGGTTCTAGCTATTTCTTGAAGTGATTGATTCCTTCTTTCTACTATCCTATTTTGCTGAGGAGTATAAGCAGTGGAAAAATTGTGCTCTACTCCATTTTCATTACAATACTCAGCAAAGCTTTGATTGTCAAAATCTTCTTCACAATCAATTCTGACAGTGGTGATGCCATATCCCTTTTCATTCTAGACTTGTCATGCAAATTTCTCAAAATAATGAATGCTTCATTTTTATATGATAGAACATTACCTATGTGAATTTAAGAAATCATCAACGACTACAAGAAAATACTTTCTTCCACTTAGATTTGCTGTTTGTGTAGGTCAAAATAGGTCCATATGCAATGGCTGCAAATATCTATTAGTTGCAATAGTGTTTGTTGATTTGACCGAGCTTTTTACTTGATTTCCCAATGTACAGGCTGTGCAAGAATCACAATCATATAACCACAGAGACTTACCTCATCTTAGATCCTCCTTCCAGGTCAGCACAATTCATACACACAATGCATATAATCACAACACACCACAATTGAAATGCCTTATCAACTCAAATAGTCGCGACTGTTGTCATAGTCAACAAGGTTCAATCACAGGGGTCTTGATTATAAGGTCAAGCCGTTATAAGACGTCCCATACCGTGCCACACAGTTTTGTCTCATAATCAGGTGCATCTAACTCAATCAATCATGTGTTCCAATTGATAATTTCGCCCCTCAAGGGTACGGCCTACTCCTAAGTTTGGTGGTCTACTGGCATTGCGAGGCATCGTCTCTTCCCCATTGAGCATGGCTATGTCTCTCAAAGATGGCTTTCCCGAAGGACCATAAGTCTAGAATCTGCTGCGACCCGATACCCATTAAGTGGGTAACCCATATGGGGATTTAGTAACGTCCGGCGTACACGCTTGAGACAGGTTCTCTTAACCAACACATGACCATTCAATCTCGGCCCAGGACACCGTGCATTGCACTCAAATGCCTCAATTAAAATAGTGATCCTGGCATTTTTTTTTTCATATTAAAAATACCCAGTGAAAATAGTCGTGTGTGCAGATCAAACCCGGAAAATTTATAACATTCTTTTTAAAATCCCACTATTTTATATAGTATATAAAACCATTTTCGGTGTCAAAACTTGACACCCGGTAATTTCTGAATAATTACCGAAATTTCCAAATTTTGAATTAAATACTCAAAATTACAATCACCACTCAATGTACACAATTGAACACTCAATTGTAGAAATTAAGCACACCATTGCAATCGGCACAAAATTCTGGTTACCGACTATCTCGGTCTAATTTTCGAAAAATATGAAATAATTAAATAATTACCAAAATTAATTAAATAATTCAATTTAAATACCAAAAATGATAACTTATGCCCAAAATGCCTAATTAAATACTGAAATGGGCCCAGAAAATTCCTGAATCAATCTAGATAAATAATACAACTTATCTAGTTTGTAATTATGCTACTCTAACGACTTAACATGCAAAAATCAAATAATTAAATCACTTATCTAATCTAACTAACCACCTAATCCCTAATTAACTTAAACTAACACCCCTTAAACGTCATTAGCATCCTAAGTAGAGTTTAGTGCATATACTCACTAGTTAGCGCGAAAACCGATTCACCACAACGGCGGTGTGACGGCGTCCAAAACTGGAACTTGTGGCGGCGCCAATGGGGGCTTGGACTGGGCAGAGAATGACCCCGCAAGACCCACGGTTACTGCTGGACTTAGCTGAAATTACGGGCTAGACTTGCGTGGCTTCGAGGGGGTTGCTTGTTGCGAATCAATAGAGCTAGAAGACGCAAGAGGCTGCTTTAGTGGGGTTTGATTTCGTGAGTGGGGCTGACGGTGGCAGCGAGAAATAGAGAAGTGGGATGATGATGGCTGCTCGGTGAGTGGAGATCTTGGGCTGCTTTGTTGGAGATGGGGGTGTCGATGGATTACTGGAGTCAACGCCAGGAGAAAAGTTTCGCTGGGTTGACTATTGGGGGACGGGCGTCGGACAAATGGCAGCGAGAATGGAAGGTCGGTGGGGCTGAATTGCTGGTGGAGGGGAAAGGATGGAGGTTATGTGAGAAGGGGATGAACGCCAGGGAGGGAAAAAGGAATGTGTGGCTGTCGATCGGTGAAAAGCAGAGAAGTAGAGAAGAACCGATGAAACTGGCCTATGAGAGAGACCGAAGGAGAGAGAGAGAACAACTGAGGGAGAGAGGGGACCAAAGTCTTAAAAGTCAAATTAAAATATCTAACTCATTTAAAGCTTAGTCCCCTAATTCTTTCTAGCAAAATAAATCCACAAATACTTAACTTTGGATAGCAAATAGCCCTTTTTCGTCACCCATATGAATTTCATTCTTTTTCCGATCTATTCGAAATCCGATTTTCCGTAAAAATCCCGAGCTCACCGAAAAATATTCAGAGGATGAGTCAACGTTCCTAAAATGAATCATGACATGACATAACTTTCAATTTTTGAAATCGGGTTCAAATTCGTGGTTAATTTCAATCTGACTTGATTTTAGCGTGACCTAACCTACCGGGTAGCTTTTAAGAATTTTTGACGCATTTGACCTATGGTCAATTATTTTTTAGCCACATTGTATATCTTCGACACATTGGCAACTCTCAGTTATTGTGAAAATCTCGAGATTTCAAATACGGACACAGGGTATAGAAATGATAGAAAAATGGATCTAATGCCGTTCGACAGAAATTTTGCAATCAGGTGGAATCACCCACACACTAATCACATATATTTATCGAATTGACCTATCTCCAGTCTCTAATTGATTTTTGATTGTGCTGTAATGACCCTCGCAGATCAGCACGGTTGAGCAATCGATTCTTTGTCAAATTCTCAAGTCTATTATGTTTAGATTCCTTAACGGCTTGACCTGATAGACTAGTTATCCCGTGAGTGATTAGCTCAGGGAAAAGAACTATAGGCGCGTGATGAAAAGCCCAATTCATTAAATTGAAAACAGAACCTGAATATCAGGATGTCACACTAGTGGCTCTAGTGATTTGTTTATCAAAATAAGACTTATGGTAACGTATAGGAGGTTTGTGCTTTAACCTATCTTTTGTTTTTGGAAATGGATTCTTCTCATCTTCATTTCCATCACGTCCCAAACTACTCTTGTTGTAATGAGGAATTTGAATTGAGAGAATATGCTTTAAATTTTTTGAACCAAGAGAAATTTTGTGCTAACTTTTGAAATTTCATCTCTAACATTCTCATTTTCGACTTGCGGAAGTTTTGCTCCAATCACTCGAAGGTCAAGTTCCTTCTTTAGTTCATCAATAAGAACTTTGCCAACGAAGTTTTCATTTGTAAGATCATAAACTTCCCTTTTCAAGACAAAAATTCTTATAGAGGCTTTTTGGTGTTCTTCAACATTTTCCTTATGAAATCTTGTAATTCTTCATAAGATAGTTCAGAATCTTTTACCTCATCTTCTTCCTCTAATTTTGATTCGATCATGAGATAAATGCAAGCTTTATCTAAACTAAACAACCCTTAAGCGTCATTAACTTACTAAGCGAAAATTAGTGAGTAAAACTCACTTGTTAAGTGATATGCTCGGATCAAATCGACGGCGAGGTGAAGAGGCTCAATAAACTTCAAAGAGGGACCACTAAACGAGGTTCAGAAATGGGCCAAAGCGAGCCAAAACCAAGGTTGGAAACCTAGAACTTCAGTCTCTGCTTAGATTAAAGAAGCTGGACAGTGGCTGGCTTGGCTCGGGAATGGGCAAGAACAGATGGCGGAGCTACAGCGGGGTCGAGTGACCAATGGCGGAGCTTCACGACAGCTCCGGCGACCACGGCAGCTACGAACAGCAGCTTGGCAACTTGCTAGACGCGCGAGCTGGACGAGAACGACGTAGCTCTAAACGGCGAGACAGGGACAGCTTGCATGGGACGCGTAGGCAAGCGTGGACGTGCAACAGGGATTACTCGGCTCTGGCGGGTGGCTGCGATGGCGAGGAGGCTTACTAGTCGGTTGATTTGAGCTGGTGAGGTCTTCAAAATGTCTAGGGAAGGGGGAGTGCTCAATCGTGGGAGAGAAGGAGGGGCAAGGGGACAAGTTTGGCTAAAGGGGGGCCACCTTTGGCCTCTTCTATCCTCTTGTCTCCCTTGGAGGGCTCCACCATGCTTGCTGTCCTCCACATTTGATTTTTAGCCTCTAATTCCCTTCTAGAAACATTTGAGATGTTCCACAAGTCATGGGTGAGGGGCCATACGAATTTGTACATAATTTCCTTCAATTTGGCTCTAAAAAATTCAATTGTTGCACCCTCGACCTTCTTGGCATTTTTTTTTTCACCAATAGGACCCACTTACATCCCAATTTTGCAATAAAAAACGGTCATCCGAATTTGCTCGACAAAAACGACCCTACCTCGACTTTTTCCCAAAAAGTCTCGGTTTACAGAAAAATCTTCAGAGACTTAGTCGACATTCATAAAATGACTCGTGACATGACAGAACTTTCAATTTCTGAAATTGGATTCAAATTCGTGGTTAATTTCACTTTGGCGTGATTTTAGCGTGACCTAGGCTACCGGGTAAGCTTTTAGAAATTTTTAGTGCAAATGACCCGTGGTCGATTTTCTTCGAGCCACAATGAACCTCTTCGACACATTGACGACTCTTGGTTGTCATGAAATTTCAAGGATTCAAATACCGACACAATGTACCAAAACGACAGAAAAATAAGTCTAGTGCCAATCGACGAGAATTTATCAATTTAGTGGAATCACCCATGTTTAACCATCCATCTCAGTCGAACTGACCTATTTCTGATTTCTAATCAATCTTTACTGTGCCGTAATGATCTCGGCAGATGAGCACAGTTGAGTAATCGATGTCTGGTTGACTTCCCAAGTCTATTGCATTAAAATCTCTTATTAACTTTCCCTGATAGTCTAGTTATCTTGAGAGTGATCAACTTTGAGAACAGCCTTATAGGCACGTCAATGAAAGACCTGATTAATTTAATTGAAAGCAGAATTGAAAAATTCAAGATGTCACAATCTGAAGGTTGTCATCCATGTTGCTCAAGTTGTTGAAAGTAAGATACCACATTGAACAAGAGAGGCTCTTGGCAAAAGGATAAGGCAATATGGTTATAGACTTTATGTAGACTTCAATATTGAAATGACTATTTGAATGTCAGTTTTGTAATGACACCATGCATTGTACTTATAGTGTTTGAATTTATTGATAATATGATTATGTTGTTGTAGTCTAGGAGAAGTTCAAAAGTTCTCATCTCTCATGGTGGCCCAAGTCAGGAATCAAGGGGCACCCAAAAGAGGAGCCCAACCAAAAACACAAGTGGTTGGTCCAAAGACAAGAGGCGTAACTGTAAAAAGAAGTGCTTAAAAAAGATGGGTGTTGGTAAGGCTCTAAAATTGCCACCAACAACATGAATGGGCAATAGTCTCATCAAATGACATTTCATTCTCTTAGGAAGACAAAGGCCACTACTAAGAAGAAGATACATGGGACCTAACAACCATTAGAACAACCTAGAGCTCCAGTTCTAACTAGAAAGAGTGAAAGGATTAGGAATCAAGGCAAAAGTCCATCAAAGGGAACATGAATAGGGGGGCTTATGCATATTGATTATTGGTAGGGTGCTTATGCTAATTTTTGTATTTTGTTGAGAGGTTGTGCATATTGATTGATGGAAGGTTGATATTGACCGATGGGGTTGATTTGTTAGGTGTTGAGTTAGTTGGATATTTTTGTTTGGTGGGAAGCCAATTCCTGGATGTGGATATTTTAATTTGTTATTCAAATTGACTAACTATAAAGAATAATTTCAATGTCAATGGACTGATATTTATTTTGTCTATGCTTTTGCCATTTCGATATTTTGCTTTTGATTCTGTTGGTTCTGCTTGGTGCTAGTGTAGTGTTTGCACCAATAGTTGTATGTGCTTATGCAGGCACAAGAAACTGACACATGTACTGCTACTTATATGTGTAGGTGTAGTAGTATAAGTGAAATAAAAAAAGTGAAACCAACATATCCATTTTTAAAAACTTGTACAGTGTGAGCAATCACCTTTTAACCATAATTGATATTGGTCACTTTTAGAAAACTCTTGGTACTCAACAATCACTATTTACAACTTATGATACTAAAATAATCACTCGTGAACTTTTTATTATCACTCTTTAATTTGACTAGAGTTTACAACAAAAATTGCAGAAAACTAGCAAACTATTACCAACAGACATTGCAACAAACCATTTCCAGAAAACCAAACATATCAAGCAAAAATTAAGCAAACCAAGATAGAGAATACATAACTAAGCAAGAGAATTTGTACGTCCTCACAACCAATAAATTTCAACCTTCCATTTCTACCATAGATTACAAGAAACCTTTTGTTCTATACAAAAGTTGGTACAAACCAACAACACAACCATACTTACAAATTACCAAGACAAGTACATATTCCACTTATCTTTAGCTATAGTAGAAGGGAAACTCCTTCTCATCCTTCACTTAACATTTGACCATAAAATAGGCTACACAACAGAACATCACAATCAATGCTTGGTAACACTTCCTTTCAATTTTCATCCTTGAAACAACCTTCTACAATATCATCTCCGTTGATTAATGTAGGTTTTGGTTGATGTCTTCATTTAAACTTGCATTGATTCGATACTCTCCAACTCGTAGGTGGTGGTTGATGCCTTCTTTCAAGCAGCTCCAATTTCACCTCGTCGCTCAACTGGAGAATGCATTGACCCATTTTAAATCTTCGCAGTTTGTGCCTTCTCTATACCTAACGCATCTATGGAATCTTCTCTCGTGATGCAATTAAGTCCAAAATGTTATTCTTGGACTCGGTTTCCCATAATAAAAGTAACATTCACCTTCTTTTTCACTTAATTGAAACAAATTTGAGTTGCTATTGAAGTTCTTGCCTTCCATTTGTAGGATTGAGTTGTTAATTTTGGGGGCAAACCGAAATAGGATTTGAATTTCAGTTCAATGGTCGGTTAAGGTTTGAAATTGGGGGTTCTCTTTCAATTTGGGGCCCTTTGGCACTTTTGATGTTCTATTGCTAAATTTCATGCAAAGATTTATGACTACATTAGTAAAATTAAAGAGTTTAAGACTGAATTGACATTGTATAATAGGTCTAGGATTGATTGGACAATGTCCTTATTTCTTGGAGATGCTTGAATTAAAGGATTGACAGCTCTTGCAATAAATTGATCTTTTCATTTATTATCTTCTATTTTAGTATTGTTTTCTTATGAAGCATCACACTTGGTATAATCTTTATTTAGTGGAATCATCTCAATAATAGTACGTTAAGATTAAGAATCAAGTACCTTTTTTCTTTTAGATGTATGCCATCCAATATAGCATATGATTAGGTTTTTTTTATTAGGTTTTACCTCCAATCAAAGTTGGTGAAACTTGGATAAAACCAAAAAATCTTGGGTCAAATTGTGGTGTATAAAAAATTTGAGGTGCTAAAAAAGTCAATTGATCATTATTAATGGCCAAAGTGGTTATTAAACAATGCAAAGAAAATATGCAATAAGGGGGGATTAACTGCAAGTAGGTGTCTCAAATTAGGACAAACTATTGCAATCAGTAGCAAAGGAGATCGATCACAAAAGTGGAATTTTTATAGAGAGAGGGCACACCCAATCACATAAACAAGAAGATCTCTACTTTGGGTCAATCTAGTTCATTGACTTTTCTTTCTTCGTATAGTTCTATCAATTTTTTGATGCTAGTCAATCAGCTCATGTTCTCAAAAATAGTTGTGTAGTAATTCTTAGTGTCATGCTCCAAATCTCGAGCACGCGCACATCCCTCAGTGGTCAATAAAATTGCGATGTCCTAGAACGTGTCACCGACCCATTCATTTTATTGCACACGCGGAAGCGAATAAACAAATCCCCAGACAACACAAATATGAGATAGAAAAGTAGGACCATAATTTCACCAAAAACCACATATTCATAAACAAACTAGTATGTCTACAAAAAGATCAGATTTAAAAAAAAAAAGCTGTCTTACGACCTACTAGTCAGACACATTTGCTGATCCTTCGAACTCTACCTCCACAGGCTCCGGGGGCTTTGGGTCCTCCACAACCCCATCAGGAGGGTCAGCTGTACTCTCACCTAGAGCGGCGTTGACCGCAACAACGGGGATATCAAAACCCTAAAGGGGACCTTCCCTATACCCATTGAGCCCATAGCGAAACCACGCCCTAAATCGATGAGGTATCCTCTAAGGTAGGCCCTCATCGACCTAGATAGTGGTCATAACAAGCTCATGGATCCAGTAACTCTCGGGGACAGGGACGTCTATACTCCACTCAGTAACCCCTCGAGGTTGTCCAAAACGAACTGGAGGGACCGCCATATACGGACCTGAAAAGATTGAGCCCACGATGGTGTGAAACAATGTCTTAGCAAGTTCACCCCATAAACCCCGACTAGGAAGAAAATACATCTAGAGGTAGTCTAACCACACATCACAGAAGACTCACCTCGCCTCAGTTATTTCCTGCATGTCAGTACAATTCATATCATAGATGCATATAATAAATGCACACATCAATTGGAACGTCTCACTAAATCTCAATCAATCACAGGGGTCTTGATTATAGGGCCAAATTGTTATGACATGTCCCATTCCGTACCACACAATTTATCCCATAATTCGGTGTGTCTATCTCAATTAATCACACGTTCTAATTGACTACTACCCGTACAGGTAATTTTACCCGATGCACATCGATCCTTTGGTGTAGCCAAGCTTTGCCTCATCCTTTGAGTGCGGTAACGTCCACCCAACACACATCGATGACGGCATTCCCGAAGGAGCTTCGGTCTGGCCTCTATCGCGATTCGGCATCCATTGTTAGGGCATCCCATATAGGGGCATCATCCACTCGATGCACATCGGGGACGGGTTCTCTTAACCATCACATGATCATTCAATTCCTGCCAAGGACATCCTGCATTGCACTCAAATGTCTCACTTAAGATAATGCATTTGATGAAAATAATCATGTGTGGGTACACGGTCAGATCAAACTTTAAAAATTGATATATTTTCTTTTAAAATCCCACTATTTGATATAGTATTTAAAATCATTTTCGGTGTTAAAACCCAACACCCAGTATTTTCTAATTAAATACCAAAATTTCACAATTTTGAAATAAATATTCAAAATTACAATCACCACTTAATTTGCACAAATTAACATTCGATTGCATAAACTAAGCACACCACTACAATTGGCATGAAATTCCGGTCACTGACTATCCCGGTATAATTTTCGGAAAATATTAAATAATTAAATAAATGCAAATTAATCCAATAAATGCAAACCTAAATGGGCCTAGAAAATTAATGCACCTATCCACATAAATAGTACAATCTATTAGCCCTTAATCAATCTATTATAACCACCTAACAATCATAATTAAACAATTAAATCACTAATCAAAACTAACTAACCACTTAAGCCATACTTAGCTTAATCTAATTACCTATTAAACGTCATTAACTCCCTAAGTAGAGTTTAGCAAGTAAACTCATCGGATTAATAGGCCGGTGAGTCCACGATAACGGTGATGTGGAGGCGAGCAAGACACAAGCCTGGAGCAACGCCAAAGGAGGTCCGAACAGGCCCGGAAAAGCCCACGAAACTCACAGTTGGGATGTGAGGTTCGATTGTTGTCTAAGGCTGAACTAAAGGGCTTCACAGTTGAAAAGGGTTGGAATGGCGAGGGGATGGACCTAGTGGCTTGGACGGGCGGTGGAGGGGCTCGACGACAATGGTAGGTGGTTGGACAGCGGCCAGGCGACTCAGCTAGCAGCTCAAGTGGACAGGGGCGCGTGGGTGGTCTCTCGTGGGTGTGTGGTCTGACACGTGACGGTAGCGACTGGCAATGGCTCGGCGGGGGCACAACGGCGTTCGGACAAGCAGCAAGGGTGGTCAACAGGCTGCAGGGGCTTGGCTGGCTGTTTCTCTGGTTCTTTTAGCTCTCAAATGACATCAACAATGGGGAAAGCAAGCCAAGGAAGAAGAAGAAGACAGTAGCTGAAGGGGGGGGGGGAACCCAAAATGCCCCAAAATTCTTTGAAAAATATCCAATTCAATCATTGTTTGGCCCCCACTTGTGGCTGCCTCAATCCTCAGCCATTTCTTCCACAAATCTTCCCCAACGAGCCTCCCAAGTTGCTGAAATGTTGCACCCCACATGGACCTACGAATTTTGAACATTACCCCTCCAATTCCAATTTAATTCTTCTCCAATTGGGCTCAAATCAAAGGCTAAAATGTCATGGAGGATGCCCACATCACATTCCACATTTTTCCTTGCCAATTAGTCCAACTTGAATGCCAAAAGTGCAAGAAAAACGGTCATCTAATTTTTTCCCTCCAAAAATGCCCAACTTTGGAATTTTGCTGAAAACTCGAGTTTCAGAAAAATCTTCGGAGGACAAGTCGACATTCCTAAATAAATTAAGACGTGAAAGAACTTTCAATTTCACGGTTAATTTCAACCGGGCGCGATTTTAGCGTGACTTAGCCTACCAGGTAGCTTTTAGGAATTTTTAGTGCAATTGACCCGTGGTCGATTATTTTCGAGCCACATTGTACATCTTTGACTCGTTGGCGACTCTCGATTGTCATGAAAATCTTGATGTTTCAAATACGGGCACAAGGTATAGAATTGACAGAAAAATCAGTTTAGTGCCGTTCGATGAGAATTTTGCAATTAGGTGAAATCACCCACACTTTAATCACATGCCTCTGTTAAACCGACCTATCTCTAACCTCCGATCGATTTTAACAATGCCGTATTGATCCTTGCAGATTAGCACGGTCGAGCAGTCGATTTCTGATCGAATTATCAAGTCTATTGCATTAAAATCCCTTAACGGCTTCACTAGATAGACTAGTTATCTCGTGAGTGATCAGTTCAGAGAAAAAGACTATAGGCACGTCGATGAAAAGCCCATCTCATTCAATTGAAAACATAATCAGAAAATCAGGATGTTACACTTAGTCCATTGTACTAGCACCCGTGTATCATATTCTTGATTTTTTTAGTGTAATTGTCTGTCACTTGGTTAGGTGGACGGCCGTGTTTGTTAGTGATTGTTGACCCATCCGTCCTTCAGGTGATTAAACTATTTGTTGATGATTCATATAAAAAATGATATTCTAGCAATAGGTATATGTCATGGGCCAAAGTTTTCTAGTGAAGCCGAAGCCATGTGGTGCAAAGTGAGCAGGGATAGTAGACTAACCTTCCTTCAATAGATTGGTCCTAAAGACAATATGGTGAACCAAACCTCATAATCAATTGTAACTCGTCCAATTTGGCTTGGGCATTTAGTTTCTTGAGCGAGACACATATATTATTTCATCAACACAAATGGTTCCGCCATCATTAGAAGAGAGACAGACATTAACTCCCAACTAGTCTGTGCATGAGAAGCCAACCCCACCTTTTAGAAATCTTTTAGGTTGCATTTGGTCGTCTAAATTTTTAATCATGATAGGACTGGATAGAATATGATATGAAATCCATCGATTTTGCTGATTCTATTAACTATTTGGTAATTGTAGTAATAAAGTTAGATATATTCACATCTTATAATATATATTGTTTGGTATAAACAGAATACTAATATAAATGAACCAAAAATTTTATAAACGGACATGGTAAAAATCTCTTGCGATAGTCTTGCCTAGCTTATTTTTATTTTCCTCTGTTTTTAGATAAATTTCTTTCCCATTTCTTTCTTCCCCTTCCATCATTTTCTAATAAAATTTTATTAAATAGTAAACTATACTAATATGCCTAAAATACTAAAATACCTAAAATATATAACAAATATAAATATAAATATATTTATATTTATATATTAGATTTATGTTATAAAATATAATTAAATTCCAATATATAAATACAAATAAGATTAAATTAAAATAACTAAATTTTTATTACTGTTATTTTGAATTTCTTAATTAGAATTCAAATATCATTTATATTGAAATATAATTTTAAATTTGTCAATTTAAAAAGATTGTCATTTAAAAAAAATAACTTTCCTATTATGGATATTATAAATTCTATCCACCTTTATTCCACCTCTCCTATGGGATAATTTTTTTTTTTCTAATCTATATCCCCATTATATTCGACTTTATCCTGTTTTGGGTAGACACTAAATGCAGGAATGATAAATTTATCTTATCTTGAATTTTATCTCGATTGTCAAACTTAGCCTTAAGATAATAAACATCTTAGTCATGCATTTTTAGCATAAAGACATTGACACCACTTCGAAAAAAACAATTGTGTCAAACCTTCTGCATTTCTCACAGTTGATCCCAACACCATAAAGTCCTCTTTTTAGCCCACATGGATATAAGAGGAATCATGTTGGGAAAATCCCCTATGTTATTTTGATAATGACAAAATTACCAAAAGCTAATAATGTGTATTCGCTAAATAGGACTAGGTGATGTATGCACAAGTCAATATGTCGTTGGTGTCCTAACCAAATTAGTTGATATAAGGAGTGCTCCTCCAATATTAAGGGTGAACAATATATTATCAAGTTTTCTACAAATCGCATAGACCTATGATGAGCAAGCCTAGAATGAAAATGTTCGGTAAATCTTGGACGGACCATGGAAAGGTGAATAGCTAGATGAACCGTCATCAAGGGTTAACAAGTCAGGAAGAACGAGGATGTTTGTGAGGACTTGGAGGTACCAATATAAGGTGAATAGTCGGAAGGACCTTAGATAGGTGAACAATTGTGTACAATGATGATTGTCAACATGCTTGGAAGGACCAAAAGTTAGAAGATTGGATCATTGGCGGAAGCATCGAATCATTGATAGGATAAGTTGATCGGTGGCAAGAGCAAGTCCCTTTGTAAAATGAGTAGGAGACAGACTTCAACAAAAGTAGACTAACATTATTTTGAGAAATGACCATTGTCAAAGAGACATTCTGATGCCAACGAGTGATAAAGAGACGTTTTACTGCTGGCAAAACTAGCAGTTGACAAATTTGAGTAGAAAACGTTCGAAAGTTTGATGGCTATAAATTCAATTCAAGAGTAGTGGGGTTTGGGTGGAAACAAACAAAACTAGTTTATTATTTTGAGTGTTCTTCGTTACTCTGTTCTTGTTGGTAATAGTTGTGTACTCCTGATAATATCTTCGTTGGGTGTTACTGGGTTGGGATCATCATGATAAGAGTAAGTGTACAAGAGTGATAATATTATTATACTATAATAGTGTGATCTATCATTTATTAGGAGTTGTACATATTGATTGTAACTTGTCTTGAAGATTATTAGTGAATTCTAGCCTTGTTGTACCTATTAATGTGGAGAGTAGACAAAGGCTTGGGGATAAAACTAAACCATCTCTTTGTGCTATCTTCTATCTCCTTACTATTAGCATTATCTATTCATTATTATCATTATTTGTTTGAAGGTGACTTGTCCACGTGATTGTTCAATTAGCTTATATTACTATCGAAGCTTAACTTGTTATTTACATAAGTTTTTCTTAGTTCTCATACAACTTATTCACCTCCCCTTTAGATTGTATTGTTATCCTCAACAATTTATATCAAAGCTTCGTTACTTGTTAATTGAAGTGTTTTACTTTTGAGTATAAAGATCCTCTATGGCTTACATTATAGAAGTTTGCTTTCTGGAGGATATTCAAATTTTCAAAACACCTTAGTTTGATGGCACAAATTATATACTAGTATTAGGAGTGGATGTGTTAGTCCTAGGCAAATGAGCTTGCTATGTGGGATGTGGTTGAGAAGGGCTAGCAGTTCCTCTAGTTCCACCGGCGGAAAAAGAAGTTTCACTAACTCCACTTGTTCCAACTCATGAAGAGATTGAAAGAAAATTTGGACTAAATGCTAAAGCTATTTACTTTTTTATATGTGCAAACCAGGGAGAAGTACACTATCAGTGCCATAAGTTGTGTACGGCGCTCACTTTGGTGCCAAAAATTTCCGTCGGATCACTTAACTGCCAAATCGGAGGAAAAACGATCACTTTGGTGCCACCGGCGAAAGATTCTAGCCAAAATGATTACGTGACTTTAAAACAAAAAAATCGACAAGGCCTTCAAACGAAGTCATTTTCGGTCCTCCTTAAGAAAATGACGTCATTTTGCCATCCTACATGGATGGCCTCACAAAAACGACGCCTTTGAACTCATTTGGGAATTTTTCCGACCTAGCTCACTCAGCCGTCATTGCTCGGCCTCCGCCATCGTTGGGCCGCCGTCGCTCACTCAGCCGCAATTGCTTGGCGCTGTTTGGACGCCCTCGACAGCACACAAGGGAGCACCGGCCCTAGTCGCCGGAGCCTAGGTATTGAAAGACGCAGGCCAGGGACTCATCGAGGAAATTGAAGATGGAGAGGGAGACATCAATGGCGGCACACTCGTTGGCGGCCTCCCCGAGCACCGGCTAGATCACGGCCTTCGACTTGGCCGTCGAGTGGTCGTCGTCGGGGTTAGGGTCAGGGTCGGGGTCAGGGTCGGGGTTGGAGCTACAGCCGCCGAGTGGCCATCGTCAGGGTCAGGGTTGGGGTTGGAGCCGTGGCTGTCGAGCGCGGGGGCCGTCGCGGACGGTGATTGGCCAGAGATTTAGGGTTTGAATTTGGGGAGACACCAAATGGTGTCGTTTTGGTGTTAGGATGCTAAAACGACGTCATTTGAAGGCCTAAGTGATCCAAGGAAACTCTGGTGAGCCACATCAGCATAAGAAATTAATGAAAAAAGGCCACGTCGGATTTCCGACCGATCAGATCGGCGTTGGCACCAAAATGAGCGTTTTTCAAAATTTTTGGCATTTAAGTGATCCGATGAAAACTTTTGGCACCAAAGTGAGCGCCGTAAACAATTTATGGCACCAATAGTGTACTTCTCTCGTGCAAACCAAGATAAAGGTAATTTGCAAGAACTATCATGGAGATAGGGGGAGGAAAACCAAAAAGATGGATAGCCAAAAATGGAGATGATAAAGGAAGAATTGTTGGCAAAGGCAATATCAAGTTTGGTAACCTAATCATTGACAATGTATCTCTTGCAAAGGGACTCAACATTGGCCAACTAGTAAAGGCTACGAAATCAAGTTCAAGGATGTTAACACCAAATTTTTGGTGACCCATTTAGTTATTTATTGTATAGAAAATTAGCGACCAACCCAAATCTTTAAACAAAAACATTATTGATTATATTTGCATATTAAGAGCATTTAATTAGGCCCACATGAGTTGCATTTAAATTAGAATGAAGGTAATGGATTCAAGTGGAGAGGTCTGAAATTTCATTGAATTTTTGGGATTAATCCCAGAAAGTGAGAAGTCAAATTGAGCCCATTAAATCTTTTTCATTACCGAAAATTAACATCGGAGTGTGCTAAATATGAAATTTGATCGAAATTGGGAGTAATAATAAGCTTTATATTATTTAACTTTGATCACAAGGAGGCAATAATGGCAGGTTTCTAATCTTGGATTCTCAATTAAATTTGTTACCTATTTTGGTTTTGGTGAATATTTGACATATCATCAATCATGTAAGGTTTATATATTATATGTTATTCGATTAGGAACATGCATCATATGAAAATTGCATTACTTTCAACATTAGATTGCATCAATATTAGTTTGCTAACTTAGGACTTCATATCTTTGAAATGTAATTTAATAAATTACCTAATTTAGATTAGAATTCAATATAAATTATTTCCTAGTTTAATTAGGACATTATGTAGATTTTGTTAGTTTCCTTTTTAATTCACAATGAAAATCTTTAAAAATATTGCATGCATATCTCGGGTAGAACTAGTTAGTTTTATAATATCCAAGTCATTTATGCTCAGAGTCATAAAACTTAATGTTAGTACTCTAATAAAGATCACATCATGTGGATTGATTGCATCTCATGCATTGCATGCATAGCGTATAGTTTAATTTTCTATAAAAAGAAAAATACAACAATCTCTCACATAGTTAAATAATATGTCTAATTCCTAATTAATTCTATTTCACACATATAGGTTAATTCAATTGTAGTATAGTTTACATATCACTTAGAATTTTGTTAGTTCATCAATACATGCTAGATTTGTCACGTTCCGAACCTCGAGCGCGCAAGCATCCCTCGGTGGTTGACTAAATCGCGATGTTCCCAGGACGCATCGCTGACCCAAACGATTCATGCACATGCAGAAGCAAAATAAACAATCTCCAAACAACATATAACATGGGATAGAAAAGCAGGACAACGAATCTCACAAACACACTTTTATAAACATCTTAGGTTTATATATAGGTTTATGTCCAAAAGAAAACCCTAGGCCACCTACGCTCCAAATCCTTCAGCCTCGGGCTTTGGATTCTCCACACTAGGTACTTGAAAATGGTAACCCACGAAGGGGTGAGAATAAATCTCAACGAGTTTACGTCCTAAAGCCCGATTATGAAGATAATATAGGCAGTCTAATTACACATCACAGAAGACTCACCTCGCCTCCGCATCTTCCCGCACGTCAGTACAGTTCATATAACAGATGCATATAGTAAATGCACTCATCAATTGGAACATCTCAATTTCAAACCAATCAATCACAGGGGTCCCGATTATAAGGCCAAATCATTATGACACGTCCCATTATGTGCCACATAATTTCGTCCCATAATCAGGCGTGGTTAAAACACTCATTCATGCGTTCCAATTGATTACTACCCTATGGGCATGGCCGGCTCAACAGTCAGCGGTCTTCCGGTGTAACTGGACATCGTCCCGCTTCGTCGAACATGGTAGCGTCTACCTCTAGACGGCATTCCACATAGGAGTATCTGTCTAGCCTCCACTACAACCGGCATCCGCTGTCAAGGGCATTTCACATAGGAGCATCGTCCACCCGACACACATCGGGTGATGGGTTCTCATAATCATCACATGACCATCCAATTGCGCTAAAATGTCTCAATTAAAAGAATGTGCTTGGCCTATTTTCTTCATATTAAAAACACTCGGTAAAATAATCGTGTGTGGGTACACGGTCAAATTGAACCATAAAAATAGATATCATTCTTTTTAAAATCCCACTATTTGAGATAGTACTTAAAAACATTTTTTTTTGTGCCAAAACCCGACACCTTGTATTTTTACCAAAATTTCATAATTTTGAAATAATAACTCAAAATTAACAATCATCACTCAATTGCATAAATCAACACTCAATTGCATAAACTAATTACACTATGACAATCAGGACAAAATTCTAATGATTGACTATCCTGGTATAATTTCCGGAAAATATTAAATAATTAAATAAATTACAAAATTAATTAAATAAATGCAAATTAATTAAATTAAACTAATAAATTAAATTAACATAAGCTCAACTAACCACCTAAGTGCACTAATTAAATTAATCTACTAAGCTAACTCCTTAATCTAACCATTCTAGCTAATTTAATATAAATGACTAACTAAATAATCTAACTAATTCACCTAACTAACTTAACTACCTAGTTCACTAAACTAAACTTACTAACTAATATTTACTCTAACTAAATCAACTACTAAATATGATTAAGCCTAAACTAATCCTCAATAAGTGTAATTAACCCCTAAGTAAGGTTTAGGAGGCTAACTCACTCAATTAGCGAACTAAAGAGTGCACGGCGACGGCGGTGTGACGGCGAGCAAGCCCTGGGTCTATGGCGACGCCAAAGGGAGTTCGAACCCGACTAAAAACGATCCAAGATGGCTCAGCTAAGGCTGAGCTTCGGCCTGGCTTCTGTGGAGGGCCACTAGTCAGTCTGAGTGGGCTGCTTGGTGGTGGTGGTTACGCTGGCTATGGTTGCTGATCGGGTTGAGGTGCTGTGCGAGCGGCAAAATAGGAAATGAAGATGGAGCTGGCTGCGCTGGACGTTCCTGCAAAGATGCTAGAATTGGCGTGCAGACGTGAGCAGGTGAGTTGACCAAGGAGTCGCTGGTGGTGGAGTGTTGTTGCAGAGAGATAGACAAGTGGTAGCGAAAGAGAGAAATGGAGGGGGATGGGAGTGCTGGCGTCAGAAGGGGAATGGGCACTGGACTTGGTTGCTGGAACGAGCGGGCAGAGGAAGTGATCTGTTGGTGAAGACGTTGGGTGGTTGCCATTGGAAACGTGAAAGTGAAGATGGAGCAGAGGCGGTAGCAACGTGAAGAAAGAAACGTGAGGGGTCGTGAGGGTGAGAAGAAGAGGGAGAGGGCAGAAGGAAAAAGGGGGTCTGCGCGTATGGAGGGAAAGAGGGAGGCCAAATGGTCAAGGGGAAATATCTTTGTGATGATTATAATGCCCCTAAAGTCCAAGCTTCATCCACAAGTCATTTCACACCCAAAACTTCACCAACAAGCCAAATTGAAGGTCAAGAAATGTCCATGCAGCAGCCACACGAGTTTCCTCTTCATTTTCTCTCAATTCTTCTCTAAATTAAGTCAAATTGAGGGCTAAAATTCCCATGGAGACAACCCGGTAGCCCAAAAATTCAATTAAAGAGGCCTCTCCGAATTTCTTTTCCTTTCCGAACTGTCCAAAATTGATTTTCCGTAAAAATTCTGGGCTCGCCGAAAATTCTTCGAAGGATGAGTTGATGTTCCTAAAATAAATTGTGACACTCTAGAACTTTCGATTCATGAAATCGGGTTCGGTTTCGTGGTTAATTTCAACCGAACACGATTTTAGCATGACCTAACCTACTGAGTAGCTTTTAGGAATTTTTAGTGCATTAGACCTGCGGTCGATTATTTTCGATCCACATTGTGCATCTTTGACCCATAGGCGACTCTCGGTTGTTGTAAAAATCTCAAGATTTCAAATACGAGCACAGGGTACAGAAACGACAGAAAAATCAGTTTAGTGTCGTTCGACGCGAATTTTGCAATTAGATGGAATCACACATGCTTTAATTACATACCTCTATTGAATTGACCTATCTCCGGTCTCTAATCGATTTTATCGGTGCCGTATTGACCCTTGTAGATTAGCACGGTCAAGCAGTCGATTTCTGATCAAATTGTCAAGTCAGTTGCATTTAAATTCCTTAACGGCTTCACCTAATAGACTAGCTATCTTGTGAGTGGCCAACTGTCTGAGTTGGCCATAGGCGCGTCAATGAAAAGCCCATTTCATTTCATCGAAAAGTTGGCTGAAAATCAGGATGTCACAAGATTAGTATTCATATGGTCATAATATATAAATTATGTCATGTCCATTCTAAATAAAGAAAAACCTAAAAAGAATTAATTAGCATTGCCTATTTGCATTTAGAAACTATGTTTAGGTCATGCATGCATTGTTTGGTCTTTAGTTAACATTTTGCATAACACTTGATGAATGTTTACTTTTGCATTTAGAAACCGTGTAAGGTTTTTCTATCTCTTCAAGCAATTTGCTAACTTTCATGAAAATTTACATGCAAATCTGTTGATGCATTTGATGTTTGATTTATAGAATACGAACTATATTACATATATTTTCTATTCACTTGAGCATTGTGAATAGATTGTTGAAATTTGCATTTCATGCCTAATGTTTTTTTTTTTTTTGGTGAAGTTGTGCGAAGATGAGCTAGATTGCATATTTTCTACATAATTCCCTTTACATTATAATCTCCTTTTTATTATGACAAAAAGGCAGTGGCAGTAGACTAAATATGCATATGTGTTTGGAGGAGTAATATATCTTATGAATTTAGTTGAAATGATCAATATTCACTTCTTTTTAAAACTCATGTGACTTGTGTAGAAGTAAGAGCTATTCTTAATTCCTATATTTTGCTCTTATTGTTTCTTCGTGTCATCTCCTGGTCATATGTATTGTATATTTTAATATTTGGGGATTGCATTACATGCTTATTATGCCTTGATTCGAATTCCTATCTTTGGCAAGATAATAAATTTATTTTACTTATCATGCACACAAAATTCAATATCTATTATTGCATGATAGCATACCTGCATATTTAGAGATTGTTTTTTCATCATAAAAAATGGGGAGAATAGTGGGAAAATCCCCCATATTGTTTTGAAATACATATGCTTGTGAGAAGGAGGATAATAAAATCTTTGATTTTTATTACTAGTATCTTTAATTGATTTTTTTAGTCCAAATAAAACAAATTTTATTTTTATTTGTTTTTAGCAATCTTTTCTTTAGTTTTTTCATTATTGTAAATGTATTTATTGATCATTTTTTTTTAATTATCAAAAAGAAGTTGTGTAGTGATCCTCGGACTATTAATGATATAGAGAAGTATATCTATGTATATCCTTTCAATTAAAAATTTCAAAAAAGAATGTGGTTTATGAATAAAATAATCAAAGGCTATTAATATATGTATTGGTTGAGTAGAACTAGGTGAGATATAAACATGCCAATATGCAGATGGTGTCCTAATCAGATAAGCTGATATGAGGAGTGGAATCTCTATCGCTATCCAATATGAACAAGGTATTGTCGAGGCGTCTACAAGCTAGATAGACCCATGGTGAACAAGCTTAAAATGAAGATGTTTGGTAAAGCTTGGAAAACATGGAAAGATGAACATCTAGATAGACTTTGATTGAGTGTGAATAAGTCGAGAAGAACATGGATATTTGTGAGGACTTGGTACCAAGATAAAGTAAATAGTTGGAAGGACCAGGCAAAAGTACGCTTCAAGTGCCAAAAGTTGGCACAAATGGACACTTAAGTGCCAAAAGTTACGAAAGTGACATTTAAGTGCCAAAATCGAAGAGAAATGGACCACTTAAATGGCCGGCCAAAACACTAATGTGTCAAATTTCCGGCGAAGCGAATGCAAAACGGTGTCGTTTTAAACGTTGACGTGGCTAGACAATACAAAAACAACGCCATTTTGCACTCGCTTCGTCAGAAAATTGACACATCAACGTTTTGGCCGGAGTGGCACTTAAGTGATCCATTTCTCTCCGATTTTGGCACTTAAGTGTTACTTTCGTAACTTTTAAAACTTAAGTGTCCCTTTGTGCCAACTTTTGGCACTCCAGGGGTTTAGGTGTCGAAGGACCAGAAGATAGAAGATTATAACCCTTGCATGATTAGTGACTCGTTGACAAGATTAATGGATTGGTGGTAGGAGCAATTCTCCCTATCAGATGAGGTGGAAGGCTATGCTATCATCAATGATCAGTCTGAGTTTATTGAAGACTAATATAAAGAAATCGACAAGAGAATTATAAGTCTAATATGACGAGAATTTAATGAAGACTTAAAGGAATCATGGTCAGTCTTTTATGAACTTAAACTCTTAGGAAGATGACATACTTAGAAGGATAATTGGATGATTGATCACAAGTCATTCCATACGAGTTAGCCCTAGATTGCACCAATAGACTAATGATGGTGAGCATGTGCTAATAATGAGTAATGGATCGCGCCAATATTAGGTATTGGAAGGTGCTGGTCACTTGCCCATCTAATTGAAACATTGATCATAGAAATTATTCATTGGCAAAGCTTGGAATTCACAAAAAAAGCACTAAAGTTGAATCAAAGTAGTATTACCAACAATGAGCAGGAGACAAATTTGATAAAAGCAGACTGAGAATATTTTGGGAAACTTCCACCATAAAGAAATGTTGATGAGCGACAAAGAGAAGTTCAACTGTTGACAATCGTAGAACCGGTGAGTACTTGAGGGATTTGAGTTGGAAATGGTTATCTAAGGTTGGATAGGTATAAATTCAATATAAGAGAAGTAGTGTGGTTGGTTGGGAACAAACCAAACTAGTCTATTTCTTTGAGAGTTCTTCTTAGCTCTATTCTAGTTGGTAATAGCTATATTGTCATGTCCTAACCTTTGAGCACGCGATAATACCTATTTCTCTTTGGTCATTTAAATGCAATATCCCAAGACACGTCGCCAATCCATTCATTTTATCATTTGGCTAAACACAAACAAAAGCATATTATAAATACCAAGTTAATCATAATAGTAAGGATAGTAAAGCAACACAACAACACTCCAAAAAGCACTATTTATTTACTTGTTAAGCCTAGGAAGTTTAAAACTTACAAGCCTCAACAACGACAACTTCCACCAACCAACACAAAAAACCAACAAGGGGTTGAGTTAACCTAAACTTCTCTAACGTAAGGGCTAGCCAAAAAGAGATGTATCTCGCACTTATCACCAGCCATGGTATCCGAGTGGAGTCTCAAGGTCCTAATCGGAGGGGCACTCCTCATTTGAATTAGTATCTGGATTCTCTATGGACCGTCGAGGGTGTCGATGTCCATTGGATCCCAACTCTGCTCCTTAGGGACCCTTGTCAGGTAGTCCATCGAAACCACGTATCAAGCCAAAACGGTCCTCTTCAACCCTAATAAACCACGCTTTAAACCTATAAGCCACCTAGTCGGCTAATCCCTCATCTACCCAAGTGGTCATAACAAAAAGCTCTTACACCTAGTCAGTCTCGGGAGAGTATGGGATTATGACTATGTCTTGGTCCATAGGGACCTCAAACCAAACATGACGGTTGTCCTAATTACAGGTCTAAAAACAATAAACAACAATGAGTGAGATAACATCTCAGTAAGTTAACAACCTAAGCCTCGATTAGGAGGCTAACTCATCTTAGGTGCAACCTACACATGTAGCATTATATTGACGGCATATCAATAGCAAAGCGACCCCTACTATGCCTTAACTATAAACATGATCATGCAATTCGACTCAAAGATAACTATTAAAGCCATCAAATAATCCTGTAGGCATTCTTACCTCATCTTGGGGCACCCCTACATATTATTAACTAACACATGCCTATAGCAATGCAACAAACATAGCATATAATTAGAACACTCCTCACACTCTTTCATGCACAATGCATTCACACGTGTTCAAATTATTAAGACCACTCAAGGTCACGACTAACACAAGAGTTGGCAATCTTCCGATAAGATCGGACATCATTCTGCCCCATTAGGCACAACATTGTCTTGGACTGTTGCCATAGACAACATTCCATAAGGAGCATTAACCTGGCCTCAACCATGACTTGGTATTCAGACCCCCACCGGGCATTTCATAAAATTGGGCATCGTTCCCAAACTCTTGTTGGGTGACAGGTTCCTCTAAGTGACTACTCAAGCATACCCATTACTTATGCCAATTTCATTTATCACTAATTAGGACGCGTTTGGTAACTACTATGTTCTCGGGAATAATTTTTTATTAGAAATGGTTTTTTCTAATTCTGCTCCAAGGAATAATTTATGAGTAAAAGAAAACGTTTGACAACTGCACAAAAAATCTATTCATGGAATAAAAAAAAGGGACATAATTGTGTTTGGTAATTGCATAAAATTTCTATTCCAATTTTTTTTTTCAAGTGCTATTTTTAGAGATGTGTAAACTTTGTATTCAATTCTCATTGTCATGGAACACTCACCATATTTAATTTTGTTCATGGTGAGTGAAGGAAACATGATGAACATGGTGTATGTATATATTTGGAAGAAAATTTTATAAAGCATAATATTATAAGTAAAGTTTGTACAACAAGAGCTAGCAAAAAGAAGAGTATCCGATAGATCTCTACATGATTATAAGTTCATTCCATACCGGACCGGCCCGGAATAGGGTTCTATACATTAGACGGAGACGGAATTGTTCGAGCCGACGTTCCTATAGCTAAATGATGATGAGCAATATCAGTCAGCCATAGACCCCCAGTTACTGGATCTAATCCGCCACGAACTATTGGTTCTAAGCCATCTCTGGCGATGACTTGAACCTTGTTCCTACATGACCCAATCAATTCGATCAGGCATTCGCCATCTATTTTCATTGTTCAACTCTTTGACAACATGAACGGTGGACTGTTAGCTAGTGTGTATCATCTTACGAGAATAGAGTATGGTGTAGATCAACCGGAAGAGGTATGCAAAAATAAGAGCTTGAATACCACTTGTAAATAATCCAAGGAACATGACAGGTATGGTACAAGAAGGGGGACACCATTTGCTGCTCAAACCGCAGCAGGAAATGCTATTCGGACAGTAGTAGATCAAGGTATGCAACGAGCAGAAGTCATGATAAAAGGTCCTGGTCTCGGAAGAGATGCAGCATTATTCCAATATGACCCCCATGCCTCATTAGCCCAAGCGATGAACCAGAAGACGGGTTCGCATGGTTTCTTCTGATGACGTATCATTTGACCTCTTCTTAGAACGTATTGATTTGAACCCATAAGCGGGAAAAAGAGTACTTAACTCCTTCTTTTCTATTTTACTTCTATTGTTTGTTTGGGTTTGTAACCAATGGAAACGTAAAAAGAAATCGAAATAGAAAAGAAAAAAGGGAGGTTTGGGATGATTTTGAAATCTTTTCTACTGTTACATGAATCGTAAATGCATGAATGTGATGTACCAAAAAATCGGCGGGATGATATAACTAGTAAATATGTTCCTCCTCATGTCAACATATTTTATTGTCTAGGAGGAATTACGCTTACTTGTTTTTTAGTACAAGTAGCTACGGGGTTTGCTATGACTTTTCTTATCAATGAATAGATCTCTTTACTTGTATGACCATAAACTTTGCGTTTGAAATTCCTCCATTGGAAATTCGATTTGACTCCAAAAAGAAACAAAAAAGGTTTTCTCCCCTATTTACTACGGCGACGAAGAATCAAATCTTGGATGATTCCATCATACATGATGGAGTTGCGAAAACTTCTGGATAGGTACCCTACATCTGAACTGACACGAATACCATCAATATCTACTGGAGGAGCAGCAATGAAGGCAATAATAAATACAGAAGTTGCGGTCAATAAGGTAGGGATCATCAAAACACCAAATCATCATAAAGTAATGTAGTCCATTGTTCAACTTCATTAGATTGACTTCAATAACTTAGTACTCAAAAACAATATTACAAAAGTCGGAAACACAAAGTCATGAAATCTCAAGCATATTGCAATCCCTTGCCATTTTATTTGTAATATATTTCCTAAGCATGTTTATCTTAGTTGCCTACTCATGCGATATATATCATTTGCAACCTCCACTTCTGTAGGCCCAAACAGAAACTTTGGATCTCCATATAAGGAACTGTTTTTGTCCATCCTGTCTTAATCATGAATGTAATTAATCATGAGTTAATCTTTCTTCTCCTCTTAGTATTTGGAGTCCTATCTAACTTGTGCTTATCATGAACTAGAGTTCCAGCATTGTTGGATGTAACGACTCTCTTATCAATGTGGTGTTCACTGAAGTCTTCTGCAGTGCCACCACCATTGTCACATTCCTTCGACATCGTCAAATCTTTGGTGTTTCTTGTGACATGATCCCTACTAGCATATGTAGCACCAAATATAATACATAGCTCGGGATACTGAGGAAATCCATCCTTCTTGAATTTTGCCCAATCGACATTATCCTGCAATTTTCACAATAATGACATGTCAGCAACATAATGATACATTTAAAACTTACATCTACAATGATATCAAAATTATCAAAGTGAAAAGATACCTTGATGTGAGATTTTCATATGCTTGGATCATCAACAACAATTGTTTTATTAACATTATCCTAGCCAAATCTAGACTGTGAAAGAAGCTTCTTAAAACTACCAAATTGTTTTCCCAATTTGTTCACTTTGTTCTTTAGTTGCAGTATGCTATATTGGAATCTTGTTTGTTTAATGAATTTAGCTCGTATGTTCTTCCACCCTACTTTGTTGTAAGCAAAAGAGGTGCGATTTCCCTTTTTGACCTCCTCTACTAATAATAAACTTACAAACAGGTTGGTTAAAGACTTGGTTCATTTTGTATTGAATACCTGTTTCTTGGATGCCATTTAATCTTTATCAGTCGAGCATCATATGAGTTATGAATTAATTTAATAACATAATAATGTAGGAATTACACGCAATACACACAACCATTCTCAAGAGATGCAAGCAGAGAAGACTAATGGCAAAGCATTGACAATTCTTGAACTAGCTTGTACAACACATAAAAGGTTGCATTTTGAGCTACGAGGGCTACACGGTACTATGACTATCGATGATCAATGAAATAGAAGACCCAAAATGAAATAAAGAACACAGTGAGAAACCTACCAAATTTTGGAGATGCGTAAGATTTTCGAAGTACCAACGTCAATGGAACAGCTTAATTAGCAAAATGAATAGGTTAGGCGAGCAAGTAGAAACCAGTCTAGTGGGAATGAAAAATGATTGCAATGACGAGAAATAAGCAAAAACCAAACCAAGTTACACTACACAAATAGGAAAAAATTGAATCAGTGACACCCACAGCCCGAAGCCCCTTAGCCCTTATAGTCAAGCTTAGCTAGAGATTGAGACAGATCCGAAACAAGAAAAAAAAAACAAAAGCAATCGAGGAGTTGCCATGATGATGGAGTCCAAGTCCAACAACGTCTACTGAATTAGGCCTGGCTAAGGGTGTTACTAATGTGTCAAGCGCTAGTGCTTGATAAGGGTTAGTTTAAGTGGAGTGCAGTCTTGATAAGCTCTAATTTTCAAGAAGTTTTCATTGATCTAAGGCTTAACTTGCACCTGCAGAAGCTCAACCCAGCATGTCATATTGGCGAGCCTTTCTTGTCATTGCAAGGGAAGATAGCCAAGAACCCTTCAGCCCAGCGCTCTCACCTCTCGCCTAGCCAACAAACCAACGAAAAAGAAAACTAAGCATGAAAATCACCGATGTTAATATGTCAACACTGCTTGAGGGAATGTTTAGGTCTACTGATCTAGATGGCATAAAAACCAATTACCTAAGCTCAACCATGTGCATTTGGCAATTCAATCACTAGTTAGGGGCATGTGTATTTGTTAATGTTGGAAGCTGAGCGCGAGGGCTCGAGCCCTCACTCATATCAATGAGGGCTTCAGTGAGTGTGGCCCTGGCGGCTCGCTCGAGGAAGTGCGGCCATTGCCTAGATTGATGAGGGCTGTGCTCGCCGAAGCGAGTGATCGCCTTGCCAAGCTCACTCGACCGAGCCCCTACCTCGCCACGCTCGCTCGAGTGAGCCCTCACCTCACCATGCTCGCTCGAGCAAGCAGCGCTAGCTTGAGGCTCGAGCAAGCCATCGCCTAGATCAACTAGGGCCTCGAGTGGCTATCTTCTATATCAACATGGGGCTCAAGCGGCTGTCACCCAGATCTGCGAGTGCCGTGATCGCTTTTGTGAGCCGTCGCCTCACCGAGCTCGCTTGAGTGTGAGGGCTCAAGCAAGCCTTGCCTAGATTGGCGAGGGCAGCAGCTAGCGTGACCCTTGCAGATTTGGACGACGGCTCGCAAGAGCAACCGCGGCCCTCACCTACTCACACTCGCTTGAGTGAGCCGTAGCCTAGATCGACGAGCGCCGCGCTTGCCAAAGCAAGCCATCGCCTCGCTCAGATTGCTGAAGGCGTCCCTCCCATAGTTGCAAGTCAGCAAGATGGTAAAAGTTACCTCAAACAAGAAGCTTGAGTCGGTGAAGGCACAATAGTTGTTGGCATAAGAGAGAATGACCATTTGAGAGGCATCGGAGAGAACGACGAAGAGAATGGCGGACGGGATTGCAGTTGAGAAGCGCCGGAGAGAATGAACAAAGAGAGGAAGGGAGTGAGACAAATAGAGGGACTCGAGACAGAGAGCACGAAGCTTGAGACAAAGAAGCAACTTTTGATTCTTTGTTTTGTTCTTTTGATTTTTTGTTTTTATTCCCGAGAATAAGACGCAATTTTTTTCTTCTTCTTGATACTGTTCTAAATCTATTCTTGGGAACAAAAAAAAAATAGATTTTTATTCTCGGGAACAAAAAATTTATCAAATGGATCTCTGTTCTTTTTTTGTTCTTGGGAATAAAAGAATAGAATCAATTATTCCTGAGAGTGTTACTAAACAAGCCCTTAGCCACTGTAGACATGGTTCATACTCATACGACAAATTAGTGCAACTTTCACATGTAAAAATGCAGTAAAATATTCACATGTGATCACGTACATATAATTAACCCGTCAAATTTTGTACACTTTCATTTTAAAACATCTTTGCCCCATTAGACATATGAAACATGGCATCCAAACATGACATCTCGTGAAATACTATTTATATGTCCATAATACCATTCTTTAAAATAGCTAATAAGGTTTCTAAATTTGGCAATCATTTTTCGTGGCATCACAAGCTTCAAACAACATAGATCATGTACAAATTCTCCCTATAACTCAAATTTAAAACACATATAATCACTACTTTTCGCCTTATTTTGAAAACTTATCAATTTTATTCCGATAACTTATTGCCCTACCATTGATAGCTTATCATTTATTTAAGGGATAAGTGCATTGGAAGTCCTAAAATTTGTCATGAAAATGCAATTAAGTTCAAAAAATTTTAAAAAATGCAATTAAGTCCTAAAACTTATCACAAGGTACAATTAAGTCTTAAAACTTTCAAAAAGTGCAATCAAGTCCTAAAACTTATCAAAGTGATTCAATCTAAGTCCTTCTGTTGATTGCATTTTTTGATAGTTTTAGGACTCAGTTGCACTTTCAAGACAAGTTCTAGGACTTTGTTGAACCTTTTGAAAGTTTTAGGACTTAATTGCACATTTTGAAAATTTTAGGACTCAATTGCATTTTCATGATAAGTTTTAGGACTTCTAATACACTTATCCCTTCATTTAATGATAGCTTATCATCTATTTTCTGATAAGCTAATAATTTATCGCCATTTTATTGATAGCTTTTCACCTATTTGCCAAGGGTTGTGCAAAAGAACTGGGACCTGCCCGGACCACCCGAAACCGGACCGGAACCACTCGGAATTGGTGGTTTTTTAGGGAACCAGTCCGGTTCCCGATTCCATGGCCAGATCCGCCCACCTAGATCGAACCAATTATATTATAATAATATATTAATTTTAATATTAAAAAAAATTGAAATTACTAATTAGCAAACCTAAATTTTAGGGCTCCATCTCCTCTCACGCTTTCCATGTTTTTATAAGAATTTAGTAAAGTGTGTAAGCTGCCTTTCAGCAACTCAACAAATGGCTCTTTCAAAGGATACTTCTGAGACTCACACAGGACACTGTGTTCAAGAATATGTGAAGTACCGGTGGAATTGTTTCCACAGAAAGAATTCAGTAAAGCAAAGGTTGTAAGAGATTGAGCATTGTTAGGGATAATGGAAAAGATGATCATCCAAAACCTTGAACTTAAAGAATATTTTAGATTTCAATTGAAATGATTAAAAAAATGGAAAAAAAACCTATTTCTCTTCTTTGGTAGTGTTTTTCAATAAAATAAAGAAAAATGGTACCCTTAATTAAGTCGGTTCAATTTAAAGAAAAATATTACTCGATATAAAGAGTACTCACATCGGGATTTGGAAAACGATATTATTATTGGTGAGACCGGTTCCATGGATCCACCCGAGAATCGGACCGGATCTCGGGTGGATCCATGAAACTAACAGGTGGTTCCCAGTTCCAAAAAATTGGAAACGGTCCTTAACGAGTGGTTCCCGGTTTTAGGCCGAGAATCGCCCACCCGGACCATGCACACCCCTACTATTTGGTGATCGCTTATCACATAATTGCTGATAGCTTATCACCCTTTTGATGATAGGTTAGCACTTCCACTTATCACTTTTTTTTTATAACCTATCATCACTACTTATCACAGTATTCTATTAACTCTACTTATCACTTATCGTGATAACTTATCCATTAAACCATAAATAATTAAAAATGAATCACAATTAGCCTTAATCTAAAATCACTCCTAAACGCAATTAACACCCTAATCAAATATTAGAAAGTTGACTCATAATTTAATAGTGACAACGGTGGGATGGCGACGAAAGGGTGGTGCTCATGATTTGAACGGCGGTGGCAGTTTGCGGATGGTGCACAAACCGATGGTGATGAGCGACACAAGCCTCACATCCAAGGAGCTTGGTGGCTTAGTAGTGGCTTGGTGGCTTATGGACCATGGCAATGGCGCGTATGGATGGTGGCACATTTGGACGGCAGCGGTGGATGGTAGACAATGGCAGTAAAGGGTGGTGATGGTGGTGGTAAGGAGAAGGAGAAAAAGGGAGAGAAAATGAGAGATGGAGGGGTAAGGAGGGTTGGCCAAAATCAGGAAGGAGAGGAGAGAGGAGAGAGAAAAAGGAGGGAGAGAGAGAGAGAGAGAGAGAGAGAGAGAGAGAGAGAGAGAGAGAGAGAGAGAGATTTGAGTGAGATTGGATGAGATTTTTCTAAAAATCTTCCCCCATCAACTGCAAATCACCAAACCCCCCTAAAAACCTTTCCTCCAAGCATTTTGCCCCTTTGTCTTTATTTTCATAAATGTCAAAATCTTCTAGAATGGGCATTTTGGTCATTTCACCAATTCTTACATAAATTTCCAATTTTATCCTTGGGTCCAATTGCTTGAAATGGGCTTGGATGAGCTAGGCTTGGGCCTACTTGATTGCTTCCTATAGGTGTATGGCCCATTGGGCCTTCGCTTGCCCCGGTTTTTTTATTTTGGGTTAATACCCTAAAAAACCCCAAACTGGTACACTTGTGACAAATTTACCCCAAACTATTTTTTTGACCACCAAAAACCCCAAACTGGTACATACGTGACAGATCTACCCTCCGTTAGCTTCCGTTTGATTTTTCCGTTAATTTTGCTGACGTGGTTGCTGACGTGGCAAGTCATGTGGAAATTCATAAGTTTAATACCATTAAAAACCCCAAACTGGTATATTTATGACAAATTTACCCCAAACTGGTATATTTACGACAAATTTACCCTAAATTAATTTTTTCGATCATAAAAAACCTAAATTGGTACACGTGCGGCACATTTACCCTCTTTCAATTTTCCCAAATTTGACCGAGTTGTGATGTCCAATCAATTTTATTTTATGGATTACTCTAACATTGCCTCAATATCATTAATACTTGATTTTTTTTTCTTTTTATTGGAATCATTATTAGAAAACTATTCAAAGGCTACCAAATGTGCACTTCATTCTTGTGCCGAGAAGATGCCCATTAACTAAAGATGGACAGATCGCTTGCGCACATATACAATAGAATCACACTCAAAGCACACCTAAAATTAGCGACAAACATAAGTGATTTTGGTTCCGGCATTTCAATGAGCATGTGATGTACGAGTCACTCATACCATTCACATGCAAGTTCCATGTTAAAATTTTGACACACTTACGATTCAAGGTAGGAAAGACTACATAACGCCAACGAGCATGGTATGAGTGACTCGTACATCACATGCTCATTGAAATGCCGGAACCAAAATCACTTATGTTTGTCGCTAATTTTAGGTGTGCTTTGAGTGTGATTCTTTTGTATATGTGCGCAAGCGATCTGTCCATCTTTTAGTTAATGGGCATCTTCTCGGCACAAGAATGAAGTGCACATTTGGTAGCCTTTGAATAGTTTTCTAATAATGATTCCAATAAAAAGAAAAAAAAAATCAAGTATTAATGATATTGAGGCAATGTTAGAGTAATCCATAAAATAAAATTGATTGGACATCACAACTCCGTCAAATTTGGGAAAATTGAAAGAGGGTAAATGTGCCGCACGTGTACCAATTTAGGTTTTTTATGATCGAAAAAATTAATTTAGGGTAAATTTGTCGTAAATATACAAGTTTGGGGTAAATTTGTCATAAATATACCAGTTTGGGGTTTTTAATGGTATTAAACTTATGAATTTCCACATGACTTGCCACGTCAGCAACCACGTCAGCAAAATTAACGGAAAAATCAAACGGACGCTAACGGAGGGTAGATCTGTCACGTATGTACCAGTTTGGGGTTTTTGGTGGTCAAAAAAATAGTTTGGGGTAAATTTGTCACAAGTGTACCAGTTTGGGGTTTTTTAGGGTATTAACCCTTTTATTTTTAGGCTTCCAATTCTCAACCTAGTAATCTTTATCCAAAATTAATGTTTACCAATAAACTGGCAAATAAATGAGGCGACATCCAATAGGTTGGTCTTGAAATTCTTGAAAGTTCGATACTCAAAATCAGATTAAAATTTATGGATGAAATTAATCAAATGCGACTTTAGTATGGGGTTGCTTTTAAGGGTTTTCGTGTGTTTGACCCATAGTCGATAATTTTCAACCCATGTTTGTGCCTCTTCAAATCGTGGATAACCCTTGGTTGTCATGTAATCGTGAGAAATCAACTACTCACTCTGAGTACAAGATTAATAGGAAATCGGCTTACTGTCGTTCGCATTGAGTATCGTAATTATGCAGAATTACCCGCAAACTGACTACATACTTCTATCGAATCGATTTATATCCGTTTGCTAATTAACTTGCAATAACGTAATATTATCCCTTGTCAATCCTTATGATTGAGCAGTCTATCCCTGATTGAATTCTTGGGTTGTGCGCATTTTAATCTTTTATGGTCTCTTCCAATAGATTAGTTAACTCATGAGTAATTAGTTCAAAGTAAATTTAACTATCAGTGTATTGATAAAATAACCATTTCATATATATCGAGAAGGGTTGAGTTTCAAGATACCACACATGTACTCTTGATAATATATTTGTGAGGTGCTACTAGTTGTAATCATGATAAGAGTAAGTATGCAAGAGTCATAGCAACACTTATATGCTAATAGAGTGACCCATCATTTGATGGAGCAAGATGTGCCGACTATAGATTGTCTTTGAAGACTACTAGTGGATTCCAGCCTTATTGTGGTTGTTATTGTGGAGAGTGGACGCAGGCGTGGGAGTAAAGCTATGTGCTATCTTTAATCTCCTTACTATTGACATTATCTATTCATCATAATCATTATTTGTTTGTTAGTAGCACGTGCACGTGATAATTACTAATCTGTTTTTGCTGTTGTGAAAGTTTTTTTTTTTTTTGGTCTGAAAATGTTGTAATTTCATTCAAGGATAAATGAAATTACAACCCGTAGAGAGGGTATCGATACATACCAAATCTAGTAAAAGTTGGGGAGGTGAGGAAACCGAATTAGGAGAAAGGGTATTGCGGCCATGGGCCTTGGCGGCCCAATCCACTATAGTATTTGCTTCTCTTTTGTAGTGCTGGATTCGCAAATGGGGAAAACAGAGGATCAAAGCTGCGGCATCACCGACGAGCGCACAACAGTCCCATGGCAGTAAACAGCAATGGTTGAAGATCTCCACAAGCATCATACAATCAAACTTGATAATTAGGTGAGTGTCATCCTGTCCTTTCTATAGCAAAAATTGAAGAGTGGAAGTTAGGGCTTGAATCTCACTTTGCAACAGGGAAGACACGTGGACGCTGCTAGTGAATCTGTAGATCAAAGTACTGGTATGATCTCTACAAACGCACGCAATGGCACCCGTGTGGTTCGTCGTTGGGAAAGCCCCATCTATGTTGACCTTGATGCTTCCCCGATCCAGAGGAGTCCAGGCTCAATTAAGGTTCAGATGAGGTTGTCCTGTGTTCGTCGATGGCTGCACCATGTTGCTGATCATCTTTGCATTAGCAAGAGCCAAATCCACCAGGTGATCGGAATTGGTACGTTGATGCCGGAAGGTGAAGTGATTCCACGCCTTCCATATTTGCCAAAGGATGGATGCGATGATCTCCATTGGAGGTAAGTCAGGCTTTTTCTCAAGTATATCTTCCGGCCATGCATCCATTCTATGCCTTCTGTAAGCTGAAATATCAATCTGCACATTAGAATGAGACCAGATATTTTTTGTCCACGGGCAAAATAGGAAGATATGCTCGGTTGTTTCAAGAGTATGTGATGAACATAACTAACATCCCGGGTCTGGAATGATGTTTCGCCGAAATAGGTTATCCTTTGTAGAGAGTGCGTTTTGACATAATGACCATATGAAAATTCGAATTTTTGGGGCCGTCTTTAATTTCCAGATCTGTCACCGGAGATGGGGCGAAGGCTGATATGAGGAGGAAGCGCGATTTATGTCCCTGCTATGATCTGAGTGTCTGAGATTATGATATGCATTTTTAACAGAGTATATACCTGTATGCATTCCTGTCCATATAATTTGATCCGTGGTAGAAGCAGGGCTTAACGAAATGGCAACAATCTCCTCCACTGTTTGGTAGTCAAAACTGCTTCATAGAAGAGGGACGTTCCAAATATTTTCGTCTAGGATTATAAAACCAGCTACCTGTTCTAGCTCTCCTCGAGGCGCTGGATCGCCGATAATTCCTCTAGTGAACCATTTATCCTCATGTATGTTTATCTTCTTCCCATCACCGACAGACCATTGTAGTTTGTTTAGTATAGCATCTCTACCCAAAAGTAAACTTTGACAGCCCCATGAAGAATTAGTGCCTTTTCCTACATGCCAGAAATTACCAGAATGAAAATATAGTCCCTTGAAAACTCTACACCATAAGGATGAGGGGTTTTGGAATAGTCTCCAGGCTTGCTTTCCTAAAAGGGCTTCATTAAAAGTCAGTAAATCTCGGAAGCCAAGCCCCCCTTCAATCTTCCGTTCTTTGAGAAGATCCCATGCCCTCTAGTGTATGCCGGATCTAGTACTGTTGTTCTGCCACCAAAACTTTGCTATTCTTCTTTCAATGGACTGAAAGATAGATACAGGAAGTTTGAATATGGACATGGCGTATTGCGAGAGTGCCTACACCACTGTTTTTAACATATTTTCCTTTCCTCCTTTAGAAATGAAATTCTCTTTCCATCCTTCCAGTTTCGCATTTACTCGACCCAGAATCCAAGCAAACATGTCTTTTTTGGAAACCCCCCAGTCAGACGGTATACCCAAATACTTCCCTACCTTTTCAATCACAGGAACTCTTAATTCTGCAGCCAAATTTTGCTTTAAAATAAAGGGGCAATCTCGACTACAGAATAGTCCTAATTTGTTTCTATTAACCACTTGGCCCGTTGCTAGACAGTACTGTTGTAAAATATTTGCTAGATTCTAACATTCTAGGGTTCGTCCATCCAAGAAAAATATTACATCATCCGCAAAAAATAGATGCAAAATTGTTATATTTCGTGAAATTTTTTTATAGTTCCCATACATCTTATTTATTACTATTTAGGTTGTATGGTTAGCTCCAACAAATCAAACAGCGACATATACATATAATATAAATGTCTTGGAGCTCCTAAAATTGTCTCCGTGTCAAATAAACAACAGTCATCCTAATTCGACCGTGGGCTTTCCCTTAATAAGTTTAAGGAGGAAGTACAATCAATCGTTCTTTAGCCAACTGAAAGAGAAAGTTCTCGACTTTAATATGTGGCAACTTTCAAACCATGTTCTGTGCTCAGAACAGTTGCTTTTGACTTGCCGGCTTCCTGTCCTCCATTTGTGCCGCAACTTAGTAGTGTGGCGTCTTTTTCTTTATCACTACCTTTAACATCTATTGTATCCAAGCACATGGGATGTTGTCCTTTAATGAGAATGATATCCACCAACTTATGATTCTGGTGAGGTACTTGCATAATTTTGCCCATTATTAGACATTCAATGGTGAACATTCAAAATTAATTGACAATTTGGATTCTTTGCCGATCAGGTCTTGACGTATTAAACATTTGATGCATGTATTGGGATACAAAAAAATCATCATTTCAATCAAAATCATTATCGCATAGTTTAGTGATGATTCGGACATCCATTATAACTTATAAATCCAAGTAAAGCGTCATCCTTAAAAATATAACATGCACCGAACTTTTAACAGCTTTAAGTTTTTGGAGGAAATGATTGAGTGTATAAATCTAAATCTAAGTTTGTCAACCGTTCTAAAAGTTTGGGTTATTAAATGAATGTATAATCTAATATTTAGGTTCATAGTAAATGCTTACATATTATTACACTCCATTCATGCTTAGTCAAGGATTTGACCTAAGATTGAAGTATAGAAATTTTTAATAAGCAAGACAAATGAGGACCCTGAGAAGATTGATTTGAATTTGGAACAATCTGATCCAGTGAATGGAAAGAATTGTTTGATGAAGATGTTCATAACTTAAATATTGTAATTGAATAATCGTATTGAGCCTTAAACTGTCACTTGACGGTGTAAATGGAAGTGCTTCACCAATTTTCCCTCTTTTCGTTTTTAGGACACTCACTTCTTGCTTCAAATTATTGTGAGGAAAATGACGCTACAAATGGTAAAATTTTTGTACTATGCTCAATACAATATCAAAACTTTTCGAGCGATATTTTTACTGCGACATTGGTAAAAAAATAATCACTAAAGTACCTCTGTCAGGATATATCTGCAAAGGGTTCTCGGTGATTTTTTTGATGAATTTTTTAGTCCGATGCGGTCTATTTTAAAAAAATCGAGTCCTAAGTGGACAATGATTCCTTGAGTCCCCTTGGATTTGTCGGTTCTTTTTCAACTTCCAAATCTCTACCTCAACAGCTCTCGAGAGTAGGTAAGCATGGTGAAAAAAAATGAATTTGAGCAAATTCAAAACACACAAAAAATGATTTTAATTTTGCCCAATTCCTACATTTAGGGTCACGGTTTGAGGGACATTTTAGATTTAGCTCCAACTAATTAATTTATGGCAAACAAATGGACAAAATGATGTCATTTCACACTATTTTATTGACTTCATTTCGTTGGCAAGCTACATTAGATTTTCCAACCACATAAATTGCCAATGGTACAAAAGTGATTTATTTTTTTACCAAAGTGGCATTCGCGTAATCGCTTGAAAAATTTGACACTATAGCAAGTGTCGTACAATAATTATGGCATTTTTTTCCCTACTTTCATATGTGATTGAACTAGGGGCTCGAACTCGATGAAACACTAAACTGATATAAAATAGAGTTAAAAAAAGATTATTACCACAAATACCCCAAATTGTTATATTTGTGACAAATTTACTCTACATTAGTTATTGTTAAATTTTACTGTCAAATTACTAAGTTTAATGACACGTGACAGTTAATGAGTATATCAGTTTAGAATTTTTCCCTAAATTTGTTGTAGGAATACCGGTTTTGTGGTTTTCAATAGTATTAATCCAATTTAATGGAAACTAATGGAAGGAATATTTGTCACAAAATTGACAGTTCGGATTAAATTTGTCACTGACATACCAATTTAAAGTTTTCGTGGTATTCGCCCTTGAAAAAAATTAGGCACTGTTATGAAATACATGAATGGATGAAATACATGAATGAATATTTATTATATTCATCTTATCTAATGTACTTATTATAATACATTTGTATCATACTTTCTAAGTACATCTCCATATACAATGAACGTTCATCTCCCTTATCTAGTACATGTATCATTCGATACATTGATATTAATAATAAGTATATTCTTGTTCTCCTATAAATAGGAGTTTAGTTTTGATGTACAATCATTACTGTGAACATCCATCAGAATAAACAGTCACACCCTCTTCTCTGGCTTTCTCTACTATCTCTGGTGTTCAATTGCTTTCTCTTCTCAATCTCTTCTCTATTATATATTCACCACAACACAATATTTTACAACACGTTATCAGCACGAAAATCTACCAACTGAGTAAGTATTTTTTGCAAGCACGAAGATCTACCGTGAGTAAGTAATTTTTGCAAGGTGGGTATTCATTTTATTAATCAACTTATACTTCATCTTCTTCTACCAATTCTTCATTTTTATTTTTCTTGGCCCGAAGCCAAACTTCAAATCTAAAAGTATCCTTTTGCTCCTAAAGTGGCGATGGATATTTGGAAATCCTTTTAATTAATAAGGATTTATTTTTGCAAATATTATGGCAAATATTGAAAAGCCCAAATTCCACGTCCTGGAAGTGAGTGGAAAGAATTATTTATCTTGGTGCCTTGACATGGAAATGCACCTCCAAGGGCAAGGTCTCACTAATGCAATTACAGAGGATAGAACCTCAAATGAAAATGATAAAGCAAATGCGCTGATTTTTATTCGCTATCATTTGCGTGAGAGCCTGTAGACTCAATATTTATCCGTTTGAGACCCTCAGATCCTGTGGAGGAGGTTGAAGGATAGGTATGATCATACCAAGATTGTTATCCTTCCTCAAGCACAATATGATTGGCAAAATCTCAGACTGCAAGATTTTAAATCAGTGTCTGACTATAATTCTGCTTTATTTCTCGGCTTGAGTAATGCGGTATCAAACTCGCTGATGCGGAATTATTAGAGAAAACTTTCTCCACCTTCCATGCTTCGAATATTGTATTGCAATAGCAATATTGGCAACGCCAGTTTGCCACATATTATGAATTAATTTATGTGCTTCTCACTGCTAAGCAAACTAATAAATTGCTGCTAAAAAATCATGATCTTAGACTTGCTGGCTCAAAAGCATTGCCTGAAGCACATGCTAACTTTGAGAAAAATACTAGCCATTTTAATGGCTATAAGTGCAGGCAAGAACATAATCCTAGAAGGAATGGCAGGAAAATTAACTGCCCTATGAAATCAAACTTTAGCCTGAATCATGGCAAAGAAAAAAAGCCAAAGAAGGTGATTAATGAAAGTATTTGTTATCGCTATGGCATGACTATGCATTGGTCACGTACCTGTTGTACGCCAAGGCACTTTGTTGACCTATATCAGGCATCTTCAAATAATACGGGCAAGCGTGGTGAATCTCATGCCATTAAAATCAATCCTACTGTCATAACCATTGTTGAGACCAATAATATTTCCATTGGTGGGACTCTCCTTGCTCCTGAAGTAGCAAATGCATCATTGGATGTCTCTGATTTCTTTGAGGACCTTTGATTACTTTGATGAGGCATTAGATTGGTGGATGATGATTTAAACTTCGAATTTTATGATACTTGACACTTGAAGTTGTCAATATAAATGCAAATGGAAAATACCGAGAAAAAGGAAGATGTTTGTTTGCTTGATAGTGCAACAACACATATTATATTTCGTAGTAGACACTTTTTCTCGAGTATGACATTGCGAAAGGCACAAATCCATACAATATCAGGTCCTATTTAGATTATTGATGGTTTTGGGAATGCCACAATTATTTTGCCAAATGACACAGTCCTGCATATTGAGAATGCGTTTCTAAGCATTAAATCAAAGAGGAATCTGCTCAGTTTCAAAGATGTACGCCGTAATGGGTACCATATTGAGACTATTTATGAGCAAGATAAGGAATACATTGGCATTTCCTCTTATAAGATGGGCCTGAAGACCATCCATGAGAAGCTAGAAGCTTCTTCTATGGGTTTGTATTGTGTCATGATTAAGGCTGTTGAAACCTACGCTACCACATCCTGGAGATTGGTAAGCCCTGATCAGTTTGGACTATGGCATGATCGCCTTGGTCATCCTGGCGCTTCAATGATGCGTAGGATAATTCAAAATATAAAAAGGCACCCTTTAAAGGATATAAAGGTATTGTTGTCCAAAGATTATAATTGTGAGGCTTGCTCACAAGGAAAGCTCATTATCAAATCTTCTATAACAAAGGTTAATCTTGAATCCCCTTTATTCTTGCAAAGAATTCAGGATGATATTTGTGGACCAATACAACCACTAAGTGGACCATTTCGATATTTTATGATATTAGTGGATGCATCCTGTAGATGGTCCTATGTTTGCCTATTATCTACGCGTAATGACACATTTGCACGTTTATTTGCACTATTATCATATTCCGGCTGCAAATGCTCCAACTAGGATAGCTGTTCCTGAAAGACATGCTAAAATGGATCAAAATTCCCCGTACTTGAAGTGTGGTAGATCGATACGATCAAAAGATAATGCTCTTCGAAAATTAAGGGGAAAGAATCAAGAATCCGCTCCAGAAGAACCTGGCGTTGTGCTTGCTCCTAAAGAGCTTATTGCCCCTAAAGAGGCGCAAGCCCATGAAAAGAACATCAATCCCAGGAATACTGAGAATTCCATTACATATTATAATGAAATTTGGGATCGAAATGAAATCATCATTGATAATGCTTTTGCATTCTCAGTTGCTCATAAAATTATGGATGATGATTGTGAGCTGCAATCTATTATTGAATGTCGTCAAAGGCAAGATTGGCCTAAGTAGGAGGAAGCAATTAAGGCTGAATTAGCTTCCCTAACTAAACGAGAGGTTTTTGGACCTGTAACTCGTATCCCCGATAATGTAAAGCCCATTGGATATAAATGGGTATTTATTCGAAAATGAAATGAGAAAAACGAGATTGTCAGGTATAAAGCCCAACTCGTTGCCCAATGATTCTCCTAAAGACCTGAGATTGATTATAATGAGACATATTCACCTATGATGGATATGATTACATTTCGTTTTCTTATTAGCCTAGCAATCTTTAAAAGATTGGAAATGTGTCTTATGGACGTTGTGACGGCATATTTATATGGCTCATTAGATTCTAATATTTATATGAAAATTCCCGAGGGATTCAAAATGGCTGAAGCATGCACTCCCCACAATTTATTCTCAATAAAATTGCAAAGATCCTTGTACAGGTTAAAGCAATTCGGTCGCATGTGGTATCAACGCCTAAGTGAGTACCTAATTAAGGAAAGGTATAAGAATAATCCTATCTGCCCATGTGTGTTTATTAAGAAGTCATAAATCGGATTTGCTATTGTAGCAGTTTATGTCGACGATATAAATTTAATTGAAACTCCAGAAGAGTTAGCTGAAACTGCTAAGTATTTGAAAAAGGAGTTTGAAGTTAAAGATTTGGGTAAAACCAAACTTTGTCTTGGTCTAGAGCTTGAGCATAAAACAAACGGAATAATTGTTCATCAATCAGCATACATTGAAAGATTGCTTAAACGCTTCAACATGGACAAAGCTCACCCATTGAGCACCCCTATGGTTGTAAGGTCTGTAGATCCCCAAAAGGACCCATTTCGTCCTAGAGAATCAAATGAAGAGATACTTGGTCCTGAAGTACCATATCTCAATGCAATTGGGGCTTTGATGTACTTGGCACAATGTACGAGACTAGATATCGCTTTTACGGTAAATTTATTGGCACGATTTAGTTCTGAGCCAACTCGAAGACATTGGAATGGAATTAAACATATTTTCCGTTATCTTCGAGGAACCATAGATTTGGGATTATATTATTCTAAAGATTCCACTAACTCTAGTTTAGTTGGATATGCTGATGCTGGATATAGATCCGATCCACATAAGGCTCGCTCTCAAACCGGGTATTTATTTTGTTATAACGACATCGCTATTTCTTGGCGTTCTACTAAGCAATCGCTAATAGCTACATCTTCTAACCACTATGAGATTATTGCTTTATATAAAGCTGGAAGAGAGTGTGTTTGGTTAAGATCCGTTATAACGCATATTCATAATTCTTGTTGTTTAATACCGGTTACAAATTCTCCCACTATAATTTATGAAGATAATGCTGTTGTTGTTGCACAAGTCAGGGGAGGATATATCAAAGGTGATAGGACCAAGCATATCTCGCCAAAATTTTTCTATACTCATGAATTCCAAGAAAGTCGACAAAGTGATGTTAAACAGATTCGATCCATAAATAATCTTGCAGACCTTTTTACCAAATCATTGCCAACATCAACTTTTGAGAAATTAGTATATGGCATTGGTATGTGGCGAGTTCATAAGATGCAAGATTGATTAGCCCCAGCAGTGGCTATATGTCTCAATTGAGGGGGAGATATTATGCACTATGCATTACAGCATTGATATGAGGCGAGTTCACAAGATGCAAGATTGATTAGCCCCATCAGTGACTATATGTCTTAATTGAGGGGGAGATATTGTGAACTATGCATTATAGCATTGATATACTGCAAGTTCATAAGATGCAAGATTGATTAGCCTCAGAAGTGGCTATATGGCTCAATTGAGGGGGAGATATTATGAACTATACATTGCAGCATTAATATGCGGCGAGTTCACAAGATGCAAAATTTATTAGCCCCTGTAGTGGCTATATATGCATTGCACTCTTTTTTCTTTTTGTCCGGTTTTTTCCCATAGGGTTTTTCCGGCTTAAAGTTTTTAACGAGGCAATTAATGCATCTATAAATCGGAGAGATCATAACATTTGTGCTCTGCACTCTTTTTCCCTTTTGTCTGGTTTTTGTCCCACTAGGTTTTTCCGGCTTAAGGTTTTTAATGAGGCGGTATCATTTGATGCACATTCATAATGAATACAATGAATATTCAAGGGGGAGTGTTATGAAATACATAAATGAATATTCATTATATTCATCTTATCTAATGTACTTATTATGATACATTTGTATCATACTTTCTAAGTACATCTCCCTATACAATGAACGTTCATCTCCCTTATCTAGTACATGTATCATTCGATACATTGATATTAATAATAAGTACATTATTGTTCTCCTATAAATAGGAGTTTAGTTTTGATGTACAATCACTACTGTGAACATCCATCAGAATAAACGGTCACATCCTCTTCTCTGGCTTTCTCTACTATCTCTGGTGTTCAATTGCTTTCTCTTCTCAAACTCTTCTCTATTATATATTCACCACAACACAATATTTTACAACAGGCACCACTTTTTTATTATTTGTATTTGGACCATTGAGCATAGCGAAACTCACTTAAACCAAGCCACATGCTACATTAGCCGACTATATGCTTGAGGTCATTGATGCATGGTGAGAAGTTGAGCCTACATACTGCAGTAGATCAAATTAAAACGCATTTTGTTACGACTCTAAAGCTCGTTTGGCTTAGTGCATAATAGGAATCCTTCATTTGTAGGGAAATTAAGAAATGGATTTGGATCCACATGAGATCGAATTCGTTAAGAAAAAAGAAAAAGAGGAATCGGATTACTTAATTATGGTTAGTATTGAAATTCCACTTTAATATATTAGAACCGTCAAAAACCTAGCTTCACTGCGGATGGCTGCCACCACCGGTCACTGCCACAGTTGTAGGTAGACATAAGGATCGCCGATTACCAGTCTCCCTTGTTAATGAAAGTATTCTCCAAAAAGGCCAAATTTCTTTGTCATCCAAATAATATAAAAGGAATCTTATTCCAATGAATAACATTGCTTTAGAAGAGAATCCATTCGAAGATTCCTTGTTCATCAAACCGAACGAGGCCTATGTATTCCCTATAAATCACTATGTATAAGGAAATTCCAGATGATTCATCTTCTTCCTTTGTTCTTTTCTTATCTGCCTCTCCATACCATAGATACTTCAATGAAATTAATTTCATATGTGATTTTGGAGATAAGTACACTAGAAATGCCAAAGTTGTGTATGACGCTTACTTTAGTACCAAAATTTTTTGCCGGTTCACTTAAGTGCTAAATCAAAGAAAAAAACAATCACTTAAGTGCCAACGGCGAGAAATTCTAGCTAAATTAATTACGTGGCATTTTCAATTAAAATTTGTATAATGACTTGGCAAATTTTTTTAAAACTCCAGTCCATGTGACATTTTCATGTGGTGTGCTTGATACTAAAATGATCATTTTTTAACAACGATTAGCACTAAAGTGATTACTTTAAACAAAATTAGCTTTAAATGATTACTATTTATAACTTTCAAACAAAGTTGTTTAAAGGTTATATGCCTACGAGCCACATAGGATTGAGAAATTAATAAAATATAGCCACGTCGGATTTCTGGCAACCTTGATTGGAGTTGACACTTAAGTGATCTTCTTTTTTGTTTTTAAGTGGCACTTAAGTAATCTAAAAAAAAAAAAAAAACTTTTGGCACTAAAATGAACACTATACATAATTTTTGACACTTCAAGTGTATTTATCCCCTTTAGCATTCTCCGTTTTTCTATTCCACATGAAGACAATTGTCTCTCAAATTCTATGTAGTTTTGGTTTGCACTTCATATGTGAGACAATGATCCACCACTATTTCTCATCCGTTTTGCATGTGAAAGGAGATGTTAAAATAAAATCTCTTATCACTCAAACACTTATTTCAGTAGGTCTAATGCACATTTAATCTTTTCTACCTAATGACTTAGGGCTTATCTGGGCTTATCTGAATTGACTTTTACTTATTTCTTTTTACTTCTTGATATAAATCTCGTAGTTGACACACTTTGACTTTTTTTTTTAAATCTGAAATTCTTGAAACTTTCCAAACACTCAAATGTGGATATGTACATTCGCATATAATTTTTCCATAAATTTTCTGAAATTAATATCATTATAATTTTGATGAGGAAGTAAAAACTTTAAAGAGTATTTAATGAAGGGTTGTATTAAGTAGTGGCCTAGCAAGTCTTGCATGCACCTTCGTGTATGTGAGCTCATTTTATTTCGACCGTTAAAAGGTGTGGGTCTCACATGGGATCCATGTGAGCCATTGATTGAGATGGACCCAATCAAAGATTATATGGGACTTCCACTCAGACTTTACCCAAAATTGAAATAATTAAGTAGCTATACAATGGCGAAAATAAATTGGCTGCCCAAATTTCCCAATTCCCTATTGCTTTCGTTAAATATTTATTTGATGCTTCCTTCATACCAAAAACGTCATTGTAAAGATCTAAGGAGTTTCAAATTCCTTAACTTTTGAATAAATTGGAGTCTTCTAGAGTCAATTGTCAGTCGGGTTTTTGCATAATCATTTATTTATGTGTATTTCTAACGGCGATTTCCTAAGGGAAAATCCATGTGATTCTGTCCTAGACACACTATGCCAATGAGATGGTGGATATGAATAATGACTACGGAACCATACTTTTGTATTATTTACTCAAGTAATCTTCTTTTGGAAACTGCTTTTCCCCCATGTATGGACCTCTTTAGAGACCAAGTCCAAGCGGAAAAAGCAGGCGCCTGGAACTTACTGAAGCCCAACACCATCCAGTTGGCAAAAGAGTGGCGGAGGAAAAAGATGGAAAAAGATAATCTAAAGTATTTTTGTCCAAAGTACATTAGATAGACATATCATTCTAAGAAGTTATGTCTAGGCACATTATAAACCATTCTCTTAACGAACGGCGCTAGGTTTACTATAGTTGATGTATTAAGTAATTGGATAGACTTGTAAGTGGACCTTTAAGCGAGTGATGAGGCTATATTCAATAGTCAATAGTAGTTCGAGAGCATCATAACCAATTTTGTAGATCAATGATAGTAAACATAGCATTACTCTTAACTCAATCACAATTTGTATGACAATAATATTAACAAGAAAATTGATTAAACTCTGTTTGTTTCATAGAAAATGAATGATTTGGAAAAGATTTTCCAAAAATATGATCTCTTATATCACTTGAAATAACTAGCCAATGAATGATATTTTCCTTGTTAGCATCAATTTATGTCTAAACAATTTTGTGAACGAAAAAATATTTTTTGTTCATTCATTTTTATAAGTGATTTTAACGATTATTTTTTGGAAATTATTTTTCAAATTATTTGTTTTCTATAAAATAAATACACCTTTAATAGCAATTCCTTTTGTTCTTTCTTCTTACTCGGCATGCCAATTGGGTCAATTAACTTTAATCTCAGAAATCTTTTTATGGGCCAGAAACAGCTAGGTAGCTCCCGCGAGCCACACCAATCCATTTCTCATTTTGTAAGCTTGAAGAATGGAATCATTTGAGGGAGTTAGATATATTATTAGGCATTGATCACTTCCCTATTCAGATGCTAAGCAACATTAACAGCAACCAAAAATTTGTTCAAAATTTCTCCTCCAATTTCAGGTATTCTTGTTTGTCATGTCCGTATCTATAGAATGGTAGCTTTCGCCTGCTTTCGGATATTTTCAGAGAACAAAATGCACCAACCTAATGAGATTATGGTCAATGGTTCTCTGGGAGTTATTTGTCGGCCACATGAAGCCTACTTAGCAGTTAATCATATGGTGTTGAAAAGGGTTCGGACATGAATGTAGAAACTCACCTTTCCTGTTTATGTCCTCTCCTTGTTGATTAACGACAGCGAATAAATGGGAGGAAAGAATATTCTCTTTACCTAAATGTGAACAGATGAAAGAGTGGAATCAAATCTGTTGCTTGCGGTTCACATAGATGGAATCTCACAACAGTGTCTTCGCGTGTCCTCTTTGTATAGTTCTTGATTGGTACGCTCTTTACGTGTCTTAAATCTACTCTCAAGTCGGTCCACAAACTTCATGGCATAGAATAATCTACAGGTAGATGGACAAAAGAGACTGCATTGTCTAATCAAAGACAGAAGAAAACAGGAGGAGCGCTCCTTTACCCTTTATTGCATTTTTTTATAAGGAATTTCTGTAGCGTGTCGGCGTCATGCAACCCATTATTTTGTTCCTTCTTTATGCTTCCTTTTACCACTCTGCCACTTTTCTTCGACTAAATGCGTTGCAAATGATGGTTCTACCAGAGCTCTTTTTGATTAAGAGTTATCCTAGATATAGCAAGACTGATTTTTTTATTTTTTTTTACTAAGACTGATTTCAAAATTAGTAAATTATACAACACGGCAAACCACAAATGATCCATCAAACAAGTGGGCATATTTAACAGCCAATAGCATTTTGCCACATTATTTTGTATATGGATTTTGCTGATGAATTTTAGTGACAACCTAGCATTTCTCTTTAAGTTAACTCCCCGTTCGAAAAATTTGGAGCCCTAAATCAATCATGTGCTGTAGATAGATGATAAAGTTTCTGTTTTTTTTCCCCCTAACAATGTCCTGCCTAAATAAGCAGTTTTGCTGCTATTGCAAACTATTTCTATGTCCTCTTGCTACTATGATGAATATAATGTTATTAATAAGTAGCACAACAAAAGCAGCATTATACAATAGCAACCGATCGTTTAAGAACATTAAACCTGCAAAGTAGGTAAACAAAGAATGCAAAAAATTATTTTGTTCAACCGATGCTGAATATGTCAATAGAAAGATGAGGCTAACCATTCCAATTTAATTAATCGAAGATTACCGCTAGAATAGTGCATCAATGAGAAGCTCTCCTTGCACGAACTTAATTAGTGTTGCGGTCAGAAAAAAGTTGGGGAAGCAACGACTAACCCTTCGATGCACAATAGTAGCGATTTCTTAGGAATATACATTGAATCAGTAGTGCACAATGGACAGATTTATGACTTCACGATGGTTTGGATATAATCATAAGGAAAGTATTCACGTTCCTCGGCGTTAATGTCGATTGTCTTCTCAAGGTAGTAATGGAAGCCCTTTTACATGATGTTCCTCTTTTTTTTTTTTTTTTGGTGGAGAGGAGAAGAATGTTGTTTTCCTCTTAATGTTCTTTTATATCTCTTAATGTGATGGTTATCTACAGAAGTTATTTTATAACTTCTTTCAAAAAAATAACATCCCTTAAAAGATAACCTCTCATACCTTTTCAAAAGGTGCCTCTCAGATAGAAATCCCATTAGAGCAAATGGTGCCCCTTGGACACATCCCATCATGGGCAAACCAACGAAATATAATAGTTTCCCGAATCTAGAGTTTATTCCCACGACGATTTGACATATGGTAGAGAACAAAATGCCGACTTTTTTTTTGACTAAATTGAGTCCCAAATCTAGAGTTCAATCCCACTAAATTGACTAAATTTATCTATTAAACTCTCTTCCGTTGTGCATCCTTCACTTCACTTTAATTTGAACCCATGTAAGATTTTTTTTTTAGCTCCACTGTTTACTCACGCGCCAAAACCCTAGTATTGATGTGAAAATTGATGAAACCCTAATCTTTGGATGATTCTGCCACTGAATTATTTAAAGGACTCAACTAAGTGATGTGATATCACCCTGTCTATTGAGTCTTTTGTGGCTCAATTTCTTGTCAAATCCATCGTTTCAGAGTTTGCAATGAAATCCACGATCACGTACTGTATGAGATAGAAACATGTTCGAGTTCAGCTGTCCATCATGTTGAGACTGGATGCCCCGAGAATGCCTCGTATCAAGGTTGGTCTAGGGACTCGGCCACACTTAGGGCGCATTGCCGGCTAACAGTTCAGGCAGAATGAAAGCTTCCTATAAATTTGCCGGGTGTCCACCATTGGTGTATCAGGGTACCCAAACTAGGGCGGCATTCAAAAAGCGTTTGTCCGAGTATCGGCGGGAATGCATTTTTGAGTGGTTTTCCCTTTTTAAGTAACCTTTCTCTTCTATTTTCACAGAACATGAGCACAAGCTATTGAGTGTCCCTTAAGAGTTATCTACCAAAAGTTGGTGTGAGAAACAGTTATGCTTGTAAAGATTTGTGTTTAGGGCTTGGAAAACATGAACAATTGATTGTAACTGTGTAACTCTTTGATTGATAATGGATTCATTATTGTTGGCTTTCTCCATAGAATAAGTACTGATACTCAAACCGAATCACATATAATTCTAATGTTCTTTATCATTCCTTGTTTGTTTGCTTTGGTAATTTCGCTCTCTTGCATTTGATTAGAATTGCAAGATTTGTTACCTTTGCGTTTTTTTCACAACAATTGGTATCAAAATTATTATTTTCTAGAGTCGGTTGGGGGCTTTTTTTTTTTTTAATCTGATCATTGTCTCAAAGTTTCATTGTTGCCATTATGTTTGGAGAGAAGGTAAAAGTTTATATGTTTAACGGGAGAAACAATTTCAGGTTGTGAAGGGTTAAATCCGCACTCGGTCAAGGCATTGAATGGTAAGGCTAGGTTGCTAGAAGTGATGAAAGAGGCCGATTAGGATGATATGATGCAGAAGACCAAAAGCACAATCATGTTGAATATATCAGATTGGGTGTTAATTGAAGTGGTCAAGCAGAAGGATGTGGTAGTTTTGGGGGCAAAACTTCAAACCCCTTATGTGACGAAGCCTTTAAATGATCGCTTATACATGTTGAAGGCAATGTTTCAACTTCGATTTGCTGAAGGTACATCCATTTGAACACACTTAGATGAGTTTACCTTCATAAAGGATAAGAAGAATATTGATGAGATCTAATTGATGGAAAATAGAACACAATATTATTGGCATCTCTATCATGGAAACATTTTACTAATTCAGAGTTAGAATGATGTGCTATGATTACCTTGGAAGGTAATGTTTGCCTTGTTCTTTAAGGAGTGGCAAAGCAATTTGCAAGGCGATAATCTAGTTTTGGATATAGAGCAAGGACTGTTCATTTCGAGTAGAGATCAACATTAGGTGTCCACCAACAGAGGTAGAAACGGGTCAAAGTCAGCCAATAGAAAGTCTAAGGGTAGCATGAAGTGCTTTGAGTGTCATAAAAAGAAGCACATGAGAAGAGATTGTCCGGAGCTAAAAAATAAATGTGGTCGACAAGATGCCACTAATAGTGCATTGAATGTTGTCTAGGAGAGGATTAGTGATGCAAAAACTCTTTTATGTTTGACTACCAATTCTTTAGGAGACAAGTGGGTGCTAAATTCGGGGTGTTCTCGTCACATAATGCATTGGAGGAACTGGTCTACTACTTATTACGCTACAAATGGTGGTAGAGCCTTGATGAGAATCATGTAACTCCTAAGGTTGCAGGGATAAAGAAAATTCAAATTTGGGTACACTATGGGTAGAGCGAAAGCTAATAGACGTGATGCATATACTAGAGCTCGAGAAGAATCTTACTTCTCTGGAGACATGCAATGACAACAGGTGTAAGTACAATGCTAAGTATAGAAGACTCTCAAGGTGATATGATAGTGATGAAGGCAAAAAGGTGAATTCTCTCTATTATATACCAAGATAGACTATGACAGGAGCTATTGTAGTTTCGTCATATCAGCGAGACTCAAACATGGCTCACTTATGACATTTTTCATTAGGACACATGAGTGAGGCAAGCATAACAATATTTAGTGAAAGAGGGTTAATGAATGGTCAAAAGTCAAGGAAGCTCGATTCTGTGACCATTTTATCTTGGTGAAGCAACACCTTGTTAAATTATGTACATTAGTACGCAACTAGTTGATTAAATTCATTCCAATGTTTAGGGCCCCTCTCCGATTCCTCCCCAATATATGATGACAATTATTGATGGTTATTCAAGGAAGGTATGGGTGTGCTTCTTGTAACATAAATCCAAAGTATTCAACTGGCTTAAGAAGCCTAAGGCGTTGATTAAGAAGTGGTCAAGTAAGCCAATCACTACCTGACAACCTACAGTGTTGTAGAGTTCAATAGTAATGATTTTACGTACTTCTTCTAAATAAAGGGATTGTACGACATCACACAATGCCTAGCACACTGCTGTGGAATGGCATCACATAATGGAAGAACATAATTTTACTTGAACGAGCTTAGTACATGCTATCTTATACAAGATTGGGCAAGAAAATTTGGGTCAAGCAATGAAACGGGACTTGGCTAATTGATCTCCATCATCTATTGTCAAGTGGAGGAGTCCTAAGGAATTTTGATTGAGGAAATCTATTGATTACTTTGAACCATGAGTATTTGGATGTTCTACGTGTGGCTAATGGCAAGGTTGAGCCGAAGGCAAATAATTACATAATTTTAGGTTATGCATGCACTAGTTAGTGTGAACTGATCCAATATCACCCATTTTTTAACTAGCAAAACATGATTTTCGACAAGATTGCAATACTTAAATAAAGTAGTCTTGAGATACAACTAATAGAGCAAATAGGGTAAGGTGTCGGTAGAGAGTTAAATATGTTCATACAAAGAAGCCATGGTATTAATTTTTATAGCGATGGCTAATGGATTTGCTCTCAATCTTTGAGTTGGAAAAGAAAAGTGTTCCTATATCATGGGAAAATTTCGTATCCTTTACACATTTTCACATTCTTAAGCAATGCACGTGCTCTTTTACTAATTTATGGTGGGAACAGTTGTAGAAATAGATAAATTATATAGTATCTGTTATTTATTAAATGATATTAGGGTGCGTCCTTGATACATTTTAGGTATCATTTTCTTTCTCAACGCCAATTTTTTTCTTTTCTGTTCAATCGTTGTTCCCCTTTTTTCCAAAATTAAGGGAAACCGTTTCATATTAAGAATTGTTTTACACACCTTTGTCTTCCCATTCAAAAGAAATTTTATATTATTATCATTATTATGCATTTTCTTAGAATGATCTCTTAAAGCATAAATTGGTGTTCCCCTATTTTGTTGTATAAAGATTTGTTAGAATATTGAAATATTAAACAATTCCTTCATCTAACTAAACTTATGCCAAAATTTGCAAGGGTCCCACAAAAATCTTGCAAAATCAATCAAATGGTCAAGCACCCTAAAAGAAGGCGATAGGTCAGATCAAATCTTTTTTGCTACATGCAAGCAGACAAGATCGGATGCAATCAAGCAATAACCTGGGAGAGACGTGACCAAAATGAAGACCGATGATTTAGGCTTGAGAGTCGCATTGGAATCATTCTTTTTTCCAATGGTCGGTGCTGGCCATGCTCCTGAAAGCCATGTCCAGCTCCAAGACGAAACCTGAAGCTTGAACCTCGATGTGACCATCGTCAAACTTTTACCATCACAGCCGGTAGCATCTGCCACGCCTGATCGACAAAAACCACCAGAGAACAAATCGTGTTACGCGTGGAGGATTAATTATTCACTTGACGAATTCTTTATATCAAGTTGATTATGCACTCCAATTCTGTTTAATTCTAGCTCGGAGATTTCAACAATTATAATCGATCCACTTTCTACTACTACCTGGTGAAAATTATTGGGATCATTAACTTGTACAATATTTGCATTTTGATTTTATGTGGGTATGTCCTATGCATGCCGAAGTTGACTATGATGACAAATATAGCCTCTTATAACATACATCCGGAATTATCACCAAAGGGATTGCCCTAGGGGTAACTAAAGGAGTCACTAGTTATTCTACAATATCGCAAGTTCTAATCTAATTGTGTTGTATCACTTGGCTACCATGTATATTGCGTGGAAAGACTTTTTGACTCTCGGATCTTTGGGATGTGAGTGATGCATAGTATTCATGGCTCAATCGTGATAATAACAGGTATAGGAGGTGGCTAACATTTCTCCTGATTTTTTTTTTAATCTCGCGATCCATATTACTCATGAGTAAATCCGGCTGCTAAAACTTGATGACAGGAGAGTGGCTAAAGTTGCTCGTGGTTTCCCTACTCTATAGTTGTCAAAACAAACATGGCAACTTCATCGGATTCTCGCCTTGGCTCGGGTAATTTTAGCCGAGCCATAAGCACGGCAGCAAGGTGGTCACTTTTACATACCACTGGCTCCCGAAGGACTTAGCCAGTAGCATTAGGACACGTGTCCACCAGCGTCCCTTTCTTCCTATCTAAGGTTTTAAAGGTCAAAAAGGCTTTTTTAGTGGGTCCCTACCGCCTTATGTCACCCTCCATGTCCTTTCAGAAAGTAATTTCAACCTCCGGGTCCCACCACTAGTGCCCAATGACTCACAGACCGAGCCCCCGTACACATGGCTCCCAGCAAAAACCGGAACATTGCAATGACGAAAATGCCCCGGCGTGGGGCCCGCCTCCACCCTTTCCGCCCCCCATAAATACCAGCCCTCTACGCTGCACTTCTTCCCTTTTCCTCCTCCTCCCTCTCTACCTCCCTACAACTCAGCTTCTCCGACCATGCTGGCCGCCATGCCGACCGGTTTCCCATTCGGGCCGGTGCCCTACAGCCCTTTCCAATCCTTCGATAATGACTTCGCGCCGTGGGATTGCATCGACAATCCCTTCTCTGACAAAATCCAGTCCCCCAAACCCGTCATTTCGACTTCCGTGTCGGATGACTCGAACCTTGACCCAGTCAGCTACCCTTCGAACTCGGGTAAATCCTCCGGAGAGAAACGAAAGGGGGACGCGGCCGTGGACGAGAGAAAGCGGCGGCGGATGGTCTCGAATAGGGAATCGGCAAGGCGGTCCCGCATGCGCAAGCAGAGGCACCTCGAAAACCTGAGAAACCAAGTGAATCGGCTGAAAGTCCAGAACCGGGAGCTCTCGAACCGGCTTCGCCTCGTCATGTACCACTGCTACCTTTTGCGGAGGAGTAACGACCAACTACGGTCTGAGCAGTCGATGCTTCGGCATAAACTATCGAACATGCAACAAATCCTGTTGTTACAGCAACTCCAGCAGCAGCAAAACACTCCTGCATGGCCATGCAACAGCACTCCTATAATTGAGACGTGTGAACGAACTTCATCATTAATCTTATAACTACATAAATCACGAGGAACAACTACCTGAAATCTTAAAATTGGCCTAGAGAATCTCCTCCACAGACCCGGTTCTCTCTCTCCTCCCTCCCTCTGTGAAACAAATTGGTGTTGGTGGTTTGAGGGTAATTCTTGGAAAAAGGCTGTTTTGATAAAGCCAGAGCCATTATTGTGTATAAAACTTTTTATCAGGGTTTGCCTTTATTAAAGATCTTCTGTCATTCTGATCTTGCTTTGGCGTTTCAAGTGCGTTACCTTTTATCATCATCATTATTATTTTATAATTTTCCTTTGGCACGAATATTACAACAAAGTTAGTTCAAACTCCACTTTCATCGCGAGTTCTTTTAATATGGTAGTCGGGCGTGTATGTCAAAATGCAATATGAAACCAGGACAATGTATCGCTCCAGCGGTCCCCACATTGATTTGGCCGACTATTAACATGACAACCTTAAAGTTAGAGGATCATCTGTCTAAACGACTGACATAAGATTCCATATTGGCGGTTACATTTTAATATGCAATGATGGAGAGCACTTTCACACACATATATATCCAAATCCATCATGACAATTGCGAAGCAAAATCTTTTGTTTTAGTGCAATATAGTACTAAGCAGAAAGTTTCTATTTTGTCTACTATGGTCGATGTGATTTCTTTATGGAACGGTAACCAATCGATTGCATGCACATAAAATATATCCATTCGATAAATAAAATTGTCATTGCAAACATATAAATATGATCGCACATCATTCAAAACAAATTTCCTCATTGGAACTAGAAAGAATAGTTCTGAATTTAATTTTATTTATGAGGAAGTGCTAGTGCTCTTTGAGTTGATACCCTAGGGAGCTCAGGCAACCTATACCACATATACATAGTAAAGTGCTCTTCTTCTTCACTTTAATTGGCTTTGTTTTACCTTTTGATTATTTATTTCGTTCGCTTTGGTTAAGTTCAGAAAAAGGGGTCACTTTATTGTATAATAAGAATTTGAAATGATGGACGACGTTCATCATTCCAATGATGAAAAAAATTGCATAAACTAAATCTATATAACTATACGTCATTATAGCTATTAAGTATGTTGGCCTCACAATGAGACCCACATAATCAATGACTATGATGGTGTCAGTCTACATAAACTAAGTCTATGAACACTACAATAAAGAAGGGAGGAAAATATCACTATAAGTTTTAAACTTTATGCATAAAATGCTACTTTTCCAATTGTTATGATCAAGTCCTAAACATTTTCCGAAAAATTCAAACAAGTCATAAATCCTTCAATTTGTTCAATTAAGTCATCGACATTTACCAAAAATACAATTAAGTCCTAAAATTATGTTAAAAAAGGCAATTTAAAAATGTCCCATTAGTACTATTTCAATGACACCTAGGAAATTCTAGGTACCATTCATTAAAAGGATTCAATTGCACATTTTGAAAAAAAAATGTTTAGGAATTGAAAAATTGAAAAAAAATTAGAGCTTGATTGTATTCATGCAAAATATTTAGAATTGCTCATGCAATTTTTTCGTAGAAAGAGTCATTTCTAACATTCCCAGAGTACCGCTAAAGTTAGGAGAAATGCCCCTTAAGGCTACGGTAGCATTTTCTTGGATTAACACCTTGGAAGATGTCGAGGATGCTCATTAGCGGCAAAAACCGACAAATTTTGAAAACCTAGATGAGCACTTCGACGACACTTCTCTAGGGTCGCAGATAAGATTCGCGACATTTTTGGGCGTCAATCTTGAAAAAATGTCACTTATTCTAATGCAGGGTGTCATATTCCCAAATCGTCATCGATGGATAGCTCTTGAGGCATTTCCTATGACATGTCATATTTGTTTTAGTGGGTTTAATTATCTAAAAAAAGTTTCAACTTTAAGTTCACTTTCAATTTTATCCCAATTTTTTTTTTATCTAAAAAAATCACAAACTTTTATTCTAGTCCTAAGTCTACTCTATGTCCAAAAATCGTCATTGATTTCTTTGAAATTATCAACATTGGTAGTTTGTTGTTATTTTATACAAATGTGAGAATATTGGTGATGATGCATATTTTGATAATGAATTTCTAACTAGCTATAATGTTAATAATTTTCAAGAAACTATTGGCAATTTCTAGATGCGGGGTAGAGTTGGGACATAATGAAAGTTGGTGATTTTTTATGAATAGAAAAAGCCCAACAGAGAATTGGGATTGGACCTAAAATTGAGGGTTTTTTTAGGAAATTAGGCTTGCTTTAGTGGCATTTGCTAAGAGACGGCATAAACATTAAATCTCACCAAAAAATATATGATTTGTGGTTGTTTGAACTAATTCCACATATCAAATAGTTCCTGTTGACCCATGTCAAAGACAAGTATGTCTTAAAAGAAGATCATGGAGTTGCTGTTAATACATGCCAAAGACAAGTTCTCAACATCTTAAATCACTTTCATGACAAGAAGACCAAAAGCATCATCTGCTTCAAAGTCTTCATTTCAAGGTCAAAGGTCTAGATATTGACGTCCTCATCCTCATCAAAATCTTCCTCGTCATCATCTTCTTCCCATCTTTCTTGCTCTTGTCCTTCCTCGAACTCTGCTCCTTCGAACTCGTCGGCATTATCACAGTGTTCAAGCTGCAAGAGATGGAAACAAAAATAGCTTTCAAAATGGGTGGACGCAAATGGAAGCAAACTAAAGCAAATAATTGTCGCGCCTTGGTTATGAAACGAAAAAGATCGTGCATCTTTCAGAAAAATCGTGCAGCTTTTTTTAATGTCCGAATGTAAATCTCCTTTTTGTTCGAAAACCTCACGAATGAAATGTGACATCCTCATGAAAACTTTTGTCACAGCCATGGACTCAGTTTTCTTATCCCAGGCCTACTTCACACATCAAAGCCCAAGCATGAACTCAAAGCTGTGGTCCTTTAATATCTCAGGACACATTCCTTGACAATATGGATTCAATGCTTGATGACTAGATTACTACTGCTCGCTAGGATGAACTAGTTTTTCCATTAATTAGTTGCTATGTGCTTCAATACTAAAAGGTCATGTGTGGATGCAGAAGAACGTGCATGACGTGTAAACAACTCTTGCACTGGTGCACTAGATGCATCATCATCCTATCAAATATAAGAAAAGGCAATTGAGATAACATCAAGTGATCAATTAATGATGAGAAGAGACTTGATATATTTCCGTGCGTAGACAATGGGCCACTGACAAAATCCGGCACAGATGCTTCAAGAAGTTATCGTTTTAGCTTGATTTCGTTCGAGATAGCTTCGGGTATTCGGATTCTACTCTGTCTAGCTTCAACTACAAAAACAAATAATAAAAAATGGTCACAATCTCTAGATAAACAATTATAAAATTGCAATTTGTGAAATAGTTTTCTAATTTGTTTGCACACTATGATTCTTCCAGACTCCTCATCCACAGGTTGTCCACCACGTCGATATTTTAAACGACAGAAGTCCGCGCGTGACGGCTCATAGCCATCAGGCCTCTTCTTCTTCTGAGCAGTCAAAATGACTAGGGAAGTTAATAATGTAAGACTTCTTTGTCAAAGATGTCATAAAACAACATTCATCATGTGTTGCGACCCAACCTCATCGGACTCTCCCTCGGTGGGGAGAGGAAAAGGTTAGGTTTAGGGATACTTGACCATGGGAGCTCCGTCACAATATGTGTCCCAAAAGATATCATCACTTCATCTTTTGGAATGAACTATGTGAGTTTGCTCAATCATGGTCGTGAGCTTTCCTAAACTCATGGCTCATGTGATAGTGAAAAGTCTCGTGATTTGTATCCACACTAATTGGGGTATATTTACCAGAGTAGCTCTCTTGACTGTACTCTTCACCCATAAGAATGGCATTACTTCATCCTTGTGGACTACTGCCACATCAAATATGCTAAACCATGGTGAGTCTCTTCGAGATCCATACCCCTCATGAAGGATTCATTTATTATCTAGTTGTTTAGGAGAACCTAGATATGAGTATGGAGTCGTCACTAGCCTCGTTTTGGGTGTTCAGCTAGAAAACCCAATAGAGAGTTGCGAGTAGTCCTTCGATTTCTACGCAATTACATATTCTAGAGTTCGGGGACTTGGGTTACGCTAACATTTCTATTAGCGCCCTTTTAGTATGTAATAGTTTGTCGTGTTTCCTAAAGTGTCTATGCATGTCTTTTCTTAGTTTTTTCAGGTCAATGTAATTAACTAGGTGATCATATGTGGATGGTTCATTTTATGCCAATCTATTTCTACTAGAAGAGAAAAGAAAACAAAAAATTGAAATTTAAAGACGGTGCGATAAGTAAACACTCAAGAAAGCAATTTAAGGAATGTGGTAAATTTAACATGTAATGCTAAAAAAATTAGAAAAAAAAAAAAGACAGAAAGGAACTTGCAACTCGTCGGGCATTTATACAACTTGAGACAACCCAAAACATATATTGAGGAATCAAATTGGTGCAAAAGTAAGGTCGGATTGGACATCGACCATCCATTGTCTTCATGTGTCGGGTGACTTCCACCTCCAGAGACCTATTCTAATCGTAATTCTAAACTAAGACTAGGTACATACAATGAGAAAGAAACAATCAATCATCACAAAAACAATCATAATCATAAAACAAACACGAACAATTAGGGAATTGAGACAATATGCAAAATTCATCAAAATTGGCCTTAGGGTCGGCCTTTGTAATTCATGCGATGATCGCCTTAGGACACCTACCCCAATTCATTTTTTAAGGCTCATAGCAATTGGCCACCATTTGTGTTTTTGCATGGCAACCAATACTAAGAAACCCCTAAAACAAGTTCGAAGTGTGACCTAATGGTATATGATGCGGGAGCATTCAATGTAGCTCCATCAACCAACTCAAAACCATCGATGCTTATCCAAGCCAAGAAAGAAATCGAGCATCATGTACTTTGATAGATCATTTTGAATGAATAATGTCAACTACTTATCGATACTTTGTGGCATGTCGATAACTATCAATGGGAGGCCATTTTAGACGTTTTGCATGACCAATTGATGAAGTTTTAGGACAGTTATTTTCTGGTCAAGGGAGAAGCACGAATTTTGAAAGGCTGAAGGTTCAAGAATGCAAGTTCCCATGCTAATAAATGCATTTCCTAAGTTCCTAGGTATCTTTATTGTTATGTAGTTTTCAAGAGTCAAAGGTTTAAGTTCCTAGGTCATTAAAGTCTATTTTTTATATTTTCTAAGTCTAAAATCCTCTTATAAACAGGGGAAAACTATCCAATGTAAGGAGATACGAATTTGATGAATGGAAATTGTGAGAATTCCTCTACTTGAGTGAACTTCTTCGGAGAGTGGATAACTCATTTCGGTCTCTTTATCCTTGGAGCATAGATCACTCCTTGGTGGTGAGCCAAGAAGCCCTTTATCCTTGGATGGTGGAATCTTTAGGCCTTGGTGGTGAGGTTCTCCTATCTCGAAGCCATTTATCCTTGGCTAGTGGAAGCTTTAGGCCTTGGTGGTGAACTTTGTAGATCTTGATCCTTTTCTTCGGTTGGTGGCATGGCCTTTATACCTTGGGAGGAGATTGTTCTATCTTTTCTTATTCCCCTTCATTTCTTCCCCGTATACACTTCTCCATTCACTTAACTAGAAAAATCCCAAAAGAAAATTATTCCATTATGGAATCACACGCCCCATCACGCATCAAAAGATTGGTATTAGAGCTCAAGGTTCAACTCATTTGAGTGATTCCTTTCTTTCTTCTATTACAAATTCCTTATGGCTAATCAAGTTTCAAGAGGCTTGACTTTGGAGCAAGCGCACAACGAAAGGCGAGATCATGCAATCCAAAATCTTCAGCAACAAATGGAGTGAGTCCTCAATCTTGTAGGGAATCTGGCAAGACAAGGACTGCCAACAAGGCGTCCCAATGAATGGCATCAACGTGACGATTCTGAATCTCGTCAAAGTTCTAATGGCGTTTCCGATTCCACTGGAGATAACTCTAGTGATTCCGAATATCAAATTCGAAGACGAAGAGGGAGGCATAAGGAGGATGAAAGAGACATTGAAGTGGAGGTCCCTGAGTTTGACGGTAATCTCAATCCCAACAACTTTGTGGATTGGCTACACACAACCGAACGAATTTTTGACTTCAAGTCCTATTCGGATGAGAAGAAATGTAAGGTTTCTGTCCTAAAGCTAACAAAATATGTTTCTCTATGGTGGGAGAATCTAAAGCATCAACGAGCAAGAGAAGTAAAAGGCCAAATCAACTCTTGGGAAAAACTTAAGAAGTTGATGAAGAAGAGGTTCTTGCCCAACACCTATAAGCAAGATCTGTTCCTCAAACTGAATTCCCTAAGACAACAAGGGATGAGTGTTGAAGAATACACTCGTGAGTTTGAACAACTCAAAATGAGGCGTGAAGTTCCAGAAGTTCCTGAGCAAACCATCGCTCGTTTCCTTAGCGGCATGAATCGAGAAATTGTTGATATGGTTGAACTTCAACCTTATTGGTCCTTTGAAGACGTATGCAAGTTAGCCATAAAAGTCGAAAAATAATTGAAGAGCAAGAGGTTTTCCTCCAGAACCTCAACAAAGGCGACATCCTATCTTAAGGGTGCTTCCTCAAGTAAGGGCGAGAGTACGTCGACAAAAGACAAAGGCAAGGAAAAAAATGAAGAGTCTTCCAAAGAAGTCCGAAAGAAGTCTGAAGGCAATGCAAGGAAATGCTTTAAGTGCCATGGTTTTGGGCATTTTCAAGCAAATTGTCCAAATCGGAGAGTTATGACTCTTCAAGAAATTGAGGAGATCAATTCGACGCTTCAAGAGGCTAAGGGCAATCAAGACCAAAATGTTTCTAAATTTGAAGGGAAAGAAGAAGTTGTGGAGAAAGCTTATGATGGCGAGATGTTGATCATCCGAAGAGCATTGCATGTTGAAGTTTCTCATGATAAAGAGCAAAGGGAGAATATATTTCACACCCATTACACTATTAACGAAAAGGTGTGTTTGGTGATCATCGATGGTGGGAGTTACACCAATGTTGCTTCGACAACTCTTGTCGACAAGCTAAAGCTTCCAACAACTAAACATCCTCAACAATACAAGCTCCAATGGCTCAATCAAGGGAATGAACTCAAGGTAACCAAACGAGTTCTTATATCATTTTCAATTGGAAGAACTATCGAGATCAGGTTGTATGTGATGTGATTCCTATGGAGGCATGCCACTTGTTATGGGTAGACCGTGGCAATTTGATATAAATGTTATGCATGATGGTCGGAAAAACACATACTCTTTTCATAAGGAACAAAAATACATTACTCTTTTACCTTGAATCCTTCTTCGATACATAATAATCAACCTGGGGAGGGAAACACTTGTAAGGAAAATCTGTTCTTGAGTGAGACACAAGTTGAGAGAGCCATTAACAAACAAAAGAATGTATTTGCTTTGCTTGTGGTCGAGAAAAAGAGTGTGATAGAGAGACCCATACATTCAAAAATGCATTGCTTGTTGAAAGAATTTGCAAATGTGTTCCCGGAGGATTTGCCACTTGGATTACCTCCCATAAGAGGTATTGAGCATCAAATTGATTTGATCCCTGGTACTCCACTACCAAACAAGCCAACTTATCGAGGCAATCCAAAGGAAACAAAGGAGTTGCAAAGACAAGTCAATGAACTTATAGACAAGGGATACGTTCGAGAAAGCATGTGTCCATATTCTGTTCCGGCTCTACTTGTACCTAAGAAGGATGGTACATACCGAATGTGTATTGATAGCCAGGCCATCAACAACATCACCATTAAGTATAGGTACCTTATACCTAAACTTGATGATATGCTTGATGAATTATATGGTTCTTCTGTGTTTTCAAAGATAGATTTGCGGAGTGGTTATCATCAAATCAGAATGCAAGAAGGTGATTAATGGAAGACGGCTTTCAAGACCAGGGGAGGCCTTTATGAGTGGTTGGTTATGCCATTCAGATTATCTAATGCTTTGAGTACCTTCATGCGACTTATCAACGAGGTTCTTCGTTCCTTTATTGGTTGATTTGTCGTTGTTTATTTTGACGATATTCTTGTTTATAGCAGGAACGAGAAGGAGCATATCTCTCATTTCAAACAAGTCTTTAATGTCTTGAGAGAACAAAAACTATATGCTAAAATTGAGAAATATGAGTTCTTCTCTCCAAGCATTGTGTTTCTTGGTTATGTGGTTTCCAAGATGGAATCTCTGTTGATCAAGCCAAGGTGGAAGTTATGAAGACTTGGCCGGTTTCGAAGTCCATTTCCGATGTAAGAAGTTTTCATGGACTTGTTTCTTTCTATCGACGTTTTGTCAAAAACTTTAGTATCGCCATGGCTCCTATAACTGAATGCATAAAGAATGGTGCTTTTGAATGGACAAAGGCTACTCAAAATACCTTTGAGGTAATCAAGCAGAAACTTTGTAAGTCCCTTACTCTTGCACTTCCTGATTTTGATAAAGTATTTGAAGTTGAGTGTGATGCAAGCGGAGTTGGTATTGGTGGTGTTCTTGTCCAAGAAAAAAAACCATTGGCATATTTCAGCAAGAAGTTAACCGATTCCAAGAGGAATTATTCAACTTACGACAAAGAGTTCTATGCCATTGCCAGAGCTCTTGATCATTGGAGTCATTATTTGACACCAAAGCAATTTGTCCTTCATTCTGATTATGAGGCGCTAAAGTTTATTAGCGGCCAGCGCAAGCTTAATTCGAGACATGCAAAATGGGTAGAATTTCTTCAATCCTTTTCTTTTGTCTCAAAATATAAACCTAGGCACACTAATGTTGTAGCAGATGCTTTATTGAGAAGATATTCTATGCTTACTGTTCTGGACTCTAGGATTTTTTGATTTCAATCAATGAAAGAACTTTATTCTAAAGATGCGGAGTTCTCATCCATAATCAACAATTGCAAGTGGGGAGTTCAAGGTACATATTCTTTGCAAGATGCGTTTCTTTTTAAAGGAAATCGATTATTTGTGCCAAAGAGTTCTTTTTGCGAATTGATGATTCGAGAGGCGCATGGTGGAGGATTGGCTAGTCATTTTGGTATTAACAAAACTCTTGAGGTTCTTCAAGAGCATTTCTATTGGCCAAAGATGAGTGGAGATGTGCATGCTATCATCTCAAGGTGTGCAACTTGTTAAAGATCAAAAAGCCATTTCCATCAAGGTTTGTATACTCCACTTCCAGTACCATTGCAGCCCTAGGAAGATGTTAGAATGGATTTCATTGTGGCTCTACCAAGAACTCAAAGAGGAAAAGATGCCATCATGGTGGTTGTCGATTGGTTCTCTAAAATGGCTAATTTCGTGCCACGTCACAAGACCAACAATGCATCTCATATTGCTAAATTATATTTCAAAGAGATTATTCGCATTCATGGAGTACCAAAGACCATTGTGTTGGATCGTGATTCCAAGTTCTTAAGTTACTTCTGGAAGACACTTTGGAGAATGCTCGATACAAGACTCATATTCAGCACAGCTTGTCATTCACAAACTGATGGCCAAACGGAGGTAACAAATCGTACTCTAACCACTCTTCTTCATGGTATAGTGAGTAAATCTTTGAAAGATTGAGGTATGAAGCTTGCGCATGCTGAATTTTCTTATAATCGATCACCAAGTTATAGTACCGGTCAATCGCCATTTGAAGTTGTGTATGGAATTAATCCTCTCACACCTATTGATTTGATTCCAATTCCATCTAACTCTCAAGTAAGCTTTGATGGCAAAAAAAAAAAGGAGCTGAATCAATGAAGAAGCTCCATGAGTAGATTCGATCCAAGATTGAAAAGGCCAACGAATCTTACAAGAAGAAATCTAATCAACATCGCAAGAAGACTCAATTTCAACCGGGCGATCTTGTATGGCTTCACTTGAGGAATGAGAGATTTCCATCTCGACGAAAGAACAAGCTCATGCCTAGAGCTGATGGTCCCTTTAACGTTATTGAGCAAATTGGTGATAATGCTTGCAAGATTGGCCTTTTTGGAGAATTTGGAGTTTTAACAACAGTCAACGTGGGAGACCTTTCTCCTTACTTGGAGGATGAAAACTTTCTAGATTTGAGGACAAATCTCAAACAACCCGGGGAGGATGATGCGGGACCATCCAACGTAGCTCCATCGACCAACTCAGAACCATCGCGCATCATGTGCTTCAACGGATCATTTTGAATGAATAATGTCAATTACCTATCGATACTTTGTGGCATGTCAATAACTATTGATGGGAGGCCATTTTAGACGTTTTGCATGACCAATTGATGAAGTTTTAAGACAGTTATTTTATGGTCAAGGGAGAAACACGAATTTTGGAAGGCTGAAGGTTCAAGAATGCAAGTTCCCGTGCTAATAAATGCATTTCCTAAGTTCCTAGGTATCTTTATTGTTATGTAGTTTTCAAGAGTCAAAGGTTTCAGTTCCTAGGTCATTAAAGTCTGTTTTTTATATTTCCTAAGTCTAAAATCCTCCTATAAACAAGGGAAAACTATCCAATGTAAGGAGATACGAATTTGATGAATGGAAATTGTGAGAATTCCTCTGCTTGAGTGAACTTCTTCGGAGAGTGGATAACTCCTTTCGATCTCTTTATCTTTGGAGTGTAGATCACTCCTTGGTGGTGAGTCAAGAAGCCCTTTATCCTTGGCTGGTGGAATCTTTAGGCCTTAGTGGTGAGCTTCTCCTATCCCAAAGTCATTTATCCTTGGCTGGTGGAAGCTTTAGGCCTTGGTGGTGAACTTTGTAGATCTCAATGCTCTTCTTCGGTTGGTGGCATGACCTTTATACCTTAGGAGGAGATTGTTCTATCTGTTCTTATTCCCATTCGTTTCTTCCCCGTATACACTTCTCCATACACTTAACCAGAAAAATCGCAAAATAAAAATTCCCGTTCTGGAATCACTCACCCCATCACGCATTGGTATCCCACGAATTCATGCATCGCACCTGTGCATACATCTAAAAATCACATGCATAGTGGAAAATAAACACGCAAGCAGACCCTTGGACCCTGGTTCTTAATCAATCAAACAATTTTAATGAGCCAACAGTGGATCACTTATTTAGTCAACAAGCACCAAGTACAATCACAGGCATTTGATGGAAGTAAAACACATTGAAAGTTAATGAGTTCAAGTGATGGTCAAAAGCCATTTGAAGAGCAATTAAACAATGAGTTGTGAGAAGATATGCTAATGGCATAACAAAATTGTGTCACAGTTATTGAACACATCTAATCATCAAGGCTAACTAGGGTGCATCTTGTGCATTTTGATTGAGTTTCGTAGATGTGGCATCCTAGAAATTAAGGGCAAGTCCTAAGGTGCCCTAGAGCTTTTAAATAGGTAATGAATTTACCTATTGGTTTGTGTTTTAGCCTTAATTCTTTCTTAAGGCTTTGTATTTTTTTGTGCCGTGTGTTTTTAATTTAAACCTAAGGTATTTAATAAGTATAAATTATGTGATGTCATGTTTGTTATAGATTAATGTTATGGGTTTTTTAATTAGGTGTAATTAATTGTTAATTTTAATTTAAATTAAATAAAGGAAGTTGGATTGGGCCTTAGGCCCAATAGAATGGACTTTAGGCCCATGGATGGAGGGCCTAAAGTGGGCCGTGTGGGCCAAGCCCATGAGGCCCATTGGGCTTTGTGGCCGTGCGAAGAGGAGAGGGGGAGGGTTTCAAATGCATGCCCCTCCCCAAGTGTCCTAATGCATGGGCCATTTGGCACCCATGCATTAGAGTCTCCAAGGCAATCATTGCCTTTGGGGGGAGAAAAGAGAAAGAGTGACCGGATAGGGGAGGAGGCTTGCCGTGCGAGAGAAGGAGAGAGGGAGAGAGAGAAGGAGAGAAAGAGAGAAAGGGAAGAAGGAAGGGGCTCGCGCGAGAGGGAGAGGGAGAGCCGCCGTCCGTCCGCCGCACGCCGCCGTCCACCGCCGCCGTTCGTCGTTGTTCTTTCTTGTGTTGAGGCAAGTTTAGGTTCCATCCTACTCATGCATGTGTGTTTTGTATGGATGATTGATCTTTTCGGTGTTTGGAAGCTAAAAACCGAAGCTAGGGTGTTTGGTTATTGAAAATGCATGCTGTTTTTGCATGAACCAGTGAAGTCAGAAACTTGTGAGGGCTTGCATGTATGCTTGGAGTTCGATTTTGGCTTGGAGCTCTTCGTAGAAGTTGTAGCTAACACCTTGAAATATAACATACGGAACTTTCGTGAAAAATGATGGAGATTTAAGGGGTCAAAAGCCTCATGTTTCGGAGACCCTAGATCTGGAGTTGTTTTTCTGACCTTGTGGTGGATTTATGGTTTGCATGTTGGTTTTTACTAAGAATCTCTCTTTGAATTCTTCATGAAACCTGTAGATCACATCTTAAGGATGAACATACTCAAATTTGAAGTAAAATGAACAAGTATAGCTTAGGAAACCAACCTGATATTGAAGACGATGAAACTGGAGTCGCGGTGTGGGACACCCGAGACTTCGTGGAACCATTTGGAGGTCTTCCTTTGGTTTTTTGGCCTAAGTTCCTTCATGAAAGTTCTAGGGGATTCTTATAAGTATAACATATACAAATTGCAGAGAAAAAGAAGAAGTGTAGGTGGGTCAAACCTCCATATTTCGGACATAGTCCTCTGTGCGTTTCGGTAACTTGACCAGAAGCTTCGTGGATCTGTAAAACTTTATCTATAATTATTTTGGCCTAGGTTCCTTCATGAAAAGTCTATTTTAATGTCTTAACTATAACCTGGTGAAATTTCATAATTTTATGAAGTCGTATGGGTATTTTAATCTATTTACTTAGAAAACTGTGCGTTCTGCCCTTGTCCGAGAATGTGTACGGAATTGTGAAAATATTGTTTTTTGTGCAGAAATTGATTGACCATGTATTTTCTGTGGTGAAATCACTATTTTATGGCATTACAATATTATGTGTTTTGATTTCATGAATTGTGACTTTTGTGATTAATTAATTGATTAATTAATTAATTAATTACAAGGTATAATTAAATTAGGATTTTAAATAAATTCTAATGCAATTGGCAAGTACATTGTTTTGAGTGGCATGTGGACCTAATTGCTATGGGGGATGCATCTATTGCATGTATGTGAAATTATTTGATGATACATGTATAAGAAAGATGATCTTGTCTTGCCATTACATCATGTGCATGATGAATTGAGACATAATTGGCAATGTGATCCATGGTAATTGTTGGGGGAAGATGTTAATGCCCGGGATGTATAGAGATACATGGCCGGATGGCCCTGGGAGTATCAGGATGCCCGGAATGAGATGGGTGCCGGAAGCCTCGGAGGTCTTTGCCCGAGGGGATGCCTCGTGATGCCGGTTGGGATGTGAGATGCTCGGGATGCGGGGGTGCCGGATGCCCGGTGGCCATGATTGGCATAATTTCCGGAGGTTCTTCGCAAGGCCCGAATAGGGTGCGAGTGTAAAGTATGGGATGGATGATCCCGAGAAAGGGTGATGTGTTGATCAATTGAGAACTAAAGTGGAAATTAAATCATGCATATATGTGATACGACATGATGATGACATGCATGTATACTATGGCATGATGATGACATGCATGTGTACTATGGTATGATGATGACATGTATGTATACTATGGCATGATGATGACATGCATGTATACTATGGCATGATGATGACATGCATGTGTACTATGGTATGATGATGACATGCATGTATACTATGGCTTGATGACGACATGTATGTGTACTATGGTATAATGATGATCATTTGTAATTGATGCTATGTATATACTATGATTGTGATGATGAGGATGATGGCATGTACATGCCTTCGAGGTAAGTACATTACAATGTATGCATGACATGTGTATTGGAACTGTTGTATTGTTAAATGCATTGAGTGTTGATTGGATCTCTTTACTTGTTGAGTGGTTGTACTCACCCCTTCGGGGACCAACATTTCAAATTAGTACGATGCCTCTCCCTGTCGTTACACGGGGAGTGTTTTACGGCCTTCCATCTGACGTGGAGGTCGAGCTGACCGAGATAGACTGTCCCATCCTGCCGGGACTGACCTTTATACGTGTGCGCGCGATCGTATCTTATGACGTGGGCCTATCTGGAGGCCCAGTCATCCAAGAGTACATCTCCGTCCACATCCGCCGCGACGGTGTCATAATGGGGATGCTGCCACCTCCACCGCCTGACGCACCGGGATGGGTGTGACGGCCTGTGCACGTGGAGTGGGGGTTAGCAACTTTTTGGATGGCCGCCACGAGTAGTCCGAAGGGAGATCGTTACACGTCGCATTTTTTAGGGTCGTGTGTCTCTTTTTGAGGTTGAAGGCCGAGCATAGATGAGTCTTGGCCTACCCTTTTGTACCGACCAGTGTTGCCCTTCGTAATTATATATGTAAATAAAAGTGGTTTGGCCTCGTGCTTTCGTTTAATCAAAGATAGTTGGTGTGTATTGTGTTGTCGTGAGGGAAGCGAAGTGTTGGTGAGACTCGCCTCTTAATTTCCGCTATGAGCTGCGCAAAATCCTTAAAGCTTTTTTTTAAGGAAAAGAAAAGAAAACATTTTACGCCTAAGTGTTGGCTTGAATCTTTCTTTCATCGGTGTATATTTTGTTTTCGTTCTGTTTCTTTCGCTTGGTTTCTGTGGCAACCCTACCGGGTTTTGGGGGTGCCACAGTAGACTCCCTAAATATGTTATGAGTCTTTAACAATATCAATGCCTGGCCAAAAGCATGGTTTGAAAATTTGAAATGTAAAACATTACATGAAAGTTTTATGCGTGAGCATCACTTGAACAAAAGTCAAATTCAAATTGACAACAACATGACATTTCAAATGGTATGAAAAGCTGAGCTATCAATCATGCTTGCAGATAATCCTCTTGAAATGTAGAGCATCATCTACCTCTCATGGTAGTTCCTTTCAACACAAACCCTAATCCCCAATTACACTCATCCATCTTTAGTGTCCACTGTAATCCATCTACCTCTACACTTCCGTCTTCTTCCTCAATGTGATCCTCCGTGGGATTCTCAACTTCTATGTTCTCCTTGAAGGTAATCGCAACTCAATCGAAGTTCCAACACCTACTCCTTCACCCATCATCGCCCGTTTGGTGATTGCATGTTTTATTTTCCTTTTCTACTTGGTTCGAAAGTGCCGCAATTCAGTCTCTCTCGTGTTGTGATTGGGCATGGATTAATTTACAGAATTCTGTGTTCCCTCTTGCATTTCGTATCCTCTGGTGGAAAGTTTAGAGTTCACGGCTTGGCACTTACTATCTTCAGCCCACTTCATGTAAAGTTGCCCTGTTTTAGTCTATCGAATGGCATCGGACGACCAGGAGGGTTCTTTGCGACTAGCTGCCCTCTGTAACAAATTGGGCCGCCTTTGCTCTGAACAAGAATTTGAAGTCTAGGATGATGAGCCCCCACCTGAAAAATTGGAGGAATGCCGCTTAACACTAGTAGGTAAAATACTATCGAACCCCTCTATTAACTTCCAAGCTTTCCACAGTACCTTGAACGAGCTTGGCGTAATGACCAAGTTGACATATCCCAAAGAGAAGCGAGCCTGTATGTAGCGAAATTCCAATCAGATGCAGAAAAACAGAGAGTCTTAGAAGGTGGACCTCAGCTGTTCTCAAGCCATTTAGTCATATTCAAGCCATGGATTCCCAATACACCATTACACTGTTATGATTTTTCTAGTTGAACATTCTAGGTACAAGTTTTCGGACTGCTTTTGGAATGGTGTACAACACAAATGACCAGCAAGGCGGTTAAACATGTTGGTCAAGTTTTAGAAGTGAAAGCAGACACTAAAGAGGTTTCAACATTAAGAGCTGGGAGAGCGAGAGTAGAAATAAACTTGCAGGACCCATTAAAGACAGGAAAATTGATCTTTATTGATTGCAAAACTCTGTGGCTAGATTTTCAATATGAACGGCTCTCTCATTTCTGTTATTCTTGTGGCAAACTAGGAGTTATTCTTGTGGCAAACTAGGACATTAAGCAATGTATTGTAAGGACTTTCCTTTTGAAGAGGCAAAAATAGAGGGTAAAGACAAGATGGCCTATGGCCAATGGTTATGCGCGGAGGTAAGAGAATACAGCCCTTATTGGCAGACTTTTTATAACCCGTAGGACAAACCAAACCAGACCGAAGAAACATGACTTGAAACCCTTCTCGCTTTAATTTCGAATGTCCCTTTACTGCCCCCAACAGCTAACATCAAAGCAGTGCCCTTGTCGAAATCAACAATTCCAATTAGTCCAATAGATGCAGTTCCTCATCAGTGATGCCATCAAAATGAATTATTACAGGGGACTTCTCTTACCACAGTGCCAATACCTACAACAGCCAAAATGAAAGGGATTTAGAGTCAAACTATGGACATACAACAACCAAAAAAGCTTAAAAGTACCAGATTTACACCTAAAATGGGTGCTGCCAAAAAACTGAAAAGGTATAATCCCTATGAAACGAGGAGCTTGGCTCCAGAGGACCTCGATGACACACATCTAATGGATACACCAGTATATGCAACAGAGGAAGCGAGACAATGGGCTATGGTGGCTGGCCTTAAATAGCCACCCACCCACAAATGAAGTTGATTAGCTGGAACTGTCAGGGTTTGAGCAATCCCTTGACAGTTCAAGCTCTCAAGGCCATACGACCAAGGAAAAACCCGACATTGTATTCTTAATGGAAACAAAGAACAACGAGCTAGTGCTTCAACATATGCAGCGTCGTTTACATTTCATGGTTCTTATGTTAGTAACCCAGTTGGTATGGCTGGGGGAATAGCAATTTTTTGGAATGACCACATAACCTTAAGTATGGTTTAGTCATCGCAGGACTATTTTGATATGATTTGTAGGGACATGATGGAGGATAGAACTATGTGAGTCACCTGTATTCATGCTCCTTCAACCTATCAAACTCGCCAACTCCTAGGACGAGCTAAGGGAGATAAGCAACTCTAATACTTTACCTTGGGTATGTGCCGGTGATTTTAATGAAATTATTTATCCGTGGGGAAAGGTAGGATAGTAGCCAGCAGACCCTTATCATCTACTTTCGTTTCAAGCCGTCCTAAATGACTATTCCCTCATGGAAATCGAAAGCAAAGGATGTGCATTTACTTGGATGAACAATCGTGAAGGGGATGAGTTAGTGAAAGAACGATTGGATCAGGTGATGTGTACGTTGGATTGACGCCTATTGTATCCTAAAGCTGAAGTCTTTGCACTATATGTTGTGGAATCTGACCATAGTCCCCTACTTTTAAACACATCAACAACTTATAGAAAACGACATAAGCCTTTTATTTTCGAAGCTTTTTGGAACCAAGATCAGGAATGCCGAGAGATCATTTCTAAATCATGGAATTTAGTTTAGGTACAAGATTCTAGTCTGATGCAAAAATTAAAGGCTGTCTCTAAAGCTTTAGCAAAATGGAGTCGATCAAAAATTTATAAGGGCCATCTTAAGGTAAACACCTTACAACAACAACTACAACATCTCATAAACCAACTACACAACAACTATGATAAAGTGGCAGCATCTAACCTGCGAGAGGAAATCAAACAGATATGGCAACAAGAAGAACAATATTGGGCCATGCGTTCCAGGATTAACTGGTTGAGATGGGGGGATAAGAATACAAAATTTTTCCATGCTACTACCATTCAAAGGAGGCAAAGAAATAGAATTAGCATGTTGCAGGACGACAACCAGAACTGGCTTCGTGACCCTTAGGCCCTACAAGAAATGACGTCTGCTTTCTTTTCAAATTTATATACAACTGGGGGTTATCGTGACTACGGACCTATCCTGGATCAATGCCCACAAGTTGTTACTACAGAGATGAATGACCAGTTATTAACTTTGGTCACTATTGAGGAGGTTTGTAGGGCAACTTTCCAGTTGGGGACAATGAAGGCTCCAGGCCTTGATGGCTTAAATGACCTTTTTTATCAGACTCATTAGGATGTCATTAAAGATGATCTTCTTATTTCAATGCAAAATTTCTTTAGATCAGGGGTGATGCCTAATACTCTAAATCGGGCCATTATTGCTTTAATTCCTAAGACACCTCACCCAGAAAGACTTGATCAGTACCGCCCAATCAGCCTATGCAACTATGCATACAAAATTATCTCAAAGGTCATTGCAAACCATCTGAAACCTTGGCTACCTAATCTGATTTCTATGGAACAGTCTGCATTTGTGAGTGGACGCCAAATTCAAGATAATATTTTAATCGTTCAGGAAGTTCTTCATCAAATTAAGATCCGGAGGAGGAAGCACAAGTTCAACGCAATTCTCAAGACGGATATGCAAAAGGCGTACGTCAGAGTTGAATGGGATTTCATTCAAGACTATCTACTTAAATTGGGATTCCATCCAAGATGGGTACAGTGGGTGATGCAATCCATCACAACATCTTTCAGTGTAAGATTTAACGATGAGCAACTAGTTTATTTCCAGCCGACAAAGGGCCTCTGGCAGGGTGATCCGCTATCTCCATATATTTTTATCTTACTGGCGGATGTCTTATTAATTCTTATTAATCAAGCCGTCGACATGGGGCACATCAAGGGTATCAAGTTAAACAGGTGGTGTCTGTGGCATCCTAGAAATTAAGGGCAAGTCCTAAGGTGCCCTAGAGCTTTTAAATAGGTAATGAATTTACCTATTGGTTTGTGTTTTAGCCTTAATTCTTTCTTAAGGCTTTGTATTTTTTTTTTGTGCTGTGTTTTTAATTTAAACCTAAGGTATTTAATAAGTATAAATTATGTGATGTCATGTTTGTTATAGATTAATGTTATGGGTTTTTAATTAGGTGTAATTAATTGTTAATTTTAATTTAAATTAAATAAAGGAAGTTGGATTGGGCCTTAGGCCCTGTTGACACTTAAATTTTTGCCCAAAAATCATTTTCAAAAAAATGGGAACTTGTTTTTCCACAAAAATATTTCAAATTAAATTCTTGCATATAGATTATCTAGGCATTTAATATAGTGTTTTAAATGGAATATGTTTTTCCTTAAAAAAAAATTAAAAATTAAATTAAATATATAAAAAAGATTAAAAAAATTAAAAAAAAAAAGAGGGAAAAAGTTGGGGCCAATGATCTAAATGTGACTAGCCAAGCCCGGGAGGTCAGATTGGAATTAAAATGGCAAATTGGGGCCAAAATGCAATTTTCAAAAGTTGAGGGACCAATTCGCAAATTTTGCAAAATTTGCGCCCAAGCCCGTAAATCATCACCTTGGTCACCAATTAAGTTGAAATTGAATTTGGGCCAACTCGAATCAATCAAATCGGGCCAAAAAGACCAAGTTGGTATTGAATTGGATATTTTCGGATAAGAAATGGCCAATTTTGAGGGACTTTCTTGCAAATTTGGTTGGGCAAAATTGCGAAATCTGGTAGAGATCTTAAACTACTATGCATGAGCTTGCTAATTGATCAAAAATCGCAGCCAAATTGATGGATTAAAGCACCTAAACCAACTGACAAACCTCAGTCCACAAATTGGTCTATTTTCGGAGTTGCTGAGTAAGCAACTTGGTGGCCCCACCATATCCTCCTCAGCCGCCCATCTAGCCCGATCTTTGCACGTGATTGAAGACCATAATGAGTAGTGCCAGTGGACGGAAATTTACCAGGGATAAGCTGCTGAAGGCACGGGAAAAGCGCACCAAATCCGTACACTCAACAGCTGCGGAAATTGGAAAAATTGGCTAAGTCAGAGAGTGGGTGAACTAGCTCAGTGGACAGGCTTGGTAGGTGGACAAAAGACCGACCAAAACTCCTCCAATTCAGTGGAGAATATCAAGGAAGCAAGCTCTTTCAGGGCAGGAGAGAGAGGAGACGAGACGGAGAGGAGAGAGCTCGGGATCGTTCCCCAAAGACACCTTCAGAAGCAACTCCAGAAAGCAAAAACCCAGAAATTCCAGACCGACCTTGAGAGAGAAAAGTGCAATTTTCACAAACTTTCAGCCAAAATTAGCCAAAACCTTCAACTAGAGAGTGAAACTTCACTCAAATATCTTTCCAACCATAGGTCGCACGTCCCAAATGGAGATCGGGAAGACCTCCTAAACCCCCCCGAAAAAAACCCTCCTGGCGGGCCAAGAAACACTCAGAATTTTTTTCTAAGTGTTGAACCCGGTTGGTCACGAGTGAGAGGAAGCGGGTGTTTTTGAGAAAACTGAGAGACAAATGAGGAAAATATTGACTTTTACCCCAAACTAGAATATATTTTGTTTGGTTTGATGTTAATTTTTCCAACAAAAGAGGTTTTAAAGTCTAATGTTAGAGATCAACGAAAACCTTCGTTGTCAGTTCTTGTTTTTTGCAGATCTCATTTCCAGTTAAAGAAGCCAACTTCCACGGGCCCCCGATGATAATTTCTCGGCTTCCTCGGCCAAGAGCCACTTGAAAAAGAAACTAGGAAGCAAGGTAAGCATCCTAGATGTATTTTATTTCGAGTTTGAGTAGGTTTTGATCACGAAAATCAAGAGGAAAACTAGTCCGGAGGACTGATTTTCGAGGTGGAAATTTTTCTAAGTGTTGGAATCTCTTCAAGAGTTTTGCATGTGTGCTTCTTAGGGAGGTCATTTTGATGTCTTTCGGTGGGCCATTCTCTATGATTTTTGTTGCATTTGAAAGCTCATGTTACCTACTTTCACTCGGATTAAGTAGTGTTTCCCTTAGATCTTGCATGTGATACATGTCGGGGCTTGAACATGGGCATGCAACCTGTTTGCTTGACTTGGGTTCAAACCCAGATTTGCAAAATCAGCTCAAACCCGTGTACTTGAGGACGATTTTAGTTGGGTTCTTGTGTGTTGTAGGCTATAATTTCTATCTAATATTGCTCCTTGCATATGGTAGTATAAGCTTGATGCTTTAGTTCCACATAATATTGCTCATGGGTGAAGATTGAAGGCCGCAAACATGGCCCGCGAAGCTGTTTTGAGGTGTTTTTGATGCAAGCCAAGTGTTCGATGAAGTGTTCAAACCAAGTTTCGATCTTAAAACGGTCGATTTGAGCTTGATTATTGTGATATTCATGTGCTGTGTTACTCCATGTTAGCATAGATCGGTTTAAGGAATTATTATTAATATTTTAAAAAATAATAATAAAAAAAAAGAAAAAATATGAAAATTTCAAAATATCAAAAAAATGTTGGATGTTATCAAATTAAGCCAAAAATGACATCTAGGAGATTTTCCTAATTTTAAAAGGCCATTTTCTTAATTAAATGATATTTTGGTATTTTATAACCATTTTTGTAAATAATCTATTTTGCTTAGATTAAAATTATTTAGAGTAATTTCATGCATCTAGGGTAATTTCATGCATATTTAAATTCTCATTTTGCTCACGGGGGTCCTGTCCCGGGGCGTGATAACAAGGCCATGTAATATTATTTGCCCGACTTGTATCGGGTTTTCATTTTCCGCATTTATTTTCAAGTTATTTCAATTTCTTGGATGTTTACTTATGCACCGCTTTTCATTAATTTGAGTGTAAATTTCTCTTCTAAATTATGTTAGGATTAGTCTAGACATTAAAAAAAAAACTACAAAAACATTTGCATGAACACTTAGCGGTTTCATAAAGATTATAATTGGTAATCAAGATGGTTTAGTCCCCGTTCCTAGAAATCTCTGGTTGCGTAGGAATTGAGACAACACTCCCGTGTCTTGATTGGTTTCTAGCCAACCCCAATAGGCTAGTGGCGACTCCTAGAAATATTTAGGTTGTTAAGAACTAAAAAACAAAATCCAACGTCGCGCGAGGTATGGGCTTGGGAGAGCCCGCGCCTAATTTAGGGCCATTGGTCCGCCTCTTTAGGTAAATACCCCTAAACCATTCTTTCTTTTCCCCCGAAGGAAAAAAAAAAGAGGTCGTGACAGGCCCAATAGCATGGACTTTAGGCCCATGGATGGAAGGCCTAAAGTGGGCCGTGTGGGCCAAGCCCATGAGGCCCATTGGGCCTTGTGGCCGTGCAAAGAGGAGAGAGGGAGGGTTTCAAATGCATGCCCCTCCCCAAGTGTCCTAATGCATGGGCCATTTGGCACCCATGCATTAGAGTCTCCAAGGCAATCATTGTCTTTGGGGGGAGAAAAGAGAAAGAGTGGCCGGATAGGGGGGGGAGGCTTGCCGTGCGAGAGAAGGAGAGAGGGAGAGAGAGAAGGAGAGAAAGAGAGAAAGGGAAGAAGGAAGGGGCTCGCGCGAGAGGGAGAGGGAGAGCTGCCGTCCGTCCGCCGCACGCCGCCGTCCACCGCCGCCGTTCGTCGTTGTTTTTTCTTGGTTGGAGGCAAGTTTAGGTTCCATCCTACTCATGCATGTGTGTTTTGTATGGATGATTGATCTTTTGGGTGTTTGGAAGCTAAAAACCGAAGCTAGGGTGTTTGGTTGTTGAAAATGCATGCTGTTTTCGCATGAACCAGTGAAGTCAGAAACTTGTGAGGGCTTGCATGTATGCTTGGAGTTCGATTTTGGCTTGGATCTCTTCATGGAAGTTGTAGCTAACACCTTGAACTATAACATACGGAAATTTCGTGAAAAATGATGGAGATTTAAGGGGTCAAAAGCCTCATGTTTCGGAGACCCTAGATCTGGAGTTGTTTTTCTGACCTTGTGGTGGATTTATGGTTTGCATGTTGGTTTTTACTAAGAATCTCTCTTTGACTTCTTCATGAAACCTGTAGGTAACATCTTAAGGATGAACATACTCAAATTTTAAGTAAAATGAAAAAGTATAGCTTAAAAAAACAACCTGATTTTGAAGACGATGAAACTGGAGTCGCGGTGTGGGACACCCGAGACTTCGTAGAACCATTTGGAGGTCTTCCTTTGGTTTTTTGGCCTAAGTTCCTTCATGAAAGTTGTTGGAGATCCTTAGAAGTATAACATATCCAAATATCAGAGAAAACAAAGAAGTGTAGGTGGGTCAAACCTCCATATTTCGGACATAGTCCTCTATGGCGTTTCGGTAACTTGATCAGAAGCTTCGTGGATCTGTAACAATTTATCTATAATGATTTGGGCCTAGGTTCCTTCATGAAAAGTCTAGTTTAATGTCTTAAATATAACCTGGTGACATTTCATAATTTTCTGAGGTCGTATGGGTATTTTAATCTATTTACTTAGAAAACTGTGCGTTCTGCCCTTATCCGAATTTCAATATGGAAATTGTGGAAATAGTGTTTATTGTGTAGAAATTGATTGGCCATGCTTTTCTGTGGTGAAATCACTGTTTTATGGCATTACAATATTATGTGTTTTAATTTCATGAATTTGTGATTTTGTGATTAATTAATTGATTAATTAATTAATTAATTGCAAGGTAAAAATTAAATTAGGATTTAAATAAATTCTAAATGCAATTGGCAAGTACATTGTTTTGAGTGGCATGTGGACCTAATTGCTATGGGGAATGCATCTATTGCATGTATGTGAAATTACTTGATGATACATGTATAATAAAGATGATCTTGTCTTGCCATTATATCATGTGCGTGATGAATTAAGACATAATTGGCAATGTGATCCATGGTAATTGTTGAGGGAAGAACTTAATGCCCGGGATGTATAGAGATACATGGCCGGATGGCCCTAGGAGTATCAGGATGCCCGGAATGAGATGGGTGCCGGAAGCCTCGGAGGTCTTTGCCCGAGGGGATGCCTCGTGATGCCGGTTGGGATGCGAGATGCCCGGGATGCGGGGGTGCCGGATGCCCGGTGGCCATGTTTGGCATAATTTCCGGAGGTTCTTCGCAAGGCCCGAATAGGGTGCGAGTGTAAAGTATGGGATGGATGATCCCGAGAAAGGGTGATGTGTTGATCAATTGAGAACTAAAGTGGAAATTAAATCATGCATATATGTGATACGATATGATGATGACATGCATGTGTACTATGGTATGATGATGACATGTATGTATACTATGGCATGATGATGACATGCATGTGTACTATGGTATAATGATGACATGTATGTATACTATGGCATGATGATGACATGCATGTGTACTATGGTATGATGATGACATGCATGTATACTATGGCTTGATGACGACATGTATGTGTACTATGGTATAATGATGATCATTTGTAATTGATGCTATGTATATACTATGATTGTGATGATGAGGATGATGGCATGTACATGCCTTCGAGGTAAGTACATTACAATGTATGGATGACATGTGTATTGGAACTGTTGTATTGTTAAATGCATTGAGTGTTGATTGGATCTCTTTACTTGTTGAGTGGTTGTACTCACCCCTTTGGGGACCAACATTTCATATTAGTACGATGCCTCTCCCTGTCGTTATACGGGGAGTGTTTTACGGCCTTCCATCTGACATGGAGGTCGAGCTGACCGAGATAGATTATCCCACCCTGCCGGGACTGACCTTTATACGTGTGCGCGCGATCGTATCTTATGACGTGGGCCTATCTGGAGGCCCAGTCATCCAGGAGTACATCTCCATCCACATCCGCCGCGACGGTGTCATGATGGGGATGCTGCCACCTCCACCGCCTGACGCACCGGGATGGGTGTGACGGCCTGCGCACGTGGAGTGGGGGTTAGCAACTTTTTGGATGGCCGCCACGAGTAGTCCGAAGGGAGATCGTTACACGTCGCATTTTTTAGGGTCGTGTGTCTCTTTTTGAGGTTGAAGGCCGAGCATAGATGAGTCTTGGCCTACCCTTTTGTACCGACCCGCGTTGCCCTTCGTAATTATATATGTAAATAAAAGTGGTTTGGCCTCGTGCTTTCGTTTAATCAAAGATAGTTGGTGTGCATTGTGTTGTCGTGAGGGAAGCGAAGTGTTGGTGAGACTCGCCTCTTAATTTCCGCTATGAGCTACGCAAAATCCTTAAAGCCCTTTTAAAGGAAAAGAAAAGAAAAAATTTTACGCCTAAGTGTTGGCTTGAATCTTTCTTTCATCGGTGTATATTTTGTTTTCGTTCTGTTTCTTTCGCTTGGTTTCTGTGGCGACCCTACCGGGTTTTGGGGGTGCCACAGTGTCCAACCCTCTCCCATCTATTTTTCGTTGATGATGCAATTTTCTTCCTAGATGGTAACATTCAAGAATGCTAGAACCTTGCTAACATATTGAATCAGTATTGTGTGGCCACAGGACAGGTCATAAATCGAAACAAATCTGGAATGTTTTTTAGTAAACACTGTCCTATGAGACTACAGGAAAATTTGGCGAGGGAATTAAGAATATCGATGTTGCAACAGTATGGAAAATATTTGGGTATACCATCAGACTGGGGGGCATTCAATTAGGGAGATGTTTTCTTGGATTTTAGGGAGAGTAAATGTCAAATTGAAGGGATGGAAAGAAAAATTAATCTCAAAGGGTGGCAAGGAAATTCTTCTTAAGTCTGTTAAACAAGCTCTTCCATAGTATGCCATGTCCATCGTTAAGCTTCCCATGTCTCTTTGCAAATCAATTGAACAGAGAATTGCTAGATTTTGGTGGCGGAATGATAATAGCAAGGCAGGAATTCATTGGCAGAAATGGGAAGTACTTAAGAACAGTAAGGACAATGGAGGCCTAGGCTTTCGTAATCTTATAGAATTTAACAAGGCTATGCTTGGAAAGCAAGCTTGGCATTCAATCCAACAACCTCTATATTTATGGAGTAAAATCTTTAAAGGTCTGTATTTTCATTCAAATGACTTCTGATCAGTGGATAAAGGAACTCGGCCATCTTGAGGTTGGCAAAGCCTTTTGATTGGTGGAGAGGCAATTCTATCAAATGTAAGATGGTCAGTTGGTGATGGGAAAAAGATCAGTTTACGTGAAGATAGGTGGTTACCTATAAGGATTCTAGGTGGACCTACTGCAAGAGAAGAACCAGTGATGGTTTCTAATCTTATTGACCCTATCCACCACAATTGAAACATTCCTCTTATCCAACAGTCTTTCAAAGATCAGGTCATAGTAGAAATCCTTACCATTCCAATAAGACCTCTCAATGCCACTGATTAATTAATCTAGACGGCTACAAAACATGGCCGGTATACTGTGAAAAGCAATTACCATGCTCTCACCAACACAGCAAGCAACCAAAGCAGCAACAGAGCCTCGACTTTTTACTAGAACCCCAGGATATTATGGCGACGAATTTGGACAATGAAAACAACACCAAAAATTCATACTTTCCTATGGACAACATGCCATAACGCACTCGCAACCAAAGCAAATCTATTTCAGCGACACATTATCACTGATCCCATTTGCAACCTCTGTCATCAAAACACTCCAGAAACCCTAGAGCACCTATTTTTCTGTTGTTCATGGACCAGGGGTGTTTGGACTCATCCTCATATCAACATCAGGATATCGCCTCATACAGTTCAACAATTAGATGCATGGCTCACAACAAGGGTAACAACACCGAAACACATAACTGGATTGGAAACCATAGCAAATGTCTTATGGCATATTTGGAGAATGCGCAACAGTTATATCTTTCGCCAACAACGACCAAATCCAACCCTTGCCGTGGAGGATGCTATCACACAGACCTGGATTTTCAAAATCTCTTATCCAAGCCATTCGCGAACAGAGCAGCCTGTTTAAAATCTTGCACATCTATGGAGACCCCCGATCCGGGAACCCCAAAATGTAACATCGACGATGCTTATCAGCTCGGCAGCACATAAAGGACCATGGCCTATGTATGTCGAGATCACCAGGGTCTACTTATAGATGTTTTCTCCTGAAGTTTCCCAGCCGTTTCTGCTCTTCAAGCGGAGATCCAAGCACTCACCTATACTCTTCATCATCTACTACAACAAGGCTTCAACAACGCACATCTCTTGATCAAATCGGATTGCCTTTTCCTATTCGAAACCATAAGCGAAGGGAGATCGCCGCCCTGGGAAGAACGAGCTCTATTTGCAAAAGCTGCCGCTCTGCTTTCCCTTTACCCTAATCTGCATCTACGACACTACAAGCGTGAGGCGAATGTGGTAGCGGATTGGGCTGCCAAGGCCCACGGCAAATCAGACTTGGCCCACAACTGGACTATTTTCCCTCCTTTTGTTCTACAAGATCTTGTATACGCGGATGCTATAGCCTCGGGTTGTAAGTTCTCTATTATATGAATACAATCTTCCTTTTCTAGCAAAAAAAAAAATGGTATGAAAAGCATGGTAAAATGCTTTTTATTTTTTGAGCATTTTTATGTATAATGTTCAAAAGATGAGGATCAAAATTTGTGAAGACGTGATCTCAATTCAGCATGCAAGTTGCCCTAAAAAAATTCTAGAAGAAAATCATAGAAGAGAATCACCAAAAAAAAAAAATCACAGAACAAGGCAAATAAGGTCAAAGTAATTGAAAAGGAACCCTTGGATAATTGGATCTAAGAAAAATACGCAACATCAAGAACATCACGAGGAATAACTTTCGTGAAGAGAGTTTTCTAAGGTGAGTGATGTAGGAATTTATAAAAATTCAAGAACGCATAACAACACATTAGAAATGCAATAGGACAGCAAGGTATTGTGGTATATCAACAATGATTTGACTTAGTAAACAAAGTCTAAAAAATATGAAATTTTACCATAACATAGACAAGATGAAGACAAACAAACTTTGTTGAGGATCTGATCACAGAATCTTTAATGAGAAAATGATACAAAAATAACAAGAGGTCGTACTTGACAAGGGCAAAACAGTGGTTCCGAATTACACTAGAGACAGATTTCTTGGCTAACTTCACACAAAAAAAAAAAGTCAATTGACATGTAAATCATTGCAAAATAAGCATCATCAGAAAGATTAAAACGTACCCTAGACTTTCTAAAAGATATGGAGTTCAATTACGGCTGAATTCATGGTTAAATGGTGACAACCGCAAAAGTGTGCAAATCAGTCATGAGCAAATCAAAAAATGATGTATGATTAATGGTTTGTAAAACCACCTAAATAATGCACTAAAAATGTGAAATTCACACAAGACATAAGGTTGAATGTGACAAAGGTTTGAATAATACATTTAACCCCAAATTGAAGCACAAAAATCAGTAGAAAAATGGCAAACAGGCAATATGCTTAAAGCCAAAACACTAGAAAATTACATAAAACACAGTAGAATCGACCAACTTTCGAGGCATAATTCAGGTATCAAATGAAGTCCATTTAGGACCTATAACCTATCAAATCGAAGATCGTCAAACCTAGATCATATGTCTAGAAAAATTCAAGCAAAAAAAAAAAACAAACAAACAAAACGGTGTTTACAACCTCATATTAGCCTTAAAAAAATTTACTCCTCAACCTATGATTTTTGTAGATCAAGGTAAATCAAGAACAGTCACGCTCATCCTCATTACCAATTATCATAAGCTCATCACATATCATCATATAACACCCAAAGCTTTAGATCCAAGTATTAAATGAGATCTTAGGTTTGAATCCTATCCCCAATCAACTAGCTCAATCTCGCTTCATCGGATTCACCATTTGAGTATTATCTTTTGTAGTTTCGTCGAATCAAACACGATTAGACGTCGATTGAAACTTTGGATCATGTCTCAGACTTCATGGAACGTTGGATGAACTTCAAGGATTGCTGAAGCTGGTCGGATCGCTAGTCGAACTGCCGATCAACGCCCGAGGAAGGAGACTGGTCTAGTTTGGACCGGCTTGGAACGCCGAAGGAGGATGGACCACTAGAAGAACTCCGGTAGCTGTCTGGTGGAATTTTGACCACCAAGGAGTCAAAAAAGAATTGGAGAAGCGAACATGGAGCCTGGACCAACGATCAAAGTCACTGGGCCGTGATCAAATCTAGTGAAGCCGCTGGGTCTAAGACCAATTTGATCGATGGTCTTTGGACCGTTCGTAAAAAACGATCGGATGGGAGGCGCTAGGTTTCGGAGAGGGTAGCTGTGGCGTTGGCGGGCTAGGAGCTAGCTCATCAATTATTGTTGTCGATAGAAGTAAAGGACCATCGATAAGGGCCATGAACGGTGGCGATTGGCATGACAAAGGGAGGGGGTGGTTCGCGTGCTAAGAGAGAGAGAGAATTTTTAAAGAATTTGATATGAAAATCTGAACAAAATGAACCCCTAAGGTTTTTGGAGGGAAAAACCTCATATGGTCTTGATATAAGATCAAATCTCGACCGTCGATTCGATCCGATGGTCGAAACTTGATCTAATGGTCTAATTAAGCTCATTAGGGGTTAATCCTAATTAAAATGTGCCCCACGATCAATCTGATGGTCTTGATTCACAAAAAAAAAGGATTTTAAATGCAAATTGCGATTAAGGCCTAATTAGGAGCAATTTTGTAATTTCATAAAATCCATGGATATTTTCGCAAAATCTAGAATATCAAGGGACGTGAGTACAAAATAAACATGACAAGAAGTCGATAGGTGGTTGCCGACGATCAAGAACCGATCGATAGATGGCCAAATTGGCCTCCTTCACCGCCAGCCGATCGAATCGATCATACTAGTTCAAGCCGATTCGATCGGTTCTTGGTCAGTTTGAGCTAGCCAGTCCTTGGGAAGCTAAATGTCATGCAATTTAATCCCCCAAGGACCAAATTAAAAGGAAAACTTACTAAATTTGAGAAAAACGATTTAGTTCTAAAGAAATTAGGCCAATTAAATCCTATAAATGTGATCCGTTGAATTTCTATAAACTTAATTATTTGATTATCATGAAAATTAATGGACCTTCACCATGGGTACAAATAATTGGACATTATAGGCCAAATATGATAATTTCACAATTTTTTGATCGAAATTGCAAATTACTGAAAATTGAATTTAATTAATATTGCGAGACACCTATTCAACTAATTGTCCACGCTTAGGATAGCCTATTGAATCCAAATTAATTTCAAATTGATATTATGACACTTATGCTAAAAATAAATCGAGATTTAATAATGAAATTGAACATTGATTTACGAAATCAAACATTAATCTCAAATGGGTCAACTTGTATTTTTTTTTAATTGAAACTCATTAGTTTGGTTTTCTTATATGCAAGAAGGTGGGATTCCTCAAATTGGAAAGTTCTCAAGTGAATCTCTTAAAATGGATCCTGAATTTGGACTTATCTTGAGAAAATGAGTGGAATCAAAGCGTTTGTTCATAATTCATGAAGAACCGATTTGGACCCCTAATTAGGGCTAAAAGTGGAAATTCACATTTCGACACCACCGTTCTCAAAACTGACTAAACCAATTAATAAGAAATGGTCACTAGACCAAATGTCGTAAATGAAACTAGACCTAATTATGACTAGGATGAAAGTAACGATTTCGAACCTAAAACTGAAAAATTCAGAAAATAAGGTTCTTAATTGATTTTTAGAAAATTTTCGACACTAAAGTCAAATTGACACTAAAATGAAGTGTTTTGTGATTTTTTTATTTTTTTTCTATTTTTTTGTCAAAAGTTTGACCATAAGTCAACACATTAGTTGACTTTTCTTAAAAAGTTGATTTTTGTGTCAAATCTTTGAAATTTTCGAAAATTAACTTAGCTAAAGTGAAATTAAGATTATTTATGATCTTTTCGTGCAAAAAGCAACTTTTGACCCTAGTTAACTTTTGGTTAAAGAGTTGATCAAAAAGTCAATTGAAAAGTTAACCGCTTGATTTTTTGGGCTTTTAATGGAAATCAATAGGAAATCACTTAAAAATGATAAGACAAAAGAAAGATATTAAAAAAAAAAATTGTGTATCTAGAAATGGGTTTCATCGCGATCGGAAACCTTAATTTTGATTATTTACCTTTAATGACGCGTTAATTAAAAATCAGGTGCCAACATCAGGTACAAGCAACAACTAAAGGTAGATTAGGCCAACTTTAAATGCACATATGAAATGTACCTCATTTGTCAATTTCCAATTTTTACATATTGCAAGTTGTGAGGGAGTATAAACTCTTGATTAGGCCTTTTTTGATTACCTCTTCTTTCAAATTCAGTTTTTATTTAATGTCCTTTGAAAACGCTATTCTTGAGATAATCCTAATGTTTGAATGCTTCGAGAAACACCACAGGTTTTCTTCTTCTTTGTAGTACTTACCAGGCGAATAAATGATGTTGGGATTGGTTTCGATAAACAAGAATACATGCTTAGGTAAATTAGAATCAAAATCTAATCGCAGTGGAAGTAAAAATGCCTATACACGTATTTTCATAGCATTGCTTGTGTAGTTTTAATAAAAGCACCTAGAAGTGATAAATAGGCTAATCACATTATCCTTGTACCATGCTCCAAAAATTTTGTTTCTAACTTCTTTAGATTTTGACTATGAACATTTGATCTCCTAGTAAAAATGACTGTAACGTTCTTGGAATTCTAACCACGAACGTTTGATGTTATCTAGTAATAATGATTCTGATGTTCTTCACATCTAGACCATGAACGCCTGATCTTCTCATAAACTAGGTTTTGATGTTCTTTAGATCCAACCCCTCTTTCGGTAAGGAAGCCTAATGTTCTTATCAAGCATTATGAGTTTCTGAAGAAGGGAAGAAGTCCTATGGATTGTATTACTACTTTCCTAAAAGAAAATGGGTATAGAAACGGACATTGTTCTTAAGAGCCATGGAAAAACTAGGGTTAATAAAATCTGGCAGAGCGGAGGAGGAATTAATGGTATTTCTTGTTGATCCTTGTTTTGGAACCGAAAGTCTAACTGAAGGAAAGAAGGAAGACAACGATGAGCGTATGTTTAAAAATTTTCAGCCTAAACTTGTCGTTGATGTTGGAGTTACACGCTCTAAAGGGAAATTATTTAGGTCCAAAGAGCATAAAGAGACTTATGCTCAATTGGTGAGCAAGGGTGTGATTAATCCCCGCACTGTGAATTTTTCTTTTCTAGAGACAATCAAAGTGAATCTGAGGGAACAGTTCGCCAAACTTCAAATAGAGAACTTTTATTTATAAATGTCTGATGCTTATTCAGAACTAACTGCTTATTTCTATTCAAATATGTTTGTTTTGTCTCCCACACATATTCAATTCACTGTATCTGAAAATGCTTTTGATGTGGATGTTAATTTGCCGACTGACATTTGAGGAGTTGAAAGAAGTAACTTTATGCCTATCAATGCCTCAAATGAGGAAGTGCTTAAGTTTTTGTGAATAATAAGATCCAAAGGGTAGCATAACCTACTCTAAATTGTCTACTTCCAACATTCTACTTCACAAAATCATCATAAACTGCATCAGACCCAATGCTACTTCAAAAACTAATGTCTCTAAGTTTGAAGCCAAAATAATGTGAGCCATTTGTAATGAAGTAGCTTTCTCTTTGACACACCGTTCTGCTGCATATGTACAAAACGATAATGAAAGAAAAATGTCAACTTCCTTATGGCACTTTGGTAACCAAACTCTTCAAACATTTCTAGATTCCACTTCCTTATGGCACTTTGGTAACCAAACTCTTCAAACATTTCTAGATTCCACTTCCTTCCGGCTTTTGCTCCAAAACACTACCTCCCATGCAAATTGGTTTTAAGAAGATCTCCAAGATGAGATTTAAGTGAATCTCTGAAGTTTGGGAGCACGTAAAGAAGGGGTCTGCTAGTTTGACTAAGACCGAGTCTGCAATTAAGAAAAAGAGGAAAAGGCAAGAGTGTAATCTCCATGATTCCCAAGAAAAAAAAAAAGACCTATCATGCTATTACAAGAGGAGGATGAAGAAGAAGATGAAGAGGAGACTCTCTCTCTGATATTGTTGCAAGCATTGCTATGGAAGCATAATCTGGCAAGGAAGTAATAGAGAGTGAAAATGACAAAGAAGACGAGAGTGATGAGGAAGAAGCGAGAGAAAAAGATGGAGAGGAGGAAGACAAAGTTGAAGATGAGAATGATGGTGATCAGGAAGAATCCAACAAGGGAGGAGATGATAAAGGAGATAATGCTGACGATGTTGCAAGAGACGATCATGAGGGAAAGATGTGACATCCTGGAATTTCAATTATGTTTTCAATCAAATAAATCGAGCCTTTCATCGACGCGCCTATAATTCTATTCTCAAAACTGATCACTCTTGGGATAACTAGACTAGTTGGGAAAACCATTATGGAATTTTAATGCGACAGACTCGAGAATTTGATCAGGAATCGACTACTCAACCGTGCTCATTTGCAGAGGTCATTATAGCATAGTTAAAAGTCGATTAGAGATCAGAGATAGGTCAGTTCGACAAAGATGTGTGGCTAAACATGGGTGATTCCACCAAATTACAAAATTCTCGTCGACCGGTACTAAACTGTTTTTTCTGTCGTTTTAGTACCATGTGCCTGTATTTGAAACCTTGAGATTTTCACAACCACCAAGAGTCGCCAATGTGTCAAAAAGTTTCAATGCGGCTCGAAGAAAATCGACCACAAGTTATTTGCACTTAAAATTTCTAAAAGCTACCCGATAGCCTAAGTTACACTAAAATCGCGTCAAATTAAAACTAACCGTGAATTTGAATCTAATTTAAGAAATTGAAAGTTCTGTCATGTCATGAGTCATTTTAGGAACGTTGACTCAACCTCCAAAAATTTTTCTACAAACCGAGATTTTGGCGAAAAAATCGATATATGGCCGTTTTCGATCGGAAAATTCAGAGAACCGTTTCCTATCGCGAAATTGGGATGCAAGTAGGATCTATTGACAAGGAAAAATTCCAATTTGATCAAGGGTATGATGGTGGAAATTATAGAGACCGAATTGCACCAATTCAAAAAGGAATTGAATCCAATTGAGGGAAATCAAGCCAAAGTTCGTAGCCCCCCCCCCCCCTTGGTCCATGACTTTTGGACCATCTCCAAAGCTTCTAAAGGAAGATTAAGGCTGGAAATTTGGCTAAGGAAGCCAGCTAGCAAGTGGGACCAAGTCAAGGAGGCAAGGGATAGAGAGGAAGACTAATGTGGCCCCCTCAAGAGCCAAAGTTATCCCCTCCCCCTTCTTCTCCTTGCTGTCGTCGACCCCTCCCATTTCCAACTCCTTGAAGTCTCCAAACAAACCTAGAAACCAACAAACAGCCCTCCCCAAGCCGCCGGAGCAAACCTACCTTCCGTCCGACCGCCGCTAGCCCCGCCCGTACTGCTCGCTCTCGTGCCTCCTGTGTCACACCCCGATCCTTGGGCATGCACCCATCCCTTACCTAGTCGATTAATAGCGATGTCCCAGGATGCATCGCCAACCCTTTCATTTATAATACGCATGTGGAAGCTGATATAAAAATCCCCAAACAATAAAAAAATGGGATAGGAAAGTAGGGCCACAAATTTCGACACAAACACAATCATTTTTATAAAGAAACAGGTACATATACACTATTAGGTGTTTACAAAACTATCGGCTTAACAAGAAGGAATTGTACTATGACCCTCTGGTCAGACATGTTCACCGATCTTCGATCTCTACCTTCCCCAAACCTCAGGGCTTTTGGTCCTCCACCAACACCACCTAAGGACTTGAAAATGGTTATTCAATAACCAGTGAAACAATGTCTCAGCAAGTTCTACTCCCTAAGACCCGATTAAAAAACCAATATGCCATAAGGGCTGCCTAAGCACAACATAGGTCAGAGGGCTTACCTTGGCCTCAGATCCCACCTGCACATCAGTACAGTTCGAATAGGCACCCAAATCAATCAAGTCACTACAACAGATCAAATCATTAATCAATCAACTTAGTCGATTACATGTCACCACGACTATTTCTTGGTCAGCTCATCTTATACTATCTATTAAGTCTGCAATATCAGGACTGCTCATTGCTAAGCTGATAATTAGATAGTATAGCTCGCTTTTGAGATGTTTGGTATACAACTCTCTACTAAGTTGCCATATCAGAGCCCGTAGGATGATATAGTATACCAACATATTCAATATAAATTGATAAGGCATATTGCTCTCTGCTAAGCTGCCATATCAGAGCCCGTAGGATGATATAGTATACAAACATATTCAATATAAACTGATAAAGTATACTGCTCTCTACTAAGCTACCATATCAGAGTCTGTAGGATGATATAGTATACTGGTATACTGCTCTTTACTAAGTCAACATATCACCCGTAGGTTGATATAGTATACCATTCCAAACATACAACCAATTCAACATCTTTTATCATTCCCGATAAAATAGTCGTGTTAGGATATACGATTGGCCTTAGCCAAAATTCAATAGTTTTGCTTTAGAACATCCCACCAATTTCAATAGCTCATAAACACATTTTTGGCGCTGTAAACCGGCGCCTGATGATTTTATAATTAATTATTGAAATTAATTAATTTTGGAAATAAATCCTAAAATCACCAATAAATCAATTCAACACAATCTAGCACTCAATAAATTAAACAGACCACACCAAAAATAATCAGCATAAAATTTCAATCGTCGACCATCCAGGTCTAATTTTTAGAAATTAATTAATTAATTAACTAATTAATTACGAAAATTAATAAATAAATGCAATAAATCCAACTTAGGCCCGTAATGCCTAATTGGACTCCGAAACGGACCCGGAAAAATTCCGAGACTAATTCAATAATTACTCGAGCCTATCTACTTGCTAATTACACTAACCATTTGCCTAACATGCATAGGTAAATCCCTAATTTAATTATTCTATTCTAATCTATCCACTTAATTGCATTTAATTAAATCTAATTAACCCCTAAGCATCATTAATCTACTAAGTAGGGATTAGTGAGTTAAACTCATTTAATTAGCGAGCCAAGCGATTCCAAACATCGGGAACGTCGCGGGGGTCACTTTTCTCCAAAGCAGACCTAGGTTTTGGGGTCGGGATCGACCTCAAAACGGGCCTTAAAGTTGTTGCGATACCCATAAATTCCCTCTCTGTTTTGAGCTGCAAAATAGGGAAAACAAAGCTGGTTTGGCGAGGTATTGGCAATGGTGGACTGGTGGACGGCTTAACGAGGTAACCGACGGCACCTAGGGGTCAAGGGGGACCTGCTGGTGGTTGGTATGGGTGGAGATAGGGTCGGAATGGAAGAAAAACGGAAGAAAACGCTAAAATGGCAAAACCAGGCGAACCAGGCGGCGGACTGACGGACCAACAACTAGCGGCTTGCGATGGACTTACAAGATGACTGACGACTCCATTCAAGGCGAGGTCGGGCTCGTTGGGACGGACTGTCTCTCATGGTCACGGTGATGGGTCGATCGTTGGTTGATTCGCACGAGAAGTCGACTTTTCACTTGGATCTTTGGCAAAAGGTCGGCTGGAGTAGAAACTGGCAAAAGTGAAAACAGGGGATGAAAACGATTCGATGGTGGTTCCAGCGTATGTGCAACAGCGTGCGACAGCGGTGGCGTGGACAGCCTCAATAGCTTGATGGCTGTTCTCTGCTAGCTGGGGTGTGAAAATGGAGAGAATAGAGAGACAAGATTGGTCGGCCAAGCTTGAGGAGCAAGGAGAGGAGAGGATAAGGAGACAAGGGCTCCACCAAGCCATCTTCTTCCACAAGCTTGTCTCCTTGAACTTGTCCACCAAGCTAGGATTCCTTGGCCCTCAATGAGCCACCAATGCTCACTCATAACTCTTGAAATGGTCCATTTTGGCTAGGCCATGGGGGCACACGAATTTCAAGCAAATCTCTCTCAATTGGACACCCGTTCGTGCTTGATTCAATCCAATTTGGCCTCAACAAATCCCGTTATCAAGTCAATACTCAAATTAGTATCTTTTCTCACCACTCGAACCATCTTGCATCCCCAATGTGTAATAAAAAACGGTCCCGGTCTTTTTCTAAACAAAAACGACCCTAGGACGACTTTTTCCCAAAAAGTCCCGAGTTGCAGAAAAATCTTGTGAGACTGAGTCGATGCTCTTAGAATTTATTGTGACATGACAGAATCTTCAATTTCTAAAATCGAACTTGAACTCACGGTTAATTTCCATTCGACATGTTTTTAGCGTGACCTAGGCTACCACGTAACTTTCAAAAAATTTCAATGCAAATGACCCGTGGTCAATTTTCTTTGAGCCACAATGAACCCACCCAACTCATTGGTGACTCTCAATTGTCGTGAAAATCTCAAGGATTCAAATACGGACATAGGGTACCAAAACGATAGAGAAATCAATCTAGTGCCGGTTGACGAGAATTTTCCAATTTAGTGGTGTCACCCACAATTAGCCACACATCTTAGTCAAACCGACCTATCTCTGATCTCAAATTGATTTATATCTATGCCGTAATGACCTCTAAAGATGGACACAGTCGAGAAGCCGATTCCTGATCGAATTCTCAAGTCTATTGCATTAAAATTCTTTAATGGTTTCCCTGGATAGTCTAGTTATCTTAAGAGTGATCAGCTCTGAGAACAGCCCTATAGGCGCGTCAATGAAATGCCCAATTTATTCAGTAGAAAACAGAACTGAAAATCTGGGATGTCACATCTTGCTCGACGTCCACCTCTGTTCACCGGTCCAGCAAGTCGTCCGAGCCCCGTCCCGCACCATCGTGGTCATCTGGAGCTCCCTGATCGCCGTACAGCCGCTGTCCAACTCCGCTTGGACCCGAAACCGCAACCGCCGCCCATCCCTGCCCATTTTCGCCTTAGTCAACCACCAATTCTTCTTTCTCAGCCCAGCCATAGAACCGAACAGCCTGGGTCTACAGCCCACTATTTGGCCTACTTTGGTGGCCTTCTGGACCTCAAAAGGTGCATCCGCTTCAGAGTTTTTGGCCCGTCTCCATTTCCCCGTTGAAGTGAGCCCGTTGGATCATTAATCAAGTGAGTTTACTCACTAATCCCTATTTAGGAAGTTAATTATGCTTAAGGGTTGATTAGTTTAAGTTAAGTATGGTTTAGGTGGATAGTTATAATAGATTAGCAATTTAATCGTTCGATATTGCATGTTAAGTGGCTAGAGTAGTGTAATTAGCAAGTAGACAGATTAGGCCTTTCGATAGTTAGAACAGATTAGCAATTGAACGACTCTTAGAATTTTTCCAAGCTCGTTTGAGTATTTAATTAGGCCTTTCCGGCCTAACTGTGCATTATTAGCATTTATGAATTATTTTCCGTAATTATTTAATTAATTATTATTTTATGGAAATTAGACCAGGATAACCAATGACCGGAATTCGTGCTTAGTGTAATGGTGTGGTTGGATTATCTAATTGACTATTATTTTGTGCAAATTGAGTGTGATTTGTAATTTTGGGAAATCCCAAAATTTAATAAATTCTATAATTAATTGGAAAATACCAAGCGTCGGTTTACAATGCCAAAAATGTGTTTTTGGACTATTGGAATTAGTGGGATTTTCAAAAGGGAAAATATTGTATTTTGGCTAAGACCGACCGTGTACCCACACACGATTATTTTTATCGGGTATGATAAAAATGATGAAATTCTCAGTTTGTGAAAACAATATATTATATTAGCTTGAGGGCTTTGATATGTCAGCTTAGCACGAGCAATATACTTTATTAGCTTAAAGTGAGCATCAGGGGTATACTATATCAACCTGCAGGTTGGATATGTTAGCTTAGTGTGAGCAGTATACCGGTATACTATATCAGCCTGAGGGTCTCGATATATCAGCTTAGTGTGAGCTATATTATTTATCAGCTTAATGCGAGCTATACTATATATCTTCAGCTTAGAGTGAGCAATTCTTGAAGGGATTGAACTTGATAGATAATATCGAATGGAATGACCATGAGATGGTCTTGTTGACATGGAATCGACTAGGTTGATTGATCGATGATTCGATCCGAATTAATGACTTGAGTTGATTGAGTTGAAATGATTGTTTGAATATATAAATTGTACTGACTTGCAGGAATGAACTAAGGCAAAGGTAAGCCCTCTGACCCATGCTCGTGCTTAGGCAACCCTTAGGGCATATTTTCTTCCTAATCGGGTCTTAGGGGGTGTACTCGCTGAGACGTCGTCTCACCCCATTGTGGGATAACATTTTCAAGTCCTTAGATAGCAGCCCCTCCCGAGTATTTTGGACAGTCGAAGAAGGTCACTGAGCAGAAGTGCCTCATTCCGCTTCATGGATACCCAAGGGGATGGGTATATAAGTTGGTGAAGTCCGTGGTTTGAGTCGATGCGGGTCTACCCAAAAAAGTGCCCCATCAATACAGATCATAGTATTGCCAGGAGCGGAATGGACAGAGAGAGGGGCCCATACCGGAGTCCGAGGTTCCTTTTTTATGTGCTAGAGGTTGCTTTTGGGAAAGACACGACAAATCCTCCTAAAGGTTCAGTGGTGGACCTAGACCTGTCAGATCCAGGGACACTAGAGTATTCAGTTGAGGACTCAACTGATTAGGGGATCTGTAGCTTTTCCATCCTTTTTGTAGACTTTGTTTGTATCGGCTGTTATTGTATATGACATAGTTGGATATGTATATAAGTGTGTTGTGATTTTCAGTTCGAAAAATTATGGCCCTACTTTTCTATCCCATTATGTTGTTGTCTGAGGATTATTTATTTGTTTCTGCATGTGCATGAAAATGAATAGGTCGGTGATGCGTCATGGGACGTCGATATTTAATCGACCATAGAGGGATGGGCACACACTCGGAGGATCGGGGCGTGACAAAAGGATCAACAAGCTGTTGAAGAACAGCAAAAGAAGGAAACTGAAGTGGATCATGGTATGGCAAAAGGGAATTTGGTTGCTCAAAGTAACGACACAAAAATAAGGGGAGTTGCTGAGAAAACTCCTTAGGAACAACATATAGAACCAACTTTCAATGATGGCATCAGTCGCTGTCCACCAGACATAAAAGACATTTACACTTCTCATTTCCCTGAGGAATTTCTTGGTGATGAGGACCAACAGGTTGATTTTTAGGGGGAGCAACATATTTCCAAGGTACAAGTTGATTTTCCTTCAAATTTGGATATCCCTCTAGTCCACTTTGTAGATTTTAAGTATTTTGGTGTGTTTGTGTGCTTCTTGTGGCTTCTTGTGCAGATTTTCGTAGATTTTTTGGAGTTGTGATTGCTTTTAATAAGTATTATGTTTATGTAATGTTTGCTTATTCGTAAACTCTCTATCTTGTGTTGCTAAAGTGTTGTTTTGTAGGGTAACTTAAAGTGTTGTTATTTTAAATCTATATGAAAGTTTTGTCGCCATAAAAAAGAGGAGATTGTTGAGAAAACTCCTACCAATATTTTGAAGTTTACAAAACTTTCTGTTTCTAATACTATTTTAAGTACATATAGCTTGTGAATTGTTTCTGAGGACTTATCAAGACTTTATTGAAGACTCTTGTTTAAGTCTATTTTATCCTAGAAGAATTTCCCACTCTAATGACTTCCAGACTCAGATCCTATCCAAAACGAGAAAGAGTCCAAAACCAGACTTAGTGATGTGAAACACAAATGAACTTTATTTGGAAATAATAAATTCTTTCAACGACTATCTTCTAGCCAAGGATTTCACTTTCCATATATATATTTTGATTAAGTCAATCACAAAATTGACAAGACCAATCTTGAAGATAAGTTCCTTATGAGGGAGTTCAAATTATGGAAATCTAGATTTTGATTGTATGGGCAACCAGAATCAATGAAATTTCTATCTCTAAATTCAAACGGCTACAAGATCTTTTTAATAGATTATGTCTAATGGATTGATTGTAAGAAATTCGTTCAGAGAATATCAATGGCTAATGTGGCGTGGAGGAGTATATAAAGGACGTCATTCGATCAAGTTGAAGTGTGGGATGTGAAATTAGAATTCCAAAATCTAAAACTTCTCTCAATTACTTGTCTTCTTCAGTGTGCCTTACAAATTGTGTTCAAGAGAATTCTATCACTAAGTGTTTGCACTCATAAGTTGTAATTCTGGGTTGATACTATAGTAAAATCCAACCGATGGGCTATTAGTATGGGAAAATGGATGTAAGCTTAATTTAGGCCAAACCTCTATAAAATTCATGTGCAATCTTCTCTTTCCTTAACCCTCTATTTAAGTCTATTACACACTTACAAATCATTGCAAAAGTCTAGTGTTTCGCAAAACTAATTTGTTCTTCATCCAAACTTTGCAAGTAACTTATTTTATTCCGCATTTATTTGTCAAAATTTATTTCATCCATCTATTCATCCCCTTTAAGTGTTCTTATTAGCATCTTCAATAATCACCTAGATAATTCAAGGAGGTCTCTCCATTCCCTTATGTACTCTTTTCTCCTTCATAGTTAGGCTTGGTATCGAGAAGAGCAATCTCATATTCCAACATAAATAAAATAATGCACTTTTAATATCTAACAATAAGAACTAAACCATCCATAATGTAAATTAAATAATAGATTGACATCCCTTGAAACCATGTGCAAAAGTCCTTGCAATGGATCCAAGCCAACTCCATGTTTGATTTCCAAACTCCTCGTGTTCATTGAAAAATGTTTTGAGTAGATAACATGAATTTATGACTACCAAATTTACGGAAGAAGAAATGGCTTGGACGTTCACTTACTTTAGATAATGAGATATCTTCTCTCGGTTAAATTAGACATAACTGAGCAAGAGTCAAAAGCAGATTCATGAATTGATTAAACCTCTCCATTTCTTATTGGAGCACCGCCTCATGATTGATGTCCTCCTCATTCTGTACTGATCCGCTTGTCTTCCCTCCTCACCATATAAATAACTCAAGCGACGATTGAAATATGCCTCTGCCAAATGACACTCTGCGAAGAACCTTAAGACAATTTCGACTGGCAAGATGGAGAGAGGGATACCCCCTTGCATCTCAAATTTTGTCATACTTCCTCAAAACTTATTTGGACATAATTTGTTCCAAACTGATTCATAATTAGTACGATTCAAGGGTTTGATATTAGATGTAATATGATTAAGGTTGGTTAGTTTACTAATTAAGATTCTTTCTTTGACCTAGTTTTATTGATCTCTTTCAGCTTTTCCATTTTATTATTTTTGCCATTGTCAGTGTTCCATTTTATCTCATCTTGTCCTTCTAAGTTGAGAGAGATAAATTAAACAAGTATAGGTTGTCCCTATTGGGATGTGCTACAAAACCTAAATTGGGGTTATCTGCTAAAAACTACGATAGAGCACTTTATGAATGCCATCGTGGTCGACTTAATTTTACAAAAGATGACAAGAACGTGTACTCACAATCATTTATGCATTGGACAAACTGCTTTGTTTTCATGCAAAGCACAAGCTAAAACAGGTGAAGTCAAAAGATGTTAATTTTTTTTTTTTTAGTCAGAAAAGGAAATTTCATTCAATAAACCATAGGATTACATCTAGCTGCCAAAGCATCGGCAATTAGAAGGTCTAACAAAATCGAAGAGGGCAGAATGGGCCAAATCTCCGTTAGGGCATCATTTCTATGGCTTTTGGCGGCCCAGCCCGCTACTGCATTCGCCTCCCTTCGACAGTGGCAAACCCTAGCGCCTGAAAAGTTGTGGAGGAGATGGATGGCTTCGTTGAAGATCGCTCGAACCTCCCATGGCGGCTGGGCATCAGTATTTACAGAATCAACCAGCATCAAGCTGTCCGATTTAATGACCAAAGGATCATGGTGTCTGCCAAGCCGTTGCAAATGGTGAAGAGTTATCAAAAACGCCATGAACTCCGACTGTAGAGCCGAAGAAACGAGAAAGTTCTTGGTAAGTCCATCTAGCATTTTCTCATTATGATCTCGGAAGATACTGACCATGAATCCCTGGATGATGTGTGACTGAAAAGCCCCATCAATATTCACCTTGAAAGTGTCTGGATCTAGAGGGCGCCATAACTCACCAGTGCTAAGCTGTTGCTGGTCGATGTCTGTAGGGTTGCAATAAGAGCAAAGAGCTGATCGAGCACTGGGTGTTCAGATCAGATATTGATTGCTTTCTCATAAACATAGCAGCTATCCATGCGTCTATTCTCTGTATAGCCTACGACTGAATGGGTATATTTATCGTCGGGTCTGACCATATGGGGTTAGTCCAAGGACAAAGCAGGAATAATTGTTCTGCTGATTCCGAAATGCTAGTGTGGTAGAGAGAGTAATATGGGTCAGGGGTGATTTTCCTGTGAAAAAGATTTGCTTCTGTAGGTAAGACATTGTGGCAAAGACTCCACAGAAAGAACTTAACTTTAGGAGCGATGCTTAACTTCCATAATTGTTGCCATATAGCTCGTGGAAACTAATAGTTAGGCACAGCTTCTAACTGATGGCTGGTAATTGTTGTTGGCCTGATTGATTAGTAACCACTCTTAACGGTATAGTTGCCATGGATGGTTGCCGTCCTATCAGTTTATCCTCTGTATAAGAAGGACTAATCTGGATGGTAAGGATCTCCCTAACTGTAATGTCATCATAGAAGTGATTCAGTAGCGGGATATTCCAGGCATTGGCTTGCCTATCGATGAGTTCAGCTACCTTAATAGGTTCTTCATGGTTTGCTGGGCCACCCAGAATTCCTTGTGGTAGCCACCGCTCTTCTCTAATGTTAATTCTAGTCCCATCACCTACTGACCAGCGAAGTTTATGAAGAATTGAATTCCAACCTATTAAAAGACTTTGCCAACCCCAAGACGGTCTGGTACCTTTATCAGCATGCAAAAAATCTTAGGAATGAAAGTAGATACCTTTAAACAGTTTACTCCATAATGCTATAGGATTTTGAAGCAGACGCCATGCTTGTTTTCCGAGCATTGCATTGTTGAAGTCCATGAGGTCTCTGAAGCCGAGACCACCTTTATTCTTGCTCAATTTAAGTGCATCCCATCTTTTCCAATGGATCCCATATTTTGTAGCTTCATTTTGCCACTAGAAACGGGCGATCTTTTTTTCAATGGAAATACAAATTGAAGCAAGAAGTTTAAATATAGCCATAGCATACTGAGGCATTGCCTGAACAATGGATTTAATGAGTATTTCCTTGCCTCCCTTAGATATCAGGTGTTCTTTCCATCCATCTAGTTTTTTATTCACTCTTCCAATAATCCAAGCAAATACCTCCTTCCTGGAACGTCCCCAATCAGAGGGGATTCCCAAGTATTTTCTAGTTTTGACTAACATCGGGACTCTCAAAGCATTCACCAAATTTCCCTATAAAGCGTAAGGACACAACTTGGAAAAATAAATTCCGGATTTATTCCGATTAATCTCTTGTCCCGTAGCTATGCAATATTGATTCAATAGGTTGGCCAGGTTTTGGCATTCCTGAAGTTTTCGTCTAGGAAAAATATGGCATCATCAGCAAAGAATAAATGAGATAATATAAGACACCACCTGTTAATCCGAATACCTTTGAGATGGCCCATGTGGATGGCTTGGTTGATGAGATTTGATAATACATTTGCCATGAGGATAAAAAGATATGGAGAAAGTGGGTCACCCTGTCTGATTCCTCTAGTTGGATGAAAATAAGTTAACTACTCCCCATTGAATTTGACACTATAGGATACCGTGGTAATACACTACATTATCCATCGGACCCAAGTGAGGTGAAAACCTAACTTTAGTAGATAAGCCTCGAGAAAATCCCACTCCACTCAATCGTACGCCTTTCTCATGTCCATTTTCAGAACTGCCTGAAAAGTTTTCTTGTGTTTTCTAGTATGCAGTTGATGAAGTACTTCGTGCACTATAAATATGTTGTCTTGGATCTGGCGGCCACTTACAAAGGCGCTCTATTCATTAGAGATTAATGATGGAAGCCAGGGTTTTAGTCGATTTGCTAGCACTTTAGAGATAATCTTGTAGGCATAATTACAAAGGCTAATAGGTCAGAATTGGTCTAGGTTTTCTGGGTGAGGAACTTTCATAATCAGGGTGAGGAACTTTCATAATCAGGGTGATAAAGGTTTTATTCAGATTTGTAGGCATAACCCATGTTCTAAAAAAATGTTGAATTAACATAAAAAGATCAGCCCGCAAAGTATCCCAATGTGTTTGATAAAATAAGCCATTCATACCGTCGAGTCGTGGAGCTTTAGTAGACCCAAGCTGGAAAGTTGCGATATGGACCTCTTCTTGGGTAACCTTAGCCACCAAAAGATTATTCATTCTTTGGGAAACCACGGTCGGGCATTGATCAAGGATGGGCTGATAGTCTCGATGGCCGACAGATTGGTAAAGAATGGTGAAGAACTGTGTGGTCATATGTTTTAGAGAGTTAGCATCCCGAATCCATCTATGATCATTGTCCTTCAACATACATATTCTATTATGTTGTCGTCATTGTAACGCTGTGGCGTGGAAGAATTTTGTGTTCTTGTCCCCCCACTTAAGCCAACTGATTCTAGATCGCATTGCCCAAAATTGCTCCTCTTGCTGCCATAACTTTTTTATTTCCGCTTTGATGTTGCTAATGGACTGCTTATCATATTGTGTATGAGATTGGTTAATGTGGTTTTGGAGCTGCTGATGTAAAAGTGCTAGTTGGTTATGGGCTATGGAATATTTCTGACGACTCCAAGTAGTAAGGGCTATCAATACTAGTTTGAGTTGTTGTGTCAGATTGTAAGTTCTTCCATGGCCTGAGTTCCAGGATTCATGAATAATTTCATTGCATTCCTTATCTTGTAACCAAAAAGCTTCAAATGTAAAGTACTTACATCGCCATCCTTTTAGGCCATTAGTAGTTAACAGAATAGGAGTATGATCAGAATCCACTATAGGTAGCGCAAAAACTTCGGCTTCAGGGAAAGTGAGACACCATTCAGACGTATAAAAAGCACGGTCCAGCCTTTCTTTGACTAAATCAGCTCCTTCCCGATTATTCGACCAGGTATACGCACAGCCCTTGGTTGCCATATCCATTAAAGCACAATCTTGTACTACTTGTCTGAAGGAAGACATCCGGTAAGCGTCCTATGGTCTCTTGCTGACCTTCTCCCAACCATACATAATCTCATTGAAGTCACCAATACAGACCCAGGGTAAAGTGTTGGTGTGGGCAATCCACTGAAGTTCTGTCCAGAAGATTTGGCGAGGGTGATAAGCAACAGGTGCGTGGACACACGTTAGGCGCATAGATATGTAACACCGAGAATCCACACAAGTCATATCAAACAACTCCTGAGTAGATTGAATCATGTCAACCATAAGATGCTCATGCCATAGTAAAACCAACCCTCCTGCCATTCCAACAGGGTTTAGAACATTAGAGTTACGAAATTTCAGACGTCTTTGTAGTCGAGTGATCACCTCCTCTCGATTCTTAGTTTCCATAAAAAAATAAGATGTCAGGCTTTTCTTTGGCCACAAGGGCCTTAAGGGCTCGAACTGTCAGGGAGGAGCCTAAACCCTGACAGTTCCAGCTTATAAGCTTCATTTGTACAAAGGCGACTGTTGAGGGCCAGCCACCATCGCCCTTCCTCCTGCCTCAGTGGCCAATAGAATAGGAGTTTCCAAAAGATTTCGGTCATCTATTGCATCTGTTGTTGTGCTGCGTGAATCATATGGTGTGTATCGCTTGAGTTTCTTAGCCGTTGCTGTTCTGGTGGATAGCCTTGTAGTCTTTACCTTTTTAGAAGTAGAAGGCTCCATTGGTACCTACTTAACAGTGTGTGCTTCAGTGGGAATAGAAGGTTTGGGATAAGTACCCGCTAATGTCGGTTGCTCAAATGTTTGACATTTCTTCCCCTGTTCAGGTATATAGACTACAATACTTGTGGATGTGTCGTCGAGCTCCTGAAGTTAACCTGTCCTCCCCTGTTTGAGTTATTGCTACATGTCAGAGTTTGGTTCAACGTAAGGCAACAGTGTTGGATGCATAGGAGCTGATGGAGGAGTTTTTGGAATGACCTCATTGTTAGTAATGTGCTATTACTCATAGAATGCTTTCCAGAATGGGCTAAACTCTTTTACCTCGGCCCTTAACCACTGACCGTGAGGCATTTTTTCTTTCCCTTCCATTTTCACTTCAGTAAAAGGTACATCTTTACAGTAGGTTGCATAATGACCAATTATGCCACAATAATAGCTTTCATACCTGAAATCAATCCAAATTGGCTGCTTTGCTATGCGAATAAGATGCCCTGTTTTCAATGGTTCTTTCAAGTTTATTTCTACACGAACTTTACCAGTTCTAACAGTTACTCCCTCTGTAGTTTGCAGCTTGACAGCAAGCACCTTACCAACATTTTTCACAGCTCTGGAAATCATAGTTTCGGAGTACCATTCAAGCGGCAAACCATATATTTGTACCCAAAATGCATAGGTTGAAAAATCATAACAGTGCAATGGCGTATTCGGTATCCATGGTTTAAAAATGACCAAATTGCCGGAAAAGAGCCAAGGTCCACCCTCTTGTACCCTTTGTTTCTCATCTTCCAATGCAAACTTAGCAATGTAAATGTCCCCCTCACGTTGGGTAATTTCAACTCGATCTGTTTTCCATGCCCTCTTTAATGTATTCTCAAAAGCCTGTATATTTATAGAAGGGTTGGAGTGGATTTTACCTACCAGAGTTAACTTGCATTCTTCGACCTTTTCCATAGGTGGCATGTCGTCCCATTCTTCAATCTCTTGCTGGTGCCACAATTGATCCATTCGGTGACATAGGTAGGGGTGAGCGTGGTTCCCGGGTAGAACCAGGAACCGGGGAACCGAACCGGAGGTTTCGGTTCCCGATTCCCCTTTTTTGGGAACCGGAATCGAAACCGGCACCGGGAACTGGAACCGGTCCGGTTAGGGCTAAAAAAAAACCCCCAAATCAGTTTTCACTTTCAGTTTCACACGACACCACAGTTCTCTCTTCGCCTGTCTCCACCCGTTCTCCGCCTCTGTTCGACACCACCGCCGCTCACCCTCGACACCACCGCCGGTGACCTCTGGCTTGCTCACCTCCGCTCGACGCCACCGCCGGTGACCTCTGGCTTGCTGACCTTTGCTTGACGCGACAGCCGCTCGAGGAAGATTCAACCGAAATGTCAATTTCACGTTAACTCCCAGCCCCACATGAACCCTAGAATTTGGGGCTTTCCGATTCCGTCGATGCGAGCATGGCGAAAAGCGTCGCCAGCGTGAGCAAAGAGGATGAACCGAGCATTGCTCCTGTGCCGAACAGATGGTACGACATTAGCCTCGGCCCTTCCTTCGGACACCACCACACGTCTTCCAAGTTCTGCACTTTACAATGTATGTATGGCGTCGAATTCTCCAAATTTTCCTCGTGCTTGTCTGTAAATTTTTCGTGTTTCCATGGGAAGAAAGCGAATGCAGCCATCTGTTTTTCCTCCTGGGTATGTCTGTTCTGGTGGCGTAGCACGCTGAAATGGCAACAAGATGCGAAGTTTGTGTGAATGTCGAGTGGAAGAGGAACCAACCGAACTTGCCGATGGGTAATTCAGTTGCAGAATATGATTTTACCGCTCTCCGCTCTAGAGACGCTGAACTAGTGGCGGAAAGACACTGAACTAGTGGCGAAAAAGACCGAGCTTGCATGCTCTCTGGTCTTCAAGTGATGGGGTCTCCTTATCTAAGTAGAACTAGCTGTTTACTGCAAGGCTGTTTTAAGTTGTTAGATCCTCTACCTCCCAAGTGTTGTTTGGATGCGGGGATCGTGCAATAGTATTATTGTTAGCTTGATTAGTTGTTTGACTTGGATGGTACGTGATGTGCAGGTGAATTTAAGCCGGCTTCTGTTGATAAGAGCCAACCTGGATTGCTTTGCAAGAAGAGGGACCACCGGGTCTCTGTGGAGTTTCAGAACAACCAACATGGGAAGCCTAAGGTGGTCTTTGATGCTTTAGAATCTGCCCTTAATTTGAAGTTTAAAGACAGAGGCCTCTTGATAGAAGCTATTACTCATGCTTCACGACCATCTTCTGGAGTCTCTTGCTACCAGCGCTTAGAGTTTGTTGGTGATGCAGTTCTGGATCATCTTATTACAAGACATTTGTTCTTCACTTATACTGATCTTCCACCTGGCCACTTGACTGATTTACGAGCTGCTGCTGTAAACAATGAGAACTTTGCACATGTCACGGTTAAACACAAGCTCCATTTACACCTTCGGCATGGGTCCAGTGCCTTGGAGAAGCAGGTTTTTCATTTCTTTCTTTCTTGCTCGTGACATTGTATCATCATTAAATTTCTATTGTGGTTGTTTGATACATAACATGACATGTAAACAATATTGTTTGACTTGTCTATGAGGGTAATGACTATTAGGTCTTTTGGCTTTTTATTCCGGATTAGGGATTTCATAAAGGAAGTTCAGGATGAATTGTCGAAGCCAAGTTTTAACTCTTTTGGTTTAGGGGATTGTAAAGCACCAAAAGTCCTTGGCGATATTGTTGAATCCATTGCTGGTGCTATATTCCTTGATAGTGGACATGATATTGATGTTGTGTGGAAGTTTAGTTCGATTTGGTTGACCTATGGGCATTCTTTTTTCAATATGCCCTCTTGGAAAACAAAAAAAAAAGAGGATAAATGGGGAAAAAAAAAGTTCTTGATAAACAGTCAACTTCGTTTTTTTTTTCTGTTGAAAGTGTGAATACATAGAGTATCTAGAGTACTGAATTGTCTTTTTCTTTTACAGGTTTTTCAGCCCTTGTTGCATCCCATGGTCACTCCAGATAGACTCCCAATGACAAGTTTGTTTATTATTGCCGCACTCATTTCTTTTTTTTTAACTAAAAAAAAAAAGGAACCTGTTGGAACCTGGAACCGACCCCGGAACCTGTGACAAGGTAGGTTCCAGGTTCTTGGTTCTGACGGGTAGGTTCCAGGTTCCAAGCGGAACCTGTAAGGAACTGGGAACCGCTCACCCCTAGACATAGGGCAGTAAGTCGAGGGTCTTATGGCTTGTCGAAGTGGGCCATCTGGGCAAAGTTCCATTAATATGGAAAGACAATCTAAATGGCAGGTAGTTCAGATTCGAGCTAGCTAGCGAAATTTGAGTCCATGCATGAACTGAAAAGGGGTATCGTCAAGCAGGAAAGAACCGAAATAGCTGACAAGCTGAGGGGATGAAGGTCGCATCAAGTATCTGTAGTACGACGCGGTTCCGAAGAAGGCAAAGGCAGAAGTAGAAGAAACGGAAAGAGAGAGAGACGGGTTTTGTGGGGTGTACAAGTGAATAACCTACCGAAGAGAATTGGTACAATTGGCCATCCAAGGCAGCGAAGAGGAACACAAATAGGTGGGATTTGCCAAGAAAGGGCGGTGATCAAGTGAATTGGGTAATTAGGGCTTCAGGAACAGTGAACTACCATGGCGGTAGGGGAGCGCTCTGCATATCGAGAGAAGAAGTTCAGATAAATTGGGTGGTCCTAGTTGAAAAAGCCCAAAAGATGTTAATTGAACATGAAAAAAATCATCAAAGGTTCTTATTTGCTGGAGAACGAGAGTTATGCAAGATTATTTTACAAGGGGATTCAAGGCATATACTAGCTTGGCTCATTGTTATAGAGATAATGGTCCGCTTCTTTAAATTCATTGTGCAATTCATGTAGTGATTAATAGACAAAAAACAAATGATGGTATACACTTTTATGTACTTAAATCGCGGAAAAGTATAAAAAAAAAAGTTCTAAACCTATGACATTGGTACTAATTTAGCTCAAAACCTTTCACTTTAATAAATTTAGTCATAAAAAATATTTTCATATTGGTATCAATTCAGTTTATTAATCAATTTATGTTGGACATCCTTGATGTAGACTTTGGATGTCTACATGGCATGAATGGCATGATTGACACTAACATGGAAATTTTAATTATTTTTTTCTTATATTTTTTTCATTTTTCCTTTCTTTTTTGAATTCCCCTTTTCTTTTTGCTTCTGGTTGGCCATAGGCCATAGCAGGTGAGGGTCGGCCACGCTTGGGTGAGAGCAAGCACTAGCAAGGCAAACCCTCACCTAGGCGAGGGTGAGGGTTGGCCTCACATAGGCCCTCACCCAAGCATGACCCAAAAAGGCTAGCCTTGCCAATCACCAATAAAAAGAAAAGGGAAAGAAAAAAAATTAAAAAATTAAAAATAAATATAAAGGAAAAAAAATATTAAAATATTATTTAAAAAGTCCACACCAACATCAGTCATGTCAAGTAATATGGCCGATGTCTGCATCAACAATTTCCAGATTAAATTGCTCAGATGGATTGAATTGATGCCAATGCGAAAGGTTTAGGACTAGATTAGCTCAATTGAAAATTTTAAAACCGATTTGGTACAAGTATAATATACTTATGACTTTTATGATACTTTTCCCCAATATGTCATCTCTATTGAGAAAGTGTCTGAATTCAATGTTATGTAGATCTTGATAAATACAAAAAGTGTTTACATTTTAGGTAATATTCACATTGGGAGGATTCTTACTGAGAAAAGAACTACATGAACAAGTCTAGAAAAATGGAGAAGTTACATTGACTTGGAAGTATCAAGATTTGATGTTTACAATATATTTATGATTATTTTTGAATTTCTTGGCAAGAACAGTTGATCATATCCAAGAAGCAAGAAACAATGAACTACATGAATATATGCAAAGTAACTATGTGAAAATCAGCATGGCTACTCGATGAATATTAGCAAGGAAATTAAGTTGGACATTATCAGGGTTTACACTTGAATATCGGTAAGGATCTAAATATCATTAAAGTACCGTGATGGCTGAATATTAGTAGCGCACCTATTCTACCTATGACAAAACACTTGCTATTAACTACAAGTTATTATCTTGAAATATTTTATCTCATAGCTTTACAGCTTGTGATCGGGCATGGATTCCAATTTTAGAAGATATTGATTGACTTCAAACTTAAAGATCATCTTTGCAACATATTTAATCATGCAAGATATCTTACTTGATTGGCAATCATCCCAAAGGCAAGATTCTTTCCTTAGCTGAAGCAATCCACTTATGTAAACCAAGATTTGTTTGTGTGGCTCATCAAATCGACAAAATCTCTGGCCACAAACCTTAACAGCTACTTTAATCTTCTCAACAATCAATCCATGGCTAGTAAAGAGATGGATCCTCTTAAAGATTGTCCAAATGGAAAGTTCTAGATGATGAGGAGTATAAAAAAAGGCCAAGGAGTCGAAGAGAGAGATAAATCAAGGGGCCAAATTTCAAATTCTGAGAGAGCTTCACATATTCTCATTTGTCTTTCATAAGCATTCAATTGAGAAGTATTGGCAAAGTGATAGTTTGCTTTTAGGTGTGAGATAGTGAGTCATATCAATTTGTGTATCAACAATTTTTACTTTGAGGAAAAGTGCTTAAGTTCAAGCAAAACTTGCTACTCTAATTTCTCATTTATTAGTAAAATCCAACCAATAGGTTGTTAGCATAAGGAGAATGGATATATGTTTACACTAAGCTAAACCACTATAAGGCTCTATATGCAAAGTTTTTTATCCCTCTACTCATATTTATTTATTGCTTGATAGAACATTGTGCTCGATAACTTGAATTTTACAAGAATTTGATCATATTCATTTTTTATTTTACTTGCTCCTCATCATATTCATGTTGACACTTAATTTCCATAATAACTAGTTAGGATTTGTTAAAATCACCTTTTTGCCTTCCCCCTCTACATGATATTGTTAGCCTATCTTAACCTCATCATCATTTGTGAACCTTTACATCTTAAGATATTCATACAAGGCTCAATGAGATGATCAAGAGAAAATCTCTTCCCAAGGGGGAAAATTAACGAAAAAGTCCTAAATATGTTGTATTTATGCCAATTTAAGCCTAAACATCTCGATTGTGTTAGTTGAGTCCGTCTGACCAATTTTAGTTAGAAATTATTTATGTAGACACCGGCTTCTCACATGGCACAGTCAATACTAACGTAGACAATCTTTATTAATATTTTTAGAAAAATCTAAGTTCTTTTCTTTTCTTTTTTATCTTTTTTTCTTTTCCTTTTTATCTTCCAATCCTAACTACGGTCGCTAAACACTGGGAGAGAGCAGTGTGATCCTTGCCCAATTTGCAGCCTTCACTAGTTGCGGGCGAAAGTTGCGACCCTCATCTAGACCTGGTGTCACACCCCAATCCTCCGAGCACGTGCCCATCCCTCTCCTGTCGATTAAATAGTGACGTCTAAGAACGCATCGCCGACCCATTCATTTTAGTGCACATGCAGAAGTGAATAATTAATCCCCAGACAACAACAAAATGGGATAGAAAAGTAGGGCCATAATTTTTAAAACCAACAACACACTTATATATACATAACATAACTAGTCATGTCATATATAATACAAGCTGATATATAGATGCAAGGTCTACAAAACAAGGGGGGCTCAAAGAACTACAGATCTTCCTCTTCATCCTCATCCTCATTGGAGCCTTCAGCGGAATACACCGATGACTCAGGTTCCGACAAGTTGGGGTCCCGATCCACCACCGAACCACCTCGAGGGTCAGTCGTACCCTTTCCAAAAGCAACTTCCAGCACATAAAAAGGAACCTTGGACTCCGGTATGGGTCCTTCTCTCTGACCATTTCGCTCCTGGCAATACCATGATTTGTATTGATGGGGCACTTTTTTGGGTAGTCCCACATCGACTCAAACCACGGATTTCACTAACTCATATACCCATCCCCTTGGGTCTCCATGAAGCGAGATGAAGCACTTCTGTTCTGTAACCTTCTTTGGTTGTCCAAAATACTCGAGAGGAGCTGCCATCTATGGGCCTGAAAATGTTATCTCACAACGAGATGAGACGACGTCTCAGCGAGTTCACCCCCTAAGACCTAACTAGGAAGAAAATATGCCCCAAGGGCTGCCTAAGCACAAACACGAGTCAGAGGACTTACCTTTGCCTCAGTTCCTTTCTACAAGTCAATATAATTCAAAAAAATATACATCCAATCATTTCAACTAATCAGATCAAACCATCAATCAATTGACTCAATCGATTCCAGGTCATCAAGACCATCTCCCAGTCATCTCAATCAATACTATCTATAAAGTCCGATCTTATCCAGGACTGCTCACTCTAAGCTGATAATAGATAGTATAGCTCATACTAAGCTGATATATAGTATACTGCTCGCACTAAGCTAACATATCGAGGCCCGCAGATTCATATAGTATACTAATAATGCTCACCAGAAGCTGCTAAGATATATTGCTCGCACTAAGCTGACATATCGAGACTCGCAGGCTGATATAGTATATCGGTATACTGCTCGCTCTAAGCTGACATATCGAGCCCGCAGACTAATATAGTATACCATCCTGATCATCTAACCATTTCACCATTTCACCATTTTTATCATTCCCAATAAAAATAATCGTGTGTAGGTACACGGTCGGCCTTAGCCAAAATACGATATTTTCCCCTTTTAAAATCCCACTGATTTCAATATCAACAAATCCATTTTCGACTTTGTAAACCAACACCCGATGATTTTCTAATTAATTATTGAAATATTAAATTTTGGGATAATTTCCCAAAATTATAAATCACACTCAATTTGCACAAAATAGCAGTCAATTAAATAAACCAACCACACCATTGCACTCAGCACGAAATTCCGATCACCGACTATCCCGGTCTAATTTCCCGAAAATAATTAATTAAATAATTACGGAAATTAATTATTAAATACCAAAAATAGTAACTTAGGCTGGAAAAGCCTAATTAAAAGAAAGACGGGCTCGAAAAATTTCCGATCCACTCTAGATAAATACTAGAGCTTGTCTAGGCTCTAATTACACTACTCTAACCACCTAACATGCAATATCGAACTATTAAATCGCTAATTTATTCTAACTATCCACCTAAACCATACTTAACTTAAACTAATCAACCCTTAAGCATAATTAACTTTCCTAAGCATGGATTAGTGAGTAAACTTACTTGATTAACGATCCGCTCATACCACAACAATGGGGACGAGGAAAGGATCAACAAACTCTGAAACGAGTGCGCCTTTCGAGGTCCAAAAGGCCACCAAAAATGAGCCAAATAGTGGTTGGAAACCCAGAAGCTTTAGTCTCTGCTCGGTGGTCGAAGAAGCTGCTCCGGTGGCTAACTAAGGTAGAAACGGCGACAGCAGCTGGCGGAGGGGCTGCAACGAGCTTAGCGGAGCTCGGCGGGCTTCCAGGCGGCTCCTATGATGGCGAGGCGAGCTCGAACAACTCTGGGGATGGCCTGGGGTCACGGCAGAGGTGGAACGACGGCCAAGGACGCACGAGTCTGGCGCGCAAGCAGGCGGACGACGAACGGGCTCCGGGGCGCGACAATGGCGTGCTGGCAATCCGACGAGGCAGCTCAGTGGAGGAGGGGGTTGCTGGTTCGGTGCTCTGGAAATTTTGGAACTTCTTGGCCTCAAATGGAAAGGGGCTTGACAGCAGCAAGAAGGAAGGGGACCGGCTGGGCTAGAGCGGGCCACCATGTCTCCTCTCTATCTCTTTGGTCCCCTTAGTGAGGTCCACCATGCAGCTGGCTTCCACAACAACTTTTCCAGCAGCCTAGTCTTCTTCTAGAAGCCTTGCAGTGGTCCAAATGTTGAGTCTAAGGGGGAGCTACGAATTTTGATTGGAATTTCCCCAAATTGGACTTCAATTCCTCCTTGAATCAACTCAATTTGGCTTCTAAAAATTCAACCGTCGAGTCCTCGATCAACTTGGCATTTTTCCTCACCAATAGAACCTACCTGCATCCCAATTTCGTGATAAAAAATAGTCCTTAGAATTTCCCGATCGAAAATGGCCCTATACCGACTTTTTCTGCCAAAATCTTGTTTTGCAAAAAAATCTTTAGAGGATGAGTCGACGTTCCTAAAATAACTTGTGACATGACCGAACTTTCAATTTCTAAAATCGGATTCAAATTCGCGGTTAATTTCGATATGGCGCGATTTTAGCGTGACCTAAGCTACCAAGTAGCTTTCAGAAATTTTTAGTGCAAATGACTCATGGTCAATTTTTTTCAAGGCACAATGAACCTCTTCGACACATTGGCGACTCTCGGTGGTCGTGAAAATCTCGAGATTTCAAATACGGACACGGGGTACCAAAATGATAGAAAAATCAATTTAGTGCCGGTCGACGAGAATTTTGTAATTTAATGGAATCACTTACATTTAGCCACACATCTCTATCGAACCGACCTATCTCTGATCTCTAATCAACTTTTAATTGTGTCGTAATGATCTTTGCAGATGAGCACGGTCGAGCAATCGATTCCTGGTCGAATTCTCAAGTCTATTACATTAAAATCTCTTAATGGCTTCCCTAGATAGTCTAGTTATCTTAAGAGTGATCAGCTCTGAGAACAACACTATAGGCACGTCAATGAAAGGCCCGATTTATTTAATTGAAAACATAATCGAAATTCCAAGATGTCACACCTGACGAGGGCTTTATGGCCCTCGCCTAGTGGATGGTGAGGGTCCCTAGACCTTGCCTATGGTTGATGAGGGTTGGCCGACCCTTCCCTGTGACCGGTGAGGATGGTTGAAGACCCTCGCCAAACTTGTAGACAAAGAAGGAAAAGAAATAATTAAATAATTAAAAATTCTTTTTTGTAAAAAAAAATATACAGATTTGTCAATGTCAACGCTTACCATTACACGTGACACACTGGCATCCACTCAATGATTTCCGACTAAATGAACTAAATTAGCAAAATTTGAAAATGTTTTAGATTCAATTAATATAATTGAAAATTTTAGGATCGAATGAGCATATGTGCAATAGATTTATGACTTTTTAAGTAATTTTTCCCTTCTCTAAGTATTTCCTAAACCATCTTGGTAACATCAATCTATAACACATAGCTAGAGCTAGGATGAAGCTTATAACTAGTTAGCTTATAATTTATCTTCATGAGATTAACTCCATGATTACTGCAAAGCTAGATAGCCTGTCTTGATGAGGTCAAGGTAAAACAGCAATATTGATGAGTAAATCATAAATCAAGCCCAAATTCAATTGAGAAGTTTATCCGTCTTCTAAGGGTGTGTCTATTTCAGGCAAAAAATCGCTTCAAGTACCATAAGTTGGCAAAAAGAGACACTTAAGTGCCAAAACTTACGAAAATGACACTTAAGTACCACGATCGGAAAGAAATGAATCACTTAAGTGCCACTCTGGCCAAAACGCTAACGTGTCAATTTTCCGGCGAAGCGAGTACAAAACGGTGTCGTTTTGCACGCTAACGTGGCCAGACAATGCAAAAACGACATCGTTTTGGTGCTGACGTGGTAAAAAATTTAATATAAAAATTAATTAGATTTAATTTAAAACTAAATTTATTTAAAACATTTAAAAATACAAATAAAAATATTAAAAAATTAAAAAAATTAAAAAAATTAAAAAAAAAAAAAAAGAAGGACGCCACAGGTGAGGGCTAAGCCCTCAACTGCCGCCATCTCCCCGCCGCCAAGAAGGGCTAGCGACGGAGGAGGGGGTGGGCCGCCGGGCCCTAGCAAGGGCTCGGCAACCCCAGCCAACCCTCCCCCCACCGTCGCCCACCCTTCCCAACGGCGGGGAGGTGGCGGCGGCTGAGCCCTCAGCCGCCTCCCTTTTTTTATTAAAATTTTTTTAATATTTGTATTTGTATTTTTAAATGTTTTAAATAAATTTAGTTTTAAATTAAATTTTATATTAAATTTGTCGCCACGTCAGCACCAAAACGACGTTGTTTTGTACTCACTTCGCCTAAAATTTGACACGTCAGCATTTTGGCCGGATTTTGGCTGGAGTGGCACAAGTGATCTATTTCTTTTGGCTGGAGTGGCATTTAAGTAATCTATTTCTCTCCAATTTTGGCACTTAAGTGTCACTTTCATAAGTTTTGGCACTTAAGTGTGCATTTGTGCCAACTTTTGTGCCAACTTATGACACTCTAGGGGTCCACGGGTCGTTTATTTCACGGAAAATACATGATTTGAAAAATATTTTCATAGAAAAGATCGTTTGTATGATTTATAAAAATTGAATAAATGAAGAATATTTTTATCATACATGAAAATATTTAAATATGAATGTTCTTCGTTTCACGGAAAATGAGCCATTTCCGGAAAATATTTTCCTAAAAGTCATTTTCCATGAAAATGACAATATTTTATGGTATTCAGCTAAAACTCAAAAATATTTCAAAAAATACTTTACAGTGTTTGATAAGGAAAATATTTTCCGCTCACTAGATTGGCGAGCGCAAGCGTCAAGCTCGAGGCTCGCTAGATGACGAGTGCGAGTTTGAGATCGACGAGCTTGAGGTTCACTTGGTCTGACGACTAGCCAAGAAAGAAGAAGATGGGAAACCAAAAAAAAAAAAGAAAACAAAAAGAAAAGAAAAAGAAAAAGGAAAAGGAAAAGGAAAGAAAAAGGAAATTAAAAATAATTCAAATTTAAAAAATAAAAAGAAAATTTAAAAATAATTCGAATGAAAAAGGAAAAGAAGAAAAATAAAGGGGAGGAGGAAGTCAGAATTTGTAGAAGTGTGAGATAAAAGAGATCAAGTGAGAAAAATATTTTCCACTTTTCAAAAGTAGAAAACATTTTCCCCTACTTTAGAAGACTTTTTTCCTTTGATGGAAAACATTTTCCTCAAGGAATTCATTTTACATTAAACAAACGCCGGAAAATCCGAAAAACGTTTTCCCGAAAATTATTTTCTGCGAAACGAACGGACCCTAAATAGTTGTCAGTAATAAAAATACTTTTCACCAACTAATTATTTCAAGCAATTGAAATGATCATATTTAAGAAAAATAAATTTTCCAACCATGCATTTTCCTTCAAAAACTCAAACTTAGTTATATATTTTTTTGGTGTACTTATCAATTGGGTTGGTCTAATTCCCTTTAATTCGTAGTAAGGGCATGCCTTGTCCCTTTGGTTAGGGTTGTTTACATTGGATTATTATTTGAATTGTGTGTCAACTCTTTCGATAAAACTAGTTTAGAATCGTCCCACATATTTCTGTAGCAAAATTTCAATCTCTCTTGCACCATATTGCCCTTAATCACGTCCAAAGTCTTAGCGGTTCTAATGACACGTGCTTCATCCACGTTCCTATGACGTATCATTCTCAGATAATAAACGAAATCAATGAAATTCAATTATTAAATTTATATGTCGTTTTTTCGCTTAAATTTGATTGTCATGGTAATCAAATTTTGATACACCCAAATAGTGTAAAGACTAATGATAGCAATAATAAAATAGCTAATCTCCTAAGAAACTTCCAACTTTAGGTCCAATTTTAATATTATCTCGAATTTTTTATGTAAAAAAAAAATCAATTTTCACTATAATCTCAAATGAACCCACGCATCCAAAACTTGTCACCAATTTTTCAAAATTATCAATATTATGATTAGTTAAAGGTTCATTATTAGAACATATATCGTCAATAACACATTTACCTTTGTATGGAACAACGGCGGACTTCTAATATTGATAATTTTGAAGAAACTAGTAGGGATTTTTGAAACTAGAGTGAAAGTTGATAATTTTTTTGGATAAAAAATTCAGGACATAAGTAATATTGAATTTGAATAATGATTTTTTAAGGAATAAGACCTAGAAAGTATATAAAAGAAAAGTCTAATGGAACCCTAATGATTAGACCCCTTTTTACCGCCTCCAGTCGAAGTTATGATAAGAAAATTAATAAAAATAGTTGGCTAGATAGAGTTGTTGTCTGTTGTTTGGCGTACTACGGAAGAGTAGGTGACGAAAAAATAAGTTGATTATTACTATTATTCTGCATGAAATCTTGTGTATGCAACGAATGAAGCCTTGTTCATTCAATTCCATCCATCCTGTTGTCCTTCTAGAGGGAGGTTAAAGTCCCAAGACGATTCTTTTCTCCTTGCCTAATTCTGATTAACCGTGAACTCATTCTTTCATCCTTCATCAGCAAGATGAACAGTAATTAATATTCAATGCAAGGGTACAAAAATGGTACAATGAACACACGAGAGAAGTCAACAAGACATTAATGAAGCTTCCAATCGGTTTCCATGGAGGTAGTTGTGTTTCACAAATCAACACTTTTATGGATGATAGGAACACCATCCTCGGCTGAATTCACCATGCCCTTGTCCTAACTTGACTTGTCTATGGTCTTATGCATGTAGAACAGTTCATTAGTGCCCGTACCAAGTGGTCCACAACATGTCGCATATCAATACTTAAGAGTTTAGTGGCTAAATGGAGGCGGGCTTAATTATATACATGATTAAGAATAAGCCCCATCCTAGCTATAGCTAATTATTGGTCACGTCAATGCCAAGATGGTTTAGTTAACGTGTTTTTTTTTGTGGGGGGGGAGAGAGAGAGAGAGAGAGAGAGAGAGCCGCCTGGTCTCGGATGAGATAAAATCATGAAAAGTTAGGCAAGCACGTGTCTTCTCTAAGATTTCAAGGTAGAAACATGTTGGGCAGAGAGAGGGCCTCGTGTTTGAACTATTCGTCATTCCCGGTACATAAAAGAAGAAAAAGGAGTAAATGAATGGGGCATGGCCTTGACTATTACTCTCTTTCCTCTCTTGCTTTGCTTGCACGCTCAATAGGAGATCAAGATCCATGCAAGACTAAACAATACCTATTTAAGTCAAATTTGTCAAAAAATATTGATGACAACCCATTCGAACCTCATCATCCAAACTTTTTATTAAGTTAATTTGAAACATTATTTTGGCAATGCAATTCTTCTTATTTTTACCACAATCCCAGTGTTAAAATTGTAAACTCAAAAACAATATAAGGGGTGCGGGGCACCCATCCATAGCACAACAAGAACCCTTTCTCTAGCCAAAATGGCCAAGATGGACTCTCTCATTTCCACTCTTCTAGTGGTACTAGTCTCTTTTAGCTTGCCCTTAGAATATTCAGCAAACTACGGTTACTATTCTCCTCCACCTCCCAAGAAATCTCCTCTCCCACCATCCCGTCGCCTCCAACTCATCCCTATCACTACAAATCACAACCTCCTCTGGTGCACTCCCCGCCTCCGCCGGTCCACAAGTTATTGAGAAAACTCCTTTTAGGTCTTGAAATTGATAAAACTTCCTGGTTCTGTTGTCTATCTTTAGAACAGATTGTTAATAAGTTGCTTCTTAGGAACTTTCGAAGACCTCTGTCAAAGTCTATTCTTTTCTAGAAACATATCACACTCTGACGAACCCAAAATGAGATAGTGTCCAGAACGAGAAAGAGTCCAGACCTAGACTTAACGAGTTTGCGACACAAATCTAGATTGAACTTATTTTGAAATTATTCTACATCGTCTAGTTTTCTAGTAAAGGATTTTACTTTCCATCTATACAAATATTGATTGAATCAATCACAAAATGATGAAATAAATTTTGAAAATAAGTTCCTTTTTGGGAAGCAACACTTATGAAAACCAAGATTTTGATTGTATGAATGATCAAAATCAAGTGGAATTCAATTCCTGACTTCAACGACCACAAGATCCCTTTAAAAGATTCTGTCCAACGGTTTGAATGAAAGAAATTGCTCCAGAAAATGTCAATGGCTAGTGTGGCATAGAGGAGTATTTAAAGGACGTTATTCAGTCAAGAAGAATTGGGATGTGAATCTGAAATTCCAAAGTCAAACTATTCTCAAATACTTGTCTTTGTCTGTGAGCATTACAAATTATGATCAAGAGAAGAAAAAAAAACACAAAAGAGTATCTTAGCGAGCTAGAGAAATCTACCACTGAGTATTTACACTCATTAGTTGTAATCTTCTATTGATCATATAGTGAAATCCAACCAGTATACTATTAGCTTGGGAGAGTGAACGTATGTTTGATCTAAGTCGAACCACTATAAAATTCGTGTGTAATTTTCCCTTCCTTTAACTCTATTTATTTTAAAGTCCATTGCACACTTACAGTTTTAGAAGTCTGGTGATTCATAAATCTGTTTGTTTCTATTTTTCATTGAGACTTTACTTGAAATTTATTCTTATTGAACAATTGTTTACAATCTATTCACCTCCCCTCTAGGGGTTTTTACTAGTTACATCAATTGGTATCAAAGCCTTGTACTCGTCTTATTTGAGTGTTTTACTTTTGAGCTAAAAGATCTTCTATGGCTAGTGTCTTGGCACCACGGCTCGTGAAAGGGCAGAGTAACATCAAACCACCTTATTTCAATGGAAATAAATATAATGTTTGGAAAAACAAAATGAAGGCATTCCTAAGATCCAAAGATCCTCCGAAATTGGATGTTTTGGAAAGATGAATCAATCCAAATGCTACTTCTACTTCTAGAAAGAAGAAAGAAGTTCTAGAGAAAAATGCTGAAGAATTTGATCAAGCAGAAATTACCAAGAAATAGGCTCTTGATGCAAAAGTTATTTACTCCTTATATTGTGCATTGTTTCCTACTGAATATAATAAAATTTCTTCATGTGAAACGACTAAAGAAGTCTGAGATAGACTTTATGTCACTTATGAAGGAACAGAGCGTGTAAATGAGACAAAAGTGAACATCCTACTTGGCCAATATGAGTCTTTCAAGATGAAGCCTAAAGAATCTATTTGAGATATGTTTAGTCGATTTACAGAAATTGTGAACAGTCTGGCATATCAAAGATAGCTAATTTCTGCTCCAATGGTCAACAAGTTTTTGCGAGGACTTGTTGAAAAGCTGTTCTAGCATTCCCTACTCGGTTGACTAGGGCAACAAACGGGAAATACGGGGAGAGTATTATTAAGGCTAAAGGATACATGTATACTCTCAGACCATTCTGAGCCGAATGGTGTAAAAGCCAATGTCCGCACTTGGTAATTAATAAAGCTTCACTCTCAAATGAAAAACACTTGGAACAACTCTTACAGAGGAAAATACGCTGGCAACTTAGGTTGTGGGTACTCAGTTGGCGCCAGCAGAGGTGGTGAGTAGCTTCTTGGCAACTTCTGCGATGTCTGCAAACCGCTTGACCGAGATGATGGAGACATCAACGGAACCATCATCGGGGACTTCATACTCGATGGTGGACTTGATGACGCACGACTCCTCCTCTTCCTTACCTATCACTTCTAATCGCACTCGATACAATGAAAATCCCATATCCCGGAGCCCTCCTTCAATCATCTCGGTTTCTTTGACATGGCCTGATCAACCTTTGTGAACTTCTCTTTATGGGAGAAACCTGTCGGGATTTATGAAGATCGATGATGGGCGTGTGGTCGATGATCATCGTCTCACTAGAATAGCTAGCTATTCACACACACGATCACGTACCTCCAGCAAGTACGAGCTTGATGACTGTGCCGACACCGCCATCACCTTCCAAGATGTCGACCTGGAGGAAAGTATCACGGAGATGCTCCTTGACCATCAGGGCCAGCTTGATGGTGCCATACAGCTCCCATGCTTTGCTTGCTCCCACCTTCACTTCTGCCTCGTGCGACAACTGCCCAAACATCTCTCTCTCTCTCTCTCTCTCTCTCTCTCTCTCTCTCTCTCTCTCTCTCTCTCTCTAAATGACGTTTGTTATATGTTTGTTGGGGAAGTTCGATCGACGTTATGTGTGGGTAGGAGTGTGATATATATTTATAGAGATATGATGACTAATATCATGTTCAATGAATTATTGTCCTTTTCACGCTCAAGGCCAAAGGAGGAATCCGTTGCTTTTGCGTGAATAAGATACCTTCTAAAAAAAAAATTGTTGTTTCCGTTTGTTTATATATGCGTGTGCATATATGGGTCAGGAAATGGGAACAACAGGCGAATTCGTTGATTCGCCGTCGGGAATTAAATATATCAATTAGGTGGGGGCCGATCCTGATGGAACGACTGCTCCTTTGGTTGGCCATGGTAGCACGTTGCGAATCCTCCAAAGAAAGGCTACGAATAAATGTGCGGATAGCAAAAATTGATAATTTTTACACCAAGAAGTAAGCGACCGTGGACATAAAAAATGGTCCAAGTCTTTGACCGTCGATTCAGGCTGGAAAAGAGCAAGCAAAGTGTAATAGAGGTAAAATTTGCCGAGTGTTAAAGGCTCTTAGTTGAATAGTTGTCGCCGGCGGAAATATGAAGGGAAATGACTAAGTCTTGGGGCATGGGTGTCGATAAATAAAGCCCGGTTTAGTCAACAGAGGCCCTCAATTAGCATGACCTATGATGAGTTGAAAACAAGGTGCTTATTTATATTTTAGTGGGGAAGCCAATAATTCCGAATGCAATCACCAAGGTGCAAAGAAGCTAAATCTACAAAATAGATCGAGGGACCACCAATCAATGAAAAACTAGGATTGTAATTCATGAAAGGGACCACCAATTAATGAAAAAACGCCAAATTTATCATTTTAATCTTCTAGTTCACTTTTACATTTTCAGTACCTTCACGTGACTAGACACAATTGTCTCCATCTCAGTACCTTTAATTATCTTATTATTTACGCTTATTGTCCAAAAATCAACAAAGGAACTTTACACCTTGTTTCGATCTGATCATCGATCCATACTTCAAAAGGTATATCGTCGACACTTTTAGACGAAATAGTGACATCTGATTATGTATTTTGTGTTTATCTTTAAAATATAATAGTAATGTCCCGTTTGTATTATAATCATAACGTCGATCAAGAGCCAGTCTATGATGCAGATTGTGGCGGTGGCGCAAACTTTCCTAAAAATGTGTCACGGGTGGGGAAAATAATAGGACCGGATGTCCTTCTCTCGGTTAATTAGATCAAGCTAGGGATAACTCAACGACAGCACAATCCTTTCCTCGCTAAAGTAAGATGGGCTCCTTTGCTTTAATCGGCTCCTCACAGCCCTAGAATAGGGTAGTGACAATTCTAATTTGACTAAATACCAGAAACTAAGTTAGGGTCACTGGAACTTTGGAGAGTCCGAGAGACACGTGAACCAGTCAGTTAATAGTTGACCGCTCTACCACTGAGCTACTGAGGAACAACGGGAGATTTGATTGATCAAAAAGAAGAATCTACTTCAACTGATATGACATTAGGCACGGCCATACATAACATAGAAATCACAGTTGGAAAGAGTAGACAATTAGCTAGAGCAGCGGGTGCTATAGCAAAACTGATTGCAAAAGAGGGGAATATTAAAATTACCTTCTGGGGAGGTTCGTTTGAAAATAAAATTCTCATATCGAATTCAAAGTGCCATGCTATTATTACTTAATATTCCCATTTCATATGGCAAAGGCATAGTCTTTTTTTTTGTTCTTAAAAAACTCATTGGTGCCAAGTGCGAGGGAATGAGCCTATCCTCTCTTCCCTATTCATATTCCTCCAAAAAGATATCAAAACGGATCACTAATCCAAGACCAAAATAATATTTGGAGGACTCTTTGGAGGACTATTTTGACCAAACAAAATATATGGAATTGTCAACAAAGTTGTTTCTTTTTTTCTTTTCTAAAAATCCAAAGAATTCTACTTACTTTATACATTACATAGGTCATCGATTCAGCATTGACTAAGATATAAAAAATAAAAAAAAATAAAAAATAAAAATCCAAGATGTAATGTGGTTCTGAAGGATGAACTAGATATGCACAGTTCCCATAAGATTTCATTCTTGAACAAAAATATATTTTTTGATTTATTTCATCTGTTCCATGACCGGAACAGGGAGGAATACACGTTACACTACGATTTTGAATCAGAAGAGAGATTTCAAGAAAGGGCAAACAATTTTTTTTGTTTTCACAACAGAAAAATTTTAACAATATTTATGTTATTGTTATGAAAGAGTACAAAAAAAAAAAAAAAACTTTGGGATTGCTTAATCAAAGACGAGATAAATATATAAAAAGCAACGGAGCCATCATAGTATTTTTTAATTGCTCCGAAAGGAAGGATGGTAACATTTACCAATCTGAATCAGATAAACCCTTTATCTATATTTTTTCGCTTTCTTCGATGGAAATGGAAGGTAAAGTGAATTCCATTGTATAGCCGTATGCAATGTGCAAAAGATGCTTGTACGGTTGCTCAATTCTATCTTTCTTTTTTTTATTATTCTTTATCTCTTCTCCTCACCTCATCATGCGAGATAGAGCAACCATTTGTTATATTATCAGGGTAATGATACATCAACCTACGAGTTCTTTTTATGAGGTACAAACTGGAGAATTTATCCTAGAAGCAGAAGAACTACTGAAACTGCGTGAAACCATCACAAGAGTTTATGTACAAAGAATGGGCAAACCCTATGGGTTGTATCCGAAAATATGGAAAGGGATGTTTTTATGTCAGCAACAGAAGCCCAAGCTCATGGAATTATTGATCTTGTAGCGATTGAATAAAAAAAATAGCAATAAGTTTAAGCAAATTGCCACTTTGAGAATTTCTCTTCTTACTTATTACCGAGTTTAATAATATTCTATTCATCTTTAATAATATTCTATTCATCTATTAAATAAATAAGTAATTCATAATCATCCTGTTAGGATCGATCTAAACTAGCCCATTTATTATGTATATGATTCAACATGCCAACTATTAAACAACTTATTAGAAACACAAGAAAGCCAATCAAAAATGTCACAAAATCCCCCACTCTTGGGGGGATGTCCTCAACGTCGAGGAACGTGTACTAGGGTGTATGCGCGACTCGTTTAGATCACCATTGGTAGGAAAAAAAAAGGGAAAGAAATTTTCCAATATCAATGATCAGTACTAGGAATGGTATAAAATGGAAGGAAGAAGGTTGTTCACTATCTATATATCGAAAACTAAAAAAAAAAAGATATATTAAATTCTTCTATTGTATATGAAATTTATGGTTTCCGATGAGAAAAAATTTCTCATTGGTAACTTACCAATCCAATTTTTTCAGCATTTTCCTTGGGATTGGTTCTTGTTTGTATATCCTTATTTTATATTCTATCAAACTCCCATTTGTAGTGGCTGCACAGCTGGTTATTTATGTAGGAGCTATAAATGTTTTAATAAAAATAGATTTCAATGCTATTTCTTTTTTCATTTTCCTTAGCTTAGCCAATCTATCATGAAAAGTAAAAAATGGTAAAGTAACCTTGTACTAATTGTTCTCTAAATGTAAGTTTTCTTCTTCAGCATGTAGAAAAGGAACAAATAAATCAATTAAATTTCAGGAGGCTTCATGAAGTGCTTCTTTAGGAGTTAAAACTTCCATTTGTCCATATTTCGAGAAAAAGTATCTTTTGTTTTTCATTTCCATTCCAAACTTGGCTATCTTTATAGAATGTCTCTTGAAAATTGAATTCATCCCTTGTTTTTTCCTTTTCATTCACTCGGATCTCTTCCCTTTCATCTATTTTGTCCGGATCCTTCTTTTCTTCCGAAAAAAGAGAAGGAGAAGGATTGGGGTAAACTAAAAAATGACTATTTTGAAAACGAGTCAATGATGACCCTCCATGGATTCACTTATATGCCGCGGCTAAAGTTGCAAAAATAAGAGCTTGAATACCACTTGTAAATAATCCAAAGAACATGACAGATATAGGAACCACTAAAGGTACTAAATTTTTCTCGAATAAGTTGAAACGATATCACTTATGATACCATATCCAAGCATAATGGGAATATACACCTCTGGATGACCAAAGAACCAAGTAGTTTTGTTGGTTGGTTAATTGGTCACATTTTTTTCATGAAATGGGTTGAATTGGTATTAGTCTAGACCAATAATATGGTTAAAGCTAAATCGTTTGAAGTTTAAATGTAGCATGGTATTCTTTCTACTACTATGTTAATTTAATACATAAGGGTTCAAAATGAATAATTGAAATTTTTCTTCGATAGAGAACACTCATGTCGATGAAATTATTTGAAACCTTTATTGGCAAAAAAAGTCACACTCTTTTTTTTTTTTATCTTAGGCAATGCTGAATTGATAACCTATGTAATGTATAAAGTAAGTAGAATTCTTTGGATTTTTATAAAAGCAAAAAAGAAACAATTTGATTAGCCATTTCATCCCCCATCAAAGTCTACATTGAATCCCTTATGAACTAATGGATGTAAACGAATAGCACGTCCTTCCACTAAAATGGGCTAAATACCAGAAACTAAGTTAAGGTCACTGGACCTTTGGAGAGTCCGAGAGATGCATGAGTCCTATCTCGCCAAGAGTTTTATTCGCAATAGCCTAGCGATCTGTTGGAAAAGTACCAAAAAAGTCATAAATCTATTGCAATGGTACCAATTCAATCCTAAACTTTTCAATTAGACCAATTCAGTTATAAACCTTTAAATATTGGTACCAATTCAGTCCATCTGGCCAATTTTGGCCAGCCAGCGCTGACGTGGACGTCGGCTGGACGCGGACGTGGCAATTTTTATGATTTTATTATTATTATTTTCAATTTTTTTATTAATTTCTTTCTTTCTTCTTTTCTTTTTCCTTTTCTTTTCTCCCTTCTTCCTCCTTGGACTGTTCCGGCAGTAGCCGGCGAACCTCCAGTGAGGCTCGCCAGTCATTGGACGAGGGTCGTGAACCCCTCGCCTGCTGCCGGCAAGGGTCGTGGCCCTCGCCTAGCCTCTCCCAAGGCCACCGACAAGGCAACTTCGCTCGGATCTAGGCGAGGCCATGGCGGCCATCGCCAGGGTGGAGGCAAGGGCCGCTAAGCCCTCGCCATCCGTCAGCGAGGGTCGCGGCCCCCGCTTTGCCTCGCCCAAAGCCACAAGCGACGCGACTTAGCCCAGATTTGGGTGAGGCCAGCCTCACCCTAGCCTTGCCACAAGTGAAGGTGGCCATCACCAGGCCGGCATGCTGGCGATGGCCGCCTTCGCCCGCGACAAGGCTTGGCGAGGGCCACATTGGCCTTGCCGGCCGAGGGCGAGGCCACCTTCGCCCGTGGCAAGGCCAAAGTGAGGCTGGCCTCACCTAAATCTAGGCTAAGCCACCTTGCCCTCAGCCCTAGGCAAGGCCGAGCGAGGGCCACAACCCTCGCCGACGGTTGGCAAGGGCTTAGCGGCCCTCGCCTCCACCCTGGCGATGGCTGCCATGGCCTCGCCAGCCATGGGCAAAGCTACCTCACCGGCAACCCTAGGAGAGGCCAGGTGAGGGCCGCGACCCTCGCCGGCCACCATCGGAACAGTCCAAGGAGGAAGAAGGGAGAAAAGAAAAAAAAAATTAATAAAAAAATTCGAAAAAATAATTTAAAAATCATAAAAATTGCCACGTCCGCGTACGGCCGACATCCACGTCATCGTTGACCGGCCAAAATTGGCTGGATGGACTGTATTAGTACGAATATTAAAAGGTTTAGGATTAAATTTATCCAATTGAAAAGTTAATGACTGAATTGGTACTGATGTAATAGGTTTATGACTTTTTTAATATTTTTCCCAGCGATCTGTTATACCACCCTCAAGGTTCATCTCAGGAAGGTCATGACACTGTCCACATGTGCAAAAATCTGTTGTGTCGTAGTTATATTTTGTTTAATATGATTTTATTATATTCTGAGATACGAGTGATCAGAGTAATAAAGGTTGTTTGTATTTTTAGATGCAATAGGTACGTGAAGACGAAGCATCGTCAAGCATTGTAACTTCTCAAAATTTTCACTATGAATTCCAGTCTTATTGGGGTTGTTAAAGTTGAGAGAGTGAAATAGTCCCACTGGATAGGCCAAATTACTGTACGTTGGATTTTTGCTTCTTCTTCTATCTCTTCCACTCTTACCTTTGTTTAGTAGAAAAATTAATTTCTGTTTAAAAACGCAAATTTTTTTTTTGGTCGGTCCTACGCTAATCCTACTCTATCACTCACTCTCAGACTTTTGCCCTACCTCCTTGTAGGGCGTGGGAGTTGAAACCCACTCTTGAAATGAAATCTTCCCCACCCCAATCCCCCCTGAGAATGTGGGGATTTGAACCCCCCCTGGATAGCACTTTAAGCACCGCCTCCAACACTACTAGCTCAACAAAGTATTTCAAAGCTTTCATCAACAATTAATTCACCCCCTCTTCATTGATGCGGCTTGTCCATATCATATATTTCTCATTTGAGAAATGATTATTTGACAGTTTTTAATCTACTATTAGAATAACTATCAGTTTTTAATCTACTATTAGAATAACCATTAATTCTAGACCATAAAAAATCAAATAATAAATTATTATAAATTGTTATGGGACCCACTCTTTCAAGAAATTTATGGTTCATAACAAACTGTTATTCTCACAGTAACCCCAAAACTTTTATGCTAGCAAAAGACCTTCCCATTTTGTCCTAGCAATAACATTCTCCCCCCCCCCTTCTCACGCACAGACCAAGCCACGACCACTGACCACATTCTTCTTTTGCATCATGGGTCAACTTGGGTATTGAAGAATAAATGCACCTCCTTTGTTCTCCAAGAATTCTAGATGCCTCTAAGCTGCAATTTTTATCTATATTTTTCTTGAAAAGTGAAAAGCTATGAGGCACATTTAGTATTAATGTTATCTCTAGAATTATCTAGGGAACGTAGTGTTCCAGAACTATTTAGGAAGGATCATCTTTTTTTTTCTTATTTGGTTATAAATAGCCAAGAGGTGATCTCACTTTCGCTAGAGTGTGAAAGAAGTCCACCTTAGTGATATTGTAGTGAGTGCCTCTAATAAAGAAACGTGTTTTCTTTACTTGACGTTCCGGTCTTTCTCAACATGTGGTATCAAAGTGGTAGTCAAGGACTCTCAATTAGCAAGATTAGGGGCAATGACACGATCGTCCTTTCCACCTAAAGGATACAACCTTAAACATAACTATAACTCAAACTGATATTAAAATATGTACATTCATTTATATATATTTGATGAACAATTGCTTGATTACAATATCAGAGTTTTCTATAGTTCATCAAAAAGAAATAAACACATATTTAACCGACAATGAACTCAAGGTTCATTATAGCTATATCAACTTATATCATAAAACCTCCACTATCCAAAAGTGCTCCTGACAACGAAATACTTATGTTCTACTTGCAGCTCGTTGAAGAAGCTGAGAAGCAACTAAAATGGAAGAAATCAACAAATATAGCCCAATGAGTAATACATATCTTCTAAATAGATTAAGTATCCATTATGTAGGGGCAAGCATGATTCTAGGGTAGAATTTGGAACCGGATCGATGGGAACCTGTCTAATTCTAGGTTTCAAGGTATTCAAGGTTGGTTACAAGTTTTAAAAAATTGGAGAACTTGTTTCAAATAGTAGGTTCCAAGTTCTAAGTAGGTAGAACCTGGAACTAACACCTGAAACAAGTTTTTGTATTTTTCTTGGTCTATGTCTTCACATAATTTTACGATATTCCATGGCATTCGATAATGAGTGTATAATTTGGAACCACTAATCTAATATTTCATTTTATAATTGAGACTTTTACTTTATTAATATTTCATATTCTTTGTGTGACTAAATAAAGATTGTTGTTAGTAGATTGTAGCAACAAATGGCGGTCATTAAAAATGATGATTCAATACAATTGTTCAATTAGTAATATAGGTGGTAGACCTTAGAACTTGTGATCAAGTAGGTTCCAAGTTCTAAGTAATGCATAATAGGTTCTAAATTCCAAAAAATAATGAACCTGTTTCAATGGGTAGATTTCAGGTTCTAGGTGGAACATGTTGAAATCTAAATACCTCTATGTTTATGCCCACATACAAAATCAAACCATAGCTAGCAAATTTCAAGGTCAAAATTTCGATAATAATTACTTTAACATAATATGTCTATAGCATAAATAATAATTTCAATAGATAATATCAAAGCATATACCAATGATCTACCCATTGATTAGTATCATCAAAACGCATAGCAATGGTCCATTCCATTGATCAAACTCATGCTCAGATATATAACCATGATCACACATAAAGTCCCATAACAGGGCAACCAAGATTCTTCCTTGGCTAGATCTTTACCTGTAATGCCATCAGTTGGCCCATAAGAGTATCCAAAACTAATATACCCCTTAATGGGTTCACAATGACATAGATCGTCAATATCAACCCATAACAACATCATACACAATCCATAAAACCAAATCAAAAAATCATTTCATATATTACAATACGTTCCCCTAAATTATTTCAAACTCTATGTCATAAACCAGTTCACAAATCAATATATAACATTTCATAAACCATATTTAAAGTCAAGGACTTCTCATGAGTCTTTCCTAAAAGGTTTCTCAAACCTATTTGCAAGCAATCTGTTTCGACTATAATCCAAAGATAACATTATATTTTCTAATACACAAATGGTAGTAAATGTTTGATCCAATTTATGCAATATAATATATATGCTTGTTCTTAACTCATAACATAGCTAATCCATTTTGTTTTTGAAATATGAGTTTACAATACCAAATAAGAGAAGTACCACTCACCTTGGAAAGTTGAAAGCCAACATATGGTGATTACTTGAGTCAAGGCACTTGAATTCCTAACAATTAATCGAAAAATAATATAAAAAAACCAAGTAAAACAATATTTTAATGAATAACTCGACTATACTACGCCTATTCGTTGATCAAAAGATACCAACGTGCCAATGAAAAAGCTCACCCATAATGGAAATCCATTATTGTCCACTATGCGCAACTCGAGTACTAAATTTGATTGTGCATAACTTCCTCCACCATACTCCATTTTAAACATACTCATAATCAATAAAAAGTTCTTTCAACGTACTACAAGAACATTTACTTGGCCGACCCAAAATCTAGCAAGAAACAAGTGAAGTTCGGCCCCAAAATTACTGTTTGTAATCCATCCAACATAGGTAGCCAAATTCAAATTTTTCATTTCAGGCAAACAGTAAGCTCAAATCGAGATCCATGAAATGTCATAACTTCACAACATCCTAGACTATCATTTCTATAAATATACATAGCCCAACAACTCCTCAATCGAAAGCAACAATTTAGAAATGACCTAAATTCGAAATTCATGCCCTAACTTCAACAATTTCTCTTATTAGACAAATAAGGTTCAAATACTTATTCGGCATTATAAAACGGAGTTAAATCGGCTTTGAATTGTGAACACAACAAGATTTCATTTTCCCTTTCCTTCTTTTCCTCTTTTCTTCTTCATGCGGATGAGCTCTCTCTTTGTTTTTCTTGTTTTCTTCACTGGTTCAACGTGCATTATCTGATGAAGAAGAATGGGCTTGGGCTTGGGCTTGAGAGACATGGGTTGAGTTTTGGACTTAACTGATAATATATTGGGTTGGATTCATGGCTCATATATTGTATCTACCCTCCTTATTAAATATTTTGTCATCAAAATTTAGAAATACTTAATCATTAGACAGATAATGAATCAATGTACACTAAAGTGTTACCATGTCCAAGACCATGGTGTAGGTTGTTTTGAGAATAGGCTTACTTAGTATAGTGGCGGGTATTATAACCAAGTCACGATGGCAAATACCTCAAGTTTGGTGAGTAGCATCGAGAAGCTCAACATCTCCAATTATAATAATTGGAGTATCCATGTCCAATTTTACAAGTTGGGTCAAGACTTGTGGGATATCTTTGATGGCAACAACACTGCACATCCCACAGATTATGATGAGTTGAGAAAGTGGTAGATAAAAAATGGTAAGGCGCTCCACATTCTTATGGTGTTTGTTGAAGATGAGTTGTTACAACAAATCAAGGATGCGAGACCCCTAAGGAGGCTTGGGCTAACTTGGCGGCACTATTTGCAAGAAGGAACAATGCCAAGCTCCAACGTTCAAGGAATGATCTATTTTCAAATAAGACATGTTGTTGAGTCAATACATCATCTTTGTGAAGAAATTTCAAAGTTGCATCCTTATAATACCATCTCCGTGAAATGGTTAAGGAGAGTTATCATTCATGGATTACAATCGGAGCATAATGATATTATTACGGCTGCCCATGGATGGGCAAAAAAATACATAATAGAACCTTCTCCAGTAAAGCAACAAACCATTCTCATTGAAATTAACTAAAACTAACGTTTCACGTTTCAGGTAGAAGCCTTCTCAAAAAAAAAATATATATATATATATATATAGAACATCCAGAATTCTCCAGTGAATCAATCTGTACTTAACAATCTCAAAATAACATACATGAAGACTGAATCGTCTTTGCAAAGCATTTTACATGAAGAACAAGACAAGCGTCCAACAGACGAACAGACATTGTAACGAACTCAACTCCTAATTCAGATCATTAATATGAACGCTTCACAGTAAGCGCTTCAGAGACAATCATTCAAAGCATTTACAACGCGCATATAATAGACGTGCCAGCAGTGAAATTTTCACCAGCTTTTACACAAATACCCTTGAAGTCCTTTGGTATAACATGACAAAGAGATATCAGATGTCAAAAAAAAAAAGAAAAAAGAAAAACAACGACAAATCACCGTTCGTGAAACCAAGGACACAAACGAATTGCTGCAGCAGTTCCGCTCAAGGTGGAGTCTCATATCATTTAGACATATTAACAAACATGTAGTGAGCACATCGGCCAAAAAATCAGATGCAGAAGCATGTCAATGATTTGTCCCCCAATCATCACAAAGGAAACATAGCGAGTTTAAATCACTACTAGATGCTTGGTTACAGACGGTTTACTGACGATCAGCATCTAGAATTCTGGGACTCTGTTTTGCTAAAAACAGGGCATATATTATTCTATTGAATAAAAGATGATTACATGTGACGATTAATGGTCACACCTTAGTAATGAGATTAGAGAAACCTTGTCATGGATCGGGATCTCCAAAAGAAGCAGTGGAGATCACAGGTCGAGTTCTTCGGCAATAGTGACCGAGAATAGGCAGATAGACCTTCCAGTGAGCGGCGGTGGTAATGGCAAAGAACGACAGTCAGGAGTGGTTAATGGCGTCTAAAGAGTGATGGAGAACCAAAGAAGAAGAAAATTCCAATTGAAGTTGATTCCTGAGGGAGGATTTTTGCTGAGCTGCTGGGTGCGTGTGTGGCGCTCTGTTTTGTGACCACTGGAGCGCGCACGTCTGTGGTAACTGATGATGGACGATTAGCGGTAGTGTTGCATCAGTTGAAGGGGATGACTGGCGGCAGGCGATGGAGAGGGAACTGGTTTATGGAGATGGTTCATCGGAGAGAGAGTTTTTGCTGCCCTCTCCATCTCTGTGAATGTGCTGTCGTCTTCCCCCTCCCGAGTGAGCGAACGAGCCATTTGCTTCCAAAGAATCTCAAAATCGTTAATTCTGTCGGTCATCTCTAGATCAATTCCTTCGGTAATTCCCCCACGAGCACCCTTTCAAAATCCTTGGACAGAGAGCAGAGGTCTGGACTGTTTGATGGGCTCATTTAACCGAACGTAAGTGAACCGAAAGTGGGTCTAATTGAACCGGGCTTGTGTGTTTGATGGGTTTGAGAGAATTGGGCCGGTCTGATGACCTTGAGCTTTGTTATTTTATTTTCTCTCCTTTCTTTTCTTATATTTGTGTTTATTTTTTGTTCTTTTTACTAGCACTTAATTTTTATTTTACAGAAATGCATGCAACGGGATTAAGTGTAATGGCATCAATAAGGGTGATTAGTTCCCAATCCAGTCTGATCCCACCCAAGAACCGAACTAGACCAAGAGGATTGGTTCCCCATTTCTAGAACTAAGAACCAAACCACCTAGTCTTTGGACCAAATAGGACCAAATCAACTAGCCTAGTCCGATTCTCAGGTGGTCTAATAGAACCAAATTCACATATCTTGATCGAAAGTTTTGAATTAATTTAATTGCCAATCTATGTCGTAATTCGAAACTATGATTTCATCTCAGATTTGTGAAGAAGACTGAGAGATGATGGGGCTGTGATTGTAGGGCATGCCCAATAAAAATAGAGGATTTGGTGGATTCTTTTCCATGAATAGCAGACTCACAAATTTAAGGAAAGTGTGCATAAGCGAGAGAGGTAAAATTGATGAATCTTTGCAAGGAAAAGAAAGTAAAATAGAGAAAGAAACAAAAGACAAAAAAAGCAAGTTGGATGAATCGATTCAACAATATGAAAGAAACAAAGATTCGGCAATATGAGTTGATGAGCAATAAGTCTAGTTCCCAATTCGAGCGGTTTTTTATGCTCGCCCCTAGGCATCAACACGGTTGCATGGCTTATGGTGCAGAGGCAATAGCGGTCCATTACGATCTATTGCGGTGGAGGGGGAGGAGAGAGGAGGGATGCACAGGATTTATGATTCGAGGTAAAATTTTCTTAAATTTTAAGGGTATCTTGATTCAAGGAATAATTTTGCTTACCTAAATGTAGAGAATCCAAATGTGTTCTAAGGTCACCTTTTTAAACTTCTCCGTTCCCTCTGCTTGAATTAACCTCCCATTCGGAGCAAGCTTCATCCCTTCAGATTCTTCTCGTGATGATCGATCAATTCCCATACTCGAGTCACGTCTCTCTCTCTCTCTCTCTCTCTCTCTCTCTCTCTCTCTCTCTCATGCTCACGGACACAGCGCACGCTTGCATAATTTGTCTGGTATACACCCACGACGCTTTGGACTCCAAAAGGACATGTCCTTTTAGACCAGCAATGAACAAACAGAAGATCTTATCTTGTCTGATGAGGGACCAGTGACTTAAACGTCTCAAACCTCACGAATTTGAGGCAGCGGTTTTGCCAAGATCAGAGGGCCTCGAATCGCCCGAGTGAAAGAAGGCCATCCCACAACAGAAACCACAGAAAAAAGTAGCAACAATAATGATACTCCCTGGTCCCCAGAATAGGCCTTTCTTGTTCTTGTGCCGGGATCTTTCGCTTTCCACCAAGTCTTTGTAGAGCTTTTCTTTTGGTCAATCGCACGCCAACAGTGTGTTGGTTTGTAGGAGGACGTCTGTTCTCTTGTCATCCTTGGCGATACTCATGCACGAAGAAAGCACTTACTCAAGATCCAAAATGGAGATGGGACCTTCTTCTGTTGGTGAAAAGTTTAGGCCTAACGTTCGAGATCTCGGTGAGTTGTCCGAAATGACCAAGTGGGAGTTTTGTGGCGATGAGTGGTACAAGCTCTTGAACGGGTGAAAAGATATGAGATTTGAGTGGTAAAGATTGATTGGAAGCTTTTCAACGAATTGGCTACATCAAGGTTCGGACATTTAATGAAAGAGCTTATTCTTTTGGAAGATATGCCCTTGTACATGGAATTTGTGTACCATCCTTGAACTTAAGTGAAAATCGATGGATACCCCCTTTGCATTTTGTCATACTTGCTGAAATCTAATTTGGTAATAATTGCCTCCAAACTGATTTAATGTGCGTACAATGAAAGGGTTTGATTTTTGTTAAGATGTGATTGATTAAGGATGTTTAGTTTACTTAATAAGATTCTTTCTTTTATTTAGTTTTATTGATCTCTTTTGGCGCCTTTTATTCTATTTTGTCTATTGTCAATCTCAGTGGTCCCTTTTTATCTCTTACTATCATTTTAAGTTGGGATAATTGTCTAAAAAGTCTTAAAGCTATTGTACGACGACCAATTCAATCTTAAACTTTCCAATTCTGTCAATTCAATATTTTTAATGATTTGCAAGTTTATTTTTAAACTGTTCAATTTGTTAATTTAGTTCTAAACATTTTGAAAACTTGCCAATTCAATTTAAACTTATTATTTGGATAATTGGATGGCAGGACTACATTGGCAAATCGTTAAAATATTTAAAACTAAATTGTCTAATCATCAAAAGACTTAAAAGTAAAATTGCACAATTAAAAAGTTTATGATTAAATTGGTAAATTATCAAAAAAAATATGATTAAATTGACACTATTGAAGGGTTTAAGACTGAAATGGCCGTCATATTATAGATTGAGAACTTTTTGAACAATTTTCCAATTCTAATTCCATTCTACAATTTCCCCATTCTAAGTGCATTCTACGTCATATGATATTAGAGCCTCGATCCATGCGTGTTTCACAACTACATGACCACCTAATAGTTAAATTCAAATTGTGCCTTTTCTATTATGGTAACTTGATTCAGCAATTCCAAGCCATGATTTGTATCCTTTTGATTTCCTAAAAAGAAATTCAAGTCTTAAGGAGCAAGATTACGAGTACTGCTTAACTGCCAATATCCTAGAATCAAGAGCACAAATTGTCCCATTTCGCAAATTGTGTGAAACGCTTGTGTCTGCTAACAAACTACTAACAAGGAAAGTTCCTTTGAGTATGCGAGGTTAATGAAGTCGACAAAGAAGGTACACCAAAAGCTCTTCGCAGTCGAGTTCTTCTCAATAGGGAAGATTGATGTAGAGTGGGAAATCTACTAGCATTTTTATCTCATGGTATTGATACCAAAATTTTTTGGGAAAAGAATACCAAAAAGATCCTAAACCTATTGCATTCAAATATTTCAATTGAGTCAATTTAGTCATAAACATTTTCAAATTGATACCAATTCAGTCCATCCAGCTAATTTAGACCGAAAAATTCCTAATGTGAACATCAGCCATTCTACGTGGCACAACAGATCTTTCTTATATATTTTTTTATATTTTTAAAATTATTCCCTTTTTTTTTTCGCAATGGCCGATCACAAATCACTTGCAACAAGCCATGGGCGAGTGTCAACCTTATTGAGTTGTGCCTTGGCCAAGGCAAGTGTTGGCAAAGCTGACTTTCACCTTGGTCGGGACTAGATTGGTACCAATATAAAAAAATTTAAGACCGACTCAATTAAAAGATTTATTATTGAATTGGTATTAATATAATAAGTTTAAGACTGTTTTGGTACTTTTTCCTAATTTTATGCCCAAAGTTCATATTCATGCATTAAAAAAATGGAACTTATTTTCTTCAAAAAAGATATATAATTAATTAAACATTTAACTCTTGCATTTTTATATACGTTTAGAGTTCTGAAATTGGAATTAGATTTCTTGAATTTTATTCTCAGCCAAGAACAAGTAAAGAAAGAAAATAAAATGTAGATAATATGTTTCATTTAGCACATCGTTTACGTATATGGTTAGGGGGTCGTGATGATATATCCTACCTCTTGTAGGATTAATGCTTAAATTCGTAAATTTCCCAATCCAGGTCTCATCTTATCACCCCAACAATCGAATTGATTCATGCTAACAAACTTCAAATCTGATCGATGAACTTGCCTAATATGGAGTCTAAATCCTCCATCGCCAAGCCTCAACAACCAGTGGATGAAAAAAATGAAGGTTAGATAGGAAAATTAGGAAAAAAGAAAAAATAATAAGTGAAAGAAAAAAGTCAAACAAATTTTAAAAAAAATGCAAAAATCACCCATATTAGCGCCAACATGGCACGTAGGATAGTCACATCCGCATCGGTAATTTCCAACCTAAGTTGGCCAAAAGAACTACATTGTAAAATCGTCAAAAATTTTAAAAGTAAATTGTCAAATTGAAAAGTTTAAGATTAAATGAGCCGTCATATATGGGTTAGGATATTTTGGACATTTTTTTCAATTTATGAGTGCACTCTTGTTCACCGTTATGCTGGAAATCTGAAGATACGTACCTTATTCTTGCATTTGTACGATGGAGATGGCTAAACAACGTCAAGAAGTATTCCTTTGAGGATAAAAAATAGATAGATACGTGTGGCGAGTGTATTGGTGGAAGGTTGTGACCATACTCAAAGCCTGGAAAAATCTTTTGTGATGTGATCGTATTTCTCTATAAATGTTTCATCTGATTTTATTGTATTCTGAGAGACGAGTGACACGTGTAATGAGAGTTGTTTGTACCTATAGAAGCAAATAGCTATGAGTACATGAAGCATTATCAAGCATTGCGTGATGTAACTTCTCAAAGTTGGCATAGTGGATTCCAGTCTTAATGGGGCTGATGGAGTTTAGAGAGTGTCGTCCCAATGAATAGGTCGACTCACTGTGCATCAAAATTCTTGCTGCTTCTATTCTTCCACTCTCGTCTTCTTCAGTAGGGCACTCAATTTTTGTTTATTTAACGCAACTTCCATTGAACTTAAGCACAATTGTCCCACTAACTCGCAAAAAATTTCAGGGCTTTATCAATAACCAATTTACTCCCGTCTCAATTGTTGTATTTAGTTCATGTCATCAGCTTTCTATTTTCCTTTTTCTCTCTCTCACTCTCTCACGCACGCACGCACGCACGATTTGTCTGGGATACTTGGGATTGTGAAATGACTCGTTGTGTACTGTTGGACCAGCAACGAACGAACCGAAGATATTATCTTGTCTGATGAGGGACCAGGGCTTTCGGCCTCTCAAACCTCACGAATCGTGAGGCATCGATCTTGCCAAGATCAGAGGGCCTCGAACCGTCCAAGTCTAAAGAAAGCCCTCCCACGAAAAGAAAACCACAGAAAAAAGAAAATAGAGAAATATGATAATAATCCAAGGGCCCCAAAATAGGCCTCCCTTGTTCTTGTGGATCTTTCGCTTTCCCACCAAACTCGCATGCACCCCAACAGTCTGTTGGGTTTGTAGGAAGATGTTTGTTCCCCCGTTACATCCGTGGCGATGCTCGTGCATGGAGAAAGGATATGTCTCTTAAGATCCAAAAGAGAGATGGGACCTTCTACTTTTGGTGAAAAGTTCAGGCCCAACATTGAGATCTGGATGAGTTATCTGATGTGTCAAAGTGGGAGTTTTTGTGGCGATGAGTGGTTCAAGCTCTCGTACGTGTGAGAAGATACGAACTTTGAGTGGTAAAGCTTTAATGCAGAAGTTCGAATGAATTGGCTACATCAAGGTCTGGAGTTTCAATGAACGAGCTTATTCTTTAGGAAGAAATGCCCTTGTATATATTATCTATTCAGACAATGCTCGCACTTCGGTAAAATCGATGGATAACCCCATGCATTTCAAATTCTGCCATACTTTCTCATAACATATTTGGTCATATAGTTGCCTCCAAGCTGATTTAAAGTGGGAACAATGAAAAGGTTATTATCTCTGGTATTATCTGATTAAGGTTATTTAATCTTCTTATTAAGATTCTTTCTTTGAGTTTGTTTTATTGATCTCTTTCAGTGTCTTCTATTATATTCTCACAATAGTCAATCTTAAAGTTTAATGTTCTCCTTTTATCTCTTCTTGTCCTTCCAAGTCGAGAGATAAATTCAACAAGTATGGTCGTCCTTTATTGGGACGCACTATTGAAACCCAAATTGGGGTTATCCTGAGAACTATGGTAGAGTAATTTATGAACATTTTTGTGATGGACTTCATTTATGAAAGATGATGAGAACCTTAACTCACAACCACTACCGTATTGAAGATACAATTTCTTATGGTACCAAAGCAATTTATAAAGCACATGTTGAAATGGGTGAAATTGAAGGGCGTTACTTGAATGCTACCATAGGTACATGTGAATAAATGATCAAAAGGGTTGTATTTGCCTTAGTATTGAGAGTTCCTATCATAATGCATGACCACTTAACTGGGGAGCTCACTGCATATATACTAGATTGGGCTCATTATTGTCGAGATAATGGTCTTCTTCTTCACATTCATTATTGATAATGAATACACCGTTAGGTACTATTATAAGCCTCCCCTAAATCTAATGGCGACCATATTTACTTCGGTGCTTTAGGGTGATCCTGAGCCATGACCCATGCGTTTTTCATCACCACATGACAATATAATGGTCGACTTCAAATTGTGTATTTTTCTTTGTTGTAAATTGAACCAAGGCCTTGATTGTATCGTAATGATTTTCTAAAAAGAAATAGGATGCTGCTATTAACCAATTATTGGTAAGTGCTTTTCTTAAAAGTACCAAAAATTATCATGATCCTACGGGTACGAATTTAAAGATCTCGAAATGAAGAATGAGATTTTTTGCTCACGCCTATCTCTAAAGGGGTGGAAGCACTTAACCGCCTATCCTACAATCAATAGCTCAAAATATACAATATATAGATATTGTGCAAACCAACCACTTGGGTTTGCCCCAGTGACCACCCTTCTAACATGGAAGGAGAAAGTGGGAGGTTCGAATCCCCACATTTTCAAGAGGGTTGTGGTGGGGATATCAAGAGGGTTGTGGTGGGGATGATATAGTTTTAGATATGGGTTTCGACTCCCACACCCTGCAAAAAGGCAGGGCAAAAATCTGAGAATGAAAATTAGAATAGGATTATAGTAGAACCGACAAAAAGAAAAAAAAAAAAAAGATATTGTGCGAACCGCTGCTTAAAGATTACTCCTCATCAAAAAAAGAGAAGTCCCTTGATATCCCAAAAACTCTTTGAAATCGATTTCTTCTCAGAGGGGGAGATTGACTTCGGCTGGGAAATCTACTGGGATTTTAATGTTGACAACAATTTTTTTTGCCCAAATGTCATTTTGATGCATTTTCCAAAAAAAAAAAAAAAAGCGGAACTTGTTTTCCTTCGAATACAAAGATTTATACATTAAACTTTTCATTCTTGCATTTAATGAGCAGTTAATCGAACTTCTTAGAATTGAGATTAGATTCTTTTAATTTTATCGACAGCCAATAAAGAAGAAGTGACTATTATCTTTCATTGAGCTGGTCATTGATGCATTCAATTAGGAGGTTTTGACCATGTATCCTATCTCCAGTAGGATTCACGTCTAAATTTGGAAGTTTCCGAGACCATGTCTCATCATATTATCCCACCAAGTCGACTTAGAGCCAAAATACAGCTGGGATTTGAGTGCGCAATCTCATGAAATCGACAAGTGCGCCCTCGTTCACCATTGGATCATGCTGGAAGTTTGAGGATTGCACGACTCCACTTTTGTTTGTCGAGATGGCGAAGCAACATCAGAAAGGATCGCTTTGCGGAAAAACCAGAGAGTACGTGACGGGTGTATTTCGTGCAGTTTTAATGAATCAATGATTATGCACTCTTTCCTCGTCAGCTCAGCATCACTACATCTAGTTCTTCGGAACTGACCAGAGGGTCGAAAGTCCACTCTTCGTGGCCAGATCACAAATGTCTTGGAAGTTCAAAAACCAAGCATGGCTTGTAGGGAGAACTACCAAAAAAGTCCTAAACATTTTTGCAATTATGTCAATTCAGTCCTAAATTTATTTTTTTAACCAATTGAATCCTAAACATTTTATAATTGTGTCAATTCAAGTCCTTCTGGCAAAATTGGCCAGCTAGCGCTGATGTGGCTGCCGACCGGCGCCGGCCACAAATTTTTTAATAATATTTTATTTTTTAGAATTATTTTATTAATTTTTTATTTTTTTTTTCCTTTTTTTCCCCTTCCTTCCTCTTCCCTCCTTCTTCCTTTGGCTCTGATGACCAGCCAGCCCTTGCCGATCGTTGAACTAAGGTGGCTGAGCCAATGACGGTGAGCTCGCCCAGCCATAGGGGGGACGAACCCCCGCTAGATCTAGTGAGGGGTGAGGATTCCCTCACCGACCTCGCCCAACCACAAGCGGGGCGAGGAGCCTCACCCAATCCAGCGAGGGAGTCCTTGCCCAACGACAACGAGGTGAGCCCTCGCCAAATCCCACTAGGGGGGCCTCGCCGTCGCTCGATCTGGCGAGGCAAGCCCCCGCCAAATCCCTCATCGAATTCAGCGAGGGCTCACCTAACCACCTTAGTCCAGCGACCAGTGAGGGCGGGCTGGTCTCCGGAGCCAAAGGAAGAAGGAGGGAAGGAAAAAAAATAGAGAGAGAGGGGGGTAAAAAGATTAAAAAATTAATAAAAATGATTCGGAAAATAGAATATTATTAAAAAATTTGTCGCCAGCACCGACCGGCAGCCACATCAGTGTCAGCTGGCCAATTTTGGCCGGAATGATTGAATTGGCACAATTGTAAATAATTTAGGACTCAATTAGTCAAAAAAAATAAGTTTAGAACCGAATTAGCACAACTACAAAAGGTTTAGAATCTTTTTGGTAATTCCCTTTGGCTCATACTACATTTCCTCATACTTGGACTATTCTCTGATCGTCATTTTCATGGATTGTTTTTGCCTAAAGCTGTCATAGGATCCTTCTAGGCGTAGCATAAATTACATGTGAGCTAATCTTGATTTATCGTGAGATAAAAGATCAACCATTTCAACATCAGAAATTCACATGTGATCGCTTTAGTCACTCTATCGTGGATTAGTTTTACTTGTGCTAACTCATACTTATTGGAGAGATCTTAAGGGGTTTAATCCTCAACTTGGCTTTAGGGCCCCTGACCAGACCAGATTTAGGTCTGGTCAGTGGGTTTTCAGTCCATTCTTGGTTCGATATTCCCTTAACTTATGATCAATTAGAGCGCCCCATGATATATTCTTTATGTGTCCTTTCATAGAAATGTGTTCTCTTCCGTAATAGTTAATTTTGAAATCAATGTATTAGCTTTTTCCAAATCTTTTTATTAGGTTAGCATTTTCGTTATGACATTAGGTCAATTAGTTAGTGATAATGATAAGTACGTTATCTTAATTACTAAGAAAATTTTTCATCGTTTAATAAAAAATAAAAAAATAAAGGTCTAACTATTTTAGATAATCAAGTCCCTATCCTCGTGTCCCTTGGTGATATGGACCGTCTTCTCCTATATTTTCTTTTCATTTTTCATCTTTTGTTTGCTTCCTTCACGAGACCCAATGGAATCTAGATAGAAATGAAATATGGAATCAGCATCCCACTTGGATTGATTATAACTACGAAATATTGCGGAAATGGACAGAAAGGACTCGAAATTCCTTTGCCACATTTTTAGGATTATACAATGAAGTACCCCACTTGGGTAGGCATTGTCCGGATGCCGACGGTGACGCATATTTCCACTGGTTAGCTTCACGCTACCTATTTCTGACCATGAAGCAAATCAGCTCCAAAATCCGGTACATGGCCACTATCACTTGGTTTTCTTCTCTAAGTCCTTCCTCCGATAAGACATGCTATTCTACTTTCTCGTCAAAGTTCAAAATGTTATCCAAAATCTCAAAATTTTGTATATACGTTATATGTATTTCACATTTTAATGTAAAATCTTTTTTTAAAGATTTCATACATTTAACGTTATACAAAGCCAAAATACATAGGTTGCAAGAAAGTCAAAGGTTTAAAGGTGGATGAAGACATGGACCGGCAATTTCCTTAGGATTGGTTCAGGGGGTTGGGCGGCCAGCCACGCTTGCACCCCAACTGCAGAAGAAATTTGAGGAAAAGTCAGTGATTGACCAGAAAACTTTGTCGGCAACTACCGAAAATGTCGAGAAAACTGCTTATGCTGATCAAATGATCCAAAGTAAAACGCAAAACCTCGCGATTAGACAAGTTAAGACAAAAAGCCCAAAAAACGGCACAAGTTGTAAGCAACATATGGGCTGCGGTTGGCATGACTTTACGAAAACATGAAGCCATTTTCCCAGAGATGTTCGACGCAAAGTGTATTTTCCGAAGGATAGTCTACTAACCATTTTTGCTAGACATCGAGATTCGATTCGCTATGCTTGCTCTCTCGCTGTGATTCGCACGATTACAAACCCGTGTGCTAGGTAATTATGAACATGTATCGGACTTTGTTTACCCTAGCGAACCTATAAGGGTGGCCTTGAGCAAGTCGGGATTTATTTACTGAGGCTCACCCAATTTGTACCTGGTTTACGTTGTCAAGAACCCCCTCGCATGCAAGCCGAATAAAATGGCACGTGAAAATTCGACTAGTGAGGATGGATGCACACATGAAAGAAGTAGGATCTAACTTTGATATCATGTTAAAAAATGCAACGTAGAAACTTAATTTTATAGATAGAGAGAGACATAATGTCTATAAAGAGTATATGAACCCCATTATCAAGTTATGCAGGATATTTCACCACATTTTGTCACGTGCAAGCCAAATCAAAAGTAGCACGTGAAAATTTGACTAATAAGGATGGACGCACATGCAAAAAGGGGTAAAATCTAACTCTAATACCATGTTAGAAAGTATAATTTAAAAAGTTAAATTTATCGGTAGAGAAAGATCACATGTATATAAGGAGTATATGAACCCGTGAAATGTTTCATCAAGAAGGCTATCAAGTCTTATGATTAGGTTTACTTATCATATACAGATCAAACACTCATTTAGATAGTACATATAGTATTCGGTGTTATAACTTGTTCTTTACTAAACAATAGATAGGGGTATAGCAAGTTGTGTCTTATCTTTATTCTATTATATCTTATGTGATTAAAAAAAAAAATTCTAGGACATTGAAAACCACCTCAATTTTTCTCCATTCATTATGTCCTAGGATATATTAATTCAACACAGATCGAGGGCGTCACACCCCATGATCCAAGTGGCAAGGTACAATAGATGAGATATTATACGAGCTATACCCAATAAAAACTCGTGCATGGAATGAGAGGACCGTCACATTCGCTTAATCGGCAGATGAAGAAAGTTATAACTTGGTATCTTCTTCACTTGAATCCATGGACAAGGTGTTCATAAACTATTTCTTTACATAAAAGATTTCATCGACATGACGAAACTGCAGTGCACTGTACGAATTGCAACGAATTTCGGTATAATTTACAGATTAGTCTCAAATGAGTTGGAGACAATTCCACTAAGACCAATGTGCGTCTAATTTATGGACTTCCATGGCCAAAAAAAAATATGGTTTGATGTTACACATGCGGATCTGGCGGGCGGCAAAAGATGTTAGAAAATCGGCACAGCAATTAACAAATGTATTTTTGTCAATGAGTTTGTTAGGTAGAGAAGGAAAGTTCATAATGTACTGTCTCTCTCTCTAACCAATATATTGAAGGTCAAAATATTTATTTATTAAGCATATTAATAAATAATAAAGAAAACTCATTAATAAAATCCTTAATAAATTGTTTTTAAAAATTTAGAAAATTCCCGGACACGGGAAACTAGGATTTTGCATAAACAGAAAGAGAAAATTTAAAAAGAATGGTCTAAATCCCTTAAAGGCTTCCATCTTTACATTAATTTCAATTTTGCTCTGAACTAATTTCTATCTAAAAGAAAATCACAGACTTTCACTACAATCTTGATCTGCCCCATGTCCAAAAACTGTCGCTGATTTTTTTAAAATTATCAATATCAATAGATTGTTATTGTTCCATACGAAAATAAGGTATTAATGAAAATGCGAGTTCTAATAATGAATATCTAACTTAACTTGATATTAATAATTGTATAAGAAACCATTCACAATTTTTGAAGGCGGGGACAGATTTGAAATTGTAACCAAAGTGTGTGATTTTTTTCTTTTAGACAGAAAATAATTCGGGGCAAAATTAAGACTAGACATACACTTATAGAGAGTTTTTGTTGGGAATTAGGTGGTTTGTCGACCCATTTCTTCTCTCTCTTTTTTTCTTTTTTTTTGGGAAAAAAACTACCAAAAACCCCCAACTTTGCCTCAGGTGACAGATTTACCCCAAACTTTGTTTTGTGACGTGAAAAACCCCGAACTTTGTTAACTGTGACACATTTACCCCAAATTTTTATTTGTGACACCAAAAACCCTGAACTTTCATTTGTGTGACACATTTACCCTAAATCATAGGGGTATTTTGGTCTTTTTACTTTTAAAAACTTTTTTTTTCTTCTTCTTCTTCTTCCCTCCGTCGGCTCCGCCATGGCCGGCGGAGGGAAGCCTCGCTGGCGTCCGGCGGCCCTCGCCCGACACAGGCGAGGGCACCCTCCCCGACTCGCCCGACGCCGGGCGCACCCCCCGGGCCCAGCGAGGGCACCTCGCTGGCCCTCGCCAGGTGGGGAGGGTGTGACCCTCGCCCGACCCAGCCGAGGGCTACCCGACGCCAGCGAGGGCAGCCCTCGCCGGACGCCGGCTTCCCTCCGCCAGCGGAGGGAAGAGAGAAGAAGAAAAAAATAAAGAATAAAACGAAAATATCTTTAATGTGGTAAATGTGTCACAGTTTGCAAAGTTCGGGATTTTTTACGTCACAAAACAAATTTTGGGGTAAATCTGTCACTCGAGTCAAAGTTAGGGGTTTTTGATGGTTTTTTGCCTCTTTTTTTTTTTCCTCTTTTGATGCCTCGAAGGAATCAACCAAGAAAAAAGGGAAAAATAAAAAAGGAATTGAAGCGTGTGCGGGGGTGACTGGGCGACCCCGCAGGTTCCCCAGACAAGGAGCGGTGGCGCAAAATGACCAAAATGGGCTTTTGCGAGTCGTCCCTTTCCTTGTTGCCTCATACGTCTAGTGCCCAGGTGGTGGGCCCCACATTCCCCCACGCTCACTCACTCCCTCCCTTCCCCCACCCCCTTCCTTTCCCCGCCCTCAAATCGTTTCATATGATGTGGTTTTGCTTGGACTCTTCACTCTCTCTCTCTCTCTCTCTCTCTCTCTCTAAATCAAATGTTTAGAGATGGCAACGAGTTTGGTTAATCGAATTTATTTATCCGATCGAGCCCCAATAGGGTCTTAAAAGGATGTCGTGCTTAGGGTGTGGAGTGATGCTTTTTAAATCAAGCTTAAACTCGAGCTCAAATTTAATGGCCAAAGTTTAGATGTATGTAGAGTTGAGTTTGTCGGATTCATTTGAGTAATATATTGTTGAAATGATCTCATAAATTTTGTGTGATTAGGGTTGTATAGAGCTTCATGGGATGGAAGCTTTTTGTGCATGAAGTCGTTCAAATTCAAGTTTGTAATAGAGATCACTAGTACAAACTTTTTGAATATATAAATTTAAAAATTTTAAATGAAATGAGTAAATCATGTTAGCTAATACAACGGATGCAATTGTGAATTTGAAAAGCGCCACATTTCTATGCCTAAATAGCACGATCAAGAAGACGCTTAGAAAAGGTCATTAGCAAAATCTCATATGACTTTCAATTTAATCAATTTCGAGAACTTTAGCCGTACAGTCTTGATCTAACACCCTAAATGAATTTGAATTTATCCAATCTAGAATTTAAAATCCCCCACGCGAATTAATGACTATTATCAAGTGCAAAATCTTAATTTTTATCTCCTTAAGGTGATGTTTGGACTAGGTTACCACCGATTGGATTGGATTGGGAAAAAAAATTCCCAGAGGAAATTGCAAAGGAATCCAAATTCCAGTTAGAGAGAGAAGCAGCCATGTCTTCTCCAACATTCTCATAAAAAAAGAAAACGGAAAAGAAAAATGAACCATCAGAATCATGCCTCCAAACCCTGAAAGGAAACCCAAAAAAATAAAAATAAACAAAGATAGCCCCCCGAGCCTCCAGCACTGCCCCAGTCCAAATAAAAATCCATAAATACAAAAGAAAACCCAAGATCCCTCCCTCACCCTCACCCTCCACCTCCACCTCCACCTCCACCTCCTCCCTCTTCCCTTCTCTCTAAAAAGCAGCTACTACTGCACCTGCAAACTGCAACTTTTGTCTACCCCGAGTTCATCACCTGTTTTCTTAAAACTTGCTAAATCCTGTGCCACAAACTCACTGCATCACACAGCACTTCCCCTCCCTCTCTCTCTCTCTCTCTCTCTCTCTCCCTCACTCGCACCCACCAACCAAAGGGAAAAATTAGACAAAAATCCCGACAAGAATTAATCAATCGAGGAGACGCGCACACCAGCAAGCAACGCCTCAATTCATCCTTCCTCCCCTCTCTTTACCACGAATAATCCCCCGAAAAAAAAGAGGAAGGAAAAAAACGAGAATAAAGATCCGACCCCAGATGTTCACCCTCCGCGTCCCGGCCCTCCTCCTCCTCCTCCTCCTCCTCGCCCTCTCCGCGCGCCTCCCTCGATCCGCCGCCGACCCGGGCGACGAGCTCTGCCTCACCCGCCTCTCCGAGTCGCTCCAGGACCCGGGCGGGCGGCTCGCGAACTGGAACAAAACCGCCTTCGCCGACCCGTGCAACGGCTTCACCTCCTCCATCAGCGGCGCCACCTGCAACAACGGCCGCATCTACAAGCTCTCCCTCTCCGGCCTCGGCCTCCGGGGGACCATCCCGGCGAACCTCGCGAACTGCACCTCCCTCCAGGCCCTCGACCTCTCCGCCAACGCCCTCACCGGCCCGATCCCGCCGGACCTCCAGGGCCTCGTCAACCTCGCCGTCCTCAACCTCTCCTCCAACCGCCTCTCCGGCCAGATCCCCCTGCAGCTCGCCCTTTGCGCCTACCTCAACGTCATCGACCTCCACAGCAACCTGCTCTCCGGGCCCATCCCCCAGCAGCTCGGCCTCCTCGTCCGCCTTTCCTCCTTCGACGTCTCCAACAACCGGCTCGAGGGCCAGATCCCCGGCTCGCTCTCAAACCGGACCGGGAACCTACCCCGGTTCAACGCGAGCTCGTTCGAGGGCAACAAGGGGCTCTTCGGGTTCCCTTTGGCCCCAATGAAGACCAAAGGCTTGTCGGTGCTGGCCATTGTCGGGATCGGGCTCGGGAGCGGGCTGGCGAGCTTGGTGCTGAGCTTCACCGGGGTCTGTATCTGGCTGAGGGTCACGGAGAGGAAGATGGCCATGGAGGAAGGCAAGATCAGTCAGCTGATGCCTGATTATTGATGAAATTCTCAATGAAACTGATGGGATTTCCATTTTTCCTTTCGGATTTGAAGATGGAGATGGAGATTTGACGTTTGTTCAGATTCAGTTCAGGTACATTTTGGATTTTTCGGTGAGGGCGATGCTCAGGAAAGGGAGGAACAAAAGTTCGAGCTCTGTATTTTTAGTATTTTCTGCTTTTCCTTTTCTATTTTTCTTTTCCACTCTTATGGTTATTTTTTTCAGATTTTCACTTTTCTCCAATGATTTTTTGGCGGGTTTTTCTTTTTCTTCTTTTGGCCTCCTGCTATTTATTACAGAATTTAGGGTTCCTTCTTCTTTTTTTTGGTACCTTTTCTTTTTCTCGGTTTTCCTCTGTAATACTTTTTCTTTTGGTTTTTCTCTGAGGAATTAACTGTGTATAAAGCTATCTGAAACATTAGAATGAAATGAAATAGTGCTGATTATCTTGGGAAAAATAAAGAAAAATGATCGCATAGTGCTGCTTGTTCTTTTTCCTGCTTTCATAAAGCTATGAAAATTACGTGCCAGCACCCAATCGGGGGGTAAATAATTTCGGAATTACACAGCTTTAATTTGGGCAAAAGGAGATAGAGAAATTGAATAAAAATTGGGGTGACCAATTCATCTTGGCCCAACATTCTATTTTCTCCTATATAATCGGGAGAAAACGGACAAAAATTATTTTCCCTATCGAATGTACAAAATTACCCGAATTTTTGGGTCGAGGCTCCATGCGCCGTTGGATTTGGAAAAAGCATCGAAACTTCTCGTTGTCTGAAAGGCTAACCTGCGACCTTTTGGTCAAACATAAAAACTTGCCTGAATAGAATAAACGAGAGTGAAAGGCCCTAACGTCTGCCTAGAAAGAAAAAGCAACGGCGGGAGAGTAGATGTAGCCAAATCCTCACGGTTCTTTTCAGTGCTCGGTAGGAAAGCAAAGTTAGTCTCGTTAAATGATGGCCATATGCTTTTTATTTATGCAATTTGTCTATCACTCGATGTCGAATCATTCGCGCGTGCTAGGGTTTCCAAACGAATTCGAACTCGACACGGGCTTCGCGAGTACAAAGTTTTGAGGCGAGTCGCACGCCTGAAGTAGCTAGCCACCACCACTGTTCACGCGGGGTAGAGAGTTAGTGATGCATCTCTTCCTTTTCTATCTTCAGTTTTTCCCAGAGAAAGTTAGGCAAGATACAGCAAAAGATTTCGGAGCGCCCTCACGAGGGGTGAGTCTACCGCTTTGGACCGGGCGCATCACGGTTGTCCATTTAGTGGGCTCATGCGCGTTCCGCAAAATTGGACGGCTGTGATGAATTTGATTCCGACCTAGATCCATACAAGAGAATCCCCCTCTCATGAGAAGGCCGGGGTGGAATCAATTGAGCGCAACCTACGGCCACGTGACCACCATGGCTCTCAAGTTCTTATTTGAAAGATGAAATCTTCTGACAAAACTTTCAACCATCTTGTCAAAGGTTAGAGATGTATTTGCTGTGCGAGTCGAGGAAATAGGCCTTTAATTGGTGACTCGTAAATATGGATGTTATTCATATTTTAGCTTAACTAAAACAAATGTAAATGCTGGTTCAACAAAAATAAAGTCGGAAAGTTCTTATCCAAAAAACACATTTTATACTATTTTTTGGAAAATAACACAAAAAATATCAGATTCTTTGTATACCGTTCATTTTAGTACCAAAACTTTTTATCGAATCACTTAATTGTCACTTTTATAAATAAATAAATAAAAACACACTAAAAGTGTTATGATTGATTTGAGATGTCAGAAATTTCACATGATAATATTTTATTATTTTTTGGGACCAATATGGCTTGCTAGCACTTTGATTCAGCATAAATATACCAAACGACATTGGTCAACATGTTTGCCCCCAATTTCAAACTCCACCCGGTTCTCTACATGGACCTTTTTTGTTCATAAAAATAACACTTAGGCATTGATATTTTATTTAAAAAATCATGACTTTTTGTAAGAATTTATCACCAAAGACACATAAGTGATCATTTTTTTTCTGACGTGGAATTGTAGTAATTTAGCGAGAAGTTTTGTCACCGAAGTACACATCGTACAAAATTATAGCACCCCTCTAATGTCATTTTCTCCCATTATTATTATTATTATTATTATTATTATTATTATCCTCCTCCTCCACATTCAATTAGGACAAGCACCACAGATTGCATATCCGAGCATATCTCATCTCTGAGGACGTGAGTACAATGTCAATAATTTTTATGTACGGGTGGCAAAACGCGGTCTTGAATTAGTACTAGTCCCTAGGTGAGCTGGACATACATTATTTGTATAATGGTCGACACGTGGTTGTAGTTGGATCCATAATTACGATCCAAGGATTTAATCAAACTCGGGTTACAAAACCTAGGCTCGAGCCAACATAATGTAATCCTGTAAGATGGAGAGATGTGGCCTAATCGTCCTAGCGCTATCTCGCCCGTGAGTCGTTCGAAAACGTTAATTTGGCACAGTATTTATTAGTGTCTCCGGTACATTGTCCATTTTGGGGGATTTTTCTAGGCAATTCTTCTATGTATCACATTTTGACCGTTGTCAATCGTGCGGAGTTGAGCCGAGAAATCGATGTGTTTAACGGTCACAATGGATCTGGTGCATGTCCTTTGGCCCTTCTTTGGAGCTGCGCATGTGAGAGAGGGAGTCAAGTGATTTTGGCCAGCAAAACCGGAGCGTCGCTATCTCTCTTTTATTTTTCTATTTTTATTTTTTTTCTTTGGAGATACATATGAAATACACCTTAGTTGAAGTCTTTATTTTTTCAAACTGCCCGATTTTCAAGGCCTATACTGTATAAAAGGTTCTTTTTTTTTTTTGGGCCACTGGCAGATAGATTTCTCTTTTTGATTTTTGATATTTTTGGGAATTAGGAAAAATACCCTTTAGTTGAACTTATATTTTTTAAAGAGGCGACCTCATTTTTCAAGGCCTGTCAAGAGTATCTTTTGGCATTGGGATCCGTGCTAGCAAAATTGCTCCCGCGTTGTGTGTGGGCACAAAATTGATATTTAAAGCATTTTACAAAATTGGCTCAGTGGAAGCATTCAAATTATTAATGTATGGAAAAGAATTGTTGGCACGATATGAGGAAATTGCACACAATTATATAAGGGGGATAATTGTACAAAAAAATCCTTTAATTTGGCCTAATTTAGGCCTAAACACGTCTTGACAATTTTCCAATATACGCATTATGATTAATTTTGATCGGAAATCATTGATGTTAATGATGACAGGCCTATGTCACGGTCCGTGAATCCTTTCATATCCATGAACCCTTGAGAGTGAAGCTTAGCATTATCGAGTGAAGAGTGAGAACATAGAGAGGATGAACGCAATTGGTCTGTGGGAGTGGCGTTAGAACAGTTGGTATCAGGAGTTCTAAGATAAAATGATTATATTATTTAGGAGCTTTGAAGGCGGGATTGGCCTCCTATGCATAAACTGGTCGGGAGCTGATGTCGTTCTCCTGATGAGACCATAGCATGGTGAAACCAGTTGCTAAGCCTAAAGAAGACTGCTGTCTCGCTCGATGGACTAGATGCCTGAGCAAGCTAGGCATGGTACAATCTCGTATAATAAATTATTCACCGTATCGTTCACTGGAACAACTATAGAAGGAATGCTAGCCTAGCGAGTCTCGCTCGCCAGGCGCCGCACGAGTTGATCCACGACCAAGGAAACTACTGACTCGTGACAAATGGTATCAGAGCGAGGATCCCTCCAGTTGGTGGGTGATTCGGGGAAAAGCCTATGGTCTTCCCGATCCTATGACGGCGAAGAGTGATCGCCAAGGCCAAAGGGGGCTCAGACAATGTGCGATTCTCGTCTAGCTTCTGGGATGGCAATGGGGGCATACGAATGAACCAAATTTCTCACTAAATGGGGATAACATTCCTAAATCAATGGGCGAATCTTAAGAAGAAGTCTACGATCATGTTTCCACCAAGGGGACCCTTTGTTGGTCTATTGAGATCAAGAGGAGCTTAGTAGGCGAAAAAAGGTGCTACCATAAGGGTGCAATTGGCTAGGGGTGCCACACTTGTCGACAAGCACAAGTGACTAGAGATTTGCGAATAGCTTTGATCTAGGGAAGTAAGCAATATAGTGGAGTGACCTGTTCTGTTGGGCGAGTGTTGCCATTCCCAGGGAGTGGCATTGATGGTTAGGGAAAATGCACGGAAGCGATAAAACAACCCACAACAAGGGCATTGCGGAATTGAGTGGGGGAGTTTGTCATGGTCCGTGAATCCTCCTGTACCTATGAACCCTTGGAAGTGAAGTTTGTGATTATCGAGTGAAGAGTGAGAAAGTGGAGAGGATGAACACAACTGGTCCGTGGGAGTGCTATTAGGACAGTTGATACAAGGAGTTTTAGGATAAAATGATTATATTACTTATGAGTTTTGAAGGCAGGGTCGGCCTCCCGTGCACAAATTGGTTGAGAGCTAATGCCGCTCTCCTAATGAGGCCATGGTAGGCCGAAACAAGTTATTGAACCTAAAGAGGATTGCAGTCTCGCTCGATGGACTAGACACCCGAGCAAGCTGAGCGTGATACGATCTCGTATAAAAAAGCTATTCATCGTATTATTCACTGGAATAACTATAGAAGGAAGGATGGCCTAGCGAGTCTCACTTGCCAGGCGCCACACGGGTTGATCCACGGCCAAGGAAACTACCGACTTGTGACACCTACATGACACAATTGATACCGACATTAACGATTTTGCAATTTTTTTTTATCATGTTTTCCTTTTCTTTTCTTTCCTTTTTCCTTTTTCTTTTATTCCAATTTTATCGATCGGCCACAGGCGAGGGTCAAGACAACCTCACCTGATTTGGATGAGGTATGGGCTAGCGATCAATGGAGGAAATATAGGGAAAAAAAGAAGAAAGTGTTCAGATAATTTTAAATATATATATATAGTTCACTTCTGTGCTAAGCGTACCACATGCCATGTAGGATGCTTGTGATTGATTGAACTGTCACATTTGTAATTTCCAAAAAAAAAATCGCTAAAAAAATAAGTTGGAAAATGATCAAAAGATTTAAGATTAAATTGGCTAAAATAAAAATTTTAGAATTGAATTAATTATTGTATAATAAATTTAAGGTTTTTTGGACAATTTTTTGAATATATGGAAAGAGAAAAATATTTTAAAATTTGAACATTATTTGGTAAAGCTATATATAGATAGAAAAGATGTCGCATTTTAAAATCCAAATTCTTGAGAGATAATTTTTTTTGGGTAAAAACTTGAGAGATAAGTTAAAGTGATTGATTCTAGCATTTGTCAACTGATAAATACTTTTGGGAAAAAAAATCTGATAGAAATACTTACAACGTCAGTGATGTTACATCACTAATGGAGGAATAATGTTAGTGGTGAATAAAGAAACCGCGTGATTCTTTAAAAATACAAGGGCCTCTTTACTTTAAACGATAGAGATGGTTAACCAGCAACGGGAGAGAGGAGTTGCAGATACGAAAAACAGTTGACGCCTTAAAGACTTGAAAGATAATTTTATTGCTACTTATTAATTAGTGGAATGGAATTATTGAGGGCCAATTCCATAAAAAAACACGAACTTTAGGTGTTGTCTCAAATCTGGCCTAAATTTTATTTTGTCTAAAAAAAAAGCACAAACTTTCACTCGTGTCCCAAATTTGGCCCTCCATTAACCCTCCTTCCACAAACATTCGACGTGGCATTTCCACTCAAAGTCTATTTGAAAATGAACGAAGTAAGTCTATTAAAAATAAGCTTCACATCTCTATTTAATTACAAGATGCACACGCTTTTAATATCTCGTTTTAAGGCAATATAATCTTCTGCTTCCAATCCAGCTTATGACATTGAAAATAGCTTGCCAATTGTTAATTGATCTAATGGCCCTAGCTATGTGCCTCGTTTCCTGGAACTGAATCTGCTGAATTATTTTTCCCATGAAAATCATCTGTAAAGTTCACCTCATTGGAGGGCAGACTTAAATTTAACACTTCCTCCGAACACTTGAATGCGGCATCATTTTGCACCTCAACAAATTTGGACCTCTTCACAGTCGACCCATAGGGCAGATAGGAGGAGCGCATTTATGGCAACACCTAGATCCCACAAGTTTATGCATCTTCTTAGCATCAAGTCCAAAAGCATCTCCATGGTACCATTATGTATCAAAGGAGTAGATATCGAAGTTATTTATGACATTCAAAAAACAATTAGACTCAATGCACATTAACTTCACAACTTTCATGGGGCCAAAATTTCTGACGGAAACGATGTCTTCGAGCGATCGAGCTTGTGTATGTGCAAGAGCAAGTGTCTCAGTGTGAGAAAATGAGCGAGCAAGCAAGTGTGCAAGATCTTCCAACGAATTGAAGACTCTCGTGCGCAAACTCGCTGAGGAAAGGAAACCCTAGAAAGAATTCTCCCCAATCTCATGAGTCGTGCGTTAGAGAAGAAGAGAAAGCCCAGGAACAATTTTTCCTTTATATCCATATCAACTTGCTATGTTGGATATTATTGCTGACGTGGAAATGCCACGTCGGATGACTGTGGAATAAGGGTTAATGGAAGGTCAGATTTGGGACAAGAGTGAAAGTTTGTGCTTTTTTTAGACAAAATAAAGTTCGGGCCAGATTTAGGACAATACCTAAAGTTCATGTTTTTTTTTAGACAAAATAAAATTCGGGTCAGATTTAAGACAACACTTAAAGTTTGTGCTTTTTTATGGAATTGGCCTGAATTAATGACACAAAAAAAATAATTGTACACATATATGCGAAAAGAGAATAATATTTCAAGATTTGAACTATTTTTGTACAAAAATTTCATAGAACATAGAATATTCAAATTTATGGAGTTATTCACCTATTTTCGACAAATATATTCAAAATCCGCAATTCATTGAACATAGAAAATTCAAATTTACGGAGTTATGCACCAATTTCTGAAAAAATATATTTGTATATATATATATATATATGTATGTATGTATGTATGTATGTATATATTCAAAACCCACAATTCTCCCCTCACGAGTCACAAGTGAATGCACCACCGGTAGCCATTAGCTCCACCTTTTGTGCGCAACAGAGAGAAACGTAATGGTATGGGATTGGGGTTTCGTCATTAGTCCAGATTATGGAAGACTTGTATTGTAAATAATATTGATAAGCTCGTAACTAAAGTACAATCTTAATTGATGTTGCTTGCCATTTGAAGTCCATTGGGTAATCTCATAATAAAAAAGTTGGTTTTAAAATTAAGGATGCAAAGCAGTGTTTAGGTTAAACGTGAGGGCTTTTGGTATTTTCCGAACTTAAATTAAACAAGTACGGATTTGGAATGTTTTTAGTGCACGATCATAATAAAAGTGGTGGTTTTGAAAAAAAAAGCCCCATGTGCTTGCACATGGCGTAACTCTCGTAGCACCAAGTGTCGTCCCTCACGGCCGTCTGATCTTTTGATACGTTTTGACCTTCAGTGTTGACATGTACGTCCACTAACTATCGTTCTTTAGGCACGTTTGACTTTGGTAATTCGCACTTTATAGTTTGCTCAATTGCACTCATTTTTTATTTTTATTTTTGATTGACTATTGGGACATATCATTGTATTTAACTAATACAAAATATTTAGAGATGCAAACACACTTGTGCTTTTGAGTCCACAGATTGATTTCAATCGATCTACTCCAATGATTAGAGTAAAATTACCTAATCAATCCTGTTATTATTATGTGCATGTTAAATTAACACGATTTTTTTTTAATTTTGCTAATTTAGTTATAGACCTTTGCGCAAAATTTGAATGTAGTCATTTCAATTAATGTTTACCAAAAAATTACTAACGTGGCGATCTAGTCATCAATTATCGTCTTACACGGCATGTTGCTAAGTTAGTTATTTCCGGTGAAAATTAGCCAAAATGACTATATTTAAAATTTTGCGCAAAAATTTAAAATTAAATTAGAAAAATTAGAAAATCTATGATTGAGTTTACATATATACAATAGATTTAGAACTAGTTGGATAGTTTCTCCAAATGAATAATATATGTGATCGATTGTGAAATAGGTAGATTGGTTCATAGAAGTAATGGCATTGGTGGCCTAGGTCTCCTAAGCCTATCCATGGAGGTTTTGGAAAATCATAACTCACATCTAGTACTTCATATCCACCGTTATCTAAGTCAGTCCTACATATCCATTGAATTGAACGGTTTTGTTCGCTTCTATTGATGTGTTTGATCTGTGATGCTTGTCCATCACTACGTGAATATATGTTGTCAGACTCAGGAACATTTGCCTTCGGAAGTCAAACTTATGCCCCTTCAAAGTTTAGAGGCAAACACTTTATTTTTTGACCTTTTCAGGATACTGGCATCTCTAAATGTACCGTTGAGACAAATTTGGGACAAGTAAGAATCTGCTTTAATTTTGATAAATTAGTGTAAGACATTGATGCCCCAGATAACAACCTTCAGCAACTATTTATATGTCTCTAGACAATTGAAAGAATGGACTGTTTTATTAAATTATGAACAAAATAGGAGTATCCGAATAGGATTTAGTTACATAACATAACATTAATCAATTCTGATCTTTTTCCCAAAAATAAAGCCCAAAGAAATGCTTTAAGATTCCAATTTTCTTTGCATGTTTTGTCAATGTTGGATGATCTTCTTCGCTCACCCTATTTTACAAGCAAACTACGTGAATAAAAGTTACAAACAACTCAAATTATAGGGCTAATATATTTTATTTTTTTAAAAAAATCTCAAAACTTTAAGCCCAATCCTAATTCTATTCCAATTTCTCAACTTTCTCTCTAGCCTAAAATCTAACTACATGTCCAAAAATCATTATTAGTTTCTTCAAGATTATCAATACCATGAGGCAAAGTGAGAGTATATATGAAGACGCATTTTGATAATAAACTTCTAACTGATCCCAATGTTGATAATTTGAAGAAACTAAAGGCAATTTTTGGACTTGTCGGTAGATTTGGGACTAAAGTAAAAATGGATATTCTTTTGGATAAAAAATTCAGAGCACAATTGAGATTGTACCAAATTTTGAGGACTTTTTAGGCAATTGGGCTCAAATTATACGTAGAACTAAATTTTGATCACATAAAAAGAAAAGTCTGGAAAGAGAAAGGAATCCTCCCACTAGACGATGCACGATGACAAAACACGAACATTTCTCACATTAGTTTGACGTTTGAGTCTATATTATATGTAAATGGTCTGACAAAGAAAACTTGGTACCTATCTTGAAAGGAGGAAGATACCTTTTAAACTTTTCCTTTAAGTTTATTGAAAATTGCATCTTTGCAAATGAGCAAGGCATGCACATACACAACTCACGTAAGAGGTGTGAGAGAATTAATGGTGAGAGGAAGGTAAGAGCAAATATAAATAAATAAATGCTCCCTAAAGACAATTAAGTTTTGGATGTTTGAGCTAATTACTCCATCAATGAAGAATGTATGGAAAAGTTTTTAGCGGAATTTATTTTTCTTTAATTATTGCAGATTGAAGGAAAATAGGAAACTTTATCTCCTGCTTTTTTTTTTGGTCGGTCTCCTGCTTTGAATAGCTTTATTTGTTTCTTTGGCATAATACTTTTGGAGGCCAAAAACAGACTCTAACATTTATCATGTAATCCATTTGATTTTAAAACAAAAATAGTGAGAATGAGGAAATACACACACACACACACACAGACACACACACACACACGTAGAAACAAATATTTATTTTTGTCTGCAAAACTGGGATATAGATACAATTCATCTAATTACCTAAAAAGTTTTGCCTCTCTTTGTCATTATGCTCGCTTTTAGTAAACTACATACTCTAATTTTAGGTCAACCATAATTTAAAAGAATCATATATGTATTATGAAGAGCAAATGCAGTGGATCACTCAAGCTTATCTCATAATGTACATTGCATCCATCATAAATTCAAATATAACAAATCAAATGTAATAATCAATATTCAGAAAACTCATAAATTCAAGTCACTATAGCTCATCCATAAATCCACCGCAGCTAGCGTTAGCAACGCCTCCAATAATCTATCTCTTTCTCTCCAGCTCACACCGTCACTAAGGTTGCGAGCACAAAGAGAGAGAGAGAGAGAGAGAGAGGTGATGGGATAGCTTTGCGACAACTATTTTTATTTTCAGAATAGAAATTCGTTTGAACACGACACAAAATCTTTCCTTCCTTGACGACCGGCAAGTAGTGACGAGAAGTGGGTGGGTGGTGGTGAACAATAGGTGGACATATAGTTAGTAGCAAGGGTGAGTGATGAAGATATTTTATTTCTCATTTTTGTTTCAAACCTATTCCTAAACTAAAAATTTGTTCCAAAAATAAAAAAATAAAATTGCATTACCAAACAACTTTTTGTTCCAAACTTGCTCCCATAAATAGAAAAATAGAAAAATAGAGAAAGAGAATAGTTATCATGCGCACTCTAGAGGTTTTGATTTAGGTATTTTGACTTCCTTTTATAGGTAGGTAAAGTCATATTTTTTTGCAAGAATAATATTGGATAAACAATCATAACTGGGGTGCACATCGGTTTAGAGTCAATCCTGAACTGACCTTAGACTGGCCCAACCCGATCGGTCTTGGTCCGATTCCCATGTAGATTAGGCCAGTTGTTGGTCCTAGGAATCTTGGACTTGTCCTACGTGGGTTGATCCTCAATCTTAAGACTTTGACCAACCTTATATATATTACATATAGAATTAACATTATATTATGTATATATCATATGTATTATATAATATATAATTTATAATAAAATTATATTATATATTTTTCTACTCCAACCCTATGGCCTTCGCCTCTATTTTTTCTTATGCAATCTTGCCATGTAAATTAGAAAGTAAAAACCCACTCTGATTTGACCAAAAAAAAACCCCTTTGCTCGCCACTCACCTCTTACCTCTCCTTACTTGCCTCACGAGCACAACTTAGCTTGTGAAGTCACTCGCCTCTCTTAGCCCGCCTCATGAACACAGTTTAATAATCGCAAATGGAGATTTTTGTTGTTACCTTATCTTAAATTTGTGTTTGATATGTATCGGTGTTTATAATTTGATTGCTTAATGTCGCATTGTCGTTGGATATGTACTTTGAAAGAGTATGTTTATCCTTTCAAGAAATATAAAAAAAAGAATGAAAAAAAAAAAAAAAGAATTTGTTGGTCCTAAGTTGACTCTGGAATCGGATTAGACCCATAGGGTTGGTTCAATCCTCAATCCTACATTCAACAAGGTTGGCCCTTGGTGCAAAAAATTAGAGACCAACGCTGTTTGGGTTGGTCTCGTTTCGTTTTAATCTAATTAGGTGCAAAACCGGCTTAACTTGGACTATGCTCATCCCTAATCATAGCTTATATTTATAAGTCTAGGTAGGTTAATGATCGAGTATGGAAATTAATGGGTTTAAGGTTGATTAGTTTCAGGGTGAATCGATTTTCATCCTAAAATTGGAAACTGAGCTGGACAGGGTTGGTTTCCAATCTGTGGAATTGAGAACTGACACTACCCATTCTGAGATTGGACCAACCAATTCTCATTTGGTTCGAAAGTTGTCCTAAAAACCAACGGTGTTATCTTTATAAAAATGTTTTATTTTCTAACTTAAAGAAAAGATTACTTTCATAGATAACATGTATTTTTTATCCTTACTAGATAAAAATAAAATAAAAATAATAACATACTTTACATCAGTATCATTGGTTTAGTCCAATTCTTCTCGAGGTATTGGGAACTGCCCAAAGTCGGCCAATTAAGTCCAAATTGATCTGGTTCTTGGATTAGAATAGGATTATGACCGATGCACACTCTTAGATAAGGTGGAATGAATGTGGTTTTAAATAAATGGGTCTAAAAGAGTTGAATGTGTAAAAATGAGTCGATTTATTCATTTCCTGATCCATACTCGACAACCCATTTGCCATCTCTACACAACAAATAGAGCAAATGCGAAAGCATATTAAATGTTGAACTGTAGCCTCGATTTTCTAAAAATCAGCTAGGCCAGTATGTTCTCTTTTGCCCTTTACTCAACCTGCTGAGAAAGCAAATCCAGTTAAATTTCCTGGGAAACCTCAGCTTTCTGAATAAGCCGCCAAAACCGAAATCATTTGAGGTGCGGCATAATCATTTGAGGTTTTCGCTAAAGTGTGACTCCACAAATCACGTAAGGCCCTCATGATTTCGGTCTCCGTGCAAGCACAACAGATAGCAATGAGGACGGTCTGCCACAAAGTTGGCCTAGCAGATTTTTTTCCCCCAATTCTTATAGGACATCAACCAAATATATAGGAAAGTATTAATAATAAAAAAGTCTTACAAAAAAAAATTGTAGTATGTCATGCGGAATATCTTTCTTGAGGAAAGATTTTCCTAATATGCTTTTTTGACCAACTAATAAGTTCACTTTAGATTAGCAAAATTTGACTTCATAAAGGATTCAGGTAGACAAGATGGTACCAAAAATCTGAGTGATTGATCTAAATATAAAATCGTTTGCACTTAATAATATCAATGGTTAAACTTATTCGTGTGTTCAATTTAACTATAATTATGTTTGCCTTTCATAACTATTTACGCGCAGTGGGTGATCGATGTTATTTACTTTTTCAACGGGGTTGAAAGAGAGAAAAGTTGAGGAGTAAGAAAATGGTCAAAGATTCTTGGAGTCCGGCCCGATAAAATTATTTTTTGCTACAAAATTCGATCTCTCCCAATATCTAGAATAAAGTGAGAGGATACGCTTTCTTAATTTATGTAGTTGATTTTAGATTTTCTTTTTTCTGATGCTCTTATGCCTTGTTCTTTTGACCTCATAAAGTCTTCGATCCATCTTTTTTCCTTTCACCTAGACAAACGAAAATACTCCCCTCGCACTTTCTCACCTTCTTTATATTGGGAAAAATTACATAAAACTCACATAAACTTTGGGGGCTAATATACTTCCACCTTGGAGGTTCAAATCCCCACCTTCTCAGGGAGGATTGGGGGTTGGGAAGATTTCATTTCAGGAGTGGGTTTCGACTCCCACGCCCTGCAATGAGACATAGCAAAAGTCTGAGAGTAAGATTAGCGTAGGAATGACAAAAAAAAAATATACTTCCACCACTAAAATTACAAATGTTAACATGACTCTCTTGAACTTTCTTTTTATTCCGATCATTAACTTTCCCTTATATTTTTTGTTTGCATGCGTAATGCACATGATATTTAAGGAATAAATGTGTATTTCATCTCATTTATTGAATAAAATCACACTTTTAACCTTAAATTCTGCTGTAGTACCCTCCTTCCGTCTAGAGAATCGAGGGCCTCAAAAATAGAAGTGCTGCTACGTTAGGGTTTTTGATTTTATTTTTTTTTGGGTAAATTCAGTGCTTTTAAAAATAAAAGATTAAGTCGCAAAAAAGAAAGCTAGGCTGATTAGATACCTAGGTGTACTTTTGAAGGAGAAAACTTTGGCTCATGGGTTCGGTTACATGTGAGGAGGGATTAGCACCCCTGCTATACCCTTTCGATACCACATTCTTCTCTTAAGTCCTTTAAATGTAAACTTCAAAATGGTTTTTAAAATATGTGATTCAATTTCTTCTTTCTAAAATAAACGGATGCAACATGCACAATTCTAGAAAAGTACATGACAATTGCAAGGACTTTAATTGAAAAGTTTAACATGGCTCGAATTCTATGATTAGTTGTCACTAACTGTCTGCATTGGAGTCACCAATCTATAGCACCCTCTTCTATCATAGGAATCTAGCCGAAAAGATGTTCAAAGTGAAAAGTTATGATATTTTCTTTGTTAAAGATCTAATCTTTGTAATTCTTGCTTATAACATGATTTCTTCAGGTGGAATTAATTGATCGAGTCAAATGATAATTTCCTACAACTAACAATTGGATGGTCAAGATTAAAAGATGAATATCTCTGAATTTGGTAGTCTGATTTTAGAAAATTGGGCATTGTTAGAAAGCTCTTAATGAGCATGACCTAGTTTTACCCTTCGACTGAATTTTTAATGAATAATATTTTCGGTCAAACCTTAGATAAAAATTAGGTGTCAACATTTGTGAAAAATGAAACAATAAATAAATCAGAGAAAATCATCAACTGAAAGGTTATATTTGAAAAATAAATATCATCAATAATCTTATAAATAATATATTTTTTTAAACAATGGATATATTAATAGGACTAACAAGATAATTTAAGTAGAACCCAATTAAGTCGAAAGGAAAAGGATCATAACAAAAATGTCAATTAAAAAAAAATTGATACCGATTATATATGTATTTTAAAATGGTTCATTCATAAAAAAAAAATGATTGATCAACAAAAGATATTTTAAAAAACCACCTTAAATTTCAATCAATCATTTCATTTTACTCTCTGAGGAAATCATCTTTGTTATGTAGACATTTTTGGAAATCAACAAATTTTTACATTAATTAACCCTTTAAAATTACATAATGAGTAACCAAATTTTTTATTTTGAATTTGATCTTTTTGTTATTTAGGACTTTTCCCTTTTCATTAAACTTTTCTTTATTCTTTTTCTTTGACATTTGCTATTTAGTATCACTAAAGTAAATTTTTTATTTTTAATATTATATTTAGTTTTCTATATTAGTAGTTTAGTTAATTTAGTTTTCTTCCATTTTAAATCCTTTCATTGCAATTAAGGGTAAAAGAGGTACTTTTTCTTTTGAAAAATGAGAGGAAAATATATTTTTACACCTCAAAAGTTATGAGCATTGTGCATGCTAGCGAAAAAAAAGGGCTAATGATTGCAACAAAATAGTTCAAGATTAATGTGTAATAATTACAATTCGGAGGTAAACATACACTTCTCTCAAAGTTTGCGGACATTTTGTGCTATTTCCCTCTTTATTGTTTCGCTTTTAAGAACTTGCAGACATAATGTGGATGCTGCTTTTGACTTGAGAATCTCTGTCCTCATATCTGTATGGAATAATCCAAAAGGCAATAGGGGAACTGCATAGGAAGGAAAAGAAAGAAGTGCTCAGCACATATAAAATTTCTGGAAATGTAAAGCCATTTCAAATTAAGACAAAGACCTATCTTCACAAGAATAATATCTGCAAGTAAGTGGAGGATGCTATTTGAATGAGGGCCCACTTTTGTCCTCTCTTAAGCTCAAAACGAGCAAATCCCGATCCATAGGAGGTGGTGGTTGAAAATTTGGTTGGTCAAGCCGACACCGAAAGAGGACGAGAGAAAATAGAAGAGAGATGGTCAAGATGTGCTTTCGTCCCTCGCATCGATTGAACCGTCCGAGAAATGACATGCATGTCATCATGGGCGTCGGCCCCATTGTCCAGGCACTATGACATCCTCTGTGCTTTTCAATTGAGAAAATCGTGGCTCTTGCTTGGAAAAAGAATGGTAGACATGATTGAGGTTTCGGTTCAACCGGAATTTGATGCCCAAGTGAAACTTATCAAATCGAGAAATTCTCATTCCAAAAGTGATGGTTCTTGATTTGGTTTGGGTTCTGGCCTGTTAACATTTAATCAAAACTTCCAATGTACCGTAAAGAAGCAATACCCACAATATATAAACATCTAATCAAATCTTATCTTTGCATAATATTCAACGAGCGAATATTGCATCCTCTAAAATACGAAAAACATTGTGATAGAGGAAATATAAGGAAAAACATGATTTGAGTTATCTTAAGAAATATATTTAAATTACTGCAAGATATAGAAAGTTACCTTCAGAATCTACATAAGAGAGATTATTCTACAATAGATTATCTTTTTCCATTTCGAATTGCTATCCGATACACAATCACTGTTCTTTTTTCCTAGCTAGCGTGGAGATTTGGTGGAATTTCTAGACTAAAGGTTGCGGTTGAAGTTTCCTTTTGAGTTTAATTTATCATATGGAGGGACTTCAGGTTGGGATCTGCCCTTGGGAGTTCGACTAGAAAACCTAGCCCCGCTTTCCTTTCGAGCCATTGATAATTGTTAGCGTGACTGAGATGTTGGCCGTGAAATCCATCACCACACCAAGTACATCATGGGCATATACTTTTCTAGAATCAGCAAGGAGGAAGGAGGAAGGGTGGGTTTTTTAATAGGATAATGACACCAATTATCCATAAACTTTGATCCAATATGCAATGCGATTCATAATCTTTTAATTTGTTCAATACAGTCACTAGACTTTTTGGTACATGTTCAATTTAATTCTTGAACTATGTTGTCATTTCATTAATTCAAGTTTAAGGATGACATTAAATATTTTCATAATATTAAGGGACTAAATTAAACATGTATCAAAAGTCCATAGACTATATTGAACAAATTAAAAGTTTTGGGACCACATTATGTATTAGGCCAAAATTTAAAAATTGTATTAAACAAATTAAAAGCTCGGAGACTATATTACATATTAAGTCAAAGTTTAAAAGTCAAACATCATTTTTTTTCTTTTTGAATTGGATGTTCGAGCAAGGGTAGCCTTTTTAATTTTTTTTTTTTAAAATAGAGACCCTTCTGATTCGCATGCTGCGAAGTGGGTAGTGTTGGCATCGCATAAATGGGAACGCTTGATAGGGAGCGAGTGATTGGGTGATTTCTTTTACCTTTTAAAAGCTCGGAGACTATATTACATATTAAGTCAAAGTTTAAAAGTCAAACATCATTTTTTTCTTTTTGAATTGGATGTTCGAGCAAGGGTAGCCTTTTTAATTTTTTTAAAATAGAGACCCTTCTGATTCGCATGCTGCGAAGTGGGTAGTGTTGGCATCGCATAAATGGGAATGCTTAACAGGGAGCGAGTGATTGGGTGATTTCTTTTACCTTTTAAAAGCTTGGAGACTATATTACATATTAAGTCAAAGTTTAAAAGTCAAACATCATTTTTTCTTTTTGAATTGGATGTTCGAGCAAGGGTAGCCTTTTTAATTTTTTTAATATAGAGACCCTTCTGATTCGCATGTTGCGAAGTGGGTAGTGTTGGCATCGCATAAATGGGAATGCTTAACAAGGAGCGAGTGATTGGGTGATTTCTTTTACCTTTTACACCTATCTCGTTGAGAAGGATTTGCCGCTTTCTTGGTCATAAAAAAGTCAAGAATCTCTACTGTTCCTAATACACAAAGAACGCATTACAAAGCCTGAAATGCCGATTCAGACGTTCGGGATCAGATCTTTTCAAATTCAAAGTAATAATTGAAGTTACACAAAGTCACAAGCGAGGATCTTTCACAAGCCAGGATCTTTCCCTCCTAATATGGCGTTTCTTCTTTTCAATAGTTATCTATAACAAAAGGCTCATGCTATTTTCCCCTTTTTAGTGGCTATAAAGAGAACTAATTATTCAAAAATAAAAGAAAAAAGGTGAAAGTTGCTATATATTGAAAATGCGAAAAGTGTCCATTGTTTGAAAATACAAGACTGTTCGTATAAATAGAAAAAAAATGATGTTTTATTCTATATATTTTGTTATTTTCCATTCGTTTTTATAGACTTCATTTCCTCTCTTTTACTTATGTGTTCAAGCTGATTTTTATAAAGAATTTTTTGTAGTGTGTTTGAAACTTGTTCGTAATCTTCATTGATTATCATATTTTATGTTTAAATTATAATCCTAAACTCACAACTTTAACCAAAGAATTCCTCTAAGAGAAAAAAAAAAGTGCAGCGTTTCTGATGCCATAGAACCGAGCCACCAACCACAATCGCAGGGACAAAATCAAGGATACAGAGCAGAGAACAGGGGAACAAGCAGCCCAGTAGGAGTACTGGGAGGGGTCACAATTGCTAAACCAATGCTAGAACAACTACGCATGATAGATGAGTACCTCGCCAGCCCAACCCAAGTCGAAGAAAGACCTTATCGACAAACATGCAGTCCATTATCTATCAATTACTGGGAACACTTCTTCGCACTTACAGTGGGGAAGAAGAAGTGGATGAGACATGCAATTGTAGAGATCCTCAGGGGCGAGAGAGGTAGGGCAAATTGGGCACCGATGGGTTGTCAGCGCCCCTTTTGACGGAGATGGCAACCTTAGTCGCCATGGACAGAAGCTTCCAGGGCAAGATTGCAAGGAGGAAATTGGATTGTTGAAGTAAATCGGGCTTCGAAAAAGACGGGACTACCATCAGCGGGGTAGACGAGGGCTCTGCATTTCGAGAGAGAAAATTCGCTTTTTTTTTTTATCTCGGAGCTCAGTTGCAGTTGCAATGTTTGTCCAATAGTATGTTACATGCTGTAATTCAGATGCATCTTGAGTGAGAAAAACCGACACATATGCCCCCTTGAGGAACCTTAAAGTTTGGAGACATTTGTTCTCTCATTCGCGAGGTTAGTAGCAATTTCTCATATTTTCATGTTTATGTCTCTTTGGAACTTTGAGTTTGCTTCGTATAAAATCTTCCAACTCTCAAAGTACCGAAAATGCATTATGGACTCGAAAATTTGCAAATCGAAGTTTCTAGCTAGTAGCGCCTCGGTTCCTCAAATCTTCCCCGATAGAAGATTTGGGTCATTTATGAAGATTAAACGATTGAATTCGTAAATCAGACTAGAGTCTCCATCTATCGATTGAAGAGAAACCTCAGTCGATTTAATAGCTTAGGTAATATGGGGTAAGTCAAATTACCTAAGTGATGTTGAAAGTGCTAGTCCAATGAATCCTAGAAACCCTAAATTCCAGGGTTCAGTTATGCATTGGAAGTGTTAGCCTCCAACGCCCTTTCCGTATCATGTTCTCCAATCATGTCCTCAATTGCAATTATCCAAGCTAAAGACCTTTCCACTTAATCAATTCATGAAACTTATAGGGCGTTTCATGAATTTTCAGGTATATGTGACCTTAGATAATAAAAACAAAATTGTATTGAGACTAACAATGCAACCGGGGTGATTAGGTAAATAATCTCGTGAAGAGAGTCAACATCATGTCCTTTATTTTATGTAATGACTAATGAAGTATGTAAAGAGATGGAAGATGATGCACACAAATAGTAGTTTGACTTAGGTCAAGTTTACGTTTACTCTTCCAAACTAATAGCTACCAATAGGATAGAATCCACTAGTAAATATAAAAAAACAAGTGCAGCGTCTACCCGAAGCTGATAGATTCTATTTTCAATAACTAAGCGCTACCCTTCTTGCAAAAGAGTGATCACAAGTGAATAAAATCAAGCTTGTAGAGTATCGAGAAAATGCGACTGTATCAATATTTGTAGCTTTCTTCGTTTTCTGTATATCCTCGATGTTTATCAATTATCTTATGTAGTTTTCAATCTCCAATTTAGCAATCGGAGGATCTTCAAGAGAGTCAATTAGCCATTGGAATTGATGAACATGGCTTTGAGATCTGGTCGCCTATCCATGTAAGTCTTTTTGGCAATGGTAAGGTTTTCCCAAATTGAGTCAACTATACTTCTCAATAGACAAAAGAATACCCCAAGTACCAAAACTTAGCACAAAGGAATACTTAAGTGGTAGAAGTTAGAAAAGTTACACTTTTTTTTTTTTTTTTTGAAAAATGGGATACTTGAGTGCTATATTCGACGAACTCCGCCGAAAATCCTACGAGGCATTTTTTTATATTAATTTTTCTTGTTTAAGTGGCTTGCTGGAAGGTTGACTTAGCAAAAAAAAAAAAACCCAAAAACAACGTCATTTTGGCATAATTTGAATTTTAATATAAAAATTAATTAATTAATTTTTTTTTTAAAAAAAGGAGGAGGAAGGTAGTTAGTTGCTGAGGGTTTAGCCCTTGCCCCCATTGCCTCCTTGCCGTCATTGGAATGGTGGGGGAGGGTCGGCCGGGGTCACTTAGCCTTGGCTAGGGGCCGGTGACCTCAGCTGACCGGAGGCGAGGGCCTGCGAGCCCTTGCCCAAATCCGGTGAGGGTTGCAGCCCTCCCCTAGATCCGACGAAGGTTGTTGGCCCTCGCCTGGCCAAGCCAAGGGTTGTCGCCCAATGGTCGGTTGGGGTCGTTGGCCCCTAGCCAAGGCTCGGCGACCCCATCAACCCTCCCCCACCTTTCTGGTGACGGCGGGGAGATAGCGACGGCGAGGGCTCCGCCGGTTGCCTTCTTCTTCTTCTTTTTTTTTTTTTAATATATAAATTTGGTTTTAAATTAAATTAAATTAATTTTTATATTAATTATTTACCCACGTCAAAGTGCAAAATGACGTCGTTTTGCACTTGGCTCGTCAAAAAATTGTCACGTCAGCATTTTGGCCGAATTTTTTCGCCATTGGCACTTAATTGATCAATTTGTGCAAAGTTTTGACATTTCAGGTGTCTTAGACTCCTTCTCAATATTTCCATTCCTTTGATTGACTCAATTAGGTAATAGTTGACTAGATTTAGCTCCGATTCTTCTCTCTGAAATTCCGAGCTTAAATCGAGTTCATATATCCTTATGATCTATAAAGATCAGTCTAATGAATATTTGGGTCTTCTTATCTAGAACATGAAATAGACATGCTCATCACGATCCTGTGAGTCTATCCAAGTTTCTCATTGGTAGTCGACTTATTAATTGCCGTCGATTTGGTCTTCCCGCGTACATTAGTAATCAAGACTAAGTGTTCACCTTGTCATGGGACCTCCAATTCTTCATGAACTACCAATTCTCCTCGAGTTGTCCACCATCTATCGAGGTTAATTTTGCTTTTTTCTGTCTGTTTTACTTCTGTACTTTGGATCCAATTGATGGTGACAAAGAGACTCTTATATTAATACAAATTAAAATAAGCTAGATGTATTAATCAATTAATAATAAGAAATAGATGGTTTTGTCAACTTCAAAATAGTATAGGATATTTTTCTGAAATGCAAATATCAAATGATTTCCTAGGTTTTGAAACGAAAGCATTTTAATTTTGCCATTACCACGTTTAAAAGAAAATGCTGCATCACTTTGGGTACAACATGACCCTTGTGCCAATGTGTTCTTGTATTTTTTAAAGACGCATGCATGGCATGAATTTCAAAATCAGCTACAGGCGCATTGGCCCTGATGGGTCGGCCCAAGCCCTACCTTTCCAATTTCTGGGTCTTCTGGGTCTTAAAAGGACTTTAGAGCCTCCAACAATCAACCAGCGTGTTAAGGGGAAAAAAGATCATTCCTTATAAGTTGACCCCCTTCCACTCTCACTTTTATCATTCCTCAATCATCACTTAGTACCACTTCCTGATGCTCTTCGTAATTGCTCGTCAATCCATTTTTTTTTTCCCTTTCTCGTTACAACAAAGTAGCACCTGTGTTAACGCCTCTTCGGCTCTGCAGACGGAGACTCAAGCCCTTAATCTCACCATCTGAAACCTGTTGCAGAAAGGGCAAGCAAATCAAACACTTATCTTGGAATCGGACTGCAAGATTCTTGTAGACGCTGTGAACCATCCTTGCTCAACGCCATGGGAGATCCAAGCGCTAATCGCAGAGACTGCGGCGATGCTCCCCGGTTTCCCTAACCTGCGTATCGTGCATTGCAGGAGAGAAGCAAATGAGGCCGCCAACTGGGCTGCCAAAGCCCATGACTCCCGAAGGCTACCTCCGAACTGGGCCACATCTGTTCCCCCACCTCTTTTGGATATTTTATCTGTACTGACTTTATGGCAAACGGTGGAACTCTTCGTTAGTTTTACGAATCCGTGTTTTCGACCCAAAAAAAAAAGTAGCACCTGGAATCTCTCGGACCGGGGGGTCACCCGCTTAGCGCCTTGGTCCTTAGGATCTTCCCAAATCGTAAGTTCATGTAATTTATAGGATTAAGATACAATCATGAACTTAACCATCAAATTAGAGTCACAACCAATCAATTTAGGTAAATATAGGCAGATTTGGCATCGAAAGGGCCCATATAGTGATGGGGAAGTCTACCCAGGAACATGTGTGAAGAAATTGATCAAAAGAAAACATGAAATTTAAGGTTAGGGGTTCGCATGGGGAGGATTAGCATCTCACTAGGCTCTTTCAGTACCACATCCTAGTTTGGGTTTAGTCCTAAAACATTCATCAATTAATTTCCTAGGCACATAAGATAATTTTGTTTTAAATTTAAATTGTCACCAAAAATCTTATCCAATTCTATTATTGATTAACGGGGCCATTTTCTGCTATATTGATTAACAAAGCCGTTTTCTCGTGTTTGGTGACGTGACTCCAATTGTTTTTGAACATGTCTTTGCAAATGTCAATTGAAATGCAAAATTAAATCTTTACGCATGAGAATAACATAACTGGCAATAATCACATATAATGTGACAAGGAAAATCATATGCAGAAACTGGTTATGACATTGCAATAATCACATATAATACAACATTGTAAATCAAATGCAAGACACAAAAATGAAATAATATGACATGCCAATAGTACATCCAGCATGATATGACAAATTAGATCCAAGACATAATGATAAGATGACACTACGTGACAATAATTTTATTGAGCATGACATGGCTAATCAAATACAAATAATAATAATAAAATGACATGACATGACATGGCAATAATCACATACTATATGACATGACAAATCAAATACAAGGCTTAATGACGAAATGACATCATATGACAATAATCACAAATTATGACATGGCAAATTAGATGTGAGATGTTGGACAATCGAGCCACACAACGTATGGTTAATTTGAGTGTCAATGTACCCAAGTTGAATAGTCAACTAATAAGATGAGGCATTAACATATGAGCATTGTGTTGGATTAAAGAAATCTTGGCCTTGATCCATTATGTAGTGTGCAAATAGTGTCGACAAACTTTTGCATATAATTCAGACAATTGGATGGGGCATGTCTAGTGATCTCAATTATAAGGGTTAATATCACGAAAAATCTCAAATTAGTATACTTATAACAAATTGACCTTAACTAATTTTTTGACTATAAAAAATCCAAAACTGGTACACTTGTAACAAATTTAACCAAAACTATTTTTTGACAACTAAAAACTTCAAACTGGTATATTTGTGACAAATTTATCATTCGTTAGTTTCCATGAAATTGGATTAATACCACAATAAATCGTAAAAATGGTACACCTATGACTAATGGAGAATAAAACCTCTGTCAACTATAATGTGTCATCTAACTCAATAATTTAACTGCAAAGTGTATCGGTTTGAGGTTTTTTTTTTTTTTGTCAATAAATTAAGTTAGAGGTAAATTTGTCACATTTGTATCAATTTAGGATTTTATGTGGTATTAGCTCCAAATTGTAATTGCCATTAAGAGGGGCACGCGGGTAGGGTGGGTCAACCAACAAAGTGTAGTTATGGAATATCAAATTTCAGACACTTTTGAGTGTACTAGTATGTTGGGTTTTCAATATATTTATTGTCTTAGTTATCCTAAAATATTATCCTTTTCTTGCTCTTCTTATTGAATATAGTAGTTTCTAAATTCAACCATTTTCATTAATTCATTAAATGAAAAATAATTTATTAAATTTAAATCTTACCTAAACAGGCACATTGTTCCAAGTCCTAGGAAGGGAAAATGCCTTGCCAGTCCTATTTTATCACTAGGAAATGGTGTTCAGATTGTCAGGGAAAATGATCAATTCAGTCCTAAAGTTATTGTATGGATGCCAATTTATTCCTAAAATTTTTAATTTTGCAATGTAATCTTAGACTTTTGCTTAAAAATTCCAATATAATCCTTTTAGTCAATTGCGGCTAGAAATTGCTAACATGTTCGTGATTCACAAGTTGTCCAAGTCAAAACATGCTATGTAGGATGCTGATGATGATTGGACATCATGCCATCACGCCATCAATTGGACAATCCTAATCATCACTAGAAAATGGTGGTGGGATTATGGGGGGAAATTATCAATTTAGTCCTAAATTTATTATACAAACGTCAATTCATTCCTAAACGTTTTTAATATTACCAATGTAGTCCTAAATCATTATAGGAAATTTCAATATAATCTTTTTGATCAATTGCCACCAGAAATTGCTAATGTGAAATCTAGTCATTGTCGACCATCTTACAAGATCAGCATAGTCATCATTGATCATCTTACAAAACATGCTATTAAGCAATTTTTGGTGGCAATTGATCGGAAGAACTATATTAAAAAATTTTCAAAGATTCAAAGCTATATTAAGAAAGTCGAAAGGTTTAGGACCGAATTGGCATTTGCACAATAAATTTAGGACCGTTCAATAATTATCCCCAGATTGTGGGCCTTGAAAGGAAAGAGGCCATGGGATTTCAAGTTTGAGAGTCATGTTCTCTTGAGCCCAAATTTAGCCCAATCTAACTTAATTAGATATATAAATAAAGCAAACTGGCCTACAGAAATCGAACTCGAAAAGTTCTCACATTCTCTTTTGGGTCACGATTCTTGGGCCCATCAAAATGTTTTTGGACATTCGTCCCAGGCTTACTCTTGGGTGACTTTCACAATTTTTTTGGGGCTACTTTTGACATCTTTTTGGGCTGAAAATACAACTTCTTAATAAACTGACAAATTGATTTGTTTCTGTTGTGCTTTCGTAAGAGTTCCTTTTTTTTTTTTTTTTTTTTCATATTTAGGTAAATATTGGAAAAGAATAATGTGTGCTCTTCGGAACCGATCTTGTAATAGTTTGTGGAGGAAATTGTTCGATTGATTTCGGTCTGAGCTCGGGTTTGGTGAATCCATATGCCCGTCTCTTTTTGCTAAAGTTTTAGAGGCAGATTTCAAAAACTACATTTGAATTTCTACATAAGCGATGCTGTCTTTTCTTCCCTCTCCAAACCAGCAAAGCCGACAGCATGTTAAAGGTTATTTAAAGTCCATCCAACAATCTCACTCTCTCTGTCTCTTCTCTCTCTCACGGTGGCCCGCATCCAAAATTTACATTGCTCATTTCTCTTCTGTCTTCTCATTCGACTGCTCATTTCTCCTCTATCTTCTCATTCGACTTGCTTGTTCATCACTATGTCGGAATTATTATTATTATTATTATTATTATTGTCCCGTTATAATCTATCCATACCATATAAAAAGCCACCCTTTCAATTTTAGTATCTTTTACCAAAATAATCATCATAGCCTCACATCTGATATTAAGTTTGATGCCATTTTTATTTCAGCTTAAGTAAAAGCTAATCCAGCCAAAATTTAACATATTATTCAAATTTCAAAAAAAAAAAAAAAAACGAATATATATGCAAGTTTATGCATCAACATTTGTATTTGTGAAAGTCTTAAATGTTTCTAATTTAACAAAAATTAAAGTGTGTAACTCGCAAAGTTTTGATTAAGTAAATGTAAAAGTATTTATCAATCCAAATGTGTCCTAACTTAATTAAGGGTAAGTGTGACTTACGCAATCTTAGGGTTACTATACCATGATCTTAGGACAATTGAAGTTGAAAAATTAGGTAAAAAGAAGAAATGGTTTTGCTTGCAGATCTCATTAGAAAATGTTAAAAAGGAGAATGCCAATAATCTTTTTTTTTTTTTTGGTCATAAAGATAGATTTCATACAAGTAGCAGTAGATATACACCTCGCTCGTAAAGCATCGGTCAAAAGAAGTTCAAACAAAATGGGGGGAGGGGAAAAGGCCCAAGGTGATTTCAGAGACCCGCGATAATGAGCCCTTGTAGCCCATTTCGTTGGTACATTTGCCTCACGTCGGCAAAACCTAATCTGAAGACAAGAGAAGCAGGGGAGGAGAGCGGCCGTTTTAGCAAGCAACGATCTTTCTTCCCAAGGCATCTTCCGTCGGTCAGCTACTGCCTGAACTGCTCAAACCACCTGGAGGCAGTCTGTATCGATGATGAGGGGATCGACAGACTTACCGATCCGCAGAAGATGCCTTAGAGCGACATTCAGAGCTTGGATTTCAATCTGCAAGGCGGTGGATGCTTAAGCTTCGCAGGTAAATCCTTCTTTCAAATGACCGGTATGGTCGCAACATATGTACTCTGTTGAGCCGGAGTGATTGCCGATCTTAAAGGCTCCATCAATGTTGATCTGCAGCACACCAAGGTCGGGGGGCCACCACAAAGAACCTGGATCGGTGTGAGATAGGGTCGCGCTCGTTGAGGTGGAAGACATATGCTTCACCAAACTAGAGGTAGCAAAGGCTGCTTCAATGACAAATAGTGGATTTGGTGTCTGGCGATTGAAGATACCGTGATTTCTTTCTTTCAAGACTTGCCAGAAAATAGCAGCAACAGCTTCCATACCAGGTGAGTGATGTTTCTCTGCAAATTTGTCTGCAAGCCAAGATTCAATGCGTGTGATGTGAGTAGGTAGGATAGATCTGTTAATCCGAGGATGAGACTAGATGGTCGAAGTCCAGGGACAGAGAAAAAATAGGCGCTCCATCGTTTCCAGGGTATGGGTTGCACATACACTGCATTCTGGATTTGCGCTAATGTGTCTGCGAAATAGATTCGCCTTAGTGGGAAGAGCATGCTGACAAATTGACCAAAGAAAGAACCTGATTTTAGGTGCGACTTTCAGTTTCCATATGCTCTTCCATAGGATGTTAGGTATTTGGAAAGACGATGATGTTCTATGTTCATTATTGGGGATGGCTGCTTGTTTGATTGATTGATAACCACTCTTCACGGTGTATTGGCCATTACTATTTTATGTCCAGATTAGCTGGTCATCGGTATAATTCGGTCTCACCGAGATGTTGAGTATTTCCTTTGTGGTTGCTTCATCAAATAATCGTTGAAGAAGAACCTCATTCCATTTGTTCTGTTTTGGTAATATTAGTTCTGCCACCGTTCGGGGTTCCTCTCTATCCATTGGTCCTCCTATAATTCCCCTAGGCAGCCAATAGTCCTCTTGAATGCTGATCTGTGATCCGTCCCCAACTGACCATCGTAGCTTAGGTGAAAGGGACTCTCGCACTATAAGTATGCTCTGCCAACCCTATGATGGGCGGGCACTTTTAGTAGCATGCAGAAAGTCTTGTGAATGAAAATAGAGGCCTTTACATAGTTGACTTCATAAAGATAAAGGACAGTGAATTAGTCGCCACGCTTGTTTGGCTAGTAATGCTCTATTAAAGGCAATAAGGTCCCTGAACCCAAGACCCCCGTTATCCTTCTTGTCCTTCAGTAAGTCCCAACTTTTCCAATGAATGCCCAACTTTCTACTATCGTTTTGCCACCAAAATCGAGCAATCTTTTGTTCAATGATCGGCATAAAGACATAAGAATCTTAAATATGGACATGGCATACTGAAGGATAGCTTGAACAACACTTTTAATTAAAATCTCTTTCCCACCTTTTGACATAAGTTTCTCTTTCCAGCTATCTAACTTCGAATTAACTCTCCCTAAAATCCACGCAAACATATCTCTCTTAGAATGACCCCAATCAGACGGGATTCGAAGGTACTTTCTAGTCTTTTGAAGCATAGGGACCCTGAATTGTTGTGCCAGATTTTCCTGTAGACTACTAGGACAGTGTTTACTAAGAAAAAGGCCTGATTTATTCCTATTGATGGCCTGACCAGTAGCTACACAGTATTGATTCAGAATGTTAGATAGGTTCTGGCATTCTAGTATTGTCCCATCTAAGAAAAAGATAGCGTCATTTGCAAAGAATAAATGGGAAAGAGTGGGACATCACCTATTTAACTGGATTCCTTTGAGTTGTCCCAAATCAACTGCTTGATGTATGAGAGTTGTAGTAAATTCGCCAGTAGAATAAATATATAGGGAGAGAAGGGATCACCCTATCGTAGGCCGCGGGTAGGTTGGAAATAGTTGAGCTGGTCTCCATTAAATTTGACACTAAGAGTGATAGTCATGATACACTACATCACCCACGTCACCCAAATGGAATGAAAGCCAAGTCGAAGGAGGTAGTCTTTAAGGAAATCCCACTCTACTCTGTCGTATATGCCTTTTGCATATCAAAATTGCTTGAAAGTGTCTCTTTCTAATTCTGGTTTTGAGTTGATGCAACACCTCTTGAACGATCAAGATGTTGTCTTGTATTTGGCGGCCGCCCACAAAGGCACTATGTTATGAGGATATTAGTGAGGGAAGGAAGGGTTTGAGTCTATTGGCTAGTATCTTGGATATGATTTTGTATGCGTAGTTGCATAGGCTAATAGGCCGAAACTGATCAAGGCGTTCGGGGTGTGAGACTTTTGGGATAAGGGTGAGAATTGTTCTATTGAAGGCTGAGGGCATGACTCCTGTTTGGAAAAATGTCTAGATAGAAAGAAACAGATCCTTATGAAGAATATCCCAGTGTAATTGGTAGAAAATACCATTAAAACCATCTGGGCCAGGGGCTTTAGTTTTACCCAACTGGAAGGTGGCTTGATGAACCTCCTCTAGGGTGAGCTCAGCAGTTAATAAAGCATTCATCTCGTCTGTAACAATGCGTGAACACTGGTTCAGAATCAGGCCATAATCTCGATAACCTGCTGTCCTGTAAAGATCAGAAAAGAAGGCCGTAGTAATTGTTTTAAGAGTTTGATCATCACTCACCCAGTTCTGATTGTTGTCTTGTAATAAGCTAATTTTGTTTCGTTGCCTACGCTGAATAGTGGTAGCGTGAAAGAATCTGGTGTTTTTGTCTCCCCACTGTAGCCAATGTAGTCGAGATCTCATCGCCTAGTACTGTTCCTCTTGCTGCCATGCTAGTTGTAAATCTGCTTTCAACTTGGTGGCTAATTGGCTGTCATAGATAGCGAGGTTGTTGTTGGTCAAGGTCTGGAGTTGTTGCAAATTTGAAATACACGAGTGTGCATTGGAAAACTGGGCTCGACTCCACCTTTGTAGTGCTGAGCTGACTAATATGAGTTGATCTAGCAGGTTACTACCAGTACGCATAGCTGAGGTCCATGCGGTTGCGACAATGCTGTTACATTCTGGGTGTTGTAACCAATAGGCTTCAAAGACAAAAGGTTTGCTTCGTCGTGTCTTTCGAGCTTCGGTATAGAGTAACAGAGGGCTATGGTCAGATTCGACAGTAGGTAAAGCAAGTACCTCAGCTGCTGGGAAGGTGAGTCGCCAATCCGTATTGCAAAGAGCCCTATCCAATCGTTCTTTAACCAAGTCTCCACCTTGGCGATTATTCATCCAGGTAAAAGCACAACCTTTACTCTCTAAATCCATTAATGAACAGTCATGAATAATCTCTTTGAAATAGTGCATTCGATGCAAGTCTGCTGATCTTGTGCCCACTTTTTCCCAATGGTAGAGGATGTCATTAAAATCGCCATCACACAACCAAGGTAGGGAGTTGAGATGAGAGATCTGACGAAAAGCTATCCAAAGAAGTTGGCGAGAGTGGAAGTTGGCAGGCGCATATACACAAGTTAACTTCATCATGATGCCGTTGCTAGTCTATAAACAAAGTGTATCAATAAAGTTGGGATTAGCGTATTCCACTGATACAGTAATATGAGAGTGCCAAAACAAGGCCAGGCCCCCAACCATTCCGAAAAAGGATCGATAAGGTAAGAGTTCGAGTACTTAAGTCTTCACTGTAATTTGGTAACCACCTCCTCTCTGTTCTTCGTTTCCATAAAAAATACCAGGTCGGGCTTCTCTTTGACCACAAGGGCCTTGAGAGCTTGAACTGTCAGGGGAGAGCCCAGTCCCTGACGGTTCCAACTAAGTAACCTCATTTTTCATTCGGTGGCTTTTTGGGGTAAGCCACCTCGACCCACTTGCCAACAATTTCAGCAGACAGTACAGGAGTTTCTAACAATGATGTTTCATCGAACTCTTCAATTGCAGTAGTGTGAGTATTGTACGGGTTGTACCTTTTAAGTTTCTTGGCAGTCCCGACTTTAGTTGATACTCTGGAATGTTTTTGTTTCTTCAGAGAAGCTGCTACCCGAGTATGAGCAGAGTTACATGGCTTTTTGGCTGGAGAGACAGTGAGAGCTGCAGTGGATGGATTCTATGGTGGAATAGCAGCTAGATGATACTGCAGAAGCGGAACAACGTCAGGTGTGTTGAGGATGATTAAGTCCTGATATTTTGCTGGGATCCTTAATGATATCAGTAGGTAAAGCAACCTGTTTACCTTTCCACTTGACCTCAACTTTTACAGTATTGCTAATTAGGTTATGACCAAATGTTGAGCTTGCAAGTTGAGGTAGGAGAGATGGTGGTTGCTGTTCACTGGAGTGGAAGTGTAGCATTGTTGGTCGGGTTGAAAGTGCGTCTGTTCTGACTTCTTCTGCTCTAAAGGCATTGCTGCTGGTGGTAAAGTAGGGAATGGAGTCTGCTGGAATGGAGGAGTTTCAGGAATGCCAATAATCGATCACACTAATTGGAACATTTTTAACGCGTGCATGAAGACTAGTATTATTAAGCCAAAACTAGCCTCTCTTCATCTCATTTTCATATGCCAATCAACCCTTTCAAGCATATTTTCATCGAAAACTAAAAAAACATTCAAAAATTTGAGGGAGAAGGGTATTAGAAGTGTCAAAAGTTATGCACGGTGCTTACTTTAGTATCAAAAGTTTTTTTTCGATTCTGTTTCTATTTCCCTATTCTTTTGTCATCTGAAATAAAAAAGAACAGAAAGTTATTTGGTAACGTTAGTTAATTTTTCTATTCTCCGGAATAGACAAGTGGTCAGGGAATAAATTTGGAATAGAAACATGAAGTAGAAAAAAAAGTAACTTCTTGTTTCCGAAAACAATTTTTGAAAATAAGTCATTTTCTTTCTTCTTCTTTTTTAAAAAAAAAAATATTTTCTTCTTCTTCTTCTTCTTCTTCTTCCTTGCCGCTCACTGCCATCCACCCCCCACATGCCACCTATTGTCGCCCCTTGCCACCTGTCGCCTGCCGCCTTCCTTTGCCACTTGCTGCCGCCACCCACCGCTTGCTCTTTGCTGCTAGATGATCAATTAGAGGAGGAAGAAGAAGAGAGGGAAAAAAGAAAAAAATCTCAAAAAAAATATTAAAATAATAAAAGAAATTTTATATCACAAAAAAAATTGTAGGTCGTACCAAATGCATTATTGTTCTTTTTCTATTTTGAGAATATAAATTTTGTACAGTTATCAGACACATTGTTTTATTCAGAAATTATTCCAATGTATAGAAATAAAAAAGAATTATTATTGAAAATAGTTATTCTCGAGAATAGAAGTATTACCAATCGCACCCTTAAGTGCCAACTGCGATCTAGGTCACTGAAAATCCTACCTGGCCATTTTTATTTATTAATTTCTTAGTTTGACATGGCTCGTCGATGTACTCGGTCATCATATAACTCCTAAACGATGTCGTCTAAAAGTTGTAAATAGTGATTGTTTGAATGATAAATTTTGTTTAAAGTGATCACTTTAGTGCCAAATATGCCACAAGAAAATACTATGTGGATTGGATTTTTTGAATAATATGCCAAATATTATAAATTTTTTTATTATAAAGCCTCGTATTATTTTTTACTAGAATTTATCAACCTTGGCATTTACGTGATTATTTTTTCTTTCCAATTTAGCACTTAAGTGATCTAGCAAAATTTTTTTGCATTAAACTGAGCTCCGCACACAACTTTTGGTACTTATAATATTCTTCTGCCAAACTTTGGTCAGTGAATCTAAAGATATGGAGAAATTCTCTGTCTTTGTGGCAAATTATCTACCCCTAAAACCTGTGTATCGTAGGGATAAGGACCTCTAGATCTTGATTATATCATTAACTTTTTAATCTATTCATCTCAAGCAACATTCTTAAATTTTTACACTTTCAAAGATTATATTTTGTCCTGCCCATTGTCAATAGATTTAGGCTTCATTATTTCTTTACATAGAGATAATTTTTTTTAAAAAGTCATAAATCTATAGTATAGATGCAAATTCAATTTTAAACTTTTTAATTTTGTCAATTTATTCCTTAATCTTTTGACGGTCTACCAACGTAGTTGTTCTGGCCAATTTTGGCTATTAATCACCGATGAGGACATTGGCCATTATATGTGACACACCTGGCACTAATGTGAATGTTTTTTTGCCTTTTTTTTTAATGATTTTATATAGTTTTTTTTTTTTCTCTTTTTCCCTTTCTTCGTCCGTTGATTGCCATGGCTAGATTGGCCATTGTCAAGGGCTAGCCAAAATACAAAAAATTGTTCACATCAATATCAACTGTACTATGTGAGATGGCCGGTGTTCACGTCAGCAATTGCTAATTAAAATTGGCTAGGAGACTATTTTGGCAAATTGTCAAAATGTTTAAGACTGATTAAATTGAAAGATTTAGAATTGAATTGATATTAATACAATAAGTTTAGAAATTTTTTGGTAATGTTCCCGCTCTATGTGTCATGAAGAGAGGAGAGTGGCATGAGTGTTGAACAGCGAGTGTTGAGCAATGAGCGTCAAGTGGCGAGTGAGGCGAGCGCTAAGTGAGATGAGCATCATGCAAGAAGCAAAGCGAGGTTGCTCATGAGCAAAAAATTGTTTCTTTCAAGTAAAAATTGAAGAGGATAAAAAGGAAAGGAGAACAAGAGTAGTAAAGGAGAGGGACACCATTTGATGCCGTTTAACACCATTTAAGTTAAGGTTTGCTCTTTAGAATAGATATAAGAATATTATATATATATTTAGGGTTGATATGAGTTGGACCAACCATAAACTCCCAGGACCAAGGACCAACCCGCATAGTGGTGGTCTAGGAATCTCAAGACCAATGATTGACCTAGTTCCCTCAGGAGCCGGATTAGGATCGACAAGGTTGGGCCGGTCTAAGGTTCATCTGGGTTGACCCAGGATTGATGCTCACCCCTAAATTTCACTATAGAGTGGAAGGCTGCTCCAAAGAAGATAGAGTTGGGGTTATCTAACATTAGTTATGGAAGGGACTTATAGTTAATTTATAAGTATGAGAAAAAATCTCACCATTTGAGTTGGTTTTTGAGGTGAGAGAGGCCCAAGACCATCCAACATTGAGTTATTGTTGCTCCAACCTAAGGCACAATGTGTAATGGGGAGATTGTTGGGGTTAACTTACAACGGTTGTGGGAAGGGCTAGTGGCCTATTTTGTAAGTGTAACAACTCGGTCCGATGAATATGGGGAGTGGTCTCTATGGTTAGAGGGTTTGAATAAGGAGCAACTCTTAGCAAGCTTTTAGGATGGCGAAGGAGGCAGTAATGAACTGAATTATGCATCGAACATGGGGAGAGCGACTCAGATGTGTGCGTGCTTGTGCTTGTGTGCATGCATGTGTCACGGGCTGAAAGAAGGCCAACCCAAGAGGTTCCTGGAGGACGACCGTGACGCAGCCTTGGAGGACCTCCTGCTTTCACTCGGATTCCCACCAAGTCTTCTCCCCGAAGTTTCCAAGGGCGGGCGATACCGTAATTAGATTCTATCTCTATTTATGTCGGTAGTTGATAGCTTTCATTTATGTCGGTGGTTAGTAGCCGCCATTAGTGTCGGTAGTTGAGGCGGTGCGATCTTGTCCGCCGACTAAGATCTAGATCAACGGATGTAATCAGAGGGCCTCGAGTATAAAAAGGGGTGCCCTCCCCCTCATTTTGCATCCATCAAATCCTTTTCAGTAATACAAGTTCCATTTCTCTCCAAAGCCCCTCTCTCTAGAAGCTTTCTCTCTCTATGATCCGGGTGTGCAAGCGAGTGTGCGAGCATTGATTGAGCAAGGCTTGGCTTGGGTGATCCAAAGTTGCCCGAGTCGCAGCGCGGTCACGATCCCAATCGATCGGCCCGTGACAAGTGGTATCAGAGCAAAGGAGAGATTCGCTTCCAGAGATTGAAGAGCGCCAACTGTTTGAGAGAATGTCGAGCCAGGATGCTGTTATGGATGGAGAGCCTGTGCAAGTCAAGGAACCTCGCGGCCGAGCAAAGAAAAGAGATGCCTCGATGGATGCTGCAGCTGCGTTCGATGAGAAGATCGGGAAGGTTCGGAGTGCCGTGCTCGAACTCATGGAAGGTCTTGACGATGTGAGAGACCGGGTCATGGAGGTTGAGACTTCGCTCCGTGAAGACTTCACGACCGGCCTAAACGAAGCTACAACCCCGTTGCACGACAAGGACGAAGCCCTTGAAGCATCGATTGATGTGTTGAAAGAGCGCGTCCAAGTGATCGAAGAGGTGAGCCCATGTAGGGACGAGGTCGAAGCCATGAAGGCGGAGATCCAAGAGCTCAAGATCGAGCTCGCCCTATGCAAGCTTAGTATCACCAACGGTGTGGCACCTACCCAAGCAGTGTCCAAAATTGAAGTTCCAAAGCCGAAGGAATTCAAAGGCGAACGATCTGCCAAAGAGGTGGACAACTTCGTCTGGAGCATGGAGCAATACTTTGGCACTGTCAACATACACGACGAGTCGATCAAGGTATGAACCGCTTCTATGTTCCTTACTGATACGGCAATGCTTTGGTGGCGCAATAGGTGTGATGAGACTAGGCATGGTGCCAATCCCGTGGACACATGGGATGATTTTGTAAGGGAGTTCCGAGACTACTTCTTCCCCGAGTTCGCGCAGCAGGAAGCCCGTAGCAAGCTCCATCGCCTCGAACAAAGAGGTACGGTCTGAGAGTACGTGAAGGAGTTCACGGAACTCAAACTCCAGATTCGCAACCTAAGCGAAGAGGAGGCCCTTGGAGCGTTCATGGATGGATTGAAGCCATGGGCATTACTCGAGCTCAAGCGCCGGGACATGAGTAGTCTTACGAGAGCACTAAGCGTGGCCGAGTCGTTCGTCAACCTCACCAGAGCTGAATCAAGGAATAAGGCAAGAGAGTGGAGGTCGGATCGATTCGAGGATGAAGTTGGAGATGCTCCCTATGCGCCGAAAGATCAACACGGCCGAGTCAAGACATGGGGCGAAGGCACTTCCAAGCCGTCCTTCCAAAGGGGTCGACCACAGACGGACTATGCGAGTAAGTTCGATCAACCCCCGCCTTCTCCTTGTTTTATCTGCAAAGGTCCCCACTGGACCCAAAAGTGCCTAAAGAAGGGTCGAATCAATGCCCTCCTTGCCATCGAAGAGGAGGAGGAACCCAAAGAAGAGAAGAGGCAGATCCGGATTGGAGCGGTGAAGATGATCAACGCCGTCCAAGCGCGGTCGCCAACCAAAGAAAGGGGAATTACCCCGAACCCGAACACGGACATGTTCTTCGTGGAGGTTGAAATGTGTGGCCGAACGCTCTATGCTTTGGTCAACATGGGAGCGTCGAACATGTTCATGTCCACTGAGGCGGCAAAAGCCTTGGGTCTTCGCGTGGAGCCATCCGCAAAGTCCTACAAACCCATCAATTCGAGCGACTTCTGTGGCGTAGGAGCAACTCCCGACGTGGATGTCAAGATTGGCGGATGGAGAGACAAGATGACTTTCGAGGTAATCCCACTTGACGACTATGATCTCATTTTGGGAATGCAATTCTTCGATTGTGTGGGAGCCATGATCGACATGAGGACCAAGTGCATCAAAGTTCCTGATCCAAAATGTCCGTCGATGATCCCCATGATCAAAGGGGTAGTCGACACCAAGACCATCGCGTCAATCCGACGCATCAACAAGAGCTTGAAGGCCGTGAAGCACATAAACAAGCTAACCGAGGTGAAGCCAAAGGTAGAGTCGGATCCTACTCCAACACATGCCATGCCAATCCAAGTGCTCTTCCCCGAGGTTGAGTGCGCGCCATATGCTCCGTCCAAGCCGAAGATGGAACCGTGTGCCAAGTCCGAGCTGATCATGGAGGGGTGTGGACCTTCGTTCGTGAGCGTCCGCACCAAGCAAAATCAAAAGAAGAGAGCCCGTGCTCGTGTGAGGAAGGCTGCCCGTCGAGCTGTGAGCGACGAGGGCGTCGCTCGATTGAGTGGGGGAGAATGTCACGGGCCGAAAAAAGGCCAACCCAAGAGGTTCCCGGAGGACGACCGTGATGCAGCCTTGGAGGACCTCCTACTTTCACTCGGATTCCCACCAAGTCTTCTCCCCGAAGTTTCCAAGGGCGGGCGATACCGTAATTAGATTCTATCTCTATTTATGTCGGTAGTTGATAGCTTACATTTATGTCGGTGGTTAGTAGCCACCATTAGTGTCGGTAGTTGAGGCGGTGCGATCTCGTCCGCCGACTAAGATCTAGATCAACGGATGTAATCAGAGAGTCTCGAGTATAAAAAGGGATACCCTCCCCCTCATTTTGCATCCATCCAATCATTTTCAGTAATACAAGTTCCATTTCTCTCCAGAGCCCCTCTCTCTAGAAGCTCTCTCTCTACGATCCGGGTGTGCAAGCGAGTGTGCAAGCGTTGATCGAGCAAGGCTTGGCTTGGGTGATCCAAAGTTGCCCGAGTCGCCGCGTGATAACTCTATAAACATAGAGTTATTTACCTATTTTAGGCAACAATTAATGCAATATCTATGAGAAAATATTTGGATTTCCTTCTAATTATTTGAATTTTTCTTATTTATGCAGAATAATGATATATGGAGAAGATAAGGAAAAAGATGGCAAAATCGAGGAATTTAAATCAAGCAGCAGCAGGAGATAGATATCAAATCAAAATCTTATGATTTACTCCCTGATTTTGTGCGCAATTGCTTGGAGATAAGAATCTTGGATATATCTTATGAAGAGGAGAATAAAGAGAGAGAAGAGCAGCTAGGTTTTAGTTTTTAGTTTTTCTGATTAGATCGTTTTTCATTGTTCTGAGAGTTTTTCAAGTATTTTGAAGAGAAGACAAAAGTGGTGACAGAATTCTTGTTCTTTGATTTAAGATGCTGAGTTTAATTTATATTTATATTTCTTCATCTACTATGTTCTAATTTTCTTTTGTTAGGGCTACGATGTAGCCTAACCATGATGATGTGAATTTCATGATTTTTATGTTTTACAATTAATTTCATTCATGTGAGTTATATATTATTGTGCTTAATGCTTTTGAGTGACTGGCCACCACTTGAATGATTTGATGTGCATGTTTGAGACTGAGAAGTGATAATATGCAATTGCTCATTATAATATATAACCATGAATTAAACGTGGATAGAGATATACCGCGTTATTTGTGTAGCTTTCGGTGATAAGGTGATCCAAAAGACTCATTGTAAGCCGGGAATATTCATAGTTCTTAATGCACTCGTGTTTATTTTAATTCACATAGAGATATAGTGGATTAATAAACTGAGTAGGTTTGCTATACCTAGAGATAGGATAGTAAATAGGTTAGGAAATTCCGCTATCACATGTTTGATATCGTTCTTGTATTCACAATAATCTGAAATTCATATCTAGTGGTTATGGTGAAATCGTATGCTCTAACATATTTATCCGATCGATTTACTGCATTTAGTCTACAAATTTCGTTTTTAATTTATTCTCAATTATATTTTGATCTGTTAGATAAATTTTAGAGTTAATCTATTTTAGTATTTAATTAGTTTATTAATCATCGATCTTCGTGGGACGATATTCTTTCTCATCATTATATTACTTGTTCGACACGTTCACTTGCGTTTATTATTTTATGAACACCGCGCGGTCACGATCCCAATCGATCGGCCCGTGACACATGTGTGTGTGTATGAAAATTGGAATTAACTCATGAAAACGCCTTTTTGATGTAACATTAAGTTTTGCTTTGGAACTTTAAAGTTAAGAGAGCCTAGGTTAGAGCACTACAATGATGGATGACCTCTTGGAAAAGTGTCTGCTTGTATACCAAAGGACAAAATTGTAAGGCTCAGTATTGGATAGACCAGATTAGATAATACCTTGAGTGAGTTAATTTAGGACGTTACAATAAGTGAAAGGGAAAACCTCATTGTTTGAACTAGTTTTTGGAATAAGAGAAACTTAAAACTACTCAATAGATTGAATATGTGTAATCAACAATAATTAGCATTTGGAGATTGGATACAATTCATTAATGGTGTTCAAAACTCTCTAAAAGGCACAAGTGAGGTTGTGCAACTGAACGAAAAGAAATCTAGCCCACTTAAGAGCAATCTATACAACATGGGTTGAAGTGAGCGAGCACTGAGCCCTAAGTGCCTATGGGCACTGCTACGTAGGTGATAGGAAGAAGAAGAAGAACAGTAAAAACAAAGAAAGAAAAAAAGAGAAATCTCTAGACATAAATACCCTTGGCCTCACTGTCGTAATAAGCATGTGATTGTCCATAAGTGAAGATTTCACCAGCTGATGAGTTCAGCCCCTTATTTTAGATTAATTATTCCTTTAGGCCCTTATTTGAGACTATAAGATCATTTTAGGACTTTATTTAAGAAAAAGTTCACTTTAGACCATTTTTTGAGAAGGCGGTCTCACTTCAGGCCCTTATTTGAATTTTTCTTTAATTTAAACGTAATAGGCTACTTTTTGCAATATTATATCATTACTATATATGAAACACGACACACTATTTTTAAGTGGAAAAAGAAAAATAGGGAATTAAAAAGAGAGATGAACAATTCATAAATATGGTTGGGGACATTTAAAACTTGTGCATAGTCTTGTCGCAAGGCAACCGTTAAGTAGGACATGAGTATCAATGTAGCAGTTTATTCCTTTATCTGTATTGTATTATTTGTTCAAATTAAGGATAAAAAGGGCATTGGATTCTATAGTCAAGGTAAATCTACTATTTTTATGAAAAAAGTGACTTTTGCACCTTAAATGCATTGAAGTTTAATGAAATGAGTCTTTTCCGAAAAGACAATTTAAGTGCTTTTTCAAAAACAAAAAGAAGAAAGTTCTTGTCAATAAGTAGTAAAATGGACCTATGAGAATGAGGGAATACTTTTTACTAAACTTCAAGAGAAATGAAAAAAAAAACATAATTAGATTTATAAAAATCTAAAGTAATAAGTAGTAAAATTAGCTCTATGAGAACGAGAAAGTAATTAAACTTATATTTTTACATAAAATTGACTCTATTGTGCATGCCAAAAATATTCATAGAAAAAGATGTACTTTTAAAGTTGTAGAATAATGAGAAAAAATGATTTTGTCACTTGCTGTACGATACACCACTAGACTAAAATTACTTTGATTCCATATCACACAACATGTAGTAAATTATGATACTAGTGCCAATGTTGCTTAAAAATAATAACTACTCAGAGAGAGATTATCAAACGATCAAGTTGAATTAAATGAAAAATCGTTCATGAAAAATTCAGTTTTGCAAAATATGAGGAAAAAGATGTTTGGTGAGTGTAGAGTGAACTGAAATATAAGACAAACGAACTCATTATACATTTATTTTCAAATTATATTTCTTTTACAATTTTATGATTATCGTCACTGCTATATCTTTTTTCTTTTTTTTGGTTGGGCTCTGCTATATCTTTAAAAATACTATTTTCCATATAAGTTGAATGCGTAGGACGAGTGGTTTTAATTTTCAGCAGAAATATATTTGAAAAAACTCGTGCAAAATAAGGGAAAATATACTAGTTTAATAAAAGGCAAAGTCAACATGAAGTTAAATGCGAGTGGGTGCCTATTGCTTCGGCCGGAAGTAAGCCTCGGGTTTATTCCAAACTCGTCGTGTCCGTCCCGTCCCCAAAAGCATTCGAGCCCAAGAAAGGACAAGAACTCAGTCCCTGCCAATTCCTATTCCTAGTCTCTCCACGTTCCTATAAATGGAACTTCCTCCCTACAATCTCCCGAAACCTTCTCGTGCCTACAGAAACCACTTGATCTCGTTCAGCATTAATTGTCTCCACCCAACGGCCACCCGGCACGACGAGACAAGACATCAAGCGCGCAGGTTGGCATTGCTCCGAGGCAGGGGAAGGCGAGGAGAGCGCGAGATCTCCCTTCCGTCGTCTCTGTCTTTGTCTTCCTCATCTGGGTCTCGTCGGTTGATTCGTTCCAAGAAGGAGAAGGAGAAGGAGAAGGAAATGGAGATGCTGGTGATCGATCATTACATTCTGGGGACTTTTTGGCTTCTCTGTTGGGCGTCGTTCTACTCTACGTCCTGCGTCGGAGGAATGGTGACGTAAGGGCAAAGTTTCCGAGGGAGGACGGAGATTACGTCGCCACCCGCGACGCATCGCCGTGTGATTCTGGGAATCACGATTGCCCGCCGGAGAATGGCTTCGGCGCTGCCGACGTGATCATCGTGGGCGCCGGAGTTGCCGGCGCTGCTCTTGCACACACCCTCGGCAAGGTATGTGATTCATTGCTTGAAATTAGAGAAGAAAACGATCATATCAACTGTGATAATCTTCTCTGAGAAAGTTCATTCTTTTCTTGTTGGACAGCATTTTGTAGAGCTACGGTTCATCTCTTCGTGTCTTGTGTTTGTCAATTTATTTTTGCGTAACACCTCGTAATTTTAACTTATAAGCTAAATGATTACTTGGATATAAACATATTCATCTGTGGCACACATAAGTGAAGCGTCTCATGTCTTTGTAATTTGTGTTTGGCGTCGTGCTGTATTCCTATAATGTAAATGGGTCGTGCGCAATATTGCCAGCCTGTGAATAATCGAATCGACCTCAAAGTGTCTCCTCTCATTACTTTGTTATTCTCAGTCATTTGCTCCATTCCATTTCTTTTTTCCTTTTTCATCGCTGCACTAGTATTATAATTATAAAAATAATCTGTCTTGGCATATATTGACCCCGGACTTTTGAACAAATTTCTTGGGTTGAGCCTGTTCAACGAGCTCCCAGCGTTTTGACTTTCTTGTGGAGGGATGGAGTTTAGTTGGCCTTCAGATAAGTCAATTTGACAGCATAATAAGCTCCTGGTGTTTTCTTGTTCTTATTTTGGATAATTAACTGGACATAAAGCCAAGAGACTTAGCTTACCTTAGTGTCTGTTTTTGTCTGGTTTTGAATAGAGGATGACAGTTGATCTCCAAGATTTGTGGGGGTTAATTTAATCTGACCCTGTGACCCTGTCAATAGAAGTTGTTGAGTGCAAGTTGCTTGTTGATCGATTTGAGAGTCGTCATAAGGGTTGACTTCTTAATTTGACTGCAGCTATATTGGATCAGAAGTAGAGCATTTCGAGGATTATCTAACTATGAAGTTTGGAGATGAATCCTAATCAAATAGTCTTTTGGTGGAACTATGGCTGGCAAGCTCAGTTACTTCACCTCACTCTCTGTAATTTCGTGGCAGTGAATTTGTGAAACATTGATTGTGTGTGCTGGGAAAGTAGAATATTTTTCATTCCACCGGTTTCTTGTGATAGCTGTCTCTTTGGCTACTTGCAGTTTTCTAGGTCATTGGAAGCCAATGTCTCTATCTTCTCATACAATATGATAGTTTGCCTAAAGAAGAGCTCATTTTTTTATGCTTTAACTCATGGTCCCATTCTCAGAATTTCACAGAACATCATTTAATTCACTACAGTGAAACATTACCATAACGAATGCGCATACTCACTCCTCCTTTCTTTAATGTATGAATGACTGCACTGATTGTAGAAGGGCTCATGGTTATATCAAGCTATTTCATCTTTTTGATTTAATTGATGCCAAATAATGAACTGCAAAATCTATCACTGCAGGTTGGAAGGAGAGTTCATGTTATAGAAAGAGACTTGACTGAACCAGACCGAATCGTTGGCGAACTGCTGCAGCCAGGGGGATACCTGAAACTTATTGAATTGGGTCTTGAGGGTAAGCATAAGAAAATTATCAGCCCTTTATCTTATGTATAAAGCTATGACACCTCTCAAATACTTAATTTTTTTCTGGTTTTCTCAGATTTAAACGTTAATGAGAATGCTTGCCCTTTGCAGATTGTGTCGAGGAAATCGATGCCCAGAGAGTGCTTGGCTATGCTATGTTTATAGATGGGAAAAATACTAGACTCTCGTATCCATTGGGAAAATTTCATTCAGATGTAGCTGGCAGGAGTTTCCACAATGGACGTTTCATACAGAGAATGAGGGGAAAAGCTGCTACTCTTCCCAAGTATTATTCGTTCCATCTTTAACATGATTTTTTTTTCCCATCTGTTTTCGTAACGCTTGTTGATAATTTTATTTCCTTTGTTGTTTCAAACCTAGTGTGCGATTGGAACAAGGGACTGTCACATCACTGATTGAAGAAAATGGGACTATTAAGGGTGTGCATTACAAAACCAAGGCTGGTCAGGAGCTGGAAGCATTCGCTCCTCTAACAATTGTTTGTGATGGGTGCTTCTCGAACTTGCGCCGCTCACTGTGCAAGCCAAAGGTGATTTCTTATCTTGCAATATGTGTTAACTTGAAGAACTATTCTGCTTGCAATTGATTGAAGCTAAAATCATCTCTTTATTGTTTCTGTCTTGCTAATGTCATTTTCTCTCTGTTTTGTCACAATTTGTGCAGGTAGATGTCCCCTCTCATTTTGTTGGACTTGCGCTCGAAAACTGTGAGCTTCCCTTTGCAAACTATGGTCATGTCATTCTCGCCAATCCTTCACCTATATTGTTTTATCCAATTAGTAGGACAGAGGTTCGGTGTTTGGTTGATGTACCTGGTCAAAAGCTACCTTCTATATTGCTAATGGGGAAATGGCCAAATATTTGAAGAGCGTGGTGGCTCCACAGGTACTACCATTCTATCTTTTCCCGACTCCTCTTTGACAGAGATAGCATGGCAAGGAAAGGGAGGATGGAAGCTTACATAATATTTAATTGGGTTAAAAAATAATGCACATTTCTGAGTATACTAGGGTTGGTTTACAAAATGATGTGGCAAACTATTACTTGAATATGCTCTGCTTGTTCCCACGTCCACTTACCTTTTGCTGCATCATTTTTGCACTACTTATGTAAACCAGAAGGTCCAGAAACAGTTTGAATATACCTAGCATTTGTTAAATGAACTATATGCCGTATAGATTGAAAGTTTCATGAAAGGACTTGCTTGTATGGTTTTTTTTCTATAAATTTCTTTATCATTTGGCATCAATAAAAACGTCTCCCAGCTGTCCAAATTTTACTTTGATTAACCTATAGAATATTTGTACCAGATTCCTCCTCAACTTCATGATGCCTTCATTGCGGAAATAGAGAAAGGCAACATAAGGACTATGCCGAACAGAAGTATGCCAGCTGATCCCCAACCAACGCCCGGAGCCCTTCTATTGGGTGACGCATTCAACATGCGCCATCCTATAACGGGGGGAGGGATGACTGTGGCCTTGTCGGACATTGTCATACTCAGGGATCTTCTTAAGCCATTGCACAATCTTCATGATGCAATTGCACTGTGCCGACATCTTGAATCCTTCTATACCCTGCGCAAGGTGATTTACTTCATATATGGTTTATGCTTGTCTAAGCTCTTGAGTTAGCCTTGTCCTCAAGCATAGATGTTCTCTTTATTGAACCTTCAGTGGTTGTTATCTTTGCAATATTTTAAATGGAATATTGAATGCATAGATGTTGATGGTTTTACTATACATGATGTTAGTATACATGGTTAGCCAAAATTTAAGGAGAAGGAGCTGCTTTCTGCTGACTGAAGCAGTAATTATGCAGTTAACAAAGTCGACTATGGATAGATGGGTTGGTAGTGAATTTGGCTAGAAATAGTTTCACTCCCTCTTACATGATTTGATTCTATATATGTATATATTTCTCTTATCTGTGCTACAACATTGAGCTTCCAAATTCATTGTCTAGCTGAAAAAAGACAATTTGCATTAGTAAAGTTAAACCACATCATATGGACGTACTGATGATGGGTTCCCTTTCTTGTAGCCTGTGGCATCCACTATAAACACTTTGGCCGGCGCTCTGTACAAGGTCTTTTGTGCTTCTCCAGATGAAGCGAGGAAAGAGATGCGCGAAGCATGTTTTGATTATTTGAGCCTTGGAGAGGTCTTCTCAAATGGACCCATTGCTTTGCTGTCTGCCCTAAATCCACGTCCCTTAAGTTTAGTCCTCAATTTCTTTGCAGTGGCTATATATGGTGTTGGCCGACTGCTGTTGCCTGTTCCTTCACCTAAACGTCTTTGGATCGGAGCCAGATTGATTTTGGTGAGTAGCCTTGCCCCCTCATTTCCCAGACTTCAGGGATTTAGACGAAGCTAAAGTAATTCTTGCATGGCACTTTCTGAATTTAATTTTTTATTTTGCATTTTTTGTGGCTTCTTTTTCTTTCTCTGTATTAAATCAAGGAGGTACTCAATATTCTGCAAGAAATCTCACTGTTTTGCCCTTTTTTCTCTATTTGGATGCACTTCTTCATGAATCATTCTACATTTATGCCCCCCAAAAACCTCTAATTTTCCAGTAGTTTGCAGAGAATAAACGTTTGATTTAGGTATCAAGCATTGTTTTCACTGAAACAAAGCCCTTTCAATTTTTTGTGCAGGCAGCATCAGGCATAATCTTCCCTATTGTCAGGGCAGAAGGAGTGAGGCAAATGTTTTTCCCTCGGACTATTCCATCATTCTACAGAGCTCCTTCTTCTGATAACTAAAGCAATTGGAAATGGAATTTGCCGTGAAGGAAAGTTGGAGATTGGCTTTGGGTTTTTGCTGTTTGGAATCTTGGAGTGAGATCTGTTGTGCTCTCAAGTGTTCGGAGTGAGATTATACAGTTGCCACCATGGTCACTAAGCTTATGTGTTTCCAATCGATAAAAAAGTGTCAAAAAAGGACTTTGTACAGAAAGTTCATGCTGCAAATATTGTACATGGTTTCTGCATAATTGATGTCCTCAGCCTGGCGCTCTATTTCCGCAAATTTTGCTTGATTCCAGATATTTTCGCAGACAATTTCTATTCCTTTCATCTCCTTTTCCTTTTGTTTTTTTTAGAACAACAATTTACTATTTGTGGAACTTCGACAGTTGAAACTGAACTGAGATTTACTTAATTTGTTTGAAAGAAGACTATTTTTAGGAAAATGTATTCTGACTTTTCGGTAAATCTTTCTGGTTGATGTACTTACTTTCCTTTAGAGTAATTGTACTAGTTTGATAAGCTTAACGCTTCATGTTTGAATTGCCACGGAACCTAATTCAAATAAAAATTGAGGATCCAATCTTTGGTGAAAACTATTTTGTCGCATTGAGCCACTCTCGGCGAAACAAAATACGAATAACAATCTTTGGGGTTAACAGCGGCCCTTATGGACTTTCAAGTTCGTTGGAGGTGCTGCTGATGCAACAGTAGCGTGGCCTTTTTATCATTTGCATGATTGATTTTACATGTTTTTTTTTAATTTTGGGCATCACAGACAGACGAACTTTTTAATTCGTGTTTATGTTCTTCGCAAAATGCTCTTAAATCATGAAAGCAAGGGTTGATCTGTCGAAGAATAACTGAAGGTCGTTAGAATTAATTGTCGGAGCAAGTAATAAAGCAATCCCAATTAGATCTTGAACAGTCAACTTCGTCCAAAAGTCAATTTGAGACTATCTCCTCCCAGAAGGAACAAAAGTTTTGAAAATCTTAAAACTTATTATAAAAATATAATTAAATCCTAAAACTTATTATAAATGTGCAATTGAGGATGCGTTTGTTAGTGAAAACATTTTCTGGCGTTTGGTTTGCTTAGGAAGATGAGTTAACAGAAAATGATTTTCTAGTTAACGGAAAAAGTTTTCCTACCAAAACTTAAATTCAGGAAAATAATTTTCCCTTAGAAAGAAGTGGAAACTTTTTCCGAATCTATCAAAGCTTAGATTTGGGACTTGGTTACCAAAACAATTGTTCTTACAAAAAAAAAATATATATATATATATATATATATTTATTTATTCATTTTTCTTTTATTTTCTTTTTCTTTCCTTTTTCTTTTTACTTCTCCTCGGCCTGTCGCCGATCATAGTGACGGTCAGCGAGCTCGTAGCGATGCTCAAGCTTACTCGAGGTTAATGAACCTCAAGCCTTGCCAAATTGAGTGAGTTCATGGCCTTCAACAGTAAGGCTTGAGCTCACCTGAGATTAATGAGTCTCAAGCCTTGCTAGATCGAGTGAGCTCATGGACTTCGATGACAAGCCTCGAGCCTCGCCAAATTAGGTGAGCTTGCGGCCTTTGGCGGCTAGTTGGTAGGCTCGAGACTTGTCGCAAAGGTTAGCAAGCCTAAAGTCTCACCAAATCAGGTGAGCCCGTAGCCTAAGGTGGCAAGGCTCTAGCTCACGATCACCGGCAACCCTCGTCGGTTGTGAAACCCTGGCTCAAATTGGGGGAGGCCTACTTCACCCTCGGCCATGAAGGCATTGGGCTAGGCTGATCGAGCTTTGTTTTCCCTATCAATTACATGCTTGAAGTTCTGCTATAATCTGTTGCCGTAATGTTGATTACTAGAACGACCTATTAGGTTTACTATTTTTGTGTGATTTTCTGCATGTAGATTTTGGTTAGGGTATCTTCATGTGATTTGATCCTAACATTCAGACCTAAGTGCACAAAATATTGTGGAATTTTCTCATGTCATATAGATAGGATCAAGCATGATTGTTTTTGGCCTTTGCTGCCATTTTGGCTACTAATCTGATCTCCTAGAGGGATGTCTTCGATTGAGCTTGTTAATGAGCCAATTTGTCGATTATACCCTCTAGATAATTGTAATAGACATCCCAAGCTTTAAAATGATATATTGCATGCCTAAATCGACCATCATTTGCTATGTTTAACATTTTTTCTAATCCATTCTAGAATTTGGAAACTATGTTGAACTAGAATTGTTTGTCATGCTTCTGTGAGTTCGGCTGCTTTCCTTTTTTGTATGATTTTTTAGGTGCATATTTCGAGGTGAAGTCCTTGATGAAAGTTGTGCATAACATTCATGTATACAACATATAAAGATTTGAATTTTTTTGAACATCAATTGATAGGATCGATCGGCTGTAGAATGCTTGTGTTACATGCTGCCCTGTTCTATTATTGACTGACTAGTTCATGTTCTAGTATTTTTGGAAATTCATGTGTTAGGAATTTTGAGAAGCTTCCTCGTGAAATTTGTTCCTCATGTACTGATTTATCTGCCATAAAAATTCTAGGATGAGATAGCCATTGGTTGTGCTTTTATTGAGCCTATATATTGAATGCCCAGTTTCTGTGATGGATGATTTGGTTGATGGACATGCATGCATTCTTGAATCTTTTAGAAAATTATGCATGCTAAATTTGATGATGTTATCTTTTTGAGAATTGATTGTGACATGCTGAACTTTGTCGTCGTGAATTTTCGCAAAATAAAGACATGATTTGGTATTTTTACCAATCATCTCGAAGTTGCAGGATGTTTTGAAAATTTGATTTCTTGACACGATTTTGAACTTATTCACAATTTTAGTAGTTTATACGATACCTTTGTGAAAAAAATACTTTTCATCAAGGTTGTTTAGCATTTCTCAAACTATGATTTGACATGATTTTCACCAAAGTATTGGTTCGTATTTAGAACGTCTGTAATTTTGCTCAGTTATGTCCAAGATGCGCCCAGGCTTGACGGCTAAATGCGTTCCCTGTTTTGATGAAGTTATGTCCCCTTTTCGTCAAACCTTTTAAATTGACACATTCTTTTACCAATTGTTTGTAAATTGGTTTTGGGTATCACATGAATTGCAAACCGACTTGTTGACACCTAAATTTTGGTGACCCAGTTATTTATTCATCGAAAATTAGTGGTTAATTTTTAAGCCCTAAAAAAAATAATTAATTGCATTAGCATATAATTTTATATGCATTTATTTATTGTTATTGCATTTGCATTGGACCGGTGACGGATGGGTTTGATTTGATGGTTCTGCATTTTAAATTAACAAGTCAAACTAAGCCCACGAATAGAGCAAAATGGCCCAAGCCCGTATCCTCGAGGAGATATTACAAACCCATTTTTGCGAGATTTCAAATTTGAGAAAAATTCTATTGTAATTTTGAATCTTTAGCAATATGTGATAAAATCGGTGAAGAATATTCATTTTTGCAAATGAAATCTAGTAGAGATGTGGAAAATAAAAAGAAATATTGCGTTCGGAAAAAATCTTCGTGGATGTTGATTTGAAGAAGAAAATAAAACCATAATCCTTAGCTTATAAAAGGCTTGCTACACTACAGAAAGAAAGAGAGGGCCACACAATAGAAATACACGGCCACATTGAGGAGGGCACACAATCAACATTCACGACCGCACATCCAGAGAGCACGTTGGTTCATGAGGGAAGAGAGGGTCGGCAATCAGAATCTTAGAGTAGACACTAGAGAAAAATACATGAGACGAGAGGGAGCTCCACCAAGAACTCTTCACACCAAGACACCCCTTAGTCGGCGCCTCTCCTTGCTGAACAACGCAGCTGCGATCTCTACCGGTGCTGCTGCTTCCCAATGAGCTCGCCGTCAAAATCCCAACTCCAACCAGCTTCGATGAGGCACCAGACTTCGCTGCCAACAAATTCAATATTGGCGAGTCTCAAAGAATCGTCTTCGTGGCTCTAGTTCCCTCAAAGTGTAGCCCAGCAAAGGAGTCCATGACGTCCACAAAAGATACAAAGGGAGAGATGGCCACAATAGAGAGAGAAACGTGGCAGTGACGTTCAAGATGCCCACTTGGAGGATTTTCATGCCCCTCGCACGACACGGGTGAAGAACGGACGCTCCCTACGTCCTCGCAGCTTTCGCCTTGTCATTGGCTATTACCGCACTTTGTGCTCAAGCTTTCATCATCACGAGTCCCTCGGTTTGGCTGACAAACGCTGGAGTTGCCGTCTCACATAACGAGACTCCCTATTCCTCCCACCGTGAATCACCGTTCGCAAGCCGTCAGTCGCTAAATTTGAATTGCGAAGCAATATCTGTGCAATATTCAAATTAGCCTGACGGGCGGTTGATGTCTTGACAATTCGATGGTTCACCGGCACGCACAACATCTCCAATTCGTTGTTCCAGCAGCACTACTCTAATCAAGACCAGCAAGCTTCGGATTTCCAGCAACTGCCCTTCGATATTTGGCGAAGTTTAGGAAGGCTGCAGCTGTTGTTTGCACCTTGCCGTGCACAACCAACAACTCTCAGCAAAACAGCCAGTCCAAGCAAGTTCTTGCAATTTTTTGATAATCCAAACTTCCCTTTGCCGCGTCCCCGAGCTTCGTGGCTGTGTAATCACCGCCACTCGTAAGCCATCGCCACCATCTGACAAGTTTAAATTCGGGAACCATATCGCAAAATAGGTAAAGATATTATCAGAATTCAATTTGATTATTTTCTTACTTAATCCGTTGATATGTGATCGAATTCAAATCTTTCAATGATATATCTTATCTAAATTTTCTCGAAGAACCTTCTAAGTTGGGAAATTTTCCCAATTTCACAACGTGCATATGATTGATAGTCCGATTTCACGCTCGAAATACGACTCGCAATCGCATGGAAAAATCACAAATCTGATCTCACACTCAATATTCGATTCGTGATTTTGTTTAAAATTAGCCAATCCAATCTCACGCGCAAGATATAATTCTTCAATTTATGGATATCAATCTTATCTTGCTTGATTTGCCGTCGGGTTATTTGAATCGATTTTGTTTTCGTAAAAGATAAATCCAAAAATCTATTTGAGTTAGGATTAGGTTCATCTTAGAATATTTCTTGTTTTAGGGTTATTATGCATAGGAAATTTATTTCGAATTTTTAAAAATAAATATCCAAAAGAATGCATTCATTTAGGATGTTAGTTATTTTAAATTTAAATTGCACGTTTAATTATGTGTCAATTTTAATTTCGAATTTCATAGAAAAGAAAAATGAAAAAACCTAGAACTAGGGCATTCTTTGTACGTCATTGCATATTAGGATAGAATTGCATGTAATTTAGTTCTAGATAATATTAGATAATTTTTCATAGATAAATTACATCTTAGGTTAGGGATGAACAAGTTAAGATAACATTCAAGTTTAAATTAGGGTTTGGCCTAACATAATTCTTAATATAAGTTGGATAATATCTTAATTTGGATAGATAATTTTCGCATTTTTCTTAATTTCGAATTTCATGGAAAATACCAAAAAATTGTCTTAGAATAAATTGATTTCATTCTCTATGATAGATTGCATGCTCATTAAGAAAACACAAAATATTTCATTTATGTCATATAGTTAGGTCATATTGCTAGGTCATATCATTTGATGTTAGATCAGTAGCATGCATTGCATAAAGTATGATTCTCATTAAATAAGTGAAAACAAAAAAAGTAATTGCGTGTTAATTAGAAATCATATCTAGAACTGTTGATGTGAATTCTGATTTAACACTGTAGATACTATCGATGCCATGAGCTAAGTCCTACAATTTATTCATGACTTTATCTGGATGTTAAATTGGTGGTTTGCGAGCACCCACATGGTCACCTCACATGTTAGGGAAGTAAATTAAAATCAATTCAAGCTGCCTGTAAAATATTTTTTTTCAAAATAAAAGAGAAAGGTACCGAAAAGGCGTTAGACAAATCTAGCATAACCAAGTCCCTAAACTCACAATCTCTGGTTCGCAGGAGTAAAGTAAAACTCATGTTACTTTACTTGGGTTTCTAATTGACCCACCAAAAATAAATTAGTGGCGACTCCTAATTGAAAATCAATTGCATGTTAAAAACTTGAACCTAAATCGTAAATTGGTATGGGCTTGGGAGAGCACAAGCTAAATTTATGCTTAGTAATCCATTAGTCAAACCCTAGATGAGACACCCGTGATTAGGTTGCGACACGACTGCCTTGTTTTTCATGAATATACATGTTGCATGAACATATTCAATGATACATATGTTTGAATAAGTGATCCTTCGTCAGCTCACTCATTTGTTTGATTAATTGAGAACCAATGTCATATGCCTTGAATGCTTGTCATTTTATATGCTTTGCATGTGATTGTTAGATGAATGATTTAGGTGCGACACATAACAATGCAGGTTACCATGGGATATCACCTAGAACTTGATCTAGGGACTTCATGACTTTAGTCATCATTTGTGAACACAAAAGATGTCCAATAGTCATAGGTCATTAAAAGTGAATTGGGTAGACATTCTACGAAGGCCGTTGCATGAATTCCAAAGGCCAACCCAAGGTCAATTGTGAATGGAAGATTACTTTCTTTAATTTTCTTTGATGCTTTGATGTGAAATACTGTGATTGTTAATTGCCATGAATTGTCCATCCGTATACTTTTCACACTAGTTTTAACACTAGACTAGAACCAGAATATGTCCTAAATGGTATCCTTGAAGGCGGTGATCCTTAAGACGTAAAGATGGTGAATGTTTGATGTCCAATCCAACTTTACCTTTTCGTAACATTCACCCATTCCCCGATACATGTCTCGAGTTTTTCATATGCGTTGTATAAATGTCCGACAAGTTGCAGGCCTTTCATCTTTCGTCGTTTAGACTTAGAATGTATTTGTTTTCCTTAAGTGGTTTTGAGTGTTTACGTTCCCTTACTACCATTTCAATAGTTTGTATGCTTTACTTTCATGCTCATTAGAGTATAATGACATGAAAGAACCATTCACGCTTGATCACCCTTTTTGTTACGAAATGCACAAAAGCATAAAAAAAATATGCATTGACATGTTAGGTAACACATTGATTGTTAGGTATCAAAAGGGACACTAATAGATACGATAGCACAATCCCAGTCCCTGAACCTTAGATCTCTAGTTGTATAGAAATTGAGGGATAACTCTCAACCCTCGATTGGGTATTTTAGCCGGCCCCCAAAAATGAGACTAATGGCGACTCCGAGATACTGTTTAGGTTGTCTAAAATAACTTTGAAAAATAAATAAATCCGTCGTGCAGGGTATGAACTTTTGGAAAGCTCACGATTATGATTTAACATACTCAAAGTGATTGAAGCCAAAAAAATGAAGTAATGCCATCTTTAATGGATGTACCTTTGAGAGGGCTATCATGATCAAAATACCCTTAAAATCAATTTTACGTTCAGTTTCCTTTCGACCTTTAAACCGTCAATCAAAGTGTGTCGTGGCATCAAGGTTGGGTCATGACATTCCTACTGTCACACAAGGTACGACCTTGGGAGAGCTCATGATCGTGATTGAGCAAACTCATGTGGTTGATTCCAAAGGATGAGGTGATGGCATTCTTTGGAGTAATGTACCGTTTGATCACCTCTAAACCCCACTTTTATACCATCCCTCAAGGATCCCTTGGACGCTGAGGTCGGGTCATGACAGCATTAACATGCCATGATCAGTTTTCTATCACGCAATCAATCATTCCGATGGCCACGAAATATGATGCTAGAATTTTAAAAATCTAATTTCTGTTTTGTGATGCATGTTCCTAGTTCGACCTTGCTCGATTCTCAGATTTTTCTGATTTTTTCTGTTTGTAATCTAGAAAAGGTGTCTGCATGAAAGCTGAAGCTAGGATCCAGATCTTCACAATGATATGAATATCATGAAAATTGGAGGTTGTCTGATATTCTTAACACATGCTTGAAATCTAAGTGAGTTTCTGCAAAATGTTACTGCAATTTCGTGGTCAGAACAGACAGGTTTTCTTTTAGCGAATTTGAGATAGTTCGAGTCCTTTTCTATGAAAACTCAAAACTGAAAAAATGTTTATTGGGTGATTTAGTAATCTGAAAAAGTTAAGGATCTAATTGCAAGATTAGGAGGCTCTTACGTGCAATAAATTAAATGAGGTCAATTTGGCCTTCAAAACTGTCCTCAACTTAGTCTTGGGTCAAAATTGATTTAGTGGGTAAAATTGGGGGACCACCGGTTTGGATGGCTAAAATCGCCAGTCAAATCACTAGCTTGAATCACATGGATAGGGCCGAGAGGTGAAGGCCGCCGGATGGGATGCTTAGACGGTGGCTTGGTCCGGCGAAAGTTGTGATCGGACTGGGGGTGTTCGGTGGTCATTAGTGAGGTGGTGCAATACTCCAAGATTTTTTTGAGATAAAACTAGCATTATAATTTGGGGGAAACACGTTTCCCCATTCATTTGGCCAGACTCACGCAAAAGACATCACATGCAATAACATATACTCACATATGGTGCACGCCCTCTTTTGCATGTGGCCATACACGCATATACACACTTGGATCGTGTGAATAGTAGTGTGAATTAGGGGTGAGTGCGGTTCCCGAGTAGAACCAGGAATCGAAGGGTTCGGTTCAGTTCTTGGTTCTAAAGGGACCGGTTCCGGTTCCCAGTTCCCTTTTTCTGGGAACTAGTTAGGGCTCAAAAAAATCCCCAATTAGAAAACTCCCAAATCTGTTCACTTCACTTCACATTCACTCACAGTTCTCTCTTCTCCCATTCTCTGCCTCTGCTCAACGCCACCGCCGCTCGCCCTCGACCCCACCGCCGACCTCTGCTCGGCGAGCCACTGCTAACCTCTACTCGACACCACCGCCGCTCGCCCTTGACGCCACCTCCGCTCGCCCTCGATGCCACCACCAACCTCTGCTCGGCAAGCCACCGCTGACCTCTGCTCAACACCACCACCGACCTCTGCTCGACCACTGCTTCCTATTTTAGAGGCCCCTCTTTTCTGTTCAGATGCTCTTCAAATTTCTCATTTTTTGTCTCTTTCAGAAACAAAATAATCTGATCCTTTTCACTGATCTCCCACTTTTACAACCTTGAATGGAGAAATCTACATTCTAGCAGTCACAGGACATTTGTAAACTGCAGGGCAGAGGGTTATTGGAGAGCCAGTGGTTTCTGGATTGGTCCTGGATGATTCTAAGCTTTGGGATCCCGATTTCATCACTGCAGCAAAGAAAGTTTCTGTTCTCTCATTTCCATGTGCTCACTTTTTTCAATTCTTTTTTGGTCCCAAAGGACTTTTATTTAGCCGTGTTATTGAATTAAGCTCTTGGAATTTCAGGTATGTCATGAGCCCACCGATTAGGTCAGCAGAGCATGGCAAAGCTCTTCAAGTGGCTCTTTCGACAGGAATTCTGCAGGTTTCTCTCTAAATTAAGCCAACTGTCAGAAAATATTCAACTTGAGATGTGGATTTTTCCTCCTGATTGTGAATTTTCTTTTGACGATATGCAGCTCGTAGGAACTGATCATTACGCCTTCAATTCTACACAAAAAGCTCTAGGAATTGATGATTTCCGCAAAATCCCAAATGGCGTTAATGGTAATCATAGGATGTCTTCTCCATTTTTTTTATTTAAAAAAAAAAAAAAACTGATCCAGCTAAGCTATTTATTGTTCTGTCTCACATCTTAATTTGTGGTTTTTGGAGGTATCGAGGAGAGGACGCATCATGTTTGGGACACAATGGTGGTAAGCAGCTACTACTATTTGCATTTATCTACTCAATTGTGAAACCTTCCAACTCTAATATTGTTCATTAATGTTGGTAGGAATCTGGACAAATTTCTGTCTCTGATTATGTCCGGATAACGAGCACCGAGTGGTATGTTTTTATTATGCTTATTTTTCTGATGAATGAGTTCTCACACATATTGATGGCTCCCTGAGATAACATATGTTCTTTGAACATGATCAGTGTTAGGATCTTCAACATTTACCCGAGAAAGGGAGCAATTCTTGTGGGGTCCGATGCTAATATAATCATTCTCAACCCGAATTCGAGTTTTGAGATCAATGCCAGGAGCCACCACTCTAGATTAGATACAAATATCTATGAGGGAAGGAGAGGGAAAGTAAGTTTTATTTCTGCTAGGATCTCTCTCCATTCACTATTAACACATTCCATATCTTTCTATCCATATCTTGAAACTTTTTTTCCTCCTTCTGCCCATTCTTAGATATTGTAACCATTACAAATTTACAAGCTTCAATGCAACAAAATTGTGTTTTCCTTTTCCAAGGAAAGGTCGAAGTGACAATTGTTGCTGCCTTTTTCTACCCTTTTTTTTTCTTCCTGTAACTATTGTTTCATCTAAGAGATAGATCTTCTCCTTGCAGTCTGTGAAGAATAAAGATATATTTATGAAAATTCAGTTTGCTAATGGAGCAGCATTAGTGAAAGGGATAGAAAGGTGCTTTTTCTTTTTTTTTTGGATGCTTCTGCTCCCAAGGAATTATTTTTGGCAATTTATGGACATAGAAGCTTTGGTTTGTCTCTTTCCTTCTTCATTATAGTTCAAATCTGAAATGAAATGAAAAAAAAAAAAAACCCCTGTTGGAACCTAGAACCGACCCTGGAACCTGTGACAGGGTAGGTTCCAGGTTCCAAACGGAACCGAAGCGGAATCGGGAATCGCTTACCCCTAGTGTGAATGTCACCCTTATGGTTTCAAATATAAGCCAACATCAAATATCTCATCCAATTTTTCTCTTGAAAATTTGCTTCTCTTTAGGCATAGTGGATTATGGAGAGTGGACACAAATGTCCATATCACTAGGAGGTGCTTTTCACCCATGTAGTGCCATAGCTACCACTTGCTAGTTGCTAGCTAGGCATTCTAATTCCAAAACTACCACTGGCTACCATTTTGCTCGTAGTGTAATCATAAACCCCATGGAAAATGTCATTCCCTAAAAAAGTGTTAAGGTCTATCCTACTTCCCATTATGCAAAACCACATCAAATAAAGCAAAATGGTACTTTAACGTGCACATGAACATTATCCAAGTAGGGAGATTCATAACTCCAAAATACTCATGAATATTAGAAATTAACATTCTATTTTGAATTGATAATTTGATTTCAAATAGTATAAAGTGCTTAACTTAGTGCTTCAAAGTTTCCATAACAAATATAAGGCTGAATGGTCAATTGAGGTGGAAATTCTTATCATAAGATGAAAATGGAAGGGTTCAGAAAATTTCAAAAAGCCAACAATCATACCTTGAAATACCAATTATAATTCAAAGACTTTATATATATATAGTTAGAGTGACCCATATTCCAATAAAATCGTCACTCTTAGAGAAAATGAATAACAAAGCAATGCTAATAATGGAGACCAAAACCTGGATACAGAAACCTATTAGAGAAGAGTTAGGGAAGTCACGAGAATTGGATAAACGAAGGTCTTGATAGCAAAGATCTATGAGCTTGCAAAATAGGCAAAATCTGATATTCCAATATTGACGCCATCAAAGACAAGCCAAGGAATTGATGGGTTGTGTAGTTGCAACAAACTATCATGCACATAAAGAGCATTTCCTCTTTGAATTGCCCATTGTTTCCGACAAATTGTTTCCAAACAAACTCTCAATTCTTGATGCGCATTTAAGATTATGGGGCCGCAACTGTCATCGTTGGCTCCTGCGGCGACCTCCATGACTATTCAAGATGACTATTTAAGCGCATCCTGAACTAGCCTCGTAGAGAGAGTTTGTCTGGAAAAAATTTGTCGACAACAATGGAGCAATTCAAAGAGGAGAAGCTCTTTATATGCATAACAGTTTGTTGCAACTACACAACTCGTCAACTCCTTGGCTTGTCTTTGATGGCATCCATATTGAAGCATCGGATTTTTGCCTATTTGGCATGTTCGCCTATTTGGCATTTTCCATGCATGGCAAACCCATAAATCTTTACTACCAAGACCTACTTTTATCCAGTTCTCGTGACTTCCAAATATTTTTACTCTTCCCTAATAAGTTTCTGTATCCAGGTTTTGGTCTCCATTATTAGCATTGCTTCGTTATTCCTTCTTTCTAAGAGTGACGATTTTATAGGAATATGGATCACTCTAAATTTATGAGTTTTTGAACTATAGCTGGTATTTCAAGTTATGATTGCCCGCTTTTTAAAATTTTTCACAAAGAATCCTTTAATTTTCATCTCATGAAAAGAATTTCAACCTCGATTGACCATCCTGCTTAATATTTGTTATGGAGAACTTTGAAGAAACACTAAGTTAAGCACCTTACTATTTGGAATCAATTTATCAACTGAAAATAAAAATGTTAATTTCTAGTATTCGTGAGTATTTTGGAGTCGTGAATCCCTTGCTTGGAAAATGTTCATGAGCATGTGAAAATACCATTTTGCTTTATTTAATGTGATTTTGCATAATGGGAAGTAGGAATGGACCTTGGCACTTTCTTAGGGAAGGACATCTTCCATACTTTTGTGATTCTACAAGCAAAAGATAGATCGTGTTCAAGCAATTGAACAAAATACTAGAGGAAAAAAAAAAGGCATCAATAGAAATACTAAAATACAAGTCAAATTTCATCTTACAAAGTGACCTACCAAGTTGGAAAATTGCTTGTTTTGACCAAAAATGAGGATATTATTCGTCATACTATTCTTATGAACAACTATAGAATGATGTCTTCTTGACTCGCCGAGTGCCAAGTGGGCTATTCCACAATCAAGGATCTATCAGCCCATGACAAATGGTATCATGGCATAATCCCTCCAATAGATATGGTAATTTGAGGAATTCCTGTGGTCTACCTGATCCTATAAGGGTGGAGAGTGAATTGCCAAAGCAAAAGGGGCTCGGACAAAGTACAAGTCTTGACTTGCTTCTTGAAAGACAATGGGAGCACATGAAGAAACTGAATTGCTCATTAAATAGAAAAAAAAAGGTTCTCGGATCAATTGGCGAATCTTAAGATGGGTTTGCTACCACATTTTGAACTAGGGGAGAAACCTTCATTGGTCTACTAAGATCAAGAGATGCTTAGTAGGAGAAAGAGGGTGCTAAAAAAAGTGCAATTGGCTCAAAATGCCACACTTATCAGGGAGAGCACGAGTGACCAAAGATACCCAAGCAGCTTTGATCAGCAGAAGACAGTAATGGAGTGTAGTGGCTTGTTTGTTGGGTGAGTGTCCACCATTCATGTAAGACCCGATCGAGCAGCGTTTATGGTACTGAAGCGACGCAAGGAAGCGACTAAACAGCCTACAACAAGGGTGTTGTGGAACTTAATAGGGGAGAATGTCACGGATCGAATTCTCCCATACTCATAATACTCTTGAGAGTGGAGCTTTGTGGCGTCAAGGTGAAGAGCAAGTGATGTAGAAGGGATGATACAATTGGTTAATGGGAGTGGCATTAGGACGTTTGTGCTAAGATTTCTAAGATTGAACGATTATAACTCTAGAAACTCCGAAGGCGACGTTGGCCTCCTATGCACAAATTGGTCAAAAGCTTATGCTACTCTTCTTCTTATGAGGCCATGGTAGGACAAAACCAGTTGTCGTGCCTAAAATGTTTCATGCATCTTGCTGAAGGGTTTGAATGCTCAAGCTAAGCTGGTCGTAGTATGGCATAATACAAGGATGCTATTCATCGTACTGTTCTTATGAACAATTATAGAATGAAGGCTAGCTCGATGTCTTCTTGACTTGATAGACACCGCATGGCTTATTATGTGGTCAAGGATCTGCTAGCCCATGACTCATGTATCTTTTTCTCTTAAACAACAAACATTCTAATGGAATAAATATTAGAATAAGCTCACATACCTCACTTCCCAGTCCGTTTTATCCTCATAACCCCAACCGATGACTTGAATAGCCTCTTTAAGAAGGGTTTATGGAGTTGTAGATTGAGGAATGCCACCATTCTCCATAAATTTACAGGCCACAAAGACAGTAGACTGACCAAACCTCTTCTCCAGGCTCATTTGCGACACAAGCAATGACTTTTCATCATCAAATCCAGCTCCTATGAATATGAAAATAAAAAGTAAGCCAGAGAGGTTCTAATATAAATGTTAAAGCTCCTTACAACATTATAAGTTTCGAGCAGAAGATCAACACTATCACCTGAAATGAAATGTTCAATATTCAATAGCTCTTACACACAGGAGCAGCATTAAAATGGATAGTGAGCAGGATTGCCAACATGAACTATTAAAGCACACTAGCAAGGTCTCAATGAAATAAGTGATTGATGAAGCTAGGTAAAATCCAAGAAAAGAAAACATTAAGAAAAACCTAAGAAATACATTACTGAAAGAATATAGAAATTGCGTCGTCGTAAGAATCCCGAGTCATTAGGGACAAAAGTCGTCCTCAGGCGAGAGTGTCAAAACCTCAAGGACCACTATAAAATGAGGCTACATTCCAGATCTCAAGGCCTCACTAACTTGTATACCACTCTCTGCTGTTGACCAGTCAATTGTTATGGAGGTTGCAAGGAAGTTTCCAGCAAAATTTAAAAGATCCAAGAAATAGCTAGATCTGTACCTTCCACTCCCTCTTCTATATCTTGCAGGCTGAAGATAGGCACAGTTGGAACTACATGTTTGCCACTTATTGTCAGAGTTTACTTCATCTTGCTTTCTTTCATGATCCACCACAGAGAGAAGACAGGAATCCTCACTTTCTATGCTTTGGCTTGTGAGGAGCTTCATAACCATATAAGGCTGTTCCATTGAACATACGCCCAATTCCAACATAAACAGGACCTTGGATGCCATCCAAACCTCTTAAGCTTGTCCAGATCATAAGACAGAATGTCCATCTAATGAATATGCAAGGAAGCTGAAGAGTGTTTTAATCTTAGTCCACAACAAAAGAACTTGCTTTGACAGAGGACGTGATTCTGATGTCAGTGCAAGTAGCAATATTGGACATAACATAAGAAAATGTATTTTAATGAAGAGACAAAAAGCTTAAACCAAAGAACACAATATCGCGATTGGTGCATCTGTCATTTCTGTCAACACCGTCACATCTCTTTGGAAATTGAACGTGACACACATGTTTCCTAAGGTTATGATCCATCAAGAAATACATGGCTTCTCTCAATGCCTTACTGTTGTTTATGTAGTGATCACAATCAAGATTCAACAAGAAAGGTCCATTAGTGAGGACAGCTGAGACTCTCACCTGAATATAAAATAAGACAAAAGGTAAGGAAAGCATGAAAGCATCGACATCCATAATTAATAGACATATCTACTCACAAGAGCATTCATGGCACCTGCTTTCTTGTGATGTTGGAAGCCCAGACGTTTTTCACAAGAAACATAGATCAAACGTGGCAACTCATTACCCTTAGCATCAAGACCTTCACTTTGCCTAAGAAAACCTGACAGGCGAGTAATGCAAATGTTTTAGTAAGAAAAAAAATTGCTGCTTCCAGGATCCAGGAACCACAGTTTTACCCTTATCATAACTGAGTCAAGAGAACTTGGATGTGGAGCCATGGCCTTTAAAACGCAGCACAACTGGAAACAAGAGAAATCTGCCACAGACAATGATATTCATGAGAAGAGAACTTTATAAAATCGAACCATAAGATCTTAAGATATGAAAACTTTATATAATAACCTGGAATTTTTTATAAGTTTCATACTTATTTATCATCAGAGCTCCACTCCATCAAATTTAGTAATAGAAGTAAATGATACTATTATCCAATTGACAACATCACCAATGTCATATTGTACCCAAAAAAAAAAAAGCATTATCCAAAAAACATAAAGTATTCCAAGTAGCATTTCGGCTCTTGTGATTTCCTGATGTATACTTGCATTATCGAAGAGAAAAAAGTTAAGAAACTAATTCATTGTGTTACATTAGGAAGGCAAATTCATGGAGTGGATATAATTACAAACTTTAAGTCAGTCGATCGTAATCATCATTATTGTAACTTTCTGATAACTTTCAGTAAATCAGATACTATATTTCAAATTGATTGTGAAGAGAATGCAAAAACTTGAAACAGAAAAGAAAAAAAGAATCAGGGCCTAACAAGAAATAACTTCCCATACAATAAAAGTTTTAAAGCTCACACTTCTTGTTGCTGAAGTAATTCGGGTGGAGGAGAAGACTTCCGACAAAGATTTATGTTATGCTTGGTGGCATATGAGGCTCAGTGGCAACACCATTGAATCATTCTGGGGCAGTCCGTCGTATTTTTTCCAGGCCATGTAGTCCCATCTTCCATTATCCATCCTTTTTCGGGAACCTTCTGTGCCTTGGCAACAAGTCCACTTATGAGGACTTCAAATTCTCATACTCTCTCTGCTATACATGAAAATGCAAACATGCCACAGAGAGGCGTTCAGGTGAAGCAGCAGATAACTCCCCAGAAACCTGAAGCGTTGTAAACGATGCAAAGACATGTTTAATTCTAAAACACCGGCAACGGGAAAACCAGCACCCCCTAAGCTCAAATAATGTACCTTTCGGCCACTCGTAAGTCGAGGAATATGGTTGTGAGAAACCTCCATATCAAATTTGGGGCACTTGCATCCTCCTCCTCTCCATACCACGTGTGCCGACCCGAGATGTGTTCTTCGGTCTTCCGGTTTGGATTTTGATTTTCTAAGTAATCCAAAACTCTCCCAAAAACATCAATCGGCATCTTCTTCTTGGTCACCAAGAATAGCAGGACTTCCTGGAAAGAACAACTACAGCATAAAAGGAACCGCAGAGACTAATGGAGTTGCGAGTAAACTAATAGCATTACACGAATCACAAACAACTTCAATTCGATTGGTGGGCTCTCTCCGTGGATCGTGATTCTCCTATTCAAAAGCACAACCGCAATCTCCGACCTTCTCGGTCGTTTGGAAACCAGAGTATCGTGGGATGTTACACGGACAGTGGAGAGAGATTTGAAAAACCGAGATTCTCGGTAACAGTAAGAGATCTTTTGGATACCCGGCAAGATCAGACTCGCTCTGACTTTATAAATAGCAAAAATCACAAAAAATCTCAAAATTTATCCGCTATAACTTATTTACCCTAAATTTTATGTTAACAAACTATAAACTTGTATATGTATGATATACTTACCTTCCATCAAGTTTACATAAGTAAACATCGTTAAAAATCTGCTTATATGGACGCCTAAAAGCAAACGGTATTGACATTGTAAGTGAAATAAAAATGGTGTTATTTTAACTAAAAAATTATGGGGTGGAACTTAAATGGATGGTAAATGTGTGACATAGCTACAAATTTTGAATATTTTATGTTACAAGAAAAAGTTTAAAGCAAATGCGTTATAGTGGTTATAGTTCAAGACTTTTGGTAGCTTATTCCCTTTATGAAAGCTTCTAATTCGTAGATTTTCAGTACATATGTTGAATATACTGTAGCATATGTGAAACATGGAGCTTTTCGGAGTGCTAATGTTAATGGATTATTAGGGTGCATTTGTTTCATAAAAATTGAATCATTTAAAATAAGCTAAAGTTTCCATTAGGGCCCTTTAAATACTTAACTTGAAAGTGTGTTAATAAGAAATCATGTAATCTTGATTACCAATTATAATCATAAAAGTATCAAAGTTGCTTCAATAAGCTTGCAAATGCTTCTTCTTCTTCTTCTTTTTTTGTGATTTTCATTAGAATTCTAAACTAACCCTAACCAATTCTAGAAAAAGAAAATAACGCTTAGTTTATTGAAATGGCATAAAATATAAATGCAATAAGTAAACACCTAAGTAATTGAAATGACATAAAATATAAATGCGGGAAAAAATGATGGCTTTATTCTAAACCCAGAATGGCAACCCCTACGAGCTAAATTCAAACCAAGTATAATTTTCTAACTAAAAGAGTAATCTACCAAAATTAAACTCGTATTAAAGGTAAACTCCAAAATCCCTAAACTGAAGGTCACATTAACTAAATAAAATTAGTCTACATCTAATGCTAAGGCTTAAGAAATGTAACAAAGATCTATTTCTAAGCATTTTCTGTTTTTTTTTTTTTTAATGTTTCTATTTTTTAACTAATTAATTTTAAAAATATATACATAATTATAATATTCTAGAAATAGGGACTCGGGCTGGGTCTTGGGCCCAGTCCAAACAATGGAATGCCACTGGTCTCACAAAACTGGGCTCGTGGACGCAATCGGTGGTCTTGCATCAGGCCCTCTCAAACTGTTTAGACCCAACTAAGCCCAAATTGTACAAGGCTGAAGAGCTAACCCAAACTCGCTAAAGCCTAAACTAGCTCACTTGTCGCCCTTCTCTCTATCCAGCCCTAACCCAACAAGGCCCATCGTACGCCGCAACACAATAGGCCCACACTAAGCACGATTTATAACATACAGCCCACACCAAACTCATGTTCAAAGAACGCTCGGCCCAGCCCACCTCCAATTAAGAAAATGCTCGGCCCATATTTACAAGCCGTGTCCAGCCATAACACGGCTACCATCCGCGGCCAGACCACAGCCACCGCCACCCTTCATCTTCGCCGGCTATCAGCCGTGAAAAAACGAGCGACACCGGCTAACCCCTGCCATCTCCGGCCATTTCCTGATCCTCTCCAAACCGTGGCCATCATCAACAGCCACCACCGTTCACCAAAGCATCAATCAGCCGAGCACACCCGGGGAAACGGATGATGCAGGAAAAAAAAGTACGTCTGATCCCGGCAAAGGCTTCGAAAATCAATTAAGCGTCACCTAACTAATGCGCTCGAGTTCGACAACAAAACGAAGCTCACCCACGCCGATTCTCACAGGCATCTCGTCAAACAGGTTGTGAATGTGAACTGAGAAAGAGGTAGGGGACCATTTCGAGATCCGCAACGTGGTACCCAGACTCGAGAGAATCACTCAGGGACCCTCGAAATGAACAAAAACTGAAGGCGCCTACTCTCGGCTCGCGCTTCACTCAAGAGAGGGCACGGCAAGGATTTTGATGGTAGGAAACGGGCGGTCACTTGCAGGGGTTCCTACCCGGCTTGGAGGCGGCGCCCGCGGCGAGTTCGACTCGCAGCGTCTCCGAGCTGAGATCCTCGGGTAAGAGAGAGCGCAACAACCGGAAGGACTCACCGAGATGGCACGGGAACTGGGAAAGCTAGGTCGCGAAAATGCCGGTCGGAGGTCGGAGGTCGTCAAACGGCGACGGTGGAGGTGGCTGGTCGCGTGCGAAAGGGGAAGGAGAAGGAGGAGTGCGTGAGGTGAGCGTCCAGGACGAGCCTTCTGTTTTTTCCCTTATCTTTGCTCTCACCTCCTCAATGAAAAAGGGATCCTGTAAATATTTTCCTTTTCATTTTTGTTTCTTTTTATCCTCTTTACCACTCTCGCTCTTTAGTCTTTAACAATGGAAAAGAGACCATTTTCTTTGTCCTTTAGCGCTGCCACCTTCAAGATGGGAAATAGGAGAACAGTTTATTTCCTCTAGGACTTGTGAGACCGCGCCCAGCGACGTGGTCTCGAGGAGTGCGAGCTCAAATTTTATAGTGCGATGCTCTAAACGATCGATTGGCTCTTCAAGTTGAATTTTATTTAATCAGACTGAGGTCCTTAACTTGGCCAACAGTGAAAATTTCTTCTTCTTTTTTTTTGTTCCTGGAGGTGGATTTGGAACCTAAATATATTTGATAAAAATTTTGTTCCTAGAAATAAATTTATATTTTTTTGTTCCCGAAAGTAAATTTAAAACAGAATTGAGAAGTTAAAACAAGTTGATTTTTTGTTCTCGGGAACAATTCTAGAATCAAACACCTATTTTCTCTATTTACTTTTCTTTTTTCTCATTCATCTTCCCTCTTTCTTCTTCTACAACTACCGCCGCCGTTGCCGTCCATTGCCATCTACTGCTCAGCGTCACTGGTTGTCGACGATCGATCCGGCGAGCTCGTTAGAAGCTTGTCATGCCAAGGCAAGGTCTGGCGAGCTCACTAGAGGCTCGCCCAACCACCGGCGAGGCCGCTCCCGCAATTGCTGGCGAGGCTTGGTCGATGAGACACGGCCTCACCAAGGGCCGGTGATGCTTCGGTGAGGTCGACGACCCTCGTCTGGCCGGTCACCGGCCTCCGGTCGCCGATCATCCTAAGGCCGGTGACCGACCACCTTGAAGAAGAAGCGGGGGAGAAAGAAAGGAAAAAAAGAACAGAAGAAAAATGAAAAAAAAAATTATATATATTTAAAAATATATATATTTTTAAAATGATTTGAAGTAGAAATTTTGAGAGCGGTGTCAAACTTAATTCTATTCCAAGAATTGAAATTTTGAACAGTTACCAAACGGCTTAAAATGCTTAAAAATTGTTTATGATAACAAAATAAAAAAGAATCATTTCTCATAAGAAATTGTTTTTGGGAACAGAAGCATTACCAAATGTGCTCTAAATGTCTTAAGAAAAGATTAGAGACTAACAAAATAATAATAATAATTTTCCTTTCTTTTTCCTTGCTTTTTTTTTTTATTTTGAAAAAAAATTGAAATCTAGAGGCCTAATTTTGTATGCATATGCTACATTGACATTTATTATGCAATTGAGATATTAATGACATTAATCTAATTTCTTAGTCGAGAAACAAGACTTTTGGTCAAGGGACGAGACTCCTCTTGATCGGGAATCTTGAATTTCAAATTTTCAAACTTAGACCGTCGGAAAAATTTGGGTGTCAATAGAGCCTAGAGTAAAAGAGGAAGCAAAAGAAGATTCATAACCTCCTTTGACAATGTGAGAGTAGCGCACTGAGCAAAGCAATAGTGGTGGCCATTGGCCACCCGTGTTCAACCACCACAAGTTCTCCATAGAGTGTGGTGAGAAGAGTTACCTTCATCCGACTTCAATCGCATGTCTCTCTCTCTCTCTACTTAACTCCCGAGCCAAGACTGATGAGTTCAAGTTGGCGCTTCTCAAGGGTAGAGGGTGAGGATGAAGCAATTAGCTTTGCATGGCTCACTTAGCCTCGCGATACTCATCGTCCCTCCTGGAACTCGTTAAGTACACTCACAAATGCCTAAAAGAGAAGACGGTTTAGCTTAAAAAATAAGGGGAGAAGAGAAACTTCCTAGCAAGATTGGAGATTTCTGAGAGCAAAGAGAAAAAAGGAAACATCTAAAATTACTTAAACTAGATGATAGGTAGTATTCGAGCATGGATACAAAAAAGAAAATAATAAATATTCAACATAGTGGAAAGAAGCATCATACCCATTTAATCTTCTTTTGTGGTATCGTCTCCAAATACCCCACATGAGACATGAGACACAGCGGTGCAATTCTCCAAGATTTTTTTGAGATAAAACTAGCATTATAATTTGGGGGAAAAATGTTTCCCCATTCAGATTCACATGAAAGAAATCACATGCAAGTATACTCACATATGGTGCATGCCTTCTTTTGCATTTGGCCATACATGCATATACACACTTGGATCCAAAAAAGTACACGTGTGAATTGTAGTGTGAATTTTCGACCAAAAAAAAATTGTAGTGTGAATTTCTCCCCTCTTAATATGGTTTCAAATATAAGCCAACGTCAAATACCTCATCCAATTTTTCTCTTGAAAATTTGCTTCTCTTCGAGCATAGTGGACTGTGGAGAGTGGACACAAATGTCCATATCACTAGGAGATGCTTTTCACCCATGTAGTGCCACAGCTACCACTTGCTAGTTGCTAGCTAGGCATTCTAATTCCAAAACTACCACTTGCTAGTTGCAGCTACCATTTTGCTCATAGTGTAATCATAAACCCCATGGAAAATGTCATTCCCTGAAAAAGTGCTAAGGTATAGTCCTACTTCCCATTATGCAAAACCACATCAAATAAAGCAAAATGGTACTTTCACGTGCACATGAACATTATCCAAGTAGGGGGATTCACGACTCCAAAATATTCATGAATACTGGAAATTAACATTCTATTTTGAATTGATAATTTGATTTCAAATAGTATAAAGTGCTTAACTTAATGCTTCATCAAAGTTTCCATAACAAATATAAGGCAGAATAGTCAATTGAGGTGGAAATTTTTATCATAAGATGAAAATGGAAGGGTTCGGAAAATTTCAAAAAGCAAGCAATCATACCTTGAAATACCAACTATAATTCGAAGACTTATATATATATATATATATATAGTTAGAGTGACCCATATTCCAATAAAACCGTCATTCTTAGAGAATAGGAATAACGAAGGAAAGCTAATAATGGAGACCAAAACCCCGATATAGAAACCTATTAGAGAAGAGTCAGTATATTTGGAAGTCACGAGAATTAGATAAACGGAGGTCTTGATAGCAGAGATTTATGGGCTTGCAAAATAGGCAAAATCTGATGTACCAATATTAAGGCTATCAAAGACAAGCCAAGAAATTGATGGATTGTGTAGTTGCGGCAAACTATCATGCACATAAAGAGCATTTCCTCTCTGAATTGCCCCATTGTTTCTTGACAAATAGTTTCCGAACAAACAATTTGTCGAAAACAATGGGACAATTCACAAAAGAGATGCTCCTTATGTGCGTCACAGATTGTTGCAACTACACAAGCCGTCAATTCCTTGGCTTGTCTTTGACAGCCTAAATATTGGAGCATCAGATTTTTGCCTATTTGGCATTTTCCATGAATGGCAAACCCATAAATCTTTACTACCAAGACCTATTTTTATCCAGTTCTCGTGACTTCCAAATATGTTAACTATTCGCTAATAAGTTTATGTATCTAGGTTTTGGCCTCTATTATTAGCATTGCTTCATTATTCTTTCTTTCTAAGAGTTACGTTTTATTGGAATATGGGTCACTCTAAATATGAGTTTTTGAACTATAGTTGGTATTTTAAGGTATGATTGCCCGCTTTTTAAAAAATTTCCCAAAGAATCCTTGCATTTTAAATTTCAACCTCGATTGACCATCCTACTTAATATTTGTTATGGAGAACTTTGAAGATGCAGTAAGTTAGACACCATACTATTTGAAATCAATTTATCAACTGAAAATAGAATGTTAATTTCTAGTATTCGTGAGTATTTTGGAGTCGTGAATCCCTTGCTTGGATAATGTTCACGAGCATGTTAAAGTACCATTTTGTTTTATTTGATGTGGTTTTGCATAATGGGAACTAGGACTAGGCCTTGGCACTTTCCTAGGGAAGGACATCTTCCATGGGGTTTATAATTACACTACAAGCAAAAGATAGATCGTGTGTTCAAGCAATCGAACAAAATACTGGAGGAAAAAAAAGGCATCAATAGAAATACTAAAATACAAGTCAAATTTCATCTTACAAAGTGACCTACCAAGTTGGAAAATTGCTTGTTTTGACCAAAAATGAGGATACAATTCGTCATATTGTTCTTATGAACAACTATAGAATGATGTCTTCTCAACTCGCCAAGTGCCGAATGCCGAGTGGGCTATTCCACAATCAAGGATCTATCAGCCCATGACAAATGGTATCAGGGAATAATCCCTCCAATATATATGGTAATTTGAGGAATTCTTGTGGTCTACCTAATTCTATAAGGGCGAACAGTGAATTGCCAAAGCAAAAGGGGCTCAGACAAAGTACAAGTCTTGACTTGCTTCTTGAAAGACAATGGGAGTACAGGAAGAAATTGAATTGCTCATTGAATAGAAAAAAAGGTTCTCAGATCAATTGGCGAATCTTAAGATGGGTTTGCTACCACATTTTGAACACGGGGAGAAACCTTCATTGGTCTGCTAAGATCAAGAAAGAGGGTGCTAAAAAAAGTGCAATTGGCTCAAAATGCCACACTTATCAGGGAGAGCATGAGTGACCAAAGATACCCGAGCAACTTTTATCAGCTGAAGACAGTAATGGAGTGTAGTGGCTTGTTTGTTGGGTGAGTGGCCACCATTCATGTAAGACTCGATCGAGCAGCGTTTATGGTATTGAAGCGACGTAAGGAAGCGACTAAACAGCCTACAACAAGGGTGTTGTGGAACTGATAGGGGAGAATGTCACGGACCGAATTCTCCCATACTCATATACCCTTGAGAGTGGAGCTTTGTGGCGTCAAGGTGAAGAGCAAGTGATGTAGAAGGGATGATACAATTGGTTCATGGGAGTGTCATTAGGACGTTTGTGCTAAGAGTTCTAAGATTTAACAATTATAACTCTAGAAACTCCGAAGGCAGGGTTGGCCTCCTATCCACAAATTGGTCAAAAGCTGATGCTACTCTTCTTATGAGGCCATGATAGGCTAAAATCAATTGTCGTGCCTAAAATGTTTCACGCATCTTGCTCAAGGGTTTGAAAGCTTGAGCTAAGCTGGTCGTAGTATGGCATAATACAAGGATGCTATTCATCGTACTATACTTAGGAACAATTGTAGAATGAAGGCTAGTTTGATGTCTTCTTGACTTGATAGACACCGCAGGGCTTATTATGTGGTCAAGGATCTGCTAGCCCATGACTCGTGTATCTTTTCTCTTAAACAACAAAAACTCTAATGGAATAAATATTAGAATAAGCTCACATACCTCACTTCCCAGTCCGTTTTATCCTCATCACCCCAACGGATGACTTGAATAGCCTCTTTAAGAAGGGTTTCTGGAGTTGTAAATTGAGGAACACCACCATTCTCCATAAATTTACAGGCCACAAAGACAGTAGATTGACCAAACCTCTTCTCCAAGCTCATTTGCGACACAAGCAATGACTTTTCATCATCAAATCCAGCTCCTATGAATATGAAAATAAAAAGTAAGCCAGAGAGGTTCTGCTATAAATGTTAAAGCTCCTTACAGCATTATAAGTTTCGAGCAGAAGATCAACACTATCACTCGAAATGAACTGTTCGATATTCAATAGCTCTTACACACAGGAGCAGCATTAAAATGGATAGTGAGCATGATTGCCAACATGAACTATTAAAGCACACTAGCAAGGTTCTCAATGAAATAAGTGATTGATGAAGCTAGGTAAAATCCAAGAAAGGAAAACATTAAGAAAAACCTAAGAAACTACATTACTGAAAGAATATAGAAATTGCGTCGTCGTAAGAATCCCGAGTCATCAGGGACAAAAGTCGTCCTCAGGCAAGAGTGTCAAAACCTCAAGGGCCACTATAAAATGGGGCTACATTCCAGATCTCAAGGCCTCACTAACTTGTATACAAATCTCTGCTGTTGACCAGTCAATTGTTATGGAGGTTGCAAGGAAGTTTCCAGCCAAATTTAAATGATCCAAGAAATAGCTAGATCTGTACCTTCCACTCCCTCTTCTATATCTTGCAGGCTGAAGATAGGCACAGTTGGAACTACATGTTTGCCACTTATTGTCAGAGTTTACTTCATCTTTCTTTCGTGATCCACCACAGAGAGAAGACAGGAATCCTCACTTTCTATGCTTTGGCTTGTGAGGAGCTTCATAACCATATAAGGCTGTTCCATAGAACATATGCCCAGTTCCAACATAAACAAGACCTTGGATGCCATCCAAACCTCTTAAGCTTGTCCATATCATAAGACAGAATGTCAGTCTAATGAATATGCAAGGAAGCTGAAGAGTGTTTTAATCTTAGTCCACAACAAAAGAACTTGCTTCGACAGAGGACGTAATTATGATGTCAGTGCAAGTAGCAATATTGGACATAACATAAGAAAATGTATTTTGATGAAGAGACAAAAAGCTTAAACCAAAGAACACAATATCGCGATTGGTGCATCTGTCATTTCTGTCAACACCGTCACATCTCTTTGGAAATTGAACGTGACACACATGTTTCCTAAGGTTATGATCCATCGAGAAATACATGGCTTCTCTCAATGCCTTACTGTTGTTTATGTAGTGATCACAATCAAGATTCAACAAGAAAGGTCCATTAGTGAGGACAGCTGAGACTCTCACCTGAATATAAAATAAGACAAAAGGTAAGGAAAGCATGAAAGCATCGACATCCATAATTAACAGACATATCTACTCACAAGAGCATTCATGGCACCAGCTTTCTTGTGATGTTGGAAGCCCATACGTTTTTCACAAGAAACATAGATCAAACGTGGCAACTCAATATTCTTAGCATCAAGACCTTCACTTTGCCTAAGAAAACCTGACAGCAGGCAAGTAATGCAAATGTTTTAGTAAGAAAAAAAATTGCTGCTTCCAGGATCCAGGAACCACAGTTTTACCCTTATCATAACTGAGTCAAGAGAACTTGGATGTGGAGTCATGGCCTTTAAAACACAGCACAATAGGAAACAAGAGAAATCTGCCACAGACAATGATATTCATGAGAAGAGAACTTTATAAAATCGAACCATAAGATCTTAAGATATGAAAACTTTATATAATAACCTGGAATTTTTTATAAGTTTCATACTTATTTATCATGAGAGCTCCACTCCATCAAATTTAGTAATAGAAGTTAATGATACTATTATCCAATTGACAACATCACCAATGTCATATTGTACCCAAAAAAAAAGCATTATCCAAAAAACATAAAGTATTCCAAGTAGCATTTCGGCTCTTGTGATTTCATGATGTATACTTGCATTATCGAAGAGAAAAAAGTTAAGAAACTAATTCATTGTGTTACATTAGGAAGGCAAATTCATGGAGTGGATATAATCACAAACTTTAAGTCAGTCGATCGTAATCATCATTATTGTAACTTTCTGATAACTATCAGTAAATCAGATACTATATTTCAAATTGATTGTGAAGAGAATGCAAAAACTTGAAACAGAAAAGAAAAAAAGAATCAGGGCCTAACAAGAAATAACTTCCCATACAATAAAAGTTTTAAAGCTCACACTTCTTGTTGCTGAAGTAATTCGGGTGGAGGAGAAAACTTCCGACAAAGATTTATGTTATGGTTGGTGGCATATGAGGCTCAGTGGCAGCACCATTGAACTCTGAGAGAGAGAGAGAGATTGCTGTGTTGCTACCTCATAGTTTAACTACAAATTAACCTGAATCAATCCGGGGTGGGTACGATTTTATGAGCTCAATCGCAATATCAGTTACATTCCAAAAATTATAAATTGACCTGAATCATTCTGGGGCAGTCCCTCGTATTTTTTCCAGGCCATGTAGTCCCATCTTCCATTATCCATCCTTTTTCGGGAGCCTTATGTGCCTTGGCAACAAGTCCACTTATGAGGACTTCAAATTCTCATACTCTCACTGCTATACATGAAAATACAAACATGCCACAGTGATGCAATGTACAAAGGGATTGCAAAACACTATCAAGATTCTGATCTAAACTCATGCCTTCATAGCTTTGTGATCCTTGACAAATGATGGATGACCTTTGTCCTTCAAGTAGTCGATTTTCGGAGCGAAGCACCATTCAGGGGCTCAAGGCTCAAGGCTTTATGCTATGCTTCTTACAAAAGGAACCCGTTTCCTTGTGAACTCTGATGTTCCAGAAGGGACCTTGAAAGTTAACATAGCATGAGACCTTGTCAACTGGGTAGTCAACTGCAAGAACGAAGAATGCTGTATTTGCTGTCACTAGAGGATGTTCTTTAGTGGGTCGACAGTGCCGACAACAGCAGCTAACTGTGATGGTTCTCCTTCTCTGTCGTGCCTATATCCATGTAAAGTTTCACAAAAAATTCTGATCAGACAAAACAAGTAGGTGATAAGAAAAACCTAAGTTACCAGATTCATGAAGTAGTGATACTACTAATTGCTAGTCTGTCGAGATATGTTTCATGGTTTACCGGAAACCACTTTGGGAACTGATCCAATATCGAAGAAATTGCAAACTAAACCTCACATATCACATATATTAACCACAGAGCATAGGCATTGGTCACAGGATTTGTTATTCGGTAGCCTGGCTTTGTCATTCCCACAAAATAAGAAAAATATTTATGCGAAATGCAGCCAAGGACTGAACACGACTAGCAGATAGAACGATTTATTAAAAAGTAGTGACAGTTACATTATTACACCGGTACTTAAAGATACTAATGGAGAGCATGCGTCAGGAAAATTTTTGAGAATTTCTAGCAATTCGATATATGTTGACAGCTTTTTTGGTTGAAAACAGAGACAACCACATAATTAAGAAACATCAACAAAGGAAAAGTTAGTGAAAATGGTCAGCGTCGCTTTTATCCCGGCACATGCCAAATTCGACGGTAGGAAATACTAAGCAAAAAAAAAAAGACTAAGCTTAATATGGTAGAGACTCACAGTAAAGAGTCATCCACAAGCGCATCGGTGCTTGGCATTGACATCACCACCTCCTCTTTCAGAAGTAGCCTGGGCAGTGCTCATTGGAGCTACATTCTTCTCTTGCTTCATTTTCCAGCCATCAATCCTTTCCTTCCAGGCAACATTGTTCAGTCCTGATGAATCAAATTCCCTCAATGGGTCACCCTATTGTTAGCTGCATTGCCAGTGCCACATAACCAATATGCGCCATCCCTAGCGTTTACAAGCATGTAGAGACAAGGATGTTTGTGAATCACAAGAGCGAAGTACGCGATTGATTAGCATCAGCTACGGGAGGTAGAGAATGGATGCGCTTCCCAGCACCAACATCAGGAGATGCCACAGAGAGGCGTTCAGGTGAAGCAGCAGATAACTCCCCAGAAACCTGAAGCGTTGTAAACGATGCAAAGACATGTTTAATTCTAAAACACCGGCAACGGGAAAACCAGCACCCCCTAAGCTCAAATAATGTACCTTTCGGCCACTCGTAAGTCGAGGAATATGGTTGTGAGAAACCTCCATATCAAATTTGGGGCACTTGCATCCTCCTCCTCTCCATACCACGTGTGCCGACCCGAGATGTGTTCTTCGGTCTTCCGGTTTGGATTTTGATTTTCTAAGTAATCCGAAATCTCTCCCAAAAACATCAATCGGCATCTTCTTCTTGGTCACCAAGAATAGCAGGACTTCCTGGAAAGAACAACTACAGCATAAAAGGAACCGCAGAGACTAATGGAGTTGCGAGTAAACTAATAGCATTACACGATTTACAAACAACTTCAATTCGATTGGTGGGCTCTCTCCGTGGATCGTGATTCTCCTATTCAAAAAAAAAAAAAAAAATTCCCGGAAACGGATGACTCCTTTGCAGAAAAATCTCACCTGGTCAAAAGCACAACCGCAATCTCCGACCTTCTCGGTCGTTTGGAAACTAGAGTATCGTGGGACGTTACGCGGACAGTGGAGAGAGATTTGAAAAACCGAGATTCTCGGTAACCGTAAGATATCTTTTGGATACCCGGCAAGATCGTGATTCTCCTATTCAAAAAAAAAAAAAAAATTCCCGGAAACGGATGACTCCTTTGCAGAAAAATCTCACCTGGTCAAAAGCACAACCGCAATCTCCGACCTTCTCGGTCGTTTGGAAACTAGAGTATCGTGGGACGTTACGTGGACAGTGGAGAGAGATTTGAAAAACCGAGATTCTCGGTAACCGTAAGATATCTTTTGGATACCCGGCAAGATCAGACTCTCTCTGATTTTACACCAAAAAAAAATCTCAAATTTTATCCGCTATAACTTATTTACCCCAAATTTATGTTAACAAACTATAAACTTGTATATGTATATATACTTACCTTCCATCAAGTTTCCATAAATAAACTTTGTTTTTTTTTTTTTTTTGGTCGGTCATAAATAAACATTGTTAAAAATCTACTTATATGGACGCCTAAAAGCAAACATATTGACATTGTAAGTGAAATAAAAATGATGTTATTTTAACTAAAAAATTATGGGGTCGAACTTGAATGGATGGTAAATGTATCATATAGGTACAAATTTTGAATTTTTTTATTTCACAAGAAAAAGTTTAAAGCAAATGCATTATAGTGGCTATAGTTTGAGACTTTTGGTAGCTTATTCCCTTTATGAAAGCTTCTAATTCGTAGATTTTTAGTACATTTGTTGAATATACTGTAGTATATGTGAAACATGGAGCTTTCTGGAGTGCTAATGTTGATGGATTATTAGGGTCTGTTTATTTCGTGAAAAATGAATCATTTAAAATAATAGTACATATCGCTTATAAAAAAGAATGGACACAAAAGTGTATTCATTGTCTAAAAAAATATTTAAACATATATTTTAATTGATAATGATTTTTTTTTTCATTCATTAATTATTTCAAGTAATATAAATGATCTTTTTTTGAAAAAAAAAATTATTTATTTTTAGCGAAACATATGGAACGTTGATTCATGATTCTATTTGTGGTCTATTGTGGACGTCCAGCGAAGCTCAAGGGTGAGCAAGATGATAACACGTCCTCAGCAGCTGTCCTCCATGCATGCAGCCACCGAAAATTCTGCATGCAAATACATTGTTAGCTTAACTAACATTAGAGAAAACAAGGGGCTCGGTTTTAAGAAAAAAAAGTGAGAGGACGAGGTAGTTTCGTAACACACAAATAGAGAGAGAGGAAGAGAGGACAGCGAGCTAGAGAGAGAGTACGACGAGGAAAGGGAAAGAGGTCGCCCCTCTACCGTACGTGTGAGTTGTCGCCATCGACGCCGTCTAGCTTTGCCATCGATTGTGCCGCGCCTGAAGTCCTCAAGTTACCGTGTTGCTTGCTGTGGTTGCTCGGACTTAAGGCAAGTGAAGTCCATTGATCTACATTATGCTTGCTGTGGTTGCGTGTGAAGTGTGATAGATCTTGGAGATGCTTGAATCTTGATGCTGGATGTTGGAATTTCGAAAGGATAGAAGTAGTTCTTTAGGCTAGCAAACTGTTTCATGGAAAAACAACTTGACCTTTTGCGACTCCGTGAATTTTATGCAATTATCTAGTCGACATTTTACTTCGTGTCCTTGATGAAAGTTGTAGATGACATCTTGAGGAATAACATACTAAAATTTGAGAAGAAACGGACAAGTATTGGTTGGTGAAATGATTTTTCTTTGAAGATATTAAATCTGGAAAACTGTTATGTTGACCTTTCGCGACTCCGTGAATTTTATGCAATTATCTAGTTGAGATTTTACTTTGTGTCCTTGATGAAAGTTGTAGATGACATCTTGAGGAGTAATATACTAAAATTTGAGAAGAAACGGACAAGTATTGGTCGGTGAAATGATTTTTCTTTGAAGATATTAAATTTGGAAACTGTTACAAAGGGCTAGGGAGAATTATAGCGATTTTCGCTCGTGATCTATAATGAATCCGACTTCGAGTTCTTCAAAAAACTTTTACCTCTAGGTTTTATCTATAACATATCAAAATTTCAGAATTTTCTGAGTTTATTTAGGGGTTATATCAAATTTATTATTAAAACTGTGCAATAGTGATATTTGAAGTCTTATGGCTGTGATGCACGGACCATTGCTATTTATATGAAAATTTTCTTATATTGGTGTTTTCTTTTGTAAAAATCCTTCCCCTAGATCTTGTTTATAACATGTTAAATTCTTAGAATTTATTAAGATCGTTTGCTAATTTTTCCAGAATTTTAATTAGTGAAGTGTATTCTGGTTTGTTCGGAAACTGTTTTATCTCAAGAATAATTTAATTGCTCTATGAGTCGTGATGCCTTGGGTCGTCGTATATACAACGTATGCGGTGACATTTAGCATATCATATGACATCCAAAAATGAAATTGATGAGGTTTTGTAAACTCATTGAAACTTATGATCATATTGCATCAAATGTTATTTTCAAAGTGAGATATACATGTATATATATATATCGTGATGTGGATGATACCATCGGATGGCTGAGTCGACGATGCCTCGGGAGTTTCGAGATGCCCGGAGGTGTGTGCCGGATGTCCTCGAGAGTTTCGAGATGCCCGAAGGTGTGCCGGATGTCCGGAGGTGTGTGCCGAAGGCCTCATGATGCCAGGTTGGGTACGAGAGCCCGAAGGGATGCAAATACTGGTCCCCGGGGAAAATGAGATCCTTTTAAATATCAAAGTGGGAAAAAAAAAATGAAACATGCGCATGGCATTGAAAATGTAGGGTACTATTTGGCATTGAAAATGTTGGGATATAATATGCGGAATTACCAGGATCTTGCAATTTATGTCAACACAAAATCACCAGAGAAATAAACGAGAAAAATACGGACACCAGAAATTTACGTGGTTCGGTCCGAGTATCGGTATCTACGTCCACGGGGAGAGCCAATAGCAAATAATCCACTAAAATCGGAGAATTGGTGTTTACAATCACTCACACGCTCAAGTGTTTTCCACATCTAGATTTAACCACAAATCCAAAGTGTTCATAAAATAAACAACTCACTTGGGTATAAACTCACGGCACAAAAATTACTGCACATTCAAGCTCGAATGAAACGCTCTACGTACGTCAAACAAGAACAGCGTCTTCACGTACGTATCCTCTTCGTAGGGCTTATGCAAGTGGCGCGGACGTGTGGCTCAAGTATGTAGGGTTTTCTCTTCGCGGCTCCCTTTTTCGTAATACTGCAGTGACTAAAAAAGAGAAGACCCCTTCACTCACGCCCAAAGAAGAAAGAACGCGTGTGTGTGCCCAAGGTCAAAAGTTTGACCTTGGACCTTCTTTTCCTTTTCTACGTGTAGGGCTTTGACGGACTCCTCTCTCATGTAGCCTTTTTTTATTTATTTAATGTGTGCCCATTTGGGCCCCACGATCTTATTCTTCCTTCAAAGAATTGTGGCTAGGCGCTACAGAGATAACAAAAGAAACCTTACCAAATTATATTTAATTATTTCCTCTTTTGGGCATCTTCAAGAGTCCAGCGAATCTCAAACTCGAGACATTAATTTAACAATTCTCCACCTTGGCTTGATGTTTGAAGCCAAGTTATAGTGCTCATCATCCATGCTACTCTCCCAACGCCCCGACGGGCGCTCACTCTTCATAGACGCCAATAGAGCTCAAGTAGAGCTTGAGCTTCGCCAAATGAACATACTTAGTCATCATGTCTGCTGGGTTATCTGCTGTAGCAATCTTTTTAATAGTAACAATACCCTTAGCTAAGACATATCGGATAAAGTGGTACCTAATGTTGATATGCTTCGTTCGCTCGTGATAAACTGGATTATACGCCAAATATATCGCACCTTGGTTATCACAGTGTATATCCACACTTTTCTGTTCTAACCCAAAGTCCGAAAGCAAACTTTGTAACCATATCGCCTCTTTCGCTACAAACGTTAGTGCCATGTACTCTGCCTCAGTCGAAGACAAGGCAATGTGATCTTGTAAGGACGCATTCCAACTAATTGCACAACCTGCTAGCATAAACACGTACCCTGCTAAAGACCTGCAATCATCCAAGTCACCGGCGTGATCCAAATCCATAAAACCAGTGGTCTCACTACCATTACTGCCCCTCCGGTATACTATACCCACGTCTGTTGTCCCCTTCAAATATCTGAGGATCAACTTCACAACTTCCAAATGAGCTTTACTAAGAGGCTTCATATAGCGACTAACCACACTCACAGCTTGTGAAATATCAGGCCTAGTGCATACCATAGCATACATAATACTACCCACGGCACTAGAATAAGGAACACGGGACATATGCTCCTCCTCCTCCTCAGTCTGCGGTGATAATTTATCTAAAAGTTTAAAGTGCTTCGCTAAAGGTGTACTTACAAATTTTGCTAACTTCATATTAAAACGTGCCACGATCTTCTCAATGTATTTCTTTTGAGATAGACGTAAAACTCCTACAGTCCTGTCACGCAAAATCTCCATAACCAAAATTTTCTTTGTAACACCTAAATCTTTCATCTTAAATTCAGCATTTAACTGCCTCTTCAGCACATCAATATCAGACATATTCTTAGCTGCTATCAACATATCATCAACATATAAGAGTAGATAGATCAAAGAACCATTCTCCAATCTCCTATAGTAAATGCAGCTATCCATCTGACTTTTTGAATAGTCTTGACTAATCATGAAAGTGTCAAAACGTTTATACCACTGCCTAGGAGAATGTTTTAGCACATACAAAGATTTCTTTAACAATCAAACATGATATTCCTTAGCTGGAATAGCAAATCCCTTTGGTTGCCTCATGTAAATATGCTCCTCCAACTCACCGTGAAGAAACGTAGTTTTCACATCTAGCTGCTCTAACTTGAGATCCTGCGAAGCAACCAAGACGAGTAAAACACGAATAGAAGTATGTCTTACTACAAGAGAGAACACCTCATTGTAGTCAATGCCCTCACGTTATGTATACCCCTTCGCCACAAGTCTCACATTATACCTCGCTACCTCAACACCAGGAATGCCCTCTTTCCGTTTAAAGACCTATTTACTTCCGACAATCTTTTGGCTCTTGGGTACTTTGACCAGCTCCCATGTTTGATTTCGATGGAGTGATTCCATCTCTTCACTCATAGCCCCTAGCCACTGCGACGACTCTGAACTAGCCATCGCCTCGGAGTAAGACAAAGACTCATCTGTCTCCACCTCATCACCTACAGTCAATGCATAACTAATATCTGTATAACCATAACGTACCGGTGATTTAATTTGTCTTCTTTGTCTATCTGCGGTTATAGTGTGCTGCGGCTTTGCTGGTTGTTCACTATCACCGACTTTAGGAACTGCAGCTTCATCTGCAGTCTCAACTTTTGTTACCTTCGAGGTCTCCGAGGTCTCCACCTAAAGCTCCACCTCACTAATGACACTATGATCTGTCTTCTCTGCTAATTGCGTCACAGAACTCCTCTATTGAAGCATTGCAGTCTCGTCGAAGATCACATCTCTGTTGATTAGAAAATCGGGTGATCTGGGATCAGTGCACCATAGCCAGTAGGCTTTCACCCCATGTGCATAACCCAGAAATATGCACTTCTTCGCCCTCAGCTCAAGCTTACCATCACTCGCATGAGCATACATAGGACATCTAAATATACATAATCCAGAGTAATCAATAGGTTTCCCTGACCATACTTCCTCAGGAGTCTTCCACTTGATAGCAAATGATGGAGATCGATTTACCAGGTAACATGCCATGTTCACTACTTCGGCCCAAATTTCCTTACCAAGTCCTGCATGCGAAAGCATGCATCGAGCTCACTCAAGCAAAGTTTTGTTCTTCCGTTCTGCCACACCATTCTGCTATGGTGTCCTAGGTACTGTGCGATGTCTAACAATACATTCTTTCTCGCAGAACTCAATAAAATCTTTACCACATAACTCCATGCCATTATAGGTTCTCAGGCACTTGATTTGTTTATCTGACTACTTCTCAATCAATGCCTTAAATTTCTTGAACCGATCAAACACATCATATTTGTGCTTCAAAAAGTAAACCCATACCTTCCTCGAATAATCATCGATAAAAGTCAGCATATATCGGGCACCTCCTTTCGAAGGAACCGAAGACGGGCCCCAAACGTCTGAGTGAATATATTCAACTGGTCATTTGGTCGAATGAATAGCTGTAGTAAACTTAACTCGGTGCTGCTTCATATAGATGCAATGCTCACATAAGTCCAGCTTCCCTGTCTTCTGACCCTTCAACAACCCCCCCTTCACTCAACATTGTCATACATGTGTCGCTCATGTGCCCTAAACGCATATGCCATAATTGAGTCAAGTCAGAATCTGACTCACCTGATAAAACTGCAGCAGTTCCAGTCATGGTCTCTCCCAGTAGATGATAGAGAGTATTCACTTTCTTCCCCTTCATCACTGTCATGGCACCTCGAGAGATCTTCAGTAATCCACCTTCAACGTTGTACCTACACTCGATGTCATTGAGTGTCCCCAGAGAAATAAGGTTCTTCTTGAGCTCCGGTACATGCCTCACATCTGTCAATGTGCGCACCACCCCATCATGCATTCCGATCCGAGTTGTCCTTATCCCCACAGCCTTACAGACTGCATTATTCCCCAAAAGAACCCTATCACCATATGCAGTCTGGTAAGTAGTAAACCAGTTCTTATGAGGCGTCATATGATAAGAACACCCCGAATCTAGCACCCATTCGTCCCCTGACGAAGTAGCAGTTACACATAAGACAGCTTCTGCATCACTAGTGCTCCCCTCAGCAATGTTTGCCACACTGCTTGTGGCATTCTGCTTATCAACTTTATTCCTCCACTTTGGACAATCTCTTTTGATGTGGCCCTCCTCGTGACACTCAAAGCACTTCACGCGTCCCTTGGACTTTCTATGGCGTGATTTTGATCTGCTTTTACCTCTGCTGCTACTAGGCTCTCGATGTTGTTCTCTACCCCGAATCGTCAATGCTTGCGCTGCTCCTTTGGCCAGACCGTCATCTCGCAACTTTCTCTGCCACTCCTTAGAGAATTAGGCGGACTACAATTACCTCTTCTGAGGTAATTGTAGTACGCCCCTGCAACAGTAAATCAGTAGAGTGCTCTCATGACTCTGGTAAAGAGGCTAGGTGGGTTCTAATAAACGTACCTTCAGTATATCTAAATTGAAACATCTTCTTCGACATGTACAAGCGATTGTTCAAACCTTTCTTCACCTAGAGTGCTTGAAGTTTTGCCCATAGTGCTGCGACATCCTTCTCCTCAGCAACCTCTATTAAGACCTCATCCGTCAAATTTAACAGGATTATGCTTTTTGCTTTTTCCATTAGCTCTACCCTCTCTGAGGCTTTCATGATAATAGGCAACTCATCTTCACCATCCAGTGCCTTGGCCAAACCTTGTGTTGTCAATAAAGCCCGCATCTTGATGCTCCATAACACAAAGTTGTTGCTCCCATCAAACTTCTTAATCTCAGATTTCCTCTCAGACATAATTGCAATAACAGAATTTCTAGATAATAATCAGACAAGCAAAAGCTTCAAATCACAATCAAGAAATCCAACCCCAAGCACCGATACCAATTGTTGGGATATAATATGCGGAATTACCAGGATCTTGCAATTTACGTCAACGCAAAATCACCAGAGAAATAAACGAGAAAAATAAGGACACCAGAAATTTACGTGGTTCGGTCCGAATATCAGTACTTACGTCCACAGGGAGAGCCAGCAGCAAATAATCCACTAAAATCGGAGAATCCGTGTTTACAATCACTCACGCGCTCAAGTGTTTCCCACACCTAGATTTAACCCCAAACCCAAAGTGTTTATAAAATAAACAACTCACTTGGGTATAAACTCACGGCACAAAAATTACCGCGCATTCTGTGGCATCTTAGAAATCAAAGGCAAGTCCTAAGGTGCCCTAGAGCTTTTAAATAGGTAATGAATTTACCTATTGGTTTGTGTTTTAGCCTTAATTCTTTCTTAAGGCTTTGTATTTTTGTGCCATGTGTTTTTAATTTAAACCTAAGGTAATCAATAAGGATAAAAATTATGTGTTGTCATGTTTGTTATAGATTAAATGTTATGGGTTTTTAATTAGGTAAAATAAATTGCTAGTTTTATTTAAATTAGAAAAGGAGGTTGGATTGGGCCTTAGGCCCAAGGGTGGACCCTAATGGGCCAAGTGGCCGGCCCATTAAGGCCCACAAGTGGGCTGTCGCAGGCCCATGGGAGAGGAAGAAGTGGCCGGCCCACTTCTTCCAAGTAGGCCCAAGAGGGCCCAAGCCCAAAAGCCCAAGCCCAAGCCCATTGCATGGGGCTTTGCCAAGTGGCAAAGCCCTTCCATGCATTGGCTCTTGGGGAAGGCAAGGCAATCATTGCCTTTGGGGAAATCAAAAGGGAAGAGTGGCCGGTTGGGGGAGGGGGTGTCATGCGAGAGAGGAGAGAGAGAAAGAGAGAAAGGGAAGAGGAGAGGAGGCTCGCGCGAGGAAGAGGGGAGCCGTCCGTCCGCCGCACGCCGCCGTCCATCCGCCGCCTTGTCGCCGTTTCTCCTTGCGTTTGAGGCAAGTTTAGGGTCCATCATCCCTTTGCATGTGTGTTTTGTATGTTGGTTAGGCTTTTTGTTGTCTTGAATGCACGAAAATGGAGTGAGGATGGTTTGTTCTTGGAGGTGCATGCTGTTTTCGCACGGATCACTGAAGTCAGAAACTTGTGAGGGCTTGTATGTATGTTTGGAATTCGATTTTGGCTTGGATCTCTTCATAAAAGTTGTAGCTAACACCTTGAACTATAACATACTGAAATTTCGTGAAAAATGATGGAGATTTGAGGGGTCAAAACCTCATGTTTCGGAGACCCTAGATCTGGAACTGTTTTTCTGACCTTGTGGTGGATTCGTGGTTGCATGTTGATTTTTACTATGAATCTCTCTTCGACTTCTTCATGAGACTTGTAGAGAACATCTTAAGGATGAACATACTCAAATTTGAAGTAAAATGAACAAGTATAGCTTAGGAAACCAACCTGATCTTGAAGACGATGAATCTGGAGTCGCAATGTGGGGTATCCGAGACTTTGTGGAACCATTTTGGAGGTCTTCCTTTGGTACTTTGACCTAAGTTCCTTCATGAAAGTTGTAGGGGATCCTTAGAAGTAAAACATATCCAAATTTCAGAGAAAACGAAGAAGGATAGATAGGTTAAATCTCAATATTTCGGACATAGGATTCTGAGCGTTTCGGTAACCTGACCAGACGCTTCGTGGACCTATAAAGTTTATCTAAACTGAATTTGGTCTATATTCCTTCACGAAAAATCTATTTTAATGTCTTAACTATAACCTGGTAAAATTTCATAATTTTCTGAGGTCGTATGGGTATTTGATTTGATTTACTTAGAAAACTGTGCGTTCTGCCCTTATCCGAAATTCAATACGGAAATTGTGGAAATATTGTTTATTGTGTAGAAATTGATTGGCCATGCATTTTCGTGGAAAAATCACTATTTTATGGCATTAAAATATTATGTGTTTGGATTTCATGAAATTGTGATTTTTGTGATTAATTAATTAATTAATTGCAAAGTAGAATTAAATTGGGATTTAAATAAATTCTAAATGCAATTGGCAAGTACATTGTTTTGAGTGGCATGTGGACCTAATTACTATGGGTGATTGCATTTACTGCAAGTATGCAAATGCTAGATGATGCATGTACAAGAGCAAAGGTGAGCTTGTTTTGTCATTGCATCATGTGCATGGAATATTGAGACCTAAATTGCCAAACATGAGAAATGGTAAATGGGAAAGTTGTTTGTGGCGGATGATAATGCCTTGGAAGTATAAGAATGCCCGGGATGAGATGGGTGCCGGATGCCCGGAAATGTATAGACATGACCGGATGGCCCTGGGAGTATCAGGATGCCCGGGATGAGATGGGTGTCGGAAGCCTCGGAGGTCTTTGCCCAAGGGGATGCCTCGTGATGCCGGTTGGGATGCGAGATGCCCGGGATGTGGGGGTGCCGGATGCCCGGTGGCCATGATTGGCATAATTCCGGAGGTTCTTCTCGTAATGCCTGGATAGGGCGCGAGTGTAAAGTATGGGATGGATGATCCCGAGAAAGGGTGTTGTGATGATCAATTGAGAATTTAAAGTGGAAATTATATCATGCATGGGAGATATGATATGTTGACATGATGGCATGTACATAAGATATGATGATGACATGCATATGTGACATGATGATGATGATGATTACCTATGGCATGATGACATGAGGGCATGATGGCATGTACATAAGACATGATGATGACATGCATGTGTACTATGGCATGATGATGACATGTATGTGTAATATGGCATGATGATGACATGCATAGGTGATATGATATGATGATAAGCACCTATGGTATGATGATGACATGCATGTGTACTATGGCATGATGATGACATGCATGTGTACTATGGTATGATGATGACATGCATGTGTACTATGGCATGATGATGACATGTATGTGTACTATGGCATGATGATGACATGCATATGTGATATGATATGATGTGATGATAATCACTTGTGATAAGGTGACATGATGACATGTGTGGATCATATGGTATGATGATGATGATCATTTGTAATTGATGCTATGTACGTATTATGATTTTGATGATGAGGTATGATGGCATATACATGGCTTTGAGGTAAGTACATTGGAATGCATGAATGACGTGTATTATGCAATTGTTTGTATTGTTTAAATGCATTGAGTGGCGATTGGATTCCTTTATCTACTGAGTGGTTGTACTCACCCCTTCGGGAACCAACATTTCAGATTAGTACGATGCCTCTCCCTGCCGTTACGCGGGGAGTGTTTTACGGCCTTCCATCTGACAAGGAGGTCGAGCTGACCGAGATAGACTGTCCCACCTTGCCGAGACTAACTTTTATCCGTGTGCGTGCGATCGTATCCTATGACGTAGGCCTATCTGGAGGCCCAGTCATCCAGGAGTACATCTTCTTCGTCCACATCCGCCGCGACGGTGTCATGATGGGGATGCTGCCACCCCCACCGCCTGACGCACCGGGATGGGTGTGATGGCCTGCGCACGTGGAGTTGGGGTTAGCAACTTTTTGGATGGCCGACACGAGTAGTCCGAAGGGAGATTGTTACACATCATATTTTTTAGGGTCGTGTGTCTCTTTTTGAGGTTGAAGGCCGAGCATAGATAAGTCTTGGCCTACCTTTTGTACCAACCCATGTTACCCTTCGTAATTATATATGTAAATAAAAGTGGTTCGGCCTTGTGCTTTTGTTTAATCAAAAAAATAGTTGGTGTGCATTGTGCTGTCGTGAGGGAAGCGAAGTGTTGGTGAGACTCGCCTCTTATTTTCCGCTATGAGCTGCGCAAATCCTTAAAGCCTTTTTAAAAGGAAAAGAAAAGAAAAAATTTTACGCCTAGGCGTCGGCCTGAATTTTTCTTCTATCGCTGTATAATTTGTTTTTGTCTTGGTTTCTTTCGTATAGTATCTGTGGCGACCCTACCGGGTTTTGGGGGTGCCACAACGGTTGGTATCAGAGCATAAGGTTTATGCTTGGAGTGATAAGGAGACCTCATTTAGCAAATGAGGGAAGTTTTGACAATGCACACCATAGGATATAAAACGGAATAATTGAATAACGGGTGATGAGTATTCGCCCGTAGATCCTTGGTAGTTGTTTTAGGTTGTCAGTAACATGTGTATGTTACTTTAGTAGTGGTAGTGGTTGCTATGAATGAGGGCAGTGGGTCTCAAATTTTTCCTGAGGCAAATGCTTGGAATTGAGGAAAACCATGGTACGGTTTGGAAGTCATCGTCCACAGAGAGCTGAAGCCTCTTCAGCAAGGGCTAAACCCCGAATGGAGGATATCCTGCAAGCATTGGCCAACATTGGAAATCTGATGGAAAGGCAGGCGCAGCAACAACCCGGAGCTGAACGCCGTACTTAGGGACTTGTGGAACAGTTTTTGAAGCTGAAGCCACCCAAGTTCAGTGGCATGGGAAGTCTTGAGGAGGCAGAGCATTGGATTGATGGAATGGAGAGAATTTTCCGGTTGTTGGACTGCACTGATGCTGAGAAAATAACTTTAGCAGAGTACCAGCTGGAGGGAAATGCAAAGTTTTGGTGGAGAGCTTCAAGGGATACGATCTTTCCACCAGGTATTGATATTAATTGGGATGAGTTTGTTAGGGCTTTCAATAGAAAGCATTTTTTTGACTGTACCAAGGATAAGAAAATCACAAAATTTGTTAAGCTAGAACAAAAGGAGTGGACAGTGGACCAGTATGAGGCTAGATTTTCTGAACTATCTAGATATGCTCCTAGACTGATTGAGGATCATGAGGAAAAAGCTAAGAGATTTCTGAAAGGGTTGAGAACTGACATTAGAAAGCAACTAGTGCCTTTGAATATGAGGGATTACAATGAGATCTATGAAAGGGCACAATTGGTGGAGCAGGAGCTGATAAGAGAGCGGTCTGAGTTTAAGAAACCGTGGGTTTCCAATGATGTGAGAAGGGGTAAGAGACCCTATTCTGGTCAAGGTTAGACTTGGGATGTGAGGAAGAAGAGTAATTTTGGAAACTCTGGGGGAGCAAGGAGTGGTCTGAATATAGGGAAAGCACCCTATCAGCCTAGTGTTTGTCAGAGGTGCAATGGAAGGCACGGCCCAGGACCTTGTAATGGGCAACATAAGTGCTTTGGTTGTGGACAAGTGGGCCATCTAAGGAGAAATTGCCCACAAGAAAGGTCGCAGGTGAGTGTTGGCTCAGTGCGACAGGGATATCAGAGTGCTGTCAAATCAAATTCACAAGGGAATTCTCGGAGGCCACCAGCTCAAGGAAGGGTGTATGCGGTCACTCAAGAGGAAGCGAAAGCTTCCAACAACGTCATCTCAGGTACAATCTACATAAATGGCAAGAAGGCTTATGCATTGTTTGATACGGGTGCTACGCATTCTTTTGTGTCTGACAGATATAGATTGTTGAGTGAAATTGAAATGACTTTTCTTGGAATTCCTCTTTGTGTTTCTACGCCTTTAGAGAATGCGATGCTGTCTACGTTGGTGTGTGAGAATTGTAAGATAACCATAGGAGGAAAGGACACGGAAATAGACTTAGTCGTGATGGCCATGTATGACTTTGATATTATCCTAGGAATGGATTGGCTTTGTAAGTATCGGGCTAGAATGGATTGTTGTAGAAGAGTAATCCAATTCGTTTTACCCGACCAGTCCAGTTGTGAGTTTTTAGGTGGTCAGACCCACCTATCAGTAGCACTTATTTCTGCGATAGAGGCTAATGTGTTACTTAGCAAGGGATGTCAAGGGTACCTAGCAATGGTTAAAGATTGTGCAAAGAAAGAGTTGAAACTGGATGAAATTCGAGTAGTAAGTGAATTTTCAGATGTATTTCCCGAGGAATTGCCTGGATTACCCCCGGAAAGAGAAGTTGAGTTTGAAATTGAACTGATGCCTGGAATGGGACCAATATCGAAAGCCCCATACATAATGGCCCTAGTGGAATTAAAAGAGTTGAAAGTGCAACTACAGGAGTTCCTTGACAAAGGATTCATTAGGCCAAGTGCTTCACCTTGGGGTGCACCAGTTTTGTTTGTGAAAAAGAAGGATGGGTCGATGCGCTTATGCATTGACTATAGGCAATTAAACCAAGTGACTGTTAAAAACAAGTATCATTTGCCTAGGATTGATGATCTGTTTGACCAACTTCAGGGAAGTTCGATTTTCTCTGAGATTGACTTAAGATCAGGATACCATTAGCTAAGGATTAAGAAGGAAGACATCCCTAAGATTGCGTTTAGGACTCGTTATGGACATTACGAGTTCCTTGTTATGCCTTTTGGATTGACAAATGCACCCGCACCGTTCATGGATCTAATGAATAGGGTATTTAAGTCTTATTTGGATCAGTTTGTGATTGTTTTTATCGACGATATCTTGGTGTATTCAAAAGGACCTAAAGAACATGAGCAACACTTGAGGTTAGTTTTGCAGACTCTAAGGGACCATCAGTTATATGCCAAATTCAGCAAGTGTGAATTTTGGTTGGACCGGATAACATTTTTAGGACATGTGGTGTCAAGAGGAGGAATTGCAGTGGATCCTGTGGCACCCCCAAAACCCGGTAGGGTCGCCACAGAAACCGCAAGCGAAAGAAACCAGAAGAAAACAAATTATACAACGATAAAAGAAAGATTCAAGCCAATGCTTAGGCGTAAAAAATTTTCTTTTCTTTTCCTTTAAAAAGGCTTTAAAGATTTTGCGCAGCTCATAGCGGAAATTAAGAGGCGAGTCTCACCAACACTTCGCTTCCCTCACGACAACACAATACACACCAACTATCTTTGATTTAATGAAAGCACGAGGCCGAACCACTTTTATTTACATATAAATTACGAAGGGCGACACGGGTCGGTACAAAAGGGTAGGCCAAGACTCATCTAATGCTCGGCCTTCAACCCCAAAAAGAGACACACGACCCTAAAAAATGCGACGTGTAACGATCTCCCTTCGGACTACTCGTGGCGGCCATCCAAAAAGTTGCTAACCCCCACTCCACGTGCGCAAGCCATCACACCCAACCCGGTGCATCAGGCGGTGGAGGTGGCGGCATCCCCATCGAAACACCGTCGCGACGGATGTGGACGGAGACGTACTCCTGGATGACTGGGCCTCCAGATAAGCCCACGTCATAAGATACGATCGCGCGCACACGCAAAAAGGTCAGTCCCGGCAGGGTGGGACAATCTATCTCGGTTACCTCGACCTCCACGTCAGATGGAAGTCCATAGAACACTCCCCGTGGAACAACAAGGAGAGGCATCGTACTAATCTGAAATGTTGGTCCCTAAAGGGGTGAGTACAACCACTCAACAAGTAAAGAGATCCAAACATCACTCAATGCATTTAACAATACAACAGTTCCAATTCACATGTCATTCATACATTGAAATGGACTTACCTCGAAGCCATGTACGTGCCATCATACCTCATCATCACAATCATAGTATATACATAGCATCAATCACAAATGATCATCATCATCATACCATATGATCCATACATGTCATCATCATACCATAGTACACATGCATGTCATCATCATGCCATCATGTCACTATATCATAAGTGATTATCATCACATCATATCACATATGCATGGTTTAATTTCCACTTTAGTTCTCAATTGATCAACACATCACCCTTTCTCGGGATCATCCATCCCATACTTTACATTCGCACCCTATTCGGGCCTTGCGAAAAACCTCCGGAAATTATGCCAATCATGGCCACCGGGCATCCGGCACCCCCGCATCCCAGGCATCCCGCATCCCAACTGGCATCACGAGGTATCCCCTCGGGCAAAGACCTCCGAGGCTTCCGGCACCCATCTCATTCCAGGCATCCTGATACTCCCAGGGCCATCCGGCCATGTATCTCTATACATTCCGGGCCTTGACATCCTCCCCCAACAATTACCATGGATCACATTGCCAATTACGTCTCAATTCATCATGCACATGATGTAATGGCAAAACAAGATCATCTTTCTTATACATGTATCATCAAATAATTTCACATACATGTAATAGATGCATCCCCCATAGCAATTAGGTCCACATTCCACTCAAAACAATGTACTTGCCAATTGCATTTAGAATTTATTTAAATCCTAATTTAATTTTTACCTTGCAATTAATTAATTAAATAATCAATTAATTAATCACAAAAATCACTAATTCATGAAATCAAACACATAATATTATAATGCCATAAAAAAGTGATTTCACCACAGAAAAGCATAGCCAATCAAATTTCTGCACAAAAACAACATTTTCACAATTCCGTACACATTTTCGGACAAGGGCAGAACGCACAGTTTTCTAAGTAAATAGATTTAAATACCCATACGACCTCAGAAAATTAGGAAATTTCACCAGGTTATATTTAAGACATTAAACTAGACTTTTCATGAAGGAACCTAGGCCAAAATCATTATAGATAAATTTTTACAGACCCGCGAAGCTTCTGATCAAGTTACCGAAATGCACAGGGAACTATGTCCGCAATATGGAGATTTGACCCACCTAAACTTCTTCGTTTTCTCTGAAATTTGGATATGTTATACTTCTAAGGATCTCCTACAACTTTCATGAAGAGGCTTAGGCCAAAAAACCAAAATAAGACCTCCAAAAAGTACCACGAAGTCTCGGGTGTCCCACACCGCGACTCCAGTTTCATCGTCTTCAAAATCAGGTTGGTTTCCTAAGCTATACTTGTTCATTTTACTTCAAATTTGAGTATGTTCATCCTTAAGATTTGATCTACAAGTTTCATGAAGAATGCAAAGAGATATTCTTAGTAAAAACCAACATGCAAACCATAAATCCACCACAAGGTCAGAAAAACAACTCCGGATCTAGGGTCTCCGAAATATGAGGCTTTGACCCCTTAAATCTCCATCATTTTTCACGAAATTTCAGTATGTTATAGTTAACGGTGTTAGCTACAACTTTCATGAAGATATCCAAGCCAAAATCGAACTCCAAGCACACATGCAAGCCCTCACAAGTTTCTGACTTCACTGGATCATGCGAAAACAGCATGCATTATCAACAACCAAACACTCTAGCTTCGGTGTCTAGCTTCCAAACACCCAAAAGATCATACATCCATACAAAACACACATGCATGAGTAAGATGGAACCTAAACTTGCCTCACACAAGCAAGAACGACGACGGACGGCGGCGGTGGACGGCGGCGTGCGGCGGTCGGCGGCTCTCCCTCTCCTCTCACGCGAGCCTCCTCCTTCTTCTCCTTTCTCTCTTTCTCTCCTTCCCTCTCTCCTTCTCTCGCACGACAACCCCCCCTCCTCTCTCTCTCTCTTTTCTCTTCTCTTTCCCCAAAGGCAATGATTGCCTTGGGGACTCTAATGCATGGTTGCCAAGTGGCCCATGCATTAGGACACTTGGGGAGGGGCATGCAAACCCTCCCCCTCTCCTCTTCGCACGGCCACAAGGCCCAATGGGCCTTATGGGCTTGGCCCACACGGCCCACTTTAGGCCTCTCCTCCATGGGCCTAAAGTCCATGCTATTGGGCCTAAGGCCCAATCCAACTCCCTTTTCTAAATTAAATTAAAACTAACAATTAATTACACCTAATTAAAAACCCATAACATTAATCTATAACAAACATGACATCACATAATTTATACTTATTAAATACCTTAGGTTTAAATTAAAAACACACGGCACAAAAAAATACAAAGCCTTAAGAAAGAATTAAGGCTAAAACACAAACCAATAGGTAAATTCATTACCTATTTAAAAGATCTAGGGCACCTTAGGACTTGCCCTTAAATTCTAGGATGCCACAGATCCGGCAAAAGTGGAAATGGTAATAAATTGGCCGAGACCGACCACACCCACCGAGATACGAAGTTTCTTAGGATTGGCCGGTTATTACCGAAGGTTTATTGAAGGGTTTTCCAGATTGGCAGGTCCATTAACTAAGTTAACTCGGAAGAATGAGAAATTTATATATAAAATGTGTAGTTGGTGTGTATTGCATATGCTTCCGCTATATGAACTACGCTGGGACCAATCTAATTGATGTAAACCCCCAGGACTTATGGACCATTATAATCCTATGGTTTTTCGCCTGTGGCACCCCCCCCCCCCAAAAAACGGCCCCCGATCCGTTAGGGTCACCACAGTTCGCTTACCTTTCACTTGAGCTGATAATATTTCACTCTGAAACCATAGGATTATAATGGTCCATAAGTCCAGGGGTTAACATCATTTAGATCGGTCCCAGCACAGTTCATATAGCGGAAGCATATGCAAATCTCCCCATCCCATACTCAACAAAATAATGTAATACACACCAACTACACATTTTATATATAAGTTAGAGCCGAAACACTTTTATTTACATAACTTGATGGATATCATGAGTTGGTACATCAAAAGGCCAAGGCTTTCCTAAGCTCGGCTATAACCAAAAGTACCCAACTCCACAACAATCATGTACTTCGGCCCATAATTCAGTGTCAGCTATCCAAAAAAAACTTCATCTTCCATCCATCGCACTCAGTCACACCCAGCCCGGTCCTCCAGCTGGTGGTGGCGGCAGCATCCCTAGCATAATCCTATCGTTTCGGACATGCACGGACAAAAACTCCTGAATGATCGGACCGGCGGGTGATCCAACATCGTAAAAGACTAGAACCTGCACACGAACAAAAACTAACCCTTGTATCCCGGGGTGATGATGCTCCTCATTGAAAGAAAAGGGAAAAGTGCACTAGTAGACGACAGGTAGCTAAACCAAAAGAAAAGAAGGCAGAGCTAAGGCCTGTTAGAAGGAAAAAGTTCAAGTATCAAACTGCCTATGTATGAGCGGACCCCGCTTATGGACTTTCAGTGCCAAATAACTGCGTTCTAGACGCCTCTGTCCTCTTCTTCCAGACTCTGTCGTAGTAGTTCATCTTTGAATGATTGCTATTTCTTTTTTTTGCACAAATTAGGGTCTCTTTGTCGAGGAGACTCCTTTGGTGCGTAAATCACAGAGCGAATCTATGTTATATGAGGCACGAATCTCCATTATCACTACCGCTTTCCCTGTCTAATTTCTTGTTGAAGTCCCACGTTTGAGGCTGTTAGGAGCCAAGGACATTACTTGAATTTCGTGTTCTAGCTATAGTTCATCAGGAACGCTACTCCCTTCGCTAGATCTACTAAGTCTTTTCATTGATAAGGAGGTTGCTTGCTTAGGCGAATCAATTGTTTCGCAATCTTAGGGTGTACAAACACTACTCGTTCACTTATTCACAGCATTTTACCGATATTTCTGCCTATACTAATTAGCAGCTCCTTGCTACCCCCTACGAATGAATAGGAGTGAAACAGAACTTAACTCACTTCTTCTATTAAGCATTGTAGCTTGTCGATAGAGTTAGTTAGGTGCTAACCTACTAGTTCGATTTCCTGAGATAGATGAATTACCGAATAGAGGGCTAAATAACTACTATATTGAGGAAGAAAAAGGTAAAGCAAAAGTAAAGGCGAATGGGGTTCCCGACCAATGAGTAGTGAGAAAGGAACCCTAATAAATCCAAATCCCAGGAAGCACGTCAACCATCAATCTCAACGTCAAATTCAGAAAATAGATATTGGATTTCGAGATGCCTCTAGATCCGTATACCATTCTTTGAATGTACAGCCCGTAGCCAATCGATCAAGCGTAGAATCTGCATCAAGACAGGATTACCTATCCCTCGGGTAATTAAGAAGAAAAAAGCTAGCAGAATTCGGTTTTGAAGAGAAGATTGATTTTACTTTCTTCTTAACCCTATTCGGAAGAGAGGGAGTGTAGGATTCAGAGAAAGGCTATTCTTTCGCAGAGGGAAAGGCGAAGGGGAAAGCCTTTGAGGTATAGGATGAAGCCATGCCATTGAATGGCTTGGTTGATCCTCTGTCTTAAGGACAAAAAGATCAAGAGTTCTTAGATCCGACTAAGAGTCATTCTTTTGAAAAAGTCCTTTCCTTTCCTTCCTTTCTAGTGAAAGCGGAAGTTTGTAAATCTTGAGGGCAAGAAAGCCATCACCCACCGAAGCCATAGGACGGCTAGCAGCCTCAATAGCTATTAACTCCCTACCACGCATACCCTCGCTAGGAAAGAGATTCCATCGGCTCTTCTCTCGTATGAAGACTAAGAATAGCAACACGGTCACGAGAACAAACATCCTGTTACCATTTTCCCTTTTCTTTGTTGCCTTAGTACGGCTACTTCATCCCTTTTATGAAAGCGCTGTGGAGCCACCAGACTTACCTCAAGAGATCAAACAAAGGGAAGAAAGGAAGAATGGAAGAAAGTCTCACACAATTATAGAAATCGAATCTAGAAAGAGAACTTTTGTTGATTGTTGACCAACGGAAAGCATGGGAGAAAGATGCATAAAGAAATAAGTGCAGCTGCAGGCACTCGACAACAACAAGAGAAAGGCCAGTCACTGAAGACTAACCCAATCTTAATGAAGAAAAGGGGATAAGCAACGACACCTGTGAACTCACGGATAGCCTTGTGCCCTACCTTTCATTCGAACTAGGCTACGATCTTTCTTCTCTTATGATATTTCTAGTTAGCGTCACAAAGAGCTTATTCTATCCCCCTCGGTGAAAGCAGTGACACCGCTTACGAGAGCAAGGGATGATTGAACAGTTAGAAAATCTTGAACATGAACAAGGGTAGGAGCGATTACTGATTCAATCACACCGGAGACTTTCACAGCTACTATCACTCTAAGAACGGGTATTCATCCCAGAGTTCCTAGGCAAAGAAAGTCAAGCAGGATCGGATTCAGTTCCCTTTCTAGCGGCGGTTCCTGATTCAATTGTAAGTGGTACTCTTGATTCAATTCCACCAAACCCGAAAACAGTTCCATAGGAGCTTGCATTCGAGTCCTTTTCTTTATATATGATGTAACTTCTTTCCCCTGCTTTTAGTGAAGTTCCGAGCCTGAGTTCAATCCCAAAACCAAAAGTCCATCCCAGCTGTCAAAAGATCTACGTGCGGATAAGGGACGAAGAATGCTTCAAATCCCGGTTATTCCTCTCCAAAGAAATCCCCGTATTCTATTCCTCAAGTCCCACATCGGCTTGATGCCATCTTCATGAAGGAGAATGCCCCAAAAGCGTCTGCTAAGATTAACTGTACAAAATCGGATGCTGTAAAATTTGCCTTAGTGCAGTTACTCTCTTTACTTTCTCTCAGTGAAGTTCCTAAATAGGAATATTTTTTGAAAAAGCTCTCGATTCAAAAGTCATTTCTCGAGTAAGATGAATGTGTAGCTTCTTCTCAAGCAGTAGCACCGGCAACTAAAACAGTCTTCTATCCAACACCGGTTACTTCTATAAGACAAGAGCTCCTAATGGAACAATTACCTATTCTATCTGATTCACTGCCAATACCCAGAAAATCTGGTATTCAGATTCAATTGCTATCAGTTCTAAGCCTTAGTCATCTATTCGATCAATGCGGCCTTACTCTAACAAGTAAGAAAGTCAACTACCTTACGACTGTTCTTTAATCCATTATTTTATTTGCCGCCTAGGAAGGAAGAGCTAATCTTTCTACTCTACCAGTTTTATGAAATATCGAGTGACCCGCTAATTCATCTGCACAACGCTTATTCACCATCAGGAAAGACCGGAAATCCAGTAAGATAAGAAGGGTCCGGTAAGAGGCAACTAACATGCTAACAGCAGCCTATTATGATTCACGTGGCAAAGAGCCTGTTCTATTAGTCCCACAGCTCCTTACAGAACACTTGCTACCGTGGCCTAAATGCTACGCACCTTCTACGAGGATATCCGGGAACGTGTTACTTTTTAACGGGGCAAAGGATACCCCTTACAAGCTTCCCCTTCTTTATGTGTAAATGTGTAATTGGCTTCGCTTCGTCGCAGCCTATTCTGTGATGGAGAGATCGAAAGCATTAGGGTCGTAGCGTGAATGTGAAATTCCCTTCCTTCTCTTTCTTTCTTTCTGATCAAGTCTAGGAGCGAAAGCAGCTCGCCCTAATTCATAAAGTAAGGAGAGGGATGAAAGTAAGTATGGGTATGCTAGCCCTAATTCATAAGGCAAGGAGAGGGACTTTAGTATGCTCGCCCTAATTCATAAGGTGGGAGAGGGACGAAGTTCAAAGACTGAAAGGTTTTCTTACTTTTCGCATCAACCCTTGCCGCGAAGAAAAGTAGTCATACCCACAAGGAATTAATTACTCAAAAAAGTTGACTTGACTTCAAGCAGCTTATAAGAACCTTACGATCTGATGCGCGAGGGCTGATGACGGGATGTGAGGAGTCGTGGTCTACCACCCGGATAAGAAGTAGGATAAGAGCATGCCGACGATGGAAGGAAGAGGAACATCTTATAAGAAGAGAAGGCTTGGCTAGGGCGGGCGAAGGGCCTGTATATGAGCTTTCCTCTTCTGTTCTTGCATGAAGCTACTAAGTAGTCCAAATGCATGTGAGATCTCGGGCCGAGTCCATTATTGATTCCAATCAGACTGCCGACGAGCTGCCTGTACATGCCACAATCCTTGAGGCTATCCACTTCGTCTGCACGAAGCCTCATTTTTCTCTATTGGCCTTCAAACTGAAGATCGGTTTGCAATCGACCATAGCGAACTTCTCTAGGAGGTCTTCAGTCTACTTCTGTTGACAGAAGAAGATCCCGGACTCGGTCTCTTTCTAATCCCATAACGTCTTGGTGGTGAAAAACCTCCTTCCTCTTCAATCGTCCTGACAAGTTCTTTCTTATTCGGTCGATTTCCTCAACATCGTCTTCCCTGTGACGACTAGGTCCTCGACGTAGACGAGGCTAATCGGCTCTTTCTAGCTTTTTTGAGGAAAGTGGAAGATTATAATGTGGCCCAGCATTCTTGAATAAGAACTCGGAAATCTTTCCATGCCCTCTCGGTGCCTGCTTCAGTGCGCAGAGGGGCTTGCAAACAGAATTCGTTGGATCCTTGCTTGAGAATCCGCTCTTAGCTCTTGTACACATGAATGCAAGAAAAAAGAAAGAGTTTATGATAGGAATTCCGGTTTATGGTTTCTAGTGTTAGAAAGTCTCCTGTCTGTGGCTAGAAGAGAAAAGCCCTAACTCTTAGTGACCTGTAAGCGTTAGAAGAAGAATGAAATTGCCTAATGTTCTCTTTGGAGGGGAGGGAATATCCTATTAAAGAGATAGTCTTTGTCCACCCTTAGAAGAGGGAAGAGGTCCTCCTTTTTTTTTTCATATAGTCACAATCGTAGCGTGCCAAGCGAGCCAAGCCAGGGAAGACCAATGCCTGAGGGAAAGATATCAGTTTGATCACATCCTCGTATACAATTTGATCAGATGGGTCAGCCCAAAACCAATAGCAATCGCGCACCTAAACAACAACATAGAAAGAATTGGTCTTATCCTAGTGGGGCAAACCCCTTTTCTATGAGGTAGGTAGGTCGAATAGGCTCACTCAGCCTGGGAACAATCTCTTTTCTTTCAGTATGAGAAATTGCTTTATTGTTGAGGAACGGAACTATTAGTGGTAGTGCAAAGCACTATGTAGACTTCATCCGAAGCGGTTGTTCTCTCTGCTTATCTTTTTAAGAAAAGCAATAAAAAGAGCCCTGGGAAAGGTATCGAGACTGGGGATCGTAGTCTCAATCCTAACCTCATAGCTTTTAGAAGCTTAGTCCTTACAGTTTTAAGGGTAAGGGGAAGAATCAACAAAATGTTATAATAACACTATAAGAGGAGATTGATTTTGACTCTTTCTCGATGCTTTGAATAGCTATCCTTTCGTACCCTTGGTTTCGTACCTGTGGGATTCTACTTTCCTTGGCGATTGGGTCCGTGATCAAATAGGCTCTTACTTCGCCTCGAAAGGGAGCTGCGTAGGTAGACTAGAAGTCGTAGTTCCTGGCAAAAGAGAATTTCTTTTTGATTGAGTTCCAGGCTCCAGGCTTAAGAGCCGAATTAGCCATTGGGATTGGTGTAGAGACAAGACTGATTGAGATTCGTAATTAGCTGCAATAAAAGAATACGCTCTTTCGACAGAGAAGTGAACGACGGAGATCTGCAGATGTTTGAGGGAAGAAGACGGTGCTAGCGAAGTTAATTAACTTAAAGGCATCGGTTTACTCTATTTCTAAGAGCAGAGCAGGGGAAGAAGGATAGAGTTTCTTCTTATTATTATTAATAAAGCATATGGAGCAGACTTCCCCTTTCTAGAAGACAGGGGATAGAGCTTTGAATAGCCGTAGCAAGGGAAGCAAGGAGCTTTCTTTCCTCTCACTAAGAAGCCCTAGAGCAATAGACGGAATTCGGAATTTGTGGGGTAGCTGCTAGGATAGATGCATAGAATCCGGATGCCGAGAATACGCGGCCCACGGAGCGGTAGAAGATCCAAGTCAAAACCTGCTGCACAATGCCGACACCTTCACATTAAAAGTCCGCCTTAGCCCGACATTGCCCTCAAAGACATTAAAGATAAGGTAGTTCCTCGAAAGGCCTCAAAAAGGCAAGAAGTAGCATCCTGCCAGTTGTTCTTGTGCCCTAGTCGAAACTTTCTGCGGTTGGCATGTCTAACCCTATTTGAAAGAGTAAGGGGCCTTGCGGGAGCAATTCCATAGCTACCTGAACACAGACTTTTCTCGATTCCGTGCACGCCCGGCAAAAAGAGCCGCCAAATGTTTTGCATTAGTCTTTCTCTATGGGATGAAGACAAGGAACTGACAGATGCCAAGATCTTTTCTTACTAGAAAAGGTATCCCACCAAATAGTCAAAGCGGAAGGGGATTGATGCTGAGAATGCCCTCTTGTCTATCTTTCAAAGAATAGACTGTTAGATGTAGGCATTTTCCCATGCTAAAGGAAGCAAGGAGTAGGAGAAGGCAAGCAAGGCAAGGCAATTCAATTCTTAATCTAAGAGCAGGGGGCAGGACATAGTCTTAGGCTGTTTGCGCCTTATCTGCTGTGAGGGGAATAGCCGCTACTAGTGAAAGCAAGTGACATACTTAATGTACGAGGAGGAATAGAGATCGACAAGCAAGAGTCTCCCCCCGGTCGCCTGATTAGCGAATAGTGCCTCACTTTCCTTCTAAGCTGGCATCAGTCTCAGACAAGAAAGAAGATCAAATAGAATCCGATTTCCGACATGAAAGAGTAGTAAAGCATCGAAGCAAATAGCGTAAAAGGATACCTATCGAATAGGCTTTGGCACGTCGAGGTAGAGCCCTGGGCTCTTTGCGGGATAAGGGCGGTTAGCAAGAAGGTTTTTGAATCAATAAAGGAAGAATGCGGCTCCTATTGAATCCGCTTTTGGGAATAGAAGGGGAATGAAGGCAATTTGCCTTATTAAATAGAAGAGGCTAATCGAGAGCCTAACTCGAAGGAATAGGGGATTAAGGAAAAGGATTGGGCAAATAAATAGGTTCTTAGAGAGCTGGTGGAAGGCTCAAGACAGAAGGAATTGACATATAATAAGAAGGATCTCATGTCATGGTTCTTGTTCAAGAAGGGACATCCTTTGAATCAGCTGTTGGGAGCATAGTAGAGGAATGAATTGAGAGACCTTCCTACCAAAGAATCTTTCTAAACAGCGGAATTTACTTTGAATTGAAAAAGGAAGCTTAATCATCAACTTATAGCTTCGGAACATGTTCAATTCAATACTTTGAGAAATCGACCTCGATCAATTCAATTCATGCTGCCAACTCTTTGCCACAATGGCTATCCGGATATCTATCTGGGGCTATAACCGATTCCTCGGCTAGCGGCATGAACCATTGAATCCGGTAAGGTTTTCGGGTGCTTAGGTCGGCCGATAGAAATTGTTTTAAGTTTCGAAGGAAAGGCTGGATGGGCGGTCACTCATCTATGATAGATCGATGAAAGGGTTGCTGTTTGATCTCAAGGAAGCTTAAGGAGGAATAAGAAAAAGTTGGCGGGTGGGTGGAAATAATAAGTAAGTTGCGAGTACTTGGTTCTATGGTTAAGGAGCGAATAAACTAGGTTATATACATTGCGGGAAAAACCGCTTTCAGCTCCGCCTTCACTCCTGGCTCACAATGGAAATCTGCCCAATGTTCGTTTGGCAGCTCAGCTCTATACTTGAATACTTCACTAGCGTCATCTATTTCCGAACGGGTGCAGGCGCTTCATTCACATCTGGATTCGTATCTAGCTTCGGATCTGGAGGGACATGAATGGATGTTGGAACGGGTCCCGAGTCAACTGCATGCGCTACTACTGCCTCCCTAGCAGTCACCTCTGCCTCCTCCATTCCATTTCTAGTGCAATATCTGACGGTAGCAAATCCCGCGGATCGAAAGCCATCACCTTCTCGTCCGGAATCCCTTCGTCCCGTCTTAGCTTCCCCTCGTTCGCTTCCATATACATTACCATTTCATCTACCAGTTTTCCGAGCAGATTCGATCACAGTCCCATAAGCAGTAGGGACCACGAGAGAGCTTATTTCGTGCTCGAGATCCCCTATGAGATCTTCTTCCAGAGAAGCCCCTGCATATGCTGCCCTTATCTATTCATGGTTCCGGATCCAGATATGGAACTGGAATGGGCTCTGACTTCGGTCACGGACCTGGATTAGGAATAGGCTTTGGATCCATGGCCCTGGATATTCTATCGATGACTCCGGAATAGGTTCTTCAATGATTTATGGAAAAACCCAGGCAGGCAACGTCGATCTAAATCCAGAGGCTATGGTTTGACAATGAATTCTTCATCCACCGATTTGAACTATTGCGGTTTTCCCTCCGTTCCTAGAGCCAGCATCCGTTGCTCAAGTCGATTTAGTAGTAGAAGCAGCTGTAGCTTTACCAGTTGTACCTATTCCAATTGGTTAGCTGAAGCAACTTCTGGGGGTACCTATCCAACTGTCTCTGCCGCCGGTAGAACTGGATATCGATCCAACGGGTTCGGACGCGAGCGAAGGGAAGCTAGGTACTATGGTTCCATGGGTGAGGATGCTAGGTTACCTGGTTCTCAAATCGGGTATTGAACCGTCTCTCCCTCCTGCTGCACCCTTTGCCTCTATCTCTACTTCTGGGTCTCGATCTCGAACTCAAACTGATGCTTAGTATTATTCTAGATGCTGAGACGCGGGGACATGATACTGACGACCGTGGACAGATCAATAAGAATGTGAGAAGTACGATGACATCCGCCCCAACTTCACCATAAGGTTCGACCGGCCCCCTAGGACTAGTAGAGTTTACCGGAAGTTCCCCCTATGACGAGCAGGCCAGAAGTCCGACCCTACATAGAAGGTTGAATAGAATCTGAATGAACAGGTGCCCTTCAGAACTACCTTGGAAAGCGCAGTCTTAAGTGAACGGATGGAACGAAGGAACCCTGGATGTCCGCCGCCTCTAGCCGATGTGCACTAGAATGAGTTAAAATGCTTTCGTCTTGCCTTTGCTTATATGAACGATAATTCATTCCAGTCTCTATCCATCTATATAGATATTATATTCCAATAGGTAAGAGGATAGTTGGGATTGGGAGAAGTAGTGATGGCGAGGATAGGAAGGTTACTTATAAGACTAGATCGACCAATAGCAATAGGAAGAGGTTCGAATAGAGGTTCGGATGGGACAGGTTCGTAGAAAGAAGCTCAACTAAGTTTATGGGGTTACCGGCGAAAAGAAGGTTGAAGTACAGATCCCGCGCATCAAATGATTACTGACTTGAACTAGCACTTGCTGCTATTCTTTAGAATGATGGCAACTACCATTATTCATATCTAAAGTGTTATCCTTATCTTTACAAAGTAAAGTAAACAAACCTGCCTTCCCGGAAAGTATGAGCATATAGATTCGTAGTGTTCGTTCGTAGATTCCACTATACCCTTTTCACTCGGGAAAGCAACTCTAGCCTATACTCTTTGTCTTGAATCACAGAGGAAGGACAAGAGCTTGGACGAGAACTCCCACAATTGGAAATGCAAGAACTACTGACTCGTTATCTGACAGTAGTGAAGATATGCGGAAGAGGGAGAATGCGCTAGATCGGATCTTGCTATAGTTGATGAAAGAGTTGTAGTTTATGCTGTAGCATCAGCTATTTCCCAGGTTACGAACGACCCAATCTATCTATGGCAACCACCCTTGTTTGTAGTAGATGGAGATGCGCGCCTAGGAAAGACGGATTAAAGAGAACCTGGCCTAAGATATTGGCATTGGCCTGTGGGTCCGCTGCGGTAGAAGGCCTTTGCTGGTCTGTCGATCCATCTTGATTCAGTTACGCTATTTCTTACTAGAGAGAGGGCTTAGATCATGGTGGAGCAGCTCTTTTGTTTTTAACAGAAAGCAGTGATGAATGGCACGGAGCTGCTACAATCAATAGCTTTAGTTGATCCTACGTAAGAAAGCTTGAAAGCGCCCGCCCTATACTGCAATGGGCTTACTTTATTCCGCCCCAACGACTCTTCCTTCGTCACCCTCTTCTCGACCAGCGAGCGAAGGAGCAAGTGTAGGCGACCCCAAGGGGCATCAAGTTGTTTTGCTCTGGCCAAGCTACGAAGAATTTGTCAGTGCCGGTGGTTCAGAGTCACTTATTTTTTGTTTGGATTTGCTTCCGATTCAACAGATAGAGACAACCTCATAATTGAGCGAGGTTGCTTGCTAAGAGACTGCGACACAGACGGGTCAATTGATAGCTAACTATCAACCTATTCAGATTGATCCAGCAGCGCCGGGCAGGTGTCAGATGAAAGTAGCCATTTCTCTGGTTCATATAGCTTGGACTGACCCTGATAGCAGTAATAGCTGGCTGTCGGATGGAGAGAACTAATATTTACTGAAATCCCCTTTCTACCAGCTCATTATCGAGAGAGCCCTACTCTTATCAATTCTCAATCGCCCTCGCTTCGGAGACAAACAATCTTTTATATACGTATTAACATAAATACTCCCGACTCAAGTGCCTTTCACTAATAAGCTAAGCATCTGGGGTACGATTCTGATTTCTGTTGGACATAGCTGCAAAAGTGACTAACCCTCTCTCCAGAGGGGAGGGTCCGATTCAATAGCGCTTTTCTCTGTTCCATACAGCTTACGAAGTGATTCTCACTAATGAGCATCGAATGATAGAAATGGATTTGAAACAACCCAATCTACCTTTTCATCCACTTATTTATAGCTTGACCCCGGTCTCGGGACTTCGCAAGTCACTGAGTCTTTGATAAAGTTGTCAAAAAACAACCCTTTTTTGTTAGGTTAGTAAGACAGGTGTTAGTATCAAATCCTTAATCAGTAGTGGACTACTTGTTAACGCACTACTAAAGCAGAGTAGCCAGCATGCGCACATCATGATTTGCCAGAGGAGCTCAGCAAATGGAAGAGGGTATAATTTGGTAGGAAAAGTGCTTTGTGGGTGAAATCAAAGATCTTTCAATACGTTGATTTCAAACTACTACTACTACTACTAGAACAACCCACCCGTGAAAGCAACAATCGCTTCAGGCTATTCTTCTAACGTTCAGTCTCCACTCGACGTTCAGCACGGGCTTGACGCCCGAAGGCAAGTCTCGGGACCTGCCATAGAAGCGGATTCGATAGCTGGAAATCAAATAGCAGCTAGTTCCTCTTGACCACCACCCCACTGAACACCAAGCAAAACTCGCCCGAGAGGTAGTTCAGGCCAATTCACTTCAATTACCCGGCCTTAACGGATGCGGGCTTGTCTTATTCAATAAGTAGGTGCTGTTCCTCCCTAGCCTTACATAAGCTGAGGCTACTACTTATCTTATATATACGCATTTTTTTTTAGAAAGAAAGATGCACAAACGAAACTGGAAACAACGAATTTCTCAGGAGCAATATCAACTACCTAGACCGACCTGCTATAATAATTCCATAAACACCTAGCGACGAGACTGTACTGAATGACTTGATCGATCGTACTAGATAGATAGTCTCAGATAGACCATAAACACCTTTCATACGCAATTCCTCGATCCAATCTCGCACTTGGTCTGATCGCACCGTAGATAAAGTTGTAACCGAAGTAGACCAAGAAGGGAGTGGAATGATGATGACCGGGCACTCTCTTGGATCTCATGGTTTGGAGCAAGCGGAGCTTTCCTTTCACTTGGCACGAGACACCGTACGCTACACAGAAGAACAGAAGATTTTTGAATGAATTTCACATCTTGACATTTCCACATTAGACTGATTCAATGGAGAAAGGAATGCCTTTCGGAGCGCATTTCCAGCTGTGAAGATAGACGACTCACATAGCCGGAACTGATCAAGTCTGATCCTCTTTCTTGATGTTCCTTCACAGACCAATTCATTATGTAACCTGATCTTATTACGACGTATCTTTCTTGTCTTGATTGAATACATCATTGAAACAATCATGCGAGAGGTCTACTACGTCAATTGCGTAACGAGTTGGACAGAGAGAACGCAGGAACGGCACCATGTGAGATTCTCATCCCGACTCGCTCGATTAATGGTGTTGCTGTCAGCCCTGTTCCTAAAGATCTGGCATGGAGGGACGCAAGAGAAGTAGGAATGGGATCGATGCAGTTGCCCAGGCATCCAATGCATTTAGTACTGCTTACTGAACACCAACACAATCTTTATGCTTAAAATGAAAGATTCAACATTTCCGCACGCGATTCGCCGTTGAAGGCTCCTTGATTTGATACTAGCACTTGAGAGCGAAAGGAAGCCTCTTCTTTTGATGATGATCTAGCTATGTCAGTTGGTTTGGCTACTTCTGTATGGTCTTACCGAGAACCCTTCAGATAGGCTATCTCCATGTGTGACTATATTTGTTTCTAATTTCATCATTGACCGGGTGAGGCATTCCATACATCTCTTTTATCTGGAGCCGATAGACCTAGGGCAAAGCCCTTCTTTCACTCACATCTGGTACCGTGGAGCAGTACCTATGGAAAGGATCAAGACCATAGGGGAAGGGAGAAAGCAAGGAAAGTATTCATTCCATCCTTAGACTCCGAAGAAGAGCTGGTCTTATTCCTGCGCGGGTAGGCTTTCGGGAAAGCAAAGAAATCCTATTCAAAAATTCGACAGGGGAAAGATAGCTCTAGTAAAGCAGGCTTCTTTCAAAGATTAATTCAATTCCGAGAATACCTAGGTAGAGGACTGAGAACGAATGGTAAGAGCAAAGAGTTCCACTAACAATAAGACGGGTGGAAGACTTTCAGAAAGGTTACCACCCTTAAGAATACCAGGAAGAGAACCAGAGCAGAAGAAGGAAGGCGCTAGCAGTAGAATGGTATGCATAAAGGAAGGTAATGACGGAAGGAAGGGACTAAAAAGCTCCTTACTTCTCTCGGCCTAACGAGTCTTATTAGATAGATGCGGCCTAAGGACTGGTGCTTACATATGCAGAAATGCGGGCTAAGGACTCTCTCTCGGCCTATTCCGGGTGATAGTAAGACATAGCCCCTCCCCCTCCTTCTCCCAATGGCTATAGCTTCCCCATCACCTACGCTTGCCCGAGCAAAGGCATTCATTAGTTTACCTTCGGCTAAGGCATGACTGAAGGAGTTTACTTTGCTAAATCATTGGCCTCTTGATTCCTTTCTCTTTCGGCGTACTCCAGCAAAACATCATCAAAAGCTTCAAGAAGCTCTTTTGCCCTGGCGCAGTATGGTCGAAGGCTTTCGCTCTCACACGTGCATTCCCCAGCTATTTGCTGGATCGCCAACATGGAGTTTCCATATACTTCAACTGCTGATGCTCGAAGATCGGTCAGCAACTCCAGACCGATTATTAATGCTTCATATTCTGCTTGGTTATTCGAACAGGGGAAGAAAAACAGGATTAAAAACCTTGTCTTCTTGCCAGAAGGGGAAAGAATCACCAAACCACTCTTTTTCCTTCGCTAGTCCTGGTAGTGTGCCAAACTGCAAGATGCGTGATGGGGTGAGTGATTCCGGAAATGAAATTTTTCAGAAGATATTTTTGTGGTCAAGTGTGTGGAGTAGTGTATATGGTAAAGAAACAAAAAGGCATAAGCAAAGATAGAATGATCTCCTTCCAAGGTATAAAGGCCACGCCACCAACCGAGGATGAGGATCGAGATCTACGAAGTTCACCACCAAGGCCTAAAGCTTCCACCAGCCAAGGATAAATGACTTCGGGATAGGAGAAGCTCACCACCAAGGCCTAAAGATTCCACCAGACAATGATAAAGGGCTTCTTGGCTCACCACCAAGGAGTGATCTACGCTCCAAGGATAAAGAAACCGAAAGGAGTTATCCACTCTCCGAAGGAGTTCACTCAAGCAGAGGAAAGCTCACCATTTCATTCATAAAGCTCACCATTTCATTCAAATTTTAGTATGTTGTAGTTTAAGATGTTATCTACAACTTTCGTGAAGAAGTCGAAGCAAGAATGCAACTCAAAACACACATCCAAGCCTCTACAACGTATGGGGTTAGGAGGTATACTCGAAAAACGGAACACATCTTCAAAAGCAACCCCTTCTAACTTCGGTTCCTTAGACCCTAAACACCAAAAATCCACAACCATTCCAAAACACACATGCAAGAGCAGCAAAAGGATCCCAACTTGCCTCAAAAGAACAGACCAACAATAGCACACGGACGGTCGGACGGATGGCGGGCGGCGAGCGGCTCCTTCCTCCTCTCTCGGTTCTTCTCTTTCTCTGAAGGTCTCTCTCCCTTTCTCTCTCTCTCTTTGCACGACAAACCCCCCCCCCTAACCAGTTACTTTTCCTTTCGCTTTTCCTTCGCCTAATCATTACTTAAGTGACTAATTACATGGGTGCCAAAAGGCCTTAACAATAGGACAGTTGGGGGAGGCATGTATCCGAATCCCCCTCCCGCTTTTGCTCGGTCGAAGGCTCATTATGCGCCTCATGGGCCCGGCCCAAAATGGCCCACTTTACGCCCCTTTATCCTTGGGTCTAAGGTTCAATCAAAAAATTAATTTTTTCACTTTTTAGCAATTTCCACTAAATTCCCTCTCTTAGTTGATACCAATTTCTAATTTCACAAGGTCAAAAACTTGTAACATTTAATCTATGAGACGCAAAGCTAAGGATAAACTTTTCTTATTAAAGTAACCGATAATACTAATTTAAAAACTCAAGAATACAAACGTATGACACTTAGTTTTAAGGGAAAGATTAATAGCTAAAGCATAAACCATAGGTAATTTCATTACCTAATTATGAGCCTTAATACATCTTAGGGCTTGTCTCTAATTTTTGGGATGCCGCAGCTTCCCACCTTCTCATCTCAGAAAGCGTCTGAGGTTGCATGCGCGTTTTAGGTTGTTTTCTCTTTCGGTGCTTTGAAGGGACCAAAGAGAAGGCTTACTCCTTGCTCAAGTAGGTACCCCAACGGTCATCCCAATGAATTGCCACACACTCATTCCAACTAAATGGTGCTTGTTCAGGGGAATTCCTTCTTTTTTTTCGTCCAATCCCAACCTCGCCTCATCAATCCCATTCGTGGATCTCTTGACTTTCGAGGCCATCTTATTATACGATGCATGCCTCCTCTTAGTCCTAGCTAGATTCTCTGCATCCTGGCCTTCTAAGTCCTCCGCCTATCCCTTCTTGCGTATAATAACAAACAGCGAAACACGCTAGGCACACTGTTATTTGAATGAGTGTCGTCCCTTCGATCTTGGTGACTGTGACCTGGAGATGGTATCGGTTCGACTCTGACTGTGATGGAAGATCTCCCCTTTCTCTCTCCTCTTAGGCAGTGAATCCTTGTCGATTGAAAGTTCTTTAAGGAGGTCTTCTTTCTCCCTCCGAGGGGGATTGAGGGGGGAAACGTTCCGATATGATATACGCGTTGGATATACGAAGCAGAAGGAGAAGGAAGTTCCTTTTCCCAAGCTTTTCCTTGATAACCTCGAGGCAACAATTTTGATGCGGGCGCATCCAACGTAAGTCCATCGACCAACTTAGAACCATCGATGCTTATCCAAGGCAATAAAGAAATTGGGCATTATGTGCTTCGATGGATCATTTTGAATGAATAATATTTATTACTTATCGATATTTTGTGGTACATCGATAACTTGCAATGGGAGGCCATTTTAGACATCTAGCATCACCAATTGATGAAGTTTCAGGAGAATTTGTTTTTGGTCAAGGGATGAGCTCGAATTTTGGGAAGGCTAAAGGTTTACGAATGCCGTCGAAGAATGCGGAAGGCCAACGGTTCAAGAATACGGAAAGCTAAAAGTTCAAGAATGCAAGTTCCCATACTACTAATTACAATTCATAAGTTCCTAGGTGTATTTATTGTTATGCAGTTCAAGAGTCGAAGGTTTAAGTTTCTAGGTCATTAAAGTCTGTTTTTAATATTTCCTAATGCTAAAATCCTCCTATAAACAGGGGAAAACTATCCAATGTATGGGAGATACGAATTTTATGAATGAAATGGTGAGCTTTCCTCTGCTTGAGTGAACTCCTTCGGAGAGTAACTCCTTTCGGTTTCTTTATCCTTGGAGCGTAGATCACTCCTTGGTGGTGAGCCAAGAAGCCCTTTATCCTTGGCTGGTGGAATCTTTAGGCCTTGATGGTGAGCTTCTCCTATCCCGAAGTCCTTTCACCTTCTCCTATCCCGAAGTCCTTTATCCTGGGCTGGTGGAAGCTTTAGGCCTTGGTGGTAAACTTCGTAGATCTCGATCCTCATCCTCGGTTGGTGGTGTGGCCTTTATACCTTGGAAGGAGATCGTTCTATCTTTGCTTATTCCTTTTTGTTTCTTTACCATATACACTACTCCATACACTTAACCACAAAAATCCCTTCTGAAAAATTTCATTTCCGGAATCACTCACCCCATCACGCATCAAATTTCGTTCCATCTCATTTTTTAACCTGAAATTCAAGGGCAGGATAAAAAGGAAAAAGGTCTAATCATGGTTCCATTTATTGCGAGTCTTACAAACAAAGTTCTGGGGCGACATTCGCCTTCTTTTCCCGCACCTAGCTCTAGGAATCAGCAACCAATAGAGCAAGGTTCCTTGGCCAGTCTTTCCGTTCAGGAGCTTAGACGTTCTGAGCAAAATGCCGCTTTGAAAAAGAAGGATAACACGTCGGAGGCTTCTTTAGGACGGTGGGAAAATCCACTGGAAACGGAGCTCATGAAGCATCCTTTCTGGCGCGGAAAGGGGGTGAAAGCAATTATAATAACCAAAAGTATCGTGGGGACTCCTTCCTTTTTTAAGGTAATAGAAAGAAGCGGGAGGAAACCACAATTGCGCTCCCCAGAGAGAGGGTTGACCCTACTCATCACGCCCACCGTTAAGGTTCCGAGGCCATCGTCGGCATGCTGCTCGTTACTTACCCCTTTTTCACAATCCACTGCCTTCCTTACCCGAAATCACACTCCCAAAGTTTTCTTCACTCACGCGATTTCAATGCCCGTGGGATAGGGGTCAAGTTTCCATTTAGACCTTATTATTCCGCCCTCAACACTTGTCATCTCCAGAACAGAATTCCTGCTCCCGAGAGTCAAGGCGAGGCTTTCAAGACCCAGTGAAGCCCGAAAGGCACTCTAGTCCTCGTTGACTCTGACGCCTTCGATCTAGTGGAATTAGTGGACGACTCTGAATGCGGAGTAAGAAACTACGGGTTTGTTTGATCGACAACTTGCTAGTCGACAGAAGGATTTTCAAACTCGATAGCTTTCGGAAGATGGGCTCTTTAAATATTCCATTTTTTGGTTAGAAAACGAGCTTCTGGCAAGACAGCGGGGGGAACATCTATTATTTCATAACCTGCATTGACTGACTGAGAGTTAGATGCCTTTAAAGTAGGTTTCACTTTACTTACTACTCCGAACTCATTGCGCTTAGGAAGGACAGCTTGCATTTCCTATGCGTACTTAATAAAAGAATTCACCATGCTTAATGCCAAACCTGAGACTGAGAGTTCGATCCCTTATTCTCAGCTTGCCCCTTCTTCTACGCAAACACCTTAATAGCTCCTTCTATAACTATTATATCTAACAGCAGATTCGGTTGTGTAAACTCCCCCAGGACGAAGGGAAGGCTTTCATTCACCTTGCGTACTGTGAGAGCTAACTAGTTACTTTCTTACCTTGCTTACCTTTTGGACTATAGGAGCTATCGAATTGACTTAGTGAATCTTCCCGCCTACTCCTGCCCTTACTAATGGGAAATCAGTTACTTGCTTGACTAATTCTTTCGAAAATGTCACTCTATTGGTCCTATCTAATGTCATGTCAAACCTGAAAACAGAACATCGCATTCCTCCTAACTCCCAACAGCTTCTCAAGCAGGGGATTTGTCGAAAACAACCTATCTGTCCACTTGCTTGAAGCTCTCACCCTATTCTTGCGCAAACCAAGTTCACTGCCTGAATTTAGGAGTGAAATAACCCGCTATGAGTAGATGGGACTCTGACTTAAGCTGGAGTAGTGGTGATTTGAGCTTTCGATGGGTTAATCCCGGTTTCCATCTTTGAACTTTGAGGTAATGACCAGCAATCGCCCATGGCCCAATTTTTAAAGCGAGCTCAGCTGCCCCAACGTTTTCCATTCTGAGAAAGTGGCATCCTAGAAATTAAGGGCAAGTCATAAGGTGCCCTAGAGCTTTTAAATAGGTAATGAATTTACCTATTGGTTTGTGTTTTAGCCTTAATTCTTTTTTAAGGCTTTGTATTTTTTTTTGTGCCGTGTGTTTTTAATTTAAACCTAAGGTATTTAATAAGTATAAATTATGTGATGTCATGTTTGTTATAGATTAATGTTATGGGTTTTTAATTAGGTGTAATTAATTGTTAATTTTAATTTAAATTAAATAAAGGAAGTTGGATTGGGCCTTAGGCCCAATAGCATGGACTTTAGGCCCATGGATGGAAGGCCTAAAGTGGGCCGTGTGGGCCAAGCCCATAAGGCCCATTGGGCCTTGTGGCCGTGCGAAGAGGAGAGGGGGAGGGTTTCAAATGCATGCCCCTCCCCAAGTGTCCTAATGCATGGGCCATTTGGCACCCATGCATTAGAGTCTCCAAGGCAATCATTGCCTTTGGGGGGAGAAAAGAGAAAGAGCGGCCGGATAGGGGGGAGGCTTGCCGTGCGAAAGAAGGAGAGAGGGATAGAGAGAAGGAGAGAAAGAGAGAAAGGGAAGAAGGAAGTGGCTCGCGCGAGAGGGAGAGGGAGAGCCGCCGTCCGTCCGCCGCACGCCGCCGTCCCCCACCGCCGTTCGTCGTTGTTCTTTCTTGTGTTGAGGCAAGTTTAGGTTCCATCCTACTCATGCATGTGTGTTTTGTATGGATGATTGATCTTTTGGGTGTTTGGAAGCTAAAAACCGAAGCTAGGGTGTTTGGTTATTGAAAATGCATGCTGTTTTCGCATGAACCAGTGAAGTCAGAAACTTGTGAGGGCTTGCATGTATGCTTGGAATTCGATTTTGGCTTGGATCTCTTCATGGAAGTTGTAGCTAACACCTTGAAATATAACATACTTAAATTTCGTGAAACATGATGGAGATTTAAGGGGTCAAAGCCTCATGTTTCGGAGACCCTAGATCTGGAGTTGTTTTTCTGACCTTGTGGTGGATTTATGGTTTGCATGTTGGTTTTTACTAAGAATCTCTCTTTTACTTCTTCATGAAACCTGTAGATCACATCTTAAGGATGAACATACTCAAATTTGAAGTAAAATGAACAAGTATAGCTTAGGAAAACAACCTGATTTTGAAGACGATGAAACTGGAGTCGCGGTGTGGGACACCCGAGACTTCGTGGAACCATTTGGAGGTCTTCCTTTGGTTTTTTGGCCTAAGTTCCTTCATAAAAGTTGTAGGAGATCCTTAGAAGTATAACATATCCAAATTTCAGAGAAAACGAAGAAGTCTAGGTGGGTCAAACCTCCATATTTCGGACATAGTCCTCTGTGCGTTTCGGTAACTTGATCAGAAGCTTCGTGGATCTGTAAACATTTATCTATAATGATTTTGGCTTAGGTTCCTGCATGAAAAGTCTAGTTTAATGTCTTAAATATAACCTGGTGAAATTTCATAATTTGCTGAGGTCGTATGGGTATTTTAATCTATTTACTTAGAAAACTGTGCCTTCTGCCCTTATCCGAATTTCAATATGGAAATTGTGGAAATAGTGTTTATTGTGTAGAAATTGATTGGCCATGCTTTTCCGTTGTGAAATCACTATTTTATGGCATTACAATATTATGTGTTTTGATTTCATGAATTAGTGATTTTGTGATTAATTAATTGATTAATTAATTAATTAATATCAAGGTAAAAATTAAATTAGGATTTAAATAAATTCTAAATGCAATTGGCAAGTACATTGTTTTGAGTGGCATGTGGACCTAATTGCTATGAGGAATGCATCTATTGCATGTATGTGAAATTACTTGATGATACATGTATAATAAAGATGATCTTGCCGTGCCATTATATCATGTGCGTGATGAATTAAGACATAATTGGCAATGTGATCCATGGTAATTGTTGAGGGAAGAAGTTAAAGCCCGGGATGTATAAAGATACATGGCCGGATGGCCCTGGGAGTATCAGGATGCCCGGAATGAGATGGGTGCCGGAAGCCTCGGAGGTCTTTGCCCGAGGGGATGCCTCGTGATGCCGGTTGGGATGCGAGATGCCCGGTATGCGGGGGTGCCGGATGTGTGGCATCCTAGAATTTAAGGGCATGTCCTAAGGTGCCCTAGAGCTTTTAAATAGGTAATGAATTTACCTATTTGGTTGTGTTTTAATTTTTGTTCTCTCTTAAGGCATTGTGCCTTGTGCTTTGTTTGTTTTTAATTTAAATTGAGCTATAAGATAATTATTAAAGATAAGGTTTTATGTTGCCATGCTTGTTATGGATTGTTTGTTATAGATTTAATATTATAGAATTTAATTAGGTGAAATTAATTGTTTGTTTTAATTAATAAAGAAAAGGGAGTGGATTGGGCCTTAGGCCCAATAGCATGGACTTAGGCCCATGGTTGGAGGGCCTAAGGGTGGGCCGTGTGGGCCAAGCCCATGAGGCCCAATGGGCCTTGTGTGGTGCCGTGCGAAGGAAGGAGGGGGAGGGTTTGCATGCCTCTCCCCAAGTGTCCTAGTGTGTATGCCACTTGGCATACATGCTTAGGGTCTTTCTTGTGATGATTAGGGGAGAAGAAGAAAAGAGGAAAGAAAGGGAGAGGAGGAGAGAGAGTGCCGTGCGAGAGAAAGGAAAGAGAGGGAGAGAAAGAGAGAAAGAGAGGAAGAGAGAAAGGAGAAGGAGGAAGGAGGGTGTCGCGCGAGAGGAGAGGGAGAAGGGAACCGCCGTCCGCCGCCGCACGCCGCCGCCGTCCGCCGCCGTTCCCGTGTGTTTTCTTGGCTAGAGGCAAGTTAGGATCCATCTCCTTTCCTTGCTTGTGTGTTTGCATGTTGGATTTTGTTAGTTTAAAGCTACGAAAATAGAGTGAGAATGCTTGGATGTTGAGAATGCATGCTGTTTTCGCATGATCCAGTGAAGTCAGAAACTTGTGAGGGCTTGCATGTGTGTTTGGAGTTCGATTTTGGCTTGGATCTCTTCATAAAAGTTGTATCTAACATCTTGAACTATAACATACTGAAATTTCGTGAAAAATGATGGAGATTTGAGGGGTCTAAACCTCATATTTCGGAGACCCCAGATCTGGAACTATGTTTCTGACCTTGAGGTGAGTTCGTGGTTTGCATGTTGGTTTTTACTAAGAATCTCTCTTCGACTTCTTCATGAAACTTGTAGATCACATCTTAAGGATGAACATACTCAAATTTGAAGCAAAAATAACAATTTTAGGATAGGTAACTAACCTGACCTTGAAGACGATGAAACTGGAGTCGCGATGTGGGTTACCAGAAAATTTGTGGGATCATTTGAAGGTCTTCCTTTGGTAGTTTGGCTTAAGTCTCTTCACGAAAGTTGTATAGTATCCTTAGGAGTATAACATATCCAAAAATCAGAGAAAACGAAGAAATGTAAGTAGGTCAAACCTGCATATTTCGGACATAGTGTTCTGTGTATTTCGGTGACTTAACCAGGAGCTTCGTGAGTCTGCAGAAAATTATCTAAAACGAATTTGACTTAGTTTCCTTCATGAAAAGTATAGTTTAATGTCTTAACTACATCCTGGTAAAAGTTTATAATTTTCTGAGGTCATATGAGTATTTTAATCGACTTACCAAGAAAATTGTACGTTCTGCCCTTATCCGAAAACGTGCATTGAAGTGGTGGAAAAGTGGTTTTCTATGGGGAAATTGTTTTGCCATGTGTTTTCTGCATATTTTTCCATTTTATTATATTTGGATATTATATGCCTTAATTTCATGATTTTAGGATTTATGTGATTATTTAATTAATTTCAATTTGGAATAAATTGGATTTTTGTATAATTCAAAATGCATGTGGTAAGTAAAAATCCCACAAGGATTTAATCTATATTAGCAATTGCACCTATTGCATGTATGTGTAGATGCTTAATTTATGCATGCACAAGTACTAAGGTAATCCTGTTTTGTCATGACATCATATACATGATAAATTGAAAAGTAATTGGCAATGTGATCCATGGTGATGGTTGGAGGGGGGAAGCGTTGGCCGGAATGTATAGAGAGATACATGGCCGGATACCCTGGGAGTGTCAGGATGCCTGGAATGAGATGGGTGCCGGAAGCCTCGGAGGTCTTTGCCCGAGGGGATACCTCGTGATGCCAGTTGGGATGCGAGATGCCTGGAGCGTTGGGGTTGCCGGATGTTCGGTGGCCATGATTGGCATAATTCCGGAAGGTTTTTCTCGTGAGACCCAAGTGAGGGTGCGAGCGTATAATATGGGATGGATGATCCCGAGGAAGGAAAATGTGATGATCAATTGGGATTTTCAAAGTGGAAATTGACATGCATGATGTGGCATGATGATGACATGCATGTGTGGCATGATAATATGATAATGACATGCATGTATGAAATTATATAGTGACATGTGTATACATGATATGACATAGTGATGACATGTGTATACATGATATGACATGGTGATGACATGTGCATACATGATATGACATAGTGATGATGCATATACATGATATGATATGGTGATGACATGTGTATACATGATATGACATGAAAATACGATGATATGTATGAATTATATGATATGATGATGTATGTTGGCATGTGCCTGGCTTTGAGGTAAGTATATTGGATTGCATATGTGGCATGTATATTGTGATTGTTTAAATGCATCGATTGGTGTTTGGATTCCTTTTCTTGTTGAGTGGTTGTACTCACCCCTTCGGGGACCTAACATTTCAGATTAGTGCGATGCCTCTCCCTGTTGTTTCACGGGGAGTGTTCTACGGCCTACCATCTGATGTGGAGGTCGAAGTGACCGAGATCGACTGTCCCACCCTGCCGGGACTAACCTTTTTGCGTGTTCGCGCGATCACATCGTATGACGTGGGCTTATCTGGAGGCCCAGTCATCCAGGAGTACATCTCTGTCCACATCCGCCGCAACGGTGTGATGATGGGGATGCTGCCACCTCCACCGCCCGACGCACCGGGTTGGGTGTGACGACCTGCACACGTGGAGTGGGGGTTAGCAACTTTTTGGATGGCCGCCACTAGTAAATCGAAGGGAGATCGTTACACGTCGCACTCTTAGGGTCGTGTGTCTCTTTTGAGGAGTGAAGGCCGAGCATAGATGAGTCTTGGCCTATCCTTTTTGTACCGACCTGTGTAGCCCTTCGTAATTATAAGTGTAAATAAAAGTGGTTCGGCCTCGTGCTTTCATTAAATCAAAGATAGTCGGTGTGTATTGTGTTGGCGTGAGGGAAGCGAAGTGTTGGTGAGAACTGCCTCTTAATTTCCGCTGAGCTGCGCAAAATCCTTAAAACCTTTTTAAAAGGAAAAGAAAAGAAAAAAAAATTTACGCCTAAGCGTTGGCTTGAAGCTTTCTTTTATCGTGGTATAATTTGTTTTGGTTTTGGTTTCTTTCGCTTGCGGTTTCATTTCTGTGGCGACCCTACCGGGTGTCGGGGGTGCCACAGGATGCCCGGTGGCCATGATTGGCATAATTTCCGGAGGTTCTTCGCAAGGCCCGAATAGGGTGCGAGTGTAAAGTATGGGATGGATGATCCCGAGAAAGGGTGATGTGTTGATCAATTGAGAACTAAAGTGGAAATTAAATCATGCATATATGTGATACGATATGATGATGACATGCATGTGTACTATGGTATGATGATGACATGTATGTATACTATGGCATGATGATGACATGCATGTGTACTATGGTATGATGATGACATGTATGTATAGTATGGCATGATGAGGACATGCATGTGTACTATGGTATGATGATGACATGTATGTATACTATGGCTTGATGACGACATGTATGTGTACTATGGTATAATGATGATCATTTGTAATTGATGCTATGTATATACTATGATTGTGTTGATGAGGATGATGGCATGTACATGGCTTCGAGGTAAGTACATTACAATGTATGAATGACATGTGTATTGGAACTGTTGTATTGTTAAATGCATTTAGTGTTGATTATATCTCTTTACTTGTTGAGTGGTTGTACTCACCCCTTCGGGGACCAACATTTCAGATTAGTACGATGCCTCTCCCTGTCGTTACACGGGGAGTGTTTTACGGCCTTCCATCTGACATGGAGGTCGAGCTGACCGAGATAGACTGTCCCACCCTGCCGGGACTGACCTTTATACGTGTGCGCGCGATCGTATCTTATGACGTGGGCCTATCTGGAGGCCCAGTCATCCAGGAGTACATCTCCGTCCACATCCGCCGCGACGGTGTCATGATGGGGATGCTGCCACCTCCACCGCCTGACGCACCGGGTTGGGTGTGATGGCTTGTGCACGTGGAGTGGGGGTTAGCAACTTTTTGGATGGCCGCCACGAGTAGTCCGAAGGGAGATCGTTACACGTCGCATTTTTTGAGGGTCGTGTGTCTCTTTTTGAGGTTGAAGAACGAGCATAGATGAGTCTTTGCCTACCCTTTTGTACCGACCCGTGTTGCCATTCGTAATTATATATGTAAATAAAAGTGGTTCGGCCTCGTGCTTTCGTTTAATCAAAGATAGTTGGTGTGTATTGTGTTGTCGTGAGGGAAGCGAAGTGTTGGTGAGACTTCCGCTATGAGCTGCGCAAAATCCTTAAAGCCCTTTTAAAAGGAAAAGAAAAGAAAAAAATTTACGCCTAAGTGTTGGCTTGAATCTTTCTTTCATCGGAGTATATTTTGTTTTCGTTCTGTTTCTTTCGCTTGGTTTCTGTTGCGACCCTACCGGGTTTTGGGGGTGCCACAGTTTTCCATTCTCAGAAAGTAGAATCTTGATCCTAAATCAATTTGGTCAAGTTCTCCCCGCGGTTTCCACCAACTTGAAATGAGTATCTCCATAGTATTTGAACTTATTTACTTCACCAGAAGTTTTTTTATTGAGAGAACTGCTCCATGGTCTCTCGAGAAATTCCTTTCATTTATGATCCCCTTGATTCAGTATGGGTGCTCATTGTCTGGGCGCAGGAGTTCCTAGCACTTGTTGACTTAAGCTTTTCAAACTTGGATATACACTCTTACTACTACTACTATGATGACGCCTATGCTACCTAATGAACCATACTCCTCACCGGCTTACTTCTGTTCTTTGTCTAAGTCTCCTACTAGTCACTAGTGGGCACCCTAAATGAATCAATCCTCGTGGTTGAGCCCCGCCCCCTTTAGGGTACCGTAGGCCCTCTAATTGACTTTGCCTTTTCTTCAGTTAGTTTCCCCACTAAACCTAAGGAATTCTCTTTCTTTCTTTTTTTTTTGGGAAGACCTAGACATCTTTCCCCGACCTTTGCTGTGATTGAACTGTTATCCGACTGGGCGGATTGGTAGCATTAAAACTCTTTTAAGTAAGAACTAAGATATGCTCGAAAGCGTATGATTAAGAGATAGGCTGGCTATTGAACTTGTTAGCCCAAAGGTTTTGGCGGCGGAGAGCTAGAGAGTATACCTGGACGGTAAGAACTAGAGTAAATCCCTAAAACATGAAGCCTTTTCTTGAGGGACAACAAAGCACAGGGCTAAGCAGTCAAACTGTAGAAGGTCGCCACAGATAGGCTGAATACTAAACTTGAGCGACAACTAAGTGGCACCCCTAAATAGCTAAGGTCGCCACAGATACCTATCTATTAGATACCAATTACTTGTGTTTAATATAAAAGGGGTTTAAAGAAGGACCGAGCCACTTTTGAAAAGAGTTTAGTGCAGCTCAGAGCGAAATTAAAGACGAGTCTCACCATCCCTCTACTCTCTTAACGATGATACAAAGCACACCATCTACACATCGAAAGAAAATATAAAGTCGAGCAACTTTTATTTACATTTCTTTTTATGATGGACATCTCGGGTCAGTACAACAAAAAAACCAAGGCTTTTCACTAAACTTGGCTACAACTCAAAAAAGAGATCTTGACCCCCTATATCGATCGCATATAACCTTCCATCTACGAGTGTCGGCTATCTCCAAAAGTGTCAGCTCCCTCTCCTCACACGGGCCATCACACCCATCCTGGTGCATCGGGCGGTGGCGGCGGCAACATCCCGAGCATCACTCCGTCACGACGGACGTGGACGGATAAGAACTCCTGGATTATCGGGCCACCAGCTAGGCCCACGTCATACATCACTAGCACTCGAATCCCGTATGAACACCAACCAGGGATGGTGATGCATATGTGCTCCATACACTCGACCTCCACGTCAGATGGAAGGCCGTAAAAGGTACCACGCAAGACCGGACGGAGAGGCATCTGTCTAATCTGAAATGTTAGTCCCCGAAGGGGAGAGTACAACCACTCAATAGACTACTCAATACATCAAACAGAACAATCATGGCATCATAGACTACATGTAGTTCATACATATCAAACATATCTCACCTTTCAGTCATGCATATTTCCTCAAAACAACCATATATATATTTATAGGTCACCATGTCATGTGCATATACCACCAATGCACTTGTACATATAACATCATACAGTCATGCATTCATGTCACCATACCATGTGCACATACCATCATGCACTTATACATGTTACATCATACAACCATGCATACATGTCACTATACCATCTGCACATACCATCATTGCTCGCACCCAACCTGGCATCTCGAGGAACCTCTAGCACACACCTCCGGGCATCCGGCACACACACTCCGGGCATCTCGAAACTCCCGAGGACACCCGACACACACCTCCGGGAATCCGGCACTCACCTCCGGGGATCCCGACACTCCTGGTGCATCATCGGCTCACACCTCCGACGGTAATTACAATGCATATTCTCATGTATCTCATTTTTGAATTTCACATTTGATGTAACGATGCCCATGATTGGAATCAGCTTTTTTGAAATCATATAATATGCATTGGGAAAAGTATCATTTGATGCAATAGTTTTGAAAAACTTCATTGAGTTCATGAAAATCCATCAACCCTTTCATGTCATAGGAAATGTATGAATGTCATCACATCATTGCACGAGTAATAATCCAAGATATCATGATTTACATAGCAATTTCAATAACCAATAAATAAAACAATTTCCAGGTTAAACAGGTTCATGAAAATTCCAAAAAAATTAGTAAACGGTGGAAGTAAATTCTGAAAATTTCCACATTGCAGATAAGATCTAAGAAAACATATTTCGTGAAGAACACCCTATCAAACAAGGCATCACAGAACAAGTACAGGTCCGTTTATCACTAAAAAAGCATTTTTAGCCTTACCCATGCACAGTTTTTGAAACATTTTTGATTAAATACAGACCACGCATCACAGCACTACAAATTCTGTCTGTTCAACTTGCACAATTTTTGAAACATTTTTGGTTAAATAGGCAAATGAAATTGAAAAATTATGAAGTTTGAATATGTTGTAGGCAAGACATAATTAAAGATATTTCATGCAGAACACTTTCGCATAAGAATCTCATACAAAACAGTAGAAACCACGGATTGCAACATTATCAAGTCCGAACACATCAAATTACACAATTTTAAAAACAGTTTCAATTATATACCCAAATGACCTTGACCATAAGGTAAATACTTCATGCAGACATCGAAGCCAGATTCGTGCTAGGTAATTAAATATAGACGGTTAAAACTCCTGCTCCTAAGGACCACTATTTCACCTACCTATTTTTGTTTGTTTTCTCTGAATTTTTTATATGTTCAACCTCAGGACGTTCTTTACAAATTTCCTTACGAACCGAAGTGAGATTTCAACAAGATGGTTGCCGTATAGTCAACGAATTCATCAAGAGTCGGTACCAAAAATTTCAGATCTAGTCTTTCCAAAGAACGACGATTTCACCTACATGTTCTTGCTCATTTCTTCCAAAATTTTGATATGTTATACCTTATGATGTTCTTTACAACTTTCGTTCAGAAGTCGAGGTAGGATTTCCACTAAAGGCCACATGCAACTCGAAATCCTACGGAGGGACAAACTGATTCTTCTAGTAACAGCATGCATACCCAACAAATTCCCCCCATTGCTTCGAAATCTCCTCACTTGCCTCAAACTTAAGCACAAACAACAACAAAGATGGCGGGAAAGCGGCGAACGAACGGCAGACGGTCCTCCTCCCTCCCCTCGCACGCATGACCTCTCCTTTCTCTCTTCCTTTCTTCCTTTCCTTTCCTTTGTCTCTTTCTCTCCTCTCTCTCTCGGATGACACTCTCTTTCTCTTCCTTTCCTCGACTAATCTGCCCCCTACTTCCCCCTAATTTCTTTCCTCCAATCATTAGCAATCATTTGATTGCATGCAGCCACCAAAGGAGCCAACGGGGCAACCTCCTTGCCACTTGGCAACTCACATGCAAGGGTTCATGGGCTTCAATGCTGGGCCGGTCGAATAGGGGGGGTTGCGTGGGCTGGTTGGACAGTCTTTGGGCCTAAAAATCAGCCCACCCTCTCCTATTCCTATTCCATTTAATCCTCATTTAAATAAACACCTAATTTCAAAATATAAGTTCACAAAACTTTGTAATTTAAATCAATAATATTCCACTTATAAAGTGCACCACCAAGAATAAGATTTCTATATCGAATTGCGTGTTAATAAAATCCTTGGGTCACTTGTAGACACATCTCCATCCAAACAATTGTCCATTACAACGCCCAGCCCTAAATTAAGTGAAATTCATTGATTAAATGGCTAATACAAAATCAAATGGCAGTTCCATTACAATGCCCGGCCCTAATTTAATTCATCGATTAAATGGCTAATACTAGTATAATCTAGTAGTTGTTTTTTTCTATTAGTTGCGAGGCGAACAGGCATTTACTTATGAGATTAGTTGAGTAGGCTTGCATTAGTTGTCTGCTAGTAGATATCTAGTTTTGGGGCTTTCGACATAAAAAAGCCTCTCCGGCTTGGCTTCGCTATCGCTCCTCACTTATATTGTAGTTCGTAGTCTTGTAGTCGGTCAAGAAGTTTGTTTCTGGCGACTAGTTTCTACCGGTAGCGCTTGGACTTGGAAGCAAGCTACAGCTACCTTGAATCAATTAATGAAACAATGAAAAGGAACCACTTACTAAGGAATAGAACGGGAGGACAGGTTGGTTCGAGGACCCCTTGGTCAAAGGAAGGGGGCGGTCCTTAATCCGGGATGGAGCCATATGACGCGAGAGTATCACGTACAGAGCCTTTGAGAAGGGTGTGATACCACCACCTATCAGGCCCGATGAGCGGTCCACGAAGCTGCATCCCTACTCACCTGGTTTATGCACATCACTCTCTCCAGGAGGTTCGCCGCCTATCCTAGATCTTGTCATTCTTTTCCTATATCTATGGGTCCGTGCAGCATTTCCACAATATCGTTATGATCAATTAATGGGACTTGGCCGGAAAGTGTTATTGCATCATTAGCTCGAGTAGTCCCCATTTCTGGGGTTTTAGTCACCTTTTAATGGCTCCCTTAATGTTGTGCGAGGAATTGCCCTATTGACTAAGGAAGCGGGCTAGTCCCCGAAAATGCCCTTCCATTGGAGTTGGGGCTCCAAATCTGACTTGCTTGTTAGGAAGTAAAGGGCTGTACTCCTTTCTACTAGAAACTAACTCAATGATCTCAAGACCAACGACAGCCATCTATTTGTTCTGGAAAGTGAGTAAGTTCAAGCTCTTTTTGCTGCTGCTCTTACTTCAAGTCACTTTAAAGCTTCTGCAGAATTATGGCACCATAGACTAGCTCATACTAGTTAGGCCAATGTTGAACTTTAGAGTAAACTTCTATCACTACCGTTTTGAAGTAAGGTTCCCTCTAAGGTTGTATGGTTAGGATATAAACTGCTTTCAGTTAATTCATGTTGATTGTTGGGGATCTCCTTAACTAACTTCTCTCTCTGGTTCTCATTACTATGTTAGCTCTGTTGATGACTTTACACACTATACATTGATTTCTTTTTTGAAGTCTAAAGCCGATGTGCTAGTTTCAGTCCTTTTAGACTGTGATGACCCGACACTATAAGTTACCAATCAAGTTTCTTCGAAGTGATAATGGTAGTGAATTCTACTCCCCATCATTCCAACCATTCTGCTCTTCTATTGGAGTAAAGCAACAAGCTTCGGCGAAGGTCCCTTTTCTGGTAACTGGAAGCCAAAAGCACACCTTTGAGATAAGGGTTGAGAGGACAACCTCTTCCTAACCACAAATCAAGTGGTAAAGAAGTTTTGGTCCACATATGAAGAATGCGCTCAATGTGGGCCTTTCTATGATGGTCCAGTCGAGACGCTTAAAACTACAACCTGATATACGAGCAAGAGTTGATAACCTCTTAACCCGATATTTCAAGTGTATTGCCATAGCACCCCAAGGGTGATGGTCATTGAGTAGAGATCGAATCGAGATAGGACTTAAGTCCACACTCCAATTTGACACTCTACCCTAAACCGTTTTGCAAACTCAGCTGAACCACTCTCCGAAATGAGGGATTTCTGATATGAAATAGAAATACCCAAATTTTGGAGGGATTCTTCATATCATATACTTTGGCTACAGCCTGATCAGCAATGACAATGTTATCACCGAGTACTGCATACTTGTCAAAGTACAATCCCGGATACACCTTTTCTGCACAATACCACACCAAAATATGATGTGAAGCAAATAAAGGCCAAGAGGCATGATAACCGAGAGGTTGTCCGGCAACAAACGAGACCCTTGAATTCGGATTCCTAACAAAGTGTACCTCAAATATGTTGCATGCTAATGTTGAATTAACAACAGCACAAGCAAACGACCTATCGAATAAATACTGCATCACTTCAAACAGAAAGACTAAAGGCCACCTATCTGTGGCCGACTTTAAGTCAAAAGAGAAGCAGTGTTTATTGCCAACTAATCGATCAAGAGGAGCTTCTTGATTAACATTGGTATCCTTTTCATTTGTTGCAATGAAGCTAGCCAATAACAACCGAGCAACCTAGTTTTCCAGTCATAGGTGGCACTCCAAGCTCTTCAACAGAAGGTAGAATTGGACCAACAGTTCTTTCGAACTCGTCCAAATCCACCCCTGTGAAGAACTTCTTCATAGGATCAAGTGCATACCTGATTCTATGAGGCCACCGAAGAACCAAGTTAGAATGAAATTAAAAAACAATGCTTCCTTGTCCGTGTGGAACATGGATTAGCATTATGTCATTCCTACAAGTGATCCCCCATCCAGGATTAGAAGAAGTGCTATATGAGGACTTTGAGATCAAATAGAATATGTTTTTTTCCATTCCTCGTGAGCCACTTATTTCTCCGAAAGACGAGATCAAAGTTATTTTCCTCCTTTTTCCCAATAAGTCGACGGACTTACACCATTGGGATACTTCGAATAAACTGGAGTACATATAGGATACACCGGTGCTAAAACCTTTTCTCAAGATATCTTCCAAACTGTTTGGGTCCTTGCTCCGGATCTTGTTCTCCCGGTGTGAAAGCAGTTGGTTCCGTAGTTTTAGAATTCTGCTGATCCCAAAGCCTATCCCCGATTCAGAACTCCTGACTCGCACACTCAACGGGTTGCAAATCATCCGGATTCTTATTCCCTTTGTTATGCTATTGAAGCCAGAAGCCCTCTGATCTGCGCGTCCACGTATACTTATTAATGAAGAAGGGAATTATAGGTGTTTAATCCCTGCCTGCTCGTTTTCAAACTGATGAAGTTGTTGCACTTCTTAGCCACACCACTCAAAGCTACTTCATTTGGAAGCAAGGATCAAGTTTATGTTGGTAATGGGACATATTCTATTTCTATTCATATTCAATTAAGGCACTGGGGATGATCTTATTACCTATCCAAAAATCTTCTTTACTTTTGAAAAAGACTGAACACATCCCTCTCGCTTCGCTCCCCTATTCTCTTTCCTCTTAACCTCGAGCTACAGGAATGAAGAAGCTGGAAAGATAGGGAAGGAGGGGAATACTTGTAACGAACGAGCTACATACTTAGCGAGTAGATAGAGTGAAAAAGCGATAGAACGAATAGAATACTTTACTAGAGTCGAGTTAGAGAGAAGGAAGTAGCTCGACCTTAACCAACGTAAGAGGTATGAAGTGTCTGGTTCGATAGGACCAGGAAGGGAAAGTGCGGACCGGAGTCGCCAACTGCACTCTTTATTGTGTGACATTAGGATATCCTAATTCAAATCGTTTGAGTCGGGATTTTGGGCTGAAATGCCTTTTTCCTTCGTAGCCGTCCATTTCAATCGTGCCATTTAAAAAAAAGACCGGGAAAATTTTCTTACATCGGATCTCCCTTCGTGAATTACCCCTCAAAGATGGCAAAAAGTACTGGAGCTCCTTTTTCCATTTTCACAATGCCACTGCTAAGGGAATCGAGGTTGACTGGTTGTCCATCTAGGTGAGTATTGAACAGGGTATCTTTCTACCACTTGTGAAAGCATTCCTTCCTGCGCTCATTCACTCAGCTCGGTATCGGCAAATTCATAGTATTGGTTTTCCTTCCCGTATGAGAGTATACTAAAGAGTCAGAGCGGGCGACATCCTACACAATGGTCTACCGATAGCCACATGGAAGGAGTTGGATCGCTTTCGGTTCACCCGTACGCGCACAGAAAGCAATCTCGTACGGGTCGTTTCATAAAATTGCATCGAAACCGGCACCCGCCACTGACCGGAGAGCCGTGTGCTTTAAGTAGTAAAAAAAAAAAATGAAGAGTCGATTTCGTCTTGACCTTGATGTGACAGGTCTTGCATCGTATTTGCCTAACGAGGCATTCCACATAGGTCGCCATGTTAAATTACATTCGTTCGGATGGTTCCAAAACATTGATCGAAGTATGCCCTGAACCACCCATCTCCCTTCCTACATGCAATATAGGACTGCTTGTTTAAGCCTTCTCTTCCTTCGGTCTAATCCTCCCATCCCGTGACTTGCCTTTCATTTACTTGACAGGGAATTCCAACGAGATCTCGTGAGAGCTTTGACTCAGTAAGCTCATCAGCTACGGCTCAGTTAGCGCCTAGGGTTAGAGGTGGAAGTTCGCTTCAAGGCCGTTTTTGTTTGCTCTGCCCCTTTTAACCCTCTCTAGACAAACTCTCTACCCCTGCGCGCTTGGGAACGCACTATAGCCTCTGGCTCTATAACTATTAAACATTTTCTTTTTTCCTCTCTCCAGAATCAATAGAAAAAATAATTCCTTTGCGGCTTACCGCTTACCTATCTTTCTCCAAAACCCTCTCCCTGGCTCCCACAACTGCCGCAGAAAGAACAGGAGCATCTGTACTATCTTCCGCAAATTCCGAAAGAGGATTACCGGCTTGCTTCCCTCGATGAACGACCAGACTGGACTTGTTCTTGCCCGGGAGCAACTACGAACTGAACTCGATACTCAAGCTGTTCAGGCTACTCAAGACTCATCGCTATCCTCACGAGAAACAAAACGAAAGACCTAAAGACTCAAGACCTGCCCGGCTTCCCTTGCTCCCTAGCTCTGCTCCTTACTCCTTCTTTTGCTACCTATCTCTTCCTTGCCTGACGAGAAGATGCTAAACACGGTTCGATATACTCCTCGAGAGCCTGCCCGAACCAATCCCTTCCTTCGAGGTCAGGATTGAACTTCATTTCAATCGTACCTCTCTCCGTCTTGCTTGGAGATTTCCTTTCCTTTTGGTTGAAGAAAGTCTGCTTTATAGAATCCCGAAGGAAAAAAATAAAAAGATTGACAAAAATAGGATCGAGAAAGCATGGCCAAAAGGTGCTTTCACGAAAGAGCACGCTAGCTGGTGGTCTAGGGCGCTTGAAGAACCCTAAATCCCTCTCTTTACTCGCTCTTTAACTCGTGAACATTATGTAGCTCGTTCTTTCTCTCGTTCCTTCCGTTCCTTTTCTTTAATTGAAAGAATTCAAATTATGGATTTCTTTTCTTATGATATTGAATCAATCAACTGGCATACCTTTGGGCATACCTTGAACCTAGCCCGAAATCCGTTCTATACTTTCTCTTATGAAATTTCTAGTTTGTGATCGAGGGCGGTAACTTTTCCCCAATATGAGATAGGTTGCAGCTATAGTCAGAACTGAACCTGGACTAATTGCGTAATGTTGACCTGAGGTAGCGAACGAGACAGCAAATGGATGGAAATTCTCCACTTTATGGCTGCCGCTTTCTAGCTCCGGCGCTCTGAATATCGGGTATGATTGTGACTTTCTTGCCCTGCTTGTATTGACATTTTTTTTTTAATAACCTTGCTCGACTAGTAGCAGGCATCGCCTTACTAGTAAAGTAATTGGACTAACATCCAGGATTACTCCTGCCCCACTCCCACCTCTTCCGAAAAGACAAGCTTACCTCGATCTGTCATTACATATGATATATCGAGAGTTCAAGACCATAACGTAATTCATTTAGAGAATGCCGATGAGAAAGTAGATCTGGTTCCGAGATCTGGAAAGCGGTGAATACAGTTAGTGAAGCTAGACCGGGAAGTGGGGTATCTCTTGAAAAGAGGTCGGCCTTAAGTTCTAGCTTAGATAGCTTAGACTGAAGAGTTGTAGCTTTGCTTTCTGAAAGAGTAATTTTCTCGTTATTAGAGAGAAGCGGAAGCCTTAGAAGGGAGCATGCTACGTCGGTTCGGAGAGAAATTTGACCTTTCGCAGAAGGGTCGATGCAATTGAGCAAGCACTAGCTTAGCTGCAATAGGTAGAAGAGTGGGTCTGCTAATTATAACCATAACCAATTGAAGGAGATAAATCGCTGATGGACTTACTTTCTAGAACGGCCAGTGGTTCCGAGGAAGGGACGAAGAGTAGCTTACTAAAACAAGTAAGTTCAAAATCCCTGACCTCCATCTTTTAGTAAACCCCTTTACCCTCCCCTCTCTCCTTCTCGTTCCAGGTATGTAACTCGTTCCCCTCCTCTCCTTTCAGTCGAGCCATCCGTCAGCGCCCTTACTCTATTTCTTCCTAAAGTAAGAAATCGCGGGACGGAAAGCGACTCTTCACATCCCCTTGTTGGGGGTCCTCTCGCCTAGCGGTAGAACAGTAGGGGAAATAGATTGATCATCCAATTCCTTCTCCCGCTTTTGAAATAGTAACTCGTTAGCCCGACTCAATCCCGCCTTCCATCTGATTTTGAATTTCTTGAGCTGTCTCTGATTGCCATGCTGCCTTTCTTTCTCCTGTATAGTGAGTCGGCTTGATGGAAGCACTAGGGGAGTACGATAGCAGGGTTAGTAGCGCTGGAATTTTTTAAATAAAAGGTGCTAGCGTTTTCAGGACAAGCAGTCACTTTTTTTCGACTTCCGCTCTTCCCTTTCCCGAAAGGCTCAATAAAGAAGCATACCTTTTTGGTAAATCGGCTCAAGGAGCAGCTTGGGGACAAGATCAGTTAATATATTGCTCGTAAGAAAGCAACAAGGAAGGTGCGCAGCGGAAGAGGGGAGTAAGGAAAAAAAAACCTCGAGCTGTTCCCCCGATTCAACCGAAAGGACGTTCGTGGTCACGCCATCCGCGAGTTAATTGGTCCTTGTTCGGCACAATCGCTTTCCAAGTAAGAAAGAGATAGAATTTTACAGATAGAGATATAAAGGAACTCAGTTCCCTTAGCTCGGCAATATGCTTTGATAACAAGGCAGAAACCTCAATCCCAAGAGCTGCACCTTCTAACATCTTGTGAAATCTGGTGTGTTCAATCCTATTTGTATATGCCTTATGGTACTTATGGACTTGGCGAAATAAGAGCATCTTTGATCCCGTTGGCCGAGCAATTCTCATTCCTGTACTTCAAGTGAGAGCTAGAGCGCTTCTTTCTTTTCTTCGCCCCTTCGCGAAAATCGGTGGATAGGCCTGTGCTTTCCCCTATTTTATGACTAAAAATAGAAGGATTCATAGTCTGCTTTAGCTCCTCAATATCATAGGCCCGGAAAGAAGGATTGACTCGGACTCAGGTCGGGAAGTGCAGCCCACCAACACATCAAGGATAAGTATTCTATGCGTTTTGAGCATGGCACCGGTAGCCAATGAATGCGGGAGGACCCATAGCTCCATTGAAAATGGAAAAGTCCTATCATCCATGCTGCATTTCCAACACACTGGACCTTAGCTGTTCTCAGCTGGGGAAATAGCTACTTTTAGTCTGAAGAGTCATTCAATCATGGAGTTGGCTTCTTCGGTACCTCGAGTTGGGATCTTTCCCCGATAGAATCTATGTCTCCCGATCAAAAGCCACAGTTTGCTCATGACTTGCATAAAACAGGCTGGTCGGTCTTGTTTCGCTACAAGTTTCGATCTTGGAAAAAAAGTTTCATTTATCACCAGCACCAACTCAGAAAAAATCCGGCTTTTCCTTGCTAGTCGAAGAGGCAGTTGATGTCAATCTCGCGAGGACAGACCCAAGACGACTCATGAGGGCTGCAATCTTCAGACGAGAAAAAAAACAGCGCTTACCTCTCTTCTGGCTGAATACAGAGATGTTTTTGCATGGTCTTATGCTGCCGGTCCCAATTCCTCCTTGGTAGAGTAGCACTGCTTGGTTGTACGGTCCGATGCCAAGCCGGTGTTGCAGGAATCGAGGTTTTTTCCTGAAGTTTTGAGCTCTTTCGGTTAAAAAAGACAGGAATTCGTCCCATTGATTATTAAAAGAACTGGATCTCCTTGTCCCAGTGGCCGAGGAAACATGGAGATAAAAAAAGATTTTCCAAAGCTTTGCCAAACATCTTAATCCGTTCTATTTCTTATTGATGGATTTTTCCGTGTTAATCGGATCGGCCAATGAAAAGAAAAGATCAACACGAAACAGCTTTGATTACTCCAGAGGGCTTTCACCCCAATATCACCTATGTTCAATAACATTAAATAAAATAAGAAAATAATAAATAAAGCTGGACCTTTCATAGTGCGTATTGTGGTATTTGCTAAACAAGAAAATCCCTTTCTGCTCCCATTTCTCCGGGACGGCTCGGCGAAGACTCTTATTGAACCATCGTAGCCACTTCTTTCATCGGTATAACCAAAGAGAGATCTATGCATAGCGAAGTTGAGCCGCTCCCTCTGACTTCAGCCCAAAAAACGAAAGATCCTCTAGATCGGAGAAGACCCCGCTTCAAGGGGGAGCTTATTTCGCTTCAGTCCCAGACGGAGATCACTATTACTAAATAAATAGGAAAGAAAGATCTAACCAAGCGAATGAACGAAGGTTAGAAAACAACTTGAAGCTAAGACAAGGTGGTACGGGGAGGGGCCTACGAACTAGCCAATGGGCTAAGCCAAACTTACGTATAAAGCAAAAAGCATTGAAATCAATACACGAGTGGGAGCAAGACTTGGAATCATAACAGAAAGCGCTACGGCTAGGGAACTTCGGAAAAGACTATAGGGAAAAAGGCTACTAGCTACCTTGTCATTCTTCTCCTTCAATGTCAGTGGATAAGTACACTAGGGCAGGAATGCTCTTTTATCATGTATGTGGATTACTTGGTCGATTACCTGATTGCACTAGTCTCATAGCCATAGCTATCTCTTTAGCGTCTTGCCATTCCTGAAAGTAGAGTAAAGGGACGACCTATTCTTGATAGCACAGGCAAATTGATTTGGTTTACGATTCAATCTATTTCTAACACCAGGCAAAGTCCGACATTAAATAGAGTAAATACCAGGTTAGTTGTCTAAAATATGGATATCAATTCCTTCTGGAACTAGGGCTTCAAACCATCGAGATATAAAAGGAATTGGAAGTCAATGAGGAATTCTTTTTCTACTTATCTTACATCGTCTGAAAACTCTACAAAACTTTCTTCGTTCAAAAATGATTAAGCTTTTTGGCTATCGAGAAGAAACTCGAATTATGAATAAAGGAGCCATGGACCTTGTTTACGAAAGATAGCATAGTAAATTAAAGCGAAGGAAGCTAGCCTCTTTTTTAGCTATTCTAGTGTGGCACCCCCAAAAACCCGATAGGGTCGCCACAGATACTAAGCATTTAACTCTAAAAACATACACAATACTTATTTAGCGTTAGTAAAAAGGGAGTTATAAATTTGAGTGAGGTTAAGGCGTAAAACTTTTTTTTTTTTTTTGAAAAGGCTTTAGGGTTTAGCGCAACTCTCAGAGAACAATAAGAGGCGAGTCTCACCATCTCTCCGCTTCCTTAACGACAGGACAATGCACACCAACTATTGCAATTGAAAGAAAACACAAGGCCGAACCACTTTTATTTACATATATATTTTTTTATGAAGGGTTTTCACGGGTTGGTACATCAAAAGGGAGGCCAAGACTCCTCCATACGCTCGGCCGTCAACCCCAAAAAGGAACGCTCGACCCACTATAATCAACGTGTATAATCCTCCCCTCGGACTGCTAGTGTCGGCTATATCTCAAAAAGTTGCAACTCCTACTCCTCACGCGCGGGCCATCACACCCACCCTGGTGCGTCAGGCGGTGGGGGTGGCAGCATCCCCTTCATCACTCCATCGCGGCGAACGTGGACAGACACGTATTCTTGAATGACTGGGCCCCCAGACAGACCCACGTCATAAGTCATGATCGCGCAAACCCGTATGAATGCCAGACCAATCAATCTCCCACAACTCGACCTCCACATCAGAAGGAAGGCAGTAAAATAATCCCCGCGTGACGATAAGGAGTGGCATCGTACTAATCTGAAATGTTGGTCCCCGAAGGGGCGAGTACAACCACTTAGTAGGTAAATGAATCCAATAACCACTCAATGCGTCATAAAATAAAATCATAACATCATACATGCCGTTCATACATTCAAGCATACTTACCTCGAAGCCATGTATATACCATCATACATCATTATCACAAACATAACACATACATATCATAGGCCATGAATGATCATCATCATATCATATCATTCATGCATATCATCATCATATCTTATATACATGTCATCATGTCATCATATCATAGGTGATCTTCATCATATCATGTCACATATGCATATCATCATGCCATAGGTAATCATCATCATATCATGTCACATGTGCATAACGTCATACCATAGGTAATCATCATCATATCATGTCACATCTGCATGATTCAATTTCCTCTTTTTGCTTTCAATTCGATCACCACATCACTCTTTCTCGGGATCATCAATTTTATCACATACTTTACACTTGCACCCCATCCAGGCATTGCAAGAAGACCTCTGGCATTCAGCATTCATGGCCACCGGGCATCCGGCACCCCGACATCCCGGGCATCTCGCATCCCAACTGGCATCACGAGGCATCCCCTCGGGCAAAGACCTCCGAGGCTTCCGGCAACCAACCATTACGGGCATCCTGATACTCTCAGGGCCATCCGGTCATGTATCTCTATACATTCCGGGCATTATCATCCTCCACAAACAGCTTCCTCATTTATCATTGTTATTGTTTGCCAATTTAGGTCTTAATTTACCATGCACATGATGTAATGGTAAAACAAAATCACCTTCGTTGTTATACATGCATCATCAATCATTAATACACATGCAGCAAAATGCAATCACTCATAGCAATTAGATTCTTATGAAATGTATGCCACTCAAAATAAATTACTTACCAAATTCATTTAAATTAAACATTCACACAAATCCCAAAATCGTGAGATTAAAGAATATGATAATTTAAGACAATAAAATAGTGATTTCCTGCAGAAAAGCACATGGCAAATCAAGTTCTACACAAAAGATAATGTTCACCAAATCAACGCATGGAATCTCGGACAAAGGCAGAATGTGCAGTTTTCTAAGTAATTCAATTAAATTGCCCAAATGACCTCCGAAAATTATGAAATTATACCAGGTTATAGTTAAGACACTAAATTAGATTTTTCATGGAGGATTCTAGCCAAATTAGATTTAGATAAACTTCTATAGTCATTCGAAGCTACGGGTCAGATCACCGAAACGTCCAGGGTCCCTATGTCCGAAATATTGAGCTTTAACCTACCTATCCTTCTTGTTTTCTCTGAAATTTGGATATGTTTTACTTCTAGAGGTCCCCTACAACTTTCATGAAGGAACTTAAGCCAAATTTCCAAAGAATAACCTCCATATGAGTCCATGAAGTCTCGGGTGTCCTGTACAGCGTCCCCAGATTTACCATCTTCAAGAATAGGTCGATTTCCTAAGCTATACTTGTTCATTTTGCTTCAAATTAGAATATTTTGATCTTTAAGATGTGCTCTACAAGTTTTATGAAGGATTCGCAGCGAGATTCTTGGTAAAAGTCAACATGCAGCCACAAATCTACCACAAGGTCAGCTAGGTAGTTCCAGATCTAGGGTCTCCGTAGGATACGGGTTTGACCCATTAAATCTTCATCAATTTGCACGAAACTTTAGTATGTTGTAGTTTAAGATGTTGAATACAACTTTCATGAAGAGATCCAAGTCAAAAACGAACTCCAAATATGCATGCAAGCTCCCACAAGATTACGACTCCAGTGGTTCAGGCGAAAACAGCAAGGTTCTTCAAAAACAAACCACACTAGCTTCGGTTCCTAGCTTCTAAACATCCAAAATTCAATCATACATGCAATACACACATGCAAGAGTAGAAATGGACCCTAAACTTGCCTCTAACTCAAGTGGAAACAGCAGCACACAGCGGACGAACGGCGGCGAGCGGTGGCGACGGACGGCTCCTCCTCCTCTCTCGCACATAGGGGTGAGCGTGGTTCCCGGTTCTTAGAGGACCGGTTCCCGATTCCATTTTTCCGGGAACCCGCGATCCCGGTTCCGGTTCCGGTTCCACTGGGAACCGGAACCGGTCGCGGAACCGGCACCAGAACCGGTCGCGGAACCGGAATCGGAACCGGTCGTGGAACCGGTTTCGGAACCGGTTAGGGTTCCAAAAGGAACCCCCTCCCCTGCTCGCCTCATTTTGTCATTCATAATTTCACGGTCTCACATCACACGACCCTCTGAAATTGAAATTCACAGTGCTCTGCTCCCGACCCTTTGAAACTCTCGCCAAACGCCGCTCGCCGCCGGACGCCAGTCCCCTCTGCTGCAACTAGACGCCAGACCCTCTGAAACTCTCGCCAGATGCCGCTCGCCGCCGGACGCCGCTCGCCCTGAAGGCCACCGCCGCCGGATGCCAGTCACCTCCGCTGCAACCAGAGTCCAAACGCCAGACCCTCTGAAGTCTGAAACTCTCGCCAGACGCCGCTCGCCGCCGGACGCCGTTCGCCCTGAAGGCCACCGCGGCTCTCTCTGCGTGCTTCTGTGAAGGGGTATTCCAGCGTCACTAGTGATTGTTTCTGAATTTCACACGACAGTTTTTCTTTTCAATTCAAAAGCTATAGTGTGTGACATCCTATTGAGTGCCTCTGGGGCACAAGTGAACGAAAGCCTCGACTTGATAGTTCTGTGCAAACGTGAATTCTGTGCAAACGTGAGAGCAATTATCTTTCAAGCTTGCACAACAATTCTTGAGATGGTTACATGAGATAGTTATCTTAGAGGTTTCTGAGTTTATCCCCCATTATGTGTTAGTGGTTACTGAGGTTCTATATTTAGTGGACAATTGCTGCTATATTTACTCTGGTTGATGAGCCCAGTTGCTGGCATCATGTAACTTCTGCTTGATATGATAAAAGTTGTCCACAGGCCATTGTGAGTTGATTGAAGAAAGTCATACCAGATGGCTTGGCACACAGCTTCATCATTTGTTATGTGGTTGTTCCATTAGTTTGTTTCTTAATGATGATAGTGGTACAGAAAAGCTTGAAAGTCCTTTTTATTGGTAGAAAAGCTTCTATTTCTATAGATTCTAGGATTCATTTTTCCACTTCTGTGCAGATTATTATGGCTATATATGTTGTTTTGGTTATATACTAGAACATGCATTATTTAATATGAGAACTTTCCATCAACCATGTGAAGTCTAGGTGTATTTACTATGAACAAAATATCCCACTTATGTGATCAGAGAAATTACTTTGGTGAGATTCCTTTGTGCAGCTTGCTAGGGTGAAATTTGCTCCCAAATTCCGTGTGTGATAACTAAAGTAATTGTGCTTCACTTCTGAATGCTTGTTAAAGTTGTCCTAAAGTAGATTTAAAACCATACTTGCTTAACATTTTCTTGGTACCTCAATGATCTTCATGCTCTGAAGCTGTTTTATTTGTTTTGGGAGATGATACTGGTACCCCGTTCTTAATTATATTCTATTATTGTTGTGTAGTGTGAAGTTAATGTCTCAAGATAACATGTCAATGGAGGTGGAGGGACGTGAGGAGATGACTTCGATTACGGAATTGGAGTTTTCCAACGATGAAATTGAAGAAGAGGCACCCTCTACCTCAAGTGCCACAAATAAGGTGCCCGGTTCTCATCTTTCCCATGATAAGAGATATACATCCGAATGTTGGAATCATTATTAAAAAATTAGTGATAAGGATGGAAAAATATATCAAGTGAAGTGCATTCATTGTGGGTCAATGCTTAAGTACCGTGTTGCTAACGGCACTTCTGCAATGAGGAAGCACTTGAGCACATGTAAGAGGTTTCCCCGTAATCTAGATAAGAGGCATAAATTCTTTGTACCACGTAATGTCAACACGGCTGGCAAGGCAGGAGGAGATTCTAGTACGGTAGCGTCTTATCAACATGGGCATTTAATCAAGAACGTTGTAGGCACATGCTTGCTCGGTTCATCATCCTTGATGAGCAACCTTTTTCCTTGGTTGAGCGTGTTGGATTTCGTGAATATGTTAGTGAGTTACAACCTCTCTTCAAACATATATCACGTTTCACATTGGCAAAAGATTGCATGAAGTTGTTTTTATGTGAAAGAACTTCTTTGAAGAATTATTTTGGAAAGATTAATTCTAGGATTGCACTGACGACTGATACATGGACTTCCAATCAAAATCTGAATTATTTGTGTCTCATTGCACATTTTATTCATGAAAATTGGAAGTTGCATAAAAGAATCATCAACTTTGTGGTGATGCATAGTCACAGGGGTAAGGAGATTGGGAAAATGGTGGAAGAATGCATTGAGGAGTGGGGAATAGAAAAAAAGGTGTTGACAATTACTGTGGATAATGCTAGCTCGAATGATGTTGCGGTTGGCTATTTGAGGGATAAACTTTCGAAACAAAAGTCGTTGATATTAGATGGTAGTGTTTTCCACATGAGGTGTACGACTCATATATTAAATTTGATTGTGAGAGATGGCTTGACTATGGTACGTGACTCCATTGCACGTATCCGAAATGTGGTTAGGTATGTAAGGAGTTCTCCCACAAGAGCCCACGGATTTCAATCTTGCATTGAGAAAGAAAAGATCACTTATAAGGGTTCGGTAGTTCTTGACGTCGCCACTAGATGGAACTCCACTTACCTCATGTTAGACACCGCCATAAAGTTCAGAAAAGCTTTCGAAAGGATGGAAGATCACGATGCATCGTTTGTAAGTGAGCTTAATCATGAAACTCCTAGTGAAGATGATTGGGAAAATGCTATTATTCTTTCGGATTTTCTCAAAGTATTCTATGATGCCACCAATCAGATGTCTGGTACTTCATATGTTACTTCAAATGATTATTTTGAAGGAATAGCTCTTTTGTATTGAAATTTGAAAGATGCGATCAATGCTTCAGATCCTAAGCTTCAAGATATGGGTATGAAAATGAAAGAAAAATTTGACAAATATTATGGAAGCTTGGATAAAGTGAATATCATGGTATTGATTGCAGTTGTGTTAGATCCTAGAGCCAAGTTAAATTATGTGAGATTCTTGTATGGACAAATTTATGATGATAAATTGAAGATTGAAGAGATGCATTGCAAGGTAAAGCATACATTGGAGCGTTTGTATGAATTTTATGAGCAATCTTCTCTTATTTCAAGTGATCAAGATTTTGGTGGCCATAATTTGGGTACAAGTAGTAGTGGTTCCAATTCCAATACCGATACGGGTGGTAGTGAAGGAATAAAAAAGCATAACGCTCAAGCTTGGAAGAAAATGTTTTTATACTCGAATGAACAAGAGCGCGATGACAACAAGTCCGAGCTTGATGAGTATCTTCAAGAAAAAAATGAAAAGGATCTTCATCTTGACATTTTGATTTGGTGGAAGACTAATGGCTCAAACTATAAGATTCTTTCCTTGATGGCTCGAGATATTTTGTCAATTCCTGTAACTACTGTTGCTTCAGAATCAACTTTTAGTACATCGGGTCGTGTGCTTGATGGCTTTCGGAGTTCTTTAACTCCGAAAGTAGTGGAAGCTTTGATTTGCACTCAAGATTGGTTGAGAGCCGTTCGTGTACCGCTTGATGTTGAAGAGTGTATTGAGAACGCGGAACAATTTGATTCGGCTAAGTAATGTTTATATCTTTATATATTGTAATTCTTTTTGTATATATGATAAGTGAATATTTTATTTAATCTCTTTCTCTTTTATTCAGATATGGTTGGTCTTAATGCGGAGATTATCGTCGATAAATAAAGTTGGTGGTGTCGCATTTGCAATGGGTCCAATGGTTGAGAAGTCAAGCAAGGTTTTTTATTGGCTTATTGATGAGCAACTTTGTTTGTCATAATCTTAATGCAAGCTCCTTTTATGTAATCAAGCATCTCATTTCCTCTTTGGAAACTTCTTATTAGTTTTGATTATGTATGTCCAAATTCTTAATAGTTGGTATTGGTATGTTTGCTAAGATCAAAAGATGGGAAGTTACCGTGTAGTATACGTGTAAGTTATAGTTTTTTTTTGTAACGTGCGTGTAAGTTATAGTTTTTTTTGGTAACGTGCGCGTACGTTAGAGTAATTTTTAGCAACGTGCGTGTACGTTATATTTTTTTTTGGTAACGTGCGTGTACGTTATAGTTTTTTTTTTGGTAACATGCGCGTACATTATTTTTTTTTATTGGTAACGTGGGTGTACGTTATATTTTTGTTTTTTTTGGTAACGTGCGCATACGTTGTAGTTTTTTTTGGTAACGTGTGCGTACATTACATTTTTTTTTTTGTTAACGTGCGCGTACGTTATAGTTTTTTTTGGTAACGTGCATATACGTTATATTTTTTTTTTGGTAACTTGCACGTACGTTATATTTTTTTTTGGTAACGTGCACGTACGTTATATTTTTTTTTTTGGTAACGTGCGTATACGTTATATTTTTTTTTTTGGTAACGTGCACGTACATTATATATATATTTTTTTTGGTAAAGTGCTTTTTTTTTTTCGTAACATGCGCTTACATTATTATTTTTTTTTGGTAACATGCGTGTTCGTTATATTTTTTTTTTTTTGGTTACGTGCGTATACGTTATAGTTTTTTTTGGTAATATGCGCGTACATTATATTTTTTTTTTGGTCACGTGCGCGTACGTTATAGTTTTTTTTGGTAACGTGCGTTTACGTTATATTTTTTTTTTTAGTAACGTGCACGTACGTTATAGTTTTTTTTTTTTTTAACGTGTGTGTACGTTATAGTTCAAATTTGAAAAAAAAAAAGAAAAAAAAAAGAACCTGTTGGAACCTGTGACAGGGTAGGTTCCAGGTTCTCGGTACCCGAGGATAGGTTCCAGGTTCCTCATTTTGAGGAACATATACCCGAGGGTAGGTTCCAGGTTCCAGACGGAACCGAACCGGAACCTGGAACCGCTCACCCCTACTCGCACACACACACACACACACTCTCTCTCTCTCTCTCTTTGGGCAATCATTAGATTCCCTCTCCAAAGGCCAATGCATGTTTGGCCCCCTTGCCACTTGGCAAGGCCCATGAAATGGGCTTGGGCTTTGGGCTTTGGGCTTTGGGCTTTTGGGCTTTTGGGAGAAGTGGGCCGGTCACTCCTCCCCCCTCTTGGTCGATGGCAGCCCTCTTGTGGGCCTTAATGGGCCGGCCAACTTGGCTCCTTAAGGTCCACTCTTGGGCCTAAGGCCCAACCAAATTCTCTTCCTTTTTTTTTTTTATCTTTCTTTTTAGGGACTTAATTACTAAATTCCACATAACTCAAATCCTATAATATTTTATCTATGGAATTAGTCTATAAAATGCATGGCCAAGCATAGACTATTCTCATTAATTTACCCTATAATCCAAATTTCAAAGTAAATTAAGAACACAAGCACAAAACACATAGCCTTAAGAGAAAACTAAAGGTTAAAGCATAACCCATAGGTAAATTCATTACCTATTTAAGAGCTTTAAGACACCTTAGGGCTTGCCCCTAATTTCTGGGATGCCACAAATCTGCCCTCCTTAGAGAATTTCGTGCTCGAAATTAAACGTTACCCACGTCCTCAAATACGGAGGGGTACTTTTCCTTCATCTGGTCTTCACCAAGGGAATCTTCTTAGTCCTGAGAACTTGTTCCTTTCGATCCAGTATTTGCACAGGCTCCTCGATGTACCTTGCTTTCTCATCCACTTTGATGGCTTCATGATCGAGTATGTGACCGGGATCTGGCTGATACTTTCTTAGCATGGACACATGAAACACATCATGCAAATTTCCCAAATTAGGAGGTAGTGCCAAACGATAAGCCGCATCTCCTATTTTCTCAAGTATCTCAAAAGGTCTACCGAATCTGGGACTCAACTTTCCTTTCATTCCAAAATGAGATACTCCTTTTAACGGAGATACCTTAAGAAATACATGATCCCCTATTCTAAATTCCAAGGACCTCCTACGCCTGTCGGCATAGCCCTTTTGTCTACTCTGGGCTGTCTTAAGTCTTTTCCTAATAATCTCAATAGCTTCAGTGGTATCTTGTATCAATTCAAGTCCTGTCAACCTTCTTTCACCTACCTCGTCCCAACAGATAGGGGTTCTGCATCTCCTGCCATATAATGCTTCATATGGGGCCATGCCTATACTTTTCTGAAAACTGTTGTTATAGGCAAATTCTACCAAATGCAGGTTCTCATCCCATTTACCTCTAAAGTCGATGATACAGGCTCTCAGCATATCCTCTAGAGTTTGTATCACTCTTTCTGTTTGTCCATCTGTTTGAGGGTGATATGCGGTACTGACTTGAAGTTTTGTCCCTAAAGCATTTAGCAGACTTCGCCAAAAATTCGAAGTAAATCTATAGTCTCGATCCGAGGTGATAGTTATAGGTATACCATGCAATCGTATTACCTGACTTACATAGATCTCAGCAAGTCTATTTTTTGAATAGTTGATACGGACTGCTAAGAAATGGGCAGACTTAGTTAAACGGTCCACCACTACCCAAATTGAATCGTGGCCACTTTATGTCCTTGGCAGTCCTTGCACAAAGTCCATCGTCACATGCTCCCACTTCCACTCTGGTATGTCTAGCGGTCTTAAAAGTCCTGCCGGTTTACGATGTTCCGCCTTTACTTGTTGGCACGTTAAACATTGAGAAACATAGTGAGCCATATCCATTTTCATACCATTCCACCAAAATTGTTGACACAAATTTCTGTACATTTCCGTACTACCTGGATGGATACTATACCTGCTCTTATGTGCCTCCGACAAAATCACATTCTTTACTTCCTTGTTGTCGGGTACACAAAGTCGTCCTTGGCATCTTATCGCCCCATCTTCGGAAATTTTAAATTCTGGTCTCTTTCCTAAGGACATTGCCTCCTTCACTTTCATAATCTTCGGATCAGATCTTTGCAGAGTCTTGATTCTCTGGATGATTTCCGGTTCGACACTTAGGGCTTTAAGCATACCAGTAAGTCTGCTACGGACTTCAATAAACTCCATTCTGCTATTCTTAAACTAGCTATCTCCATGGTCCGTATAAATTCCAAACTTGTTCCAATGCCTCCATATCTTCAAGGCGAACACTATAGCTGCTAATTCTAGATCATGCGTGGGGTAGTTTAGTTCATGGGGTTTCAGTTGTCTAAATGGATAGGCTATGACCTTGCCATGTTGCATCAAAACACATCCCAATCCTTTGTTACATGATTACAACTATGCCTAAAAAGTTAACAAGAAGAGTGTTCACTGGTAGCTAATATTGAAAGAGAAGAAGCCGTTCCTTCGCTGCTTGCTTTGCGCGCTAAGAGCTTTCTTTCCTTGCCAAAGTGAGGAGCGGAAGGATGGAATAGAAAGAGAGAAGGACATTGTTCAGAGTGAAACTGAACCAAACGCCCTCTCTCTGTAGGAATCGCTATCTATGCCACAAGGCTAATCTGCGTCAAGCTGGATCTCCTAGTTCGGGTATGAATTCATTCTCATTCGAGAAGTCCCTCTTAGGTATAGAAAAGATATAGTACCAAAAAGCTAGGGGACTACCTATGAGTATACCTAATTCCTTCTGTGAAAAGCGAAAAAGTTTTGTCTGGGTTCAATTGAGAATTGCCCTAAGATTGATGGTTTGACCTCGAAGAACTTTCGCAAGTTGAAAGAAAGTGACATCTTTGTGGGTTCGGCCCTAAGGTGTGGATCATCGGGTTTTTTCTAGACTAGACCTTCGGGATTTTTTTTAGGATTCATACATGCATTGATCCAGTCGGAGAACCTGCTCCAGAGCGACTACTCCGCCTAGCGTATCCTCCTGCCCGCCCCGGGTTCTCTCTGCTCGGTTCCACAATCAATCCCAGATCCATCCATTTGAGGGAGGTCCAATTCCGCGCTCTTCTAATTGCTTAGAAGGGTTCACAAACTCCTTTACATCTAGGGCTCATCGAAGCCCTATAAGTTCTGTAAATTTAGGAACAGGGCTATCAAATGGTCGACTGCGAAACCGGTTAAAAAATAGTATACTTGAACGATGCCCTCTATCGGCGATCGTTCGACGGACTACTTTTGCGATGTCTGTCACATGAAGAAGCTCAGCAAGCCTTGCAAGAAGTACACGCTTTACTAATAAATAGGGGCATAGTATTAGTGGTTTGCTGGGTTGGTTTTGCTCTCTACCTTCTCACGGGGGGATGGAAAGAAGAGAGGTCAACTGGAGTGGAAGCCAAACGAGGGGGCCGAGAATCTGTGATCGATCCGAAGAACCACTGCCAGATACGATTCTGCTCCCCCTTCGTACTACCAAAAAATGAGATTCTTGCCTTCTTTCGGCTTAAGAAGGCTGCGGTGAGAATGAGGATCACTTCGGAACTCTAGGAGAATGGGCGTTTTAGGGCGGGATCTAAAAGCTCTCCAACGTGTTGCGGAGCTTTCGGACGTGAGACGAGAGGGTCTTTTGGCTTCCTCAGGGCCGTATGAAGCTTAGCTTGCTTTAACAGCCACGTGATGATTCAAGTTCGGGGTAGGCGTAGGAGCTGGGCGAAGCGGTAGCGAAGCTCAGGTGGTGATGCAAGTGCGCGGTGAGCGTAGTAGCCCCCTCGGGCATGCTCCTTGTACAACCAAGCAAAGAGCTAGTGAGGGCCGGAATGGAATATCGTATGTAGTGTAGAATCGGATCTGAAGCTCTTTACTAGGATTGGAACAAGCGAGGAACGAGTGACCACAAGCTCCGCTTAAGCGCTCGACATGCAGTTAGCTCAAAACATGTTCATCATGTGGCCGAGCGAAGCGCACCTGTGTGAAGCAGCCTAGCATCACTTTAGATAGGAGCAGAATGGATGACTTACAACTGAAAGTAAGTTCTCCGGATCGATATATCGTACGACGTAATGGAGATCTTGGTCTAGATCCGGTGGTTCGCAGAATTCGGGACCTAAGGATGTTCGGTCCGTCACATGAACGGGAGCGGACGATTCCCTCGTCTCTCCCTTTTCGGGGAATGGCTGCAATCATAACCAAGTGATTGAATGAGTGGGGGTCTCCGAAAGCACATGCAGGATAAGCAGGTGTTTCAGGAGACGGTCTAAAAAAGTATCCGGTCCTGAAATAAAAGAGAACTCTCAACAAGCTGGAACTAATCAAGATCAATAAATAGGAAGAGGAGTTAGCTAGGAATAGGAATCCCCTCCAAGATGCCCGGTAAACTCGGGCTCGGGCGGCCTTTGCCTTCATTTCTTGAAGAGCACGAGGTCACCTCTTCATCAATAAGAGAAAGGAAGGCAAGAAAAAGGAAATTCCCCCCAAGAAAAAAGAAATAGCGGTAAGTGATGAGGGGGCGGCTTTTTAGTGGTAGTAATTGCGAACTCATTCCCTTTTTGGAGGATTCGTTCCCGGTTCCTGCGGCTGAGAAGCCTCAAGCTCCGCCCCCCTTACTCAACCTCTATAAAAGAAGCCAAGCCCGTTCCCCTTTTCATAATAAGTTGGTAAGCTCCAGAACCGGCGGAATTACCCAATCCTATCTTTCCTTGAAGTAAGTCCGGAGCGGGAACAACTTCTACAGCAAATGTTGACTAAACCCGATTACTTGGCAGGGGGGGGGTTCGTCTCATTTTCCGTAAAGCCAGTCATCATACTATTCCACTTTAGCTAAGCTAATGATGAAAGAGGATCTTGATTTGTCTGCAGATGATGATGATGTCCACTCCTGGCTCGATGCGCTTAACGAAAGGGAACTCTCTAGATGTTGAATGAAATTCCTTCGTAATTAAGCAGCATCCTTTAAGTGAGTAGGGGTGCGCCGGACCGCCGACGAATAATAGGTACCCCCACCCCAGGCAGAGTTAGTGAGCCGTGTAATAGGCGACCATTTCGCGCGGTTCGGGGGGCACTTGAGTTGAGTCAGCCGCCGGCGCCCGACTGCGTCTTGACCCCTATCAATTTTTGGGCCGGGGCACAAGGGTCCTCGTACTATCCAGGTAAACACTGCAATGAGTAGAAATCTCACTCACCAGCCTAAACGACGAGCAAACACTCAAACGTGAGAGCAAGCAACCACCCGACGAATGGACTAGCTCCAAGGAGGGAGGAGAGAGGAAGGCAAGAACTGTGCTTTCAGAGAAGTTGCAGTCTTAATCTTATCTGAACTGCAAGAATAACTGACTAAGGCATGCCATAAGGGGTCATTCTCCAAACGGAACGGGGCCAAGCCTTTAGTTTGTATAAGTAGGTTCGCGGACAGATCGACCATAGGAGTACCCCAGGATAGAAACCAGGGCATATGATGATGCCGCCCCTTTTTATTTCGTGGAAGCCCCCGGCATAGGAAAGGGTTGTAGGTGATGGTGCGTTCTGCTTCTTATCAAGCTGAAATCGTTTCTATTGGGTCGTGCATTGCCGCTGATGAATAGAGGCAGGCCGCTTGAACTGAATGGGACCTATTCTCCACATAGGCAGCAAGGCTGAATAGCAAAAGGGCCGAGCTGACGGATGAAAGCCTTTTTCTTTTTCTAAAGGCTAAAAAAAAGGCTCTCATGTTTTTTCTAACATGGCTGGCTACATATAAGTATAGCCAAATCAAGATGAGATGTGGCACCCCCGACACCCGGTAGGGTCGCCACAGAAATGAAACCGCAAGCGAAAGAAACCAAAACCAAAACAAATTATACCACGATAAAAGAAAGCTTCAAGCCAACGCTTAGGCGTAAATTTTTTTTTTTTTCTTTTCTTTTCCTTTTAAAAAGGTTTTAAGGATTTTGCGCAGCTCAGCGGAAATTAAGAGGCAGTTCTCACCAACACTTCGCTTCCCTCACGCCAACACAATACACACCGACTATCTTTGATTTAATGAAAGCACGAGGCCGAACCACTTTTATTTACACTTATAATTACGAAGGGCTACACAGGTCGGTACAAAAAGGATAGGCCAAGACTCATATATGCTCGGCCTTCACTCCTCAAAAGAGACACACGACCCTAAGAGTGCGACGTGTAACGATCTCCCTTCGATTTACTAGTGGCGGCCATCCAAAAAGTTGCTAACCCCCACTCCACGTGTGCAGGTCGTCACACCCAACCCGGTGCGTCGGGCGGTGGAGGTGGCAGCATCCCCATCATCACACCGTTGCGGCGGATGTGGACAGAGATGTACTCCTGGATGACTGGGCCTCCAGATAAGCCCACGTCATACGATGTGATCGCGCGAACACGCAAAAAGGTTAGTCCCGGCAGGGTGGGACAGTCGATCTCGGTCACTTCGACCTCCACATCAGATGGTAGGCCGTAGAACACTCCCCGTGAAACAACAGGGAGAGGCATCGCACTAATCTGAAATGTTAGGTCCCCGAAGGGGTGAGTACAACCACTCAACAAGAAAAGGAATCCAAACACCAATCGATGCATTTAAACAATCACAATATACATGCCACATATGCAATCCAATATACTTACCTCAAAGCCAGGCACATGCCAACATACATCATCATATCATATAATTCATACATATCATCGTATTTTCATGTCATATCATGTATACACATGTCATCACCATATCATATCATGTATATGCATCATCACTATGTCATATCATGTATGCACATGTCATCACCATGTCATATCATGTATACACATGTCATCACCATGTCATATCATGTATACACATGTCATTACCATGTCATATCATGTATATACATCATCACTATATAATTTCATACATGCATGTCATTATCATATTATCATGCCACACATGCATGTCATCATCATGCCACATCATGCCACATCATGCCACATCATGCCACATCATGCATGTCAATTTCCACTTTGAAAATCCCAATTGATCATCACATTTTCCTTCCTCGGGATCATCCATCCCATATTATACGCTCGCACCCTCACTTGGGTCTCACGAGAAAAACCTTCCGGAATTATGCCAATCATGGCCACCGAACATCCGGCAACCCCAACGCTCCAGGCATCTCGCATTCCAACTGGCATCACGAGGTATCCCCTCGGGCAAAGACCTCCGAGGCTTCCGGCACCCATCTCATTCCAGGTATCCTGACACTCCCAGGGTATCCGGCCATGTATCTCTCTATACATTCCGGCCAACGCTTCCCCCCTCCAACCATTACCATGGATCACATTGCCAATTACTTTTCAATTTATCATGTATATGATGTCATGACAAAACAGGATTACCTTAGTACTTGTGCATGCATAAATTAAGCATCTACACATACATGCAATAGGTGCAATTGCTAATATAGATTAAATCCTTGTGGGATTTTTACTTACCACATGCATTTTAAATTATACAAAAATCCAATTTATTCCAAATTGAAATTAATTAAATAATCACATAAATCCTAAAATCATGAAATTAAGGCATATAATATCCAAATATAATAAAATGGAAAAATATGCAGAAAACACATGGCAAAACAATTTCCACATAGTAAACCACTTTTCCACCACTTCAATGCACGTTTTCGGATAAGGGCAGAACGTACAATTTTCTTCTTAAGTCGATTAAAATACTCATATGACCTCAGAAAATTATAAAATTTTACCAGGATGTAGTTAAGACATTAAACTATACTTTTCATGAAGGAAACTAAGTCAAATTCGTTTTAGATAATTTTCTGCAGACTCACGAAGCTCCTGGTTAAGTCACCGAAATACACAGAACACTATGTCCGAAATATGCAGGTTTGACCTACTTACATTTCTTCGTTTTCTCTGATTTTTTGATATGTTATACTCCTAAGGATACTCTACAACTTTCGTGAAGAGACTTAAGCCAAACTACCAAAGGAAGACCTTCAAATGATCCCACAAAGTTTCTGGTAACCCACATCGCGACTCCAGTTTCATCGTCTTCAAGGTCAGGTTAGTTACCTATCCTAAACTTGTTATTTTTGCTTCAAATTTGAGTATGTTCATCCTTAAGATGTGATCTACAAGTTTCATGAAGAAGTCGAAGAGAGATTCTTAGTAAAAACCAACATGCAAACCACGAACTCACCTCAAGGTCAGAAAAATAGTTCCAGATCTGGGGTCTCCGAAATATGAGGTTTAGACCCCTCAAATCTCCATCAGTTTTCACGAAATTTCAGTATGTTATAGTTCAAGATGTTAGCTACAACTTTCATGAAGAGATCCAAGCCAAAATCGAACTCCAAACACACATGCAAGCCCTCACAAGTTTCTGACTTCACTGGATCATGCGAAAACAGCATGCATTCTCAACATCCAAGCATTCTCACTCTATTTTCGTAGCTTTAAACTAACAAAATCCAACATGCAAACACACAAGCAAGGAAAGGAGATGGATCCTAACTTGCCTCTAGCCAAGAAAACACACGGGAACGGCGGCGGACGGCGGCGGCGTGCGGCGGTTCCCTTCTCCCTCTCCTCTCGCACGACACCCTCCTTCCTCCTTCTCCTTTCTCTCTTCCTCTCTTTCTCTCTTTCTCTCCCTCTCTTTCCTTTCTCTCGCACGGCACTCTCTCTCTCCTCCTCTCCCTTTCTTTCCTCTTTTCTTCTTCTCCCATAATCATCACAAGAAAGACCCTAAGCATGTATGCCAAGTGGCATACACACTAGGACACTTGGGGAGAGGCATGCAAACCCTCCCCCTCCTTCCTTCGCACGGCACCACACAAGGCCCATTGGGCCTCATGGGCTTGGCCCACACGGCCCACCCTTAGGCCCTCCAACCATGGGCCTAAGTCCATGCTATTGGGCCTAAGGCCCAATCCACTCCCTTTTCTTTATTAATTAAAACAAACAATTAATTTCACCTAATTAAATTCTATAATATTAAATCTATAACAAACAATCCATAACAAGCATGGCAACATAAAACCTTATCTTTAATAATTATCTTATAGCTCAATTTAAATTAAAAACAAACAAAGCACAAGGCACAATGCCTTAAGAGAGAACAAAAATTAAAACACAACCAAATAGGTAAATTCATTACCTATTTAAAAGCTCTAGGGCACCTTAGGACATGCCCTTAAATTCTAGGATGCCACATGAGATGGGGCGGACAGTCAGAGGCCGCAGCGGGACTACCATCGGAAAGCCCGCCCCCGATAGCTAACATAGAAAGAGATTCCCGGATAGCAGTAGTCTCTATGTGAATCTCTTCCCGACCGGGCTAGGCCGAATCGGGCCACCACTTGGGATGGGAATGGCTCAGCCCACATGCATCATTTGATGAAAGCACTCCAGTCCAGTCGCCTCCTCGAAGTGGCTTGTCAACCACGCTTTCCCTCCCTCAAAAGAATGCTCCTCACCAAATGCCCTTCCTTGGGTTGGGGCAAGACAGCAATGAGTAGTTCGCTTCAGGACTCCACCCCCTCGCGAGCAGGATGCCGGCCGAGATAGAGCTGGGAGCCAACCTATACTTTCCTGGGGCTTGCCTTGCCCCAACATCGAAATAAAAGGCGGGCGCCGAAAAGGAAGCAGCCCAGCCTCTTCAAGAAAGCTTTGCTTGGTAGGCGCTGCCTACTCACTCGGACAATGCCCTGAACACGAAAGTGTGCAGTTCCGCCCCCTTCTACCATGCTGAGTCACAGGCAGCGCCTCGGAAAGCACGGACGAGCCACATGCAGGGAAACTTGCACGTGTGGTTCTGGCCGGAGACCCCGGTATACTGTACTAATATGTGTAGGTCCCCGTAATTCGAGTGAGATTGTCATGGCGCAAAAGCAGATATGGTCCGGTATTCCCTTGTTTCCTGTATTGGTTATGTTCTTCATTTCTCGTCTAGCAGAAACTAATCGAGCTCCGTTTGATCTCCCAGAAGCGGAAGCTGAATCAGTTGCAGGCTATAATGTAGAATATGCGCGGGATGCGATCCTTAATAGTCCACTGTTGGCGGAAGCCAATGTCCCGGGGTCCCGGGGACTCATTCTGACTGAAACAAGGGGTGGGTCTTTACCAACAAAAAACTATTCGATTTTAGCGAAGCCAAAAAACGTGAGCGCCTAGCGTGAGCCTTATTGAAAAGGCCCCTGACTATAGATAGGGCGTTAGCGCTTTACTAATAGAATAGTTAGGCCTTTTCTTGCCTGTTTAGTAAAGTCACGCTTTTCATTTTGATAGGAGTAGGTGCTTTTTCTTTTTTGGGCAGGGCACTCTTCATTCTTCATTCGAAACTAATGAATGTCGGGTCGGGGCTTTCTGCCCTGTTATCAAAAAAGGAGTTGGGTAAAGCAACCTCCCTCCTTGGACGAGCACGGGGCTTAGTCAAGTAGAACCGGGTTGCGTTGCTTGATGCTCCGATCGAAAACAAATCAGTGGGGCCATGCCGGTACGACTGAATATGCGTTAGAAAGGTCAATCCCTGCCCTACGACACCAAAAAAAACCGGGCCGAACTTCTAACAGCCCGCCCGCTTCCATAGAACAATATCGTGGCAACGTAGACCTAAGTGGTCATATTGGATCCTTGGGAACCATCACAAGTATGGCTGGCCTATATTTGAACGAGAATGCCGTGTCGTCCAGCGGAGCCTAGAAGAAGGTGACTCGGAGCCTAGAAGAAGGTGACTCGCGCAGACAGCTGACTCCTTTTCAATAGAAAGGAATAGCCAAACCAACCCAGCTGGCTGGTCAATCTCAGAGATCTTATCGGCCGGCAAACCGGAGACGGACGACCACGGTCCCGTCCTTACCAGCACCGGAGGTGTACTAATCAATGAAGCCCCTAAACCTACTTTCGTTTCTGACAAAATCAACCAAGCCTAACCGGTCACGACATCTTGTTGATATTGATTGAGTTTGAGGGACTTTCGCTGACTGAATCCATCCATAAACCTAGACCCCGGTAACCTTCGTAACCAAAGCGTCACGACAACATCCAAAGGTGACCTTTGGATTCTTAAGTAGGGGGGCAAGGAGGAGCACGTAGGAATGCCGACCACTCCATAAGCCACTAGTGGCTGAGAGAAAGCGAGCAGCACCTTGTATAGGTTGGGCGGAGCTTGAAGAAGCGAGCCCCTTTCAGAGAAAGCCATTGCGCGCTAGCCTAGCTAGCTAACTTCAGCTGGCTGTTATCTTAGTTGTAGCGCGCCTTCCCTCCTTCTCTCACTTCGGAAAGATTTAGCAGTATTTTTCTTATGATGACCTGGTCGAGAGAGTACGATACATCGGTGTAAAAGATGGAGTGGGAGATGTGCAGAGGAAAGATCCGTTTCCGTCTTGAGGGAGAAGATATGAAATAGCTTGAGGCCTCCTGCTAGAGATTTCTTGTAAAACTCTAGCCAACCTTCCTGCTATAGATGGATAGACTCAAGCTGTAGCCCCGCACGTCTCTACGGCTTCGAAGCTTATTTAGACAAAACCTGGGGTAGATGAAGAGGCTTTCAAACAAAATTATCGATTACCTCAAGGAAGTTGGACTGCTATATAAATAGCATAAGGACCCCCTCGATTGAGGTCTGTGGTAGGTGCCTAAGACCTTCCCGGATCCGGTCTCTAGGTGTGATGTAGATTAGGTCCCAGCGCTAGTAGGTGAATGCTCCTTCTGTTCGAGGAAGATAGAAGGATGATGCTCTAGTACGATGGAAAGGGAAAGAAAGAAAGCTTTCGAAAGGGCTGATACCAAGAACTTCTAAATAAGTTCCAAGAAATACAAGGCTCACTGGCCCGAGCAATGCCAATGATTTTTTTTTGAGCTTTTACTCTTTTATAGGGCAGGGGCGGGTTAAAAGACGGGAGACTCTAATGATTGATATCATTTTTTAGATCTGGCAAATCATTCCCAACGAGGACTTCCTTTCTGCGGAATCGAATGAAGGATGGAATGGATGCTGGAATGAATGAAGCCTACCCAGGTAGGGTAGCGCAGCCTCTTTTCCAGCGCTGTTAAGAAAGGAGTACAAGGAGCTGTAGAAAGGGTACAGGGAAGCCTCGGGCGGTGTGGTATTCCGATTCGATGAATTTCTTCGATGTCTATCGGAGCGAAGACAGGCAGCCTCTGGGTTCGGTTCCTTCATAAAGGAAGAGGGGGCTCCCTATAAAGAAAGGGCAGGCGTGCTATAAGCTTACCTTGCCCCGAGAGAGACCATAGGACAGAGTAGAACCGGCGATGCAGCTCCGGACCCGGGCGGGGTAGGTAAGTTGTCTGGGCTAACCCGTTCACTGAGCTCTTAGCTTTCTCCTAATGGTTCGCTGGGTTATGTGTGCTGCCTATACTCTTGGGTGGAAGAAAGAGCCCGGGAATCAGCCCCTACTTTCCAAACCTTTCATTCATTACAGTAATGTGATAGGGGTGATGAATGGAGCTCCCAGACAGCGAGCAAAGAGCAGAGTGACAATGCAAGGAGGCTCGTATGAGTTAAGCTTCTTCCTTTCTAAGGCAGTAAGTGAAGGAAGCAAGAGCTGCGGAAGAAGATCAATGCGAGGTAGAGCGCAGAGGAAAGAAAACTAGACAGAAAAAAGGACGGACACGAGTTGTCCCTATGAGGCTGATCGTCTCTCCATTGCGGGACGTCTTGGCCAAAGCTACACCTCTTAGCTCACCTAAGGGTGAAAGAAGATTGTCGGCAGAGATGTATGCGCGTGTTGTTTAGATGTGTCTACCTTCTTCACCTCCGTGAATTCAATATCTGTCTCGCCCTTATTTTCTTTTTCTTGCTTGCTTTTCCGACAAGATAGCAGATCTCAGAAGGGAAAAAGATTCAAGACAGAAGCATTACCCGCAGGGGATGATTCATAAAGAGAGGTGAGAGTTTAGCCTCTTGATTTAGGAGTTCATACGAGAGTGCTATCAGACTTCCAGAAAGTCGTTTTGCCAGTAAGAAAGAGAAATGTCGGAGAATCGAGAAAAGTCTGGTTGAAGGAATAAGGTAGGAAAGACAGAAAGAAAGCAAGTGAAGCGCATGATTCGGAATCAAGTTCATATGGATTGAGAGTTTCAGTCAAGGAAGGAGTCAGAGTCAGCTTTGGCCTTCGCCTTTTGTCAATGGCTGGATTCTATCCCTCGAGATAGCACTACTTTAAATGATCGGACAGAAGAAATCAGTAAGCAATGGAGTAAGCTTGGTTTTGGCATAAAGCTTGTGTATCGAAGTCAAAGTCAAGGTTCAAGTTGAGTTCATTGATCACAGGGAATGAAAGAAATCAGTAGTTCAGTTATAGGCTTCAAGCAAGGTTCGTCATTCTTTCTCACTATCATTTAGAAAGAATCAATCTCTTTGTACCGCCGTCCAGCATCAAGAGAATCTAATAACAGGCTTGCTCGTGGTAAAGGGGCGTTATCGGCTTGGTCTTCTTTCAAGGTGGAAAGGATAAAATGAAGCTTGACTCAGGTAGGGGACATGCTTAATGCTTAGCCTAAATTTCTGAGCTAAAGAGGTCAGCAGAGACTTAAACGTAGAATCGGGCTTGAACACAGGAATTGTCATCGAGTGCTACTCTATACCCGATTATGGAGAACCCCGGAATTCACATCTGCGACTACACTAACTAAGACACATATAACCCGTTCCCTCATAAGCAAGTTTCTCGAGCCAGTCTTTTCGGGGGGAAAAGGATGGAGTTTCCCAGCCTAACTAAGGACGGGTGCCTTCCGCTTCAAGTTGAATCTAGAGGAAGGCCAGTTAAGCCACACTGCAAGAGTTCATTCATCTCTTGGCTTTCAAACACGCATCCAAGCAATTGGTAATGCTATTTGGGGACTCGATTCTATTCCTATTATATGCGAAATGTTCTTTAAGCATAAACATTGTACCATTAAGTGAACTTACTGGAGAGAAAAAGTACGCAAAGAGGAGAAGGAAGTAGGAATTAGAATAGGAAGAACTTCCCTTATGCCATACTAGCTTGACCGAAATGGAAAGGAGTACTTAAGAAAGGGATCGACTTCAGTACTATGCAACCATCTTATTGATAGAGAAAGGTAGGCCTACGAGTAAAGGAAGAAGGTAAGGAAGAGAGAACGAATAGACTAAATGAGTTATAAAAGTCTTCCCCTTCACCTTTCTGCCATAGAGGTGTCAGGTTTTCAGCATATGGCTATCCGGGAGGTTCAATCAATAGCCTATCTAATCTCAGTCAGGGCTTTTCATGTTCCCAATCCCTCTCTTCCAATAGAAGGAATCTATCTAATCTCAGTCAGGGCTGTTCCAAATTGCACACCTTGCTTGGTTTTCTTGCTTGTAAGCGCCTAATGCCTTTCAAGGCAGCCCACACTTCTTGTTTTTTCTCTTCTCGGCCTAAGGAAAAATTGACAACAATCTTAGGGTGCTAGCTTCACTAAGATTGTTGTCAATTTTCCGAACAACAAGCGGGCGAAAGATTAGGCCCTTCTTCACGGCTTGAGCTGGATTCCATTGGGGATAGCGCCCAGCGCCAAATGTTTTCTGGAAAAGAAATGGAATCTTCGTGTTTCCGGGCAGAGGTCCTCATATCCTACCGACTCCCTTTCCATGTGCAAGGATCCAGAAGAATGTCTTAGCTCGGCTGTTGCCTGTCCGGATTGCGTTCTAGTTTACTTCATGACTCTCCCTTCCCTTCTTTGAAAGCAACTGAAGCCCCACGCCGTGAAGGGGAGAACCCCGCAGCTGGGGTATGTATCTTCAAGACCTATGGTCCAATAACCTGTATCGAATTCTTTCGATTCGACAGAATTGGACAGATGTGTGGGGATGTTTTACTCTGAAGCTGTCTTCCGATGATGATTGGAACTTCCAGATGTCATCTTTCATCTTTGCCTTGTTTTCTTTTCCTCCCATGCATTGGTTCTCAGAGTCTTATTTTAGCGGGCTTTCTCAATGGATTGAGTGAGTCCATATGTCGATCCCCTTTCCGGGAATAAGTGAAGTTTGAAATTCTGCCCCTCGTTGTTCCAACCACTATAGCCTTCTTCTTGCAATATCAGTCTGGAGCCTCCGCAGTCTTTTTTCACGTATGGCGCATGGCCCATAGGGAGGCGCTAAACTCCCGCTTAGCTCTCAACATCTGACTGACCATACAGAAAGAGCTATAGCTAATGTTGTTCACAGATTGCGGACGCTACCTCACAACTTATTGTAGCTACCGCTCCGTGGGCTCTTTGTTTAAGCGCCATACCGCTCGAAAACGCAAGGAAAAGCTCCTCATGGGTCAACCAACCGGCGGGTATGATCAATTGGTGAAGCCCCGCGTACAAGATCTACCGGCAGGGCGTGAACCTCGTCTTTCAGACGTCTTCGGCAACTTCATGCTCAAACTCAAACCTACCGCTACCGGTCGGCCCCCCAAGTCGGGTCCTCCCAATCAGCGAAGTCCGGGAACTATCTCATTGAAAAAGCTAAAACATCACAGGCGATCGGGCCTACCCCTACCTTTGAATCTGCTAGAGAACAGAACCTACCACCTCTAAACCTACGTTTTCAACACTCAAACCACCTCTAAACATGACGAGCAGCTTACCTAAGCCCACCCATCGCCTTGCAGCAAGCAACCTGGCATCCATTAGATTAGCGGCTGGAACCTTCGAAAAAACATCAGGAACGAGGCATAATAGCCCTTTTGAATCAGCTAAGACGAGGCTTTCTTACTTGTTCACAGCACTACTTAGTAAATAAGCTTCCGAGGCCAGCCATTTCCATGGGGAACTCATGCCACACAAATACCCTGGGAGTCTTTTGTCCTGGCGCTTTTCAAAGGCACCTCTTTACCGGGGGAATGATTGGTCCTTTAAAGTTGCTCAACGCTCACATGCAAGACAACTATTAACTCAAAACCAGAACTCCCTTTTTAGAGATAGGAAGCAAGGATGGGCCCGTCGGATAGAGTGGAACCTGGAGTACACAGTACGACAAGTACGAGGAGAGCACGTAAAGGGACAGGTTAGAGATTGAGAGCTGAAAGCGAGCGGGACGGCTACTTTGAGGAAAGCGGCATAGGTGGCTACGGTTGAGAGTAGTACGTGCTACCTTGCTACCAAAGCCCTTAACAAACCAACCACGGAAGCCCATCCCACGGAGCGGTAGGGGGAGTTTACGAGCCTTTTGAATAAGCTAATAATCGATTCTTTCATCATCCTCAGTATGTTCATTCGTTTGGGGTTACAGATTCCTTCTCGTCTCAGATGCAGAGAATCGTCCGCTGGCGTGATTGTAATTGGTTTTTGATACATATTTGGGTAGATATTGTGGCACCCCCAAAACCCAGTAGGGTCGCCACAGAAACCAACTAAAAGAAACAGAACGAAACCAAAATTTACACCGACGAAAGAAAGATTCAAGCCAACCCTTAGGCGTAAAAATTTTTCTTTTCTTTTCCTTTAAAAGGGCTTTAAGGATTTTGCGCAGCTCATAGCGGAAATTAAGAGGCGAGTCTCACCAACACTTCGCTTCCCTCACGAAAACACAATGCACACCAACTATCTTTGATTAAACGAAAGCACAAGGCCGAACCACTTTTATTTACATATATAATTACGAAGGGCAACACGGGTCGGTACAAAAGGGTAGGCCAAGACTCATCTATGCTCGGCCTTCAACCTCAAAAACAGACACGACCCTCAAAAATGCGACGTGTAACGATCTCCCTTCGGACTACTCGTGGCAGCCATCCAAAAAGTTGCTAACCCCCACTCCACGTGCGCAGGCCGTCACACCCATCTCGGTGCGTCAGGCGGTGGAGGTGGCAGCATCCCCATCATGACACCGTCGCGGCGGATGTGGACGGAGATGTACTCCTGGATGACTGGGCCTCCAGATAGGCCCACGTCATAAGATACGATCGCGCGCACACGTATAAAGGTCAGTCCCGGCAGGGTGGGACAGTCTATCTCGGTCAGCTCGACCTTCACGTCAGATGGAAGGCCGTAAAACACTCCCTGTGTAACGACAAGGAGAGGTATCGTACTAATATGAAATGTTGGTCCCCAAAGGGGTGAGTACAACCACTCAACAAGTAAAGAGATCCAATCAACACTCAATGCATTTAAACAATACAACAGTTCCAATACACATGTCATCCATACATTGTAATGTACTTACCTCGAAGCCATGTACATGCCATCATCCTCATCATCACAATCATAGTATATACATAGCATCAATTACAAATGATCATCATCATACCATAGTACACATACATGTCGTCATCAAGCCATAGTATACATACATGTCATCATCATACCATAGTACACATGCATGTCATCATCATGCCATAGTATACATACATGTCGTCATCATACCATAGTACACATGCATGTCATCATCATGCCATAGTATACATACATGTCATCATCATACCATAGTACACATGCATGTCATCATCATATCGTATCACATATATGCATGATTTAATTTCCACTTTAGTTCTCAATTGATCAACACATCACCCTTTCTCGGGATCATCCATCCCATACTTTACACTCGCACCCTATTCGGGCCTAGCGAAGAACCTCCAGAAATTATGCGAATCATGGCCACCGGGCATCCGGCACCCTCGCATCCCGGGCATCTCGCATCCCAACCGGCATCACAAGGCATCCCCTCGGGCAAAGACCTCCAAGGCTTTCGGCACCCATCTCATTCCGGGCATCCTGATACTCCCAGGGCCATCTGGCCATGTATCTCTATACATCCCGGGCATTAACTTCTTTCCTCAACAATTACCATGGATCACATGATATAATGGTAAGACAAGATCATCTTTATTATACATGTATCATCAAGTAATTTCACATACATGCAATAGATGCATTCCCCATAGCAATTAGGTCCACATGCCACTCAAAACAATGTACTTGCCAATTGCATTTAGAATTTATTTAAATCCTAATTTAATTTTTACCTTGCAATTAATTAATTAATTAATCAATTACTTAATCACAAAATCACAAATTCATGAAATTAAAACACATAATATTGTAATGCCATAAAACAGTAATTTCACCACAGAAAAGCATGGCCAATCAATTTCTACACAATAAACACTATTTCCACAATTTCCATATTGAAATTCGGATAAGGGCAGAACGCACAGTTTTCTAAGTAAATAGATTAAAATACCCATACGACCTCCGAAAATTATGAAAATTCACCAGGTTATAGTTAAGACATTAAAATAGACTTTTCAGGAAGGAACCTAGACCAAAATAATTATAGATAAATTTTTACAGATCCACGAAGCTTCTGATCAAGTTACCGAAACGCACAGAGGACTATGTCCGAAATATGGAGGTTTGACCCACCTAAACTTCTTCGTTTTCTCTGAAATTTGGGTATGTTATACTTATAAGGATCCCCTACAACTTTCATGAAGGTACTTAGGCCAAACAACCAAAGGAAGACCCCAAATGGTTCCACGAAGTCTCGGGTGTCCCACACCGCGACTCCAGTTTCATCGTCTTCAAAATCAGGTTGTTTTCCTAAGCTATACTTGTTCATTTTACTTCAAATTTGAGTATGTTCATACTTAAGATGTGACCTACAGGTTTCATGGAGAAGTCAAAGAGAGATTCTTAGTAAAAACCAACATGCAAACCATAAATCCACCACAAGGTCAGAAAACAACTCCAGATCTAGGGTCTCCGAAACATGAGGCTTTGACCCCTTAAATCTCCATCATGTTTCACGAAATTTAAGTATGTTATATTTCAAGGTGTTAGCTACAACTTCCATGAAGAGATCCAAGCCAAAATCGAATTCCAAGCATACATGCTCACAAGTTTCTGACTTCACTGGTTCATGCGAAAACAGCATGCATTTTCAATAACCAAACACCCTAGCTTCGGTTTTTAGCTTCCACACACCCAAAAGATCAATCATCCATACAAAACACACATGCATGAGTAGGATGGAACCTAAACTTGCCTCAACACAAGAAAGAACGACGACGAACAGCGGCGGTGGACGGCGGTGTGCGGCGGACGGACGGCGACTCTCCCTCTCCCTCTTACGCGAGCCCCTTCCTTCTTCCCTTTCTCTCTTTCTCTCCTTCTCTCTCTCCCTCTCTCCTTCTCTCGCAAGGCAAGCCTCCCCCCCTATCCGGCCACTCTTTCTCTTTTCTCCCCCCAAAGGCAATGATTGTCTTGGAGACTCTAATGCATGGGTGCCAAATGGCCCATGCATTAGGACACTTGGGGAGGGGCATGCATTTGAAACCCTCCCCCTCTCCTCTTCGCACGGCCACAAGGCCCAATGGGCCTTATGGGCTTGGCCCACACGGCCCACTTTAGGCCTTCCATCCATGGGCCTAAAGTCCATGCTATTGGGCCTAAGGCCCAATCCAACTTCCTTTTCTAATTTAAATTAAAATTAACAATTAATTACACCTAATTAAAAAAAACATAACATTAATCTATAACAAACATAACACATAATTTATACTTATTAAATACCTTAGGTTTAAATTAAAAACACACGGCACAAAAAAAAATACAAAGCCTTAAGAAAGAATTAAGGCTAAAACACAAACCAATAGGTAAATTCATTACCTATTTAAAAGCTCTATGGCACCTTAGGACTTGCCCTTAATTATTGGATGCCACAGATATGATAGATAGGAGTTCAGTAGAGAAGTAAGAAGTAGGAAAGCAATCGATCTCTAGTCCCACTCTTTCAACTGCTCCATCAACAGTTATCTACAGCCGTGCCTCGGGAACAGCAAAGAGCAAGACTACGTCCCTTTACAGCGAGATACCTCTAATAGCTCTACCTTCCGCAAAGCAGACTTCCAACAAGACCTTTGCGGATTATCCGGTGTTGTCTCTTTCCTGATATCAACCCGCTCATTGGTACTGAGGCTAGAGTTCTCACCCTTTTCTTTACGGAATGAGGCAAGTAAGGCAATCTCCGTACTGGACTGAGACGATTTACTTATCAAACGAAAGCTAGTCTGGGTGCATTCTTTCGGGATTACTATTGATTCAATTGCGAAAACAGCTCCTTGCAATGGCACTAAGAGAGGCCTGCTAGAGTAGAGCCCTTTTGCAGGCAAGGTAAGCTGATTCAATGCCATCTCTTGCTAACTGTGCATTCTATTCCTCTTTCCCCAAGTTGCTTCTGTCTTCTGATTACCTTTCTGAACCTATTCTTGCTAGACTCGGTATCAAGACTAGTTGCCTTTCAAAAGTATTTTGACATTATCCCATTTCAACATGAAAACAGATAATCAGTCTTGTCTTCCCCATATTGTGATGTCATCTCTACAGATAATCAGTCTCGTCCTCGAAATTAAACGTTACCCACGTCCTCAAACAGGTAAGAGTACTTCTCCTTCATCTGATCTTCACTTTCCCAAGTGGCTTCCTCCATATCGTGATGTCGCCACAATACTTTCACCAAAGGAATCTTCTTATTCCTGAGAATTTGTTCTTTCCAATCCAGTATTTGCACAGGTACTTCGATATATCTCACTTTCTCATCCACTTTGATGGCTTCATGATCGAGTATGTGACTGGGGTCTGGCTGATACTTTCTTAGCATCGACACATGAAACACATCATGCAAATTTCCCAAATTTGGAGGTAGCGCCAATCGATAAGCCGCATCTCCTATTCTCTCAAGTATCTCAAAAGGTCCAACGAATCTAGGACTCAACTTTCCTTTCACTCCAAAATGAGATACTCCTTTTAACGGAGATACCTTAAGAAATACATGATCTCCTATTCCGAATTCCAAGGGTCTCCTACGCTTGTCCGCATAACCCTTTTGTCTACTCTGGGCTGTCTTTAGTCTTTTCTTGATAATCTCAACAGCATCAGTGGTATCTTGTACCAATTCAGGTCCTGTCAATCTCCTTTCACCTACCTCGTCCCAATAGATAGGGGTTCTACACCTCCTCCCATATAATGCTTCATATGGGGCCATGCCTATACTTTTCTGAAAACTATTATTATAGGCAAATTCTACCAAATGCAGGTTCTCATCCCATCTTCCTTTAAAGTCGATGATACAGGCTCTTAGCATATCCTCTAGAGTTTGTATCACTCTTTCTGTTTGTCCATCTGTCTGAGGGTGATAAGCTGTATTGAATTGAAGTTTCGTCCCCAAAGCACTTTGCAGACCTCGCCAAAAATTCGAAGTAAATCTAGAGTCTCTATCCGAGGTGATTGATACAGGTATACCATGCAAATGCACTATCTGACTTACATAGATCTCGGCGAGTCTACTCATTGAATAGTTCATATGGACAGCTAAGAAATGGGCAGACTTAGTTAAACGGTCCACTATTACCCAAATTGAATCGTGACCACTTGATGTTCTTGGCAATCCTTGCACAAAATCCATTGTCACATGCTCCCACTTCCACTCTGGTATGTCTAATGGTCTCAAAAGTCCTGCTGGCTTACGATCTTCTGTTTTTACTTGCTGGCACATTAAACATTGGGAAACATACTTGGCTGTATCCATTTTCATACCATTCCACCAAAACTCTTGACACAAATTTTCTGTACATTTTCGTACTACCTGGATGGATACTATACTTGCTCTTATGTGCCTCTGACAAAATCTCTTTCTTTACTTCTTCGTTTTCGGGCACACAAAGTCGTCCTTGGCATCTTATTGTCCCATCTTCAGAAATTTGAAACTCTGGTCTCTTTCCTAGGGACATCGCTTCCTTCACTTTCAAAATCTCCGGATCAGACTTTTGCAGGGTGTTGATTCTTTGGATAATTTCTGGCTCAATCCTTAAGGCTTTAAGCATACCAATAAGATTATCCACCTTCAACTTAATCTCCGAATCTGCTACAGATTTTAATAAACTCCACTCTGCTATTCTCAAACTGGCCATCTCCATGGCTGACTTACGGCTAAGGGCATCTGCTACCCTATTCGGCTTCCCTGGATGATATCGTATCTCACAATCATAATCCTTTAACAATTCCATCCACCTTCTTTGTCTCATGTTCAACTCTTTTTGTGAGAATAGATATTTCAAGCTCTTATGGTCCGTATAAATTTCAAACTTTTCCCCATATAGGTAATGCCTCCATATCTTCAAGGCAAACACTATAGCTGCCAATTCCAAATCATGTGTGGGGTAGTTTAACTCATGGGGTTTCAGTTGTCTAGATGCATAGGCTATGACCTTACCATGTTGCATCAAAACACATCCCAATCCTTTGTGAGATGCATCACTGTATACTGTAAAACCATCCGGTCCAGAGGGTATGGTTAAAACTGGAGCTGTGGTTAACTTCCTTTTAAGTTCTTGAAAGCTCCTTTCACAATCCCCACTCCATTCATATTTCGCATTCTTCCGAGTTAACTTAGTTAATGGACCTGCCAATTTGGAAAACCCTTCAATAAACCTTCGGTAATAACCGGCCAATCCTAAGAAACTTCGTATCTCGGTGGGTGTGGTCGGTCTCGGCCAATTTATTACCATTTCCACTTTTGCCGGATCCACTGCAATTCCTCCTCCTGACACCACATGTCCTAGAAATGTTATCTGGTCCAACCAAAATTCACACTTGCTGAATTTGGCATATAACCGATGGTTCTTCAAAGTCTGCAAAACTAACCTCAAGTGTTGCTCATGTTCCTTTGGTCCTTTTGAATATACCAAGATATCGTCGATAAAAACAATCACAAATTGATCCAAATAGGACTTAAATACTCTATTCATTAGATCCATGAACGCTGCAGGTGCATTTGTCAATCCAAAAGGCATAACAAGGAACTCGTAGTGTCCATAACGAGTCCTAAAGGCAGTCTTAGGAATGTCTTCCTTCTTAATCTTTAGCTGATGGTATCCTGATCTTAAGTCAATCTTAGAGAAAACCGAACTTCCCTGAAGTTGGTCAAACAGATCATCAATTATAGGCAGAGGATACTTGTTTTTAATAGTAACTTCATTTATGTGGCACCCCCGACACCCGGTAGGGTCGCCACAGAAAATTCAAACAACAAATAACAACGAAGAAAGAAAGATTCAAGCCAACGCTTAGGCGTAAAAAATTTTCTTTTCTTTTCCTTAAAAAAAAGTTTTAAGGATTTTGCGCAGCTCAGCGGAAGTTAAGCGGCAAGTCTCACCAACACTTGCTTCCCTCACGACAACACAATAGACACCAACTATCTTTGATTAAATGAAAGCACGAGGCCGAACCACTTTTATTTACATATGAAATTACGAAGGGCTACACGGGTCGGTACAAAAGGGTAGGCCAAGACCCATCTATGCTCGGCCTTCAACCCCAAAAAGAGACACACGACCCTCAAAATGCGACGTGTAACGATCTCCCTTCGGACTACTCGTGGCGGCCAATCCAAAAAGTTGCTAACCCCCACTCCACGCGCGCAGGCCATCACACCCAACCTGGTGCGTCAGGCGGTGGAGGTGGCAGCATCCCCATCGAAACACCGTCGCGACGAATATGGACGGAGACGTACTCCTGGATGACTGGGCCTCCAGATAAGCCCACGTCATACGATACGATCGTGCGAACACGCAAAAAGGTCAGTCCCGGCAGGGTGGGACAATCTATCTCGGACACCTCGACCTCCACGTCAGATGGTAGGCCATAGAACACTCCCCGTGGAACAACAGGGATAGGCATCGCACTAATCTGAAATGTTGGTCCCCAAAGGGATGAGTACAACCACTCAACAAGTAAGGAGATCCAATCATCACTCAATGCATTAAACAATACATCAGTTCTAATACACATGTCATTCATACATTGTAATGTACTTACCTCGAAGCCATGTACGTGCCATCATACCTCATCATCACAATTATAGTATATATATAGCATCAATCACAAATAATCATCATCATCATACCATATGATCCATACATGTCATCATGTCATCTTAGTACACATACATGTCATCATCATATCATAGTACACATGCATGTCATCATCATACCATAGTACACATGCATGTCATCATCATGCCATCATGTCACTATATCAAAAGTGATTATCATCACATCACATCACATATATGCATGATTTAATTCCCACTTTAGTTCTCAATTCATCAACACATCACCCTTTCTCGGGATCATCCATCCCATACTTTACACTCGCACCCTCATTCGGGTCTCACGAGAAGAACCTCTGGAATTATGCCAATCATGGCCACCAGGCATCCGGCACCCCCAACGCTCCAGGCATCTCGCATCCCAACTAGCATCACCAGGTATCCCCTCGGGCAAAGACCTCCGAGGCTTCCGGCACCCATCTCATTCCAGGCATCCTGACACTCCCAGGGACATCCGGTCATGTATCTCTATACATTTCCGGGCATCCGGCACCCATCTCATCCCGGGCATCCTGACACTTCAGGGCATAATCATCCGCCACGAACAACTTTCCCATTTAACATTGCACATGTTTGCCAATTTAGGTCTCAATATTCCATACTCATGATGCAATGACAAAACAAGCTCACCTTTGTTCTTGCACGTGCATCATCAAACATTTGCATACATAGAGCAATTTTAAACACCCATAGTAATTAAGTTCTTATGGAATTATATGCAACTAAAAACAATGCACTTACCAAATGCATTTAGAAATTATTTAAATTCCAATTTATTCCATTTTACAATTAATTAAATTAATTAATCACATAAATCCAAAATTCATGAAATCAAAGCATATAATAAATTAATGCCATAAAATAGAAATTTCTGCAGAAAAAACACATGGCCAAGCCATTTCTACACGAAAACCAATATTTCCACAATTTCAAGCATAATTTTCGGACAGGGGCAGAATGCACAGTTTTCTTGGTAATTAAATTAAAATACCCAAATGACCTCAGAAAATTATGAAAGTTTACCAGGTTGTAGATAAGACATTAAAATATACTTTTCATGCAGGAACCTAAGCCAAAATCATTATAGATAAATTATTACAGATCCACGAAGCTTCTGGTTAAGTTACCGAAATTCACAGGGCACTATGTCCGAAATATGGGGATTCAACCTACCTACACTTCTTCGTTTTCTCTGAAATTTGGATATGTTATACTCCTAAGGATCCTATACAACTTTCATGAAGAAACTTAGGCCAAATAACCAAAGGAAGACCTCCAAAAGGTACCACGAAGTCTCGGGTGTCACACCTCACGACTCCAGTTTCATCTTCTTCAAAATCAGGTTGGTTTCCTAGCCTAAACTTGTTCATTTTACTTAAACTTTTAGTATGTTCATCCTTAATATGTGATCTACAAGTTTCATGGAGAAGTCAAAGAGAGATTCTTAGTAAAAACCTAACATGCAACCACAAACGCACCTCAAGGTCAGAAAAACAGTTCTAGATCTAGGGTCTCCGAAATATGAAGCTTTGACCCCTTAAATCTCCATCATTTTTCACGCATTTTCAGTATGTTATAGTTCAAGGTGTTAGCTACAACTTTAATGAAGTGATCCAAGCCAAAATCGAACTCGAAGCACACATGCAAGCCCTCACAAGTTTCTGACTTCACTGGATCATGCGAAAACAGCATGCATTTTCAACAACCAAGCATCCTAGCTTCGGTTTTCTAGCTTCCAAGTACCTAAACAAATCAAACATCCACACAAAACACACATGCAAAGAGAGAAGATGGATCCTAACTTGCCTCTAGCCAAGAAAACAACGACGAACGGTGGTGGACGGCGGCGTGCGGCGGTCGGACGGCGGTTCTCCCCCTCCTCTCACGCGAGTGACACGGCCGACGGATAAGCACGTCCAAGAACATCCGTGCTCGGTCGTGTCACGAAGGAGGGCGTAGCCAAGAACGCCCCGATCGACGCCTGCCCCGACCAAGTCCCGTATCAGTCCATGGTCGACCACTGATCGACCCCTGATCAATCCCGGATCGATCTTCTGATCGATCCGCCGATCAGCCAAGATCCGCATCTGATCCGTCCATGCACGATCCGTGCACGACCAGCGAGCAGCCCCTGGTCGATCCGTGTCAAGTCCCCTGCACCAATCCGGAGTTGTTCGCCTGCTCCGCGTCAGACGGCTCTGACACGCTTCTGATGACCCAGATCCGACCCTGCTGCCCTGATCTTGCGTCTGACTCGTGCCTGCACTTTGGTGGATTCCCCATGCACGCAACCAGCGAGTAGCCTGCTAAAATAGCTTGTAATGATGTTACGAATTCAAATACAACCGTTGGATCGGAGGGACGATCCACGGTCGAGATTAGTCACGAACTTGTATAAAAGGGATCCCTCTCCCTCATTTGAGCTCAGCTCATTCAAAGTGAAATATACACGCCCTTGTGCTTCCGACTCTTTGTATTGTGCGTGTGTTGTGAGCGAAAAGGCTTACTTAGGATCACCGATCCTAAGGCCGCACGGTGTTGAATCGACCGAAATTGATCGACCCGTGACAAGTGGTATCAGAGCAATCGTTCCTATCGCGATGGCTGATTCTCAAGCGGATGTTGCAGCCATGTTGGGTGCTGATCATGATGATCGTGGGCGCCCCGCTGTGAAGGCTCCTCGGTCGAGGAAAGGCCGTGCTGCCTCGTGTTCGAGGGAACAATGTGGAGATCTGGAGAATCGGGTGACGATCCTAGAAGGGACCGTCACGGATGTCCAAGCCATTGTGGATGATCTACACCAGACCATCGAGGGAGTGGAAGCTGGTAGGGAGGAGTTCTTGGCCGAAGTGCAGGAACTCCAAGCCGGCATGGGAGAGCTCCGGGTCGAGGTGATGGGTACCCTCATGCACGAGATGCAGCAGCGGAGCGAGACATGGGAGGGCCGCGATGATAGCCATGCGCGCGGAAATGGCCGAGCTGAAAGGCAAGCTCACGGAGCTTGAAGCCGCACGAGTGAACGGGGTGATCACCGTGCAATCCCGTACCGATGCACCCAAGCCGAAAGAGTTCAAGGGCTCTCGGGTGGCAAAGGACGTGGACAACTTCCTGTGGTACATGGAGCGGTATTTCCAGACCATGGGGATGACCGACGACGTGATCCAGGTAAACACCGCAGCCATGTATTTAGCTGATGATGCGTTGTTGTGGTGGCGGCGTCGATCGGATGGTAGGAATGGCGATCCTATCACAACCTGGGCTCGGTTTGTCGAAGAATTTCGACGAACCTACTACCCCGCTTATGCGGAGGAAGAAGCTCGCGGAGAACTCAAACGCCTAGAGCAAAGAGGCGGAGTCCGCGACTACGTGAAGCGATTCTCGGAGCTGTTGCTCCAGATCCCGTCTATGACCGAGACAGAGGCATTCCACCAGTTCATGGGCGGACTCAAACCCTGGGTCAAGCAAGAGCTGAAGCGGTGCAATGCAACGGATCTCTCAACGGCCACTTCAGTGGCCGAGTCCCTTGTGGAGTATCGACCGGCATCCTCGACCAAGCCCGATTTTCGACCTAGAGAAAAGGGTACTGGTGGGGGAGATCGGAATCGATACCAGCGTCCAAATGGAGGACGACCACCTTCAGGTCCTCCGAGGAACCAACCCGAATCCAGCCGTGCTGGAAATTATGGTGGAAACTATCACAAAGCACGCACATACAAGTGCTTCTTTTGTGAAGGTCCCCATATGGCTCGGGATTGCCCGAAAAGAGGGAAGCTAGCGGCCGTGGGCAAGGAGGATAAGCCCCGAGACGAAGTGCGGTTGGGATCATTACGGATTCTTGGATCGATCAAAGCCAAGAAGGCCAAGGGATCCAAAGGTATGATGTTCGTGGATGTGAAGATCGGAGGTACCACGATGAGTGCACTCGTGGATACCGGAGCGTCCGACCTCTTCATATCAAAGGAGGCCGCGAAGAAGCTGAATCTTCCGGTCGAGACAGGTGATGCCGGTTGGCTCAAAACGGTGAATTCCAGAGAAGTCCCAACCAGCGGCATGGCCAAGGGCGTAGAGTTCTGCCTTGGTCCATGGTGTAGCCGAGAAAATATCGAGGTAATCCCCCTAGATGACTATGACTTCATACTCGGTTTGGGGTTCCTTGATCGCATAAATGCGGGCGTCATGCCCTTCGCGGATTGCATCTGCATCTTCGATAAGAGGTGTCAATGCATGATCCCGATCTACTGTGGATCGGGACACGATAGGAAAATGCTATCGGCCATGCAATTGAACAAAGGATTACGGAGGGGAGAGGTGACCTTCTTGGCAGCATTGAAGGAGGAAGGCCCGGAAGAGAAGGAGGTACCGGAAGAGGTGACCCGAGTCCTCGACACCTTCCAAGACGTGATGCCACCCGAGCTGCCAAAGAAGCTCCCTCCTCGGAGAGAAGTCGACCATCGGATCGAGCTCGTTCCCGATGCGCGACCACCGGCCATGGCTCCCTATCGCATGGCCCCGCCCGAGTTGGAGGAACTGAGGAAACAGCTCAAAGAGCTGATCGATGCTGGATATGTTCGGCCATCCAAGGCTCCATTCGGTGCCCCGGTCTTGTTCCAAAAGAAACATGACGGATCTCTCCGCATGTGTATAGACTACCGGGCATTGAACAAGTTGACCGTCAAGAACAAGTATCCGATTCCCTTGATAGCGGACCTGTTCGATCAGCTCGGGGAAGCCCGGTGGTTCTCCAAGTTGGATCTTCGATCGGGATACTATCAAGTGCGGATTGCCGAAGGGGATGAGTCAAAGACCGCGTGCGTGCCCCGCTATGGATCATATGAGTTCCTCGTCATGCCTTTTGGCTTGACCAATGCGCCAGCTACGTTTTGCACCCTCATGAACAAGGTACTGCATCCGTTCCTTGATCGGTTTGTTGTAGTTTATCTTGATGATATCGTCATATATAGCCGAACGCTTGAGGAACACATCGAGCATTTGGGGCGAGTCTTTCGGACCCTTCGGGAGAACGATCTGTATGTAAAAAGGGAGAAATGTGCCTTCGCACAAGAAGAAGTCCCTTTCCTTGGGCACATCGTCGAGGGAGGACGAGTGCGGATGGACGCGGCCAAAATCCGCGCCATCGTCGATTGGGAACCTCCAACCAAGGTGACGGAGCTGAGATCCTTTCTCGGTCTCACGAACTACTATAGGCGCTTCATCCGGGGATACTCGAACCTTACCGTGCCACTCACGGACATGCTGAAGAAAGAGAGACCGTGGGAATGGGCGGAGCGGTGTCAAGAGACGTTCGAGCGGTTGAAGCAAGCCATGACCGAAGAGCCAGTGCTTGTGCTGCCCGACTACACCAAACCATATGAGGTAGAGACCGATGCTTCTGATTTTGCTATCGGTGGTGTCTTGATGCAGGAAGGGCATCCGGTTGCTTTCGAATCTCGAAAGCTAAATGATACCGAACGACGGTACACGGTCCAAGAGAAAGAGATGACGGCAGTGGTGCATTGCCTTCGTACGTGGAGGCATTATCTCTTGGGATCACGGTTCGTGGTGAGAACCGATAATGTGGCCACGAGCTACTTCCAAACTCAGAAGAAGCTCAGCCCGAAACAAGCTCGGTGGCAAGACTTCCTGGCCAAGTTCGATTATGCGCTACAATATAAGCCCGAGAAATCCAATTCCGTGGCCGACGCCTTAAGCAGGAAGTTCGAATTGGCTAATGCAGTGAGCCGGCCTGATTGTCCGTGGAAAGACCGTATTGCGGAGGGGCTGAAGCACGACCAAACGGCCCAAGCCCTCCTTCGATACGCTCAAGAGGGCAAGACAAGGCGGTTCTGGCTTGAGGAGGATCTCCTCTACACCAAAGGACGGCGACTCTATGTGCCGCTCCACGGGAAGCTTCGGAAGGAAATCCTACACGAGTGCCACGACTCAAAATGGGCGGGACATCCGGGAATCCACCGCACCATGGCACTTGTCGAGGATCAATACTATTGGCCCCATATGCGGGACGACGTTGAAGCCTATGTGCGGACTTGCCTCGTTTGTCAGCAAGACAAAATCGAGCAACGATCGCCCGCAGGACTCCTTGTGCCGTTACCCATACCGGAACGTCCTTGGGAAAGTGTCTCGATGGATTTCATCGTGAACTTGCCCAAATCCGAAGGGTGCCGGACCCTCATGGTCGTGGTAGATCGGTTCTCCAAGTATGCGACGTTCGTGCCGGCCACTAAAGATTGCCCAGCCGAGGAAGCAGCCAAACTCTTCCTCAAGCACGTCGTCAAATACTGGGGCGTTCCACGCACGATCGTGAGCGATCGCGACCCTCGATTCACCGGGCGGTTGTGGACAAAACTCTTCAAGTTGCTGGGAACAAATCTCAACTTCTCCACCAGCATGCATCCCCAAACCGACGGACAGACGGAGCGGGTGAACGCATTGCTGGAAATCTATCTCCGGCACTATGTGAGCAACACGCAAGCAAATTGGGCTAGGTTGATCGATGTTGCCCAGTTTTCCTACAACTTGCAGCGGAGTGAATCCACAAACCAAAGTCCGTTCGAGATTGTGACCGGGCAACAACCGCTCACTCCGAGCGCGATCGCTTCGGGGTATCGAGGAAGCAGCCCGTCCGCGTACAAGATGGCCAAGGAATGGGATGAACATACAGACTTGGCGCGGGCGTGCTTGAGTAGAGCTGCGAAACGCACGAAGAAGTGGGCTGATAAGAAGCGACGGCACGTGGAATTCGAAGTCGGAGACTTGGTGCTGGCCAAGCTACACCTCGTCCTTCGATATCGTGATGTGCACAAAGGGCTGATCCGTCGCTATGAAGGCCCCTTTCGAGTGCTGCAGAGGATCGGGAAGGTGGCGTACAAGCTGGACTTACCGTCCAAGCTCAAGCTCCACCCCGTGTTCCATGTGAGCATGTTGAAGCCATTCCATACGGATGAGGAGAATCCGGATCGAGGTACATCGCAGCGAGCACCCCTCGGGACGAAGACCTCCTATGATCGGGATGTCGAATCCATCATGGCCGACCGAATCATACGGAAGAAGTACCGTGCTCCACGAAGGGAGTAACTCGTCCGATGGAAAGGCCTTCCCGAAAATGAAGCAAGTTGGGAACCCTCCGAGGGCCTGTGGCAGTTCAAGAAGCACATCGAAGCCTTCCATGCCACAGACGCGACGAGGGCGTCGCCCGATTAGGTGGGGGAGAATGACACGGCCGACGGATAAGCACGTCCAAGAACATCCGTGCTCGGTCGTGTCACGAAGGAGGGCGTAGCCAAGAACGCCCCGATCGACGCCTGCCCCGACCAAGTCCCGTATCAGTCCATGGTCGACCACTGATCGACCCCTGATCAATCCCGGATCGATCTTCTGATCGATCCGCCGATCAGCCAGGATCCGCATCTGATCCGTCCATGCACGATCCGTGCACGACCAGCGAGCAGCCCCTGGTCGATCCGTGTCAAGTCCCCTGCACCAATCCGGAGTTGTTCACCTGCTCCGCGTCAGACGGCTCTGACACGCTTCTGATGACCCAGATCCGACCCTGCTGCCCTGATCTTGCGTCTGACTCGTGCCTGCACTTTGGTGGATTCCCCATGCACGCAACCAGCGAGTAGCCTGCTAAAATAACTTGTAATGATGTTACGAATTCAAATACAACCGTTGGATCGGAGGGACGATCCACGATCGAGATTAGTCACGAACTTGTATAAAAGGGATCCCTCTCCCTCATTTGAGCTCAGCTCATTCAAAGTGAAATATACACGCCCTTGTGCTTCCGACTCTTTGTATTGTGCGTGTGTTGTGAGCGAAAAGGCTTACTTAGGATCACCGATCCTAAGGCCGCACGGTGTTGGATCGACCGAAATTGATCGACCCGTGACACGAGCCTCCTTCCTCCTTCTCCTTTCTCTGTTTCTCTGTTTCTCTCTTTCTCTCTTGCACGACACTCTCTCTCTCTCCCTCTCCCTTCGCACGGCACTCTCTCTCTCTTCCTCTCCCTTTCTTTCCTCTTTTCTTCTTCTCCCCTAATCATTTCTAAGAAGACCCTAAGCATGTATGCCAAGTGGCATACACACTAGGACACTTGGGGAGGGGCATGCAAACCCTCCCCCTCCTTCCTTCGCACGGCACTAGGCCTATTGGGCCTTATGGGCTTGGCCCTCATGGCCCACCCTTTGGCCTTCCAATCATGGGCCTAAGTCCATGCTAATTGGGCTTAAGGCCCAATCCAACTCCCTTCTTTAATTTAAATTAAAACTAACAATTAATTCCACCTAATTAAAATTCTATAACATTAAATCTATAACAAACAATCTATAACAAGCATGGCAACACAAAATTTTATCTTTAATAATTACCTTATAGCTTAATTTAAATTAGAAACAAACAAGGCACAAAGCACAAAGCCTTAAGAAAGAATTAAGGCTAAAACACAAACAAATAGGTAAATTCATTACTTATTTTAAAAGCTCTAGGGCACCTTAGGACATGCCCTTAATTTCTAGGATGCCACAATTGAATTGCCTATAGTCAATGCATAAGCGCATCGACCCATCCTTCTTTTTCACAAACAGAACTGGTGCACCCCAAGGTGAAGCACTTGGCCTAATGAATCCTTTGTCAAGCAACTCCTATAGTTGCACTTTCAACTCTTTTAATTCCACTAGGGCCATTCTGTATGGGGCTTTCGATATTGGTCCCGTTCCAGGCATCAGTTCAATTTCAAACTCAACTTCTCTTTCCGGAGGTAATCTAGGCAATTCCTCGGGAAATACATTTGAAAACTCATTTACTACACTAATTTCATCAAGTCTCAGCTCTTCCTTGGCACAATCTTTAACCATTGCTAGATACCCTTGATATCCCTTACTAAGTAACACATTTGCCTCTATCGCAGAAATAAGTGCTACTGATAGGTGGGTCTGACCACCTAAAAATTCACAACTGGACTGGTCGGGTAAAACGAATTGGATTACTCTTCTACAACAATCCATTCTAGCCCGATACTTACAAAGCCAATCCATTCCTAGGATAACATCAAAGTCATACATGGCCATCACAACTAAGTCTATTTCCGTGTCCCTTTCTCCTACAGTTATCTTACAATTCTCACACACCAACGTAGACAGCACCGCATCCTCTAAAGGCGTAGAAACACAAAGAGGAATTCCAAGAAAAGTCGTTTCAATTTCACTCAACAATCTATATCTGTCAGATATGAAAGAATGCGTGGCACCCGTATCAAACAATGCATAAGCCTTCTTGCCATTTATGTAGATTGTACCTGAGATGACGTTGTTGGAAGCTTTCGCTTCCTCTTGAGTGACCGCATACACCCTTCCTTGAGCTGGTGGTCTCCGAGAATTACCTTGTGAATTTGATTTGACAGCACTCTGATATCCCTGTCCCACTGAGCCAGCACTCACCTGCGACCTTTCTTGTGGGCAATTTCTCCTTAGATGGCCCACTTGTCTACAACCAAACAACTTATGTTGCCCATTACAAGGTCCTGGGCCATGCCTTCCATTGCACCTTTGACAAACACCAGGCTGATAGGGCGCTTTCCCTATATTCAGACCACTCCTTGCTCCCCCAGAGTTTCCAAAGTTACTCTTCTTCCTCACATCCCAAGTTTGACCTTGACCAGAATAGGGTCTCTTACCCCTTCTCACATCATTGGAAACCCACGGTTTCTTAAACTTAGACCGCTCTCTTATCAGCTCCTGCTCCACCAACTGTGCCCTTTCATAGATCTCATTGTAATCCCTCATATTCAAAGGCACTAGTTGCTTTCTAATGTCAGTTCTCAACCCTTTTAGAAATCTCTTAGCTTTTTCCTCCTGATCCTCAATCAATCTAGGAGCATATCTAGATAGTTCAGAAAATCTAGCCTCATACTGGTCCACTGTCCGCTCCTTTTGTTCTAGCTGAACAAATTCTGTGATTTTCTTATCCTTGGTACAGTCAGAAAAATGCTTTCTATTGAAAGCCCTGACAAACTCATCCCAGTTTATATCAATACCTGGTGGAAAGATCGTATCCCTCGAAGCTCTCCACCAAAACTTTGCATTTCCCTCCAGCTGGTACTCTGCTAAAGTTATTTTCTCAGCATCAGTGCAGTCCAACAACCGGAAAATTCTCTCCATACCATCAATCCAATGCTCCGCCTCCTCAGGACTTCCCATGCCACTGAACTTGGGTGGCTTCAGCTTCAAAAATTGTTCCACAAGTCCCTGAGTACGGCGTTCAGCTCCAGGTTGTTGCTACGCCTGTCTTTCCATCAAATTTCCAAAGTTGGCCAATGCTTGCAGGATATCCTCCATTCGGGGTTCAGCCCTTGAATCAGAGGCTTTAGCCCTCTGTTGACGTTGCTTCCAAACCGTACCATAGCTTTCCTACAGTTCCAAGCATTTGCCTCAGGAACAATTTGAGACTCACTGCCTTCACTACTAAAGTAACATACACATGTTACTAGCAACCTAAAACAACTACCAAGGATCTACGGGCGAATACTCATCACCCGTTATTCAATTATCCTATGGTGTGCATTGTCAAAACTTCCCTCATTTTTTTCTAAATGAGGTCTCCTTATCACTCCAAGCATAAACCTTATGCTCTGATACCACCCGCTGTGGCACCCCCAAAACCTGGTAGGGTCGCCACAGAAACCAAGCGAAAGAAACAGAACGAAAACAAAATATACACCGATGAAAGAAAGGTTCAAGCCAACACTTAGGCATAAAAATTTTTCTTTTCTTTTCCTTTAAAAGGGCTTTAAGGATTTTGCGCAGCTCATAGCGCAAATTAAGAGGCGAGTCTCACCAACACTTCGCTTCCCTCACGACAACACAATGCACACCAACTATCTTTGATTAAACGAAAGCACGAGGCCGAACCACTTTTATTTACATATATAATTACGAAGGGCAACACGGGTCGGTACAAAAGGGTAGGCCAAGACTCATCTATGCTCGGCCTTCAACTTCAAAAAGAGACACGACCCTAAAAAATGCGACGTGTAACGATCTCCCTTCGGACTACTCGTGGCGGCCATCCAAAAAGTTGCTAACCGCCACTCCACGTGCGCAGGCCTTCACACCCATCCAGGTGCGTCAGGCGGTGGAGGTGGCAGCATCCCCATCATCACACCGTCGCGGCGGATGTGGACGGAGATGTACTCCTGGATGACTGGGCCTCTAGATAGGCCCACGTCATAAGATACGATCGCGCGCACACGTATAAAGGTCAGTCCCGGCAGGGTGGGACAGTCTATCTCGGTCAGCTCAACCTCCACGTCAGATGGAAGGCCGTAAAACACTCCCCGTGTAACGACAGGGAGAGGCATCGTACTAATATGAAATGTTGGTCCCCAAAGGGGTGAGTACAACCACTCAACAAGTAAAGAGATCCAATCAACACTCAATGCATTTAAACAATACAACAGTTCCAATACACATGTCATCCATACATTGTAATGTACTTTCCTCGAAGCCATGTACATGCCATCATCCTCATCATCACAATCATAGTATATACATAGCATCAATTACAAATGATCATCATTATACCATAGTACACATACATGTCGTCATCAAGCCATAGTATACATACATGTCATCATCATACAATAGTACACATGCATGTCCTCATCATGCCATAGTATACATGCATGTCATCATCATACCATAGTACACATGCATGTCATCATCATGCCATAGTATACATACATGTCATCATCATACCATAGTACACATGCATGTCATCATCATGCCATAGTATACATACATGTCATCATCATACCATAGTACACATGCATGATCATACCATAGTACACATGCATGTCATCATCATATCATATCACATATATGCATGATTTAATTTCCACTTTAGTTCTCAATTGATCAACACATCACCATTTCTCGGGATCATCCATCCCATACTTTACACTCACACCCTATTCGGGCCTTGCGAAGAACCTCCGGAAATTATGCCAATCATGGCCACCGGGCATCCGGCACCCTCGCATCCCGGGCATCTCGCATCCCAACCGGCATCACGAGGCATCCCCTCGGGCAAAGACCTCCGAGGCTTCCGGCACCCATCTCATTCCGGGCATCCTGATACTGCCAGGGCCATCCGGCCATGTATCTCTATACATCCCGGGCATTAACTTCTTTCCTCAACAATTACCATGGATCACATTGCCAATTATGTCTTAATTCATCACGCACATGATATAATGGCAAGACAAGATCATCTTTATTATACATGTATCATCAAGTAATTTCACATACATGCAATAGATGCATTCCCCATAGCAATTAGGTCCACATGCCACTCAAAACAATGTACTTGCCAATTGCATTTAGAATTTATTTAAATCCTAATTTAATTTTTACCTTGCAATTAATTAATTAATTAATTAATTAATCAATTAATTAATCACAAAATCACAAATTCATGAAATTAAAACACATAATATTGTAATGCCATAAAACAGTGATTTCACCACAGAAAAGCATGGCCAATCAATTTCTACACAATAAACACTATTTCCACAATTTCCATATTGAAATTCGGATAAGGGCAGAACGCACAATTTTCTAAGTAAATAGATTAAAATACCCATACGACCTCAGAAAATTATGAAATTTCACCAGGTTATATTTAAGACATTAAAATAGACTTTTCATGAAGGAACCTAGGCCAAAATCATTATAGATCAATTTTTACAGATCCACGAAGCTTCTGATCAAGTTACCGAAACGCACAGAGGACTATGTCCGAAATATGGAGGTTTGACCCACCTACACTTCTTCGTTTTCTCTGAAGTTTGGATATGTTATACTTCTAAGGATCCCCTACAACTTTCATGAATGAACTTAGGCCAAACAACCAAAGGAAGACCCCAAATGGTTCCACGAAGTCTCGGGTGTCCCACACCGCGACTCCAGTTTTATCGTCTTCAAAATCAGGTTGTTTTCCTAAGCTATACTTGTTCATTTTACTTCAAATTTGAGTATGTTCATCCTTAAGATGTGACCTACAGGTTTCAGCAAGACATGTGGAATATAGTTTGTGTTCTTTGAGGGGCTTTTCTCTTTTGGTTGTCGATTGCGTGCAGCTTGACTTCTTTCTTCCGCCTGATAACCTGTGATGAAACTGGTAAGTTAGCCGAAGCTTATAAGCAGGAATAGGAATCGGTCATTCAGGCTAGTCCTTTATGAGCAGTAATCCCCTACCCTCCCTGAATGAAAGGTCCGATTCGCTTGTCAGCCGAGAAAAAAGAGTTTAGAGGTTGAATTGGAGGTTCTAACCCGCAGATGATCCTTTCAGGTAATTGGGTTCATTCAATGAGTCTTTTAATCGACGGTTAATCGCTTGTTCAATCACTCTGCCGTAACGGCCAAGGCAAAGTTCATTATTTATTTTAGGTTCTAGTAAAGGGGATGTAAGAGCGAGTCTTCGACTTACTAATTCTCAATGCCCCTTCCTCTAGGGTTTGTATGACACCATTTTCAGATTTTTGTTTTAAGGGGCTGTTTGATACGTCGTCTTGAAGAGAGTTGGCTCCCGCTGCTCCTTCCGAGGAGGAATTCCTAAAACAAAACGTATTCCCCTCGTAAACAGTATAAGTCCTTTGTTCCAATTCAAGTAGAAAATCCAGTAGATTCAGTCAAATTGGCCGAGGTCGAAGCTTCTCTTCCAGGAGCTGACAAGTACTTTGTTCGACCTGCCTGCCCGCGTTAAACAAGTAGTTCGCTTCTTCTTTTCTCTGAATCCTACCCTATTTTCCGATCGGAGAATCGGTTGTTCAACCTAATAGAATCAACAACAACCGAAACGCCGCACACCTTCAAAGAACTTCTTCTATATTTTATATATAGGGTAAGAAATTTTAGTAGTAAATCTTACAAATAAAAACCGATTCTAGTAGTCCTAATTAAGGAAAAGAAATGTATCTATTCTAGTCCTCCCCGTTGAGACTGGCACTGGTACTGGCATATTCTCCAGTGGTACTGGAACTACACTCGAACTGGCTGGCCATCGAAGGTAAAAGGAAATGGCTGGAACAGAACTTGGCTTACAATAGGATATAGATTCGTATTAGAGATAGATCTCTAACTGGCTTTAAGGTAAGGCTTGATCACAGGATAGATCTTTACTCTTTCCCTATATATGCATATCCCCATCAGGGAAAAAGAGACCTAGTTAGCCCTGGAAATGCTTGGAACTGCAACTCAAACTGCAAGGGAACCCGCATGCAAATGAATGACTTCAACCTAGGCAAGACCCTACTTGCTGGTTTATCCATCATCCAATCCACAACAATTCGAATGAAAGCCTGATACTTCTCACCTACTCAAACGAGATTGAAAACTACCATTCCGTCGAATTGGAAAAGGTTTCGAAGAGCGCAGAAGGTGAGTTCGGTGGCATTAGTAGCCATCCGCGCTTCTTCTGACTATTGAAAATGGAAGTTCAAGCTTTGAAGCTCATTTTCCAGCATTCGTTTCAATTCTTTCAACCGATTTGGCAACTTTCAGCTATACAAAGTTAGGTGATTTACCGGGTCGACATTCATCTTGATTTCGGCCTTTCTTTTCTTCCTTTGAAACGATTGACCGGCTTGAAACTTGATTTTATTATCTAAGGAAGCCGGGTTGGCGTTCGAAGCTTAGCCAATTGAAAATTTTTTCAAGCGAAGACTCTTCTTTTTAGGAAGACAATTCCATCTTCCTCTACCACTAGCCTTGCAATCAGGTCATTAACTGACTAGGTTTCATCTTGGGAACTACAATTGGTCTCGATAATCCCAAAAGTAGGAGGAAGAGTATTTAGAGCTTGACAGACGATGCAAGTAGTAGGAATTTCAACATTGAGAGCCGGAAACTACAAAATCAACCATCCTCAGAACATAATCTCTAACTCCACCAGAACCATCATACTTCATAGTATGATGTCCCTATCTCAGCATTAGGCGACACACGGTTTCTTGCCATCAAAGCTTCCATCATTTGCCTAGCATTGCGGTCTGCAGGCAAACCACTTTTCAAGTGTTCCTGAATGGAACGCCTCATGGACAGCAAGCAAATTCTATTGCCCTTTTCCCATGCAACAAAATTTGCTTTCTAAGCCTCTGTACTCTTGGCAGTCAGATCTGCTGGCCGATCAGTAGTAAGAGCCATATGAACATTTGCCAACTCCATAGTAAACAAAAAATCTTCTCTGCATCTCTGAAAGTTTGAAACAGCAAGAATCTCAATAGGGTCGGAGTTACCGTTTATAGAAAAGGTGACTGAAAAAACAAGCAATGTATATAATTAGCATCATGTGAGCAATGTGTAACTTGATGCACAAGTACACATCTAGAGAATTACATGCAAAATCATATAATCACCTTTAGGCAGAATACATGACATGCAGTTGTACATTCCCCACATGATAGCGGTTATGAGAATATATTCCAATCTTCGTGAATTCATCACCTCTAGGCTTATAAACCACTAGGATCAGTCACTCCTCTACCACACCATCATGTATCCCTCTATGAACTGATACATAATCACCTCATTTGGGAGTATGACTACACATTAGATCAGGAGACATCCCAATCAATATATGAGACAGAAATTTCTCTAACCCAATCAAGTGTGCCACTTTGGCAGTCACTACTCAATTGAATCCTTGAAACTCTTTCATACCAAGGATATAAACTTTAAATCTCACATTCACCTATATATATATAACTTTAGTGATAGGGGCAGTAAATAACTAAAATCACACATCATTCTAATTACATTGCTTCATTTATTAATAAAAAAAAAAACTGTATTGTTCATGTGATAACATACCAGTAACCCAGCACCTGTATTTACAAAATCACAGAAAAATACACTAAAAAGCACGCATTTAGGGTTCCGTATGTATTTTCACAACCATAAAATTATCAAACATGTAAAACAAATTATCACAAGATAGAGGACAATCGTACGAGTCAAAAGCCGCCAGTCACGCGCCGATCCGACGCTCCACGCCGAAATTGGGCATTATGTGCTTCGATGGATCATTTTGAATGAATAATGTTAATTACTTATCGATATTTTGTGGTACGTCGATAACTAGCAAGGAGAGGCCATTTTAGACGTCTTGCATGACCAATTGATGAAGTTTCAGGAGAATTTGTTTTTGGTCAAGGGATGAGCTCGAATTTTGGGAAGGCTAAAGGTTTGCGAATGCGGTCGAAGAATGCGGAAGGCCAACGGTTCAAGAATACGGAAAGCTAGAAGTTCAAGAATGAAAGTTCCCGTACTACTAATTGCATTTCATAAGTTCCTAGGTGTATTTATTGTTATGCAGTTCAAGAGTTGAAGGTTTAAGTTCCTAGGTCATTAAAGTCTGTTTTTAATATTTCCTAATACTAAAATCCTCCTATAAACAGGGGAAAACTATCCAATGTATGGGAGATACGAATTTTATGAATGAAATGGTGAGCTTTCCTCTGCTTGAGTGAACTCCTTCGGAGAGTGGATAACTCCTTTTGGGTTTCTTTATCCTTGGAGCATAGATCACTCCTTGGTGGTGAGCCAAGAAGCCCTTTATCCTTGGCTGGTGGAATCTTTAGGCCTTGGTGGTGAGCTTCTCCTATCCCGAAGTCCTTTATCCTTGGCTGGTGGAAGCTTTAGGCCTTGGTGGTGAACTTCGTAGATCTCGATCCTCATCCTCGGTTGGTGGCGTGGCCTTTATTATACCTTGGAAGGAGATCGTTCTATCTTTGCTTATTCCTTTTTGTTTCTTTACCATATACACTACTCCATACACTTAACCACAAAAATCCCTTCTGAAAAATTTCATTTCCGGAATCACTCACCCCATCACGCATCAATTGATAGATTTGCGGAGTGGTTATCATCAAATCAGAATGCGAGAAGGTGATGAATGGAAGACGGCTTTCAAGACCAAGGGAGGCCTTTATGAGTGGTTGGTTATGCCATTCTGATTATCTAATGCTCCGAGTACCTTCATGAGACTTATGAACGAGGTTCTTCGTTCCTTTATTGGTCAATTTGTCGTTGTTTATTTCGACGATATTCTTGTTTATAGTAGGAACGAGGAGGAGCATATCTCTCATTTAAAACGGGTCTTTGATGTCTTGAGAGAACGAAAACTATATGCTAAAATGGAGAAATGTGAGTTCTTCTCTCCAAGCATTGTGTTTCTTGGTTATGTGGTTTCCGAAGATGGAATATCTGTTGATCAAGCCAAGGTGGAGGCTATGAAGACTTGGCCGGTTCCGAAGTAAGAAGTTTTCATGGCCTTGTTTCTTTCTATCGACGTTTTGTCAAAAACTTTAGTACCGTCATGGCTCCAATAACTGAATGCATGAAGAATGGTGCTTTTGAATGGACAAAGGCTGCTCATAACGCCTTTGAGGTAATCAAGCAGAAACTTTGTGAGTCCCCCATTCTTGCACTTCCTGATTTTTTGATAAAGTATTTGAGGTTGAGTGTGATGCAAGCGGAGTTGGTATTGGCGCTGTTCTTATCCAAGCACAAAAACCATTGGCATATTTCAGCGAGAAGTTAACCGATTCCAAGAGGAATTATTCAACTTATGACAAAGAGTTCTATGCCATTATTCGAGCTCTTGATCATTGGAGTCATTATTTGAGGCCAAAGCAATTTGTCCTTCATTCTGATCATGAGGCGCTTAAGTTTATTAGCGGCCAACGCAAGCTTAATTCGAGACGTGCAGAATGGGTAGAATTTCTTCAATCCTTTTCTTTTGTCTCAAAATATAAACCTGGCCACACAAATGTTGTAGCAGATGCTTTATCGAGAAGATATTCTATCCTTGCTATTCTGGACTCTAGGATTCTTGGATTTCAATCAATGAAAGAACTTTATTCTGAAGATGCGGAGTTCTCATCCATCATCAACAATTGCAAGCGGGGAGTTCAAGGTACATATTCTTTGCAAGATGGGTTTCTTTTTAAAGGAAATCGATTATGTGTGCCAAAGAGTTCTTTTCGCGAATTGCTGATTCGAGAGGCGCGTGGTGGAGGATTGGCTGGTCAGTTTGGTATTAACAAAACTCTTGAGGTTCTTCAAGAGCATTTCTATTGGCCAAAGATGAGTGGAGATGTGCATGCTATCATCTCAAGGTGTGCAACTTGTCAAAGATCAAAAAGCCAATTCCATCAAGGTTTGTATACTCCACTTCCAGTACCATTGCAGCCCTGGGAAGATGTTAGCATGGATTTCATTGTGGCTCTACCAAGAACTCAAAGAGGCAAAGATGCTATCATGGTGGTCGTCGATCGGTTCTCTAAAATGGCTCATTTTGTGCCATGTCACAAGACCAACGATGCATCTCATATTGCTGAATTATATTTCAAAGAGATTATTCGCATTCATGGAGTACCAAAGACCATTGTGTCGGATCGTGATTCCAAGTTCTTAAGCTACTTCTGGAGGACTCTATGGAGAATGCTTGGTACAAGACTCTTATTCAGCACGGCGTATCATCCACAAACCGATGGCCAAACGGAGGTAACAAATCGTACTCTAACCACTCTTCTTCGTGGTATGGTGAGTAAATCTTTGAAAGATTGGGATTTAAAGCTTGCGCATGCTGAATTTGCTTACAATCGATCACCGAGTTATACTACTGGTCGATCGCCATTTGAAGTTGTGTATGGAATTAATCCTCTCACGCCCATTGATTTGATTCCGATTCCATCTAACTCTCAAGTAAGCTTTGATGGCAAGAAAAGAGCTGAATCGATGAAGAAGCTCCATGAGCAAATTCGATCCAAGATTGAAAAGGCCAATGAATCTTACAAGAAGAAAGCTAATAAACATCGCAAGAAGACTCAATTTCAACCGGGTGATCTTGTATGGCTTCACTTGAGGAAGGAGAGATTTCCATTTCGACGAAAGAACAAGCTCATGCCCAGAGCTGATGGTCCCTTTAAAGTTATTGAGCGAATTGGTGACAATGCTTACAAGATAGACCTTCCTGGAGAATTTGGAGTTTCGGCAACATTCAACGTGGGAGACCTTTCTCCTTACTTAGAGGATGAAAACTTTCTAGATTTGAGGACAAATCTCAAACAACCCGGGGAGGATGATGCGGGAGCATCCAACGTAGGTCCATCGACCAACTCAGAACCATCGATGCTTATCCAAGGCAATAAAGAAATTGGGCATTATGTGCTTCGATGGATCATTTTGAATGAATAATGTTAATTACTTATCGATATTTTGTGGTACGTCGATAACTAGCAAGGAGAGGCCATTTTAGACGTCTTGCATGACCAATTGATGAAGTTTAAGGAGAATTTGTTTTTGGTCAAGGGATGAGCTCGAATTTTGGGAAGGCTAAAGGTTTGCGAATGCGGTCGAAGAATGCGGAAGGCCAACGGTTCAAGAATACGGAAAGCTAGAAGTTCAAGAATGCAAGTTCCCGTACTACTAATTGCATTTCATAAGTTCCTAGGTGTATTTATTGTTATGCAGTTCAAGAGTCGAAGGTTTAAGTTCCTAGGTCATTAAAGTCTGTTTTTAATATTTCCTAATGCTAAAATCCTCCTATAAACAGGGGAAAACTATCCAATGTATGGGAGATACGAATTTTATGAATGAAATGGTGAGCTTTCCTCTGCTTGAGTGAACTCCTTCGGAGAGTGGATAACTCCTTTTGGGTTTCTTTATCCTTGGAGCATAGATCACTCCTTGGTGGTGAGCCAAGAAGCCCTTTATCCTTGGCTGGTGGAATCTTTAGGCCTTGGTGGTGAGCTTCTCCTATCCCGAAGTCCTTTATCCTTGGCTGGTGGAAGCTTTAGGCCTTGGTGGTGAACTTCGTAGATCTCGATCCTCATCCTCGGTTGGTGGCGTGGCCTTTATTATACCTTGGAAGGAGATCGTTCTATCTTTGCTTATTCCTTTTTGTTTCTTTACCATATACACTACTCCATACACTTAACCACAAAAATCCCTTCTGAAAAATTTCATTTCCGGAATCACTCACCCCATCACGCATCAATTGATAGATTTGCGGAGTGGTTATCATCAAATCAGAATGCGAGAAGGTGATGAATGGAAGACGGCTTTCAAGACCAAGGGAGGCCTTTATGAGTGGTTGGTTATGCCATTCTGATTATCTAATGCTCCGAGTACCTTCATGAGACTTATGAACGAGGTTCTTCGTTCCTTTATTGGTCAATTTGTCGTTGTTTATTTCGACGATATTCTTGTTTATAGTAGGAACGAGGAGGAGCATATCTCTCATTTAAAACGGGTCTTTGATGTCTTGAGAGAACGAAAACTATATGCTAAAATGGAGAAATGTGAGTTCTTCTCTCCAAGCATTGTGTTTCTTGGTTATGTGGTTTCCGAAGATGGAATATCTGTTGATCAAGCCAAGGTGGAGGCTATGAAGACTTGGCCGGTTCCGAAGTAAGAAGTTTTCATGGCCTTGTTTCTTTCTATCGACGTTTTGTCAAAAACTTTAGTACCGTCATGGCTCCAATAACTGAATGCATGAAGAATGGTGCTTTTGAATGGACAAAGGCTGCTCATAACGCCTTTGAGGTAATCAAGCAGAAACTTTGTGAGTCCCCCATTCTTGCACTTCCTGATTTTTTGATAAAGTATTTGAGGTTGAGTGTGATGCAAGCGGAGTTGGTATTGGCGCTGTTCTTATCCAAGCACAAAAACCATTGGCATATTTCAGCGAGAAGTTAACCGATTCCAAGAGGAATTATTCAACTTATGACAAAGAGTTCTATGCCATTATTCGAGCTCTTGATCATTGGAGTCATTATTTGAGGCCAAAGCAATTTGTCCTTCATTCTGATCATGAGGCGCTTAAGTTTATTAGCGGCCAACGCAAGCTTAATTCGAGACGTGCAGAATGGGTAGAATTTCTTCAATCCTTTTCTTTTGTCTCAAAATATAAACCTGGCCACACAAATGTTGTAGCAGATGCTTTATCGAGAAGATATTCTATCCTTGCTATTCTGGACTCTAGGATTCTTGGATTTCAATCAATGAAAGAACTTTATTCTGAAGATGCGTAGTTCTCATCCATCATCAAAAATTGCAAGCGGGAGTTCAAGGTACATATTCTTTGCAAGATGGGTTTCTTATTAAAGGAAATCGATTATGTGTGCCAAAGAGTTCTTTTCGCGAATTGCTGATTCGAGAGGCGCAGGGTGGAGGATTGGCTGGTCATTTTGGTATTAACAAAACTCTTGAGGCTCTTCAAGAGCATTTCTATTGGCCAAAGATGAGTGGAGACGCGCATGCTATCATCTCAAGGTGTGCAACTTGTCAAAGATCAAAAAGCCAATTCCATCAAGGTTTGTATACTCCACTTCCAGTACCATTGCAGCCCTGGGAAGATGTTAGCATGGATTTCATTGTGGCTCTACCAAGAACTCAAAGAGGCAAAGATGCTATCATGGTGGTCGTCGATCGGTTCTCTAAAATGGCTCATTTTGTGCCATGTCACAAGACCAACGATGCATCTCATATTGCTGAATTATATTTCAAAGAGATCATTCGCATTCATGGAGTACCAAAGACCATTGTGTCGGATCGTGATTCCAAGTTCTTAAGCTACTTCTGGAGGACTCTATGGAGAATGCTTGGTACAAGACTCTTATTCAGCACGGCGTATCATCCACAAACCGATGGCCAAACGGAGGTAACAAATCGTACTCTAACCACTCTTCTTCGTGGTATGGTGAGTAAATCTTTGAAAGATTGGGATTTAAAGCTTGCGCATGCTGAATTTGCTTACAATCGATCACCGAGTTATACTACTGGTCGATCGCCATTTGAAGTTGTGTATGGAATTAATCCTCTCACGCCCATTGATTTGATTCCGATTCCATCTAACTCTCAAGTAAGCTTTGATGGCAAGAAAAGAGCTGAATCGATGAAGAAGCTCCATGAGCAAATTCGATCCAAGATTGAAAAGGCCAATGAATCTTACAAGAAGAAAGCTAATAAACATCGCAAGAAGACTCAATTTCAACCGGGTGATCTTGTATGGCTTCACTTGAGGAAGGAGAGATTTCCATTTCGACGAAAGAACAAGCTCATGCCCAGAGCTGATGGTCCCTTTAAAGTTATTGAGCGAATTGGTGACAATGCTTACAAGATAGACCTTCCTGGAGAATTTGGAGTTTCGGCAACATTCAACGTGGGAGACCTTTCTCCTTACTTAGAGGATGAAAACTTTCTAGATTTGAGGACAAATCTCAAACAACCCGGGGAGGATGATGCGGGAGCATCCAACGTAGGTCCATCGACCAACTCAGAACCATCGATGCTTATCCAAGGCAATAAAGAAATTGGGCATTATGTGCTTCGATGGATCATTTTTGAATGAATAATGTTAATTACTTATCGATATTTTGTGGTACGTCGATAACTAGCAATGAGAGGCCATTTTAGACGTCTTGCATGACCAATTGATGAAGTTTCAGGAGAATTTGTTTTTGGTCAAGGGATGAGCTCGAATTTTGGGAAGGCTAAAGGTTTGCGAATGCGGTCGAAGAATGCGGAAGGCCAACGGTTCAAGAATACAGAAAGCTAGAAGTTCAAGAATGCAAGTTCCCGTACTACTAATTGCATTTCATAAGTTCCTAGGTGTATTTATTGTTATGCAGTTCAAGAGTCGAAGGTTTAAGTTCCTAGGTCATTAAAGTCTGTTTTTAATATTTCCTAATGCTAAAATCCTCCTATAAACAGGGGAAAACTATCCAATGTAGGGGAGATACGAATTTTATGAATGAAATGGTGAGCTTTCCTCTGCTTGAGTGAACTCCTTCGGAGAGTGGATAACTCCTTTTGGGTTTCTTTATCCTTGGAGCATAGATCACTCCTTGGTGGTGAGCCAAGAAGCCCTTTATCCTTGGCTGGTGGAATCTTTAGGCCTTGGTGGTGAGCTTCTCCTATCCCGAAGTCCTTTATCCTTGGCTGGTGGAAGCTTTAGGCCTTGGTGGTGAACTTCGTAGATCTCGATCCTCATCCTCGGTTGGTGGCGTGGCCTTTATTATACCTTGGAAGGAGATCGTTCTATCTTTGCTTATTCCTTTTTGTTTCTTTACCATATACACTACTCCATACACTTAACCACAAAAATCCCTTCTGAAAAATTTCATTTCCGGAATCACTCACCCCATCACGCATCAATTGATAGATTTGCGGAGTGGTTATCATCAAATCAGAATGCGAGAAGGTGATGAATGGAAGACGGCTTTCAAGACCAAGGGAGGCCTTTATGAGTGGTTGGTTATGCCATTCGGATTATCTAATGCTCCGAGTACCTTCATGAGACTTATGAACGAGGTTCTTCGTTCCTTTATTGGTCAATTTGTCGTTGTTTATTTCGACGATATTCTTGTTTATAGTAGGAACGAGGAGGAGCATATCTCTCATTTAAAACGGGTCTTTGATGTCTTGAGAGAACGAAAACTATATGCTAAAATGGAGAAATGTGAGTTCTTCTCTCCAAGCATTGTGTTTCTTGGTTATGTGGTTTCCAAAGATGGAATCTCTGTTGATCAAGCCAAGGTGGAGGCTATGAAGACTTGGCCGATTCCGTAGTCCATTTCTGATGTAAGAAGTTTTCATGGCCTTG